>OY997593.1:44388871-45649704 GCA_963921825.1 Erodium maritimum | reverse complement strand
AGCTGCTCAGTAACCAATCTCAATCAGGTCAGGGTTCGACCTATCGCAATTCCTCGACACGAAGTCGGATCAGGCTGTCGACCTTTCAAACTCGCAATTCCTCGACACTAAGTCGGATCAGGCTGTCGACCTTTAAAACTCGCAATTCCTCGACACTAAGTCGGATCAGGCTGTCGACCTTTAAAACTCGCAATTCATCGACACTAAGTCGGATCAGGCTGTCGACCTTTAGAACTCGCAATTCATCGACACTAAGTCGGATCAGGCTGTCGACCTTTAGAACTCACCACCCCAGGTAACCACAATCACAATCACAGGCAAGTTCAATCACACAGGCACTCAAGGCCACTCAAGACACCTCAACAGTCAAGACTCGGGTTCAACAACCCCACGGGCACTCGCTGCCACTCAAGACACCAAATTAAATACACGGCTCTCATGGCCACCCCGACTCAACAATTAAATACGGGCTCTCAAGGCCACCCAAACTCAACAATTAAATACGGGCTCTCAAGGCCACCCAAACTCAACAATTAAATAAAGCGCACGACAACCTCCGGCATACTCGATGCCTCCAACAGTCCTAAAAATCGCTAGTTTCACAAACAACCTCCGGGCATGGTCATATGCCTCCAGTAATTCAATTATCGCTAAGTTCTCTGTTCCTACGACACTACTAAGTGTCACATGCCTTTCTCTTAAACGCTACAATCCCGTATCATGCTTTTCTAATAATTAAATAAATCTACTCAACCCACGACACCCCGGTGTCACATGCAATTCTACCATTAACTTTCCCTAATCAGGGCCGAGATCCGGCTACTTTTCCCTACCTCGTATACAATCCCAAAAGCGCTCCAACAACACCCGAAGCACACTCAGTCACTCGCCGAGCTTCCCCTTGCCTCGGTCCGTAGCACGATCTAAAAGAACACAAATTTAAAGTACTTTTAAACTAGTACGAGTAAACCGAAAATTAATAAACTTAACGCCCAAACGTAACCCCGACAATGCCGATCACTCCCAAACTTCCCAAATACTCGATATTGCCGATAAAGGACCCGTAAGGGCCAGATTCGCCCGACATGGCGAATCTGCCCGGTTTTGGTTAAATGCCTTCCGGGGCTCCAAAAGTCCCCGATTTCGTTTCTACGGTCTTAGAATATTTCAAGGAACCCAACGCACTTGACGGAATTGAATTCCGACTTCTAAGTCAATTAATTAACGTTTAAAGTTTCCCAAAACCCGTTAATTACAACTTCTCCAATTTAATTCCAAATTTCGATTCGATTAAGGATAAAGTGGTCCGGGGGACGTTTTAAACCACCCGAACATTAAAACCCGAGCAACCGAGCACGTGGGCCCCACCCAAGAGGCTTGGCCGAGACCCTAGGGTTTGAGGGAGGGGCTCGGCCACCAAGTGGTGGCTGCTGCCACCTCCGGCCAGCCACCACATGGCCGGCCGGCCACCACCCACGGTGGCCGGAGCTCCTCCCGAGCCTCCGGTCACCGGAAAACGTGAGATTTCTCTCCCAAACACCTCTAAAACGTCTCCAACACCTCTTTAATCTCTACACAACCCTAAACCAAATTTTATAACCAAACCCTAGCTCTTGAAAATAATCGAAACGAGAATCGGTTCGGGTATTACCGTAGAGGAGAATGAGGGGAACGGGATTGCTCTTTGCTTTGACTCGATCCAAGGGCTCGATCACCAACCCTAGCCCAACCTTCCTTCTTCTCTCTTCTTCTCCTTCTCCTTCTCTCTCTAAAACCTCTCTTCCTCTTTCTAATTTTTAAAACAAATAACAACTAACTCCAATTCCTTTCCCCTTTACCCTATACTCGGCCAACTCACCACATCCACCCATTTTCCCTCCAAAAATTACACCACCATATACCTGACAAGTGTCAAGGTGGGTCCCATACCTTTTGGAAAATATCTAGTTGATATTTTCCAATCAGATTCGCGAAAAACGGACGTTTCGGGCCCCGAACGGGCACTTTTCCCAAAAATATTTTAAACTGGACGGGCTTCAAGGAAACGGCCCAACTAAGACCGCTACGACGACGGCTAAGCTTTTCGGGTCCAAAACGGTCCTCGAATGGACCAAAACGTCGCTCGGGTGACTTTTCCAGCGAAAAATCAATCTTTCCCAAAATGACCAGGAAGTTGCCCTGAGTCCCCCGTAACTCATTTTAGTCGATAACGGGGTCAACTTAAGTCCGGCATGGCCCTCGGGGTCAATTTAAGTTAAGTTAAGTGTCTGTCTTAAAATTTTTAAATTTTCCTGTTTTTCGCAGGTTTGACTGACGTTGACCAGAAGTGGTTATTACAGTCTACCCCCCTTAAAGAAATTTCGTCCGCGAAATTTAAAACAGACGTACCTCGGGAGTCGAACAGGCCGGGATACTTCGCGCGAACCTCGTCCTCGCGTTCCCACGTCGACTCAGCTCCGTGATGTTTCCACTGCACTCGGACCAAGCGGATAATCTTGCCTCCCCGCAGAATCTGCTGCCGTGTGTCCATGATCCGAACCGGCTGCTCCTCATAGGAGACATCATCAGCCACCTCGATATCAGTCCACTCGATGACGTGGGAGGGGTCTGCGTTGTACTGCCGCAACTGGGATACGTGGAAGACGTTATGTACTCTCCCAAGCTGCGGTGGCAACGCCAGACGATAAGCCACGAATCCCACTATGTCTAAGATCTGGAACGGGCCTATGTACCTCGGAGCCAACTTTCCCCCGCTGCGCCTGAACCGCACCAGCCCCTTCCTCGGGCTCACCTTCAGGAACACGTGGTCCCGACTGCAAACTCAAGAGGTCGACGTCGCCTGTCTGCATAACTCTTCTGCCGGCTCTGCGCGGTCCTCAACCGATCGCGGATCAATGTGACCTTCTCCGTCGTCTCTCTGACAAGATCTGGCCCCAGCAGACTCTTGTCCCCCACCTCTGCCCAGCATACTGGTGACCGACACGGCCTACCATACAACGCTTCGAACGGTGCCATCCCGATACTGGCCTGGAAGCTGTTGTTGTAGGCGAACTCGGCCAATGGCAGGTGGGTCTCCCAAGATCCCCTGAAATCCAGCACACATGCTCGCAGCATGTCCTCCAAGATCTGAATGGTACGCTCAGACTGACCGTCTGTCTGAGGATGATGTGCTGTGCTGAGTAGGACCTCTGTCCCCAGTGCCTTCTGCAGACTCGGCCAGAACCTGGACGTGAAGCGGGGATCCCTGTCAGACACTATCGACACCGGGACCCCGTGGAGGCGCACTATCTCCTGGATATACAGACTGCTCAACTTGTCGACCGGGTCTGTCATCCTCATAGCCAGAAAATGGGCCGACTTGGTCAACCGGTCGACTACCACCCACACGGCGTCGTTTCCCTTGGGCGATCTCGGTAGTCCACACACGAAATCCATCGTAATGTGCTCCCACTTCCACTGAGCAATCGGTAGTGGCTGTAACAATCCCGCGGGACGCTGATGCTCTGCCTTCACCTGCTGACAGACAAGGCATCTCGACACAAACTCTGCGACTGCTCTCCTCATGCCGCGCCACCAGTAGTGCCTCCTGAGGTCACGGTACATCTTGGTGCCCCCCGGATGCACTGCGAGACGCGAATGGTGTGCCTCTCGTAACACGGCATCTCTACAGTTAACTGGTACGAACAGCCCCCCGCGGTACCGTAGTCCCCAATCAGTACTGTCCTGCCAGCCCACCACCTCGTCACCCCTGACGACTCTCTCGCGGATCTCTGATGCTTCGACGTCCTCCCTCTGCGCCTCCAACACTTGGGCAAGCAGTGAGGGCTGAGCCACCAGGGAGCACATGGCAACACCTCCAGTAACCTCCTCTAGCTCAAGCCCGAATGTGCTCAGCTCCCCCATCATGTCCCACTCTCGGACAGATATGCTGGCGAGGCTCGGAGCCGACTTCCTACTCAAGGCGTCGGCGACAACGTTCGCCTTGCCTGGGTGGTAGTGTAGCTCGAAGTCGTACTCCTCGAGTAGTTCCATCCACCGTCGCTGACGCATGTTCAGGTCTCGCTGGGAAAATATGTACTTGAGGCTCTTGTGATCCGAGAACACCTGAAACCCCTCGCCGTACAGATAATATCGCCAGCTCTTTAGCGCAAACACGACTGCTGCTAGCTCCAAGTCGTGGGTAGGATAGTTGCGCTCGTGTATCTTCAACTGCCTGGAGCCATAAGCCACAACTCTGCCCGACTGCATCAGCACGCAACCCAGTCCCTCTCCGGATGCATCGCAGTAAACATCATAGCCAATCCCTCGCTCGGGCACCACTAACACTGGAGCTGTAGTCAGTCGAGTCTTCAATTCCGCGAACGCACGCTCACAGTCATCTGTCCACATGAACCCAACACCCTTGCGCGTTAACAGAGTCATCGGTGCGGCTAGTCGTGCAAAATCCTGGACAAATCGCCTATAGTAGCCTGCCAATCCCAGAAAGCTGCGGATCTCGAAAACACTCGTGGGCCGTGCCCACTTCGAGACCGCGTCGATCTTCGACGGATCGACCAGGATACCGTCACGGGATACGATGTGGCCGAGGAATCTCACCTCAGAGAGCCAGAACTCGCACTTCTCCCGGTTGGCATATAGCTGGTGCTCGCGCAGTAGGGTCAGAACAACCCTCAGATGTGCCTCATGCGCCGCCTCGTTCTGCGAATATATTAGGATATCGTCCACGAACACCACCACAAACTGATCCAGGTACGGCCGGAAGATGCTGTTCATCAGGTCCATGAACGCTGCTGGCGCGTTCGTCAGTCCGAATGGCATCACCAGGAACTCGTAATGCCCATAGCGTGTCCGGAATGCAGTCTTTGCGACGTCCCCCTCACGGACTCGCAACTGATAATAACCGGATCGCAGATCGATCTTCGAGAAGTGAGTCGCCCCTCTCAACTGGTCAAACAAGTCATCGATCCTCGGCATCGGGTACCGGTTCTTCACCGTAACCCGGTTCAGCTTCCGGTAATCTATACACATCCGTAGCTCTCCACTCTTCTTCTTCACGAAGAGTGCTGGTGCTCCCCACGGCGATGCACTCGGACGGATAAACCCCTTCTGCTGAAGCTCCTCCAGTTGACGCTTCAGCTCAGTCAACTCTGCCGGCGCAAACCTGTAAGGCGCCATCGATATCGCCGCCGTTCCCGGCACTAGGTCAATCCCGAACTCCACCTCACGAATCGGTGGCAGCCCGCTCAACTCCTCAGGAAAGACCTCGGGGAACTCGCATACCACTCTCGGTAACTCTCGGCTCTGCACAGCCGGTACTTCCTCCTCTGCAGACAACGCCGACAGGAGGACCCCACTCTTACTCCCCAGCACGCACGTCACCTTCGTACCGCCCACTGTCACTGTCACTCGTCGTCTGTAGCAATCGATGTTGGCTCGGTACCTCGACAACCAATCCATACCCAAAATCACATCAAAGGTAGTCATCCCCAACACGAGAAGGTCACCAGGGCAAGGACAGTCTGCGACTCTAATCTCGCAGGCACGACATACTCTAGTCAACGATACACCACCCCCAACTGGGGTGTCCAGGCATAGGGGTGGACTCAACGGCTCTAAGCTCAACCCCAACCTCTCAGCACAACCCGACGAAATAAAAGAGTGCGATGCCCCGGTATCAAACAAGAACAAAGCCCATAAATGATACAACAAACACGTACCCTGGATGGTCTCACGGTACGTGCTAGGTCCTGGGGCTCTGGAGTCGGTGACTGCATATACTCTCCCCTGCGAGGCCTGCTGCCTCTGACCCTGCGCACTGGCTGCTGGATACACGTGACTCTGCTGCTGTCTCGGAATTGGTGCGCTCGTAGACGGCCGTGATGATCTCGGCTGCTGACCCTGTCGAGGGCGACCTCTGGGCGACTGTACTGTCCGCGACTGCTGCGGTCGCTGCACTGATGTCTCCCCCAACTGCTCTCGGCACCATGCCATAGTGTGACCGGCCCGGCCGCATCGGTAACAGCTGATCTCGTCAGCCCTCGACCCCGAGCCCTGGCCTGTCCGGCTAGTAGCTGGTACTGCCGCGGTTCCTCCCCTCGTCGGACAGTCTCGCTGTAAGTGGTCTGGTTGCCCGCAGTGATAGCATGACGGCCTCCTCTCTGAGGCGACTGGCCCCACTGATGCCACTGACCCCTGCTGTCTCGATCCACTCTGATGAGGCGGTGGTCGGAAGGATCCCGCGGTCCTCTGCCTCCGCGAGTCTCGTGAGTCTGACGGCCCTGCCCAACTGATCGGCCGAGGTCGGACCTCACGGCTCCTGACTGCATCCCTGGCGCCCTGCTCTACTGTAGCTGCGGTGTCCACGAGGTCGGTATACTTCCGTATCCTCAAGGCGAGAACCTGGTTCCGGATGCCCAGCCTCAGTCCGTCCTGGAACCGCAGGCAACGGTTCGCCTCGCTCGTCACCATCTCAGGCGCGAATCTGGCCAAGGCTGTGAACCTGGCTTCGTACTCTCCTACCGTCATCCCCCCTTGCTCCAGGTCTAAGAACTGCCGATGTCGCTCCAGCCGAGCCGACTCGGGGAAGTACTGTGCCATGAATACCTCCTGGAATACGCTGTAGTCGTATCCGACCGTGTCCTTCACCCGCCCCCACCAGTGGTAGGCGCTGTCTCTCAGCTGATGGGCCGCGAAGGACACTCTCCGACGGCCATCCTCGACACCCGATGTGTCCAAGTCTCGTGTGACCTGCTCTATCCATCGCTCAGCCAGGTCGGGATTCGGCTCCCCGACAAAAACAGGTATCCCGAGCTTCAGGAAATCTAGTAGCGCTCGGGAGGTAAGATCCTCTGTCTGAGCGGCCCTCACCGGGACTGCGGCTGCCTCTGGTGCTGGCGAAGCCGACTCTCGGCTGGCGATGATCGCCACCAAACTCTGAACGGTCCTGGTAAGCTCATCCAGGGCAGTCATCACTGGAGGGTCCGCGACTGGCGGAACACTGGGGGTGCCTGCAGACGGCCCCGCATCACTCCTCCTGTCTTCTCCGACAGGAGTACCCTGTGCCTCCGCATAGTCGGCGGGCTCGACGGTCGGCACCCTCCCTGGTGCCCCTGCTGACCGTCCCCGCCGGCCTCGCGTGGGTGCCTGGCCCCGCGTTCCTGATGGTCGTCCCCGCTTACCGCGAGCCATAAACAGTATCCTCTGCACGGATACACGCAAACGTTCAGTTTGCGAACTTAAATAAAAACGACAGTACAAACGCACTAACGTCCACCCTCTTAAGCTTACACTAACGTGCTTATCACTAAAGCGCTACACCGCTCAAGCTAAACGTACTTTATATACTAGCATTAGTAAACGAGACCACAACGAGACCGCACCGACGTGCACCAAACAAGCGACGGCAAACCAACCCACACAACACGACGACCCCCGTTCACCGGGCCAATCAAAAATCAAACATATGCCCATAGGGCCAATCAAGTTCAAGACATGCCAACAGGGCCAATAATTTTAAAACCTTCACCCTTTCATTTTAAAACTTCGTTCCTTGACATCACGTAGTTACAACCCGGTTCAGGCGTCCCCGAACCACGTTGTACCGACTTGACATCAACACCGTCACGTTCGACTACAGGAGCGCTCCTGAGTCGACCCACGACAGTTAAAAAACAGTTCACGCAATCACACACAATCAGTATGCCAGCAACAAAATACTGTAACATACGCACAAACAAAAAGAAGACTCAAGACATGACGGGTCTACACTGACTCGACTCCCCCCCCTAAGTGACGGACAGTCCGAGGTTTGAAACCTCGAGCTCTGATACCAAGCTGTCACGCCCCGATTTCAGCGAACCGAACTCGGGACGCGAACTTTTAAAAACATGAACACTTGAAACCTGTTTTCAATAAAAGCTTTGACATTTCCATTTACTTCTCAAAATAATAGCATTTACAATACAAAAACGTCCCAACAAGTGGACAAGGTACAACATCCGTCACTAGACTCAACAAAAGTAAAGACCAGACTCCGCTCCAAGCTCCATGAACTTCAAGAGCTAACCTAGTCCGTCCGGTGATCAGTACCTGTAGGAAAAGCAGCTAGGGGTGAGCGTTCGCTCACCTCCACGGATAACAGACTGACTATGGCATAATTAGCAGAAAAAGCCAGTAACACTAAAACCAAACCCAACACCGGGACTACAGTCCCCAACTCAAGTACTCAACTGACCCACAACCCGTCACCTTCCTCAACAGACTCGACACTCGATAAAAACAGTGTAGACCCAATACAACTATCGACGACCTCCTCAAGGACTCGAACGAAACGACACAACACCAAACAAGATCACAAAGGATCGCACACCAGCTGCTCAGTAACCAATCTCAATCAGGTCAGGGTTCGACCTATCGCAATTCCTCGACACGAAGTCGGATCAGGCTGTCGACCTTTCAAACTCGCAATTCCTCGACACTAAGTCGGATCAGGCTGTCGACCTTTAAAACTCGCAATTCCTCGACACTAAGTCGGATCAGGCTGTCGACCTTTAAAACTCGCAATTCATCGACACTAAGTCGGATCAGGCTGTCGACCTTTAGAACTCGCAATTCATCGACACTAAGTCGGATCAGGCTGTCGACCTTTAGAACTCACCACCCCAGGTAACCACAATCACAATCACAGGCAAGTTCAATCACACAGGCACTCAAGGCCACTCAAGACACCTCAACAGTCAAGACTCGGGTTCAACAACCCCACGGGCACTCGCTGCCACTCAAGACACCAAATTAAATACACGGCTCTCATGGCCACCCCGACTCAACAATTAAATACGGGCTCTCAAGGCCACCCAAACTCAACAATTAAATACGGGCTCTCAAGGCCACCCAAACTCAACAATTAAATAAAGCGCACGACAACCTCCGGCATACTCGATGCCTCCAACAGTCCTAAAAATCGCTAGTTTCACAAACAACCTCCGGGCATGGTCATATGCCTCCAGTAATTCAATTATCGCTAAGTTCTCTGTTCCTACGACACTACTAAGTGTCACATGCCTTTCTCTTAAACGCTACAATCCCGTATCATGCTTTTCTAATAATTAAATAAATCTACTCAACCCACGACACCCCGGTGTCACATGCAATTCTACCATTAACTTTCCCTAATCAGGGCCGAGATCCGGCTACTTTTCCCTACCTCGTATACAATCCCAAAAGCGCTCCAACAACACCCGAAGCACACTCAGTCACTCGCCGAGCTTCCCCTTGCCTCGGTCCGTAGCACGATCTAAAAGAACACAAATTTAAAGTACTTTTAAACTAGTACGAGTAAACCGAAAATTAATAAACTTAACGCCCAAACGTAACCCCGACAATGCCGATCACTCCCAAACTTCCCAAATACTCGATATTGCCGATAAAGGACCCGTAAGGGCCAGATTCGCCCGACATGGCGAATCTGCCCGGTTTTGGTTAAATGCCTTCCGGGGCTCCAAAAGTCCCCGATTTCGTTTCTACGGTCTTAGAATATTTCAAGGAACCCAACGCACTTGACGGAATTGAATTCCGACTTCTAAGTCAATTAATTAACGTTTAAAGTTTCCCAAAACCCGTTAATTACAACTTCTCCAATTTAATTCCAAATTTCGATTCGATTAAGGATAAAGTGGTCCGGGGGACGTTTTAAACCACCCGAACATTAAAACCCGAGCAACCGAGCACGTGGGCCCCACCCAAGAGGCTTGGCCGAGACCCTAGGGTTTGAGGGAGGGGCTCGGCCACCAAGTGGTGGCTGCTGCCACCTCCGGCCAGCCACCACATGGCCGGCCGGCCACCACCCACGGTGGCCGGAGCTCCTCCCGAGCCTCCGGTCACCGGAAAACGTGAGATTTCTCTCCCAAACACCTCTAAAACGTCTCCAACACCTCTTTAATCTCTACACAACCCTAAACCAAATTTTATAACCAACCCCTAGCTCTTGAAAATAATCGAAACGAGAATCGGTTCGGGTATTACCGTAGAGGAGAATGAGGGGAACGGGATTGCTCTTTGCTTTGACTCGATCCAAGGGCTCGATCACCAACCCTAGCCCAACCTTCCTTCTTCTCTCTTCTTCTCCTTCTCCTTCTCTCTCTAAAACCTCTCTTCCTCTTTCTAATTTTTAAAACAAATAACAACTAACTCCAATTCCTTTCCCCTTTACCCTATACTCGGCCAACTCACCACATCCACCCATTTTCCCTCCAAAAATTACACCACCATATACCTGACAAGTGTCAAGGTGGGTCCCATACCTTTTGGAAAATATCTAGTTGATATTTTCCAATCAGATTCGCGAAAAACGGACGTTTCGGGCCCCGAACGGGCACTTTTCCCAAAAATATTTTAAACTGGACGGGCTTCAAGGAAACGGCCCAACTAAGACCGCTACGACGACGGCTAAGCTTTTCGGGTCCAAAACGGTCCTCGAATGGACCAAAACGTCGCTCGGGTGACTTTTCCAGCGAAAAATCAATCTTTCCCAAAATGACCAGGAAGTTGCCCTGAGTCCCCCGTAACTCATTTTAGTCGATAACGGGGTCAACTTAAGTCCGGCATGGCCCTCGGGGTCAATTTAAGTTAAGTTAAGTGTCTGTCTTAAAATTTTTAAATTTTCCTGTTTTTCGCAGGTTTGACTGACGTTGACCAGAAGTGGTTATTACACAGAGGATCAACTATGTTATCATCTATATCTACTCTACATATCTGGACTTCTCCCTCATGCATGAATTGTCATATGATGTGGAAGCGTGTTTGTATAAGTTTGGATTTGGAATGACCTTTGTATCCTTAGCTTGAGTTATCGCTCCACTGTCAACACACAAAAATGTCAACACACAAAAATGTCAACAGATCTGATATGATGTGCACAACTTCCAATTTGGTGATGAAGCTTTTGACCCAAACAACCTCTTTCCTCGTTTCTACTGCGGCGATGTACTCGACCTCTATTGTTGAATCTGCCGCGGTCGCTTGCTTGGAGTTACTCATGTTCATAGTGCCCCCGTTTAAACAAAACACATAGTCATATTGAGATTTAAAATCATTTGTCACGCCCCAATTTCAGCGAACCGAACTCGGGACGCGAACATTTAAAACATGAACACTTAAAACCTGTTTTGAATAAAACTCTGATATTTCCATTTAATTACCAAAAATAATAATAGTATTTACAATACAAAAACGTCCCAACAAGTGGACAAGGTACACATCCGTCACTAGACTCAACAAAAGTAAAGACCAGACTCCGCTCCAAGCTCCATGGACTTCAAGAGCTAACCTAGTCCGTCCGGTGATCAGTACCTGTAGGAAAAGCAGCTAGGGGTGAGCGTTCGCTCACCTCCACGGATAACAGACTGACTATGGCATAATTAGTAGATAAAGCCAGTAACACTAAAACCAAACCCAACACCGGGACTACAGTCCCCAACTCAGGTACCCAACTGACCCACAACCCGTCACCTTCCTCAACAGACTCGACACTCGATGATACAGTGTAAACCCGACACAACTATCGACGACCTCCTCAAGGACTCGAACGAAACGACACAACACCAACCAAGATCACAAAGGATCGCACACCAGCTGCTCAGTAACCAATCTCAATCAGGTCAGGGTTCGACCTATCGCAATTCCTCGACACGAAGTCGGATCAGGCTGTCGACCTTTCAAACTCGCAATTCCTCGACACTAAGTCGGATCAGGCTGTCGACCTTTAAAACTCGCAATTCATCGACACTAAGTCGGATCAGGCTGTCGACCTTTAGAACTCGCAATTCATCGACACTAAGTCGGATCAGGCTGTCGACCTTTAAAACTCGCAATTCATCGACACTAAGTCGGATCAGGCTGTCGACCTTTAGAACTCGCAATTCATCGACACTAAGTCGGATCAGGCTGTCGACCTTTAGAATTCACCACCCCAGGTAACCACAATCACAATCACAGGCAAGTTCAATCACACAGGCACTCAAGGCCACTCAAGACACCTCAACAGTCAAGACTCGGGTTCAACAACCCCACAGGCACTCGCTGCCACTCAAGACACCAAATTAAATACACGGCTCTCATGGCCACCCCGACTCAACAATTAAATACGGGCTCTCAAGGACACCCAAACTCAACAATTAAATACGGTCTCTCAAGGCCACCCAAACTCAACAATTAAATAAAACGCACGACAACCTCCGGCATACTCGATGCCTCCAACGGTCCTAAAATCACTAGTTTCACAAACAACCTCCGGGCATGGTCATATGCCTCCAGTAATTCAATTATCGCTAAGTTCTCTGTTCCTACGACACTACTAAGTGTCACATGCTTTTCTCTTAAACGCTACAATCCCGTATCATGATTTTCTAATAATTAAATAAATCTACTCAACCCACGACACCCCGGTGTCACATGCAATTCTACTATTAACTTTCCCTAATCAGGGCCGAGATCCGGCTACTTTTCCCTACCTCGTATACAATCCCAAAAGCGCTCCAACAACACCCGAAGCACACTCAGTCACTCGCCGAGCTTCCCCTTGCCTCGGTCCGTAGCACGATCTAAAAGAACACAAATTTAAAGTACTTTTAAACTAGTACGAATAAACCAAAAATTTACATACTTAACGCCCAAACGTAACCCCGACAATGTCGGTCACTCCCAAACTTCCCAATTATTCGATATTGCCGAAAAAGGACCCGTAAGGGCCAGATTCGCCCGACATGGCGAATCTGCCCGGTTTTGGTTAATTGCCTTCCGGGGCTCCAAAAGCCCCCGTTTTCGTTTCTACGGTCTTAGAATAAATCAAGGAACTCAACGCACTTGACGGAATCGAATTCCGACTTCTAAATCAATTAATTAACGTTTAAAGTTTCCCAAAACCCGTTAATTACAACTTCTCCAATTTAATTCCAAATTTCGATTCGATTAGGAAAAAGTGGTCCGGGGAACGTTTTAAACTACCCGAGTAATTAAAACACGAACAATCGAGCACGTGGGCCCCACCCAAAGGGCTTGGCCGTGCCCTAGGGTTTGAGGGAGGGGCTCGGCCACCAAGTGGTGGCTGCTGCCACCTCCGGCCAGCCACCACATGGCCGGCCGGCCACCACCCACGGTGGCCGGAGCTCCTCCCGAGCCTCCGGTCACCGGAAAACGTGAAATTTCTCTCCCAAACACCTCTAAAACGTCTCCAACACCTCTCTAATCTCTACACAACCCTAAACCAAATTTTATAACCAAACCCTAGCTCTTGAAAATAATCGAAACGAGAATCGGTTCGGGTATTACCGTAGAGGAGAATGAGGGGAACGGGATTGCTCTTTGCTTTGACTCGATCCAAGGGCTCGATCACCAACCCTAGCTCAACCTTCCTTCTTCTCTCTTCTTCTCCTTCTCCTTCTCTCTCTAAAACCTCTCTTCTAATTTCTAATTTAATTAAACTAACAACAAAACTAATTTTCCTCCTTTAAAACCTCATACTCGGCCAACTATTCTCCTCCACACCTTTTCCCTCCAAAAAGTACACCACCATATACTTGACAAGTGTCAAGGTGGGTCCCATACCTTTTGGAAAATATCTAGTTGATATTTTCCAATCAGATTCGCGAAAAACGGACGTTTCGGGCCCCGAACGGGCACTTTTCCCAATAAATTTTTAAACTGGACGGGCTTCAAGGAAACGGCCCAACTAAGACCGCTACGATGACGGCTAAGCTTTTCGGGTCCAAAACGGTCCTCGAATGGACCAAAACGTCGCTCGGGTGACTTTTCCAGCGAAAAATCAATCTTTCCCAAAATGACCAGAAAGTTGCCCTGAGTCCCCCGTAACTCATTTTAGTCGATAACGGGGTCAACTTAAGTCCGGCATGACCCTTGGGGTCAATTTAAGTTAAGTTAAGTGTCTGTCTTAAAAATTTTAAATTTTCCTGTTTTTCGCAGGTTTGACTGACGTTGACAAGAAGTGGTTATTACATCATTAGTCTTGGTCTAGAAGCTTATGTCGTTGTAACCCTTTACTACCAACTCGATCACCGGACATCCATATAGTAGAAATGCATCCTTAGTCCTTCTCTAGTATTTATGGATATTGTTTACAACCACCTAGTGACTCACACCTGGTTCTGACTAGTATCTAGTCATTGCACTCAATGCATACAAGACATTCGGTCGAGTGTAAAGCTTTGCACACATAATTGATCCAATGGCCAAAGAATATGGAATCACATTCATACACTCTCTCTCATCATGTAACCTAGGACACTGAGTCTTGCTATGATTTATGTCATGCCCCACAAGAAGAAGAAAAACATTTTAGAGTTTTGCATTTTAAACCTCTAAATATAACCTTATTAGTATAGGTACTCTGGCTCGAACCTAGAAGCCTTCTTGATCTATCTCTATAATCTTGATGCCTAATATGTAGGCGCCTTCTCCTAGGTCCTTCATTGAAAAGAAATTACCCAACCATGACTTAACGTCAATTAGGCTTGGTACGTCATTTCCAATAAGGAGTATGTCATCCACATATAGGATCAGGAATATGATATTGCTCCCACTAACCTTTTGGTATACTCAAGGTTCAGATCCATTCTTGATGACGCCAAACTATTTTATTGTTTCATCAAAGCGAATGTTCTAACTCCAAGATGCTTGTTTTAATCCATAAATGGATCCCGGAAGCTTGCATACTTTGGTCTTTCCTTTAGGATCGACAAAACCCTTGGATTTTTTCATGTACACATCCTCGAGCAAGTTTCTATTTAGAAAAGCGAGTTTGACATCCATTAGTCATATCTCGTAGTTTTAATATGCGACTATGGCTAGAAGAATCCTAATGTACTTAACTATTGTAACATGTGAAAAGGTTTTGTCATAGTCAATACCATGAGTTTGATTATATCCGTTTGCAACAAATATTTCCTTTTAAGTGTACACGTTGTCGTCCATGTCAGTCTTCTTCTTGAAGACCCACTTTAAAAAAAGTCTCATACTTGATTTTCGTACATGGATAGTATTTCTAGTTTCATGGCTTCAAGCCATTTGTTAGAGTCTACCCCACTTACAACCTCTTGATAGGATGTTGGCTTGTCTTGTTCCACAATTTACACGTCCTAGTTTTTTGAGAAAAGGAATCCATATCTAATAGGGATGTTACATGTCTTATCATACCGTCTCGGTTCTTGTGTTACTACCTCGAATTCCACATTTATTTCTTGAGTGTCCTCCTTAGGCACCATACCATCTTCTGAGTCTTGAACTTTATCAAGTTCACCATTACTTGTTGTGGGAGAGACAATTGGAAACCGTTGCCAAATGAGCAGTATACTGAATTGTTTGTCGAGCAGATCAATTGGTCTCTGTATGCTGATGTGCGTATGTTACAAGTTTTTTACTTTGTACTAATATTTCCATGTACCTACTTATGTATCTGTATTGATTTCCGCTTAACTTTTCTGAATGTGCACCAACATGGTTTGCATGATAGAATTCGTCCTTGGGTTGAGGAATACGTTGGTGATATTATTGGTGTTGTTTTTGGTGTTCTTGAGTCTTCATAAGAAGAACTACGTGGCTTTGATTCCCAAGTGGATACGTAGGCATCTTGGAGACTCAAGCCCGATCATTCTTTACTCTGTGTTCATGAACAAATGGGTAAGGAATACATGTGTTGAATTTTGTCTTGTATTTCTATCTTTGTTAGTTCTTTCATGGCTTTCATGGTCTCGAGTTATTTTCCGCTTCGATTGTATGTTCATACTCTCCACCGAGACCCAATAGTGGTATCAGAGCCGTGATACCTTCGGGATTCACATGACGGGTTTGAAAGTTTATGTTTTGTGCTTGTTGTTTCGTTTTTTGGCATGTTATTTGGAAAAATTGTTTGATAACATGTTCTAGTTTATTGCTTGTGGGTTTATTACGTGAAAATTTAATTTTGAAAATTTATTCAAATCTGAATTTTTTGAAAAAGTTTGATTTTTCGGGTCTCGGGAACTGGACTCTCGGGGAGTCGAACCTGGGACTGAACGGGGCTCTGTTGGACGGAGCTAGACCGAGCATAACCATTGGATAGTCGAAATACTGGACCAAACTGTTTAGTTAGTCATGACGAGTTTGGAACCGTCTTGACAAAATCAAAAATCAAATGTCCAAAAGTTTCATTTTTGAACGGTTTCGATAAACCGGGCATTATTTTTTTTCGAAAATTGGCGATAAAATAAAACCGTAAAATCACATGTTGTGTGATAACATGCTTGAATGATAACATCTTGTGTGATGTTAGGTTGGATGTTATGTTGGCACGATGCACGTAATAGCCCTGATCTCGTTTTAATTATTTATCGCTTTTCACGGTCTGTGAGTCGTTAGAGTAGCGTGTAATTATTTTTTTGAGGTGTGGTCATCGTACCACTTGTTTGTAATATTTATTATTTCCCGAACTGCGAGTCGTTTATTCAATTGTAATCTTTAGATCAAGACGAAGAAAGGGCGAAAAGGTCAATTGTTGGCTTTTCGGGTCTTGACATCGGCTTAAAGTCGGTGGAGCTCAAGAAGCGAGTGGGAGTAAGTTTAGGGGGATATTATGTACGCATTTATCGCTTTATGCTTGGGTTACTTTTGCATGATTAGATTTGCATGCTTTACTTTATTTACCAAACATATAACCTCACATGCAAATATAAAATTGGAATTTTTATCCTTGTTATGTGATCCCTTAGAACCGTCATTGCATTAGATGTAGTTGACGGGTTCGAAGGAAGAATTATATTGGATGTATTTGGAGGCATCATTTGCATTTGGAATATAGTTTATGTGCTCATCGTATCTAGGATGTGCCTAAAGTTTTAAACACAACAAGACAAGTAAAAATGGGTCAGGTCAGATACCTCCTAATTAACAACACCTTACTACCTCCTCGTCTTATGGGTGTCATGTGCCCTAGCGGAGCATCCATGGGAAAGCGGGGTAGTGGGTTTGGACGACATATGTGAGTGTCGTATGCCTTAGCGGAGCACCTAGCTAGTGACGGGCGATAGTTGAAAATTGGTGGACCCGGCTACAATTCTCAGCCAGAGTTGAGCTAGGTTATCAGATATGGTAAGCCGTGTAGATATGTACATACCCTAGCCAAGAGTCACATTGGATGTGATTGGACGGTATCCTACCTACATAGCTTGATTAAGTAGTGAGCATTCGTTCAGCTTTATCGAGTGAATCAAGGATCTTGGTTCTAGATTCTAAAAGTTTAGAATCGATTGGTTGGGGTTTAGAATTGATGTTCAAAAAATTTATTCAGTGTACTGATTAAATTTTATCTTTTGTGTAGATCATATGGAAAAAGTAAACAGTAGTTTGTCATTGAAAATCATGATTGATGGGGTCAAGCTTAATGGGACAAACTATATGGAGTGGGATAGAAATTTGAGAATAGTCCTCAAATGCGAACACAAATGATATATCCTTGACAAGGCTATCCCTCATTTCCTGAAAATGAAGGGGGGTCTCGAACGTCTTAATGGACTAGTTCTTAAGATAGAATTAAAGCTTACAACAGATGGGGTTCTATGCTCCCTTCCTCGTGCGTATGTTTAGTTCATCGTGAATTATCACATGCACGATATGGACAAGACCATGTCAGAGTTACATGGTATGTATACATTTGTTGAGAAGAATATAAGGGATCTGGGATCCATGGATATTCTGATGGTCAGAAAGGGATCTAGTTTCAATAAGGAAACTAGTAGTGACAAAGGCAAGGCCCCTGCACACATGTCATGAAAGATGAGACACTCGATCGCTCTACACCTTCTTAGGACCGGGGGTCTTTAAAGAAGGATAAGGAGGATGACACTGTCTGCTTCTACTACCAGAAGCCTGGTCAACAGAAACGGGATTGCGGGAAAAACCAGCATGATTTGAAGAAGGGCAGTGGGGTTACGCCTTCATCAGGTATTAACTTTATAGAGATACATCTCTCTACTTCCAAATATTCATGGGTATTAGATACTAAGGCTGAATCTGATGTGTAGTGGATGAAAGGTAGGAGAAGCTTGGAGAAGAACGAAGTGGACCTCAAAGTTGTGGCAACTACTGTAGGATCCATAAGTCTAGCTTTTCTAATCAGCATTGTTTTGTACTAAACAATGTAAATTGCATACCTAATTTGATTAGGAATATTATATCTACATCTCTGTTAAACAACGAAGGATATAATTTTGATGTTGAAAATGGGATTTTCAATATTTTATGCAATGATATGTTTTATGCTTGTGCAACCATGACCGGAGGATTGTACATATTAGATATGGGTAACAATGCATCAAACTCTATTAATAACGTTAATACCAAGAGGTCTAAATCCGACGATTTAAACCAGAACTCTTATATGGCACTGTCTATAGGGTCACATAAAAAAGAAACGCATACTAGTATTTCAGAAGTAGGGACTTTTAAGTCCATTCTAATTTCATTCGCTTGATAAATGAAAGGCTCGTTTGATGGGACAATTGACTAAAGTTCCATTCATCGTTCGTGGTGAAAGGGCAGATGAATTATTGGGGTGTATACACTCAGATGTGTATGACCAGTAAGTTCGCTAGCCATGAGGGGTTTTAGCTACTTTATCACATTTACTAACGACTTCAGTAGATGTGGCTATGTTTATTTGATGAGACATAAGTCTGAAGCTTTTAGTAAATTCAAAGAACTTAAAACTAGAGTAGAAAGCCTTCTTGGGAAAAGTATTAAGGCACTTTGATGGGATCGAGGTGGAGAATACTTGACCATAGAGTTTTAGATCATCTAGTATAGAATGAGATCTTTTCGGAATGGACTCCTCACGGCACACCGTAGTTGAACGGTGTAGCCGAACAAAGAAATCGGACATTGTTAGACATGGTCCGATCCATGATGAGTTGGACTGATCTCCCAATATGTTTCTAGGGTTATGCTCTAGAGACGGCCGCATTCATAATGAATCGTGCTTCGACGAAGGTTGTGGAAGGGATACCATTTTAGAAATGGCACGGGAAGAATCCCGCTTAGTCATTCCTAAAGATTTATGGTTGCGACTTATGTGAAACGTTTAGTTTCGACTAAGCTCGAACCATGATCTGAGACATGAACCTTCGTGGGGTATCCCAAACCAAGAAGGGGATACCACTTGTACAAACCCAGTGAGAACAAGGTGTTCGTCACTTAGGGTGGGGTCTTTATGGAAAAGGATTTTTTTTCCAAAAACATCAGTGGGACGACTGTGCATATCGAAGAAATTCAAGATGGTACAGATCCGTCTGAACCACTTGACAACCCAGTAGAAAGGGAGACAGAGATGGTCATAGAGAAAGAACCAATTCCTATAACAATTCCGGAAGGTCCAAGGCGATCTGAAAGGATCAGCCGTCCACCTCCGAGATATGGTATCTGGAGGTGACGGTGAACTCATGGTGGATCACGATGATCCAGCCACCTTTTAGGAAGTCATGGATGGGCCTGGCTCTGAGTTATGGTTGAGAGCCATGAGGAAGGAAATGTAGTCCATGTCGGACAACCAAGTCTAGGAACTGGTTGATTCCATCGGTGGTGTGAAGACCATCGGATGCAAAGGGATCTTTAAAGTGAAGATGGACATGGATGGGAATCCTCTGACCTACAAAGACCGACTGGTGGCGAAAGATTGTAGACAGATTCAAGGGATTGACTATAAGGAGACCTTCTTCCCAGTGGCTATGGTCAAATCGATCCAGATTCTTCTTGACATAACTGCGTATCATAATTACAAGATATGGCAAGTGGATGTCAAAACCGTTTTCCTAAACGGAAGTTTAACTAAGGACGTTTTATGTCTTAGCCAAAAGGTTTTTTCGATCCAAAGAGCTAGGGAAATATTTGTAAGTTTTTGAAATCCATTATGGAGTGAAACAAGCTTCTCGGAGTTGGAACCTTTGTTTTGATGAAGTTGTAATTGGATTTGACTTTATAAAAAACGAGGATGTACCTTGCGTTTATAAGAAGGCTAGTGGGAGTAATATTACCTTTCTAGTGCTCATTAGAAACGACATCCCAACCTTGTATGAGACTAAAGCTTGGTTGAGGAAATGTTTCTCAATAAAGGACTTAGGTGATGCTGCTTATATCTTAGGGATTAAGATATATAGATATCGCACTAAGAGGGTCTTGGGTTTAAGTCAGAGCACCAAGAGGTTCTTAATGCTCGATTCAAAGAAAGGACTCTTACCCACTCGTCATGGGATTGAGATCAGTAAGACTCGGTGTCTTACGACACCTGATGAGCTGAAAAGAATGATGTGAATTATATACGTTTAGGGGTAGGAACGATCATGTATGTCATGATATGTACGAGACCAAACGTCTCGTATTCCATGAAATGTATTAGTAGACATTAGTCTAACCCTAGGGAAAGTTGATGTTGAACTAGTCGTCAATGAATGTATAGACGCTAGTTTTCTAGACAAATCCAGATGACTGTAGAAGTCAGTCAGGATGATATGTTTATGTTGAATGGCATTGCTTTTGGCTGGAAGAGTGTAAAGAAAGATATCGTCGCCGATTCTACGATAGAGGCCGAGTACATCGCTGCTGCTGAGGAAGCTAAGGAGGCTATGTGGATTTTGAAATTCACATTAGGGTTAGGTGTAATTAAAAACACATTCATCTTGGTGAATTTATTTTGCGACAACACAAGGGCCATTGCGCAAGATATAGCAAAAATCGCATAACAAATCCAAATATGTATTGCAGCATTACCACCTCACCAGAAACATTTTGAGTAGAGGCGAAGTGAAGATCACTTATATTGAAACGGATGATGACATAGCCGACCCTCTGACTAAGGCACTTTCGTTGCCTAAACATGAGACGCATGTAAGGTCGATTGGAATAAATTGGAGTTTAGATTGGAACTAGGGAAAGTGGGAGATTGTTAGTCTTAGTTCCCGTAGTTCAATCGTAAACATCCAAATGTATATATCATCGTTAGCAATAAAATTAAAGCGGATTTATATTACTTATGTGTTGGAGTAATATATCGATTTGTGCTCTAGTCTATGCCCAACATGTGAATAGAATCATAAGTCGAGATAGATCACACTCGATGGGTGCGTAGTCGAAAAGCTTCACTAGAAGTGACTAGTATGAAATATGGCTCTTTATGGCTTACGTCCTATTAGTCATTGGAATAGGATTCCGGAGTCTGATCATAGATATCATGTGGGACATGATATTGGACGACCCGCCTCAATATGTTCCATAGATTAAGTCATGAACATATTCAATGTCGTAGCTTGTCATGTATCCTTAGACCAAAGAGTCTTTGTGATCGCTATGCAGTCAACGACTTAGTTTGAGATGAGCCTAACGTTGTTCGTAACAGGGCTTCCATAATGGCTAGGATTGGCTTGGGGACAAACTGCATGAGTGACACGAAAGATGGATAAGGGATTTATCCCTCATACTGAGGTATGGGAAAGATATCGGTTCTCGGCCGGTTGATCAAGAGTGACTGAAAGAATAGCATGGACATGCACATGATATTGTGTATCATATATTCTGTCATCTCACATATCAAGGAACAGTGATTGAGAATAATAAGGATGACGGCTCTATGCCTTATCTCAATCAAGATATTGGTGATAAAAGGATACTAACATAGACGACGGAAAGGTTAGAATCAACAGGGTCGATTCGTTATGCAGTGTTAGACAATACTGAAGTCTCGTTAGTTTCCACTTATATAGGATCAAGTAAAATGAGATTTTACATTAATCTATTGACATGCATAAACCTAAGGGTCACACTAAAGGATGAAACTCTTTAACACATTTATGGAGAACGGCCAAAAGGGGAATTGTCTCGGGACATGACTAGAACTAAGTTTTGGGTCATGTGTCCGTAACCATTTAGGACACTACGGATCAAGACGAGGCTTGGAGTCTTATGATTGATCGCATTGGATAATATTGAACATATCCGGTATGGAAGGCGTGGAGGCGATGAGCGCATCACGGGACCTCGTCGGGAGTGGGCCACAGGGCCATCTACCACGAGGCCCATGGGCAGCCCATGCCACCATCTTCAGGGGGAAATGATAGTCAGGAGAAGCGGGTTTTTCGTGCAATGCGCTCTTTTTCACTTGGTTTTCTCTCACATGATTTTCCTTAAAAGATTTTTAATAAGGCAACTGTTATGCACGTCCAACTACCAAAAGTGAGTGAGTAAGTGGAATGCTCTACTCGGTAGAGCTTTGTCGGCATCCATTATTAAAAAGATGGTGTACATAATCAACATACATCGACTAGCAAGCAACCAAAATAACCCTGCTAATTTTCAAGGCGAGCAAAGATCGCGAACCAGTTCAGATCTGAACCAGTTCAGATCTGAACTGGTTCAAATCGCCGGTGTGGTTTGAGGGAGGAGGTCGGGAACGACGCCGGCGGAGGAGGGTGGCCGGAGACCAGCCGGAGAAAACGCAGTCGCGTCTGATTTTTTTTTTTAATAAAATTAATTTTTTAAAAATAAAAATGATTTTTTATATAAAAACTGTTTTTAATAAAAAAAATATTTTTATATAAAAAAAACTTTTTTATGTATTTTTAAAATTAAAATCTAATTTTTTGAAATTAAAATTTGAATTTATAAAAAAACTGATTTTGTTTTAAAATTATTGAAATTTTCAGTTTAACACCCTAAACAATGAAGGGTATTATTGTCATTTCACTTCTTTTCAAATTCTGAGTCAGTGGCATGAGATGAAAATTTGAGTAATAGTTAGGGGTATTTTGGACATTTTACACGGCTGGGTATGAAAGTGAAATTAAAAGTTTGGTTAGGGTATGAAACTGATAAAAATTTATGCCAGGGTATCAAACTGAAGTTAAATGTTTGACAGGGTGGTAAAATGAAATTTTTCCCTAAAAATAATTTTCATAAATGAAAATTGAATTTATAAAAAATAAACTGAATTTTCGAAAAATAAAATTAATTTTCATAAATAAAAAATTAAATTTATAAACAAAACTGATTTTATTTTTAAAATAGTGAAATTTTCATTTTAACACCTTAACAATGAAAGGGTATTATTGTCATTTCACTTATTTTCAAGTTTTGAACCAATTGCATGAGTTTGTAAATTTGAGTAATAGTTAAGGGTATTATGGTATTTTTACCTTTTTCCATCCAAACTAACATAAAGTTAACTATTGGGTACCAAAGTGAAATTAAATGTTTGGTGTAGGTATGAAAGTGCAAAAAATTTATGTCAGGGTATCAAAGTGAAATTAAATGTTTGGTAGGGTATTAAAATGAAATTTTCCCTTTATATATTTTTTATATAAATAAAAATAAAATTTTAAAAAATGAAAATGATTTTTATAAATAAAAATGTTTTTTAATATAAAAAAAATTGAAATAAAAAATGATTTTATGTATTTTTAAATTAAAATATGAAATTTTGAAAATAAAAATAATTCTCATAAATAAAAACTGAATTTATAAAAAAAAAACTGATTTTATTTTAAAAATAGTGAAATTTTCATTTTAGTACCCTAACGATGAAGGGTATTATTGTCATTTCACTTATTTTCAAATTCCAAACCAATGCCATGAGTTTGAAAATTTAAGTAATAGTTAAGGGTATTATGGTCTTTTTACCTTTTTCCATCCAAACTAACAGAAAGTTAATTGCTGGGTACCAAAGTGAAATTAAATGTTTGGTTTAGGTATGAAAGTGCAAAAAAATTATGCCAGGGTATCAAAGTGAAATTAAATGTTTGGCAGGGTATTAAAGTGAAATTTTCCCATTGGACTTTGATGGAAGGGTTTTTAACACGGCAACTTGAAACATGTAATGACATCAACTCGTATTGACACACGGATGATGACTAATTCATACATGTCGGTTGGTTACGCTATGTATTCATGTCCCTCTTGTTTGTGAAATATGGGATATATGAAATACAAGCCATCGAAATCGAAAAGAGAGAGGGAATAACGGTCTTACTCTTTCTTATATATCCTTCATAATAACCATATGCAAGAACTTCCCCACGGCCAGAGGTATTCACAAGTGTTCAGTATGATCCATTGGAGAAGAATTGGCAAGTATTGTGAATTATCAGTATCAGTTTTACCACTATTTTTGTCCCTCTTTATAATGTTGATTGTTGACTTCACCAAACCAATCCTACTATTCACGCCGTGGAAATACACGCATATGCCACTTTTTGCCAGCAAGTACGTAAAGAAAAACTCAACTTTTACTATAAAAGAAAAGATCATTGGAGGAAAACTATCATCACTTTACATTCAAGTCGTTTCTCTGCTAGCTCCACGCCACGAGATAGCTAATCAAAAGTCGCTCATGCTTATCGATTACATGTATAATTTCCCGCAGCCAAACTGGTAAAACATCTCTTAACCCAGCTCCTATGTAACACACAAACTGGTTACACACTCTTCTCTCTCAAAGGTTATATATACAGGAACATGAATAAATAATTGCCCACAGATTCCAGTAGAGCAGGCAAATATTTGGACGGAAAGAATCGGTTAGAAAAGTAACTCCTTGAGGAGCTCATTCTCCCTTTGTTTAGTCCGAAAGCATCACTTCTAACTCGGGTTCCTCAGGGGGTGTGATTGCATCATAATCCAAAACTTGAAAACCTTCATCATTTTGATCACTTTCATCATCCACATCTGAATCATCCAGTGGTTCAACCTCTTTTCTTGTTCCCTTGTCAGATTTTCTACCCCCCAGACTGCTCCTTTTCTTCGCCTCAGGATCTTCACAAATGCAAGCTGATGGATTCTCATGAAACTCACCCCTCCCTGGTTTGACCTCATTTGGCTCCCCCATGAACCCTTGTTGGTAACTTTGGACTTTAGAGGCATATTCTTCCCATGTCATGTTACCTTGGTCCAAGGATAACCGATACAGTCTTTTTGCATTTGGCCGAATTGTAGGCTTGTGTCCAAAATATCTCCTGCACCAAATCAAATGTTACTTTGTTGTCTCAGCAAAACAAGGTATACTATTTCACTAACAAATTTACAAGGGGAGAGTGTAACCACACCTTCGCCCAGCTAATATTTTAGCCATGTTGCCATTGTTATTTGTAACGAATACATCACTTTCATCACAAACGATGAAGTCAAGCGCAGCCATCCGAGAAGAAAATGAAGCAAATGACTCCAGCTCATCCTTGCTGGCTATGGTCTCCTTTGAATAGAGATTTGGGAAGAGAGCACGCAGAGGTGCTAATGTCTTCTCTCCTCCATAAACTTCACCAGATGCCACATAAATGTTGACATCTTTGCCATATCCTAATGCCCTCAGCATCAGACCAACTTCTTTTGGAGTCAGTGGGCATCTTCCTTGCCTCCTTGCCTTTTCTGGATTGGTTGACTGCAGATTAATTGAATAAAAATTATAGGTTTCATATGGCAAATATCAGCAACTGAAATATCATTGGCACTAAGTAGGATACTGAACCTGAGGTACCTACTCCATAATGATAACACTTCACCATGGCATCAAGATACACATTTTGTCCTCAAAAACAATTTAAATATTTTTGGGTAATTGCTCATTAATATCCTGAACTTGAGTAGATTGTTGGGTGACTACCCTAAACTTCATTATGTCCAGTTGCTGATTTGAAATTTGGCTTTCAAATACTCAATGAATGTTCACAAACTGATAAGACCTTAAGGGTACTACTGGCAGAGACATACATGTAAAGTCTTCCACCTCCTTCGTATCACGCCCAAATCTTCCCTTTCTTTGTCTCCTCCACCATAATAGCATCCCGAGAATGCAAGCATATCAGGTTCAAATCTATAACCAGAATCAGCATTAATAAGTTATTAACAATTTTTTACACAATTACTGGATTATTATTAAATGTAAATATAACTTCTTGATCACGTTATTCTTGCAATCATCCGAATACCAATTAGCCACTGAAACAATAATGTTTTATAACTTTTGAAGGATTACACCCAACAGATATAACCAATAATTTGTGGGTATGTGAACACCTGCTTGTGTGCAAATGAATGCATCTGAAGATGCATGAGTACCCAGTATTTAGAACATGCCTATTATACACAAAAGACCATGCAAAAATATACACGCATTCCTCCATAAGTCAAATCGTAATCGTCAAGTGAAAACAAAGCAGTAGAAGGAAAACCAAGTCCTCTGATATAACTAGGGTTAATTGTCCAAAACTACATTAAAGTTTTAAACAAAAACGGATAAATGCATAAAGTTTTGTCCACACTTTGTGGGTGCACTGAAGTTTTGTCCACCGGCTTTTTTATAAAAACGTAACAGGGATGTTCAGAATGAATGGTCTGGGCAGTTGTTCGCGGACTCAATTGATTTGTGGGAAATACATAATGCATTATAAAGTTGTGTGGGGCAATTCATAATGCATTATATAGTTGTGTGGGCAATTCATAATGCATTCTATAGTTGTGTGGGAAATAAATAAAAAAATTAAGTCGGTGGACAAAACTTCAGTACACCCACAAAGCATGGACAAAACTTTATGCATGCATCCGTTTTTGAACAAAACTTTATGCATGCATCCGTTTTTGAACAAAACTTTAATGTAGTTTTGGACAATTAACCCATAAAACTACAACTTAACCAGAGAAGTAGAGTACCTCAAGTGCAGGGCAATATAGTGCTTGCCTCTCATCCTCATTCGATCAACCAGCATTTTGCCCATCTCAAGTATCGGATCCGTAAACTTTAAAGCATGATAATTAACTCTACATCTCAATTTTTGCATATCTGTCTCCAACTTATTGGCAAGTCGATAGTCAAACTTCCCAAGTTGAACAGCCTGTCAGAAAATTGCACCAACATGTTTGGATCTTTAAGCCATATCTTCAAATACAAAAAGTACCGTACTAAATAGTTGATCAATGTAACTTGTTAATCACATATCTAGGGTATAAATATCTATCATGGATGCACACAACATACAAAAAAATAGATTAGGTTTATCGTACACATACAACTGAAAATGGCAAGAACATACATTGAGTTTTAGCTCCTATAAACATACATTAGGTTTATCGTACACATACAACTGAAAATTACAAAACATACATTAATTTCGTTTATTTTTTTGTTTGTTTGAGTAAATCTTTTTTTTCTTGCTTCAAAAAATATTCAATATGCTACTTGATAGATAGTTCTTGGAAAAATAAAAATATTGGCGCAAGAAAAAATTAAATCGGAGTTGAAACGAAGCGGGAAAGATCAAAATAGTAAACTTGGTGGAAAAAAAACGAAAATAGCAGCCAATTTCGATTTCCCACTTGTGTTTTACGATTCCAACTATTTTTTTTCCCGAAAATACCCACAAACAATGCGCGTGAACATATTTTGGAATCAGAATTTATCAAAAATCTTAGCCCTTGATTTGCTATATTGAATGATGTAGATTAGTTCTATGTTCTGATCTAAGATGAGGTTTGTACTTGATTGTTCCCCTATATATATATAGATAGATAGGTTTCAGGTACAAACCCCGAGTGTGAGCTTATATATATACACTCATGGACGCACTCGGGTAAAAACCATCCTTACAGTACAAACTTAGAACATATCTGGGGATTTGAATCAGTAGATCCAACGGCCCATGATTTTTAGGAGGGAAATTGATTATCAAATAAATTCAAAATTCAGCATATTTACTTCATGCCATCAATGAATTTTTTTAAAATATGAGTCTTCTGCCTTAACGATCCAACGGTTGAGCTGGGTTCCTAGTTTGTACAACAAGAAGTGATTTTTAAACCTCTTGTATATATAGGTTAATTGACTGCAAATCCTCATATGTCAGGTAACGTATACCTATTATTATCTTAGCAAAGAGTTCATATAATTTGCTTCCACTTCAGACACATAATCATCATAATTTACACAACTCTGCAAATATGATTTGAGCTATAATTAACAAGTTGAACTGATTTCAACTGCATCAACTAGCACGACACCACAACTAATGGTCCTAAATGAAAGGCATTGTAGGTAAAATTAATTGGCAGTGGAGTGCTATTTAATCATTTGCCCCCTCATGATGTCAATAGAGAGATTGATTACGCTATTCATGGAATCCGGAAACATCTGGTAGCGCAGATTCTAACCAAAGAAAGAACAACATAAAAATACACTAAAAGATCTCATGGGTGTTTCCAAACAGAAACTATTTGTAAAAGCAAATCTTTGAAAGGTTTAGAGAATTGAAAACTTACATGCCTTTTCAATAGAACTGGTAATACACGAGTTTGATAGCATTTTGCACTACATTTTCTTGGAACACGCATCCTAACTGGGTTCCAAATTCTCCCTTTCTTTTTTGGTAGCTGCTTTATGATTTTAACATCTTTTGACAGAAATGATATAAACCAATCAACATCAAAGATCTCTGAGAAGTTACTGCACAAACAGATCAATAATTTTGTCATAAGACGGTAACAAAATGAATACAAGCACAGAATTAGCCACTCTTAACAATTGGAAAGAAAGATAGGAAAATAGTAAGATTGAAATAGTTAACAAGGGTAGTAAATTATGCATCCACTGCATGACTAACCTGGCATCCTTCCAGAAGGACTTTTGATCAAGCTTTGGAACAACAAGAGTAGCATTCAAAATACGAGCAGCAACAACAGCATCTGTTATCTGGCAACGTCAGGTACAATAAGCTTGTCAGCATCTATAAAAAAATTACATAGTTACTCTACAATTAAGAAGCAGCTGAACAATAACACGAACACAATGGCCTAATAAGAAGATACATAAATATGGAAGAAACATGATAAGCAGGATAATATACAATTTTGTTCGCATGCCAAATAAACATAACAGGCAGATTAATTACAGAAAAATTCGTGGACTACTTGGAGTCTTATATCTACCCCCAAAAGGACCTTTCCTAATTCTTTTTGCTGTCTCGCCATAGGCAAATGCAAACTTACCAAACTGCACAAATTCCGTGCTCAGGTTCTTCCTATTTCCCGGTACCTTTTCTGATTCTTTTGGCATCTCACAACAGACAGACAAGACTACCGAATTACACAATTTTTGAGCTTAGGTTCTTACTGTTTTCAAGTAATTTAGTTTTTATAAACTAAACCTTCTAAGCACTATGCAGGCTACGTTAACCATCCTGCTTCAGCATTTAATGACTGCAAAAGAATGATAATCAATTAATCATAAACATGTGAGATATGTAATATTTGTATTGCTTATCAGATGCCCAACTTCCATACATGAACCATTCAGATAAAGTATTATAACTTCGATAATACTAGATCAGTGTTCAACTCATTGAGCACTTTCATGAGCTCCCTCGTCGACCTAGTGAGAAAATAACTAAGTCCCACCAATAGTTCCTTCTTAGATAAGTGGTCATATAATACTACGAGGACACGAAACATAGCTTTAATGGAACGGAATTTCGCTTATAGTTAATGTACTTTGTACAGGTGCATAAAGATACCCCAGTTCTTTGTTGATTCAACCCTCCACTGGTCACAATCACCAAGTAGCGATTAGGTTGTGTGATAGCTTGACCTTCTGCAAGATGAAGCAAGACAGCTAGAATCACAACTATACAGAGTAATTGTTTGGTTTAAAAATTTAAATATATATATATATACAGTAAAAGCAAAACGCACTTGCAAACTTATTGCTGGCATTGCTGCAACCATGGTAAAAATTGGCATTCCTCGAGCTCCATATATCACGCTTTGGTCTCCATCCACCTTTCTAATGTTCCAGAATCATAAACATCCATTGGAAGAAGTAAGGATCCAGAAGGAAAAAAGTAACCTTAAATAAGTAGCACAAGCACTTAAGAAGAAAACGGATTAAGCCCTAACCTGAAGCTGAGCCTCCCTAGCTCCATTTTTTAACTGAACCGAGAATCGCACAAAACAATCAGGCACAGAAACATACACAAATCGTCAAGCAAACAGAACAAGAGTAAGAGGAGACGGCGGAGCAGGAGAAGAGAAGTGTACCGAGGTTTGGCGGAGCTGATCGTAATCAGGAGGATAGGGGGCGAGGAAGGAGATGAGAGATAGTGTGATGAAAACAGAGCCGAAGAAGGCGAGAATGGCAGAAACCAGGAGGCGTTTCCGGAGGAGGGGGTGGCGCCGCCGGTGAAAAGCCATGCGGCGGAGCAAGGTAAGATTCGCGCCTCTTTCGGTATGAAAAATGGATCTGGATTGATTGATTGATGAAGAAGAGCGAGGGCTCAAACGGCTCAGGGAGCGGTCGATGCCTGAGCTGACCATTTGAATGATTCGTCCGACATGATGACAAACGAGAAACCTTTTTTTATTTCTGTGCCCGCACACACTGCACCGCCTACAGAAAAATAAAGTATATAAAGAGCAGCTCAGAACTCGGAGGACTCACAGGAGAGCTGGCCATTACTCAGCTTTGCTGGATGCTCCCATCTTTTCTTAACTAAGTTTTAGTAAATCAGGTCATGCGAAAATATTTGAAAAATAGATAATGTTTTGTACATTAGTCGAGTAGAGGATATAAGTTCCATTTTTTTGTAACTCTTCTCTTGTCGTACATACTTTGGTTTCAACGTTCAAGTACAGTGCTGCTTTAATTTTCTTTGGAGCATGTCGGTGTAAATATTTGAGAGTTCGAACAAGTATTTCGTAACATGGAAATCAAAAAAATTGGATTGATAAAAATAGTCCGTAAAACCAGCGTAGTCCATACTGAATTAACAAGTCGGATGTTATAGTGATTTTGTTACAAAATCATATAAATTAAACCCTTTGATATTTGGGAAAAGACAAAAAGTAACATTAGTCTCATAGGCTACACGGAGTTTAACTAGGTCGTAAATCCCCCTTCCTTTTCTTCCGTTATTGTCGCCACCCCTTTTCCTCTTGCTCCGGCCACTTCTTCTTCCCAATGACTACCCCACAATTGATCGTAGTGGATCTGCAAGTGTTGCTCCGGGTTCCTCTGCTGGTTTTACTCCGACCTCTTCTGTTTTGGGATGTCCCTGGCGGCTCGTTTCAGAATCAGTGTGGGACGCGTTTCTCGTTCGTAGATCGTTGTGATTTTGCTCGTGTTGTGCTCCACGGTCTGTTTGGTGTTGGCCCAACTCATCGCTGCTTTGCTCATATGGTATTTCTTCCCAGTTGAGGCTCGTTTGATCTGTTTTTTCTTTGCTTTTGTTGTTAGGCTCCTCACTGTTCTTGATTCGTTTCTGCTTGGTTTCATCATTTACCCTCCACGATTGTTGGATAGGGCTTGCCGGTTTTCAGGTGTTGGCCGTCGGCATGTGGTTTAGGCACTTGTGCCTTTTGGTTGTTTACCTGTAGATCTGTTTCAGGGTTTAGTGTTTTTTAGTGGGTTTCGCCCACTGGAATTGTCTCTGTCGTTTGCGATGTTGGGCGTCGACTTGTTAGTTACCATCTTGATGGTTCTAATGAGATAGGGTGCTTTTCAATTTTAGGCGGAGTTCAAAATAGTTTCAAACTCCTCTCGGGCTTCAACGTTGGAAAATGCGGGTTTTAGACCTTTTTTTAGTTTTGTGAGCTTCATGGTTGTAAAATTAGGGTTTGAGACCTTTCTTGTTTTTATGATTTCGGGCTTCATGTTTGCAAATTTTGGTTTTTAGACCTTTGTAATTAGGTTTGCACCCGTGTTGGGTTGTTGAGGTTCCTTTCATAGGAATGCTCTATTTCATGTATTGTACTGTTTGGTTGTGGGTTGGTGGTTGAACTTGTTTAGTCCTTTGGCTCTTTCTGTTGGGCCGAAAATAGTTCGGTTCTCAGAATTTTCGGACCATGCCCCTTTAGTTTCGGTGCCTTCCTTTTTCATTCTCTGAAAAGGTTGTGCTTTTATGAATTTCTTGGCTTATAAAAAACACCCCTTCCTCTCCCCTTTGACAGAACTTCATCCTCACGCCTCACGGAGTAAAGGTCGTGTATCTTCGACCGGAGAAATAAAAGGGGACGTCCAGTCCCCACGGACCGTCGTCAAGGAGCAAGTTGCATTGTCCCTTAAAGAAAGGTTTTCCTCCCACCGTCTTCTTGTGGGACCAGAGTGATCGCAAACAACCATTGAGTTGCATGCACCAGAGTCGCATGCAAGGGGAGGAAACCCCATTATGGCGGTTACTAGGCTGAGACCTTCATTGACACCGGAAACAGACCTCGTGGACACACTGCAAGACCAACCAGAGGCATTATCCCTAGAGGCAGACAAAGACGAGGAGGTTTTTGTTCCCATCGAGGCCATCCCGACTCCTAGGGGTGGACGATACCGACATACACTGGTCGAAAGGATAGTAGTAGACATCCAGTGTAATCCCAGAACCCTTTGTAGGGTGATAGTCCAACGGTAGTAGATCTGAGGCCTAGAAGTTGAAAGTTTCACCAAGGATGTAGGAGTGTTCTATTTCTCGGTAAGGGCGACAGTAGAAGGCATCCGCCACCGTTGAACTTGTACTTTTAGTGGGTGCCCCTCATCTTGGTACATCTCCCTATGTGCACACAACCAAGCTCCATTTGTTTCCAGTTCATGGAGTTCGGGATTTCAATGTCCCACGGGATGCACAGACCGCTCGTTATTGGCCAACATGATGGGAACGAAGGTGACTTCGACACCTATCACGACGTCGTGCCGATGGGATGAATATCTCTAGTTCTGAGTGAATTTTATGTGGATAGGTCCATCCTCCGTATTCGACTACGCTCCCCGGGTCATATGGACTCCACATGTCGAGGTACTATGGGAGATGTGGGCGACTCAATCACCGCATTGGTTCCTATCAAGCTCAAATTTCAGGAGTAGGAAGGGACAAAGTCCGCTTCACCGATTCCCTCAGGTACCCGATGGAACTAGATACGAAACGGATGCTCCATACAAAATGACTAGTACCTCGATAGAAAAGCCTTTCTCGACTTAAGGGTTTCGCAACTCTAGCCATTGAGCAGGAGGACCGGGTAATAGAGGTGTGGACTGCCCCACCACTCTGTGCCCCCCTCCCCCCGTGATCGGACATGCAGCAACGAAGATTGGTGACTTGGCTAAGGAACACCCCGAGGGGGTGCTTCTAGAAGAATGGTGGACGCATCCCGGATTGGATGTCAGGTCGGTCGAGGTCACAAATATCGGTGACCTATCTATCTAGCACCTAGAGATCCTAGAAGGGACAATCCTTGTGGAGGTTATGGTGGAATTTCCACCGGAGGGAAAGCAGAAAGAACCTTGCAAACCAACCTGGAGAGCTGGGTTCGAGGAAGACGTAAAAAGGGAAGCCCAAGGTTCAACTCTAGAGGAATTAATTCTATGCTTAGAAAAACAAGCTGAAGAGGGCGCTTGAGCTTACAGGCCTCCCTAGACCCTTGATAGTCCAACCACAGGAAAAGGGGGAGGATGGTAATCTACAGGCAAGGGATGAAAAACAAACCCACTAGGAGCCATGAGTCAAGACTAGAGAAGGGGGATAGGAGACTAGTGTCTTGTCTCTTACGATCCAGGACTGAAGCCTCCTAGTAGGTCTAGGGTAGAGATTCTCCCCGCATATCATTTTTTTTGTTGCCGTATTTCTTGTTCTAGTTTTTCTGTTTCAGAATAATTGTTTAGATTGTTGGCTTCAGTCGTTTTTTTGTCAGTGAGGCAAAATAAATATCTTCTTCGGATTCACGAACACTGGAAAACCTGCGAGGGTCTTGGATATATTCTGGAGCTTAGAGTCTTTGACCCAAATTATGTTTTTTTTATTTGGCATTATTAATGAAATCCTTAGTCATATGTTTCAAAAAAAAAACTTAGTATTTTTAAACACGGTATTATGTAAATTTAAGTAGTTCAACAAAATTAAAAAATTAAAAAAACATATAAAAATTAAAGGGTTATTTACGATTTGGTACCCAAATGTTTCGCCCACGAACGATTTGGGTTAATGGGGTTAAAAAACTAACAGAATCGTGTAGAATGACTATTATGCCCTTTTACATTTCAAATCAAATATCCTTATGAGTTAAAAGACTATTTTACCCCTACATTATTTTCCATTCTTATTCCTTTTCATTATTTTTTATTTTTTCTTTATTTCTGTTTAATTTTCATTTATTTTATTTGAATCCTTTTTTTGTAATTTTTTTAATTTCATAATTTAAAATATCTTTAATTTCTAAATTCTATTTTTATTTTTTTCTAAAAATAATTAATAACTGTTTTTTACAATTTTTATAAGAAAATAATATTAATATTCATTTTTCCAGAAATTCTTATTAATACTTTTTTTATCAGAAAATTCTTATTAATAATGATATTCATATTTATTACAATTTAAATAAAATTAAAAATTCATTACAATTAAACAAAAAAAATATGAAAATGAAAATTGCATGTTGAGGTTCTGGAAATTTCTCGCCGCCCTCATCAGATCTGGAAATCCCTCTTCTCTCGTCGTGAAATTCCTCTTCCCTCGCCACAGATTTGGGTTTCACAACAAAACCTCTTGCAAGACTTCAGATGAACAGACACAAAACTAGTCCAAACCATAAATGAAACAAATTTCAGATGAACAGAAACAAATTCTGCGTCGTCATCGGTGGTCAAGTTCTCAAGCCTCTCACGGCGGCGCAATTAGAGGAAGGGGATGAACTCACGGTGGACTGAAGTCGCCTCGACCCATAGTTCTAGCCCTGAACCAGCGTTGTCTTTCCGTGCTCCAAAGTCATCTCGTTGTGCGGCTGCGACGTTTGAGCTCGGTTGAGGAAGAAGTTGTCAGTACTTCGTCGGATCTGAGCTCGGAAACGAGTTCCCCGCTCTATTTCTGACTGCTCCGACCCCGTTCCTATTCTGTCTGCTCCGCCTGAAGACGTCACAGTGGCGGGGGATTTGAAATCTGATTTCAAACCCTATTTCCAGATCTACCTGACCCTGTCGCCAATGAATTCGAAGTCGCCACCCGCCATGAAGACCAGTCGAGTGAAAGGGGTTTGCATGTCTGAGCACGTTGTTGTGGAAGGGGTTTGCTCAACGAAGAAAAGGGGAACAGATGAAGATGGGGTTTGGAGGTTTGAGAGAGAAACGGTGAAGTGATGAAGCTTGAGGATGATATATTTGTGTTTGTTAATGATTAATTAGTTTCATTAGGTTTAGTTTAAGGATTGATTAGTTTTAATTAATATTAGGTTAAGTTTTAAATTTTGTATATTTAATAAAAATTGATTTTAAAAAATTAAATTGTTAATTTTTTAAAAATAAAATATAATTTTTTAAAGTAAATTTTGATATTTTAAATAAAATATTAATTTTTGAAATAAAAATTGATTTTAAAAAAATAAAATATAAAATATTGATTTTAATCTAATGGTAAAATGGTAATTTTAAGATTAAATTTGTAAGGTTGAAATTGATAAGTGTAAAATCATCATTTTCCACCCCACTTAACTGCACATGTCTAATTTAGAGGAATATTCCGTTAGTTTTCTAACAGAATATGCTACTTCCATCCGTGGACAAATCATTTGGGTACCAAATTGGTCATTTGAAACATAAGGGTACCATATCGTTCGTGGACGAAACATTTGGGTACCAAATCGTAAATAACCCAAAATTAAATTAAAAAAATAAACGAAATTACATTAAATAATAAAAAACTTAATCAAAAAACTAATTTTGTCTATTGATCGATCGAGGTGTGGCGTCTCCATTTCGGCTCATCTTTGGCAAGCCTCAATCTACGTCTTTTTGGAGTGGTGCTCCACATTGTTGGATGTATTAGGCATCAACTATATCTGAGAGTCCGCTTTGGAACAAAGAGAGCTTCTCTCTCTAACACTTCTCTCTCCTTCCTCGCAAACCCTAGCCGCCGACACTTTCTCTGCGTTTTCACCGGTGACGGACATGGCCTCGGCCATATCTGTTGCCGATGAAGACTCCCTCCTCCCTCGCCCTCCTTTTCCCCTTTCCTCCTTCTTCCCTCCGCATTTTCTCCTTCCTCCCTCCGCCTTCGTCCTCCTCCTTCGTTCTCGGTAGGCATATTCACCAGATCTATGTGTGGGAGAAGTTTCTCATTCGGAGATCTTCGTAGATCTGACCCCTCTGCTTGCTATTTCGCTCTTTTCTTTCTTCTACCCCTCCTGTCTTTCCTTCCCCTTTCTTTCTCGGTCGGGATCCTCAGATCCGGCCCTTACCTTTTCCTCTCGCGGTAGTTTCGACTCAGATCTGGTTGTGGGAGCCCTTTCTTCGCTTTCCTTCGAAGATTGGTGCGGTTCTGTTGTCTCCTCTCTTCTGTCGATGGGGTTTAAGGGGCTGAGGTGGATTGGTTAGGTTTTTTTCGTGGGAATGCTTACCCTCGGATCCTCCGGTAGGATTGGTGCAGATCTGGCCCTCCCTGTTCTCGGCTTTGCTGGTGAGCATCCTTGATTGGTTTATTCAAGTTCTGGTTTATTCAAGTTGCTCCCCGTGTTGGGTCAAGGTCCTGTTGTTTCTCCCCATGTTGGGTCGAGATCCTGGTGGTTGAGTTCTGGTGAGTATCTTGTGGATTGCTCTTGTTTGTAACACAACTTTGTTCTTCTTTTCAAAGAACAGTTTTATTTTCAATATGCTTTGCTGATAATAAAAAACTATATCTGAGATATGGTCATCAGTTTGCTTGGGGTCCAATTTTGATAGTCTTCAATCAATGATATACCACTTATTTGGGGTTTCAAGGGGGCATATGGTGTAGCACATCTTGTAAGAAATATATATAAGCAGAAAGTATTCCAATATTCACCTATAAGCTCAACATGAAAAGATCATGCTACAATGAATCAGACTTTATATTTTTTGTATCATAAAATATTGCATCGTGCAAATCATTTTTTGATGTTGAAATGGAGGAGAAGACGTGAAAGCGAGAGATGAGGAGTATAGATTATTCTCAAACAAGTGGAATATGGTCTACTTTTATAGAGGAGACTATCCAATCGTTAAAAAGGTTAGTTGTTGGGATTTTGCCTAGAAAAAATAAGGAGAAATCCTAACTTTTTTATCACATAGAAATAAATGCATTAAAAAGGGGGGACTAGGTTATGGGATAGAAACCACAGCCACCAAAAAAAGTCCAACAAAATCCGGCCTACGAGGCAAAAGCAACAAAAGAAAGAGAACGGAACAGAACAAGGAAAAACAACCACCCCGGTCCACCACAACAATCACTAACACGTCAGACTAGTGAACAGTGTCTTAGGAGACCGTTCGGGCAACCTTGATCGGACTAGTGAACAATACCACAAGAAACCGCACGGGTGAATCCTTTAGCCTCAAGAAATCCAAACTAATTTGAAATATAAAAGGAATTGTCACTACAAAGGGAAATTACATAACTAAAATACAAAATTGGAATTACAGAAATCTAAAATTATTCTAAGGGATAATTCCACCTCAGTACCCTAAATCTTTCATATTTCATTTAGAGTACCCTAAATCTTTTTTGTGTCACCTCAGTACCCTAAACTTTCATTAATTCATTTAGAGTACCCTAAATCTTTTTTGTGTCACCTCGGTACCCTAAACTTTTATTAATTCCATTTTAGTACCCACCGTTAACTTTACATATGATTTTCCATCCAAAACAGGTAAATTGATCATACAACCCCTCACCAGCAACCAAAATTATGGTGAAGTTAACGGTGGGCACTAAAATGAAATTAATGAAAGTTTAAGGTACTAAAATGGAATTAATAAAAGTTTAGGGTACTGAGGTGACACAAAAAAGATTTAGGGTACTCTAAATGAAATATGAAAGATTTAGGGTACTGAGGTGACACAAAAAGGATTTAGGGTACTCTAAATGAAATATGAAAGATTTAGGGTACTGAGATGGAATTAACCTTTATTCTAAATATGTTCAATGAAGTCTAATTGGTCTTCCGATCTTGTGTTCTTTCATTGTTCTCCAATATTACCGCGAAATTTGGAGGCGACCTTTGATGGATTATTGGTGCTAGTGTCAGTTTATCATCCAATGACTCAATATATCCTTTATATATATGGAGTTCATTCTCAACAACCAAGTTGTGCGTGACCATGCACTCGAGCATGATTAATGCGAATGATTTCCTATCACATAATCGGTTGACGAGTGAAAATGTGAAAATGAACTTGTATAACATAAAGTGTTCGTCCAATGTCCTTCTGTGTCGCCTCTTAGTACATAGCAAATGAGTTGTGCTTATGATGTTTTGGTAGTAGTAATTTTTTTACAAATGAAGCTCATGGTGGATAAGTACCACTAGTTAAATAGTAAGAAGTAGTATACTTGTTAACGTTCACCATGTGACACACGTCACACACCTATGGTTATGTCTTGGATAGCTTCTGTGAATAATATTGATTAATTGAGTACGTTGATGTAAATGTTCAAGCTTGCGACACCACGTGACAAACACGTGTCATATCCAACTATCTTGATACAACGACTACAAGCATGTTAGTCGAACCGGAATGATCCCCGCGTTGGAATTGCTCTTTTCATGTAATTGGACAATTATTCCACTGTCAATGCATGCACTCAAGACCCCCTATAATCTCGAGGAAGTCACATTTTTCATCGACACGTAATATGTTGTGAATATCCCTCTTGTTCGGCCTTCATAGATAGGTGGAACAAAATACATCGATGATTCCCTAACAATATATTCTTATGCACTTTAAAGTCGTGATTTCTTTCATTCGTAAGTATTCATCAATAAAATCAGTTGTAGATCCATATTAACAAATAGCTATTATGGATTTTTGATAAGGAGAAAAGTTGAGCTCATTGAGAGTATCGGAGATTGGGAAAAATATTTGTCGTGTTCCACCAAACTCCACATAATGCGAAGAGACATTTTCTTTGTCATTCGGAACCGACGACGAATTTTGAGAAGTAGTTTCCATGAGGTATACATCTCCTTCCTTGCAACCATTGTCTATGTGTTTGGATTGTCTGTATTATTCAAACACATCCAGATATTCATGATACAAATCTGCAATTCAAAAACCATTTAACATGCATTTTTGCTTGCATTTCATAATTCTCGATGGTTTGAAGCCATTAGATGCAGAAAAAAAGTAGAGGTAATTTTTTTTTGGAGTAGTATGATAATAAGGTGAATGATTCTTTTTTTTAGATTTTTTACTGATAAATTTTTTAATATTTAATCAATTAGCCATTATATTCCCGTTATTTAAAAAAAAGTACATGTATCACCCGACCACTAACCGAGCATTGAGCCATTGGCCTTTCGCCTAATAGTTGGTGATTCGTCCAAGCTAATGCTTCCATCTCATTCGCCTACCAATTTGATTCACCCATATGGATGGTTTCAAATATCGATTCTCCAAATTATTTATTTTTTTGGATGTTGGTTAATCACTAATTAACTATTCTTCTGGCAATGGTAATTCACCTAAACGATATACTTATCGTTTCGATTACTATCGTTTCATTCACTTCTCGATATACTCCAACGAGTGGTTTTATAAATAAAATTTGCCCCAAATGATAGACCTTCATTGAGGATACTCTTACACGAAATGATTTTAGCCTATTGCTTTTTGTGTGAAGGACTTGGGATCCAATCTAATTGTCTGAATTAGAAGGGCAAATATTAAATAAGTGGATGACTTTTTAGCAAATCAATAAATAAGGCAAGCATAGCCAAAATTTGAAACACATGATAGATTCTCATCACACATCTTTATCTGTGCATGAATTGGTTGGCGATGTATTCCAGGAGAAGAATCTTAGTCATGTTAACTTGAAATGACTTGGTTTGAAAGTTTGGTAAATTTAGTGACTTTTTGTTGAATTATCTCCTAAGTTGTTGGTGTGGACCGTGGTACAAAGGGTCATTTAGATCTAGCATTAATCCGATAACGAACACACGTGCTTAACAAACATTAAGGACAGAGTGGCTCCGTTACATCCTGTTCAATTCGGTTCGGATCGGATGATAAAATCTACAGGTACGTTTTTAAACCAACATTTCAACTAATATGACTTCCGAATTTCTGCCTACATGTTCGGATTGTTTTTTTTAACGATGGTATAATTTTATTAATATCGAACGATTTCATAGATGTGGCCTGGGGAATAAATTTCTCGACCACGGGTAAAGGATTAGAATAGATGAATAAAGGTTGTCTAATCCTTATCGGAGCATAACCGACGTAAGCGGTATTTTGATGTCTTATAGGCCATGACACAAAGCGGAGAGGGGGAAAGGGGTACCGGAGATCCTGAGGGACCTCAACGGTAAAAGTGAAGTGGGGAGACAACACATCATACAGGGACCCCTCCCAGGGCCAGTCTCTGATGCGTAACATGCCACTCATTCCTCCTGGCGGGGCTGTTTCCCCGCCCTGAACTGTTCCTCCCTAAGGACTCCAGCTCCTGGCCGTTTTAGAGTATTCTGGTTTCCCTCAGCTTTAGTTCGTCCAGGGGTATCATCCTCATGATCTCCCCACTCTATCTGAGTCCTCCCGACCAACTAATCCTTGTGTGGTAGTGGAGGTTCCAGTCTTGGGGGAGCGGGTGGTCTAGGCGACGGCCCACTCGTCGAGCCCAGATGGCTTGATCGAGGGGATAAGAGGGGTCTTGAATCCCAGGTCAAGTGACCTTTGAGGCCAGGATCCGGAAAAGCAGTGGCGGGCAGGCGGACTGGTTCTCCCCAATCCTTGGCGTACGCCTTGACCTTCTTGTCGTGGTAGTACTCTAGCATAAAATCCCAAACCTCGGGGGTCCTGTAACATCCCACGTACAGTCCTTCAGGATATGGCCGAGTCGACCACAGTTATAGCAGAAGTTAGGGAGGTTGGTATATGTGAGGTCGACAGTGGTCAGGTCCGGGAATTCCAAGAACCGTAGGACCAAGCTTTTCCGTAACAACTTCTAAGGATGTACCAGACGCGGATTTTGATCGTCCCGCCTCAGCATATCCCCCATTGGTCGCATGGGACATGCACGCACATGCCCAACGCGTTGCCAATAGAGATCCTCGTCTCCCTCGTTCAAACCCGGGGTGGCAGGCCTCTAGCATCCACCCAGAGTTGCACCCGGTTCAGAGGGGGCAGCTCCCGAGCGCACGGGTCCAAGTCTCCCAACAGCAGGACCTTGCCATCAAAGCACCAGGGTTCATTGTTTCGAACCCATGACCGCGACTCCGCTGTACAAAAATAGAAACCGAACAAGCCTGATCCTACATCCTTGATCACCAAGCCCTATACGGACTTTCCCCATGCGTTTGTGATGATACACAGGAGCACATCCTTTCGTGGGGGTTTCGGGGTCCAAAGGCGTCCCAGTAACCCACATTGTTGTCGAGCAAGGGCTGCCGATGTCGTCGCCCAAGACGCCGGGACCATGACCTCCACCTCTTCCTCTTCCCCCAAGGAGCAGGACGACAATCCATCATGTAGACCCATTAAGGATGATTGGAGGTCCGATCCCCTTACCAACCGAGGTTGGATGAAGCTTAGGCAGACGCCACGCCTTGTGTCGCGCTATACCTGGCATGATAGCCTAGGCCGCGAAAGTGATTGGTACCGTGGCCTGAACAGGAAGGCAACGCCCTAGACCCAAGGTCGTCACTATCGTCCTAGGCAAGTCCTCCATGGGGGCCTTTCGTTTCGTCGGATCCCTCCATAATGGGGGAAACGCACTAGGGTTTACACCTGACCCTTCATCCGTGGGGATACGAACCTGGTCTCATGTAATTTTAGGAATAGGTGCCCTTCCAGGGACGGGAGCTTCAGAGCCCTCGACACTCGGCAGAGAAGAGATCCCAACCGACAACGCCGACACCCTAAGCTCCCCGCCTTCAGGCAATGGTGCCAGAGTAAGGTTATGGCGCCCGGGGTTGTTGTTGGCGGGAGACGCCAGGACGTTAGGGTTTAGGGAAACCCTATTGCTCGCGGGAGACGCCGAGACATTAGGGTTTAGGGAAACCCTAACAGGATCAGGGGGCGATTTGCTAGGGTTTAGGGTATCCCTAGTGTGGCTCGCAAGGCACGCCGACCCCCTAGGGTTCATGGTTGTCGGGAGGGTTCGACCTGTCACGCCAACCGGTCCGCTAGAGTTTGGAGGAGGCAGCGCGAGCAAGCCCTTTCTTGTGGGAGACGACATCGGTGGGCGACAGTTGGCTTCTCCGCTGCCGCTTATTTCAGGCCTCCCCTCTTCGTGTCCCTCAGATCTATCTCCCGTTCTCCTCAGGACGCCGTGTTGAGTTGCTAGAGGTGTTCTAGGAGGGGAGAATGGTGCTCTACCGCTCTCTCTCTCTCTTTCATCGACACTCGCGGATCTGGTCCTCCTGGACTCAGATCTGCAATACTTTGGCCTCTGTAGGTGCTGGCCACAGTTGGCTTCCACGGCGGTGACCTTTGGGGCTTGGGGTGGGTCTTTGGGGCTGGAGAAGACTGGTCGGACGAGCGGTAAGTTCGGCTTCCATTTTCCCTTCTGTGACGTTCTGTTCCGGGTTCGATGTGGGAGGACTTTCTCCTTCGTGGAGATTGTCGTGTTTCTAGGCCACTGTTCGTTGCTCTGCTACTAGATCGGAACTTGAGGTGCAGTAGCTCGTCGAGAAGTCTTCATCTGGCCGGGAGCTTGTCGATTCAGATCTGGGTGGGACGGCTTTTCATCGCTTGGTGATGGCTGCGGACTTGCATCGAGATCGCTTCCTGGACACTTGTGGCTGGACCTCGCCTCCGTCTCTGATGTACCAGGTATTACTCTTACATCCTTTTCTTGATCTGATCTTCCCCTCCTCAACCATAGTTAGTGGTTGGGGCCTCACGGTCTCTCGGTGTTGGGCGATGTGAGGTGTTTGGCTTTCATCCTTGTTCGAAGAAAAATCATATTCGAGTTAGGGTGTGGGGTTTATTGGTCTGCTGATTTTCGGAGATTGTGGGCTTGTTTGGTAGCAGTTTTGGTTGTGGTTGTGGAGGTTGTCTCTCTGCTAGAGTGGCTTCTTTTTTGTCCCTGTCTGTTTCTGGTTTTCAAGTCGGTTTTTCTGGGTAGTACTAGACCTTTGTTAGTTGTTTGTTATTAAGGGCTGTAATTTTTTTCTGTTTTGTTGTTGCCCTTGTTGTCTTGGAATTCTTCAGGATAGATAAATCAGGTTCCGAGACCAGTTTTATGTTTCATCCCCTTGTTGGGATTGTTGGGTATCTCTCTTTGTTGGGAGTGGTTTGAGGCTGGTAATTTACAGGTTCTCTTGTTTGTATGAGGGGTTCGTTCCTCTTTCTCCTGACTTTGTTCTCAAAGTTTTGAGACTTTCAATATATGCTAGCTTTCCAAAAAAAAAAGTTGAGAAAGAATTTTGGTCTTGGCGATGATTACCCATGTTCGGATTGTTAATGTGTTTTAACGACACATAATACATATTTTTATCTTAAAAAAAACTACAAATACATACCCTTAAGTTGACATGTTTAACTAATATTTACTCTTAAAAAATTTTAACCGATACATACACTAAAGTTACAACTCGTAACCAGAAATCTCTTCCGTCCACTTTTTCATCCATATTCTATTAATTTTTTCTAAAATACCTTTAAATATCCAAATTAATATTTAATTCTTTAATAATCCATTAAAAATTTATTTAATTCATAAAAAATCATTAATTTTGTAAAATAAATTATAATTAAAATTTTAAATTTTTTTTATTGTTTTGATAATATTTTTTATTAAAAATTTATAATAAAAATATCATTTTAATTTCAATTTTTTAATGATTATAATTATATTTTTTATTTTCATAATAAATTTAATAATTTTTTAAAAGCATAATAATTAATTAAAAATAATTAATAACTAAAATTTAAAAACATAATTTACATTTTTTACCATATCAAACAGAGAGGTGAAATCGGCTACAAACCACTCTTAGCCTAAAAACTAGAGAACCAATCCTAGTCACACACACCTAAGATACAACATTCACCATGATGTCACATCATCACCCCAATTTCACCCAAATTCACGCCACTTTCATCTTTTCTCACACAAGCAAGGGCATAATTGTAAAAGCATGGTGTCATGTGGACAAGTGTCCATTTTTTTCTTCACCAATTCACTAATTTAATATTTCCCGATTCGTTTGAACTCCGATTAGCTTCAAACTTGCGCCAATATTTTTATTTTTTCAAGGGCTTTAAATCAAGATCAATCATGAATATATTTTGAAGCAAGAAAATATAAAAAAAAAGGTATATCGGGCTGATAAAAATAATGTTGAGTGTTGATAAATCTTCACTAATAAATGTTTTATATCGGAGGTATCAAACTATTGCTAAATGTTGATAAAAACATGTACTGAGGTGATAAAAACCATGTTCAATTTTGATAATAAGTGTGATAAACTAGAGTTTAGCGTTGATAAAAAAAATGTGATGGAGGTGATAAAAACATATGTAATTTAATGGTAAACATAGTGTTTAGTGTTGATAAAACTAGTGTTCATAAAAACACGTGATGAGGTGATAAAAATCATGTTCGATTTTGAAAAATGAGGTGATAAAACTAGTGTCCAGTGTTGATAAAACCAGTGTAAAGTGTTGATAAAACCAATGTAAAGTGTTGATAAAAATTACCCGGATATAATTTTTTTTTAAGTCAGCCCCGAAATAATTCTTTATTTCGTGCTTCAAAAATTACATGTGATGGAGGTGATAAAACACACGTAATTTAATGATAAACCTAGTGTTTGGTGTTGATAAAACTAGTGTTCATAAAAAGCACGTGATGATGTGATAAAATCATGATTAGCTTTGGAAATGAGGTGATAAACCCAGTGCAAAGTGTTGATAAAACCAGTGTAACAATGTTGATAAAACCAGAGCAAAGTGTTGATAAAAATTACCCATGTATAATTTTTTTTAAATCAGCCCCGAAATAATAAAAAATGTGTGCTTCAAAATATATTCATGAGTGATCTTGATAGAAAGCCATTGGAAAAACAAAACTAATGGCGCAAGTTTGAAGTCAATCGGAGTTCAAACGAAGTGGAAAGAATTAAATTAGTGAATTGGTAAAAAAAAATATGATAGTTTTACTAAAAAGTTCTTCCCTCTTACTAAAAAATGCTGTTTTTTTTTTGCACTCAACAACTCAATTGTATCTCATCCCTCCATTCTTGAAATAGATGGTTTAGATTGATTCTCTAGTTTTTAGGTTAAGACATGACTTGTATTTGAATTCTCCTCATCAAACAGAATTATAAAAGTACTTTTGTTCAACATTTCAAAGAAATAAACAGGAGCAAAAGCTTCATCTAACATTTCAAAAGCTTTGTTCAACAAAGACAAATATGTCTCCAACGACTCGTTCGTCTCCGGCGGCTCTGCGACGTTGTTGCCATCGGAAATAACCACGAGGACTACCTCATCCACGCCACTCAAATATCTGGAGTCGAATGGCACATATCAGAGCCGTCCTTCCCCAAATATGGGTTTCCACCACTGCTCGACACCGTCGCTGCACAGATTGGAGTCATGGTTCCTCCCTTCCGTCGCTCGTCCTTGATCTCATCGCGTCTGCGTGTGGGTGCTTGTTCTTCGTCTCCAGTAGCCCAGGTCGTCATCTGCGGCACTATGAGGTCGTCGTTCTCGTCGAGTTTAGATCCGGGTACGTCCATTGAAATATTCATTTTCTCTTTTGTTGCCTCTATAACGGCTTCAATATGAATTTGTTTTGAATTTGAATGTTTTGGCAGGTGAAGAGTTTCGTGAAGATTTGATATGGATTTAGTTTTGAATCTGAATGTGAGGTTGGGTTTGACTAGTTCCTAACGAATCTAGACTTGAAAGTGATTAGATAAAAAAATGGGTAAACTACAAATACCTACCCCAAACTTGTAGCGTTTAACGAATACATACACTAAAGTTTTTTTAACCAATACCTACTCAGATGTTTAGTTTTTTAACAGGTTGCCCAAGCAGACAGGTAAAATGATGAAATACCCTCAACTACATTTCAGTAATTACTTTAAAAAATATATTTTTTAAATCACTTTTGTTAGGTATATATATGTACTTATTAAATCACTTCAGTTTTATTTAAAAAAAATCACTTCAGTTTTATTTTTTAAAAACTATTTAAAAAATCACTCCAGGGCATTTTCGTCATTTTACCTGTATGCTTGGGCTATCTATTAAAAAACTAAACATCTGAGTATGTATCAGTTAAAAAAAACTTTATGGTATGTATAAGTTAAACACTACAAGTTTGGGGTAGGTATTTGTAGTTTACCCAAAAAAAATAATGATTAAAGGAAATAAGATCAAGGGTTAACATCATTTGTGTACCCTAAAAGTATTTGGTTTTCATCCGAGTACCCTGACCAAACTTTGTGACACATCAGTACACAAACGAAACATGTTGTTTCAACTTACTACCCGCCGTTAGTTTCTGTATATTTTCCATCCATTTTTCATACAAACACTTAAAAAGTCCAAAATACCCCTCACTAACAGTCAAATTTTCAAACTCATGCCATTGGTTTTCAAAAAATATTTCCATTTATTTATTTTCTTAAAATTAGTTTATTTATTTTTTTTAAATTAGATTTATTTTTTAAAAATCAATCTTTTATTTAAAAAATCATATTTTATTTTTAATAAATCATATTCTGTTTTTAAAAAATCATTTTTTTATTTTAAAAGAACATTTTTATTTTATATAAATTAGTTTTTCTTTTAAAAAATCAGTGTTTTATTTTTAAAAATCAATTTTATTTTTAAAACTTGGAATTTATTTTTATAAATTCATTTTTGTATTTTAAACATCTGTTTTATTTATAATTAAGATTAAAATCTAATTATTCATTATCTTAATTTAGTTTTTTTCTTAATTAATTACATATGGTGAAATTTCATGTAGTTAAATTTGTTTTGATGAAGAACACAAGAAGAACACGAACGAAAACCCCGATTCAATACTAGAATCACCAAAAACTACCTTCATTATCGGTATTAACAAATTATGAACACAAATCTCGTTTTAATCTGATGAAGAACACACGGGAAACCTTATTCAATAAAAAACAGATTCAATTTTTTTATAAAAAAACTGCAACGACACAGACGAGGTAGAGATGTCTTCTCCGGTGAGGCGCTGCAACGACAACCAGGCTTCTTCTTCATCACATACGGGGCGTATCGAGACTTGGTCGAGATTGATTTACACCCACAGCTCACAGTTTCAGATCTGGCCGTTCGGTTTCAGATCTTCCAGGGACGACGAAACTCGACATATCAAATTCAGTCTCACCGAGCCTGCTTCAATTGACAAGGATGGAGCTCTTGGGTTGAAGATGGAGGCGCGGATGGGGTGGAGTAGCTAGGCATGATTGGGTGTGGAGCATGATTTTCTGCTCATCCGTCGCTCGCTTGAGAAGAGCACCGCTCGCCTGAGAAGAATCGCCGCCGCTGCTCGCCTGAGAAAACCCGCTGCCGCTCGCCTGAGTAAACCCGCTGCCGCCGCTCACCGTGAGAAGAAATGAGACAAATGAGAGATGAGTGATGACAGGATTAGGTTAAAATAAAATTGGGGTATTTAAGTGAGATGAGAGATGATTTTTTAATTTTTTTTTATCATTGTTATTTTATTAAAAATTGGGGGTTAAAGAAATAAGTGGTACTTTTGTATTTTTAAAAAAATTGGGGTCATGTGCCAGGCACATGACCATTTTCCATCCAAAATGGATGGAAAACTAACGGCGGGTACTAAGTTGACACAAAATGTTTCGCTTGGATACTGATGTGTCACAAAGTTTGGTTAGGGTACTCAAATGAAAACCAAGTATTTTTAGGGTACTCGGATGATAATAACCCTAGATAAGATTAATCAGAAGTAATCAAAGAAAATAGGGAAATTTTCAGTGTAGTACCCTGCCAAACATTTAATTTCAGTATAATACCCTGGTAAAAAAAATTTGCACTTTCATACCTAAACCAAACATCTAATAACAGTTTCATACCCAACCATTAGCTTTCTATTAGTTTGGATGGAAAAAGTCAAAAAGTCCATAATACCCATAACTTTCAGTCAAATTTTCAAAGACATGCCATTCAATTTTCAAAAATTCTCTTTATTTATATATTTAACTATTGAGTATGAAACTGTTATTAAATGTTTAGTTTAGGTATGAAAGTGAAAAAAAAATTTGCTAGGGTATTATACTGAAATTAAATGTTTGGCAAGATATTATATTGAAATTTTCCCAAGAAAATAAGATTATTATTTTGAAAACATGAATAAAACTTTTTAAAATAGTCAATAATTATTATTTATAGAAAAAATGTATAAATTAACAAAATATCAACAAATTTATTATGTTTTTAAATTTTATTTATTCATTATTTTATTTATTATTATATTTTTTAGAAGATGATTAAATTTATTATGAAAATAAAAAAATAATTTTTAATTATAAGTTATTTTACATAATTAATGATATTTGTATGAATTAACTAATTTTGTAATGAAGTATTAGAAAATTAAATGGTAATCTGGGTATCTAAGGGTATTTTGGGTATTTTAAAAAAATTAATAGAATATGGATGGAAAAGTGGACGGAATGGATTTCTGGTTACGAATTGTAACTTCGGGGTATGTATTGTATAAAAAATAAGGGTAAACATCAGTTAAACGTACCAACTTAAGGGTATGCATTTGTAGTTTTCTCTTTTATCTACTGGGCGTTCACAACATCAATCTTTTGGAATTCGTTAGAGCATCTCAATGGCGAATCTGAACTTTTTAAATGAGCAGAACATCGATTATTTTTTAATACTAATATATAACGTTAAAATACGTATTTAAATTTTAGTATTGTATAAAAAGACAATAATAACTATTATTACCATGTCTGATGTCAAAGTTTCATATTTTATGAATGTTGTAAAACACTTTGTTAATACGGCAAAAAATATTTTTCTCGATGTATACAAACATACTATCACGTATCCATTATTTCTTATTCGATTTCCTGAACTTCTTATTTAGATTGATGGAGTAAGATTTTTTTTTAAATATCTCTCTATGACTAGTAATTTTTTAGATAACTAAGCTTAAACTTATAATCGTTTTGAAACCTTAAATCATATCTTAAATATTACTACACTTTGACACATTAACTAGAATTAAAATAAATAAATAATATATTATATAAAAGGATCACGAAAAAAAATTTAAAAATAGAAAAAACATAGTTGAATTTTTTTAAAAGAAATTAAACCCTTCATAGGTCCACTACTGAAGCATCCACAGTATCAGATATTTGCATACAATTTAGGTGACGAAATCATTCGTATCGTCCGGAGAGAGATGCAGACGAAAACCATTAAATGGATCTAACGATTTCAGTACGAGTAATAGATTATTGTCGATAGTTATTCCAATTTCAACTTCATAGCCAATCCTTTTGCGACACATGTTTCCGTACCAAAATTGTTTTTTATATATCAAAATAAAATTAAAACAATTTGATGATTTTCGTAGTGAAATTGTTTGTCGTTAATACTTAGATGAATGAGATGAAGATTTGCAAGAAAGACTTGAAATAGTCAAACTCATGTATTATGACAACTCTTACTGCAAATGATATATAATTTCAAGTGAGAGTAACAAATGGGTTTAGGTAAAATAATAAAGAATTTTGAGTAATGAATACGAGATCGTAACACGTTACTAATATCTGTCTCTCCCAGCCCTTGGTTCTCTCTATTTCTAAGTTTACTTTAGGGTTTACCTGTCGACAGAGTTTTTGAGACACCACTTGGGTTTCCTTTGAGGTCGTCAGTGGCCTCTCTCGTGCTACACTTTGCACTTCCCTTGCACTTCTCCTTTTTTGGTGATTTGTCATTGTCTCTTCTTAGTTGTGGCTTCCGTATTGTGTTCGCAATACTTAAATCTGCTCCTTTCCCCTTTCTTTACTAGAGAAAATATATTTTTTGAGTTAATCTAACTCACATATTTGGATTGCTAGGGTGTGTTGGCCTTCTCTAGTTACATATTGTTACCGAGTAGTGTGTGGTGGGGCTGTTTGGGGCTTTGAGTGGTCCTAGATCTTCTACTTCTTTGGCAGGGGTGGCTCGTCGAGTTTGGGTTTGATTCATTCCTTCTTGTCTTCTCCTATGATGGATTTCGGGTTTGTCAGTTCTAATTCCCCTATTTTGGGTCAATCTTTGGTACTAGCCTTGGTTGGCTCTCTATATAAGAGTTGAATAATGTTCAATGGTGACCTACAATCTTAAGTGCGGTCGTTTGTGTTTTTTCTTTCGATGTATGGTGTCTTTCCTATGGCAGTATACAATGTTGGGTTTCTGAGGGCTCGAAATGTTGATGATCGAGGCATTAGACGATCTCTTAATATTGGTTTCTCAAATAAGAAGTATCCACATCACTTAATAATAATTGTCAAGATGTACGCCCAACATATGACCAAATTGAGATCTTCTAAATAGATTCAAGTGGTATTGTTATCCTCTAACATGTTTAGTTGTATATTGATGAACTTCGTAATAGGCTCAAGATGACTTTTGATTGTGATATTGCAATCAGAATTTTAGTCTTCAGTCAATATTTGATTGAATCGAGGCATTTATATCTTCACTTCAGTTGGATTTCGTGGTGTTGAGGAGAAGTTGGAGGTGTCTACACTTGGATTATCAGACCTTGAAACTGTAACTAGGGTTTTAACCTCTAAGGGCATTTTGGACATTTTTAAAATAAAAATAGGATCATGTGCAATACACATGACTATTTTCTGTCCAAAAATAGACGGAAGATAATAACGTGGAAATTTTTAAACTTCAGGATAACGAGAAAAAAAGAAGTGCATGGTAGTAAAAATGGAATGTCATAATTTATGGTAGTGACATAGAATTAACCTTATTAATAATTAAGATTAAAGGGTTGATTAATATTTATATTACTAAAAACAAATTATTCTAATGACATATTTTGAAAATTTTAAAGTTTTGTTTTATAAGCGATGTATTTACTAACGAAAGGTACTATTGACCTTTGAATTATTTTCAGTTTTGAAAAATCAATAGCATGGTTTTGAAAATTTGATTGTTTTGTTGTCAAAAACCTTTTCTCTCTTCTGAAAACCCTAACGGGTCCTTCACCTGTTTGCAACCACCGCCACCACCGATGGCCGACTCCAACCTTAAGGGTTGCCGGTGGGGCTTGTGTTTCCCGTTTGATAGAGTCTCATCTCCGTTCGTCACCGTTTGAGTCTGTTGTGAGTTCCTACAAGCGCTGTCATCGTCTTCATCTCCCTTCAACCGTTGGCTCTCCTCGTCTATCTTCAGGCTCCCCTCCTCGTCGACCTCCACTCGTCACCTTGCCTGTTCGACCTCCCTAGAACAACCTCGCCCTCGATTGAGAGAGACAAGCCTACTCTGATCGATCAGGCCATGGCTTCCCGTGTTTGAGTTTCGACGGAAGGGGAAGTTGTAGAGGTAGTCTTTGGTCGAACCCCGTTGGACTGTGTCACGCTTCGGCCGGTTCTGCGCACTTCAAGACCGAACTCTCCCCTCACCAAACCTCGTCCCATGGAGTTTGTTGAGGCCAGAACTGGTTTGTTTGGTCCGTCCGACGTCTCCTCGGCCCAAGAATCGCTGGAAATGGCCTTGCTCTAGTTGGTCCAACGTTCACCAAAACCGGCCTCACCGGTAGGGGACTATCGGGGTTGGGTTTCTCCTCTTTCTCTCTCCTCGAGGTTGGCCGGTATGATGGTTCCTCCTCTTGAGGCTTGGATGCATATCTCCTTCATTGTCCGTGGCCGCCTCCTCGTGGGCCTTTGTCGTGACCGCCTTTTTATGGGCCGAAATGTGGTCGCCTTTATGTGGACCAAGATATATCCGTTTCTGATCTAGGATCTTTTGAGCATGTTTTGCCTTGCAAATCCCCTAGCTCCCGCCTCCTACATTTAGACTTGTCAATCTCGAATAATGTTGTGCCTCCCGCCCCGAATGCTTTTGAAGGGTCATTCGGTGTATTGGATTTCAGTTGTACCCACTGGTATCTATATGAACTGTTAAGGACAAAGGATCCCTACTTCTTGTCTCATCGGCAAGGATCCTGAACCTGACCTTAACCCTCGGAGGTCAGGGCCCAATGGGGTAAGGAAACCCATTGGGCCTAGAAATGAACGAATATTTCCAGCATCTCAACTTTCTTGCGGGCCTATCAAAAATGGGCATGTTCCATGGGGCGAGATTGTTTTTCCCATCGCAAGTCAAGACAACCATCCGATTGGGTATTTAAAACCTTGGCCTCGCATTATTGTGCTTATCCAGGCCCCGCCCATCCACTTGGCGGACTAGGCTATTGCCTAAGGACTCTATTTAGAAAAATATTGCGCCCAAGTAAAACTTAAGCCTTAGGATTTATCTCCCACGAATGGATAGATCTTCTAGGTTCCTCTCCCCCAACATCCTTTCCTCTTCTCAAAAATCAGCCGTTTCATCTTCTCATCTACCAATTTTTCCTTGTAAAACTCAAAATCAATTACATCGATTCTGCAGACTCCCTTTTCAAAATCAACCCCAACCCATTTTCTACCCCACATTTCTTATACTTTCATGTGAATCTTCTTAGAAACAGTGAGTTTTCAGTTCACCTTATATATTTTTTCTATCTATAATCTTCTATTGGCTATGTTCTCTGCTTCCATTTCTAACTGAAACAACTTTTTGTTTGGTTTCAATATCAGGATTTTGGAGAGAAAATCTCCTCATTGGATTATACTAACGCATTGGAAAATTCTGACGAGTTTTGTCATCAATATAAAGATCTTTTGTCATGGAACCAGAAAAGAATCGATCCCAAATTCACGAATGGTTAACAAGCCCCAAATTCATTGCAAGTATAGGGTAAGTTTCTGAAACTCTAATGTTTATTACTGTATTTTATTTCGGACTAATTTTACTAAATTTGTTGTATAGAAATTCCACTCTTGGGAAGTTATTGGGTAGAAATTCTATTTTTTTAGGAATAAAGCTAATAAAATTGAAGTGAAATTTGCCAAAGTTCAGAGTCTGGCCTTCAATATGGATGTGTCTAATTCCATAAATTTAAATTGTTCAATTTTATATTGTAGCATATACATTTTTTTTTGAAACGGGTAACCGGGGAAGTGCATTAATGCAAACAAAAAACCATACAGTGTAGAGCATAACCGCTCTAGGTTCCAGATATGTGTCTAGGCCGGCCGTAGCAAGCCCAGAGCTCATGGACCCGTAAAATTAGCCTACTTTTTATCGTAGAAAATACCTCACGACATCCCCTTACCAATGTCTCAAAACAACGAGACATAAACAAAAGTGTCCAACACCAAACACAAACCAAAGAGTTCTAGCAAGAAACGAAACAAAAATAGATCGACCAAATATAGAGAGTTGTGACTGCGGGCTTCCCGAGACCTCCCAGCACTAGTTGTCCCGGGTCTGTGGATATAGGCCAGCAAGGACCAGTCTCACCCCCGCCGGGTCCTCTCATTCCTGCATAGGAGGCTGCCCTGCCTCCGTTTGGGTAGTCTGCTCCTCCTTTACCTTGTCCGGCTTGAGCTCTTTTGATATGAAGCCATGCAGTACAGTTCTCCGCTCCTTGTCTTCATGCTTGTCTTCATCGCCTTAGCTCTCATGGGACTTGCATTTTCGGGCAGAACCTGGGGATCTTTCTCCTTCCCAGCTTGTGAACCCAGGGCACATGCGTATCTATCCAGGCAAAGAGCACCCCTAGCATTATGGACGTTAGCCAGGTTGTTAGGCTTTGTGAACCCCGACGGCCCCCCAAATGCTCTCGGGGATCCTTCTTGCATTGTGTTGACTGCCCTTCCCAGAGCAGTGTTAGCCATGTTGTCAAACTTTGAATGATAGTCCTCCCTCATGGAGACCTCTTGGGGTCTCGTGACAGGTAAAGTTGAAGAGGTATCGCTTTCCCCCGGGAACTCCTCCCTAGATCTGCCAATCGGATACAGAAAGAGACTTGTCAGGAGATCATCTACTTCCGCTTCCTCAATGTGTCTCAGGGGTTGTCAGACTGTCTTCAGCATGCGATCTACATCTAATTGTCTTGGCACCTGTATGGAATTATCGTAACGGGCCTCCTCCTGACCAATCCCCGGCAGGTGAGCCATACATTCAGGTAGTCGATGTGGACCTCTCGCTTAACAAAAGGTAAAGGGGTCGAGGTTACCTGGGTGCCCATGGAGGAAGCTATCAGGTCGCAGACACTTGGGTTCCGGGCGTCCAACGAGACGTTCATAGCCCGAACCCCAATCTCCATGTGGTTGAAGACGATGTCGTTGGGCTGCATGTAAGGTCGGAGTGGCGTCAATAGCATCGGGTACCCTTTAAATCCCCACGGCCCACGGTGGCGGATGTTCTCCATAATTTCCTAGGACGTGAAGTGGAACCCGATAATATCCGGTGATAGGTATTCGACCTGGAGGCCGTCCACCTTCAATCTCTGCGGCATCAATCCGTATACCGCATTCTGGTTGTGGGTTTCCCCCCGACGACCCGACCTGCCAGCGAAAACAAGCATTTGCCATTTTTATCCGTCGAGACGGCCTCGACCGATACAACCAGTACCTCGTCTTCGTCCTCCCAATCCGACATCGGTGTGATGCGTTCCGAAAAGGTCATACCTTGTCGAGGAGCGGATCTGAGATGAGTCGATGACCGGCCCTCCGAATCTGGGGCATGCACGCCCGGAGGGCGATATCTCGGTGGATAATCCGGTGGAGGAGTGTCGCGGTTCTACAGGGGCTCGATTGGGTCGCGTCGGTGGGGCAGGCTGCTGCCAATCTCCGCGTGTGCACGACGGGGGGCCATCCACTCTAGAGCTGTTGCCTTCTCCGAGGGTCGGGGCTCGTAGAGGACAACCGCACTCGTGTTTGGCGAGAGCGGTCTGTCCTCCGGCGACGGGTGTGCGTTGTGGCCGGGTGCTGGTAGTCCGGACGGCATGACGGTGGGCGAGACATCGCCCGATGATGGGAAGGCGACGTCGTGGAAGAATCTTGGAAGAGTTGACGTGTCTTCAACGGGCTGGTCTGGATGAGAATGGACGAAATCCATGGAAATGAAGCAGGGAGAAGGGACCGATGCTTGGAAATGGTGAGAGGGCGATATGATGCACGCTGCGAGGGAGATGCAGAGTGAAAGGGGGGTCGGCGACGATGGAAGCCGAGGGAGGAGGGCGGCGGAAATGGTTGGAAATGAAACCCTAAAAGGGTTAGTGTGAGCAACCTTAAAGGGTTCTCCGAGAGCAGTTTTCTGACTAGATTGGGTTTTGTCTGTCACAAATTTTCCATATATATTTTAATATGTTATGGAAGAGTTTCATACGATCAATATCCTTATATATTGTATTTTTTATGCTTGTCAATCATATAGTAGATTTTGAATCTGTGTGAGGACATTCAGAGTATAATTCTTTAGCTTTCCATCATTTGAAAGCTGTGAGATGGATGAAAAATCATGCTTAAGAAGGAATAGAGAACACTTGGTAAAGTATAAATCTTCTTGTACAGTTTTCTCTATAATTGATATTATCCATGCATATTGAATGATTTTTGCATCCTTATTAAATTTTTACCCATTCATATTGTCTTGTATACTATGTGGTCTATGGCGTTCGTTGGCTGAATGGTCGTAGTTGCGGGTTTGATCTGGTTTTTGGTAATAGCGATTTGATACATCAAAATATGCAATTATTGGTGGTGGTTTATTTATGTTCTCTTGTAGGTGGTTCCCAATATGCCTGCTTCTGATGTTCGTTGGGCTATCCATGATTTTGTTGACTTCAGAAAAGTTTTGGTTGTTTGGTAATGGTGTTTTTGTTGCTGGTAACCAATCCCTTTTGAGATAAAAGTTTGTAGCAAAATGCTCTTTCATGTACTTATTCCTAGAATGTGCTGAAATTTTTTAACCCTTTTCCCTAAACTGTTAGGAAAAGGATCTATTAAAAGCTTGATGATCAATTTTTCTTTCTTTATTAATGACAATGTATATTGAGATGTAATTCGCTTATAAGTGTTTCAATTAATTAGAGGAGCACATCATATTATGTCCCTCTATTTATGTGTACTTTTATTTATCATATCAATATAGTTATTAGATTAATGTCTTCTATTACTAAAAAAAGGCCATCATTTCTATAGTTTTGCCTAAGGCCATCTTTTTTAAAGGGCCGGCCCTGTACTTATCTATAATTGTCGTATCTTTTCTATTATAGTTTATAGAAGTTCTTGTTATTTTCAGCTGAGTGAGTTGGATCACTTGTTTTTGAAAACATGGGATACGACCATTATCTCAACTTGTTTTGGGTTTTATCCCTTGATCTTATGGTTTTAATGGTTCAAAAATGATTGAATGAAAACAAATCTTTCCTAAAAAAAATTGATTGTTAGTGAGAGTGATTATGTACTTTTTACGTGTTTTTGACGGAAAACTAACATCGTGAACTAAATTGAAAAAAAAAAAAGTTTTGTTAGCGTAACGAGAAAAGAAAAACAAACTAAAATACATATTTGCATATATATATATATATATATATATATATAGGCTCACTATCTAATGTAAAATGGGTATAAGATATAAAGTGAAAACTAATTGAAACCATTGGATTAAAGAAGATCTGATGGTTAAGAATTAAACAATTTAAAAGATTTATTAATATACTAAATAAATAAAAAGGGTGTATTTGGAATAAATGTTATCTCTCTCATCATACACGTATAAACTATTAACTTCCCAAAAAAACTAACAGTTAGTGGGGGTCACAATAACTACCTACGTAATTAATTTTTTTTCTTTTGATAATAATAAAGTACAACACAGTCATCTATTAATTTAATCACATAAAAAAATTCTCTTGCTTCTGAAATCCAACGCACTACTTCTTCCATAACTGCCAAAAACTGAAACCCAATTCGATTATACGGTGGGAACTTGCTGGAAATTGAATTCTACAGTGGGAACTTGTACTCTTAAAAATGGCGGCATTCGATTTTGGACGGAAGGCTATAGACGAGAGCATGTTTGCGGATATTTTTGAAATAGAAGATGACGATTCAAGGTACTGTAAATTATTCATTGATAGAGAAACTGTAATTTCGATTATATATTTATAGTGCACACATAAATAGTTAGTATGAAACAAAATTATGATTAAGAAAATAGTCTACTGGTATCAAATGTACAGGTTGTAATTTGGGGAAGATTTCAATTTGTATAAGCAACTGTTTCAAAATACATAAACTTAAGTGGAATGACAAAAAACAAATGAAATGGGAATGTTTTAAGATTGAAACTTATAATTACTGTTGTTTATAATTTTGGAAAATATGTTTCAAAACTTAAAGGTTGAAATAAATATGTAAAAGTTCTGAACAAAGTACCAATTGACTATGGTTGATGATATCTTAAACTATTTCGTAAGATTGAAAGTTTTAACTAAACTTTTTAATTAAAGTTGTTCCATAAAATTTGATTATTTGTTTCAGAACCTGGACTTTGAAGTAATTTTTTTGAAGTTGTGAACATATTACACACAATCTATGATTGATGATATATGTACACTGACTTTGAAATATATTCATAATGTTGTTAGCACAAATACAATTTCTAGTTTGACTAATGTTTCAAATGATATATGAAAACTATTAAATTTTCCATTGCCTTAGTTTCATATAATGTTATTAGCTGGAAAAAAACTGTTGCTGCAGCTCAAATAGCTCTTGTGATGGGAGTAGCTCTTCGGATGAAAGTGAAAATGATGAGCCATTGCCTTCTCGAGTGGACAGCTTGTACATCCCAAATTGTGCTGATGAGTACAAGCCACATCATGGGAAAATGTTTGAAAGTCTTGCGGATGGAATCAAATTCTACAAGAATTATGCAATACTATGTGGATTTAGTACGCGAATGGGGACAAAGAACAAAAGGAGAGGTGTAGTTACATTTCAATATGTATACTGTTTCAAAGAAGGTCATTGCAAAAGGAACGAACTTACAAGATCTGATGGAAAAGCAGTACGGAAAAGACGTGTTTCTGGTAGAATAGGGTGTAAGGCAAGAATTAGCTTTAGTTATGTGTGTAATGGAGCTTTCAGAGTAAGCAAGTTTGTTGAGGAGCATAATCACGAATTCTACCAAATACACGACCTACAGTTTCTGCGAGACAATCGTAACCTCACACCATCCCATAAACAATGGATAATTGACAGCTACAGAGTTGCTATAGGCCCAGTACAAGCACACAAACTGTTGAGCCAAAGAGTCGGAGGGAGTCATAATGTAGGTGCAACAGTTGTGGATTTTCTGAACTTTGAGCGTGATCTGAAAGTGTTCATGGGGGAGACGGATGGTCATTTTGTATTACAAACATTTCATGAAAAAGTTTCCAAAAACACTGGATTTTTCTTTGAACATGATGTTGATCATGAAGGTAGACTCTCAAAACTTTTTTGGGCAGACCGTGTGGCAATTGAAAACTACAAACTCTATGGGGATACAATTGCATTCGATACAACCTATAATACCAACAGGTAAAATTCCAAATAATGATTTGTTGCATACTTGATAATGTTCTTTGCCCTTGTTAAAATTTAGTTCTAATTTACTTTGCCCTTGTTACGATATGGAACACAGGTACGGGATGGTTTTTTGTCCTTTCACAGGTATTGATAACCACAACAAATGTATTACCTTAGGATCCGGATTACTTGGACAAGAAGATGCAGAATCATTTACTTGGTTGTTTCAAAGTTTTATGAAATGTATGGATTTCAAACCACCAATTACTATAGTGACTGATCAAGACCCTGCAATGAAAAAAGCAATAGAAGATGTTCTTGGAAACACAAGACACCGTTTATGCACCTGGCATATTATGGAAAAGCTGAAAAAAAAGGTTAGCATGTTCATTACCTATTGGTGCCAGTTATCTAGTTAGATTTAGATATATTATGAAGTAGTTCGTAGTAATTATACTATTCATATGATTTTTATTCTAATCCGTGCACATGTGATGTGTGTATTTGTTTCAAACAAAATCATCAAATGTTCATATTATTTTTGTTAATGTTTCATTAATTAGTTGCCTATTATTCTGAATAAATAGGTTCCACTTCCGACATTAAGGGACACTACATTTTTCAAGAAAATATACAAGCTTGTTTGGGGAAATATAATGGACATCTCAAAGTTTGAGAGTGAATGGATGAAGATCATTGAAGAGTTTAAGCTGGAGGATAATGTGTGGCTGACAGACATTTACAACATGAGGGCATCTTGGATTGCACCGTTTTTCAAGGAAACACCAATGGGACTCCTAATGAGAACAACTTCCAGATCTGAAGGTGAGAATAATGTTTATGGAAAACGTAAAGAAAAAAAACAACAATTAGTTCAATTTATTTGGTGGTGCGACACTGTGGTGGATGATCAGAGACACAACCATACCAAGCTGATTATGGAATCCAAGATGTGCTCACCAAAATGGATTCGAGAAATACCAAAACCCTTGGAGGAACATGCATGGGAATTATACACAAGGTCAGTGTTTTATGAAGTTCAGAAAGACATTGATGATGCTATGCATTGTTGCAATATCAAACATGTCCATGATGAGGACCAGACAAAGGTATACAAGTTTATTGACTCAGAGGTTGAATATGAAACTTGCATAAACTTATTGACTAACCATTGCACTTGCACCTGCAAAAGATTTGAGGGATGTGGATTGATGTGTATCCACATCTTAAATGTTCTGCAAACGTCAGCTGTTACAAGGATACCTCGTACTTTGATAAACCAGCGGTGGTGTAGGGAGCAAATGGTAGCACCGACTGAGGCAAGCTTTCCAACAAACGACGGTGTTGAGTTGCAGCAAGTTAAACACGAGATTTGGTGCAAGTTGCAGGCACTAATGGGGACTCAAAATGGCACTACAAGCTGGTACAATAGTTTGTTAGAGATGCTTGACAATTTCACCATGGATAATGATGACAGTGATGAAGCTAGTACAGAACAAAGCAAGAATAGTATGTTGGAAGAGCTGACTGGTCTGACTATGCCAAAAACATTAATGGTGAAAGTCCCAAATATATCTCGCACAAAAGGGAAAAAGCGAATGAGATCAGTGACTGAAAAAATACAAAAGAAAGGGAGAAAGAAGAAAAGAGTTTGCAGGAACTGTCACAAAAAAGCCTGGCATGACAAGCGCAACTGTCCCGTTAAGTATGACTAAAACTTATATTATTACATGTTGTAATTGCCTACAAATTTCATATGAACAATTAGGTGCGTGCTATTTTGAATTCTATTTAGTACTGTTTGAACATCATGTCTATTTTATATGAACATGTTAGTGCATTTTATTTTCATTTCTATTAGTATTTTGATAAATCTAAATTCTGATTTTATATGAAGATGAATGGTTTATGGGAAGTGTTTTAGTTTTGATTTTCATTGTAAGAGTAATGATGTAAAATAAAAAAATAGTTAACTGTTTAAGTTTAAATATTGACAAAGATTTAACATATCTTAATTATAGGTGTGGAGTAGAATTGTTTCAGATTGTATGGAATTTTGAACCTGTTGGCGTTATACTTTTATTTGTGAGTTGCACTTCAAATATATTCTTATGATCATAGATATTAGATAGATGTTTCACAACATTATCCATGAAATGATTATAGATTTATAAATTATGGACACCGTGTGTTTAATGGCGGGTTTCAATTCTATGAGTATTCTTTAGCGACTGAATTCAAATTCACACCCTATTGAAATCGGATAGAGCAAATGCTTAATTTCTTTATTCGTTACCTCAATTCGAATTGCAAATCAAATTTTTTTATGATCAAATCAAACACATTAGATAATTGTTTCATTGTTTCATAACATTATCAATGCAATGACTGTAAATTTGTAAATTGTAGACACCATTTGCTCAACGTCGGGATTCGATTATATGAGAATTTACTAGCAACTTATTTAGAATTCAGTCCCTTATGTAACATAAAACTGATTAATGTATGTGTAAAGTTTGAAATATTAGTAAACTATAATAGAATGAACACTTGCACAAAATTTAAACGGTACAATTTAACATGTAAATGAATCTATGTTGAGCAACAAACATGAATTAAAATACGAGATGTCCAAACACACATACGGCTAGTTCCACATAACATCAAACTAACCCAACATAAAAACAAACATTAAACTTGTTCAGACCAGAAAGTGAAAAATAACTAAAGTAATATCTGAAACTAAAGATGTGTTCGAGCTATTCGCGTTTCTTGAGCTTGAAATGTAACGGCTTTTTCATTGCTTGAAAAAACTGGATGATCTTTGCTTCAATGTCCGGCCACAGTTCATTCCTCTTACTTGTAATTAGTGTCACGCCCCGATTTCAGCGAACCGAACTCGGGACGCGAACTTTTAAAAACATGAACACTTGAAACCTGTTTTCAATAAAAGCTTTGACATTTCCATTTACTTCTCAAAATAATAGCATTTACAATACAAAAACGTCCCAACAAGTGGACAAGGTACAACATCCGTCACTAGACTCAACAAAAGTAAAGACCAGACTCCGCTCCAAGCTCCATGAACTTCGAGAGCTAACCTAGTCCGTCCGGTGATCAGTACCTGTAGGAAAAGCATCTAGGGGTGAGCGTTCGCTCACCTCCACGGATAACAGACTGACTATGGCATAATTAGCAGAAAAAGCCAGTAACACTAAAACCAAACCCAACACCGGGACTACAGTCCCCAACTCAAGTACTCAACTGACCCACAACCCGTCACCTTCCTCAACAGACTCGACACTCGATAAAAACAGTGTAGACCCAATACAACTATCGACGACCTCCTCAGGGACTCGAACGAAACGACACAACACCAAACAAGATCACAAAGGATCGCACACCAGCTGCTCAGTAACCAATCTCAATCAGGTCAGGGTTCGACCTATCGCAATTCCTCGACACGAAGTCGGATCAGGCTGTCGACCTTTCAAACTCGCAATTCCTCGACACTAAGTCGGATCAGGCTGTCGACCTTTAAAACTCGCAATTCCTCGACACTAAGTCGGATCAGGCTGTCGACCTTTAAAACTCGCAATTCCTCGACACTAAGTTGGATCAGGCTGTCGACCTTTAAAACTCGCAATTCATCGACACTAAGTCGGATCAGGCTGTCGACCTTTAGAACTCGCAATTCATCGACACTAAGTCGGATCAGGCTGTCGACCTTTAGAACTCACCACCCCAGGTAACCACAATCACAATCACAGGCAAGTTCAATCACACAGGCACTCAAGGCCACTCAAGACACCTCAACAGTCAAGACTCGGGTTCAACAACCCCACGGGCACTCGCTGCCACTCAAGACACCAAATTAAATACACGGCTCTCATGGCCACCCCGACTCAACAATTAAATACGGGCTCTCAAGGCCACCCAAACTCAACAATTAAATACGGGCTCTCAAGGCCACCCAAACTCAACAATTAAATACGGGCTCTCAAGGCCACCCAAACTCAACAATTAAATAAAGCGCACGACAACCTCCGGCATACTCGATGCCTCCAACAGTCCTAAAATCGCTAGTTTCACAAACAACCTCCGGGCATGGTCATATGCCTCCAGTAATTCAATTATCGCTAAGTTCTATGTTCCTACGACACTACTAAGTGTCACATGCCTTTCTCTTAAACGCTACAATCCCGTATCATGCTTTTCTAATAATTAAATAAATCTACTCAACCCACGACACCCCGGTGTCCCATGCAATTCTACCATTAACTTTCCCTAATCAGGGCCGAGATCCGGCTACTTTTCCCTACCTCGTATACAATCCCAAAAGCGCTCCAACAACACCCGAAGCACACTCAGTCACTCGCCGAGCTTCCCCTTGCCTCGGTCCGTAGCACGATCTAAAAGAACACAAATTTAAAGTACTTTTAAACTAGTACGAGTAAACCGAAAATTAATAAACTTAACGCCCAAACGTAACCCCGACAATGCCGATCACTCCCAAACTTCCCAAATACTCGATATTGCCGATAAAGGACCCGTAAGGGCCAGATTCGCCCGACATGGCGAATCTGCCCGGTTTTGGTTAATTGCCTTCCGGGGCTCCAAAAGTCCCCGTTTTCGTTTCTACGGTCTTAGAATATTTCAAGGAACCCAACGCACTTGACGGAATTGAATTCCGACTTCTAAGTCAATTAATTAACGTTTAAAGTTTCCCAAAACCCGTTAATTACAACTTCTCCAATTTAATTCCAAATTTCGATTCGATTAAGGATAAAGTGGTCCGGGGGACGTTTTAAACCACCCGAACATTAAAACCCGAGCAACCGAGCACGTGGGCCCCACCCAAGAGGCTTGGCCGAGACCCTAGGGTTTGAGGGAGGGGCTCGGCCACCAAGTGGTGGCTGCTGCCACCTCCGGCCAGCCACCACATGGCCGGCCGGCCACCACCCACGGTGGCCGGAGCTCCTCCCGAGCCTCCGGTCACCGGAAAACGTGAAATTTCTCTCCCAAACACCTCTAAAACGTCTCCAACACCTCTCTAATCTCTACACAACCCTAAACCAAATTTTATAACCAAACCCTAGCTCTTGAAAATAATCGAAACGAGAATCGGTTCGGGTATTACCGTAGAGGAGAATGAGGGGAACGGGATTGCTCTTTGCTTTGACTCGATCCAAGGGCTCGATCACCAACCCTAGCCCAACCTTCCTTCTTCTCTCTTCTTCTCCTTCTCCTTCTCTCTCTAAAACCTCTCTTCCTCTTTCTAATTTTTAAAACAAATAACAACTAACTCCAATTCCTTTCCCTTTTACCCTATACTCGGCCAACTCACCACATCCACCCATTTTCCCTCCAAAAATTACACCACCATATACTTGACAAGTGTCAAGGTGGGTCCCATACCTTTTGGAAAATATCTAGTTGATATTTTCCAATCAGATTCGCGAAAAACGGACGTTTCGGGCCCCGAACGGGCACTTTTCCCAAAAATATTTTAAACTGGACGGGCTTCAAGGAAACGGCCCAACTAAGACCGCTACGACGACGGCTAAGCTTTTCGGGTCCAAAACGGTCCTCGAATGGACCAAAACGTCGCTCGGGTGACTTTTCCAGCGAAAAATCAATCTTTCCCAAAATGACCAGGAAGTTGCCCTGAGTCCCCCGTAACTCATTTTAGTCGATAACGGGGTCAACTTAAGTCCGGCATGACCCTCGGGGTCAATTTAAGTTAAGTTAAGTGTCTGTCTTAAAATTTTTAAATTTTCCTGTTTTTCGCAGGTTTGACTGACGTTGACCAGAAGTGGTTATTACAGTCTACCCCCCTTAAAGAAATTTCGTCCGCGAAATTTAAAACAGACGTACCTCGGGAGTCGAACAGGCCGGGATACTTCGCGCGAACATCGTCCTCGCGTTCCCACGTCGACTCAGCTCCGTGATGTTTCCACTGCACTCGGACCAAGCGGATAATCTTGCCTCCCCGCAGAATCTGCTGCCGTGTGTCCATGATCCGAACCGGCTGCTCCTCATAGGAGACATCATCAGCCACCTCGATATCAGTCCACTCGATGACGTGGGAGGGGTCTGCGTTGTACTGCCGCAACTGGGATACGTGGAAGACGTTATGTACTCTCCCAAGCTGCGGTGGCAACGCCAGACGATAAGCCACGACTCCCACTCTGTCTAAGATCTGGAACGGGCCTATGTACCTCGGAGCCAACTTTCCCCCGCTGCGCCTGAACCGCACCAGCCCCTTCCTCGGGCTCACCTTCAGGAACACGTGATCCCCGACTGCAAACTCAAGAGGTCGACGTCGCCTGTCTGCATAACTCTTCTGCCGGCTCTGCGCGGTCCTCAACCGATCGCGGATCAATGTGACCTTCTCCGTCGTCTCTCTGACAAGATCTGGCCCCAGCAGACTCTTGTCCCCCACCTCTGCCCAGCATACTGGTGACCGACACGGCCTACCATACAACGCTTCGAACGGTGCCATCCCGATACTGGCCTGGAAGCTGTTGTTGTAGGCGAACTCGGCCAATGGCAGGTGGGTCTCCCAAGATCCCCTGAAATCCAGCACATATGCTCGCAGCATGTCCTCCAAGATCTGAATGGTACGCTCAGACTGACCGTCTGTCTGAGGATGATGTGCTGTGCTGAGTAGGATCTCTGTCCCCAGTGCCTTCTGCAGACTCGGCCAGAACCTGGACGTGAAGCGGGGATCCCTGTCAGACACTATCGACACCGGGACCCCGTGGAGGCGCACTATCTCCTGGATATACAGACTGCTCAACTTGTCGACCGGGTCTGTCATCCTCATAGCCAGAAAGTGGGCCGACTTGGTCAACCGGTCGACTACCACCCACACGGCGTCGTTTCCCTTGGGCGATCTCGGTAGTCCACACACGAAATCCATCGTAATGTGCTCCCACTTCCACTGAGCAATAGGTAGTGGCTATAACAATCCCGCGGGACGCTGATGCTCTGCCTTCACCTGCTGACAGACAAGGCATCTCGACACAAACTCTGCGACTGCTCTCCTCATGCCGCGCCACCAGTAGTGCCTCCTGAGGTCACGGTACATCTTGGTGCCCCCCGGATGCACTGCGAGACGCGAATGGTGTGCCTCTCGTAACACGGCATCTCTACAGTTAACTGGTACGAACAGCCCCCCGCGGTACCGTAGTCCCCAATCAGTACTGTCCTGCCAGCCCACCACCTCGTCACCCCTGACGACTCTCTCGCGGATCTCTGATGCTTCGACGTCCTCCCTCTGCGCCTCCAACACTTGGGCAAGCAGTGAGGGCTGAGCCACTAGGGAGCACATGGCAACACCGCCAGTAACCTCCTCTAGCTCAAGCCCGAATGTGCTCAGCTCCCCCATCATGTCCCACTCTCGGACAGATATGCTGGCGAGGCTCGGAGCCGACTTCCTACTTAAGGCGTCGGCGACAACGTTCGCCTTGCCTGGGTGGTAGTGTAGCTCGAAGTCGTACTCCTCGAGTAGTTCCATCCACCGTCGCTGACGCATGTTCAGGTCTCGCTGGGAAAATATGTACTTGAGGCTCTTGTGATCCGAGAACACCTGAAACCCCTCGCCGTATAGATAATATCGCCAGCTCTTTAGCGCAAACACGACTGCTGCTAGCTCCAAGTCGTGGGTAGGATAGTTGCGCTCGTGTATCTTCAACTGCCTGGAGCCATAAGCCACAACTCTGCCCGACTGCATCAGCACGCAACCCAGTCCCTCTCCGGATGCATCGCAGTAAACATCATAGCCAATCCCTCGCTCGGGCACCACTAACACTGGAGCTGTAGTCAGTCGAGTCTTCAATTCCGCGAACGCACGCTCACAGTCATCTGTCCACACGAACCCAACACCCTTGCGCGTTAACAGAGTCATCGGTGCGGCTAGTCGTGCAAAATCCTGGACAAATCGCCTATAGTAGCCTGCCAATCCCAGAAAGCTGCGGATCTCGAAAACACTCGTGGGCCGTGCCCACTTCGAGACCGCGTCGATCTTCGACGGATCGACCAGGATACCGTCACGGGATACGATGTGGCCGAGGAATCTCACCTCAGAGAGCCAGAACTCGCACTTCTCCCGGTTGGCATATAGCTGGTGCTCGCGCAGTAGGGTCAGAACAACCCTCAGATGTGCCTCATGCGCCGCCTCGTTCTGCGAATATATTAGGATATCGTCCACGAACACCACCACAAACTGATCCAGGTACGGCCGGAAGATGCTGTTCATCAGGTCCATGAACGCTGCTGGCGCGTTCGTCAGTCCGAATGGCATCACCAGGAACTCGTAATGCCCATAGCGTGTCCGGAATGCAGTCTTTGCGACGTCCCCCTCACGGACTCGCAACTGATAATAACCGGATCGCAGATCGATCTTCGAGAAGTGAGTCGCCCCTCTCAACTGGTCAAACAAGTCATCGATCCTCGGCATCGGGTACCGGTTCTTCACCGTAACCCGGTTCAGCTTCCGGTAATCTATACACATCCGTAGCTCTCCACTCTTCTTCTTCACGAAGAGTGCTGGTGCTCCCCACGGCGATGCACTCGGACGGATAAACCCCTTCTGCTGAAGCTCCTCCAGTTGACGCTTCAGCTCAGTCAACTCTGCCGGCGCAAACCTGTAAGGCGCCATCGATATCGCCGCCGTTCCCGGCACTAGGTCAATCCCGAACTCCACCTCACGAATCGGTGGCAGCCCGCTCAACTCCTCAGGAAAGACCTCGGGGAACTCGCATACCACTCTCGGTAACTCTCGGCTCTGCACAGCCGGTACTTCCTCCTCTGCAGACAACGCCGACAGGAGGACCCCACTCTTACTCCCCAGCACGCACGTCACCTTCGTACCGCCCACTGTCACTGTCACTCGTCGTCTGTAGCAATCGATGTTGGCTCGGTACCTCGACAACCAATCCATACCCAAAATCACATCAAAGGTAGTCATCCCCAACACGAGAAGGTCACCAGGGCAAGGACAGTCTGCGACTCTAATCTCGCAGGCACGACATACTCTAGTCAACGATACACCACCCCCAACTGGGGTGTCCAGGCATAGGGGTGGACTCAACGGCTCTAAGCTCAACCCCAACCTCTCAGCACAACCCGACGAAATAAAAGAGTGCGATGCCCCGGTATCAAACAAGAACAAAGCCCATAAATGATACAACAAACACGTACCCTGGATGGTCTCACGGTACGTGCTAGGTCCTGGGGCTCTGGAGTCGGTGACTGCATATACTCTCCCCTGCGAGGCCTGCTGCCTCTGACCCTGCGCACTGGCTGCTGGATACACGTGACTCTGCTGCTGTCTCGGAATTGGTGCGCTCGTAGACGGCCGTGATGATCTCGGCTGCTGACCCTGTCGAGGGCGACCTCTGGGCGACTGTACTGTCCGCGACTGCTGCGGTCGCTGCACTGATGTCTCCCCCAACTGCTCTCGGCACCATGCCATAGTGTGACCGGCCCGGCCGCATCGGTAACAGCTGATCTCGTCAGCCCTCGACCCCGAGCCCTGGCCTGTCCGGCTAGTAGCTGGTACTACCGCGGTTCCTCCCCTCGTCGGACAGTCTCGCTGTAAGTGGTCTGGTTGCCCGCAGTGATAGCATGACGGCCTCCTCTCTGAGGCGACTGGCCCCACTGATGCCACTGACCCCTGCTGTCTCGATCCACTCTGATGAGGCGGTGGTCGGAAGGATCCCGCGGTCCTCTGCCTCCGCGAGTCTCGTGAGTCTGACGGCCCTGCCCAACTGATCGGCCGAGGTCGGACCTCACGGCTCCTGACTGCATCCCTGGCGCCCTGCTCTACTGTAGCTGCGGTGTCCACGAGGTCGGTATACTTCCGTATCCTCAAGGCGAGAACCTGGTTCCGGATGCCCAGCCTCAGTCCGTCCTGGAACCGCAGGCAACGGTTCGCCTCGCTCGTCACCATCTCAGGCGCGAATCTGGCCAAGGCTGTGAACCTGGCTTCGTACTCTCCTACCGTCATCCCCCCTTGCTCCAGGTCTAAGAACTGCCGATGTCGCTCCAGCCGAGCCGACTCGGGGAAGTACTGTGCCATGAATACCTCCTGGAATACGCTGTAGTCGTATCCGACCGTGTCCTTCACCCGCCCCCACCAGTGGTAGGCGCTGTCTCTCAGCTGATGGGCCGCGAAGGACACTCTCCGACGGCCATCCTCGACACCCGATGTGTCCAAGTCTCGTGTGACCTGCTCTATCCATCGCTCAGCCAGGTCGGGATTCGGCTCCCCGACAAAAACAGGTATCCCGAGCTTCAGGAAATCTAGTAGCGCTCGGGAGGTAAGATCCTCTGTCTGAGCGGCCCTCACCGGGACTGCGGCTGCCTCTGGTGCTGGCGAAGCCGACTCTCGGCTGGCGATGATCGCCACCAAACTCTGAACGGTCCTGGTAAGCTCATCCAGGGCAGTCATCACTGGAGGGTCCGCGACTGGCGGAACACTGGGGGTGCCTGCAGACGGCCCCGCATCACTCCTCCTGTCTTCTCCGACAGGAGTACCCTGTGCCTCCGCATAGTCGGCGGGCTCGACGGTCGGCACCCTCCCTGGTGCCCCTGCTGACCGTCCCCGCCGGCCTCGCGTGGGTGCCTGGCCCCGCGTTCCTGATGGTCGTCCCCGCTTACCGCGAGCCATAAACAGTATCCTCTGCACGGATACACGCAAACGTTCAGTTTGCGAACTTAAATAAAAACGACAGTACAAACGCACTAACGTCCACCCTCTTAAGCTTACACTAACGTGCTTATCACTAAAGCGCTACACCGCTCAAGCTAAACGTACTTTATATACTAGCATTAGTAAACGAGACCACAACGAGACCGCACCGACGTGCACCAAACAAGCGACGGCAAACCAACCCACACAACACGACGACCCCCGTTCACCGGGCCAATCAAAAATCAAACATATGCCCATAGGGCCAATCAAGTTCAAGACATGCCAACAGGGCCAATAATTTTAAAACCTTCACCCTTTCATTTTAAAACTTCGTTCCTTGACATCACGTAGTTACAACCCGGTTCAGGCGTCCCCGAACCACGTTGTACCGACTTGACATCAACACCGTCACGTTCGACTACAGGAGCGCTCCTGAGTCGACCCGCGACAGTTAAAAACAGTTCACGCAATCACACACAATCAGTATGCCAGCAACAAAATACTGTAACATACGCACGAACACAAAGAAGACTCAAGACATGACGGGTCTACACTGACTCGACTCTCCCCCCTAAGTGACGGACAGTCCGAGGTTTGAAACCTCGAGCTCTGATACCAAACTGTCACGCCCCGATTTCAGCGAACCGAACTCGGGACGCGAACTTTTAAAAACATGAACACTTGAAACCTGTTTTCAATAAAAGCTTTGACATTTCCATTTACTTCTCAAAATAATAGCATTTACAATACAAAAACGTCCCAACAAGTGGACAAGGTACAACATCCGTCACTAGACTCAACAAAAGTAAAGACCAGACTCCGCTCCAAGCTCCATGAACTTCGAGAGCTAACCTAGTCCGTCCGGTGATCAGTACCTGTAGGAAAAGCATCTAGGGGTGAGCGTTCGCTCACCTCCACGGATAACAGACTGACTATGGCATAATTAGCAGAAAAAGCCAGTAACACTAAAACCAAACCCAACACCGGGACTACAGTCCCCAACTCAAGTACTCAACTGACCCACAACCCGTCACCTTCCTCAACAGACTCGACACTCGATAAAAACAGTGTAGACCCAATACAACTATCGACGACCTCCTCAGGGACTCGAACGAAACGACACAACACCAAACAAGATCACAAAGGATCGCACACCAGCTGCTCAGTAACCAATCTCAATCAGGTCAGGGTTCGACCTATCGCAATTCCTCGACACGAAGTCGGATCAGGCTGTCGACCTTTCAAACTCGCAATTCCTCGACACTAAGTCGGATCAGGCTGTCGACCTTTAAAACTCGCAATTCCTCGACACTAAGTCGGATCAGGCTGTCGACCTTTAAAACTCGCAATTCCTCGACACTAAGTTGGATCAGGCTGTCGACCTTTAAAACTCGCAATTCATCGACACTAAGTCGGATCAGGCTGTCGACCTTTAGAACTCGCAATTCATCGACACTAAGTCGGATCAGGCTGTCGACCTTTAGAACTCACCACCCCAGGTAACCACAATCACAATCACAGGCAAGTTCAATCACACAGGCACTCAAGGCCACTCAAGACACCTCAACAGTCAAGACTCGGGTTCAACAACCCCACGGGCACTCGCTGCCACTCAAGACACCAAATTAAATACACGGCTCTCATGGCCACCCCGACTCAACAATTAAATACGGGCTCTCAAGGCCACCCAAACTCAACAATTAAATACGGGCTCTCAAGGCCACCCAAACTCAACAATTAAATACGGGCTCTCAAGGCCACCCAAACTCAACAATTAAATAAAGCGCACGACAACCTCCGGCATACTCGATGCCTCCAACAGTCCTAAAATCGCTAGTTTCACAAACAACCTCCGGGCATGGTCATATGCCTCCAGTAATTCAATTATCGCTAAGTTCTATGTTCCTACGACACTACTAAGTGTCACATGCCTTTCTCTTAAACGCTACAATCCCGTATCATGCTTTTCTAATAATTAAATAAATCTACTCAACCCACGACACCCCGGTGTCCCATGCAATTCTACCATTAACTTTCCCTAATCAGGGCCGAGATCCGGCTACTTTTCCCTACCTCGTATACAATCCCAAAAGCGCTCCAACAACACCCGAAGCACACTCAGTCACTCGCCGAGCTTCCCCTTGCCTCGGTCCGTAGCACGATCTAAAAGAACACAAATTTAAAGTACTTTTAAACTAGTACGAGTAAACCGAAAATTAATAAACTTAACGCCCAAACGTAACCCCGACAATGCCGATCACTCCCAAACTTCCCAAATACTCGATATTGCCGATAAAGGACCCGTAAGGGCCAGATTCGCCCGACATGGCGAATCTGCCCGGTTTTGGTTAATTGCCTTCCGGGGCTCCAAAAGTCCCCGTTTTCGTTTCTACGGTCTTAGAATATTTCAAGGAACCCAACGCACTTGACGGAATTGAATTCCGACTTCTAAGTCAATTAATTAACGTTTAAAGTTTCCCAAAACCCGTTAATTACAACTTCTCCAATTTAATTCCAAATTTCGATTCGATTAAGGATAAAGTGGTCCGGGGGACGTTTTAAACCACCCGAACATTAAAACCCGAGCAACCGAGCACGTGGGCCCCACCCAAGAGGCTTGGCCGAGACCCTAGGGTTTGAGGGAGGGGCTCGGCCACCAAGTGGTGGCTGCTGCCACCTCCGGCCAGCCACCACATGGCCGGCCGGCCACCACCCACGGTGGCCGGAGCTCCTCCCGAGCCTCCGGTCACCGGAAAACGTGAAATTTCTCTCCCAAACACCTCTAAAACGTCTCCAACACCTCTCTAATCTCTACACAACCCTAAACCAAATTTTATAACCAAACCCTAGCTCTTGAAAATAATCGAAACGAGAATCGGTTCGGGTATTACCGTAGAGGAGAATGAGGGGAACGGGATTGCTCTTTGCTTTGACTCGATCCAAGGGCTCGATCACCAACCCTAGCCCAACCTTCCTTCTTCTCTCTTCTTCTCCTTCTCCTTCTCTCTCTAAAACCTCTCTTCCTCTTTCTAATTTTTAAAACAAATAACAACTAACTCCAATTCCTTTCCCTTTTACCCTTTACTCGGCCAACTCACCACATCCACCCATTTTCCCTCCAAAAATTACACCACCATATACTTGACAAGTGTCAAGGTGGGTCCCATACCTTTTGGAAAATATCTAGTTGATATTTTCCAATCAGATTCGCGAAAAACGGACGTTTCGGGCCCCGAACGGGCACTTTTCCCAAAAATATTTTAAACTGGACGGGCTTCAAGGAAACGGCCCAACTAAGACCGCTACGACGACGGCTAAGCTTTTCGGGTCCAAAACGGTCCTCGAATGGACCAAAACGTCGCTCGGGTGACTTTTCCAGCGAAAAATCAATCTTTCCCAAAATGACCAGGAAGTTGCCCTGAGTCCCCCGTAACTCATTTTAGTCGATAACGGGGTCAACTTAAGTCCGGCATGACCCTCGGGGTCAATTTAAGTTAAGTTAAGTGTCTGTCTTAAAATTTTTAAATTTTCCTGTTTTTCGCAGGTTTGACTGACGTTGACCAGAAGTGGTTATTACAATTAGTCTGTATGCATATCGAACTCTTAACTTGTCCAGCTGATCATCCTATAAAAGGAAAAAAAACGAGATTCATTTTGAAAAATGGGCAAAAGAATGACAACAACAACATATGAAATTTGTACAAAACTTGAATGCACTTACACAATCTTTCTTAAGCACACTTTTCCACTTACTTACACCAATATAAGCCTCCAGGTGAAACATAGAAAAGATACCACAGTCAATGACATTTGAATTGGATGCCCACGGAAGAGAGATGCGTTTTGGCACCAACTTCCGAATTTTGTTTGCCAATTTTATGTTTTTGTCTTCAATAAGATTTGCATAAATGTCACGCTTACAAAAGAAAAGCATCATATATATTAGTTAATGTCACATCCATGGAAACGAACGTATAAAACTGTTAAGAAAACTTACCAGCTTGTATACTACTTTCCCATATTGCTCATTGTCCGTATAATCGGAAATGAGGTTATCAATAATATCAACAGATGGTTTTTTACGATCGATGCAAACATCAAAAAAGTGCTTCCCCAATATGACAGTGAAAAAAACCTACAAAGAAGAATAAATGAATACGTAACTAATAAAATTGAAATGAAGAATAATATGAAACATATGAATTGGTATTCTGAAAATAATATGAGAAGGTATTGAATATTGTTATGTAGAGTAACTTTCAGCTACTTAAGTTTCACATACCAAGTCAGTATCTTCTATTTTGATCTTCAACTTAGGGTAATGATTCAACTCAAACTTGATCTGATCAATCACAATAGTATCGTTCGCATCAGCCAAAATCTTACGCTGAAATGAATTGTAAAATTGTATGACGTTATTTTAGCATAAATAATATTATGAAACAACCGAATTATAAAGCAAAAAGAACATACGCTTGTATCTACGGAGAAACAGAATCTAGAAGCTGAATCGGGATTCCTCCGAACTTCTTCATGGTTAACATAGTTACACCATGCATTGATTACACTGACATCAACCTCAGATCCAATGTCCAACGTCTCCAAATCATGTTTCAGCACAGAAGTATCACCATATTTTATATACATCAGCCTATGTGAACACAAGCAAATTCAAATATGGATCATATATACTGACAAAACCTTGAACAAAGCATTAAGAAAATAATGTAATATCTTACTCTTTGCGTTTAGCATCTGAAATCCTGTGAAAAGAACATGAAACATCGTTAATAACAACATAAAGAGGATATATAAGATAACAAACTATATGATGTTCTCATTATAAACTTACTCTTCATTAGTAATGTTGGCCAACAACCATCGGAAAATCATCTTCTCATCAGACTTAAGTGGTGATGTAACATCAGTAACCCTAACACAAAAAGGAGATACAAGTGGTGCAGGAAGCTTGATTCCCCTTTCATCTTTGTTACGGAGTTCGACAACTTGACTGAATGATACAGGGGTATGAACAGTAAATGAACTTGAATGTGACTTGTCCAACTCAGTAGATGTAACTGTCCCCGGTACAGCTGGTATTTTAAATCCACTATCAATATTGATCTCCTGACTAGAAATGCCAATATCAAACATTGCAGCAATGGGATCCCTTTGATCTTTGAAACGAAGTTCGGCAGCTCGATTCAATGATATAGGAGTATGAACAGTAGATGAAGTTGGATGTGACTTGTCCAGCTCAGTAGATGTAACTGTCCCTGGTACAGCTGGTATTTTAAATCCACTATCAGTATTGATCTCCTGACTAGAATTGCCAATATCAAATCTTGAAGCAATGGGATCCTTGTCTTTCTTGTTTTCAGGAGATGGCTTTGTAGGAGTCATATCGATAATGACCTTTGTGAAAGCGTCAATAGTATCTAATAAAATCTTATTGCCCCAAAAAGAATCTTCACCCTCATCAGGATTCTCTTCGCTTAGCGGACTCGATGGACACCCAACCATCTCCTTAAATGCTTTTTCTAAACGTTTTAATGTCATGCTATGTGGATGTTGCTTCTTTTTTGTTGACAATTGATCACGAAAACCGACAACGCTATTTATAACATCACGACCAAGTTTGCAAAGCTCTTTAATCCCATCCTGTTACATAAAATTCCTAATTGTTATTGAATACTATAAAATTAAAAATAACTAATTATCTATTTAAAAAATGAAACTGTACAAAATGAATTTTTTTTAATGTATACTTGTACCTTATCATCATCCTCCTCCTCAACTTTACGTTTTCCTTTAGAAGCATCAGGACGTTGGGCTGCTGGTCGAAAGCTTCTGAAAATTGAATCTGGGGCATCAATAGGTGGTGCAAGCAAATAACCTTTCCCAAAACCACCATTGTCCATCTCGAATTGTTCAATCTTTCGGATGAATTCTGAAGTCCATCCAGTAAAAGTCGGAATAACTCTGGGAATGGGTGAAGGACCTCTGATTTCCATCCAATCAAGATATAACAGCTACAAACGTTGTATATGAAATATCAGACGCATATTTTTGAAACAACAATAAATTATGTACTGAAATCTTGTGTTGAACTCTATGATTTTTTTAAATATAAAAATTTTGTGTAAGGAATTTGTAATATTGAAACTATTTTTGAGAAAAAAAACACATATGGAAGGGGATACAGTTTTGAAAAATGTGATTTAGAGAGTTGAAATAATAACAACGTAATAAAAAAGACATACATTAAAAAGGAAATAAGTAATACTAACCACTAAAAAAAGGATAGGTCCGTCAAACCAAGGATTTGCCTTACTAGCCTTACTAGACAACTCGTACTTCTCTTTATGATCGATCAATTTCATGACAACGAACTGGCACCAATTAAACTCGTGTATCCTTGACATATCCTCCAATGCGTCAAAATATGATAGTGAAACGAACCGACTCACCCCAAAATCAGCTAGAACACTAATAACCATTAAAATGAAATCTCTAGTGAACTGCGGGTAGACCTCTGGAGTCTTCATCATTCTATCACCAATATCACTTGGACGTATGTTGTTCCCCGCAAACTTCTCGTGCCCATAACTATCCCTCCACTCAGTAAATCCAGGAGCATACAAATCTTGTCTCTTCTCGGGAACAACCCTTTTACCCATAGGGAAATCAAAAACATAATACACATCTACTGCTGAAATGTGAATAATACGACTTTCAGGCAAAGTTATGGAACAGTTTACGCTGTTAAATTGGTGCACCAACCAATATGCTAGTGCACGAGGGATTTGGCGCACACCTAGCTCAAGGATTGATCCAAATCCTAACTCTTGGACAGCTTTCCTCTGCTCTTCACTCAACCGAGTCATGACCTTCACCAAAGACAATGGTGAACCTCTTGATTCTAGACGTGGATAGTATATAGAGCAATCGCTATTATTACCACTATCTGAATCTAAATTCACTTCATCAACACATTCCTTCTTAACCTCGCATTCTTCAATTTTGACTTTGTTAGGGATGCGTCTTGGTTTCTTTAATACATGGGTATGAGCTGGGCCTCCATAAGACGTATAATGCTTCTTACTCATTATCATACGTTTCATTCCAATTTTAGGACTCGTCTTCTTTTCAACCTTACTAGAAGTTTGCACAGGAATATACTCAGAATCAGAACTAGAAGAATCGCTCACAACAAAAACAGAATCAGCATCGACTTTTGGAACTTGTGTGATCGATTGTGGTTGTGTATGGGATTTTTTCGATTCTGGTACTGCATCAGTTGACGGTGACTCAAAATCAGAATCCTCATCCAAGAGAAAAAAACGACGAGATTTAGCTGCATAAAAATGAAACACATGTTGATCAATAATGATAATTTAAATCTAACAGCATGAAAGCAATTTTTTTTCATATTATCAAATGAACTAATACCAATTGTCTTTTCGAAATGAACTAATCACGTGCATGTTATGAATGACTAAAACAAAAAACTAAAACAAGTTTAATAGTGACACTGACTTTCATTATTTCCTACTGATATACAAAAGAATTGAAACATATGCTTTAGGAAATTGAAATATATGAAAAACAAAAGACTTTCGTTTACAAACCAATGTGTACAAGAAATTAAAACCATTGCATACAATTAAATTACAAAAAACAAGTATGCTGACAAAGAATCAAATACATTGATTTAAATTTTCATTGTTGCCCAATAAGTTACAAAAGTCTGAACAATGTGCATTAGGAAATTGAAAAACAACAACTCAGACACAAAATGAAACATCTGCAAGTACATATTGTAAGAAGCACATTCATGTTATGAATGACTATGCATTTCCATATGAATTCAATTATAGTTAAACCAAAAACTGAAACAAGTTGAGTTTTATTAGTTCCTAATGATTTACAAAAGAATTGAAACATATTTATTAAGAAATTGAAAACACCAACTTCAGAGGCAAAATGAAACATCATTAATTATAGCTAAACCAAATCTGAAAGAAGTTGAGTTTCACTACTCCCTACTGATTTACAAAAGAATTGAAACATATGCATTGGGAAATTGAAAACACCAACTTCATATGCAAAATGAAACATCAGTAATTATAATGAATTGAAACATATGCATTGGGAAATTGAAAACATCAACAGTAATACGTCGACAATATGTACTAGAAAGTACCTTTTGTAGCCCTATTGCTAGCAGTAGCCAACAACCTTTGGGATTTCCTGGTAGCAGCTCGTTTCAAAATTCTCAATCTAGCAACTCGTTTCCTTGCAACATCTTTCCGGTGAATGATCATTTTGAGTCGTACCATGACTACCAAAACAAACAAATTAAACGAACATGTAAAACTCATCAATCAATGAATAAAAAAATGTGTTCTGAAGCTTCGCAACGGAAATATAAATTGAGAATCCTTCACATTCTTAAACACCTAACGACTACATGGAATTTTCATCGAACATGCAACTTGTGAAGACCGCCTCAGTAAAAAGATTAGTTTATTTAAATTTTATTCGATCGGAACGTCGAGGTTGAAATCTATTTCGGTTTTGGTAAAGGCGAGGCTGAATCTCGATTAAATTCTTTAGTCGTGTTTAAAAAAAAAAAAAAAAAAAAAAGGGAATTGGTTCGTTCAGGCCTGACCAGACAGGCAGGCCCGGCCAGGCCCTTCCCTCCTCGCTTGGGCCTGAGGCCTGCTTCGCCAGCGGCCCAAAGGGCAACCGGCCCGGGCTATAAAAGCCGTTTTTTAGGGTTTCAGTGACAGAATGTCACCTTCCCCCTCTTGCGCAGCTCCCCTCAACCGATCTCTCTCCCCTTCTTCTCCGTTCTCCACGCCGCCGCCCTCTCCTCACGCCACCCTCGCCTTCGTTCTCTCTCTCCCCTCGTCTCTCCCTCCCGACGCCGGCCATCTCCATCTCCGACCACTCCTCTCACGCCACCACCGCCCTCCTCCCGTTCCGTCTCCGAGCCTTCTCGCTAAGCACCAGCCGCCGCCCGAGACCACCGCCGCCGTCTCTTCCGTCCGATTCACGACCACCGAGCCCCCTCCGCGTCTCCGTCCAGCCACGGCGCCGTCCCCGAGCTCCTCTCGCCTCCCTCACGGTGCCGTAGCCGCCGCCGCCGTCCTCGATGGTAGCGAGGCGGGAGCTGCCTCGCCGTCGCCGGCCACGCCCTCTCCCGAGCCGTGGCAGTTTCGCCGGCGCGAACTCAGATCCGGGACAGCCCGTTCTTCTCTGTCCAGATCTGGGACGGGCGAGATGCACCGCCGTGCACCGCCGTGCACCGCCGTGCACCGCCGTGCACCGCCGTGCACCGCCCTTCCCTCCACGTGAGGTTCGTGCCTGGGGGTTTAGTCGCCGGCGACGTATTCGCCGGCGGCCGGTTCATTTTCCGTACCGTCTTCCCTTTATTTGGTTTCTGCTGGATTTGTGTGTTCGTTTTGAAACGACTGTTGTATCGTAATTTTAGTGAAAGTAATAAAACGATAATTGGAATAAAAGAATTCTTTGTTTGTTTTTCGGACGTAAAATGGGTGGATCTGCGGGTTGGATTTAATTGGAATCAAAATCGAGAATTTGAAAAGAAAAGGGTATCAAATTGAAAAATCAGTCTTAAGAAAAGGAAAAGAAAACGGTTTAAATGGAAAGGATAGGGTTTTAAAATGGAGAGAATTTAAAATCAATTTGGATTTAAACACGAGAATCAATTTTGGAGATAAACGGTTTTAATCAAAAAGGAAAACGAAACCTGAGTCGAGCAAAAGGTTTTCTTGTTAAGATTTTGGATTGAAACAGGATTGAGATCGGGAACCTGAACGTTTAAGCTAGACGTTAAACGGATTTAAAACGGAATTTGAGCAGTTAAACGAAGCTGGAACTCTGGTTAAAATGGACTGCTTATTGGGTTTAGAAAGGAAAAAAGGCGGACCGCTGAATCGGACCTCGGGATTCGTGCATTGGGACCGTGCCTCGGAAACGTGCACCGGTTTCGGTGCACGGGTACTCAAACCCGATTCGCCGTGACCCCACTTTTATCCCGCTCTAGTTTAAAGGCCAACTGTCGGTTTTAAACTTGTTTAATCGTGACCTTTAAATTAACCTGAGAACCGCCGCTAATTTATGGCTTTCGTGTTATCTTTAGCGTCCGGCTTCGATCGAAGTGAAGCCCGGAGGTAGCGAGCCAGAACGTCTGCAGCTAGGAAGCGTAGCGGGTGCTCTTCGGTTGAGGTAGGGAAAAGTAGCCGGATCTCGGCCCTGACTAGGGAAAGTTAACAGTAGATTTGCATGTGACACCGGGGTGTCGTGGGTTGAGTAGGTTTAATTTAAATACTAGAAAAGCATGATACGGGGTTGTAGCGTTTATCAGAAAAGCATGTTACGGGAATTTAGTAATTATGAGAAAAGCATGTGACACTTAGTAGTGTCGTAGGAACAGAGAATTTAGCGATAATTGTTTTACTGGAGGCATATGACCATGCCCGGAGGTTGATTGTGAAACTGTCGATATTAGGAGCACTGGAGGCATATGACCATGCCCGGAGGTTGTTTGTGAAACTAGTGATCTTAGGACTGTTGGAGGCATCGATTATGCCGGAGGTTGTTGCGCGTTAATTGTTGTTGCGTTTGAGTGGCCTTGAGAGCCCGTGTTATTTAAATTGGTGTTTTGGGTGGCCTTGAGAGCCCGTGTTATTTGTTGTCGAGTTTGGGTGGCCTTGAGTGCCCGTGTTATTTATTGTTGAGTTGGGTGGCCATGAGAGCCCGTGTATTTTAATTTGGTGTCTTGAGTGGCAGTGAGTGCCGTGGGGTTGTTGAACCCGAGTCTTGACCGTTGGTGTGTCTTGAGTGGCAGTGAGTGCCCGTGGGGTTGTTGAGCCCGAGTCTTGACTGTTGAGGAGTCTTGAGTGGCCTTGAGTGCCTGTGTGATTGAACTTGCCTGTGATTGTGCGTGTGATTGTGGTTACCCGGGGTGGTGAGTTCTAAAGGTCGACAGCCTGATCCGACTTAGTGTCGAGGAATTGCGAGTTTTAAAGGTCGACAGCCTGATCCGACTTAGTGTCGAGGAATTGCGAGTTTTAAAGGTCGACAGCCTGATCCGACTTAGTGTCGAGGAATTGCGAGTTTTAAAGGTCGACAGCCTGATCCGACTTAGTGTCGAGGAATTGCGAGTTTTAAAGGTCGACAGCCTGATCCGACTTAGTGTCGAGGAATTGCGAGTTTGAAAGGTCGACAGCCTGATCCGACTTCGTGTCGAGGAATTGCGATAGGTCGAACCCTGACCTGATTGAGATTGGTTACTGAGCAGCTGGTGTGCGATCCTTTGTGATCTTGTTTGGCGTTGTGTAGTCTTTCTGTCGTGTCCTTGAGAAGGTCGTCGATAGTTGTGTCGGGTCTACACTGTTTTTATCGAGTGTCGAGTCTGTTGAGGAAGGTGACGGGTTGTGGGTCAGTTGAGTACTTGAGTTGGGGACTGTAGTCCCGGTGTTGGGTTTTGGTTTTAGTGTTACTGGCTTTATCTACTAATTATGCCGTAGTCAGTCTGTTATCCGTGGTGGTGAGCGAACGCTCACCCCTAGCTGCTTTTCCTACAGGTACTGTTCGTGGGACGGACTAGGTGAGCTCGCGAAGCTCGTGGAGCTAGGAGCGGAGTCCGGGTTTTGTCTTTTTGAGTCTAGTGACGGATACCTTGTACTTTTGTCCACTTGTTGGGACGTTTTTTAAACTGTAATTATTATTTTGATGAACTAAATTGGTATTTTAAAGTGTTTAATGAAAACAGGTTTCAAGTGCTTTTATGTTTTTAAAATGTTCGCGTCCCAAGTTCGGTTCGCTGAAATTGGGGCGTGACACAACTCATCAATGAATCAGAAAAAAAAAGTGTTCTGAAGCTTCGCAACCGAAATAGAAATTGAAATCCTGAACACTCTTAAGCACCTAAAGACTACAAGAACTTCAGATTGCAAAATGGTACTTCACATTGTGTTTACACAAAAAAAAACCTTAATCTAGAGCTCACTTACTTGGGTTGAGAAAGATCAGAACCAAAATCGATACTGGAAACTTTCAAACTCTGATATTAATCAACTCAAATATATAACTCAACTTTCAAACTCTGACATTATTGTTAGAAGTTGAAGTTGCAGTTGCAATTGCAGTTGAAGCTCGAGAACTACGGGTCGTGGTTCGGAGAAGGAACGGTCTCAGCGTAGTTGGGAAAAGCCAAAAACTGAAAAGCCATCAAATGTCTATAATACCCTTCGTGGTATAAAAATACAATAGTGTACAAGTAAAACCAAAATAATTACCATTTCTACCAAAAAGATCTCAGCCATCTATATAGTAGGATCTAAGGGCTGGTATGAGTTTTTATTTTTTATTTCAATCTATAGTTTGCATTGGATAATGGTTCTATATATATATATGTATATATAGGGTAGCTATCCAGTAAAAACCATCCTTATTGTGCAAACTACGAACCAATCTAAGCCACAGGATGCGATCAAAGTGACGTCAGCAGAGCGCGCGCGTGAGCGTGTTGACCACGCGCGCGCACGGTGTTAATAGTTTGGCGCGCACAGTGCTAATAGTTTAGCACAGTGCCAAACTATTAGCACTGTGCGCCCAAACTATTAGCACTATGCGCGCCACGTGTCAGCACTGTGCGCCCGCACCAGCAGCGCGCGCGCCCACGTGTCAGCACCTGGTGAGTTCGTAGTTTGCATAATAAGGGGTGGTTTGTATTTGATACCAACCCTATATATATATATATATATATAGGGGAACAATCAAGTACAAACCCTATTTCGGGTCAGAACGTAGGACTAATCTAGGCCATTGATTATCCAGATCGGATGGCCACCGAAATTCAGGGGGGGTGGTGATTGATTACGAAATCAATTACAAGATATGCATTAATTAAAAAGATATTAAAAGATATGCATTAAATCTGGGCCATTAATTCTACGATCCAAGGGCGCAGATTGATAGTTCTACGTTCTGACGAAAGATACAAGTTTGTACCTGATTGTTATCCTATATAGGGGAACAATCAAGTACAAACCCTATATATATATATATAGGGGAGCTTTCAGGTACAACACAATCTTTAAATACGAAATACGACTTAATCCCAACCTTGGAATCGCATATTGCCCAAGGGCTGCGATTTTCGCATGGCTTAATTTTTTTATTTTTTTTTCACCAAGTTTCTTATTTTGATCTTTCTCGCTTCGTTTCAACTCCGATTTAATTTTTTCTTGCGCCAAAAACTTTCTTTTTTCAAGATCTATCTATCAAGTAGCATATTGAATATGTTTTGAAGAAGAAAAAAACATGTACAAGCAAAAACACAAATCGTTAACCGTGCACTAATGTATGTTCTCGCAACTGCATTTGTATGAATAAGTTAATCTTAATTTATTAGCTTACACGTACAAAACATACATACACATACAAATGAAAATAGTAAGAACATACATTAAGTTTAGCGTTTACATACAACTGAAACATCATGCATTAATGTTGGCTTACACATACAAATGAAAATGCCAAGAACATACATTTAAAATTGTATAAACATACATTAAGTTCAACGTACATATATAACTGAAAATTAAAAAACATGTCGTTGTAAAAACATACATACATTAATATTAGCTTATTCATACAAATGCAGTTGCAAAAACATACATTAGTGCACGGTTAACAATTTGTGTTTTTGCTTGTACATGTTTTTTTTTTTGCTTCAAAACATATTCAATATGCTACTTGATAGATAGATCTTGAAAAAAGAAAGTTTTTGGCGCAAGAAAAAAATTCAATCGGAGTTGAAACGAAGCGGGAAAGATCAAAATAAGAAACTTGGTGAAAAAAATATAAAAAAAATTAAGCCATGCGATTTGCGATTCCAAGGCTGGGATTTAGTCGTATTTCGCACAAAATTGGCCAAGTCGTACCTGAATGTTATCCTATATATATATATATATATATATATATATGGGAACAATCAAGTACAAACCTTATTTCGGGTCAGAACGTAGAACTAATCTGGGCCATTGATTAACTAGATCGGATGGCCACCGAAATTCAGGGGGGTGGTGATTGATTACGAAATCAATTACAAGATATGCATTAATTAAAAATATATTAAAAGATATGCATTAAATCTGGGCCATTAATTCTACGATCCAAGGGCCCAGATTGTATCTTTCGTCAGAACGTAGAACTATCAATCTGGGCCCTTGGATCGTAGAATTAATGGCCCAGATTTAATGCATATCTTTTAATATATTTTTAATTAATGCATATCTTGTAATTGATTTCGTAATCAATAACCACCCATCCCCCCTGAATTTCGGTGGCCATCCGATCTGGATAATCAATGGCCCAGATTAGTTCTACGTTCTGACCCGAAATAGGGTTTGTACTTGATTGTTCCCCTATATATATATATATATATATATGGGCACTTTCACATGTTACCTAGGCTTAAGTTGTTACTTGTTACCCAGATCTAAACCATTGAATTTTAAAATATAATGGTTATAGATTTTTATTCTCAGTTATCAACAAGTTAAATAGATTAAATATCAAAAGGGTAGTTTGGTAAGTCCATCTCTTATATATTTTTACTACATAATTAATTTTTTACTGTCCAAATCTGATTGTTTAAATATTTATTTAATAAATATACATATTTTTAAATAAATATATATTTTTAGTTTAGATTTTCGACGTGATGTTACAGAATTTTACGTATGATATTACAGATATAAAATATCGATATTTCATAAATTTTATATGTTACATAATTCTAAATAGAAAATTACAGATTTCACATTCCAATGTAATGGTATTGAAACAAGCTAAACCGAAAGTTACATAATTTTACGTCAAACATTACAAAATATTATGCAAAAAATTACAAAATCATACGATCAAAGTTACACAAATATTATACCTATCAGAAGCAATTGAATCCAAAAACCAATATGCAAAAGTTACATAATTTCATAACGAAAATTATATAAATTTACATCGGTTACATGATGTAATACCAAAAATTACAAAATAATACACTTCAAATTTACAGATCTCTAAATGCAATGTTACATAATATCTAACTGAAAGTCAAATACATCCAAAATACTTGGGTTACAAAATTATACATTAGAGATTACAAAAACATTTTAAACGGAGCGTTACATAACTTTATGCGAAGCGTTACAGAATTTTACACAAACTGTTACAGATATAATGTACCAAAAATTCCTAAATACTATAACAAAACTTCACAACTAGAATTTAACTAAAGAACCCTAAAACAACATCGAACAATATGGGTTTTGCTTCTTCCAAAAATCAACATAAAGCCTACAGAGTAATGTACTGACATGTATTTGATAATACACCAAATTTTCAGAAATAATACAAGAAAAATAGCAGAGTCAAATAACAAAATTTTACAAAATCAATATCATGGCTTGAGAACGGATCTGACCCAGAATATACCGGGAGGGATAAGGGATTCAATGGACTTCAATGGACCCATCATTTACAAATTCCAGTTTCTGGTAAGTCTTGAACAAATCGGGCAGAGAGTGGTGGAGCATGACCGGGACCGGAGGCTCGTCTTCTTCGGCGAGGATCTACAACAACAGGCACGAGGAGATGGAGGGCGAGCACTGGGAGGTGGAGTGCGAGCTCCACGAAGGACGACATTGAGCTCGGCTGGTTCTTCACGGGGATGAACCCGTGCATCCTTCTCCGTGCTCCGCCGTGGGGAATGACGGCGTGGTGTGCTCCTCGGACCGCGTTGAGCTCAGATCAACAAAGATGATGCACACGATGGCCATCGACAGATGTTCTACACTGGCGAGGTCGAGCTCCGCCTGATCTGGGACCACGATGATCTAGGGCGGAGGCTTCATGTTGTGCTCGGGGGTCTGCGACGACGAGTCCAGGTGTTGAGACAACGCCGACGCGGTAAGATGTGCAGCTCCTCTCCTTTTTTGCTAGCGGCGGCACGATGGGGAGTGGAGGCGCGGCGACTGTTGCTGTCACAGAGGCGTGGCTCTATTCTTATCGAGGCGTCGCTGTCATGGAGGGATGGACGAATCTAACGGGATGGCCGAGGCGGCTACACGGCGAGCTCGGAACTGGATGGTGGGAGAGCACGACGACTGGAAAGGGCGTGGAGTGGGATTGTGGTGTGAACAGAGAAAGTGAGTATTGGTTAGGTCTAGGGTTAGGTAAATAAGATACGAAAATTACTGTAATACCCTTATGTATTATAAAATGACCATAAAATAATTAAATTTGATTTTAATTACGATTAGATGCCATCAGTTTATAACCATTGGATAAACTACATCTAACGGCTTATATTTGGGTAACAAGTAACAATATAAGAATAGGTAACACCTGAATGTGTTCCTATATATATATATAGGGGAACAATTAAGTACAAACCTTATTTCGGGTCAGAACGTAGAACTAATCTGAACCATTGATTATTCAGATCGAATGGCCACCGAAATTCAGGGGTGGTGGTGGTGATTGATTACGAAATCAATTACAAGATATGCATTAATTAAATAGATATGCATTAAATCTGGGTCATTAATTCTACGATCTAAGTGCCCAGATTGATAGTTCTACGTTCTGACGAAAGATACATGTTTGTACCTGATTGTTATCATATATATATATATATATATATATATATATAGGGTTAATTTCATAACACTACCCTAAAATTCTTGATTTGCATCTCATTATCCTAAAAATAGTTTCTTGGACCTCACTACACTAACTATCATTCTTGTTGCATGTTACCTACCGATAACTTTTGGACGCAAAATGTTAATGTGTGAAGCACATGACCATGTATTTTCAAAATATACCAAAACTACCCTTAGTTATATATAAACCCTAAACTTTGACTCACCCTCACCCTAAAACACTCACTCAGCCGCAACCATGCCTTCCTCACCCTCACTCACCCTCTACCATGTCTCTGGTTCCTCTTCTCTATCGCTTGAAAACACGAACGGAGCTGGCCTTCGTTGGCGCGGAGAGACCGCTCGTGCAGATTTGGCCGCCACCGCCGCTCGAGCACGAGAACTCGTCGTCGTCGCTACCGTGAACACGAAGAAGAAGCTCGCCGATGCTCCAGATCTGGACGGCCTTGGGTTTGACAGCTCCGGATGGCTTTGGGTTCGACAGCTCCGAGCAAGGCCGGCGTCGACGAGTTCAGAGCAAGGCCGACGACGACGAGAATCACTTAATAGCCGATTTACTGGGTTGATTTTTTTTTCAATTCTGTTCATCTTCTTCTCATTTCTGTTACTGATTTGCTGGGTTGAATTTTCTGTGGGTTTTGGGTTTGATTTAATTTGCTTCCAGGTTTGTTTTGCTGTTCAGCTTCAACTTAAATCTCACGGGCTTTTGGGTTTGGTTTAATTTGATTCTAAGTTTTGATTGTTTATAAGCAACGAAATCTAAAATTGATGTGTACTGAAGTTTTAATTTTGTCATGGATGGGGATTGTTGTTGTTGTTCTCATATTGTTTTTCGATTATTCAAAGGTAAAGAAAAAAAAACGATTTAAAAAATTACAGTGATGCATCTTGTATGAATTGGAAATATGGTAAAATTGGAGGTTGAAAAAGGTAATTGATACCAAAAAAATATATATTATTTTTACTAAATTGGGAATAATATGTGAGATTGGAAACTAAAAATGAAAATAAAAAGTAACATAGAGAATTAAAAAATGAAAATTTGACTTTTAGTGAACTTTAAAAATAAAACTGAATTTAAAAAATAAATAAACTGATTTTTAAAGTAAATATTGATTTTTTTTAAATAAAATATTTTTTTGAAAAATAAAATTTGATTTTTAAAAGGAAATTATGATTTTTTAAAATAAAATCTAATTTTTGTAAAATGAAAAATTGATTTATATAAAATAAATAAATAAAAAGAATTTTTGAAAACCAATGGCATGCTTTTGAAAATTTGATTGTTAGTGAGGGGTATTATGGACTTTTTAAGTGTTTCCATCCAAAAATGGATGTTAAGTTGATGGCGCGTGTGAAAGTGCAAATAACATTATAGTTAGGGTACTGAGATGCACCAAACCATGGTTAGGGTAGTGATATGAAAATCAAGAATTTTTAGGATAGTGAGATGAAATTAACCCTATTTTTTAGGAAATCAAGCTAATTTTTTTTCAAAAATAAAAACATAAATTCATAAAATGAAAATGAAGGTTAATTCAACAAAGAGATCTTGAAAAAGATAATATTCTCATCTCATTTGAGATTATCCATTCCCTTAAACGTAAGACTCATGGTGCTAAAGGTTTCATGGACCTCAAACCTGATATGAGTAATGCGTATGACATTGAATGGTTGTTCTTATTAATAATTATACACAAAATAAGCTTCTCTGAGGAATGGAGGGCCTTACTCGCGGTGTGCATAAGATCTGTATCTTACTCAATTAGCTTAGAGGGTAAGGAGACCCTGTTATTCTCCCCGACTCGGGTTATCCGATAAGGGGACCTGCTCTCTCCATACCTCTTCTTATTTTGTATGGAAGACCTCTCTCTGCTACTAAATGTGGCACAAGAGGAAGGAAGAATTCATGGCGTTATTGTGGCTCGTGGAACTCTTATTATCTCACATACGTTTTTTGGTAATGATTGTTACATTTTCTGTACAGCTATCCCTGAGGAGGAAACAAATGTACGACACATCCCAAACACGTTTTGGACGTTATTTGGCCAAGTGCTCAATAATCAGAAATCATCTATTTTCTTTAGTTTTAATACCACCACTGTTGATCGAACATCTTATTGTCAGATTCTGGATATTGGGGAGATATTTTAGTCGTTTCTCTACCCGGGGGTCCCACATAAGGTTAGTAGACATAGAATCCGGAGCATAAAATATTTGAGAGACTAGATAACGAGACGCATTCAATCATATGATGGAAAACTTTTGTCCCCTATAGGAAGGGAAGTTATGATCCAATCCGTCATCAGTTCCATCCCATTATACGTAAGGTTGGTCTTCAAAGTGCCATAAGGAATTATTTAAAAAATCCACATAGATCTTGCCATGTTCTGGTGGGGAGGCTCGAACACCAGTGGACGACCAATAATTTGGCAAGATTGGGACAATTTTTTTTGATAGGCGAATTTTTTTCCAGCTCGTGTCCTCTTGAGATGGAAAGACAAGGCAAATAAAGGCCCTCAATACTAAAACAAAACTCAAAAGAGGATTATGTAGACCAAAAGTAGAAGGGGGCATGATATTCAGGAATTTGCAGGATACAAATATAGGCCTATTAGGAAAACAAGCATTGAACCTCCTCCTCCGCCCCTCCTCTCTAGTGGCCTGGGTCCTTAAGGAAAGTAACTACCCAAAAAGGTCTTTCTATTAGCACCTATAGGCATTAATCTGAGCTTTACATGGTCAAGCATCCATGCTACCTAGTAATTTATGACCTTAGGACTATGACTTGAGATTGGGCCAAATACAGATACACAAATTTTGAACTAACCACGACTAATTGGCCAGGTTCCGATCGTCAGGTCAAACTCTCTGGTCCTCCTTAAGGCCCCGATCGTTATTTTGATAGTACCAGGGACCCAAAGATGGGACATACCTCTTATTCTCCATATTTCCCCCGATTGTTCAAGAGGACATCCTAACCACCCCCTATCAACCACACATATGCAATATGATTGGTACTGGGCGAAGGAATCCAAAGGCTGCTACACGATTCAGGCAGGGTACAGAAGACTCCCGATACAATTTCCCCCGTAGGCGGACATATGGAAAATACCCATTCAACCCCGTTTGCGAATATTCCTATGGCGTATTCTCTTGGGATCACTACAAGTAGTTGATCGTCTGCACAACAGATATGTCCCCTTGTCACCTGATTTTCCTATGTGTAGTCGCCATCATAAAATTTTCAGTCACCTCCTCACCTACTATCGATTTGCTAAATTTTGTTGGGCTTTGTTCAGAGGTATGTCAGAGATCCCTACTGGCCTCACCTTTTCATAATGATGGGGGTTTCTCATTACAGGGGCGGAGTCAGAACAGATGGCCAAGACCCTAAGATGGCTCTAGGAAATCTAGAAAGCACGAAACAAGAAGGTGTGGAACGAGGTTGGCCCTTCTGCCATAGGGGTACGATCAACTAACTCTACTAACCTCCCAACATGGGTGACAGCCAATTCTTATGGTCGACCCAAGAATATACCACAAGAACCACCAAACCCGGGGATGTTTCAACCACCCCTCTAGGATGGATTGTTATCAATGTCGATAGGGCCATATTCGCAGATAGCAAGAAACCAAGATGGGGCATCATTACTCGATCTGCTACGGGGCAAGCCTTGGGTACCGCTAACGGGGTTATCCCAACTTTGTGGGAGTCAACTATGATCGAAGCGCATGCAATTGCTGCGATCCTTTCTTGTGCTATTCACCATGGATGGACCAATGTCATTATTCAGTCACATACACAAGTTATTACTCAAAGGGTGAACTCAGTTGCCCCTGTTGTCTCCCCGTTAAGGGCCATTACCCAAGATATCCGCGTCCTATTATCTCAAATCGAGGATTCTAAACTCGTGTTTGTTAAAAGGTCAGGGAGCAAAGCTTCATCTATGTCACTAAAAAAGCTCATTCTTTTCCCGTCCTTTTGTGGTCGGGTCAGGTGTTACTCGATACACTTATCTGTATTGTCTTTGCAAACAATTAAGAGTCCCCAACAAATAAAAATCCTTTTTGCTAAAAAAGAGTTTTTGAAATTAATGTCATTTTACAAATAAAACCCGGTTATTTTGCAAATTCCCCCAAACTCCTTCATTCAAGAAAAGAAACTAGGGGTAACACTGTTTCCTAACTATGGTTGAGCTTTGTTTCCACTTTTCTAACCGCGACTTACCTTTCGTGACAATTCCCAACTGCGAACTATCATGTATTTACAAGGACTAACGAAATCTGCCCGTTTTGACGTTGCCGTCTGGATTTTGGATATGTGTTAGTCACATGCATAGTAACATTTTTCTAAATGACAGATTTGCCCTCATATTGACTGACCTTTCGTGACAATTCCTAATGGTGAACTATCCACTTTTTATAAAATAAACTATTCTCATCACATTTAAAATTGTTTAAATATATACAAATCAGATGTGATATTTTTTATTAAAGAATAAATTTTGAAAAATATATATTTAATCCATAAAAAATATAATTTTTATTTATTCAACAACAAAAAATCAAATATGTTTTTTTATTAAAGAAGAAATTGTGAAAAACAAAATATCTAAACGATAAAAATAAAATATAATTTATGTATATATAAAAAAGATTTTTATATTTTAAAAAATAAGATATAAGAAATTAAAATTTGATTTTTGAAAACAAAAAGATTTTTGGGTTAAGGAAAGGGAAAACCACAAATGCAAACTCTTAAATTTGAACGTTTAACTGATGTTACCCTTAAGTTTTTTTTAACCTATATATACCCTGAAGTTACAACTCGTAACCAAAAACCCCTTCCGTCCACTTTTTCATCCATATTCTGTTAATTTTTTCTAAAATATCCAAAAAGCCCTTAGATGCCCAAATTACCATTTAACCCTTATTCAAAAATAAATAAAACTAAAATAAATATAGCATTTGTATAATAAAAATAGTTAAATAATTAAAATTAATTAAAGAGTTAAATACTTTTAACTAATCTAATCTTAGCTAATCTATTTAACCTAATCAACCTTAACACTGATATACCTAACCGTCTAATCTTCCAAGCTTCCACACACTGAAGCTGGGGGATTCACGACGGCGGTGGAGAAGATGCTCAAGGTATGAGGCTCGAAGGATGCTGAAGTTGGGGGATTCAAGACGGCGGTGGTTGGGGGATTCGCGAACTTTGACGCTCGTCTCAGATATGTGCGAGAACAGACCCTGTGCCTCGAATTTGTGCGATTCTTGTTTTCAATAACCCACACCGGTGAGAACTATGATCAACGAGGAGAACGCTGGACAAAGTCATCCCAGTTGCAATATTCGTGCTTCCTTTCACCGTCGCCCTCACCTCGCCCTCCCTTCTCCTCAGATCTGTTGGGCCACGACGAGGACTGTGGGTCTTAGAAACACGATGGTCTCGCGTCGGGGTTTCACCGAGCTCGACACGGATATACGATTTCGCCAATATTGTTTTCATCGGAGATCTCCACAAATCCCAGACGATGTCTTGCAAATTTTAACTTTTTAGGGTTTTGTTTAAGATATTTTTTTTTGTTGAGTCTGAAATCTGGGTAAGAATTTGTGTTTCCTTTTTCACGTTTACTTATCCGAATATGAAATCGGGTGTTTTGTTCATCAAATATTCATCGTTAGTTTTTGTTGTTAAATGACGAAAATACCCTCAACTTGTACCAATATTACACAACCTTGCCTTTATTATTAATTTATTTTCTTTAATTTTTTTTCTTCCTTTTGTTCTTAACAATTTATTTAAAGATGTTGAAATCAGATGTTTGGTTCATCAAATTTGTTCGAGAACATGAACGAAAAGAAAAGAAAAAAAATATGGAATTAAATGTAATAAAATCTATGTAAATTAAAATCAGAAATTAAAAAAAAAGTAAAAAGAGTAATAAAAAGAAAAAAAATATTTTTAAAGTAATAAAATGCATATGAAATTGTAAAATAATAATTATTTTAAAAAATAAATAAAAAGTAAGAAAAGAAAATAATAATTATTTTAAAAAATAAATAAATAAAGTAGAAAAAGAAAATAATATTCAAACTAAAGAAAATAATATACATTAAGAAAGTAGTGAAAATAAAAAATATATATTGAAATTGAAAATTAAATATATATGCAAATAAATGAATAATTATGAATAAAATTAATAAAAATTAGTTATTATCAAAAGTAATAAAAATATTAATTATAAATTAATAAAGTAAAATAATGATTTAATTAAAATATTAAGGTTTTATTTAAAAAATAAAATAGGTTTAGGATTAGAAGGGTAAGAGGTGTAAATTTGACCATCTTTGTCAAGACCAAGCACTTAAGTTTCTCACTGCTTTTGGCTGAAAATCCTTCGATCAAGCCTTTGGTTTTCCTTCTTTGGTCGAAAAACCCTCTTACTTTCTTTAATGATCCCTCTATCCCTGTAAGCTCTTAAGCCCCTTATGGTGGTTCTTTTTCAATAAAAATCGTATTTTTCGTTGATCAAAAAATAAAGTTGATGGTATTTTGTGTATTTCAGAAAAAAAATGTTAACACAATATATTTGAAAAAGTAGACAGAAGGGGTTTCTAGTTACGAGTTGTAACTTCAGGGTATGTATTGGTTAAAAAAAAATTTTAAGTTAAACATGCCAACTTAAGGACATGCATTTGTAGTTTTCCCTTAAGGAAAACCTGGAGTGGGCAAGAAAACTCATTAAATGTTGGAAAGATGATGAAAGAGGTTTTGGTACACGAATTTTGATTCAAGTGTATTTTTGAATCAAAGATGAAGATTGAAATTAGGGGTTTCAGTACATGAGCTGCGATTTAGGGGGGGAGCTTTGGGTTAGTGGATTTGATGATGGTTCATCCATCGGAGAATGTGTGAGGACGATGGAGATAAAAAAAAATTTCGTTTTTTTTTTTGTGACAGTAAGATAAAAATGAGATTAGAGATGTGTGAAGATTAGGGATAAAGACAAAAGAGTGGTTCATTCATTTTTTTTAATGTATATATATGATAGCTTTCAGGTACACATTTCCTTAAAATACAAACGGTGCGAACCATGTAAATATGCGGAAATAAAATGTAATTAAAAATTATTTCTGTAGATTTACATTTCCGATTTACATTCACGTTAGGCTATCCTATTTTTTATTTACATAAATAAAATATAATATCTCTAAAATAAAATGTAATTACATTTTATTTCCGCAAATTTACATGGTGTTTGCATATTTGTATCTTAAGAGTGGTGTGTACCTGAAAGCTTCCCTATATATATATATATATATTTTTTTTTAAATAGAATATAATATTTTTATTAAAGAATAAATTGTAAAAAAAAGTATTTAATCCATAAATATAAAATATAATTTTTATATATTCAAAAAAACAGATCGGATATTTTTTATTAAAGAAAAAAATTTGAAATGAATATTTAATCCATAAACGCGATAATTCGCAGTTGAAAATTGTCACGAAAGGTTAGCCCAATATGAGTTAGATTGAAGGGCATTTTCAACATTTTACACAAGAAACTAACAATTTAGTTAACTTTATCGGATTTTGTTAGCATGTGTAAAAACATGATAATTCGCAATTGAGAATTATCACGAAAGTAGGTTAAAGCTAATATGGCAGGGGCTTCGTGATCCTTAACACGTTGAAACTTTGGTTGTTCGCTCAACCTGATAGTGGGTGGAAGGACATAAGCATGAGGGACGGTTTGATTGAATCAAAGTATTTGGGTGTGGTGCTAGCTATTAACAACGAGGAAAGATTATTCACCCTGTTAGGGGCTCTTATAGATGATCATAAGTTGTTATTGAGAAGTTTAAGTAGTGTAAAACTAGTTTATGTTCGTAGAACTACTAACATGATGGCTGATGAGTTAGCCAGAAATGCCCACATATGGGTTAATGTAGTATGGGATTGAGATGTAAGCTCGTTGTCAGAATCTGTTATAGGGTTACTGATGTTTGATGCTGAACAAATTTTCTTATAGTTTTCTAAAAAAAAAGAGAGGGTAAATTACGTTGATATACCCCGAACTACACGCGTTTAACGGTTTACTACCCCAAAATTCGTTCGTAACAATTGCCTACCCCGAACTAACCATTAATTACGACGTTACCCCCTACCATCCACTTTTCCATCTGTTCACTGTTCATTTTTCATAAAATTCCGAAATTACCCTCAATTAATTATAATATTCATTAATAATTTCAAAAGACTTCTCATCTTCATCTCTCATCTACGTTGTGATAAAATCAATCCCACATCAAATGGAAAGATTTGTTCAATTTGAAACACAACAGAAACAATTCATTCTCTACATCAGCTTATCCATCATCCATTCCCTTTTTTATTCCTATATTCTGCAAATCTTCAAACCTTATCCATTCTCTTTCCATTCTTATATTATGCAAATCTTCAAACCCCATATGTTCATCTTAATCTTCGTGTTTTTGAGAAAATTGAAAAAAGTGGAGAAGCAAAATCCCATAGGGGGAAGTTGAAATGTAAAAACTGCTCTCTGTAGCCAGTAGTCGCGAACTCCGACCACCGCGCCAGCAGCTCCTTCAAACCGGCCAGATCTGCTGGTGGTGCTCCGTCGGCCCCGACGACCCGAACCACTCTGTTCCCCTTCGCCCTCCTTCCGAGTTCTTCGCATGTCCAGATCTATGAAACCTAAATCTCTGAATCGTTGTGTTGGTCGGACTCACTCCTGCAAATTGTTGTGTTGGTTGGTCACATAAATTTTCTTCGAGGTTGAAGACGAACCAGAGGAAATGTGTTTTACTTTTTATTTTTTAAAATAATAAAATTGAAATTAAAAAACAGAGATAAGACAAATTAATAAAAAAAATAAAGAAAATATATTTTAAAATTAATACATTCTGATTTTGATTTTTTAATAATATATATATGTATAATCTTTTAAAAATAATTAATAATAAGAATTTAAAGATAAATTTTGGAATTAATAAAAAATAAAATTATTTAATAAAAAATTAAAGAAAAGAAATAAATAATTAATGAAAATATAAATACTAAATAGAAAATGGTAGGGGTGTGTAATATTGGATGCTAATTGAGGGTAGTTTCGTCATTTTACAAAAAAATTAACATCCATGGATGGAAAGGGGGTAACGTCGTAATTAATGGTTAGTTCGGGTAGACGATTGTTACTAATGAACTTCGGGGTAGTCAACGTAATTTACCCAAAAAACTAGAAAAATGAAAATAAAGCTAACACATAATCGAAAAACAGGGTTCCCTCAGAGCACGCACAACAGAACGGCCCCTCTCCCCGCTCCCTCGCTTGCGCTGGCCGGGCGCGCTGGCCGTTCTGCTGTGGAGCCGGAAAAACGCGGTCCCGCTGCCCATTCTCGCGCTCCCGCTCCCTGCGCCGCGCTCCTCGCTCCCCTCTCGCTGGCCGAGCGCGCTGGACGCGCCGTCGCTCCCTCGCCTGCGCTGGCAGCGTGCGGTGCCGCCACGTGTCCCCGACCGTTGGCAACAGTCAACTAACGGCTACTTTTTTTAATTAAAAAATCAGCAAAAAAACCTATATAAATACCCATCTCCTCTCATTTTTTTCCACACCAATCTCTACTTCCACTATCCAACTTCAGTCTCTCCTTCCCGAATTCTCCTCTCTCGTTTCAATTATTCTCGTGAAAAATGTCGGGCGACGCTGGGTCTCGTGCACAGTCAGCCGGTGACGAAGTCGGATTCAGCCCCGACGAACTGGCACATAATTTTCAAGACATGCTAGGGGATAATCGGGATAACTCCACTTTCTCCCAATACTCGCAACCGGGGTCGAGTTCAGGTAAGTGCAAACTTATTATTTATGTAACGTAATTTTTTTACTTAATTTATTGTATTAATGCATTGTATTAATTTTTTTAATTAATTTATTACATTGATACATTGTGTTAAAAAATTTCACTTAATTTATTGTATTAATTTTTTGCACTTATTTTATTGTTTTAATTTTTTGCACTTAATTTATTGTATTAATTTTTTTTATTAGGGCAATACTGTCCCCAACAATTTCAAATGGCGTTAGGGTTCCAAGTGCCATCACAATGAGGCATGCACCCACAAGGGTTCCAGACGCCACCGTTCCAGGTGCCATCACAATTTGGGATGACCCCGCAAGGGTTCTCGCTGCCACCCCAATTCTACAACTACGAGGGCCACCCACTGCCCGACGTACAAACCCCCCAACCATCCTCTGCCGAACCTTCCCAACGACGAGCCCGAGCCCGAGCCCAACCCCGAGCCCAACCCGAAGAACCAGATCCGGAGGGCCGGACATTCAGCAAGGAGGAGGACCACCACCTCATAACTTGCTGGTTGAGTACTACAAAAGACCACATCAAGGGCAACTCTCAAGCCGGCATCACATTCTGGTGCGAAGTTACGAGGAAATACAACTCGAAGGGAGGTTTCCCACATCGCCGCTGGGAAGATATCAAGAAACGTTGGCTCAGAGGTTTAGGGCAGACAAAGAGGATGCTCGGCTATTTGAAGACGTCCAAGGCCGAGAATCCAAGCGGCGCCAACCCGGAAGAGCACTTGAGACGTGCGAAGGAACTGTGGGCGAAGGCAGGGAAAGTGGGTGACCACCCAACAAGGTTCGAGCTGGATCATTGGGTGATGAGGCTCGAGGGCGTCACGAAGTTCACTGCCCAGGAGGGCACAATGGGAACTGTCCGCAGTCATGTACGCCAACAACGACAACGGTTGGATGAGGTTGGGGCTTACAGCTCAACCCCACCCACAAGCACAGGGGAGGAGGGCACACATCTCAGTGGTGAGTCCCAACAACCAGAAGGGGGATGAAGCGAGAACTACGAGGGGACTCAGGTCCCTCTCAGCGACACACCCCCATCCCCTGAGGCCGCCCCAAGTCCCCCTCGCCGACCGCAAGGGAAGAAGGCAGCGAAGGCCGTAAAGAAGGGGACCGTCCTCACGACCCAAATGTCTGCCTTCGCCGACCTGGAACGTGCACGGATAAAGGCTGAACGTACACGTGACGAACAACATGCAGAAAGGTATCGCATGATACAGACATTAACCCAACAGTGAGAAGCAAAACTCGCCACCTACAAGTCCCTGTTGGGGAAGGATACATCTTCCTTCGACGAAGAGGATATGACAGACCATAAGTTTTTCAAGTCCGAACTACGACAACTCATATCCACCCTTAAAGCCCAAATTGATGATCTTCGACGACAACCCCCACCACCGGATGTCGACCCAATAGAGAATGATTCTTGAGCTTGTATTTTGTTTTGGATTGTATTAAAAAGAGTTGAATAAAATTTAAAGTTCAATTATATTCGTGTTAAATTTATTTATGAATTACTTATTGTCATTACTTATTTTATTTCCAAAATTGTTTAAATTATAAATAATTTAAACGGTTTTCGATAAAAAATTAAATAAAACAGCAAAATATCGATTAATAATCCAATCATTCTGCACTCTCAAGACTTCGGAGGTCCTTTCCGTTGTGCATGCTATCAGGAAACTATCCTCAACAGTTCTTTCTCAGTCCTGCGTAGACATTCTCTCCTTTTCCGTACTAATGAAGGCCGAATTGTGACAGGCGAAAAAGATAAAACGGTTTTAGAGAGTGTCTTGAAGATGTATTCTTTGATACTAAACCCTTGCCTTTTACCCCAAATTTCTTCTCCTTGCTCGGTATCGTCATCATCACCCTCAATTCTCCTTTCATGGAAGCCCTCTTCGGTTTGCTTCCGAAGACAGAGCAATACCTGGGGAAGGCGTGCTTTCAGAGTTCGGGCTTGTGAAGCTTCCAAGGACGGTTCTTCCAATGTACCCTCTGGTGATTCAAATCTCCAAAATGGATCTCTGGTAAAATAATCGCGTTTCTTTACTCAATATTTTGTATTTTACATAAATCATAAATGGGTTGTTAGATTTTCAGTCAGATGCTATTCGGTGAGAGTGGGGGGTTGGTCCTTATGGCAGTTATTAGTGAATAGATTGTGGGTTCATTAGTACCCAACTCTCACTGTTGATGTTTTGAGACATCTTTGCTGTATTTTTTAGCCCTTGGCTACAATAATTATCCTATTGCTGCATATACTTGGTACCTAGTAATGGGGGCAAGTGTGCAAATACAAGTTTGTTATTGAGTATGCTTTGATCCTTGCGTTTGCCCTCAGCTAGGGGTCAGCAAAATACCTAAAACTAAAAAACAGCCTTTGGATGGAAAACCAATGGAATAAACCGTCCGCCCTCTAAATTGGGCTTGAATTTCAAAATTATTGAGCTTTTTGAATGAAGCCCATATTCCTTTAAATTTATATTATGCAAACTTTTTTTTCCCTAAAATTTAAGCTCAATTATTGAAGTCCAATCTTGTTTGACTTTGAGAATAATTGTTGTTTTAGATTTCAATTTATCATATTGTAGTTTATTTATTCATCATATTTGGAAATATATTTTTTAACCAGCGATTTTTGGTCCTGGGCGTTTTTCTTTTCGCTGCCCAAAAAACCAGACTGAAAACCGAACTTCGGATTTTAAAATGGTTAAAAAACGATCGTTGCTCTTCCTTAGCCTCAGCTAAAGTTTATATGCTATACCAACTTTTTTTTCTGGCATACTTAAAGGTGCTGTCGTTTCGTTAATTTGTTGCGTGGGTAAAAGATAGAGAGACTCGCCGCTCTGCCGCTTTCATATTGTATTTTTGGGTTCTGAGTCTTCTTATTTTTCGTAATCAATAGCCAAAGACAAGGAGAGACATTCTGTTGGAATACGTCAAAACTGTGCAGCCAGAGTTTATGGAGTTTTTTGTAAAAAGAGCTCCCCAACAGGTTCTTTTTTTTCTTTCCCTTTGATGCCAACCTATTCTCACCTGTACAAAGTGCCAACAATTTGTTTTGTCACTTCAGGTTGTTTGATTTCACTCTCCAATGTTTCCTTTGAAAATGGGGCATTTATTGTGATTACCTATGTAGGTAGTTGATGCAATGCGCCAAACCGTGTCAAATATGATTGGAACACTGCCCCCGCAGTTTTATTCAGTAACAGTTTCCACTGTAAGTATGTTGTGATGTGGAGTTGTGTGTTGCATAGTAACTTCATCTGTTTAATTTCTTTATGAACTTCTCGTGTTGTATGCTAAATGGTGGTCCTTTTTCTTCTCAGGTTGCTGAGAATCTTGCTCAGCTCATGTACAGTCTTATGATGACTGGATATATGTTTAGGAATGCTCAATACCGCCTGGAATTGCAACAAAGTTTGGAGCAAGCAGCTCTTCCTGATGTACAAGATAAAAAGGTAAGTCTCCGTATAATAGTATGGAAAGAAGCTGTTTCCTTCGGGAAAAGAGAAACATTTTTATTACGAACATTTTACCATTACCCTGTCCCAAACCATCTTTGCTTCTGGAAAGAGAACATTTGTGTAACTATAGATTGAGCAATAAGTTGTTTTGTAAAATGAATACGGTGTGCAACTGGGATATGTGGTCATATTTTGGTAGAGGAAAAAAGTCATTGTAAATGTTAAAGAGTTATTCAGCTTCTACTTTTCCTTTGAACTATCTGACTTTGTACCGCGACTATTACAGGACGATTCAGATTATGCAGCTGGTACGCAGAAGAATGTGTCAGGTGAAGTTATTAGGTGGAATAATGTGTCTGGTCCTGAGAAAATTGAAGCCAAAAAGTATATTGAGTTACTTGAGGCAGAGATTGAGGAATTGAACAAGCAAGTTGGTAGAAAATCTGCTAATGGCCGAAATGAATTATTGGAATATCTCAAAACTCTTGAGCCCCAAAATCTCAAGGTACGGAAGGCTTCTCTCTCTGGTATTGTATATGAGCCTATATGTGTCAAGAAAGTTGCTTCGTATAATCTAATCAAAATTTACTATTTTGACTCAGCTAGGTTGTATCAAGTTATCCAAACTTTTCTAGAATTCTCTTATATAGCTGTATGAATCACTGTTCTGAATTGAATAATGTTTATCTATAATTAAGTGTGTCAAATGTTGTAGGACTTGACAAGCAGTGCTGGGGAGGATGTTGTGGTTGCGATGGACACATTCATAAAACGTCTTTTGTCTGTTTCAGATCTTACCCAATTGAAGGTTCTTTTTAACTTTGTTATCCTTCTTTGCTTTTCTGTTTATTCACTCTACTTCTTCTGTCATTCTATGAATTTCCATCACATTTGTGAAATTAGTTGGGTAGTTTCCATCATCACAAATCTCAGATATTATGAAATTAACTTGGGCTAATATTATTTAGTTTTAGGGATGATTACAAAAAGTCACATAAAAGTATACATGTTTTATGGATGACTACATAAATATATAAACGTTACAGATGATACATGTTACAGAGCCCACTAACAGGAAGAGTGGCAGAGAAGTGGGCTAAAATTAAGGAATATTATCTAGTAGTTATATTATTATCTAGTAGTTATATTAATTATCTTGTTATTTTAATTCCCTAAATAGAGTTGATTAGGAGTGGCTTGAATCATGGGATGCCATGATCTCCACATCTTTTCTTAGTTTGGCAGAATTCATAGCCTATTTAAAGAGCCTGGAATGGGAAATGAAGAGAGCAATGAATTTATTTCCAATTAGCTTAGTATAATTAACTTAGTATCTTGAGATCTTGTGTTCTCTCACCCAAACGAACACTTCAACAGCCACCATAGGTCGTCGACGTCCGCTAACGCCGCCGGCAAAAGGAAGCATCAGCAACTCCCATTCCGACTACCAAGGAGCCATAACCCGATCGCGTAACAGGGACCGTATCAATACACTTAACTTTACATCACTTAACATATTACTCCCTCCGTCCAAATCTGTTAGTTTTTTGTTGAAATGACTATTTTTTACCCCACCGTTGTAACCCTAATCTCAGCCTGACTTCAAAATTACGAAAATGCCACTAACTTCAAAATATAAAAATCTAATTATTTCTTAAGATCAGATTTTAATTTCATAAAACATATATAAAAATCAGTTTACATTTAGAATTTAAAAAAAAATTAAAATTTAAAAACAACTTTTTTTTATAAGAACAATTAGTTTTAATTTCCGAATCCCTAAGCGTATCCTCTTCTCTTATTCATATTCTGCTTAATCTCTTCGACCTGCCCCTCTATCATCCTCCATTTCAGCCAAACCCAAATCCGAAAGCCAGAGCGTGCCGGACGTTCCTCGACGTCAATCGGGCATTCAAGGACACGTTCTCCTTTACTTTTTAAATATTTATTTTTTCTTTTATTATAATTTATATTCCATTTCTTTAGTTTTTGTTAATTTTGAATTTTGAAATTCTTTTAAATTTAAAACTTCAAAAACCCGATTTTTATTCCCTTCTCTGGCCGACCTACTTTGACGCCACATAGAGTGGTTCATCATCATCGTGGAGCCCGAAGGACCTCCTCATGCAGAATGCATATTGTAGATCCATACCTATATTGCACTAGAAGATAGAGTTTGAGCCCAAAATAACATATTTTGAACAAATCTTCTTGCCAGCAGCTTGTTGCCTTGCTTGCGGCCAAAATTGTAGACCTAGAAGCCATATGCAACCTCATCGATCTAGAAAATTCCAGACCCACGTTTAGATCAATCTTTCTCGAGCTCCTTGTCGATCTGGGTCTCGCCGGACATCAAGAGAGAATCTGAATCGGGGTAATTTTCATCTGGGCCGAGACCGAAATCCGAGTTCTTGAGGATGCTGGTGTGGAGGTGCACGGGATGGTCTGGATGCACAGATCTACCTTTCCATGTTCTTCGTTCATCCATAATTTAATTTTTGGGATAATTGTCCGAAACTATCTTAAAATTCCAGACCCGCGTTTAGATTAATCTTTCTCGAGCTCCTTGTCGATCTGAGTCTCGCCGGATAACTAGAGAGAATCTGAATCAGGGTAATTTTCATCTGGGCCGAGACCGAAATCCGAGTTCTTGAGGATGCTGGTTTGGAGGTGCACAGGATGGTCTGGATGCCTATCTACCTTTCCATGTTCTTTCTTCATTCATAATTTAATTTTTGGGATAATTGTCCAAAATTACTTCAAAGTTTCGTTCACAAACATTTTGGTGCACAAAGTTTCGCCCACGCCCTGTGGCTACCCTAAAATTTCGTCCACACATTTTTGTCTGGAAAACTTAACAGGAGAATCTAAAATGACTATTTTACCCTTATATGTTTGAATTGAAATTTAAGTAGATGAATTGAAAGACGATTATACCCCTTACTTTATTAAATCCTTAATAACTCATTAATGTTTTAATTAGCTTTAATTAATTCAATTTTTTATTTCTCAATATTTTTTTAATTAATTAATTATTATTATTATTTCTGTATTTTAAGGTTAAAAATAAAATCTGAATTATAACGTATTTTATAAAATTAAAATTGATTTTTTTAATTTTATATTTTAAAATTAATGTTTGATTTAAAACAGATTTTATAAATTAATCAGAAATTATTTTATTTTATTTGTTTATTTATTTATTATTTAAAAGGGTAAAATGGTATTTTTCCTTGCAAAAGTCAAAGGGTTTAGATGTTAAGAGTAAAATGATAATTTCACTTTACCCTTAACATGTACATGGGTCACGTGCATAACAGAAACGGAATATTTCGTCCGTTTTTTTGATAGAAGTGTGTGGACGAAACTTTAGGGTAGCCACAGAACGTGGACGAAACTTAAGGGTAGTTTTGGACAATTATCCATTAATTTTTTGTTCTTGAGATGAACACTATAATTTTTTGACCAATTTACAAAATCCAAATGCAAGCTCTCTGTCTTTTTTTTTTGTAAGCACATATTTTTATTGAAAAAAGTTTCACTCACTGGGAAGGAGAGGATACTAGGAAAGGATATCAAAGAAATGCCAACCGGGAAACGGTAACAAAAAGAGGATTAACATGCAGGAGGCAAAATGAGCCAAACCCATTACCAGAAAAACTAGGGAGGCAACCTAAAAAGAAACGGAACAAGGCCTCGGCCTAACCATAGACAAAAACCATGACAAGAAACAAGAAAAAACCCCACGGGACGTCAAAACCTCCACTTCCGCCAGCCTATACCCATCCAAACGGCCCAGCGACAAAACACCAACCCGTCGCATGAACCAAGTAATTGACCAGAGAACACCAACCTGAACACAGAAGCTCAAATCCTCTACACATATACAATGGCTCCTTTGTGAATCCTGTCCTCAATAACCCCATACCACAATCTCCAAAAGGTTAACGGCAGGAAAACTTTAAAAAAGAAAAAAACAAAAAAAACTAATGATTAACAAACAGTTTCAAGCAGACCAAGGCCTCATGAAAAAAAAAAACAACACTAAACATAGCGTCGCCTCAACCATCGTCCTCAATCCACTCTTCACCTTCAGATGTGTCTCCTTGATGAAATTTGGGTTTGGGGTTTGTTGGAGGTAACGCGGTCGGGGAAGAAGAACCAGTAAAGATTGATGCCCATAACAAAGCCTGAGAACAATTGAGAAAGAAAAAAAAATTGAACTCCTGAAAATGGAAACTAGATAATGAAAATAAGGAAATAGAATTTAAAATATTTGTTATGGCATTTTTGTAAATTTGAAAGGAAGGAGGCACATTTTTGTAATTTGTAAATTCAGGTGAGTCATTAGGGTTCTAATGCGGAGGGCATTTTCGTCATTTCCATAAAAAGCTAACAGAGTTGACCCAAAACCCTGACAACGATAATTGATGGATAGTTTGATATGGTCAGATGATGAGTTTATATATTTGTGTAGTCATTTGTAAAACATGTATACTTTTATGTAGCTTTTCGTAATTATCCCTTAGTTTTTATAAAGGTTGTTTTAGATTACTTTTATGTGAGAGAATCACCCCAATTTGAGAAGCAATGGATTCTCATTTACATTAATGGTAATGAAAATGGGGTAATGTGATATAACTTTTTATTTACACAAGGGAGTGGTGATTTTCGTTCCCACACAAATAGAATCCAATCGCGGCCAGAAGGGTTAAGCAAGTGCATACAGAACAGAAGTTAGTCTTATCAATGACTAAGATTACATTGAACATGTATTAAGAAATTAGTTGTAGAAGGCTAGTATAATAGTATATTTCCGTTCTCTCAACTTGGCATAGTACTAAACACATTCTAAAATCCCATGCTCCACATTTTCAATCCTCTCAAGGGTAGGAGTGGAATGTAAATATCAAATCTTAATGAAAAATCTGAAACTCCAAAACCGCTGCCCATTCTCCCTCTCCACGTATATATATGATAGTAAAGTTTACTACTAGATCAATTCCGTGGATATTAATGTGGGTATGGCTGTTGAACAATGTCATCTCTTGTAAACAGACTAGTCCGGTGGTGACGTCAGCACCAGAACTTGGAAAGCTTCTTTATTGGTTGATGATGGTCGGGTACAGCATTCGCAATATTGAAGTTCGCTATGACATGGAACGGGTGCTTGGTGCTCCTCCAAAGCTTGCAGAGTTACCTCCTGGAGAAAATATTTAGGTACAATGCTTGGCTCTGTACATGATGGAAGTTGCAGAGAAGAGCCATAGTTATATTCCTTGATCCAAGGAATGGCCAGATGTGCTGAAGCAAAAGCATGTTTCATTATAGGATGTATACAAACAAACTATTAATGCGAGACAAGCTATTCCATGACTGTTGCTTGTTTCAACATTTTGATGGAATGTTAAAGATTGCTATACTAGTTGCAACAGGCATGTTATTCTTGAGTCAATTACCAGTTAGTTTGGCCGAATGGAGGAACCATAGTATCTGAATTTCACTAGGGGAGGAGAAGAAAAGTCAATGGAAAAAAAACAAAAAAAGTGCATAGAACAAGGTGAAACAAAGCACAAGGGGACGTTTAGTCCAACTAAAGAAAGAAGCTGTTGTGTAATATTGTTGTTGGCATTTAGTATTCATGTTGCAGATTGTAGGCTCGATGCTGTGCCTTTAAATTGCAAACAGCAGATAGCTTTTGCTGATCAAGAAGAAACTAACAGCAACTGCACTATGGAGATTGAAGTGATGTGTGAACATGCCGTGAAACCGTCGTCCCCAACCCCACCCCATCTTCAAACCTATAAGCTTTCGGTTCTGGATCAACTCATGCCTCCGGCGCATGTCCCCATGGTCTTCTTCTACGCAAACCACGCCCATGACGGTCCCCAAGTTATCGACACGAAATTAAGACGAATGAGGGAATCCTTGTCAGAAATTTTAAGGACGATTTACATGTTTGCTGGACGGATCAAAGATGATCTGCACATTGACTGCAACGACGAGGGAATCCCCTACTTTGAAGCCAGAGCCAACTGCTCTCTCTCAGAGCTGCTCACCAGACCGGACAGGATGCTGATTGCCAAGCTGCTTCCCCAAGTCACCGAAATCTGTCCGGTTGCAATTCAGGTGAACCTTTTCAGCTGCGGCGGGATTGCCCTCGGCACCAAGACCTCCCACAAGATCATCGACGGCCCCACCTCCACAACCCTTCTCCACCTGTGGGGAGCCAACGCTCGTGGCTGCACTGACACGCCCGTCAGGCCTGATTTCAGCGCACCCACTCTGTTTCCTCAGGTGGAGTCCCTGCCACGGGACAAAATGCTGTCCATTTGGCCCGCCCTGCTCAAGTTTGGGAGGTGCGTTACCAGGAGATTTGTGTTCAATTTGGGAGCAATAGCAACCTTAAAAGGGGAGGCAGCTAGCCCGTCATTCGTGGAGCATCCCAGCCGGGTGGAATCAGTGGCAGCGTTCGTGTGGGAGCGGGCCATGGCCATCTCCAAAGCCAGATACGGCTATCAGAAGGCGTCTGCTTGGACCCATACAGTGAACCTTAGAGGGAAGAAGTGGATGACCTCAGAGGCTATACCGGATCACGCGGTCGGGAACATGATTTGGCTTGCAGCGGCTCAATGCAACGGGAAGGCAGAGCTGCCGGCACTTGTAGGTGCCCAGAGAAGAGCTATAACAAAACTCATTGTTGATGGCAAACAAGGGATTGGCAATGACAAGGTCATTGGGTGTCTTGAGGAGTTGGGGAAGGCGTTTTCCGTGGAAAACACGGACTATTTCATGTGTAGCAGCGTGTGTAAGGTGGGGATATATGAATCTGATTTCGGGTGGGGGAAGCCGATATGGGTCAGCCCCGGCGCCATACAAGGACTTGTGTATCAGAACATGGTGTTCTTGATAGAAACACCAGGAAAGGGTGATGGGATAGAGGTATGGGTGACATTGGGAGAAGAGGACATGGCCGTATTGGCTGCTGATGAGGACCTCCTCAAGTTTGCTTCCTTGGACCCAACTCCTATGGACTTGCAATGATGTTCATTTCTATGTTTAAATAAAAACAAGGCATCACTAGTAACAAAAATTAGTCGAGCAATAATACATATATCTCCGGCCTCAACATATTTGCCTCCATTGGTACCACCTGAAACATTGTAAATAATTACTCATTATCGCAAAAATCATCATCTAATACCACAAATGAATAACCTCATGCATAAGTTAAACTACTATATATTTACAACGACATCCATGGCTTGGAGTGACTACTCACGAGCCATAGAGCTAAATACGATGAAATCAACATTAAGCAAAGGAAAAGAAGAAATAAAATAAAGACCCGTGCTAGGAATGACAATTCCTAGCTTAGATCGTCAAAACGTAGCTAAAAAATGACCCAAAATGTCCTTGAATCCGAGTTGGTGTTCAACTGACTTTGAAGCTTGAAATCTGCGTTTTTAAGCCTCCGGAAATTGAAACCAGTGGTAGAAATGGATAGAGGGAAGTTCAGGCTTCAATTTGGTAGCTGAAGTTCGTGAATCAAAACATGTGCTAGGAATAATGATGTCTTGATAAATATCAAACAGAAATTGGTAAAGGAGCAATGCGAGGTCATAAATCTTAAGCTGAAGAGAGAGCTATACCAATATTTGTACCACGACGATCCGATAGATCCACGACGATCAACACCTAGATGGATGAAGAAACGCGTCCCACGACCGGAGCTGAAGCGAAATGGAAAGCAACCAGACGAACCACCAGAAGCAGGGAGAGCAGGCCCGCAATGATCCACACCCTATAGGATGAAGAAGCGCATCCCACGATCAGAGCTGGAACTAGACACCTACAATGACCCGAAAGACGCTCCACTGTCGAGACCGTGACGGACGGAATATACATTGGTGCACGTACTCAGTCCTCCAAATCCAATATCAAAACCTCGACGAACTACTAGAATTACGACGATCAACACCCAGACGAATGAAGAAACGTGTCCTATGACCGGAATTCAAACAGAATGCCAAGCAATCATACAAACCACCAGATGCAACTACAGCATCTCCGCAATGATCCACACCTTATAGGATGAAGAAGCGCGTCCCATGACCAAAGCTAGAACTAGACACCTCCAATGACCCGAGAGAAGCTCCTTCGTAGAGACCGCTTCGTCGAGACCGCGAGAGACAGAGCAGAATATGAAGCTCGAACTCATCCCTCCAATACCTAATTCTGATCAACGCTGATAAAAGGCCCAAAAGGGGAATGACTTGTATTTCTACCGAGTACGAGCTCAGATCTCCAAGTCAACATTTCTGAGAAAATGAGGCTAAAATTCGAGCTGATCGTTCCGAAACCGTGACCTGTAACCCCTCACCGGCCAATAACGAGGACCCGTGGGGGAAGGTATGTAGTTATACTGAGCACGATCCAACCCAAAACCAGAAAAATGTGACACCAAACCAGCAAGAAATGCAACAGTCAACTCCGTCGGATAACCCCCCGAACAACACACGTCAGTCAAGTTGCACCACACCATGGAAAAGGCACAACAAAGCATTGGCACAAAAACCAAAGCCCCAAATCACACATATTTGAGAAAATACAACACACCTGTGACCCCCTTCGACGAAAGAGAACTCGAGAACCTAAACGGAGTCCTTGATTCCGGCCAAAAGGGGCAACCAAAGATGAGCTACGACGAGGTAATCCCGTCTCCGGTGAGCCAGGAAGGAGCTATGCTAGAGGACCGGCAACCCAACCCTCCTGCAAGCAACCCAGAAGCAGCCAAGATTCTATTTCGGCAAGGTCCAACAACGAAGAACTCCATAGTGAAATATGGCTGGAGGCAAACACTAGCGAACCAGCAACGCTCCGACCACCCTCCCCACCACAAGAAGTGAACGGACAGCCCAGGTCTCCGGACACAGAGATCGGAGCTTGCAGGGCGAGCAACGTCGCCGACATAACAACACGAGCACCAAACGACACGGCCTAACAGATCCGATTCGCTACTAGTTCTGGTTCACGAGCCCGAGACTTGTGAGGCAGCATCGACGAGAGTCTTCCACAACCCATGTTCGCCAAGGAAACAGAAGCTCCGGCCGTAACCCGTGTCAACAACCACATGCCTTCACCTACAAGCATCCGAAACGCTATGGGAGGAACAAGCAAACGAAGAGGAAAGATGGTAGGGAATTTTGTTAGTTTTATTTTTCTCATGGAATCTGATGTCCGTAAGTGTATTGTTTACCGCATTGGGTTAACAAAGTTGTGACATAACTATATAAAAATAAGAATTCTCTCTCGCTCTATCGAGGGTCCTCCCAAGGAAACCTAACCCTAGCCCTATGGTACTAGTCTCCCTATTCCTGCCCCCGCCGCTGTCAAGCCGTCGGAGGCAGTCGGTCTCGTCCCGTTATCTCCTGCAGCCATGCAAGCATTGTGACTTGTCCCCTCACTACCGCCACACCCTTCATCCAAGGTCCTCTCACCTCTGAAGGAGCGCCGCCGCAGAAATCCTAAATCCACAAAGATTTCTACAACACCGTCTCTGGATGCTCCTATTCCTCCGACGACTCTCTCGACCCCGTCTCTCTTGCTGCTACCTTCGACGACCTTTCCTCCTATTTTGTAATAACCGCCCCCGGTCGATCCCGGTCGAACCTTTCCTCCTAGTTTCACCCCGATGATCTGTGTCCCTTTGGAGACATTTCCGGGAGTCCCGATGATATGTGTTCCTTGTGAGAACATTTCCGGGAGTACCGATGATATGTGTTGTAAAACCCCACGTAAATTCCAAAGGGTTTTATTTGAAAATCGAAACGTCAAGGTGGGTTTTCGCAACGAGTGAATTTGGAGAAGGAAAAATAAAAAAAAAAAGGGGGAAAGGGTTTTGTTTTTGGGCTAAAGGGAATCCTGGACCAGACCGGCCCAACTCAGGCTCCAGCCGAGCCCACGCGTGAACCGGCCCAGTGCCTGTGCAGCCAAACCCTACGCACAAATACACTGAGGCGCCGCCCATTTCATCAGTGTCAAGCACGCTTCTCGAGGCTCCCTCTTCCTCAGCTCTTTCTCTCTCGAGCTCCCGATCCAGAGCCTCGCCGTCGAGCTCCTCCCTCCTCCGGCCATCCTCCTCCACGTTCACCTGCCGTCCCGTATCAGAGCTGACGAAGCCCTCTCGCCTCCTTTGTTCTCCCTCTCGCGCGGACACCAGCGCCGGAACCCCGAGCACCGTACTCTGCTTCGCCGTCCAGGGCTTCAACCGCACCGGCGACGGAGGGGACAACTCGGACTCGTACCGTCCGCCCTCTCCAACCTCAAGTCCCTCCTCCCGAGCTCGTTGGGGGCGAGCTTCGCCGACCACGACGAGCATCGAGAGCCCCGCGCCGGAGACCCACTCGGAATCGCTAGATCTGGGTCAGGGAAGGAGATTGGGCCGCGTCCCGACCACCAAAGCCACGGCCACGATCTCGCCGGAGGTCCCGACGCCTCTCTCCTTCCGGTCGTCCCCCCTTGAAGCTACACCGCCGCCGCCCGCCGCCGGCGAACTGGCCGGAACCCTAGAACCGGTTCTGTTACGTCCCCAGATCAGGCCAGGAAGCACGAGCTTCGTTTCAGTGTGGACCTGGGCCAGAAGACAGTCTTGGGCCACGCTTGGGCCTTGGCCCATTGTGGACTCGGGCCTTGGGCCCCGTTGGACTTCAGGACCGGGTCTGGACCGGGTTCAGGTTCGGATCCGGGTCAATCGGACTGTTAAGGAAACCGTTTTAAAATCAGATTTAATTAACCGGTTTAACGAACTCAAGGTGAGTTTTTGAACGGGAAATTCTTGGTTAAATCAGAGGACCCTTGGACTTTTATCTTTATTGATTAGACTTTTCTTTGTCAAATCTAGACGGGACTTCGCCCGAGAGCAAGGGCTTGGACCCGAGCTAGAAGAGCAAAGATCACGCCGGGACTCGTGTGAAGAACGGAGTGGTGACCACCGAGCTTATCATCAGAGTGTTGAGAGGAAGACCTCGAGGTAGGGAAAGTCTTAACCTCTCGTTTAAATGCTTAGTATGCATGTTAGGTTAATAAAATCGGAAAGGTCCTAGAAATGCCTATAGGATGCGAATAACTAGAATAATTGTCTTTCAATTACTAATAACCAGAAGTATCTAGTGGTGAATGAATAGGATGCCAATCACTAGTGTAACTCGCTTTCAATACTTGAGAATTGTTTTACTGGTAGAGTGGCCTTGGCAAAGCCCTCGGATTAGTTGCGTGTTAGGATCACATGCTTGGTTGTGTGGTTGCTTAGTGGATAGGCTAAAGAGTCTAATGGAACTAGTTGAATTGCATATTTGAATGCTCGTTGGAAGGTTTTCATGTTTGGTTGATTGAACTCGTATTGGACTGTTGGCTGTATTTGGATGATTGCTTGATTCCTTAAATGATTGCTTGGAGCATCGAGTATGACTGGTTGCACCGAGCGGTGCAATCAGGTGATCGATGCCCCGATGGGTCGAGACTGGTAAGTGAACGGTAAGTTGTGATTGTGTGATTCGTGTGCTGCGTGTTGTGGTGAAACGGTGATGTGTGAGCTATGTGTGATAGTGAATTGGTGGTTGTTGGGATTGGATTGCTTCGTGTGTCGGTTGAGTGTGTTACTCAATTGTTATCTGATTAATATTGATACGATATGGTACCTACACCGTTGAGGAGTCCGGTGTAGGATGAGATAGTGATTATTGTTGATACGGTATGGTACCTACACCGTTGAGGAGTCCGATGTAGGATGAGATAGTGATTATTGTTGATACGGTATGGTACCTACACCGTTGAGGAGTCCGGTGTAGGATGAGATAGTGATTATTGTTGATACGATATGGTACCTACATCGTTGAGGAGTCCGGTGTAGGATGAGATAGTGATTATTGTTGATACGGTATGGTACCTACACCGTTGAGGAGTCCGGTGTAGGATGATATAATGGTTACTTGTTGATTCATCCAAGGGTATGCGTCCTGCGAGAGCATTACCTTGGTTCCCGAGGACATAAAATCCTTTGGAGACGTTTATGAGAATCCCGATGATAAGCGCCCCGAAGGGTTGTTTCCGGTTGCTTCAATGATATGCGTCTCCTCTGGATTTGAGGGAAAATCCGAGATGACACATCATATGTGGATCGGAGGGTGGTGACCTCATGTACCACGACATTGACTGGATTACCTATTCTCGTGTTTGTTAAGAATTATCTTGTCGGCTTACGGTTGAATTTATTGAGTTTAAAAGTCCACCTTGTTATGTATTTTCCCTACTGAGCGCAAGCTCACCCCTATGAGTTTATTGTGGTGTGTACAGGCTTGAGATAGGAGTAGAGGCTCGGGAGTTTCTTGGTGTGGGTGTCTATAGAGACTTCGCTTTTATTTTATTTCTGTTGGAACAAACCTCGTGGAGGATTATTATTACACCCCTGGAGGGTTATTTATGTTTTAAACCGAATTTTGTGGATTTGAGTTTCATATTGGAGTTTTTCAGGAACTTATTGTTGAGTTATTGCCTTTTAAATCATTTATTACTAGTCATGCCTCGAGTCCGGGCAAGAACCGGATTTGGGGCGTGACAATTTGGTATCAGAGCCTGGTTTCATTTGAGACAGGTGTCTTGTGAACTGGTTTTCAAACCTCGGACCGAAGTCAATTAGGTGGGTAGAGTTAGGGAATCTGAGTCGTGATACTCAGTGACGCGATTTGGAAACATTGACGCAGAGAGTTGGAACGACATGGGTCGTGAGTTGTCTTAATGTTTGTTCTAAATGAAATCCTTACACTACAATGTTTGCATTACTTGATTGGTATCCTCTCCCTAGTGATCGGTGAAGCCGAATGGTTGAGATCGGAATTGGATTAACGGGCAATGATCGACCCGCTAAGCATCCATTGTAGAGTGAGCCAACGGTTGGTGGTGTTGCCATTGTGGTGGATCTTTTCGAAAATTTTCAAGTTGTAGTTTGGTCTTGTTCAAGTGTTGACTTGTGGTTGACCGCTTTTCTGGAGCATGAGTACTCCATGTGTGCTTGTGTTTAGTGTTGAGATTTGGGGCCCGAGAACCCTGTGTGCCCGTGGATGGCGAGTTTGGGGCACGAGCACCCCGTAGTATTTGGGCGCACGAGAACTCCGTTTATTGACTGTGTGGTGTTTTTGGCCGAGCATGAGAACTCTGCGTACTTTTGTTTTGTGAATTTGGGTTGGTACTTGTCCCGCTTAAGCGAAGGGTTAAGGGAAAATACGAATGGGTCATGCCGAAAGTTTGGTAGAACTAAAGTGTTTGTACTATCACGGGGCGACTCAGGGGTGCCACTGCAGTCAACGTGATGGTACGATGTCAAGTTGTTACAATGAGGTTCGGGGACGCCTGGATCAGGTTGTAACAACATGAGATCGATATGGAAAGGTTTGGGTAGAAGTTAAAAAGTGGGAATTTATGGAAGGGAAGGAAAGGCTAAGGGTGATTATTGAATTGATTGGTGTTAAGTACTAAACCCCTCTTTGTGAAAGGATACCCGAGCAAGGGGTATGCCTGTTGATTTGTGCTTTGTGTGGTGTGCTTGAGTTGGAACCCTCCTGTGGGAGTGGGTGGTTGATTGCTTAAATCGCTGGTTGTTGTTGTGAGACGCATAGAGATGCGAACTTGTGTGCTATTATATATGGGTTTATATATCTACTAAGCTTAAGAGCTGTAAACTTGGGTGACTTGTGAGACGTGCGTGAACGTCCTTGTACTTGATCGAACCTTTGTTTTCGGTGTGAGACGCACGAGGTGCGGGTCTCTTGTCTACATAAGTGTTACTTATGACTTTACGACTTACTTTTGATCCAAGTGGGATCTGGCGGAGACGCACGAGAACGTCTTGTTTTGGTGAATCGAATCGATTGGGTTAAACCGAGTTTTGAACCTTTAGTTACTAAAGGCAGTGAGCTGGAGATTGTCACGTGTTTTTATCCTGGAGAGTACCAAGAGCCGTCCAGTTGTGGGGCAGAGCCAGACACCAGCTGTTGTTCTGGCAGGGGTAGTGAGCGCCCAGGGAGCTACTCCCACAGAGCACCGGAGTTTTGGGGATAGACCGGTAGGGTCATCACCTAGAGTTCCTCCAGTCGCAGAGCCGACTCAAGCGGCCCGATTGAGGAGGTGGTTCGCGCAGTGTTAGATGCGCTCAGCTTGAGAGTACAACACCGGCACAAGAGTCTGTGCCTACTGCCGACGCAGTCACTACCGAGATGCCAGGCCAGGTGGATAGTTACACGGCCCAGGCACTAAGGAGTTTTCATAAGTTGAGTACACCAGCTTAATCCGGGAATTCAGACCCCGAGGCAGTTGTGTTGTGGTTGGAGTGGATTACCCACAACCTTAATACGTTTAGAGTATTCGGATATTCGTTGGAGAATATGTTCCACGACCCCCCCAGCCGAGGGAGAAGCACGATACTGGAAGCAACGTGCGTAGAACGGATTGGAAATGACTTCCACCCGTTCAGCGGACTGTCCTTGGGACAGTGGTTCCTTCGATCTATTCGAGATGACCGACACCAGCAGTTATGGATCTGCAGTAAAAAGGGGTGACCTTCTATGAGTATTGGACGAGGTTCATGTCCCCGTATCGCTTCGCACCCGAGATGGTGCCGACCGAGGAGAGCGCCACGGGCGTCTCAAGAAGAGACTCAACTCGTGTATCACGGGCCGAGTCAGTGCTTTCAGATACGTGGACCTTTCAGCACTAGTGGAGCAAACACTAGCTTTAGAGAGACTTTTTGGGAGACCGCCAAGGCGCGGGAGATCAGGCCAAGGCCAAGGGGCTTCTTGAGGCCGTTAGAGAGTCGCAATCCGAGGAGGCAGGGGACCCCAGGATTCCTTCGTCACAGAACCAGTCCCGTGAGACACGACGGGGTAGAGAAGTAATGTCCGTTGGACCTGCCCCGGTGGCACAGTTTTCCCTCGAGCGAACAGTTGGAACGTCTAGGCCGAGAAGGCAGTTGAGTGACAGATCTACAAACCGTCCTGCAGGTCGATCTACGAGAGTCGGCAAGAGAATATGCTGCCATAGCAGTGAATTCTTTCATCCCATCGAGAGGAGGACCTCCGATGTGGCGGTGTCGAGCGTACCTACTTACCGAGCCCCGAGTGAAGACTTGATACCGATCTTGAGATCGAGTGGAGTGATTGTTACCATCTGCTTTTTGGGATTTCGTGTCAGCTGACACTTGAGCATTACACTGGGTGTATTGGTTCGTGGTGACGTATTGATCGAGCGAGTTTATCACTGTTAAGCCCACCGGTACTTTCAACACATCGACTAAAGGTGTGGTAGTACCGACTAACGTCAGTGGGAATTGGAAAGTGGAGTAACAAACTTAGTCAGATTTGAGGTTCTTTTCTTCTCCGATAGTGCGGATCGAATTTTAAGAACCGAGTGCTGAAACAGCAAGCGTTCATCGAGCGCCATCAGCGACGAATGCCGAAGCAGTGAAAGTCTACAACCTCGACCAGTAAACGGTCCGACTGGTCATAGGAGATGACCGAGCAACGATAAGATCAGAGTAGCGCAGCGGCAGCGTGGTGGGCCCATACCCACAGTAGTCGTAATCTACAGTTTCTTCTAACCCCGCTACAAGACTTAAGTTAAAAAGATTCGAACCGTTGAGGCGATGTTGTTCAAAATCTTGGTTAGCGAACGAAGGTTGCACGAGTGTGTGCCGTACGTGAGAAACTAAATCAAGGTGAGCTTCTTACGTTCTCTCCAGAAGGATTAAGCGGCTTACCGCCAGGTCACACGGAACAAACGGATAACATTGAGAGTTAACCAAACGACCTTCTCAGCAGGAGAAGAACGAACGCTAATGTCCCGCGAGGACTAAGCATAACCATGGGGTTACGTCCTAGAAGTGAAAGCAACTCACGTTGAAATACGGCAACTGATAGCCGAGCGACTCCCACAAGCTTTTAGGCCAGTAACAAGATGGCACCGAACGAGGAGTTGTATGATAGGTCGGATTTTGTGCCACGTGTGAGCACATGAAAGATTAAGAGCTAACCGTTGTGGGTTTTAATTTGTCAAGTAGCGAATGACGGAACCGCGCGAGTTTCTAAACTATTCAAGATTTTCAAGATCTCAGTACGTGTTGTTTAACCCTTAAAGGGGGACTTGGGTGGATTTGACTATAAGTGGGTTGATTGATAGCTCGTGAACGGTATGAAGGATACCGCCGGTCGGGATGACCTTTGGCAATCGATCTGGGATCGTGTTTCGCAGTCGAGTGTAATTATCGTACGTTCAATGGTGGTGTCTTGAAGGACGCCTACTTTCGACCAAGTACCAGTAAGGGGTTCTATTGGTCCGTGTTGTTGTACGTCGTTTGTCCGACTAGGTGTCGGTAGAGTTCATGGTAGTACTGAACCATGCACCGGTTTTGAGAACCATTGTCTCGTGTTTTGATGATTTGGGGTAAGATGCCTTATGAGGTGGTTGGATTAGTGTTGAGAACTAGTATGGATGTCAAGAGAAATATCGCGAGTTGAATAACCTTCTCGATTGATCACAGTGAGATGTGGTTGGCTTACCGCAAGTTGAGTTTGTGGTACGTGATGTGTAACTGACTCGTACCAGGTTGAGGACCGTGTTCAGGTTTAACCGTTGTGATCGATGTGCGTGATGTTGACTGTGTGCGAGACACGTTTGTGTTTTATCGTTTACCCTGGGTGTGTGTTGACCTGTTAATTGATGTGGTTGCAGTTAGTGTAGGTTCGTTCGACCATGCTTTGTGAGTGTGGTGGGGCCCTGAGTTGAGGAGTGTGGTTACGAGTTCCGTGGGGGTTAGTTGTATGACGCAACCGTATGCCAGACTTAGCATGACGGGAGGTGTTGGGTAAGTATGTCGAGGCATGCCACTTTTTGACTATATGACGGTATGCGGTACCCGTTGCTTGGCGGAGGTATACCTACCTTTTTCTTAAGATGTGATGAAACGAGCGATTGTTCCAAACCCCGCAGTGGTTATGAGGACCTTTGTTTGGATGATCACGTTTGTGTGTTGCTTGCTCGTCTTGAGTGTGTTAGGTCGTGACAAGACCTGTTTGGAGTTCTAGTGTGAACTGTTCGAGAGACGGTTACTAAAGAGAAGTTGAGGAGTCACACCTTCGGATGGCTCCGTCCTTGTCCGACTTTCGGAGTTTTCCGATAAGACGCCCAAACCGAAGGAAGATCCCGGTATGGCATGTCAGAACCGAAGTCGTTCTATCTGATGTGATACCGGTACAGTTGAGGATCATGATAAGAGGTATCTACATCGAAGTTATTGATGACGATCCGCCGTCTACACTAAAATTGGAGTCTGTTAGAGGTTGCCAAGATCATTTCTGGCATTCCTCAGTATCAGAGGTGGGTACGATTTACCCTTGGAGTTGCGCGTTATTGGTCCATCGGATGTGGTAAACCGGATGGTTGTTCCGGACCGTGCAAGGATCATGAGATCCTTTGTCTTGAGGTAGTGGTTGTTACGTTTTACTTGATTCGGGTAATCGTTTGTGGTTGGTCTTAGCATGGCGAATATTGGATTTCTGGTTAAGTTGTCCCTGTAAAAGTTACTGAGAAGGAAACTGAGTGGTTATGCCTACGTGAAAATTCCTACTTCAGTTCGCCTTGCGAGGTGTTTCGGCACGATATCTATGACCAATGGGAGATTCCGGTTTTTCAGTGCGACGTCTATACCGAGGTAGGATACCGGTATAGGATGTTTTATACCGTCATCCGGTATTCCTTAACGATTTGAGTGTTCTTTGACATGTTGGATACATCAGCAGTTCTTGAGCTATGATTACTTGTAGAGACTACGAACTGTTGAGAAAGACTTTTGTTCACCGCCAAGTATGGTTTTGAGTAACTAGCGTGGTCTAGTGAAGCACGAGCAGGTAAAGGTCACGTAAATGAGGAAACGGTTAAAGGCCGAGCAGAGCCGACAAAGGAACTATACTGATGAACAACTGTGACCTGCTGAGTTACAGTTGGTGATCACTTGTTTTTGACGCGAACCGAAGAAGGGACTTTTGCGGTTTGACGGCGGCAAAGGCAAGTTGGCCCCGCAGATCATGGTACGTTTTGAGATCTTCAGGCAAAACTAGAACCGTTGCCTAGCAGTGTCCACATGGTCCCAGACTACGGAAGTACCCGCGGATCCCTCACAGGTGGGTATTAAACGAACAATCCATAAGATAGGGACAAGAGGAGCGCGTTCACCTTAAATTTCGAGGACGAAATTCTTTTAAGGGGGTAGACTGTAAAACCCCACGTAAATTCTAAAGGGTGTTTATTTGAAAATCGAAACGTCAAGGTGGGTTTTCGCAACGAGTGAATTTGGAGAAGGAAAAATCAAAAAAAAAAGGGGGAAAGGGTTTTGTTTTTGGGCTAAAGGGAATTCTGGACCAGACCGGCCCAACTCAGGCTCTAGCCGAGCCCACGCGTGAACCGGCCCAGTGCCTGTGCAGCCAAACCCTACGCACAAATACACTGAGGCGCCGCCCATTTCATCAGTGTCAAGCACGCTTCTCGAGGCTCCCTCTTCCTCAGCTCTTTCTCTCTCGAGCTCCCGATCCAGAGCCTCGCCGTCGAGCTCCTCCCTCCTCCGGCCATCCTCCTCCACGTTCACCTGCCGTCCCGTATCAGAGCTGACGAAGCCCTCTCGCCTCCTTTGTTCTCCCTCTCGCGCGGACACCAGCGCCGGAACCCCGAGCACCGTACTCTGCTTCGCCGTCCAGGGCTTCAACCGCACCGGCGACGGAGGGGACAACTCGGACTCGTACCGTCCGCCCTCTCCAACCTCAAGTCCCTCCTCCCGAGCTCGTTGGGGGCGAGCTTCGCCGACCACGACGAGCATCGAGAGCCCCGCGCCGGAGACCCACTCGGAATCGCTAGATCTGGGTCAGGGAAGGAGATTGGGCCGCGTCCCGACCACCAAAGCCACGGCCACGATCTCGCCGGAGGTCCCGACGCCTCTCTCCTTCCGGTCGTCCCCCCTTGAAGCTACACCGCCGCCGCCCGCCGCCGGCGAACTGGCCGGAACCCTAGAACCGGTTCTGTTACGTCCCCAGATCAGGCCAGGAAGCACGAGCTTCGTTTCAGTGTGGACCTGGGCCAGAAGACAGTCTTGGGCCACGCTTGGGCCTTGGCCCATTGTGGACTCGGGCCTTGGGCCCCGTTGGACTTCAGGACCGGGTCTGGACCGGGTTCGGGTTCGGATCCGGGTCAATCGGACTGTTAAGGAAACCGTTTAAAAATCAGATTTAATTAACCGGTTTAACGAACTCAAGGTGAGTTTTTGAACGGGAAATTCTTGGTTAAATCAGAGGACCCTTGGACTTTTATCTTTATTGATTAGACTTTTCTTTGTCAAATCTAGACGGGACTTCGCCCGAGAGCAAGGGCTTGGACCCGAGCTAGAAGAGCAAAGATCACGCCGGGACTCGTGTGAAGAACGGAGTGGCGACCACCGAGCTTATCATCAGAGTGTTGAGAGGAAGACCTCGAGGTAGGGAAAGTCTTAACCTCTCGTTTAAATGCTTAGTATGCATGTTAGGTTAATAAAATCGGAAAGGTCCTAGAAATGCCTATAGGATGCGAATAACTAGAATAATTGTCTTTCAATTACTAATAACCAGAAGTATCTAGTGGTGAATGAATAGGATGCCAATCACTAGTGTAACTCGCTTTCAATACTTGAGAATTGTTTTACTGGTAGAGTGGCCTTGGCAAAGCCCTCGGATTAGTTGCGTGTTAGGATCACATGCTTGGTTGTGTGGTTGCTTAGTGGATAGGCTAAAGAGTCTAATGGAACTAGTTGAATTGCATATTTGAATGCTCGTTGGAAGGTTTTCATGTTTGGTTGATTGAACTCGTATTGGACTGTTGGCTGTATTTGGATGATTGCTTGATTCCTTAAATGATTGCTTGGAGCATCGAGTATGACTGGTTGCACCGAGCGGTGCAATCAGGTGATCGATGCCCCGATGGGTCGAGACTGGTAAGTGAACGGTAAGTTGTGATTGTGTGATTCGTGTGCTGCGTGTTGTGGTGAAACGGTGATGTGTGAGCTATGTGTGATAGTGAATTGGTGGTTGTTGGGATTGGATTGCTTCGTGTGTCGGTTGAGTGTGTTACTCAATTGTTATCTGATTAATATTGATACGATATGGTACCTACACCGTTGAGGAGTCCGGTGTAGGATGAGATAGTGATTATTGTTGATACGGTATGGTACCTACACCGTTGAGGAGTCCGATGTAGGATGAGATAGTGATTATTGTTGATACGGTATGGTACCTACACCGTTGAGGAGTCCGGTGTAGGATGAGATAGTGATTATTGTTGATACGATATGGTACCTACATCGTTGAGGAGTCCGGTGTAGGATGAGATAGTGATTATTGTTGATACGGTATGGTACCTACACCGTTGAGGAGTCCGGTGTAGGATGATATAATGGTTACTTGTTGATTCATCCAAGGGTATGCGTCCTGCGAGAGCATTACCTTGGTTCCCGAGGACATAAAATCCTTTGGAGACGTTTATGAGAATCCCGATGATAAGCGCCCCGAAGGGTTGTTTCCGGTTGCTTCAATGATATGCGTCTCCTCTGGATTTGAGGGAAAATCCGAGATGACACATCATATGTGGATCGGAGGGTGGTGACCTCATGTACCACGACATTGACTGGATTACCTATTCTCGTGTTTGTTAAGAATTATCTTGTCGGCTTACGGTTGAATTTATTGAGTTTAAAAGTCCACCTTGTTATGTATTTTCCCTACTGAGCGCAAGCTCACCCCTATGAGTTTATTGTGGTGTGTACAGGCTTGAGATAGGAGTAGAGGCTCGGGAGCTTCTTGGTGTGGGTGTCTATAGAGACTTCGCTTTTATTTTATTTCTGTTGGAACAAACCTCGTGGAGGATTATTATTACACCCCTGGAGGGTTATTTATGTTTTAAACCGAATTTTGTGGATTTGAGTTTCATATTGGAGTTTTTCAGGAACTTATTGTTGAGTTATTGCCTTTTAAATCATTTATTACTAGTCATGCCTCGAGTCCGGGCAAGAACCGGATTTGGGGCGTGACAATTTGGTATCAGAGCCTGGTTTCATTTGAGACAGGTGTCTTGTGAACTGGTTTTCAAACCTCGGACCGAAGTCAATTAGGTGGGTAGAGTTAGGGAATCTGAGTCGTGATACTCAGTGACGCGATTTGGAAACATTGACGCAGAGAGTTGGAACGACATGGGTCGTGAGTTGTCTTAATGTTTGTTCTAAATGAAATCCTTACACTACAATGTTTGCATTACTTGATTGGTATCCTCTCCCTAGTGATCGGTGAAGCCGAATGGTTGAGATCGGAATTGGATTAACGGGCAATGATCGACCCGCTAAGCATCCATTGTAGAGTGAGCCAACGGTTGGTGGTGTTGCCATTGTGGTGGATCTTTTCGAAAATTTTCAAGTTGTAGTTTGGTCTTGTTCAAGTGTTGACTTGTGGTTGACCGCTTTTCTGGAGCATGAGTACTCCATGTGTGCTTGTGTTTAGTGTTGAGATTTGGGGCCCGAGAACCCTGTGTGCCCGTGGATGGCGAGTTTGGGGCACGAGCACCCCGTAGTATTTGGGCGCACGAGAACTCCGTTTATTGACTGTGTGGTGTTTTTGGCCGAGCATGAGAACTCTGCGTACTTTTGTTTTGTGAATTTGGGTTGGTACTTGTCCCGCTTAAGCGAAGGGTTAAGGGAAAATACGAATGGGTCATGCCGAAAGTTTGGTAGAACTAAAGTGTTTGTACTATCACGGGGCGACTCAGGGGTGCCACTGCAGTCAACGTGATGGTACGATGTCAAGTTGTTACAATGAGGTTCGGGGACGCCTGGATCAGGTTGTAACAACATGAGATCGATATGGAAAGGTTTGGGTAGAAGTTAAAAAGTGGGAATTTATGGAAGGGAAGGAAAGGCTAAGGGTGATTATTGAATTGATTGGTGTTAAGTACTAAACCCCTCTTTGTGAAAGGATACCCGAGCAAGGGGTATGCCTGTTGATTTGTGCTTTGTGTGGTGTGCTTGAGTTGGAACCCTCCTGTGGGAGTGGGTGGTTGATTGCTTAAATCGCTGGTTGTTGTTGTGAGACGCATAGAGATGCGAACTTGTGTGCTATTATATATGGGTTTATATATCTACTAAGCTTAAGAGCTGTAAACTTGGGTGACTTGTGAGACGTGCGTGAACGTCCTTGTACTTGATCGAACCTTTGTTTTCGGTGTGAGACGCACGAGGTGCGGGTCTCTTGTCTACATAAGTGTTACTTATGACTTTACGACTTACTTTTGATCCAAGTGGGATCTGGCGGAGACGCACGAGAACGTCTTGTTTTGGTGAATCGAATCGATTGGGTTAAACCGAGTTTTGAACCTTTAGTTACTAAAGGCAGTGAGCTGGAGATTGTCACGTGTTTTTATCCTGGAGAGTACCAAGAGCCGTCCAGTTGTGGGGCAGAGCCAGACACCAGCTGTTGTTCTGGCAGGGGTAGTGAGCGCCCAGGGAGCTACTCCCACAGAGCACCGGAGTTTTGGGGATAGACCGGTAGGGTCATCACCTAGAGTTCCTCCAGTCGCAGAGCCGACTCAAGCGGCCCGATTGAGGAGGTGGTTCGCGCAGTGTTAGATGCGCTCAGCTTGAGAGTACAACACCGGCACAAGAGTCTGTGCCTACTGCCGACGCAGTCACTACCGAGATGCCAGGCCAGGTGGATAGTTACACGGCCCAGGCACTAAGGAGTTTTCATAAGTTGAGTACACCAGCTTAATCCGGGAATTCAGACCCCGAGGCAGTTGTGTTGTGGTTGGAGTGGATTACCCACAACCTTAATACGTTTAGAGTATTCGGATATTCGTTGGAGAATATGTTCCACGACCCCCCCAGCCGAGGGAGAAGCACGATACTGGAAGCAACGTGCGTAGAACGGATTGGAAATGACTTCCACCCGTTCAGCGGACTGTCCTTGGGACAGTGGTTCCTTCGATCTATTCGAGATGACCGACACCAGCAGTTATGGATCTGCAGTAAAAAGGGGTGACCTTCTATGAGTATTGGACGAGGTTCATGTCCCCGTATCGCTTCGCACCCGAGATGGTGCCGACCGAGGAGAGCGCCACGGGCGTCTCAAGAAGAGACTCAACTCGTGTATCACGGGCCGAGTCAGTGCTTTCAGATACGTGGACCTTTCAGCACTAGTGGAGCAAACACTAGCTTTAGAGAGACTTTTTGGGAGACCGCCAAGGCGCGGGAGATCAGGCCAAGGCCAAGGGGCTTCTTGAGGCCGTTAGAGAGTCGCAATCCGAGGAGGCAGGGGACCCCAGGATTCCTTCGTCACAGAACCAGTCCCGTGAGACACGACGGGGTAGAGAAGTAATGTCCGTTGGACCTGCCCCGGTGGCACAGTTTTCCCTCGAGCGAACAGTTGGAACGTCTAGGCCGAGAAGGCAGTTGAGTGACAGATCTACAAACCGTCCTGCAGGTCGATCTACGAGAGTCGGCAAGAGAATATGCTGCCATAGCAGTGAATTCTTTCATCCCATCGAGAGGAGGACCTCCGATGTGGCGGTGTCGAGCGTACCTACTTACCGAGCCCCGAGTGAAGACTTGATACCGATCTTGAGATCGAGTGGAGTGATTGTTACCATCTGCTTTTTGGGATTTCGTGTCAGCTGACACTTGAGCATTACACTGGGTGTATTGGTTCGTGGTGACGTATTGATCGAGCGAGTTTATCACTGTTAAGCCCACCGGTACTTTCAACACATCGACTAAAGGTGTGGTAGTACCGACTAACGTCAGTGGGAATTGGAAAGTGGAGTAACAAACTTAGTCAGATTGGAGGTTCTTTTCTTCTCCGATAGTGCGGATCGAATTTTAAGAACCGAGTGCTGAAACAGCAAGCGTTCATCGAGCGCCATCAGCGACGAATGCCGAAGCAGTGAAAGTCTACAACCTCGACCAGTAAACGGTCCGACTGGTCATAGGAGATGACCGAGCAACGATAAGATCAGAGTAGCGCAGCGGCAGCGTGGTGGGCCCATACCCACAGTAGTCGTAATCTACAGTTTCTTCTAACCCCGCTACAAGACTTAAGTTAAAAAGATTCGAACCGTTGAGGCGATGTTGTTCAAAATCTTGGTTAGCGAACGAAGGTTGCACGAGTGTGTGCCGTACGTGAGAAACTAAATCAAGGTGAGCTTCTTACGTTCTCTCCAGAAGGATTAAGCGGCTTACCGCCAGGTCACACGGAACAAACGGATAACATTGAGAGTTAACCAAACGACCTTCTCAGCAGGAGAAGAACGAACGCTAATGTCCCGCGAGGACTAAGCATAACCATGGGGTTACGTCCTAGAAGTGAAAGCAACTCACGTTGAAATACGGCAACTGATAGCCGAGCGACTCCCACAAGCTTTTAGGCCAGTAACAAGATGGCACCGAACGAGGAGTTGTATGATAGGTCGGATTTTGTGCCACGTGTGAGCACATGAAAGATTAAGAGCTAACCGTTGTGGGTTTTAATTTGTCAAGTAGCGAATGACGGAACCGCGCGAGTTTCTAAACTATTCAAGATTTTCAAGATCTCAGTACGTGTTGTTTAACCCTTAAAGGGGGACTTGGGTGGATTTGACTATAAGTGGGTTGATTGATAGCTCGTGAACGGTATGAAGGATACCGCCGGTCGGGATGACCTTTGGCAATCGATCTGGGATCGTGTTTCGCAGTCGAGTGTAATTATCGTACGTTCAATGGTGGTGTCTTGAAGGACGCCTACTTTCGACCAAGTACCAGTAAGGGGTTCTATTGGTCCGTGTTGTTGTACGTCGTTTGTCCGACTAGGTGTCGGTAGAGTTCATGGTAGTACTGAACCATGCACCGGTTTTGAGAACCATTGTCTCGTGTTTTGATGATTTGGGGTAAGATGCCTTATGAGGTGGTTGGATTAGTGTTGAGAACTAGTATGGATGTCAAGAGAAATATCGCGAGTTGAATAACCTTCTCGATTGATCACAGTGAGATGTGGTTGGCTTACCGCAAGTTGAGTTTGTGGTACGTGATGTGTAACTGACCCGTACCAGGTTGAGGACCGTGTTTAGGTTTAACCGTTGTGATCGATGTGCGTGATGTTGACTGTGTGCGAGACACGTTTGTGTTTTATCGTTTACCCTGGGTGTGTGTTGACCTGTTAATTGATGTGGTTGCAGTTAGTGTAGGTTCGTTCGACCATGCTTTGTGAGTGTGGTGGGGCCCTGAGTTGAGGAGTGTGGTTACGAGTTCCGTGGGGGTTAGTTGTATGACGCAACCGTATGCCAGACTTAGCATGACGGGAGGTGTTGGGTAAGTATGTCGAGGCATGCCACTTTTTGACTATATGACGGTATGCGGTACCCGTTGCTTGGCGGAGGTATACCTACCTTTTTCTTAAGATGTGATGAAACGAGCGATTGTTCCAAACCCCGCAGTGGTTATGAGGACCTTTGTTTGGATGATCACGTTTGTGTGTTGCTTGCTCGTCTTGAGTGTGTTAGGTCGTGACAAGACCTGTTTGGAGTTCTAGTGTGAACTGTTCGAGAGACGGTTACTAAAGAGAAGTTGAGGAGTCACACCTTCGGATGGCTCCGTCCTTGTCCGACTTTCGGAGTTTTCCGATAAGACGCCCAAACCGAAGGAAGATCCCGGTATGGCATGTCAGAACCGAAGTCGTTCTATCTGATGTGATACCGGTACAGTTGAGGATCATGATAAGAGGTATCTACATCGAAGTTATTGATGACGATCCGCCGTCTACACTAAAATTGGAGTCTGTTAGAGGTTGCCAAGATCATTTCTGGCATTCCTCAGTATCAGAGGTGGGTACGATTTACCCTTGGAGTTGCGCGTTATTGGTCCATCGGATGTGGTAAACCGGATGGTTGTTCCGGACCGTGCAAGGATCATGAGATCCTTTGTCTTGAGGTAGTGGTTGTTACGTTTTACTTGATTCGGGTAATCGTTTGTGGTTGGTCTTAGCATGGCGAATATTGGATTTCTGGTTAAGTTGTCCCTGTAAAAGTTACTGAGAAGGAAACTGAGTGGTTATGCCTACGTGAAAATTCCTACTTCAGTTCGCCTTGCGAGGTGTTTCGGCACGATATCTATGACCAATGGGAGATTCCGGTTTTTCAGTGCGACGTCTATACCGAGGTAGGATACCGGTATAGGATGTTTTATACCGTCATCCGGTATTCCTTAACGATTTGAGTGTTCTTTGACATGTTGGATACATCAGCAGTTCTTGAGCTATGATTACTTGTAGAGACTACGAACTGTTGAGAAAGACTTTTGTTCACCGCCAAGTATGGTTTTGAGTAACTAGCGTGGTCTAGTGAAGCACGAGCAGGTAAAGGTCACGTAAATGAGGAAACGGTTAAAGGCCGAGCAGAGCCGACAAAGGAACTATACTGATGAACAACTGTGACCTGCTGAGTTACAGTTGGTGATCACTTGTTTTTGACGCGAACCGAAGAAGGGACTTTTGCGGTTTGACGGCGGCAAAGGCAAGTTGGCCCCGCAGATCATGGTACGTTTTGAGATCTTCAGGCAAAACTAGAACCGTTGCCTAGCAGTGTCCACATGGTCCCAGACTACGGAAGTACCCGCGGATCCCTCACAGGTGGGTATTAAACGAACAATCCATAAGATAGGGACAAGAGGAGCGCGTTCACCTTAAATTTCGAGGACGAAATTCTTTTAAGGGGGTAGACTGTAAAACCCCACGTAAATTCTAAAGGGTGTTTATTTGAAAATCGAAACGTCAAGGTGGGTTTTCGCAACGAGTGAATTTGGAGAAGGAAAAATCAAAAAAAAAAGGGGGAAAGGGTTTTGTTTTTGGGCTAAAGGGAATTCTGGACCAGACCGGCCCAACTCAGGCTCTAGCCGAGCCCACGCGTGAACCGGCCCAGTGCCTGTGCAGCCAAACCCTACGCACAAATACACTGAGGCGCCGCCCATTTCATCAGTGTCAAGCACGCTTCTCGAGGCTCCCTCTTCCTCAGCTCTTTCTCTCTCGAGCTCCCGATCCAGAGCCTCGCCGTCGAGCTCCTCCCTCCTCCGGCCATCCTCCTCCACGTTCACCTGCCGTCCCGTATCAGAGCTGACGAAGCCCTCTCGCCTCCTTTGTTCTCCCTCTCGCGCGGACACCAGCGCCGGAACCCCGAGCACCGTACTCTGCTTCGCCGTCCAGGGCTTCAACCGCACTGGCGACGGAGGGGACAACTCGGACTCGTACCGTCCGCCCTCTCCAACCTCAAGTCCCTCCTCCCGAGCTCGTTGGGGGCGAGCTTCGCCGACCACGACGAGCATCGAGAGCCCCGCGCCGGAGACCCACTCGGAATCGCTAGATCTGGGTCAGGGAAGGAGATTGGGCCGCGTCCCGACCACCAAAGCCACGGCCACGATCTCGCCGGAGGTCCCGACGCCTCTCTCCTTCCGGTCGTCCCCCCTTGAAGCTACACCGCCGCCGCCCGCCGCCGGCGAACTGGCCGGAACCCTAGAACCGGTTCTGTTACGTCCCCAGATCAGGCCAGGAAGCACGAGCTTCGTTTCAGTGTGGACCTGGGCCAGAAGACAGTCTTGGGCCACGCTTGGGCCTTGGCCCATTGTGGACTCGGGCCTTGGGCCCCGTTGGACTTCAGGACCGGGTCTGGACCGGGTTCGGGTTCGGATCCGGGTCAATCGGACTGTTAAGGAAACCGTTTTAAAATCAGATTTAATTAACCGGTTTAACGAACTCAAGGTGAGTTTTTGAACGGGAAATTCTTGGTTAAATCAGAGGACCCTTGGACTTTTATCTTTATTGATTAGACTTTTCTTTGTCAAATCTAGACGGGACTTCGCCCGAGAGCAAGGGCTTGGACCCGAGCTAGAAGAGCAAAGATCACGCCGGGACTCGTGTGAAGAACGGAGTGGCGACCACCGAGCTTATCATCAGAGTGTTGAGAGGAAGACCTCGAGGTAGGGAAAGTCTTAACCTCTCGTTTAAATGCTTAGTATGCATGTTAGGTTAATAAAATCGGAAAGGTCCTAGAAATGCCTATAGGATGCGAATAACTAGAATAATTGTCTTTCAATTACTAATAACCAGAAGTATCTAGTGGTGAATGAATAGGATGCCAATCACTAGTGTAACTCGCTTTCAATACTTGAGAATTGTTTTACTGGTAGAGTGGCCTTGGCAAAGCCCTCGGATTAGTTGCGTGTTAGGATCACATGCTTGGTTGTGTGGTTGCTTAGTGGATAGGCTAAAGAGTCTAATGGAACTAGTTGAATTGCATATTTGAATGCTCGTTGGAAGGTTTTCATGTTTGGTTGATTGAACTCGTATTGGACTGTTGGCTGTATTTGGATGATTGCTTGATTCCTTAAATGATTGCTTGGAGCATCGAGTATGACTGGTTGCACCGAGCGGTGCAATCAGGTGATCGATGCCCCGATGGGTCGAGACTGGTAAGTGAACGGTAAGTTGTGATTGTGTGATTCGTGTGCTGCGTGTTGTGGTGAAACGGTGATGTGTGAGCTATGTGTGATAGTGAATTGGTGGTTGTTGGGATTGGATTGCTTCGTGTGTCGGTTGAGTGTGTTACTCAATTGTTATCTGATTAATATTGATACGATATGGTACCTACACCGTTGAGGAGTCCGGTGTAGGATGAGATAGTGATTATTGTTGATACGGTATGGTACCTACACCGTTGAGGAGTCCGATGTAGGATGAGATAGTGATTATTGTTGATACGGTATGGTACCTACACCGTTGAGGAGTCCGGTGTAGGATGAGATAGTGATTATTGTTGATACGATATGGTACCTACATCGTTGAGGAGTCCGGTGTAGGATGAGATAGTGATTATTGTTGATACGGTATGGTACCTACACCGTTGAGGAGTCCGGTGTAGGATGATATAATGGTTACTTGTTGATTCATCCAAGGGTATGCGTCCTGCGAGAGCATTACCTTGGTTCCCGAGGACATAAAATCCTTTGGAGACGTTTATGAGAATCCCGATGATAAGCGCCCCGAAGGGTTGTTTCCGGTTGCTTCAATGATATGCGTCTCCTCTGGATTTGAGGGAAAATCCGAGATGACACATCATATGTGGATCGGAGGGTGGTGACCTCATGTACCACGACATTGACTGGATTACCTATTCTCGTGTTTGTTAAGAATTATCTTGTCGGCTTACGGTTGAATTTATTGAGTTTAAAAGTCCACCTTGTTATGTATTTTCCCTACTGAGCGCAAGCTCACCCCTATGAGTTTATTGTGGTGTGTACAGGCTTGAGATAGGAGTAGAGGCTCGGGAGCTTCTTGGTGTGGGTGTCTATAGAGACTTCGCTTTTATTTTATTTCTGTTGGAACAAACCTCGTGGAGGATTATTATTACACCCCTGGAGGGTTATTTATGTTTTAAACCGAATTTTGTGGATTTGAGTTTCATATTGGAGTTTTTCAGGAACTTATTGTTGAGTTATTGCCTTTTAAATCATTTATTACTAGTCATGCCTCGAGTCCGGGCAAGAACCGGATTTGGGGCGTGACATGTGTTCCATTGCGACCGAGGGGCATTCCGATACGATGTGTTGGTTTGTGTGTGGATCGAAGTCTTGTGGTTTAATTAATCTGATTTCTCGTACTTGTGTGCTCTTTAGTTGTTTCTATTAAAAACTAAACCGACTCTCCTTCGATTTCCTGTTTATTGATTCACTAAGCTGTTTTCCCCGTTAAGCTCCAAGAGTCACGTTGTTATTAAGTGTTGTAATTCTTGTTGCTCTTTACTGTTAGTGTCTTTTGTTTAATCGTACTAATTGGGACTTTTGTTGGAAAAGCGGGGGTCTTTTTTACTTTACTACTTTTTCCTACTGAGTGTAAGCTCACCCCCTTCGTGTTTAATGTTTTTACAGGTTTCATTGCTGAGTAGGCTTAGAGGACGTTTCAGGGCTCGGGAGCTCGTGGAGGGTCCGGGTGATGTTTATGTTAGAGACGTACTCTTTTGTCTTACTAAACTATGTTTTAAATAGTTCAGATTTGAGCGGTTGACTCATGCTTTACTTATTGGAATTGTTATTTTGAAGCTTAACATTTATAGTTGATTGTGTTTAAAATTCACTTTTATTATTTTCCGAGTTTACGTCTCGAGTCCGGTCAAAATCGGATTTGGGGCGTGACATAGTTTGTCGCCAAAGCCCACCCCGCCACAATCCCTGGCCATAGTGAAAGTCACGACCGAGATTTCTTCCCTGATGCCCGAAGGACGCTGGGGCAGCCCTGTCAAACCCAAACCTATGGTGGCCAAAACCATGGGTGTGGGGGCCCTCTTGGCTGTCAAGACACCAAAAGCCCGACCGACTCAGCCATATGAGGTGGGGAAGCCAATGGCACCAGGGGATGGATCTCAACCATCGGCAACCGTGACTCAACCGTTGCCATCCAAACCCATGGGATCTCCATTGGTGGTTGTGGCGTCGTGCGCAACAAGCAATCCCTCTCTAGGATTTGTTGATGTTTTGGTTGGGTCGGTCCAGTCTCACTCAATTGGTGGGCCTCCTTCTCCTCCGGTGCTACCTCTACAGCCGCCATTGAAGCAGCCATCGCTGTCTCCACCTCCTTGGCTTCCACCGATGCATACGAACAATGTTCAGGTTCGGTGCACCCTTGTTTCCTATACCTCTATAGATTGATCTGGCACTGGATCATACTGTATCGGATCGTCTCGCTTGAGCAACCCTCGCCATCTCTAAAGTCGGCGCGTCCATGTCCCTGGCCTCCACCGAATCAACTTCCTCGACCCCTCTCTCGATTCTGGATCAAGCTAATCGAGGGGGTCCTTTTTATTTTCACTAATTTCGTTTTTGTAGGGTCAAAAACTAGGGCACAGAGAATCAGGGACTGGTCCAAGGAGGGGTCCCTACACGATGCTTTGCCTCCCACCATCACCATTACTGTTGAGGTCTCTGATCTCCAGTACCTCCTTCCCCCTCCCCGTCTTCTTTCCTTGCCCATGAGGCATCAAAATACCACCTGTGACGGTTCTGGTATTACAAGACCAATCGAGTGGTAGTCCATTTCGAATAGTTTAGGCAATACCTTGAGCAGTCGTAGTCCATTTCGACTAGTTTTCAATACCGTCAGTGACGGATATAGTGTGAAAAGAACTGCGACACCATTGTGTCTTTTGTCTGTTCTTCGTGGTCAGAGATTTATTCCTGATGAACTCAAATGTATTTGAATTTTAAATAATGAATTATACCTTTGGCTCAAAAAAAAAAGTTGCGACATAACCGAAATGGTTACGAAAATTATTTGACAACATCACAGAGGCCATACAGAACTTAAAAGTTTAACTAATGATTTCGGTTCCATTAATTCAATAAGACACAGAAGGGAATCAGTCAACCAGGAACCTGTAGCAGCTATAATAAAGTAGTTAATACTGTAAAGGACTTGGATCGAGAGAAGCCAATGCTCGGAGGTTCTGATCTGTCTCCATAACAGCCATGTCTTGTTCATCCAAAGTGACCCACGCTTCTATGCCATCACCTGACCTCGTATCAACCAATATCACCAGATTCATCGTCACCGGACCACTGGACGCAACACTGCTCACCCAAACAGGCCTCCCCCACCCAAAATCACTCTCCTCATAGAACCCCAACCTGCACCAGCTGCTGAACCCATACTGCTCACCCGACCCCAACTCCGTCACCTCCCTCATCGCCTCCGCCATCGCCGACTGCCCTTGATCACTCCTCAGCCTCTTCACGAACTCCCCGTCGATCCTCGACATGTCCCGTCTCAGCTCACCCACCATACCCTTCATCGTACTGTCGTCATTGGCCTTGCGATGCTTTGCTGCCGCGATCCAGATGAGATTCCCCAAGCAATGCTCCGGGAGAGGCGGGGAGGCTCGCCTTCGGAGATTGACCGAGTGGCACACCAAAGACGGCCTCCCGGAGCCATGTTTGGTTCTAGAAGCTTCCGTGGCGGACTTCCAGAGGAATGCCGTGACCACCTCCACCCTCGTCGGGTGTTGGACCGACGGGGTCGTGGCCTGGGCCTTGAGAGTGGCTATAGCTGAGGCGTTGAACACGAATCTCTTGGTGGCTGACCTTCCAAGCTTGAACATGGAACCCCACATCATCATTGACGTGTCTCTGAGCCACAGGTCTTTCGCTGGGAACAGAGAGGCCCCAATGAACTCTGGCTTTATAATTATTGAATCCTCAGTGACGTGGGTCAGTCTCTTAGTTGACTCCGCCCAAGCCTTGAGGAAGGTGCAAAGTCCGGCGCCGTCAACGATCTTGTGCGATATGCACAGCCCGATTGCAATGCCGCCGCACTCGAACACGTTGACTTGAATGTTGGCGACATGGGTTCCAACGTTGGACTCCTTGATGACTAGTTCGCGTGGAAGGAACGTGTGGAGCAACGCGAGTTCTGGCTTTCCGAGGAACTTGTTGAGATCACAGTTGACTCGGGTTTCCACGAAATAAGCCCCTTGGTCGTTGCAATCGATGGAGAGCTCGTCTTTGATCTTGCCGGCGAGTGGGTAGAAGCGTGTCAGCGTCTCCGACAGGGACTTCTTCAATGTTGTTGAGATGTCTCCGGCGTGGTTGGTGGTGTCGGAAAAGAAGAGGATGATTGGGGCATAAGGGACGGGGAAGAGCTGGTCCAAGAGAGAGAGCTTCAAGGTTTTGAGGTCTTCTGGTGTTGGGGATGAAGGCTTTATGTTCTCCTCGGATATTACTTTCACTTCCATTTTGATTGTTTCTACGTAAACCCGACTTCATTTTTGGCGCCATTTATAGACAGATAGATTAACAGTCCGAACATGGGAGACAAGACAAGTGGCTCTAAGATGCTTGCTTTGTCGTCTTACGTTGGAGTTGCAATAGTAGCTCAGAATCATCCTAAACTAGGTCTTGCATCTACTCAATTTGGCACACTATCTAGTATCTAGGGGCTAAAGTCATTTTCTATAGCAAATAAGAGGTCATCAATTATATCATGTGAATGGGTTGATTTCATTATTATAACTCGGAGGATAAGCATTGACAAATGTATGTATCAAATCTGTCCGAATACACTTTACGCAATCTTGTTTTGCCTCCAGTGGTTTAGGTCATGATCATAGTGTCCTTCATCTTCTCCGGACTCTTTTTTTCTTCCGTCCATTTCTCTCCTTTTCGTCCAGTCGTCTCTTCCCTCTCTCCAGTTGTCCTTCTCCCTCTTCTCCGGCTTTGCTCTGTGTTTTGAGGTACCTGTTGGATTAACTGACCCGATCCTTCTGACATCGCCCTCGTCGTTTCAATCCGAGTACACCGCCTTCCTTCGCCGCCCCAAAAACCACCTTGTTTTCCTCTTCGTCGTCGGCCTCCCTCTCCTGGTTGATTCATGCCCGTCGCGCTCCTAGAACAGCACATGTAAGGCCCGTGCAAACCAGATCCTGATTGGTCTGGTACCACGTCCTCGTCGCCCAAGATTCCATTTCTTTCCACCCTGTGCTTGGACCCCGACACCGGAACAAGGGATTGTGCCTTTGGCAGCTCCTCCGACGAAAAATTTTAGGGAATAAATCGTTACGTCAATCCATCAACTAATTGTGCATTTATACGAACAAATCTTACACATTCATCAAGGGTATATGAAAATAAAAGAAACATAAACTAACAAAAGAATCAAACTAATCTTAAAGATCGTATTAAACTCAAAATGGTTATTAATAAACTAATTATAATTAGTTACATACTCTGGGTATTGGTGTTGAAATGAATTAGTATTTTTTTTCAATGATGAACTGAACAATATTTTAAGTTGCCGACGTGACACTATAGGAGAGCAGAAAATTTGTACTAATTGCGAAGGGTGAGTGAAAAAGACCGTTTATCATGTAGTGTGAGTAATGAGGTGTGGATCATGTGTTGGTAGGAGACTCTTATGTGACAAATGTGCCGCCTATAATTGTCCAAACTATGTATTGGATCGATACTTGATTTTGTGACAAGTAATTTAAAACTTACATCTCTTTGGAAACATCGAGGGTACCTCTCAACTCCGCTATCTTTTGTTCCATGTATTGTCAATGCAATATACTCACGGTCTGTTATCTTGCCCAATCAACTCACTCGATTAAACAAATCTAGCTATTTATTAACAGTTTAGGAATGGTTTTAGTTAAACCTATGACCCTAAATGTGTCATTGCTGACTCAAAGTTCGTTTTTCTTGTTAAGTTTTTTAATTAAACCTTATCCATTTGTGTTAAGTTTTTTAATTATCAATCTCACTTGCCTTCAACGGATTCAGAGCATCAGTAGTATGTGTTGTGTTAAGAAGTCTCTTCCTCTCTCTAAAATTTTTCTCTGCCTTCTCTCCAAAACTACTTCTTCTCCGAGCCCTCTTCTCTGCCGCCGGCGACGATCCGTTCATGGACGTCGCCGGTGGCAATCTTACCGCTTCCTTTTCTTTTGGTCTCCCTTTCCCTTCCCCTCTGGACTGGTTCGGTTTCCTTCAGTTTTCTTCTCTTCCTCTTCAGATTTGAAACCCTAGGTCCTCTTCTTCGACATATCTCTCCCTTTTGGTCATCTGGTGTGTCTTGACCACCGATGGGAGCTCGGATTTCGGTGGGTATGTGACTGAGGTTCGTTTCTCCGAGAGGGTTTTTTTTTTTCCAGATCTGAGCCCTTTTGTTCTCTTTGGTTCCTCCTCCACTCCCCTTTATCAGATCTACTTCCCGGAGTCCTTCTGGTGCTCCCTCTCACTTGTGTTAGTTGTCAGGTAGGTGTTGGCCGTCGGCGGGGTCGTGTTTCCTCCCGGCTCTGAGAGAGGGGGGCAGATTTACGCGGTGGGGAGTTTTCTCCGCCCCACACCCGCTCCCTCATAGTTCCTGACCGCCTTTGAGCGGTCTCTCTTTCCTATATGGCCGACTGGTTGGTGTTGGTCACCGTCAGGATCTCGGTTTCGAGATCTGAGAGTTGGGTTTCAGGGTCTCTAGGTCGGGCTCTCTAAGGTCTTCTTCCTTCTTCTCCAGGTTTTGTTCTCGGAACCTTTCCCCTCTTCGCCTTCTTTCCCGACTTCGGTGGTGGAGTTCGGGGCTCACGGCGGCCGTTTACCGTCGTGGGTTGTTTTGCCTTCTGGCTCGTTGGGGCATTTGGGGGTTGGGTTTTGTAGAGTGACCTCTGGTTAGGTTGGTTGTTCAGGGCCTTGGCTTCCTCCTGGTTTCTTTTGGGTCAGAAGTTTGAGTCTTCTGGTGTCGGGGTTTCTTCCGAGTTCCTTGTTGGGTGTGGGGGATTTGGGGGTACGGGTTTGGAGTTGAGATGGAGGTCGGTGTCACACCCGAAATCCGGTTTTGCCCAGACTCGAGACGTGACTAAAGATTTACTAGTAAAACAAAAATAATGAAATAAAATAAAGTTTCCAAATGGTATATATCCTTCAAAATGTAAAGAGTCACAGCTCAAACGGTAAAACACAATATCCAACATAAAAGAGTACACGTCTCTAAAACTAGCTAAACCCTCAAGCTCCCAAGCTCCGAGAGTCCGACTAATACTGCTCCCGCTCAATACCTGAAACACCACAAAGACAGAAGGGGTGAGCTTACACTCAGTAGGGAAAATGCATAACCAGGTCGCCATTTTAGTTTAATAAACAGGAGTTCACAAGTTCATTCAAATCTTAATAAAACGAGAAACCAAACCGATGATGAAATACGAAGGCAAACCGAATGTTTAACAATTTCAAAGAGTCAATAATGATCGTAGGAAAATAAGAGAATCAATGCATTTCTTAAATACTCTATAGAAGATCGAACGTTCAAGTAATGCCGTGGGACATGAAGTCGCCACCCTCCGATCCACAATACTCGTTGTGTCATGTCGGATTTTCCCTCGATCCAGAGGAGACGCATAACGTCGCAAAGATGTATAACGTCGAGAATACCGGAAACATCCCTAGGAGAATGCATATCATCGGGATTCTCGGAAACGTATCCAAAGGATCATATGTCATAGGGAACCAAGGTAATGCTCCCGTAGGACGCATACACTTGGGTGAATGAACCAATAACTATTCCCCACAAGGTAAACCATCCAAAAGCTCCACCGAGTCCAGTAACCAATGCACCGGAGGGTCCAATAATCAATGCCCCGGAGGGTCCAATCCACCGGCTATGATACTACCCCACACCGGCATTTCCTTCGGTGTAGGTACCATACCGGATACCGATTATGATACTACCCCACACCGGCACTTCCTTCGGTGTAGGTACCATATCGGATACCAAGTTATCATCTTAGGTACTACCCCACACCAACATTCCCCTTTGGTGTGGGTACCTTATAGGCACTACCCCACCCGCAGCGTGGGTGCCATACCGAATATCGATTATGATACTACCCCACACCGGCACTTCCTTTAGTGTAGGTACCATACCGGATATCAAGTTATCAGCTTAGGTACTACCCCACACCAACATTCCCCTCTGGTGTGGGTACCTTATAGGCACTACCCCACCCGCAGCGTGGGTTCCATACCGATATAGATCCACGCTCAAAGATTCACAAGAGAATAACATGCTCAACAATCATAGTGCAACCAAAGCTTATCGAATCACAATTTATCACGACACACCACAAGAATCAATGTAACCTTACACTTACCGTTATACTTACATGTCACGAACCATCGGTACATCGATCACCTGATTGTACCGTTTGGCACAACCAGTCATACTCGATCATTCGTTCAATCAATCAATTATTCCAACATTCAATCAATCAACCAATCATGTAGACATTCAAATTCAACATTCAAACATTCAAGCATGCATTCGATCTAGTTTCATTAGACTCTTGATTATCCTAATGACTAGCAAACAGGCATGTGAAGCTAACACACAACTAATCTGAGGGCTCATCACGGCCTCTCTACCAGTAAATCAATTCCCAAGTATTGAAAGCGAGATATACTAATGATTCACGTCCTAAGCATGCTTGCTAGACATGTCCGGTTATTAGTAATTGAAAGACATTTATTCTAGTTATTCGCATCCTATAAGAAATTCTAGGACCTTTCCATTTTTTATTAACCTAATAGGCATACTAAGCGTTATTTAAACGAGAAGTTAAGATTTTCCCTACCTTGTGGTCTTCCTCTAAATACTCTGCTGAAAAGTCGAATTGCCCCTACTCCGTTCTTCACACGGGTTCCGGATTGGTCTTCGTCTTCTCGGGCGAAGTTCAAGCTCTCGGACGAAGTCCCGTTTCTCGGGCAAAGTCCAAGCCTGGGTTTTTAACAGTTAAAGTCCAATATTAGTTCCGGTAGTCCAAGGTCCGTTGAATTGTTCAAAACGTCCTTAAAATCCCAATTTTAAGTCAAATTTATTAATTTATTATTTAATTAAACCTGCTTTTAAAAATAATCAATTTTTTTAGAACCGGGTTGACCCGGATCCGACCCGGACCCGGCCCCAGACCCGAGTCCAAGTCCAAACCCAAGTTCTGATCCGGGCCCAAGGCCCGTTCTGTCTCGTCCAGCTCGATACTGACCTGGCCCAAAGGCTTGTGACATGGCATGCGTCTTCTCGGCCCAAGGCTTTCTGGCCCAAGGCCTGGTGCAGCCTCTTCTCTGAGCTTCGCTCAACTCCGGCGAGTCAAGATTTTCCGGCCGCCGAGCACAACGTCAGGGACGCCTGAGAAGGGGGGAAACGAGGGCAGATAAGGCACTAGGGTGACGGCGAAGACAAGACTGGGACGGCAGAGCCTCGCAAACGACTCAAACCCGCCCCCGGCTCAGATCTGGAGCTTGCTAGATCGTCGGCGAGGGTTCCGACCAGAGTAGCTCGAATCAAGCTTGGGATGGTACGGTTTCGGTCAAGGCGAGGTCGAGAGGAGAGGAAGAAGGGGGAAAACACACTAACCGCGCGAAACGGACTCGGGAAGCTCGAACCGAGTCGTTCTCCGACGAACTCGCGTGGTTCCGGCGATGAAGGCTCGAGTCGAACTCGTGGGGATTTGGGGCGAGTTTCTGGTGAATGCAAGGATGGTTGCGCGAGAGTGAAGGGGAAAGGAGTAGATGTAGAAGAGAGTGAAGGAGGACGACGAGAACTGCCGAAGAAGGAGGGTCGGGAATCGCAGCGTGAGAGAGACGTGAGAAGGCGATGAACAGTACTCGGCACAGTAGGGTTTGGTCGCTTAAAAAGTGCCTGACCTTGAATCCGACTTGGGTCGGGCTCACACAATTGGGCCAGCGTTTGTTCCATCAATGGGCCCTGAGCTGGCCCTGAGCTGGGTCTTTTTCTCCTCTTCTGGTTTGTTTTGGATCGGTTGTGATCCTTTTTTCTGGCGGATTTGGTCGGAGGTGCTTCATTGCTGAGGAGGGAGATCTGTTGGCTGGTCCGTGATTTCGTTGGCGTGGGACTCGAAGTGGCCTCTTTCTGCTTCCATAGTTTTCGATGGGTGCTGGTCTCAAGAAGGGTTTGATGAGGTTACTTTACGTGTTTTCTGTTTTGTTTTTTTAGGCTTTTGTTGGTTGGGCTTTATTGCCTTAGTTTACCCATGTTGGGCCTGGTTCTTTGTTGGGCTATGCCTGTGTAGTTGATGTAATAGGTTGCTGATTTGTTGTATTAGGGTCTGAGACCTTTGTTCTTGTTGTTAACCCATGTTAGGTCTTGGTTTGTGGTTGTGCCATATTGGCCAATCACTTGTTTGTAATACTGTTTGAGGGCATCGCCCTTGGCCTTCAGCTACACTTTGTAGTTGTTGGTTTCTACAAAAAAAATCTGTTGATAAAAAAAAAGTAGTATGTGTTGTTCGCATGCATTTACATTGTTCCATAACAACATTTTTTTCTCCCATGATCCAAAAGCTTTCTAAAAAAACCCTACATTTTCCTTGTCCAGCTGCCACACCTCTGTTGTGCTTTTCACCGGTGACAACCATAGCTGTCACCGGCGAAGGATTCCCCTCATCCTTTCACCTTATCCTTCTCCTTCTTCTTCCTCTCTTTCTTTTCCCTCTAACCTTTTTGCTTGTGCTCGTCGGTTCTGAAGGTTTCCTCTCTCCTCGCCGTGTGTTGCTCCTCGTTTTCTCGGACATGGTCGCGTCCCTGGCCTGTGAGGTCTGAAGCTTAGTGAGCTCGGGATTGAGGGGCTATGGTCGTTTTAGACCTACCTTCTTCTTCTTAGATGGCTGCCGGAGCTTCTACGGACGGTCGGAGCTCGGTACTCTACAATGTCAAGCTCCGGGAGGTTTGGTGGGTAGTGAACTCGGGGTTGCAGTTGCAGATCTAAACTCCAACCCAAATCTGCTGCAACTCAGTTTCCTCGGCTCGCCGGAGTTTGAAGCCTCTTGTTGCTCGATGCTACCTTGTCTCCGGTGTGGTGGCTACGGTTCGTGTCCGGTTCGTTCAACTGGATTGCATCTGGACAGTATCCTGGTCGGGTCGGGTTGGGTACGGGTCCGGGTCGGGCATGGTCAGGTCCGGATCCAGTTCTTTTAAGGGTCAGGTCTGACCCGGGTCAGGTTTCAGGCCTCTATCTGTGGCGGCGTCTAGCCTTTTGGGGACTTTCGAAGATCTGGGCGTGGGAAGTCGTTTCTGGTGGTTCAGATCAGCATGGATCTCGTTTGTTTTCAGGTGGTTGGTCGGCGTAGACTTCATACTCTGAGTTTGTCATGATCTCCGTTTTGGGTGTTGGCCATCGGGGTAGCAGCTCGTTCTTGTCTCTAGCGGGCTTCTTTTTCAGTTCTGATTGTAGGATGTATTTCTTCATCCGCTTGGGTGTTGATCGTATTGGTTCTGGACCAGTGGTGTTTAGTGACTCGATTTGGTGTCTTTTTGGTCGATGTCCCGGGTGGTAGTTGCGCTGTTCTCCAGACCCGCTCGAGGTGGGTTTCCTTTAAAGCGGCTACGTGGAGTGGTGGTTTTTTGACGCTGAGTTGGCTTTGATCTCCTTTTTGGGGTGTTGGCCATCGGGGTAACTGCTCTTTCGTGTCTCTTGCGGGGCCTGGTTTCATATCTGTCGTGGGACGCATTTTTCCATCGTCTTGGGTGTTGAACGTGTAGATCTGGTTCGGTCTTGTTGGTTTACTTGGTGTGGTGTCTGGTTCGTCACTTCTCCTTGCTCATGTTCGGGTGTCGAGTACTTCAGACCTGATCGTGGGACGCGTTTCTTCATTCTCTCGAGTGTGGATCGTTGTGGATCCGGTTCTTCGTCGTGTTGATGCGTGTTATGCTGCTCTTGTGGAGGTTTGAGCTCGTTCTCGGTAGAAATATCGGTCCTCTCCTTTTGTTCCTTTTCTTGGTGATGTCCGGAATTGGTTTCGGAGGACTGAGTTCGAGCTCTTTTGTCTGCGGGAAGTTCTATTCCGTGCCTTCTCCGTCTCTCGGGCCTTTGGAGGTGTCTAGTTTCAGCTTTGGTTGTGGGACACGGTTCTTCAACCTACTTGGTGTAGATCGTTGCAGAGCTGTTCTTCTTACTTCTGGTGGTCCGTTTGGTTTCTCGTGTGCTTAATGGTTGGAAAATCTAGGTTTCAGACCCTCTTTGTGCGCTTAAAGGTAGCAAAATTCGGGTGCTAGACCTTCTCCTTTTCTTTTTTGCGCTTCATGTTTGTCATATCTGGTTATTTAGACCTCTTTTGTTTGGTTTGCTCCCATGTTGGGATGTCGAGGTTCCTTGTATAGGAACACTCTTCATATATCTGGTCACTCCTCTTGTAGGGACTCTCATGAGGCCGAGCCGACAGGTCAGCTCTCGATTCACTCAAAGGTTTGCAGCTGGGCCTTTCCATGTACTCCTTTTCTACCTCTAAAGAGATTTAATTTAAATTTTCATTCGTTGATCCACAAAAAAGTAGTACATGTCGTTGTAAATGATTCATTACTTTTTAACATACAATATAAAATTAATTTATTGTGTTATGCAAATGAGTCATTTTCATTTTATTTATAACCTCTATTGTAGAATTTTATTTGGAAAACGGATTAAATAGATCATTTGCTTAAGTTTTACCATTTGGGCTACGGATATAACCCGAGTTACTCTTATCCGTGGCTAAAGTGAGAGTACTTAAGTCACAGTTCCCCATATCCGTTGTCCAAGTGACTGGACAGAGAGCAAATGCTCTGTTTCGGTCCTAAAAACGATCAATCGTTACCTTAAAATACATGTTTTATGCAATTTTTTTGGTTGAAAAATAGTTTTTGTAAGAGTATAACATCATAACATGATTTTTTTTAAAGTGGCCATTTTTTTCTCTCTACAGAAATGGAAGCCTGAAAACCCTAGCCGCCCAAGCCTTCTCAGCCTTTAACGCCTCTCCCCTCGCCAACGACGTCACTGGCTCCGGCCATAGACGTCGCCGGTGGGATCGTTACCCCTCCTTTTTCCTCCTCCTTCCTGCTCCTTTGTTTTTCCTTTTTTTTTCCCCTGTTTTGACCTATCCTTGTGCTCGACTTCTCAGTGGCACTACTAGATTCCTGGTCGTTCTTGTAGGTCGGGGTTGGTTGGTATTCCGATAGGAGGTTGGTTGGTGTTCTCCGTGGAAGTTCTCTGCACCGGAGTCGCGTCCTTTGCTCAGCTTCAAAAAAAATGTATCATACATAACTAAACTTTAGATTGCATTACCTCAGAGACAAGGAGAAAAATGGATCATTGCTTTCTTCCACGACTCTCAAATATATTCAATAACAAGTGATTTGAAAGATCAGAAATGGAATTGGGAACAAAAGGAATGTAAATGGAGACTAATTGATAATTATCAGGTTATATATAAGGGAATGAAAAGACATAAGACACACTGGTTCGATTTTAGGATCATTTCCTCTTCTGTTGATTTTGTTCACTTTAATTAATTTTATTAAAAAAATCGTTTCGTATTCTCTTGATTTCGTTCAGTAGATTAAATATCCAAATGTTAAATAATAACAGTACAAATATGGGACACATATACACATTACTTTTCATAGTGTATTACTAAAGTCTATTTAAAAGTATTCATTACATATCAATTTGAGGATAAAAAAACCTCTCTTTTTTGCTCTCTCTCTACTTTAACCCTAGCTTCCCAACCTCCTCCGCTTCTGCTTCTCCCCCGCCGGCGGTATTCTGGTCTTCACGACCATGGAGCTGCCGGCGGTGGTTGTCCTCTTTAACCTTACTCCCTCACTTCCTCTCCCCCCCTTCAGCTTCTTTTTCCCCTTTTTCACTCCCTCTTCTTCCCTTTCCGACCCAGATCTGTAAGGCAAGGGGTCTAAGACGGCCTGTGTTTCTCCTCCGGGCGTCTTTGTTGCTGGAGGTCGATGATTTGGGGTTGGCCGTCATCGAGTTGCAGGGACAAGGTGCGATTCAGGCTGCCGGAAACAGTGCATGTCTCTCGTCGATGACCCTTTTCCTTTTCAGATCTACTCTCGTTTTCACCCGTTTCTTCTTCTCCTTCAGCCCGTGACCTCCTCCGGTCTCCGACTCGACGTCGGTGGTCTTTTCTCTCTCTCGCCTTCTCTGTCCTCGACCGGTGGTTTTTCAGATCTATTTGTGGGAGATTTTTCTCTATCTTTTGCTGGAGATTGTCGTAGATCCGAGTCCCATCACTGCTCTTCTCCAGGGTTTTCTTTGATTCGCTCCTGTTTCATATTCCTTCACCTGCCTCTTCTTCGTTCCCATGTTATCGGGCCTCGTCGGACCGTCCTTTCCGGCGAGGGTTTTTGGTCATCTTGGGCCTTGGTTGGAAGACACTGGTTTGGGGGTGTGGGTCAGGCGTCATCGGAGCTTGGAGCGGACCCTTTTCTGGCATCTTCGTCCCGGCTGCTTGTTCTCCTTCGGAGGATGAAGCTTTGTCTCGTCACTTGATTGTCGTTGGTGCTGGCCAGCGTGGTTTCTGTTTTTCAGATCTCCGACGGGGACATTTAGATGCGGCGAGTTGGGTTCGAGAAGTTTGTGGTTTGGTTTGGGGTACTTGCTGGCATCAGGCTCTTTGGTGTTTTGCTTGTCTGGAGATTTTGGCACTCGGGACAAGGGCTACCTTCGACGTTTCGTTATTGTGGGGTGGGCTTTGCTGGGTTTATGTTTCTTTTGGTTTGATTCTATTGGTTTTGGTCGGATTAATTTGTTGTTGTTGCTTGCTTTATCTACTCTCTATACTTAGTCCGACCTGTTATACCCTGCGTGGTATTGTTGTTCTTCTTTTGTTGTGCTTAAAGGTTGTTATTCTCGGGTATAGGTTTGTTAGACCCGTATTGGTTTATGTTTCGGTACTTACTCTGCAAGGTCACTTGCGCTAGGGACCTCATTAGAGGTTTCCTTTGTTTGTAAGTATCCGTCGTTGAGGGGTTTCCCCTTTGCCTCGTCTTTCTAAGACTTGGTATTTATAAAAAATAGCCGATAAAAAAAATCACATATCAATTTGATGTCCTTTTTATAATTGAAAATATAGGTTTGTTAACAATATTTATTAGAATCATGATAGAACTACTTGCAGGGAAAAGATCTTATTTGAATCACACTAGTGTTGTTTATAACTTATAGATGTGCTGGTACTGTCTTTGGTCGATTGTTGGTACACCATGTTAAACAATGATGTGTACCCAATTGTAGAGGTCCTGGAAGTATATTTATAATACTGTTGGTACAGTCTATTTAATATTGCAAAATCTGGCCGATTGGCGCCAATCGGCGATATTTTTTCCGTAATCCAACTAGGGACCAAAACAACGGCGTTTGGCCCCAATCCGTCGCCGCTAAACGACGAGGATTTTGTCTCTTGTTCGGAAAGGGACTAAAAGCTTGTCGTTTGGCCATAATCAGTAGAAGATTGCCCCCCCCCCCCAACAACGAGGACTTTGACTGTTATTTGAATCACTTGAGTGTTGTTTGTAACATAGTATATGTAAAACCCACTTCGTTTAAAAGAATATTAAACTGCAATCTGAAACGTGGGGGGTATGTTTTGCAACAAGTTTATTTGGAAAAGAAAAATAAAAAAAAGAGAAAAAGAAGAAAAGATAAGTAAAATATATTAGTATATTAAAAGAAGAGAGTAGAGAAAGGCAGGCCTGGTCAGGTGGAAAGTTGGGCCAGCTCGGGCCCATTTCTCAACTGCGCAGGCCCGGAACGATCCCGATCCTTTCTGCGTGAGGGCCGGCCCAGTACCGCCATTTATAAGGGGCAAAACCCTAGCGATGTCATTGTTCATCGTCCCTTCGCCTCCCACCCTCTCTTCCTTCTCTCGCGACCGAACCCCAGATCATGCCGCCGTCACACTCTCCGACCACCCTCGACCTCCTCCTCCATCGTCTTCTGCTTCATCTCCTTCGCTTCCTTCTTTTCCATCCACTACTCCCATCAGAACCCAGAAACAGAACCCCAATCCCCTCTTCTTCTCTCTTCTTCTCGCTCGACGCCATTGCCGGAATCTCTCGGTCTGGCTTCGCTCGCAAGCTCGGATCTCGTCGCGCCGACGACGGGAAGCACAAATCGGTTCGTGCCTCCCTCGCCGACCCTTTTCCAACCTAAGCCACCAGACAACCCACCCCCGTCGAGCCTTGCCTTCTCTTCCCCCTTGTGCGCCGCCGTGAGGATTCGTACGAGCCAGCGAGAGCTCTGAAGGGCTACGGGTCTCAACGGGCGCGGACCACCGGAGGGTTTATCGCTAGAGCTGTGGAGGAAATCGTCTCCCGAGCTCCACCTGCCTTCTTCAACTTCCCCTAACGCCACAGACGGCGGCCGGAAAGAAACCCTAGCCACCGTTTCGTCTCCAGCTCAGATTTGGGCCACGACAGGCCAATGGGCCACGGAGACAGGCCTTGGGCCAATCAGAACCAAATCGGGCTTCAGGCCCGTGTGACGCATGGACCAGGACGGCTACTGGGCCAGGCTTAGGTCCGAGGCCCGAGTTCAAGACGGGTTTGGACGGGTCCGGGTTCAGACCGGGTTTGGATCCGGGTTGGACCTGGATCCGGGTCGGATCCAGGTCAGACCGGTTTCAAAGTTTAATATTTTTAAAATCAAATTTAAATAATTTATTAATCTAATTATTTGACTTAAAATTGGACTTTAACGGACAAATTGTACAATTCAGAGGACCCTTGGACAACTACCGGGACTTATTGGACCTTTATCTGTTGAACTAAGATTTAACTTTGCCCGAGAGCTTGGACTTCGCCCGAGAAGACGAAGACCACTCCGGAACCCGTGTGAAGAACGGAGGAGGGGCTAATCGACTTTTCAGCAGAGTATTTAGAGGAAGACCACAAGGTAGGGAAAATCTTAACTAATAGGTTTAGTATGCCTATTAGGTTAATAAAAATGGAAAGGTCCTAGAATTGCATATAGGATGCGAATAATTAGAATAAATGTCTTTCAATTACTAATAACCGGTTGTGTCTAGTAAGCATGCTTAGGACGTGAATCACTAGTATAGCTCGCTTTCAATACTTGGGAATTGATTTACTGGTAGAGAGGCCGTGATGAGCCCTCGGATTAGTTGTGTTAGCTTCACATGCTTTGTTTGCTAGTCGTTAGGATAATCAAGAGTCTAATGAAACTAGATCGAATGCATGCTTGAATGTTTGAATGATTGAACTTGAATGCTTGAATCATTGGTTGATTGATTGAATGCTTAAATGATGAATGGTTGATCGAGTATGACTGGTTGTGCCAAGGAGGCACGATCAGGTGATCGATTGACCGGTGGAGAGCAAGTGGTAAGCGATGGTAAGTGTAATTATGGGTATGAATCTCGTGTGGTGTGTTGATGAACGTGTGTATTTCTATGATTGGTTATAGACCATGCGGGGCATTTTTTGGTAGATACTGCGGGATATTGATTGTGGACCCTGCGGGGCATTGTTTGGTAGATCCTGCGGGATATTGATTGGTAGACCCTGCGGGATATTGATTGGTAGATCCTGCGGGGCATTGTTTGGCAGATCCTGCGGGATAATGGTTATGCACCCTGCGGGGCATTGGTTATTGAGCCTGCGGGCAACGGTTATGGGCCTTGCGGGGCATTGGTTATTGAGCATGCGGGCAATGGATTGGACCCTGCGGGGCATTGATTATTGGACCCTGCTGGGCATCGACTACTGGACCCTGAGGGGCATTGATTACTGGACCCTGCGGGGCGTTGGATATTGGACCCTGCGGGGCAATTGGACGGTTTACCCTGCGGGATTGATTACTTGTTATTTCACCCGAGTGTATGCGTCCTACGGGAGCATTACCTTGGTTCCCTATGACATATGGTCCTTTGGAGACGTTTCCGAGAATCCCGATGATAAGCGCCCTCAGGGGTTGTTACCGGTAGTCCGACGTTATGCGTCTCCTCTGGACCGAGGGAAAATCCGATATGACACAGATAGTATTGTGAATCGGAGGGTGGCGACTTCATGTCCCACGACATTATTCTACTTTGTCCCGATGACATATGGTCTTTTGGTGACATTTCCGGAGATTCCGACGTTATGTGCCCTTCGAGGGATACTTCCGGTAATCCGATGTATGTGTCTCCTCTGGGCCGAGGGAAAATCCGATATGACACAAAGAGTATTGTGGATCGGAGGGTGGCGACTTCATGTCCCACGACATTACTTGAACGCTCTATCTTTTATTGAATGCTAAGAAACGTTTTGTCTCCCTAAATTTCTATGATTTTCGTTAGCTCTTGGAAAGCATTAAATACCATGTTTTACTTCCCGTATTTCAACACCTTCTTAGTTCTTCGAATTATTGAGTCTCGAATGAAATTGTGGATTTCTGTTTATTAAACTTAAAGGCATGCCCTGGTTATTTATTTTCCCTACTGAGCGTAAGCTCACCCCTATTTGTTTGTTTACTGTTTTTACAGGCTTGCGTGATGAGTAGTGGACTCGAGGCTCGGGAGCTTCTGGAGTCCGGGTGCTTAGAGGTGTTGGTCGTATTTGGTGGTCATGAATTTTGTTAAAGACTTATTATGACATTTGTAAACCCTTTTGTTGGAGAATTGTTTCATAAGTGGTGATTTGGAGACGTTTTGTTGAATTAAAGTCAGATGATTTTATTGGTTTTATGTCCTTTTAGTATTACAATTGCCTCATCCTTAAGTCACGTTTCAAGTCCGGCCAAAACCGGATGTGGGGCGTGACAATATAGATGTGCTGGTACTGTCTTTGATCCATTGCTGGTACACGATATCAAACAATGATATGTACCCCATTGTAGAGGTCCTGGTATTATATCAGTAATACTACTGGTACAATTTATTCAACATTGCCAAAGATGGATTCTATGTATATTATCACATTTAAAAATATAAGAACTTCATTCTGATTTATATTGTTGTACTACGAAAAGTTTATCACAAAATTTTTAGTAGTATTAGAGATGTTTATCAGCACAGAGAACAAAACAAGAGATCCATTATATTAGATGATAAAGGGTGATGTAAAACATAAACTTAGGATCTTTTAACAACAACATCATAACAAAAGATGGGACAAGCCCATACAATAAAAATAAAAACACAAAAACATGAAACACAAAACACTGACCCATAAACATCTACTGCAATTCCATTGTTTTGAAAAGTCTGACAGTATATCATGGGCTTCTAACAACAACATCCTAACAAAAAATGGACAAGCTCATACAATAAAAAGAAAAACACAAAACACTAACCCATAAACATCTATTGCAATTTGATTGTTGTGGAAAGTCAGACGGTATTTCATGGGCTTCTTGAACATTCTTCTTGAGAACCTCATGGGCAGCTACTTCTTCAGCTGTCTGTTGGGTCTCGAGGTAGGGTTGGAGATGAACCAACTCGCAGCGGAAAATCAAGGAAAATCAAGAGACGATTAAAACCATGAAACAACTAACAAAGAATGGATTCACAAGAGAAAAATTCAGCACTAGTTCTTACCAAAACAAGAACACCGGGTAACGAATGATTGGCTTGAGTCTCCAAGACGCCTACGTATCCACATGGGAATCAAAGCCACGTAGTTCTTCTCTTTGAGGACTCAAGAACACAAAAATTGGTGGACCCGACTACTGTTGGACATTTCCGGTATGGAAGGCTTGGAGGCGATGAACGAATCACGGGACCTCGTTGGAAATGGCCACGGGCCATGTTCCAAGAGGCCCATGAAAGGCCCATGCAGCCAAGGCCCATGGAACTAATTAATCAAGTCTTGATTAATTAGTACTAAACAAGCAAGACAAGGATTAAGGTGTTGGTGATTCACCACCTAACCCAATCTTGTCTTGCCATACTTTGTCCTATTTACACCTTACTTGACACCATACTTGTTCCATGCCTTTAGTTGGACAAGTATGAGTTTTGTTATGTTTAAGTCATCTTTTTTCAACATAACAAACACAAGACAAGAATAGGAAAAACAACTTCTCTCTCCCTTCCCTTGCAATTTCGGGTTTGGCAAGCTCTCACCTCCATTTTTGTGTTCTTGAGTCCTCAAAGAGAAGAACTACGTGGCTTTGATTCCCATGTGGATACGTAGGCGTCTTGGAGACTCAAGCCAATCATTCGTTACCCAGTGTTCTTGTTTTGGTAAGAACTAGTGCTGAATTTTTCTCTTGTGAATTCATTCTTTGTTAGTTGTTTCATGGTTTTAATCGTCTCTTGGTTTTCCTTGATTTCCCGCTGCGATTTGGTTCATCTCCAACCCTACCTCGAGACCCAACAGTGGTATCAGAGCCGTGCTACCTTCGGGATTCACAAGACGGTGTTCAAAGTTTCGGTTTTGCTTGAAAGTTTCGTTTTTGGCATTTTGTTTTGCTAAATTGTTTGATAACATGTTTTAAATACTTGTTTATGGATTTAATGCATGTAAAATGAATTTTTAAAAATTATTTCAAATCTGGAAATTTTGAAAAAAATTTGATTTTTCGGGTCTCGGGAGCGAGACTCTCGGGGAGCCGAAACCGGGACCGAACGGGGCTCCGTTGGATGGAGATAGGCCAAGCATGACCATTGGATGGTTGATATGCCAAGGCTAAACCGTTTTGTTAGTTATGACGAGTTTGGAACCGTCATGACGAACTCGAAGATCAAATGTTCAAAAGTTTCATTTTTGAACGGTTTCGATAAACCGAGCATCAAAAAATTTCGAAACTTGGCTATTAATTAAAACCGGAAAATCACATGATGTTTGATAACATGCTTGTTTGATAACACGATGTGTGATGTGATGTTGGCATGGTGTACATAATAGCACCGAGCTCAATTTAATTATTTATCGCTTTTCATGGCCTGCGAGCCGTTAGTGTTAGCGTCTAATTATTCTTTCAAGGTGTGGTCGTCGAACCACTTGTTTGTAATATTTATTTATTCCCGACCTGCGAGTCGTGTATTAAATTGTAATATTTTACTCAAGATGAAGAAAGGGCGAAAAGGTCATTTGGTGGCTTTTCGGGTGTTGGCATCGGCTTGGAGTCGGTGGAGTTCAAGAAGCTAGTGGGAGTTAGTTTAGGGGGCTATTATGTGCATATTTATCGCTTTATGCTTGGTTTAGTTTATGCATGATTAATTCTGTGTTTTAGAATTGCATGCTTAACTTTATTTACCGAGCATATCACCTCACATGCAAAGATAAAATTGGAATTTTAATCCTTGTGTGTGAGCCCTTAGAATCGTCATTACATTGGATGTAGTTGACGCGTTCGAAGGAAGAATTACATTGGATGTAATTTGAGGCATCATTGCATTTGGAATGTAGTTGATGTGCTCATCGCATCTAGGATGTGTCAAAGTTTTAAACACAACCGGACAAGTAAAAACGGGTCATGTCCGATACCTCCCAATTATCAACACCTTACTACCTCCCCGTCCTATGGGTGTCGTGCGCATTAGCGGAGCATCCATGGGAAAGCGGGGTAGTAGGTTTGGACGACATATGTGGGTGTCGTGCGCATTAGCGGAGCACCTACATAGTGACGGGCCATAGTTGAAAATTGGTGGACCCGACTACGATTCTCAGCCTGAGGTTGAGCTAGGGTAACAGATAGGGTAAGCCGTGTACATAAGTGCATACCCTAGCCAAGAGTCACATTGGATGTGATTGGATGGAGTCTTACCTACATAGCTCGATTAAGTGGTGAGCATTAGTTCAGCTTAATCGAGTGAATCAAGGATCTTGGTTTCAGATTCTAAAGGTTTAGAATTGATTGTTGGTGTTTAAGCTTGATCTTCATAAAATTTATTCAGTTTACTGATTGAATTTTATCTGTTGTAGATCAAATGGCAAATTCAGCGAACATTAATAGTTTGTCATTAAAAACCATTCTTGACAGGGTCAAGCTAAATGAGACAAACTATTTGGACTGGTACAGAATTTTGAGGATAGTCCTCAAGTCTGAACGCAAAGAATATGTCCTTGACAAGGCTGTCTCTAAGACCATATCAGAGTTACATGAAGTGTCATTAACTGCTGAGAAGAATATCTCAGGGATCTGGGATCCAAGGATACTCTGATGGTCAACAAGGGAATTGGAAGTGGCAAGGGCTGGGCCCATGCGCACTTGGCAGGAAAGATGAGACACCTAAGAATGTCTGCTTCTACTGCCAACAGCCTGGTCATTGGAACCGGGGTTACATGAAGTTCACGGCTGATCTGAACAAGGGCAGTGGGACTGCGCCTTCATCAAATAGCCTGGATGATCTGAAGAAGGGCAGTAGGACTACGCCTTCATCAGGAAACCTGGATGATCTAAGGAAGGGCGATGGGACCGTGCCTTCATTCGGTATTAACTCTATAGAGCTACATCTCTCTACTTCCAAAGATTCATGTGTATTAGATACCATGAATGAATCTCACACATGCACTAATATATGGTGGCTGAAAGTAGGAGAGATTTGGAAAGCACGAAATGGACCTCAGAGTTGTGGCAACTGCAGTAGGATCCATGAGTCTTGCTTTGCCAAGAGGCCTTGTCTTAGTATTGTATAATGTATATTGCATACCTACTTTTAGTAGGAATATTATATCTGTATCCGTGTTTGACAAGGAAGGATATAATGTTAATATTGGAAATGGAGTTTTCAATGTTCTATGCAATGATATGTTTTATACCAGTACTGACATGGTTGGAGGATTGTACATATTAGATATGGGTAACAATGCCTCAAGTTCTATATATTCCGTTAATACCAAGAGGTCTAAATCCAACGATTTAAACCTAACTCTGTTATGGTACTGTCATTTGGGTCGCATAAACAAGAAGCGTCTATCAGCACTTCAGAAGTGCGGGCTTTCAGGTTCATGCGAATTCCATTCGATCGATAGGTGCAAGGTTTGTTTGATGGGCAAAATGACTAAAGTGCCCTTTATCGATCGCGATGAAAGGGCGGGTGAATTATTGGGGCTGATACACTCGAATGCGTGTAGACCAATAAGTTCACTTGCCAGGAGGGGTTTTAGCTACTTTATCACATTTACTGATGATTACAGTAAATATGGTTATGTCTATTCGGTGAGACATAAGTCTGAAGCTTTTGATAAATTTAAAGAGTTTAAGACTATAGTAGAAAACCAGCTCGACAAAGGTATTAAGGCACTTCAATTGGATCGAGGTGGAAAATACTTGACCACAGAGTTATTAGATCATCTAAAAGAGAATGGGATCCTTTTGGAATGGACTCCTCCTAGGTCACTGTAGTTGAAAGGTGTAGCCAAACGGAGAAATCGGACATTGTTAGACAATGGTCTGTTCCATGATTAGTTGGACTGATCTCCCAATCTCTTTTAGGGGTTTTGCTCTAGAGACGACCGCATTCATAGTGAATCGGGCTTCGACGAATGGTGTGGAAGGGACACCATTTTAAAAATGGTACGGGATGATGCCCGCTTTGTCCTTCCTAAAGATTTGTGGTTGCGAGGCTTATGTGAAACATTTGGTTTCGACTAAGCTCGAACCAAGATCTGAGATATGCACCTTCGTGTGGTATCTCAAAGCAACAAGGGGATACTATTTCTACAATCCCAGTGAGAACATGGTGTTCGTCGCTTGGGGTGGGGTCTTTATGGAAAAGAAGTTTTGTTTCCAAAGACGTCATTGGGAGGACTGTGCATCTCGAAAAAATTCAGGATGGTATAGATCCGTCTAAACCAATTGACAACCCAGTAGAAAGGAGCCAGAGATTGTCGTAGAGTGAGAACCAATTCCTGTTACAATTCCGGAAGGTCCAAGGCCATTTGAAATGGTCAATCTTCCACCTCCAAGATATGGTATCCGGAGGTGACAATGAAGTCATGGTGGATCACGATGATCCAGCCACCTTTCAAGAAGTCGTGGATGGGCCCGACTCCGAGTTATGGCTGGGAGCCATGAGGGAGGAAATGCAATCCATGTCGGACAACCGAGTCTGGGAACCGGTTGATCCCATCAATGGTGTGAGGACCATCGGATGCAAATGGATCTTCAAGGTGAAGATGGACATGGACAACAACCCTCTGACCTACAAAGCTCAACTGGTGGCGAAAGGTTATAGGCAGATCCAATGGATTGACTATAAGGAAACCTTCTCCCTAGTGGCTATGGTCAAAATCGATCCAAATTCTTCTTGACACAACTGCGTATCATAATTACGAGATATGGCAAGTGGATGTCAAAACCGCTTTCCTAAATAGAAATTTGACTGAGTACGTTTGTATGTCTCGGCCCAAAGGTTTTGACGATCCGAAGAATACGGGAAAGATTTATAAGTCGTTGAAATCCATTTATGGATTGAAACAAACTTCTCGGAGTTGGATCCTTCGTTTTGATGAAGTTGTAATTGGATTTGGCTTAATCAAGAACGAGGATGAATCTTGCGTTTATAAGAAGGCTAGTGGGAGCAAGATTAACTTTCTGGTTCTCATTGAAAACGACATCACAACCTTGCACGAGACTAAAGCTTGGTTGAGGAAGTGTTTTTCAATAAAGGACTTAGGTGATGCTTCTTATATCTTTAGGATTAAGATATGTAGAGATCGCACCAAGAGGGTCTTGGATTTAAGTCAGGGAACCTATGTGAACAAGGCATTGAGTAGGTTCTTAATGCTCGATTCAAAGAAAGGACTCTTACCCACTAGTCATGGCATTCATCTCAGCAAGACTCAGTGTCCTAAGACACCTGATGAGCTGAAAAGGATGATGAGAATCATATGCGCCTGGGAGTAGGATCGATCATATATGCCATGACATGTATGAGACCGGCTGTCTCGTAAGCCTTATGTTGTACTAGTAGACATCAGTCTAACCCGGGAAAGATGATGTTGAACTAGTCGTCGAAGGATGAGTAGACGTTAGTTTTCCAAGACAAATCAAGATGACTTTAGAAGTCAGTCAGGATATGTGTTTATGCTGAATGGCAGAGCTTTAGCTGGGAGAGCGTAAAGCAAGATACGTAAAGCAAGATACCATTGCCGAATCTACAACAGAGGCCAAGTACATGGATGCTGCAGAGGCAGCTAAGGAGGCTATGTGGATTTGGAAATTCACAGCAGGGTTGGATGTAATTAAAAACCCATCCAGCCCGGTGAATCCATTTTGCGACAACACAAGGGCCATTGCGCAAGCTAAAAGCCCAGATCGCATAACAAATCCAAACATGTACTACGACGTATCCATCTAATCAGAGAAATACTGAATTGAGGTGAAGTGAAGATAACCTATATTGCAACAGATGATAACATAGCCAACCCTTTGACTAAGGTGGTGTCGCTGCCTGAACATGTTAGACATGTAAAGTCGATGGGGGACATATTGGAGTTTAGATTGGAACTAGGGCAAGTGGGAGATTGTTATTCTTAGTGCCCATAGTTCAATCCTAAATGTCCAAATGTATATATCATCGTTAGCAATAAAATCAAAACGGCTTTATATTACTTATGTGTTGGAGTAATATATCGATGTGTGCTCTGATCTATGCCCACCATGCGAATAGAACCATAGATTTAGATAGATCATACTCGATGGGTCCCTAGTCAACAAAGCTTCATTAGAAGCGACTAGTATGAAAGATGGCTCTTTATGGCTTATGTTCTGTTAGTCATTGGAATGAGAATCAGGAGTCTGATCATAGATATCATGTGGGACATGATATTGGACGACCCACCCTGAATATGTGCCATAGATTAAGTCATGAACATATTCAGTGTCGTAGCTTGTCATGTATCCTTAGACCAAGGAGTCTTTGTGATCGCTATGTAGTCAACAACTGAGTTTGACCTGAGCCTAACGTTGTCCGTAACAGGGCTTCCATAACGGCCAGGATTGGCTTGGGGACGGGCTACATGAGTGACACGAAAGACGGCTAAGGGATTTATCCCTCATACTGAGGTATGAGAAAGATATCGGTTCTCGGCCGCTTGATCGAGAGTGACTGAAAGAATAGCATGACCATGCACATGATATTGGGTATCATATCTTTAGTCATCTCACATATCAAGGAACATTGATTGAGAATAATAAGGATGACGGCTCTATGCCTTATCTCAATCAGGATATCGGAGATAAAAGGATAATGACAGGGATGACGGAAAGGTTAGAATCGACAGGGTCGATTCGTTATGCAGTGTCAGGCAATACTAAAGTCTCGTTAGTTGCCACTTAAATAGGATCAAGTAAAATGGGATTTTACGTTGATCTATTGACATGCATAAACCTAAGGGTCACACCGGAGGATGAAACTCATTGACACATTTATGGAGAATGGCCAAAAGGGAGTTGTCTCGGGACATGACCAAAACTGGGTTTTGGGTCATGTGCCCGTAAGTGAATAGGACTTTATGGATCGAGACAAGGCTTGGAGTCTTGGGATTGATCGCGTCGGATAATGTTGGACATTTCCGGTATGGAAGGCTTGGAGGCGATGAACGAATCACGGGACCTCGTTGGAAATGGCCACGGGCCATGTTCCAAGAGGCCCATGAAAGGGCCATGCAACCAAGGCCCATGGAACTAATTAATCAAGTCTTGATTAATTAGTACTAAGCAAGCAAGACAAGGATTAAGGTGTTGGTGATTCACCACCTAACCCAATCTTGTCTTGCCATACTTTGTCCTATTTACACCTTACTTGACACCATACTTGTCCCATGCCTTTAGTTGGACAAGTATGGGTTTTGTTATGTTTAAGTCATCTTTTTTCAACATAATAAACACAAGACAAGAATAGGAAAAACAACTTCTCTCTCCCTTCCCTTGTAATTTCGGGTTTGGCAAGCTCCCACCTCTATTTTTGTGTTTTTGAGTCCTCAAAGAGAAGAACTACGTGGCTTTGATTCCCATGAGTGACACGAAAGACGGCTAAGGGATTTATCCCTCATACTGAGGTATGAGAAAGATATCGGTTCTCGGCCGCTTGATCGAGAGTGACTGAAAGAATAGCATGGTGGGCATAGATCAGAGCACACATCGATATATTACTCCAACACATAAGTAATATAAAGCCGTTTTGATTTTATTGCTAACGATGATATATACATTTGGACATTTAGGATTGAACTATGGGCACTAAGACTAACACTGTCCAGTTTGTTGTATTCAGTGCTCTCATTTCATTGTGAAGCGCTCTCAGTTCCATTTGTGCAGAGATGATCTTGTGTTTGATACTCCAGAACACATATTATCTCCTTGCCCGGTTGACTGCTCTATTATTAGTTTCAGTTTGATTCCTCAAACCGAAATTATCCTCCCTGAAACCATGTACCCCGTTTATCTTCTAAAACAAATAAAAAGTTGTAATAATGTTGAGTTCTACATGTTAACAACAGGGTATTTGTCGCCAAATTGCTCTGGTGGTAATAAATAGTGGAGACCTTTTTCAAATTTTTGCATATTACCACCACTTGGCAATAAACCATATCAGAACAAATCATTGGCTCATACTAGAGCGCTTAGTGGTGGCCATATCAGAACATCGAATAGACACGGTGAGTATCAGGTGAGGTGTGAACACAATGACGTAATGGTTCATTTGGGGATGAAGCAATGCAGTTGCCGGAAGTTTGACGTTGACAAAATTCCTTGTGCTCATGCCTTAGTGTGTTGTGAGCATATTGGGATAAATCTTTATGAGTTGTTCTCGTAATATTACACGATACAAAAATGGGCTAAAGCATATTCTGGAACTGTGTACCTAATGTTACGAGAATCAGAGTGGAATATTGATGATTTTGATTGTGAAGCTCTTATGGAGGTTCTTCCTCCAGACCATGAAGCGAAACGCGATAGACTAACCGAAAGAAAAATTCCTTCAGGAGGTGAGGCTCCAAGAGCGACTCAAGCGGCTCCAAAGCGTCCCAGGAAATGTGGAAATTATGTGATCGTTGGTCACAACAAACGAACATGTCATTCGCTTCCATCTGCATCTAATGTTTAGGGTATGTTTCCATTAATGATAGACTGTGTATTTATTTCTGAATATGCTACTATTTGCTGAGGTTACTTTTTTTGAATTGCATGTGTTGAATACATTTCTGAATAGTCTGTGTATTTATTTGTATGGTGAAGGTATGTATGCATGTAGCTGATCGGTAATGTAAGTAACCGAACGGCTACATGCATAGTCATAACAAATTGTAGTTGATGTTATGTCGACCAATCGGCCAAGTGGGCGGTCGCGTGGTCGGCCGAATGGATTAACAAAGCCTAACCGTCATTCAAATATCACGATTCACATTAAATTTGATTCAAGTTCAACGATAAACATGATTTACATTACAACCCTACTTATTACCACAAAGTCTCATATATGGCGTTGAAAAATCGAGGTCTTTGTTTCCGATACAAACAAACTCATATTACCAACGGGAAGTTGTCTCGTCTTGGTAAGTGAAGGACATTACGAAGTGTTGAAGTCCTTCGAGTTGCTCCAAGACGACACACGCATTATTCTCGTCTTTGGTTGTCCATCCTCTTTTGTCGGCCTCCTTCAGCTCCTCCATCAGTTGATCTACCTTCACTTTGACCCTCAGAAGACTTATCTCGATCTTGTTGAGTTTGGTCAACCTCTCTTGGTGTTGAAGTTGAGCACTCTGTGTTGTAATGATGTCCCTAAGAGGTGAAGACATTGTTGATGAAGTAAGTGCAGAGTGAGTAAAGAGTAGTGATGAGTGAGTGATGAGTGAGTAGTGAGTAATGAGTAGTAATGAGTGAGTAGTGAGTAATGAGTAGTAATGAGTGAGTAGTGAGTAAAGAGTAGTGATGAGTGAAGTGAAGAGTGGGTCTTACAGGCGTGGTGAGTTCCATAAATGTAAGTTGGGTGGTGGGTTCCATTAATATGGGCTTGGTGGTGAGTGGGGGGTTGTAGTTGAAGGGTAGTTATGTGTTTAATGTGTTTGGGTTTGTCCCAATCTGCTGGATTATCAGCCCCATACAGCGTCTTATGGCCCCAATATTAGGGTTTGTCCCAGTCGGATGGAGGGATGGACCCATACGGTGCCTTATGGTATCAATAATAGGGTATGTCCCAATCGGATGGAGGGATGGTCTCATAAAGCGTCGTATGGGGGTCAATAATAAGGTTTGGCCCAGTCGGATGGAGGGATGGTTTCGTAAAGCGTCGTATGGGGTCAATAATAGGGTTTGTCCCAATTAGATGGAGAGATGGTCCCATCCCGCGTCGTAACAAATAACTAGGTTTCTTGTGGGAAGGATCTTCCAATATCTAGTCCATATGTGGTTGTATTGATGTCGTAAAGTGACTTGCATTTAATCGACGTCGGAATGAATATATTCATTCCTATCTTCTATAAGTAAGATCAATGGAACTAGATATTGGACTTCTATGTTCCACTTCTACTATCCACTTTTATGTTCCACTTCTACTATCCACTAATAATGTCTCCACCAAAAGAGGACTATCCATGTTCGGCCAAAGAAGACCCAGAAGATGAAGAGCAAAGAGAGGAAGAGCCTCCAGAAGAAGAATAGCCTCATGTAGACGACTATCCAGTCAAAGGAGATAGTGAAGTATATGGTAGTGATACACTCAAAGGGTTTGGAGATAGTGAACATTATCTTGGAGATACAGTAATACTCCAAGGAGATACTGAACAATATGGTAGCGGTGAAGTTGAAAGAGGTGATGAGGCAACATCGGCCTTCAATGCCCCAAACAAGGATACCCCTAAGAAGAAAGAGTAACATGTTTGAGGGTAGCTATGTGTAACCAACTATTAGGGTTAATATGTGTAGCCCTACATTAGGGTTAACCTATATTAGGGTGTAACCATATATTAGGGTTAATATGTGTAACCATATATGGGACCCATTCGACTATTATTAGGGTTTCTGGTCGTACGGTTCACAACGCGACCGATCAGTCACAACAACGGTGTATGGAAAAACATGTTGTTAAAGTTCATTCATCCATTCAACATAATCCTTAAAGTTCAAATCCATTACGTTGAAGAGCATTATCTGAACTGAACAAAATATATTAAGCAGCAAGCAGACTGTTAATAAGACTCTCTTCGATTTCCTTGTTCTGAGCCATCAAGTCTATGTAACCCCGGTACCAAGCAGGCTCCTCGACAGAGTCAAGAAGGTCATCTTCAACCCCGTCTGTCCAAGGAGGCATGTGAAACGGGGATGCACTATCAGGGAGTGAGGGACATGGAAGATTTTTCTCGCGCATAAGCCGCTCAATTTGGTCCAAGCGCTGATTTGATTCCTCGAGTATTCGGTAGTACTCAACCGACCACGCAGGTTCAGGTGCAGGGAAGACTTGTTCGTGTATTCGTACTATTCTTCCGGCATGTGATAGTACTATCGTTCCGGCAGCTTCACGTCGCCTTCATCGACGCTCGAGACGATGATCATGGTTTGGTTCCATCATATCACAACATATACATGTTTACACAACTAAAACAACAAACACATCCACAAAATTATAATGCAAGAACAGTAGTCGAATACATGTTCCGTAACAACTTGACAGATAATGGATGTAATGAGTGAAAAGGGAAGTGTAGATAATATGGCTCCTTAGCCCCATTTATAGACGTGGTGAGAGTAAAGAGAATTGGAGTTGTTTTAATAGGAGGTAGGTGAGTGGGTTTGTATCCTCTAATGTGTCTTTGGTAGTGAGATATATTAATGGGAGACATTAATATCTTGGGTGTCTTGGATGTCGTGAGGGAATAGGGACGTGCGGATATTATGTAGGAAATGTGTATCCATTAATGTTGTTCAATTCATTAATGTTGTATCCATTAATGTTCAATTCAATTTAACAACAGTCAAAGCAATTCAATTCAACAACATTCAAAGCAATTCAATTTAATTCATTAAGTCCAAAAGCAGATTATGTCCAACTACAGAAGATATTCATCATCTGTCATCACATGAATACAATATTTTATGCGAAACTGCTACACCGTGTAGGTCAGACGTAATCTACGAATTTCAATCGCGCCAACCCCAGCTCGATGAACTTAAGGGTGTATATCCCACTATCGCAGATCCTACCAACATACAACAATATAGTAAGCATAAAATCAAAGACTATAACTCATAGTCGTTGGAAATCAAGGAGCTATCATTCATACCTTTTGGCTTGCGGTACATCTTGCACCCTCTTGAAGGAAAAATTCGCGTTGTATTCGTTAATGTCTTCGGTGTCCCGGGAAAAACACGGAAGAGCATCTTAGGGGGCATGTTGACATACGGCGTCATCAAAGCATGTAACCTGTAGTCAGATATTTGGGGACGATAGCTATCGTATACTTGAATTTTTCTTCCTTGTACGTCAACGACCAGCAATATCCAGTGCTTGTTCTTGTAGTTCACTGGAAAATATATCTTCTACGCAGAGGTCCATGTGTAGGGATAGCTACCCGGCTTGTCACCATGAGCACAACATAGCTTGTGGAACCCACAATCCAGTACTACATGGTTGTGACTGAAAAGGTTACAATAATGGGTTTGTCAGCACCGTATGCTTGACAACCCATCCTCTATCTACTACACAAATTTGAAAATGGTATAAAATTACTTACGTAAATGGATCCTCATATGATGCATAAAATAAAATACTAACCTGGGGTGTGACCCATGCACCACCGATTGACAGTGTCCGGAAATATGCGACGGGTACGCCTCTGTAGGTAAGTCCATCCCGCAAATCATGACGTACGATATCAAAGAAATTCTTCAACCGTTTGGGAACCACAGCTGTAGGATTCCAGTTGCAAGTCAACCTCTGTTCAATTGTACTTACGGTTTGGTGTCTCTTCCTCTTTCTCGAACTTGGAGGATCGGGTGAAAATGGTGAAAGGGAAGAGTAACCACGATCGTTGCTGGATCCTCAGGCTGAGACTGTGCAACCGGAGGCTGAGACTATACCCCCTCACCGCCACCTTCATCTTCGCTCGACACCTCCTCCTAAGGAGACAGTTCTCGCTACATACATTAACTCTCATCCCCTTCCTCATCCACTCCTTCCCCAAAAGACGATAGTTCCTACTGTGAAGACTGTGCCCCCTCATCCGCTCCACCAATTACCTCACCCGCACTAAGTGCCTGAGAATCAACAACCACAATCGGTGTTGGATGCTCAGTCTGTCCCTCCTCATCCGTTTCTCGATGTAAGCCACCAGATCCAGGTTGTTGAACCTCATGAACCATATCCGCGTCTACATGGTCACACTCTACAACCTCTTCCTGCCCTCCACGTGCGGCACCTGATCCACGAGGCTGAGATTCAACATCTCTTCGAGACCCGACAAGATGAGACCGAGGCGGGTACTTTGATCCTCAGGAGTCGCCATCTAATCTACGATTGTCAGGCTCGGGCAGTGCGTCACGGACAGCGCCTTGGGTCCAGAGTAGATGAAGGATATCATCTAGTTTATCCCCAAACTCTGTCTACAACGCTCCGATGGCGTCCCCAAACTCTTTCTGTACCGCTTCGATGGCATCCTCAACCGATGGGATCTTGCCCCGCAATTCCCCAATCTCAACACAAACACCTCGGATATCATCTCGTACAGGCTGTATATCAACCCGGTCTATCGAATGACTCGTTGGTGCAGACTATTCCCACTATCGACGAGGGCTCTGGGGTAAGTCTTCTTCCACTATAGAGGGCTCTGGGAGATGAGAGCTCTTACCTACATCCCCAACCAAAACCTGAGGTGTCGGCTTTGTACCCATCACCTCATCCCCGAAGTAACGAGCAGGTGTCGACTCTCTTCTGGGTGGCTCTGCATCTCGCATATCTTCATCATCCCATTCAATCTCCCCTCCAACCTCCAAAATTTCAGCAATCCGCTCAATCGGGCTATCATGTACATCTTTTGGTATGACCCCCACATTTTGATTATGCGGAAATGCTCTCTCTATTTCCGTCGGGATTAGAACACTCTGAGACACCTGCACATGCACAGACATAACAATTACATTCAATTGATATAATTAACCTAATTCCAAATTATGTAAATACATCTACAATTACATTTAATTACCTCGGGTTTTAAAAATTCTGTTGTAATCTCCTTTGGAGACGGGCCCTTATGCCAATTTGTGCGCCATTTGAAAAACATAGGGAGGTCCGCAATATAATTTGTATCCACTGTCCCCCACTTTCTTGAAAGTTCGTCCATACACTCAAATACAAATATATGTTACACAGATTAATTAATTGATAACCAATACTATAAATTAAATGATAATAATGCTCATAATAGTTTTCTATTTATTGTTTTACTTACCGTAAATATCGGGAGCATGCCGCAAATGGTGTATGTGAGCCCCGTTTTTCCAGGGGCGATTGATAGAAGCTTCGCTCTCAAATCTCGAATACAATGCTCCCTTAGATGTTTGAAGGAGGCATACCCCCACGGATAGTTGTTGAACATCTCCAGGCTATCTACTAACCCCATCTACTTTGCTTCAATGTGTTTCGTCGTTTTTACGTTTGGTAGCAATGCATCAACGACGAACACCAACTGAACCAACTTGACAATATTATAATCTTGCTCGTTCCTCCGGCTATTTGATTTCAACTGGTTCTTCACAAGCTCATTCAACTTGTTTACCAAATCTGCCACAATCACTCCACACTTATTATGTGGAAAATGTCACTTCTCAAATACTGTAGACCCGTATTTTCTAACTAAATTTTCATCTCCACGGATTAGTGTTGAGGAATTCAACCCTATGATCAATGCCTATTCCTTCGGGGATAACCTGATTTGCTTCCATTTCACCACGAACCACATTCCGGAGGACCTTCTCAACTTGATACTCCTCACTATGAGCGACCACGCTAGGTTGTTGAAGTGCATAAACTTCTCTGTAACCTGGTGAACCTCCCGAATGGACCCGCTCGTATTGCTTCAACTGTCAGTGGGTCATCAACCTTCAACAAATTGCATTGTTATTCCAACACTATATACCCACACCTCTGTGCCACACGACACTCGAAGAACCGACCCTCTTAGAGTTATGTTTCAAGTCATACAAACCGTTGAGGTATTTCTAATGGAGTTGCACTCGGTATCGAAAGAGAACCACTCCGTGCAAAACCTACTTGATCTTCCATTGTCTGTAGTAGCAATAGTATAATTACCAAATGCAACGTAACTGAAAGTGCTAATCTAAACTACTTAAGTAAAATGATTGGCCGATCGGCCTTTAATAAAAGTGTCATCGACCGATCGGTATATCAGAGAGTTAAGTACAGACCAATCGGCTCCGACTGACCCCAAACGGCAGCGGTATAGACCTTGCTTAAGAAGATCCAAAGCGCCTTCATTTTAACCCTATTAAGCGTCGTCTGGACCCATTTGAAGGCTGGTAGTTGGGGCCAAAACGACGTCGTTATAGCCCCATTCAAATCCTTTTGGGTCGTCGTTTGGGCCAAACGACCCTTATTGGGCCTACAACGATGGAGTTGTAGGCCCAATTAGCTCCGTCTTGCCCCATCCGAAGGATCTGATTCCTTCTCCGGCAACGGTCCATATACGCTCCTACAGGGGCTAAAACGCCGACGTTCTAGCCCCAATCAGCGTCGTCTGGACCCAACCGACGCGATTTGTTTTTTTTTTTGCTATGGCCCAAAAGCCCTTCTACGCCTACCCATTCATCGTAGAATAGCCCCCCTCAACGGCGATAAACCCTTAATCCTTGGTTTTACAAAAAATGAATCTAACCTAAATCCTACAGTTCAAATCGTACATCGTTCGATATCCTTGCTGTGGAACTTCCTGGCGGCGGAGATAAAGATGACATCCTTGCTCGGAGATGATTTGCAGAGATGAAGAAGATAGCGAGAAAATATTTTCGGACTTTTGAATCAGAATAAGGAGAAGGAGAAGAGGAGACGAAGAGTTGGGAAATTGAGGGAATCGAAGAGTAAAGTACGAGGGGTATAACAAATCTTCATAATTTTTTATTTAAAAGAAAAACGTGAAAACAAAAACCAAATGACGGAGGCTACCCCTCAAAAAATTATAACGTGGAGGCTTTTCCAATAATTTCCTCTAAAATTAGTATATATTATATCGAATTTATATGTTTCAACATCAACTGCACATCGTATGTATGTAATGTTCATTTTTCCATCATATGTAATTCTTTTGTACGTTTTAGGCCATGCCAAACAACGGATATCAACTTCGGAGCAGCAAGTTGTGGTATCCAGTAGGGGTGTCCAAAATTGACCCATAACCCAGTCCACCCGGTCAACCCGGCCCCAATGGGTTTGCCCCCATGGGTTACGGGGACGGGCCCGGGTTCAAAAATACCAAACCCGGAGTGAGCAGTCCGGGTAACGGATTCTTGACATGGTTTCTTACATAACTCGGACCACCCAAATATGATACAAGTCCAAGGCCTGAGGCCACACTCTTACAATTTTAATTACTTTTGCATATGAAGATGAAGACTGATTGCTTGAGATTTTGAAGATGATTACCAATTTTGTAATACAACATGTCGTAGTTTTGTGTTGAACTCATATTTTGTAATCGTAATCTGTTTTGGGTCAACTTGAACTCCCTATTTGACATTTGTAATCCTTGAACCTTTGATGAAGTTTAAACAGTGTATGAAGTTTTTTCATCGTTAAGAAATGACTAAATTGAGAGCTTCTAAGCACTCTTTAATGAGTTTTTAATGATTTTTTGGATAATGAAAAAAAATATTTGAAAGTATATGTACTACTACTTACGGTTAATGTTATCAATTGTTATCAAATTCGGATGGATCGGTCCAACACGATGAACCGGCCTGTAATCCGGACGGGCGGGTTCAAAAGTCTTTTTTTTGACCCAGGGCCGGGAGTGGGTTAAAATTTTTGAACCCGCTCACTTCGGTTCCGTTCAAAAATTTGACCACGGGGCCGGAGCCCGGCCCATGGACACCCCTAGTATCCAGTATTAAAGACGGTTATTATGAATTTTTCAGAAGTTTTGGACCAAAAATAATTTAAAATTAATTAAAATAAAATATTCTCAAGAGAATAAAAAAGAAAATAAAGTTTTAAGATATTAAATAGAAAACAAATGTTTCTCAGGACAGTGAAGTTAAGTTTTTCCTAATTGTTAGTTGCTTAGACATAAAGAATAAAAGAAAAATCTAACCCCCTCCCGTGAATACCTGCCTATTCCAACAACCCAGATCAAGGTCTGTGTTTTGCTTATATCATTTTGGGTGTAAGATTAAGACAACAATTTGAAATATATAGAAAACACATGCACAAGAAGAGTTGATCCAACTTATTACCTTGTTGGACTGTTTTAAAAGGAGATTAAGTATGATGTTCCTAACTCCGGTAACTCTTGTAGACAGAGAAATCACGGTCGATTGTCGTTCAATCACGTAAACATACGACTTAAGGAACAGGTCGGATTCGTCTAGTGCGACTCATTTCATGTTTTTTAGAGAGAGAGTTCGGTGAAGAGTGTCTCCGTGCGGTTGCATGTCTTGAAGATTTTGCTATTAGTGAGGTTGTGGAGTGAAGAGAGAAAACTTTTGGTTGATGAAAGCTAGAGAGATAAATCAAAGATGGGTGCGACTGAGGACTGAAGAGAGAATCATGTTCGTTGATCAAAGCTAGAGAGAAAAATGAAAGAGCATAATTCCATTTTTATAGAGCAAATCGTTTTCCCTCCCTTTTCGAGATCTTTTGGTGATGGAAAAGACAACTCTTATTAAAGTTGTTCACCATTCTCAAGATGATTGAAATGAGAACCACATAGACAGCTCGTTTGGAGCTTTCCCATCAAAAGTCAAGTATATGTAACTTTTTTTGAGCAAAAATCACATATGTAATATTAAATTTGGAAAGTCTTCTATTCCAACAATGTGATATTAAGTAGAATGAGATTTAGTTAGACATAAAATATTCAGTTTATGTTCGTGATATATTAATCTATTCTTTTTGTTTGGAAAGTTTCATTCGTTTGATTACATCTGATTAAGATGAAGGCATGAAATAATAAACTTAATTTAACAAGAACAGACAAATCCGTGTTGGGTCGAGGTTCTGTTGGTTTCTCCCCATGTTGGGTTGAGATTGTAGTTTGGTTGTTGAGAATCCCGTGGGTTGCTTGGGTGCTTGTAACACAACTCTGTTCTTTTTTATAAAGAACAGTTTCAATTTCAATTTGCTTTGCCGATCAAAAAAAAAACAAGAACAGACAAATAAAGAAGAGAGGAGGTTGATTGATATGATGACGATTGACTGAGTCAAGGGTGTGGTGATAATGAGGTGAGAGAAAAGTGATGTTGGGAAAGATCAAGCGTGTTGTGTGTAGGGCTGTATAAATATTTGGTCGTCATTGAAAATCGATCGTCATCGATCGCTTTCATTATCTGAATCGGTATCACCAACAACGGTTACGATTAAAAAAATGTCAACCCGACAGTATTTTAGGTGGGTACGATTTTTTATCTTCCAAATCGATAAAAAAATCGACCGATCGGCTTTTACTTTCATAAACCTATTATTTTTCTATTCTTATTGGACTGTCCAGACTAAAGCCTAATTGTTTTTAATTTATCCTAGTTGTCTTTTACTTTTACAAGCCCACCAACTCAAACCTAACCTTTTTTTTGGAAACGAGAACATATAAATTTTATTACTCATGACAGTAAATCATAAACAGAAATTGGGTCCCAGACCCTGAGTTCCAGTATATGTCCGAAGCCCCCGTAAGGATTTTGGCGAACTTGACCCGTAATGGTGATCGCTTTTGAATAGTTGACCTTGAATAAACAAAGATAAGCACACGAACGAAATAAGAAACTACAAAAACTGCGATGCCAGTTCTTCTAGGCTCGTGCCATTGGGGCGTTCTGGTATCGTCAATTCTTCATCTTGAATCGCCCGGATCTTTAGAAATAGTGTGGAGGACGGGATATGCTCCCAGTGCTCCGGATGTGACTTCACCGGCACTTCACGTCAAAGCATGGTAGTCATCATCGATTCGATCCGCAGAGGTTTGTTCGGGGTCGAGAATCCCGACTTTGAGTGCCGTGGAAACAGGCCCCACCCAATCGCCCCTCCTCCAGGATCCCAGATCCATCGAGGGAGCGGAGCCATGCTGCCTAGGGTTTGTGTCACGTCCCAAATCCGGTTTTGACCGAATTCGAGACGCGACTTAAGATAAAATAATAATAAAGTAAATAGGATAAATAAACGAGTATCAAATGCAATTTAACGTTTCAAAGGTTCAACGAGTCAACAGTTCGCTAGTAAAAATAAGTCAAAACAGTAATAAAACTATACGTCTCTAGACACTAGCCTGAATCCCCGTCAGCTCCCTAGCTCCGAGAATCCCGCTAGTACAAGTCCCGCTCAACACCTGAAACACAACAAAGTAAGGGGGTGAGCTTACGCTCAGTAGGAAAAGTAGTTGAGGTTCTAAACCACAGTTCATCACCACGGGTAACCGTCCAATTAGGGCATACTAGCAAAGCATAACTATCAACAACTTCCACGGAACAAGTATCAACCACCAATCACTCTCACAAGACCAAGTCACACTTAACCCAGTGCACAAATCCATACAGTACGCACGGCACACACAGCAGACAACGCACAAAGCCCAACAACATGCATAGCACACACAGCAGACCCACCATAAACATAGTAAAACCAATTCCAACGTCTCCGGCTATCATAGCCCGTCCACTTATGTCGCACCGGAACACGAAGCCTCGGTCCCGACACCCTGTTACCGATCACTTTCACAAGTCATAAACATATTTAGAAGAAATGCACAAAGCCAAACAACAAGAAAAGAGCACACAACGAGATACACACAGATATCGCACAACAGTTCCAACGTCGTTGAATGCACTAAGCCATTGCACTGAGCCACTTATATCGTACTGGACCACACAGCATCAGTCCCAATATCTTCCTCTCACTGAGACTGAGGGTAACATCCTCGATCGGAAATCCCTCAGTCCGATGTCTTCCGCGTACACAGACACGGGCCTTACCCACATACGTACTGGACCGACATACATCTCGGTCGTAAGTCCTCCCGTCACGGAGACTCGGGTATCCATCACGCCATCCTTAGACTTGATTCTCTACACCAGAACCATCCCACGGTGTATGTACTACTCCGGTTACGTCTTTTCTGGCACACACAACAAGTATAAAACACGCAACACAAAGCCAAACCGATCTCGGTATACCAACCGGACCATCTCAACATAGCACACAGCCGGTCTATCACTCACCCGGTCATATCACAATCAAGGGTTCACGTTATCAAACACGGTACACTTGGTCACACAATCACAACATGCAACACCGAGCATAATCTTATTTAGACTCTCACACAACGATTTATATCACACAGCCAACGAGATGAAGGTAGAGTGGAGATATGCGGCGGAGAGGTGGAACCCTAAAAGGGTATTGTTCCGCCCAATCAAGGGTATTCAGAATGCTTGGAAGCAGGAGGCTTTAATGGAGGAGGGGTGGAGGTGGCTGCGCGTAGAGAGAAGCGCAAGCGCAAACCTAAAAAAACATAAACCTAACCTTAAAGTTGTTTATTTATCTATAAATATAAACATGACACATCTCACCTCATAAATTTGATTTTTTTTTCTTCTCTATCACCCGAAACCTTAGAGCTCCCTTCCTTTTCAAAGTTAAGTTTTTTTTTTCTAAAAACACTCACATAATGATGTTGAATGAATGACTTGAGTTCATGTTTGTTAAGTTTTAATGACTTGATTTTATGTACTAATAAATTTATTTGATTTTTAAAGTGCAAAATTTATTTTATTTTAATGAACTTGAACTCAAATCCTTTTACTTGAATAAACATGCATTCTCATCTTTTTATTTATTGTTTGTGCCAAGTACTTCCAGTTGAAGGTTTTTGTTTTTGAAAATCATTGAAGACTTTTTTAAATATATTTTTCTTGATGTAATAGTTTAATAGAAAATAACCAATAATAGATGATATATTGTGTTTTAGTTGTAAATTGATGTTATTGTTTTAGGTGTTTCAGAAATTAATGTTTTTTCTATGTTGGGCTTTAATTGAAAGCCCAAAAGAAAGCCCAATGGGTTGGTTAAAAATCATAATCGGCCAACACTATGACGGTTGGTTTCCAGGTTGCCCACTGGAATCCGGTATCGGTTACGGTTATGGATTTTAAGTTACCGGTCCTCCCGGTTTGGGTTACGAATAATAGAAATATTGTCAGACCCCCGCCAATGCCCACTTGTAGTTGTGTGGTCTGAAGATGGTGGGTGGTGTGGAGTTGGAAAGGGTATTCATTTCAGTCCATAAAGACTATCCATAATGGAACTAGATCGATTTGATCTACTTACGGTATAATTAAGTGATTATTTTGAAAAAAAATGAGAGAGATTGGATCCGATTCGTGGGTCTATTGTTTTTAGTGTCGCAGTAGAAATAGATCGATTCGGTCTATTCCAGGTGTATTGTGTAGAATAAAAATCGAAAATATGTTCAAATCGATGTGTTTATCAAAACGCAAGACGACCCGACCCGATCAAAATACATTTATTAATATTTCTCGTAAGCTTGAATAGGAGTACAACATAATACGATCTCCATGTAGGCCTCTTCGACGTTGAGTAATGGGTCTGGGGTGAAATACGAGGGACGACTTCTAATTGTTTTCTCGGTATTTCATAATCAAAGATGGCAAGTGACGTGGATTGGCTAATGTCATTACTACAAGAACACAGTAAATCTTGTCACGTGACCATGTAGAGACGGTCACGAGACAAAATTAGTTGTGTTTCGTAGCAATGTCATTAGGGAACCAACGTCACTCGTCATTTCTTTATTGTGGACAACTAACGTACAATTTAAAGTCGTCCTGCACATTACACCTTCAAAAACAATTATTGGTCCTTCGTCGTCCCTTGATCTATCGTCCCTTGCTCCGCCTTCCTTTATTTCCAAAGGTTTCCCTTCTTGTATTGTGCGATGGAAAGTCTTCGGCTACTGTCCAGGATGGCTATTGTGTCGACAGTTCCAACCACAACTTCAGCTCCTCCGTCATACTGATCTCTGTTTTTCCAAAGGTTTGATCGTCTTTTATTATGCGATGGTGACCTTATTTTTTTCGAACCCTTTGGAGTATCACTTGTTGTTTTTTATTACGGTTTTGTCTACGACTGCTCCCCCGTATGGCATCCCAAAACGCATCGTCGGATTCGTCACGACCTTGCTCTTCCTGTTTGAGCCACGCACACACCCATGCGGACTCCTCTGGCCGAGTCCATTTCTGGTACAAGCGTAGCATTCTCGACGGGTTGACGTTCAACCATGTGTACAAGACCATCGACGGGATTTGAGTTCCCGGTTCCGGGTGGTCGTCATATGTAGGGGTCGAGCTCGACCCGGTCATAGTAGAAGAGCCTTGGAGAGGATTGTTGTCGGCCATTTGAGGAGATTTGAACGAAAGAAACACGGGAAGTGGAAAAGAGGTAGTGACTGATGGGGAAACGGTGGTGGCGCAAATTTAGTGGAGACACGATATCAACGTTCTGAGGGAAATTGTGGTGGCATAAACGCTAGAGGCGTGGAAGCGTGAGGTAGAGAAGGTCTGAGGTAGAGAAACGGGTGCAGAAGAAGTAGTGAGAAAGCCGAAGAAACGGTTGCAGAAGAATTAGTGAGGAAGACGAAGAAACCGGTGCTGAATAAGTAGTGGGGAAGACAAACCGTTGAGTCCATTGAAGCATTAATCATGCAACGCTGCACACTATGATTCGTTGGTCACGATACAGATGGGTTTCAATGAGTCCTTAAGTTTACAAGACCCTCGACGTCGAATCTGCAATTTCGTAGATTCGACACAGACCCGACTCACTTTCCTAGATTTGAAGCAGATTTCCAACACCACGTCGGATTCGACGCCCAAACGACTCGTCGTTTCGACGTCATTGTGGATAACCTAAGTACTTGGTGTTTTCTATTCCCTTTTAAAATTTATCCCAACCTTGTTAAGTGCTGGTATATTAATAAACAAGTCGACGGTATGGTGCGAAACATAGTGATTTGGCCAACATGATAGTTATGAACTTGATTCTCTAAGATGTTGTTTATTTTTATACCATTGAACGATTATGATAATATCGTCTAATGTCACGTCTCATCATTAAGGGATTTTGAAAAGGATGTGTTTTTGAATAATGATTTTGTGAAAAGACGTGAAAGGGTAGTTACTTAAAATGACGGATTCGACGGAGGCGTGACATAGCCACAAATATTATTCGATGGGAAATTGATTCTACAGAGATCTTCTACAAAGACGTTACTATATTAATTTGTGATATACATCGTACCGCATATCACGTGCTTCATTAATGCTCCGATAAATGGTTTCGTTGAATAAACAACCACCCACCAACTAAGATCTCCTTCTCTCTCTCTAAATTTAAGGGGCTCCAAGGCATGTTTAAGGGGACCATAAGGTTCCACTTCTTTCATTGTCTCCATCGCCTCCTTTCTAATATGCTACAGTATATGATGTTCACCCACCTCCACCATATCCTCCTCTGTCCATCACGGTTGGAGGTAAACTTCCGATGTCAATGTCTCTATTAGAGGCCTCCGACGATCCCTCAAATAGTCTTTTTCAATCCTAACACGTGAAAACAAATGTTCTGCCTAAAAACCCTCATACAGACGGTCCTCTGGTTGTTGTGCCCAAACCTAACATCGGGAGAGACTGAGGAAATAATGGCCTTAAGTGCCAGCATGGTTGTGTAAACAAGTGTTCTGCCTAACATTCGTAGGCATAGATTCATTTAACCATGTATCAAAGAGGTTCACTCCATCTTTCAGGTATGCTTTTGTTCCAAAATGCTGGTACTAGTATGAATAACACAAGACGATTTGAGGACAAATGACACCATACCTAAAAAACATAATGGTGATCGTTCTTCTCCCGATGAACATAGCCTTGTTGATTCCCACATATTGCCACTTTCTCTTGAAGACATGGAAGCTTACCTATTTTACCTTTTCCACTCTTATGAAAGTTGAGATGCAGCGATTGAATGACGTGTTACAAGACTAACTTGATGTCAAGCGGTAGATGTCAGAGATATATTGTAACTTACCAATAAATGTTTAACTTTATTTTATATTAAAGCTCCTAAAGAAGTTTAACTTACATTTATATTTAAATAATAAATATGTTTAATTAAATGTTTACTAATGGAGGGTTTACTAATTTATGGCCAATATTGGAGCCACCAAAGCACCATTGAATGTATGAAATATGTAGCATCTACGCTCTAATCCTGGTAGGACGTATGAATAAGTTCTTGTAGAACCCATGTGACAGTGATGGTAGTCAATCTCCATGTGCATAATGCATCCAAGTTTAATGGTGATACCACATATGAGTAAATGTTAGGAGAAACTCTGATAACAAACAAGTATTGATTAAAATCAAAACAAACACCACAATACTTGTTATCCATTCCAAAAGTAGAGTTTACATGCATGTTTTAAATTCCATATTTAAATAGCAAAAAAACACTACTTGTTCATTAGTCATCTTCGGGCTCTTCTTCGGGGTCCTCTTCTAGTTCTTCCTCGGTGTCCTCTTCTTCCACATAATCTTGATCTTTGTCTACATCATCTTTTTTATCCTCATCATCTTCATGTTCTTCGGTATTATCTTGATGTTCCTCCTCTTTTAGCCTTTTCCTCTTTCTCTTCAGTCATTCAATCCTCATTGTTCTCTTCTTCTTTCGCTCGGCATGAAAAACCTCATCAAAAATTAACTTATTATCTTCAGTCTTAAGCAAGTATTTTAATTTGATTATCTCATCCCACCTATATTTTCAATTATCAAGTTTCTTAAGTGCGTGCAGAGGAAACAGACGCCCCAGAGAAGATGCAGCGATGGTAGCGGAGATGGCGGTGATGATGGAAAAGAGGAGCATGGACGGGAGAACAAGCAGGCTGCCACGGGAGGTCTCTGTCTCAGATATTGCTCATCTGATGACTGAATAGAGAGATTTCAAACACCTAGTTAACAGAGGAACCACTTGGTGTTGAGGAGAAGTAAGAGGGATCCCCGGGAAAGCCTTTCGTCGGAGTGGAGCTGGAGCTCGTGTGGTGTTGCTCGTGGCAGATCTGGATTTGGGGATTTTGATTTTGCCATGAGTGTGGGCAGATTTGAGTGTTTTTTCTTTTGATTTTGCCATGGGTTTGGATTCTGGGTTGGTTACAGGACTTTGCTATGTATTTTTCTTTTGTTGTTGATTTTTGAGTTCATAGGATGATTTGGTGTTGGAACACTTGTAACTTCTCTTTAACTTGAATCAAATTTACGTATGATTGTGTTTCTTCTACTCTACTTTCTTCTGTTTCTTACAAGGCTTGAGGGAGAGGAAATCGGCTACAAACCGCTCTTAACCTAAGAACCGTGAGAACCAATCCTAGCCACACACACCTAAGATCCAACATTCACCATGATGCCACATCATCACCCAAATTCCACCCAAATTCACGCCACTTTCAACCTTTCTCACACAAGCAAGGGCATAATTGTAATAGCATGGTGTCATGTGGACAAGTGTCCATTTTTTTCTTCACTAATTTAATATTTCCCGATTCGTTTGAACTCCGATTAGCTTCAAACTTGCGCCAATATTTTTATTTTTTTCAAGGGCTTTAAATCAAGATCAATCATGAATATATTTTGAAGCACGAAAATAAAAAGGTATATCGGGGTGATAAAAATAATGTTGAGTGTTGATAAATCTTCACTAATAAATGTTTTATATCGGAGGTATCAAACTAGTGCTAAATGTTGATAAAAACATGTACTGAGGTGATAAAAAACAAATAATGAGGTGATAAAAATCATGTTCAATTTTGATAATAAGTGTGATAAACTAGAGTTTAGCGTTGATAAAAAAACATGTGATGGAGTGATAAAAACATATGTAATTTAATGATAAACATAGTATTTAGTGTTGATAAAACTAGTGTTCATAAAAACACATGATGAGGTGATAAAAATTATGTTCGGTTTTGGAAAATGAGGTGATAAAACTAGTGTTCAGTGTTGATAAAACCAGTGTAAGTGTTGATAAAACCAATGTAAAGTGTTGATAAAAATTACCCAGATATAATTTTTTTTAAATCAGCCCCGAAATAATTCTTTTTTTCGTGCTTCAAAAAAACATGTGATGGGGGTGATAAAACACACGTAATGTAATGATAAACCTAGTGTTTGGTGTTGATAAAACTAGTGTTCATAAAAAGCACGTGATGATGTGATAAAATCATGATCAGTTTTGGAAAAGAGGTGATAAAACTAGTGTAAAGTATTGATAAAACCAGTGTAAAAGTGTTGTTAAAACCAGAGCAAAGTGTTGATAAAAATTACTCATATTTAATTTTTTTTTAAAATCAGGCCCGAAATATATAAAAAAAATTCGTGCTTCAAAATATATTCATGAGTGATCTTGATAAAAAGCTCTTGAAAAAACAAACCTAATGGTGCAAGTTTGAAGCCAATCGGAGTTCAAACGAAACGGAAAAAATTAAATTAGTGAATTTGTAAAAAAAATTAATATGATAGTTTTACTAAAAAGTCATTTCCACTTACTAAAAAAGTGTTGTTTTTTTGCGGTCAACAACTTAATTGTATCTCATCCCTTCATTCTTAAAATGGGTGGCTTAGATTGGTTTTCACGGTTGATAGGTTAAGATATAATTTGTATTATATTTCTCCTCAAGCTTGAGGTATATGAATATCTTACTCATACGAATACCACTCAACTGGATAGTAAGTACAGAGCCCAAAAGAACTTTACAGAATTAAGAAAAATAAATCATTCTAAGTACCAACATTGAACATGATTGTGATTGATAATCTAGATATTGTGTATAAAGAATTGATGAATATGGAGATGAGAGTGATGAAGATGGAGATGAAGAAGAACAATAAAAAAAAAATATGATTAATAAAAATAAATTCTTTAAAAAATGATACTGATTTTTTAAATATAAAAATTGATTTTAATGAATTACAAATAAAAAATGATTTTAATGAATTAAAACTGATTTTAATAAATAAAACTGATTATTTTAAATAAAATCTGATTTTTTAAGTAAAAATTGATTTTTAAAATTTTTAAAAAAAAGATATTTGAAATAAAAATTGATTTTTTTAAATAAAAAACAGATTTTTTTTAAATAAAAATTGATTTTTTTAAATAAAAAACAGATTTTTTTAAAAATAAAATCTGATTTTTTTTAAAATAAAAAATATTTTTTAAAAAAATAAAATCTGATTTTTTAAATAAAATTTATTTTTTTTAAAACAAAAAAAAACATATTTTTAAAAATAAAATCTATTTTTCATAAAATAAAAATTAATTTTTAAAAATCAATTTTTATAAAATAATTTTTAAAAATCAATGACATGAGTTTGTAAATTTGATTGTTAGTGAAGGATATTATAGACTTCTTAAGTGTTGGATGGAAAATGGATAGAACCTAACAATAGGTACTAAACTATTCCTTATCTCATAGTTATGGTAGTGAAATGCCACTAACTATTTTTAGGGTAATGAGGTACAAACTTAAGAATTTTTAAGGTATGAGACGAAATTAACCCAAAAATTAATGTATTGTTCAAGTAACCAATAAAAATTGTTTTCTTTCACATTTTCAATCCTCAGTGCCTCACTGAGATTTTGACTCTATTTTAGGTTCTCTGACAAAGACCGCGAGGCCAGTCCCCAATTAGGACACCCAAGAGCATGATCTCTGACCTGGCCAAGATGGTTCAGACCAAATTGAATAGAGCAATCCGGGCACGCTCAAAAGGAGCAGGTTCTATGACGAGTACTCTGGTAGGAGGAAGGAGAGGCTGATGAGGTAGACGGGCCGAAGACAGGTTACGGCCTTGGAGTCACTGTGGAATCAGGGAAGAAAAGAGACTCGAAGAAGTGTGAGGAAATCGGTAGCTACAGCGTACGAGACATCAAGGTATATGCTGAGGAGCATGGACGGGAGAACAAACAGGCTGCCACCGGGAGGTCTCTATCTCAGATATTGTTCATCTGATGACTAAATGAAGAGATTTCAAACACCTAGTTAAGAGAGGAACCACTTGGAGTTGTAATACTATCAGTATAACTAAACTCTGTCTCAATATTGCAAATTACATAATCCATGGCCTAGATTCTGCAACCATAGTTAGTGTCTCAGCAGTGCTAAACGTTCATCTTCCTAAGAGTGTTCACGTAAGTATAACTGGACAAGGATACAAACAGCTTCCGAAACCTGCACAAATCAGTCAAAATAATACATAAATGAAAATCAAAGAAAACAAATAAAAAAAGAATTCGAGGGCCTCATACCAAATCCACTGGCTCTGGTGCTGTGCCATTGCAAGTAAACTTTTTCTTGGATGCTCATTTAATACACAATGCATCTGTTCATCACCACATAGCTTGCAAGATAACATGGAAAACCAGACATCAACTGGTCCACTGTACTTGCGCAATATGTTGCTACTGGTCTGAGAAATATGCAACAAATAGGAAATAGCTCAGCTTAGAGAGAACATATAAGCAATCAACATGTCTATTTTTAAGCAAAATTTGAAGATTCAAGAAATAGATTGAGAATATTGTATCTGACAATTTTCCATCATAATGCAAGATTTATGGAAAAACAAGACTGAGAAAGAAGAACCTACAAGCTCCCATGCCTCGACGCTTCTTTCTGAAGTTTTATTCAAGAATCCGCTGCATATAATGTTAGGATCCGCCAACACAATTATCATGAATAAAAAGGAAAAGGTGATAAAAAAAATTAACTTTATTCAGAGATCATGCATAAATTGTTTGAATAAATCACACACATATTTTTGTTAGCAAGTTGCTTCTGTTTCGTACCAATTAGCCACTAACTGAGTGATAAACGAATGCAACAAAAACAATAGAACTGCTGAGCTTAAATGACAACTTGAAAAACCATGTCATAAGCAATGTACATCCAGTTATTCTTCTTACATGTATGATTTACAACTCACAAGTCAAAAAATAACACATATACAGTAGCTTTCGGGAGGACAGAGAAAGAGCCAGCTAGGATTGGTTCAAGGCTACATTCAATGAGTTTTGGTTTTACTATTTAGATTGAAATCAGAGATTTTTCCCTTAAGTTTAGGTTTCACTGTAAACTGGGGAAGAAGCTACTACGCTTAGATGTAAGAAATACTTTTATGCACTTTTGAGAATTTGGTCATTGAGCAGAGGGAACCGAGTGGTCTAGAAAATAACACTTTACTTACCGTATCCCATGATGCACATCGCGATGATTACAGTGACCAGAAATGCCATAATTATCAAAAGTTATTATCTGGACAACCATGTAAAACAAATGGGAAATGATAAATATATATTGTTAGACAAAAGATCTTCAATTTCTAAAACAAAAAGATTATAAGGAAAATATAATATGATTAACTTGACAGAGATCTTACCAAGTCAATGTTATGCATTTTAACTTCCTTTTCAACAGTATTTGCTAACAAGTCACAATTCCATACTTTGCCAAAACCATCCTAGAAAAAAAAGATAAGTTCAATTATAGACAGTCATATGCCTTTAGGCTTCATCTTAAGCAACAAGTATATATATAGGCTCTTAAGGGAGACAACCTGAAAATCTGGATGGTCCAAGACCTCCACCTGATGAAGAGGAATCTGCATGTATGGGTGACACTATAATTAAACATCAATTCCTACCAAAAGTCCTCTAGAAATATAGCAAATATTTATTTTAGAGTAAGTTTAGCCAAGTCCTTAGCTTATCCATACAGGTCCAGGAAAAATAAAATCAACAAAATTAAAATAACTGAAATAAATACAACAGCCAGCATCTGTAGATCCCTAGTGCTAAATGATCTGGTACATGAATTACACATTACCCTGAGTACTGCACAAGCCTGGTATAGTTCATCTTTTCTAATGTTTCCCATGCCATCCGCATTACCTATTTACATGAAAATAATGTTAAAGGAGTGTCCAGAACTACAAGTAAGACTCGTAAAGCACTACACCTTGGTAACATATTTGTAATCCATATTGAGGTCTTCAGAAAACTTACAGAAGGTCCATAAAGTTATGATGCCAAGTTTAAGGTTTTATACAAAGAAAAAAATAATATATAACCATGCAGATATGCAGTCCAAGTGCAATCAAACTAAAGCTCAATATATTCATTACAAATCACAACATATCTTGGTTGATCCGTATGCCAAAATTGTTTTATCAAGTTCAGAATTTTACCGGTTGACATGCATAGAACATGAAGATTATGCCCCCTTGAAGCCAGGTAATTAATTGTTGGGGCAAAAAACCTGCAAAACAAAGTGGCTAATAAGAAAACACACGCTAATAAAACATTAGGGTCTCTCTTAAAAGTTGTGAAGGTGAGAAACCCAAACAAATAACAGTAGCATCATCCTATCAGTTATACATATTCTTCATATGAAATGATAAACCATTATAGGTAAAAAAATAAGCCCCATTAAGCATTCAAAATATTTACTATAATTCATCTCGTTGTACATAAGAATACACAAAGCACGAGAAATGAACCTTACATTGACTCATCATCAGGGTGAGCCACAACTAGCAGTACATTTTTCTTCCTACCATCCCCATCTAATTTAAACGGGTAAAGAGTATCAAAAGATTAAAAATAAAAAACATCTCTGAGAACCTATAAAACCAATAAAACACAAGAGCCACATACCATTATTCAGAAATGAAGAATTGAATTTCGAATGCGAATGCCAGGGATTGAAAATTTTGCACAGAGAAGCTATCCACACAACAACCACTGACGATATAATCAATATCCAAGTCATCAATCCAGCTTCTGAAATGAACTACCTGAGCATTTAGATTGAATAATAAAGTTTCTGTGACAAATGTTCTTCACAATTGTGAGCTAAGCATTTCGTCGAACACTTGGAGTGCACTGATCAGATTTGGGTTGTGAAGATCGAAGTCAGTCCAATTCACTCGAAACAAAGCCAATTTAGGTATTAATTGAACTGCAAATAGAGTAGTGGATCTGCAATCAGTGAAGAACTTAAGATGATGGGTTTGTAAGATTACCTGCCGGTGCCGGAGTCAATCTGGCGGATCATTCCATGGGGATTGTATAATATAAAGGCAAATAATAGTAAAATGTTGATGGGCCTTAAACGTGGGCCTGGGCTCTGGAGGGTTAGGGTATTTGTCGTAGTGGGGGAAGCGAGTATGGGCCAAAATTACAATACCATCCATGACGTCATAACGTCAAAACAAGTGAAGTTAACCCACGCGATTATGATAATAGGTAATTTCATTTCAGTATCCTAAATACTTTATATTTTATTTCGAGTACTCAAAATCTTTTTTGTGTCACCTTAATACTCTAAATTTTTATTAATTCATTTAGAGTATCCTAATTTTTTTTGTCACATCAATACCCTAAATTTTCATTAATTTCATTTTACTACCTATCGTTAACTTTACCTTAAATTTAGTTGTTAGTGAGGAGTATTATGGTCATTTTATTTGTTTTGGATGAAAAATCATATGGAAAGTTAATGGTGAGTACTAAAATAAATTTATAAAATTTTAGGGTATCGAGGCGACACAAAAAAGATTTAAAATACTCTACATAAATTAATGAAAATTTAGGGTACTAAAATGATTTAAAATACTATAAATAAAATATGAAATACTTATGTTACTAAAGTGGAATTATATCTTACGACAATACTAAAACTTAAATATAAATGATTATTTTCAGTTAATTTAGCAACGATTATTTAAGGAAGGTTGTAAATAGTTAAACCACTAAATCTGCCACTCTTTTTTAATGTACAAAAAGAAATGAGAGGATTTTTTTATGGGCAACGATTACGATTAGGACGCAACAATATCTAGGAGCTCTGTTGAAGGTGAATCCAAGATATAACCCGAAAGAGCCGTTCTGTGGATTGGTTTATGGTTCTTCAGATTAGGTGTGGTTTCCGAATCGATCTAGAAAATATTCGCTTCATCATTTGTTGTCCGATTCGGTGACAGCTGACACGACAGGGACGGTCCCATGAATGTTTGAGCTATACCCACCGCCTAATTTCGATGAATTTTTGAGGTGGGTTATGCTCCTCAACTGATTCTTGCGCGAGCATATGTGTTCTTCTTATCGTTTGTTTCGATCTTTTGGGCTGATATTTTTTCTCCTTGCTTGTATTGATTATTGATTGTGTGCTGTTGGATAAGAATGTGGCGTAGGATTGATAGCGAGCTTCTGATTGAAATCTATGGTCTATAGTGCTTGTGGGTTAGATTTTATGTCAAGTGGTGGGTTTTCTGGCCTTTTTCCAAGTTGCTCTGAGATTGTGATGTCTGAACTGTCAAATATGATAGATTATCTTTGAACCCAAAATTTCTACTTGCACGTTTTTGCCATTTATACATGTATTTTTCTGAATTTTGTTTAAAAGATCAAATCTTTTTTAGGTCCAACTTGACTGGTAATACTACTTTATGGCAATTGTGGTTTGGCATTTATGAGCAACTGTTTGCTTCTCTGGGATAGTCAAGGTGACTCTCTATCAGTCTGTCAAGTGCCTTATATATATGTATGGTTGACCCTAGGTTAGCCAAGAGGGATATAGTATTGGTTTCTAGCGAGGAGAGATGATTCAGGGGAAGGAGAAGAAGTTCCTTACAGTGGCACCTTTTGAGTGTGCTTGGGGGAAGGATTTGAAGTTTCAGGAAGCTGGGAGGGGCTGTGTGGCTTTTGAAGCCTTTGCTCACAATGATGTCACGGTCGTGTTCCGGGAAAACGTGGGCAGCCAACACTACCATTATAAGTGGGATAATAGTCCACACTACACTGTGATTATCGGTAGTCACAAGAACAGGCGTTTGAAAATCGAGGTGGATGGGAAAACAGTGGTTGATGCGGAGGGTGTAGGGCTTTGTTGTTCTTCGGCATTCCAGGGGTATTGGATTAGCATCTATGATGGGCTAATTAGTGTTGGAAAGGGGAGATACCCTTTTCAGAATCTTGTGTTCCAGTGGCTGGATACAAGTCCGAAATGCAATGTTCAGTATGTCGGGCTCAGTAGCTGGGATAAGCATGTTGGGTATAGAAATGTTAATGTCTGGCCGTTGACACAAAACTACATCTCCATGTGGAAGCATGTTGATTGTGGGGAATACAAAAGGGAGGAGGATGGTGAGGAGGACTTTGAAGATGAAGACACGGGCTATCAGAAATGGGGACTTGAAAATTTCTTTGAGAGTTGGGAGTTATCTGATATTTATTTCATTGTTGGTGAGGAAGAAAGGCTTCTGCCTGCTCACAAGGTCATCTTGTGGGCATCTGGTGGTGCTTTCTGTAAGAGCTTGTCAGATGAAGATGTTATCCATCTGCCAGATGTGTCCTATCAAGTTCTCCATTCTCTTCTTCAATACATTTACACCGGCAAGACACAGGTATTTACGTATTTTCTTTTCAACCCTATTCAGTTGGAGCGCTTTGCCTTTTGTTTTCCTTCTCCTCCCCTCCCATCTTTCTGTTTGATATTTGGTTTATTCCTTTGTAAACAATCGCATAGCTATATGATCTTATCAAGTACATTCTTGATGTAAGAGAACCTGCAAATGTTTAATTCCAAATAATTTATTACAATCGCCATCCGTTAATACGGAATTAATGGAAGTTCATTAGACCTAATGCTTTTCAATCTTATATACAGGTTCCAGAGTCGCAACTTGTTTTCTTGAAGGCTCTGAGCTTACAATTTGAAGTGATGCCATTGGTGAAGCAATGTGAGGAAGCTATGGAACGTTTCAAACTTAACAAGAAGTTATTTGACTCAGGAAAGAATGTGGAGTTGACATATCCAAGTTCGAGACCCCATTCTTGTACGGCCTTCCCCTCTGGACTTCCCATCAATATGCTGAGACTTAAACAGTTACGTTTAACTGGGGAGTGCAGTGACATAAACATCTATATCGAAGGCCACAGTAATGTTTTCAAGCAACACAAAATTATTCTTAGTTTATGGAGTGTTCCGTTTGCAAAGGTGAGCCACTATCACGTGTCTTTCCTATTTTGGCTGCATTAGGTCCCTTTTGTATTACTTATAGCTAAACTTTACAATGATGATGACAGGGCATACTTCAATCTTGCTCTATTAAATAAAATAATTTTCTCTATAATATTTGTCAGATTTTATAATTTACTCCTGGAAAGTTTTGGCCAAGCATCATTGTATGGAAAATTCTATGCATGCTTTGGGTCTACATTATATATCAAACTTCTGTAGCCAATGTATTTGAATTGTTTCTAAGAGAAATATTTGTGTTGCTAGATGTTCACAAATGGAATGAGGGAGAGCACTTCTTCTGAGGTTTGTTTAAGGGATGTATCGCCCGAAGCGTTCAAATCCATGCTCGAATTCATGTATAGTGGGGAGCTCAATTTGGAAGATACTATGAACAACGGTACCTTGTTACTCCAGCTTCTTTTATTGGCAGATCAATTTGGCGTCACTCTTCTTCACCAGGAATGCTGCAAATTGCTCTTAGAGTGCCTATTGGAGGTAGTTTGACATCAGTATTTTTCCATATAATTATATGTCTTAGTGATAATCACATTTAAATTTGTGTTTCTACAGTATGCTACTTGTATGAGTAGAATTAAAAGAAGGGAGAAGTGAGTGCAGTCTCGGTCTTCTGAAAGAAAAGAAGAGATCCCTTGTATGATAATGAATTATAAGATATTGATACTTCTCGTGTACACATTATATGCAGGGATGGAGTTCTTGTAGGGGAAGATGGTCATACAACAAGAGTTTTTGTATTATGCACAAGTTTAATGGACGACGAAGCAAGACAGTTTTGGCAAAGTAATTGGTCGTTGCTTTTAGGGCTGACTATTGAACTTTGTTGCAGGATTCAGTATGTCCCATTCTCCAAGCAGTTTCACCGATTCCATCATGTAAACTTATCAAAGAAACATGCGAGAGAAAATTTTCAATGCACTTCGACTATTGTACGACTGCAACGACTGAATTCATTATGTTAGATGAGGCAACTTTTAGCAACATCATTCAGGTTGGTTCACGTCTGAATTTTCTTACCTATCTTTCAATTCATTGTTAATGTAAAATTTTAGGATGGCTTACAGATAACGAGAATATCATTGTTTTCCATCCTTGACACATAGGACCAAAATGGATTTTTTGCTTAAATATACAGTATATACAGAGTTGAAAACAGAATCTCGAAAGACAATGTACCTTCCGGCAAAAGTAAAATCTCGGGCCTCCAGATGTTCTGATTTTTTTATGAGAATCGGACTTAAAGCTTTCCTAAACCACAAATTTTAGTCCGTTGTGGATATAGAACTGCTTCCTCCTTTACAAGAAGAAAGATTGGGCCTGTGCAATGTGCATTCTTTTAGGAGATGTTCCAGATGTAAATTGGTAAAGATGCCTAATAATCATTTGTGACCTATATTTTAACAAACTATGTGGTTTTGCAGCACCCAGATTTGACAGTAACTTCAGAAGAAAGAGTTCTCAATGCAATCTTAATGTGGTGCATGAAATCCCAGGAACTGTATGGGTGGGAAATGGTAGACCAGTGGTTGATGCATTCAACTCCTGAACTCCTTTTCAGTGAGCAGCTTCAGTCGGTTAATAACTTGTTACCATTTGTACGGTTTCCCTTACTGCCAAACACCTTGCTTATGAAGGTATGCTGGTTCTCGATATAAAACGTTAATCAACCAGTTCCAAAATAGTTGCTTTCTCACCTAGCCTAAGTTCCTTCATAATGATCTTGCAGTTGGAGAAGAGCAGCCTGTGCAGACAAATTCCTGTTTTCGAGAATCTTGTGAGTCACACATTTAGCTTCAAGTGTTTATATTGCATATAAAATATTAATGATTATTAATATATCCTTATGTTAATTTCACAGGTGAAGGAGGCAATCAGTTATATAAGTTCAGGATTGACAATCCCAGAAAATCATCATAGGTAATTATTTATTATTATGCTATTGTTATGTCTTTGTGTGTTTTAATCTCTTCCATTTCAGAGGAGACTGCGGTGATAGGTGAAAGTATTATTCTATTTGTGCACATTGTAAGCACCAGAACCAAACCATCCATAGTTCAAAAAAAAAGAACCAAACCATCGAAGTTGGGTGCTTTAGTTGTTTCTTCAAAAGAAAAGCAAATATAAATAGGATTCGGAACCTGGCAGTTGCATGCTGAGTTCTGGTTTGCTTAGTTTCATCACTCATCATATTACCATGATGAACTTCTCAATATTTGCATAGTATGAATCAATGTACCCTAAATTTGCCTACTATTCTATTACAAGTCAATTTGTGTATTACTAAATTTGATTAGGATGATAGAAGAATCAGTTGTGGTTTTGCAGTGTAAGGTTCCAGCACAGGCGATCCAGTTACAAGGAGCTCCTTTACATATGTGATGGGGACAGCAATGGGGTTCTGTACCATGCAGGTACATCATATGGTCAACACCAGTGGGTCAACCCCGTTCTTGCCAAAGTGAGCCCTCGATTACTTTTGGGGCAATCATGAGCTAAAAGATATTTTATTACACCTCCTTATCCTTGTAACTTGGACGTTTCAGAGAATTACTATTACAGCCAGCAGTCCCACTTCAAGGCATACTGATCCCAAAGTGTTGGTTTCAAGAACATATCAGGTATTCCTGAATAATAAATAGTCCTGCAAAAAGATTTAGACTCCTATTCAACTAAACTCGGGTGTGCATGTACTACTACTAGGGAACATCTTTTGCCGGGCCTCGAATTGAAAATGGACATAACTGTGCGTGGTGGATGGTTGATCTCGGTCAAGATCACCAGGTTGTCTCTCTAAATCCATCAAATTTCTTACAAATGGATTGTCATAGAGATCTGATATAGCCTAGTATATAGTTGAGTTGTTAATAACCAAAATGGTTGATGAATGCAGTTAATGTGCAACTACTACACCCTGAGGCTGGATGGGTCACGAACGTACATAAGATATTGGAATTTTCAGGTAAGAGACGTGTTTTGAAAGAGCAGTTAGGTGGTGTTGTGTCGAAATTAATATAAATATGTGGGATGGTGTCAGGGATCCCTGGATGGGAGAAGTTGGACAAACTTGAGAGTGCATGAGGATGACCAAACAATGTGCAAGCCTGGCCAATTTGCATCATGGCCTATTGTTGGACCTAATGCTCTGCTTCCATTCAGATTCTTTAGAGCTCTTCTTACAGGACCTACTACAGATGCCTCCAGTCCTTGGAACTTCTGCATTTGCTTCCTCGAACTCTACGGCTACTTCCACTAAGTTGCGTTTCGTCTTGAGATTATGACTATGCATACAACTTGACAATGTGCATCGCCTTTGCTTTCTATGATTTGCATAAAGTGCTCTGCGGTGATGGAATAAAATTCCATCAAATATTGTCACCATGGTTACTTATAAAACCTTGACCTTTCACAAGGTAAGGAAGTGCAAAATTGAGCATTTTCTTATTACTGTTACTGTGAAGGGAAATTACAACCACTTTATTTTGTACCGTTTGTTCCAAGTTGTATTATCAGGTTACTTCAATAAGCATTGAACTTGTATCGTTGTGAGCGAAGGTGTTAGTATTGTGTAAAATGGCAAAGTGTCTGCGTTTAAAATTATCAAAACTGAAAAACAAATTTAAAAGTATATTTAAGGGAGGTTTTTCAACAAATGCATTTTAAAAAATCAATCATGTCAAACCAACGTTATGATAAATTGATATGAAAGGAAATTTACACTGGCGATTTAAAATAACTCACATAACACACATGGTACAACTTTAAATCAACAGTGGTCATGACATGTATTTTCCCCAATAAATATTGCTTGCTTGATTTTATTCAGCTGGTGTATGATGATACCACCATTTGAAAATGATAAACCATGTTAGAAAATCCGAAATCAAGGGTAGCTTACTGGGTACATACAATAAGAAACGTTACATGAAAAGCCAATAACATAATTAAGATGAAACTACAAGTAATTTTTCCTTCACACATTCATACAAGACAAGCTAAGCTACTAGAAGCTCCAAGTATCAACTCATTCTTTTACACTTGGGTAGCTGAAAATGCTCCAGGAATGGAACCAGGACTTATCTTGTGAGCAGTCTACCTACGAACTGGGGGTCCACCCCTACCCAGAGTTGTTCCGCGGCCCGCAACCTGAGCCTGCACAAAATAAAAATCAAGAATTCGTCATGTCCCGAGGAATTCCAGACGCAGCCTCACACAATGGAAAATGTATCAAACACTAATTAAGCCGACTAATTTACCAGCACAAAACCACTACATGAAAATTTACATAATGTACATGCTGCTTTCAACTTAGCTATGGGCATTTTAGTTGAAGCGATAAACAAAGAAAAATTTGATAAAATATGCCTCTTAATGTATGGAATTTTTTTTATATGCTAGTATAATCTATAATTTGAAATATATGCTTTTAAAACTTATTAAGACATATATACCCTTCTTGTGATTTTAACAAATCTCTATATCTTAATTTCATGTTTCTCAACTTCCTTTTCAAAGTCAACCTAATCATACAAGTTTTTTTTCTCACGGGATAACATTCAGACCCCTCAACTAATTGGAACCACTAACATGAAACATTTATGCTTTGGATTTTATCAAGTATAGCTGCTGCATTTGCAAAAATATATGAACTGAGAAGGTAGATTTAAAGTGTACGTTAAAAAAGATGTGCAGGATGGAACAATGGTAGCAGTTTTAGAAACTATTTATAAAAGATTTACTGATTTCATTGCATTAATCTAAAACCAACACCTTTCAATATTCATTTCAAATAACAAATCTCCAGTTCAAATATGTGTATGCATTGCTGATTACAGAGAAACTACAAGCCCTAAAAAACCCAAATCATAATTTTTTTATTATAATATTGTTGGTCTTTATCTCTAGTAGCTCAAATCTTTTACCCCACTCTCTCCCGTCTCTCGCTGGAGATTTCGGAAATCCACGCCGGAGATTTAAGGTTTCTCGCATGCCTCTAAAGGAATCCGTTCAGGAGGTTGTGTATCTTAATTCGCCGATAGAGCCGTCCCCAAGAGGTTGAGCGTCTTGGAGAAGAGGTTTTGCCGATGCAAGTCGATATCAGAAAGGCTCCGTTTTTGGGAAGTCTGCGAAGCTCTGCGTCGTGCCTCATTCCGGAATGTCGTCTGTGCGAGAGAAGCTGTCCGTCCGTTGTCGTCATCGTCCCCCCCTCGACTTCCCTCGTTCTCTTCCTCGCTAGTTCTGATCACCTCGACGCAGGATATCCAAACCAATGTGAATCAACTTATCCATTGTCGTCACAATTGCCAGATTGCTCTCATCCAGACTTCGGGTAGGGAGAAGATAGGTGAGGAGATTTGCAGTGCTTAAAAAAGGCACTACGGAAGATAGGTAACGTATTTGAGATGACGGTGAAGTATAAAACAGTTTACACTATGCAAGACATATATGTTGTCATGCTAGTGGTTCTAATTGGTTTAAGGGTTTTAATATTATCTCGTTCATCCGAAAAGAAAGGTTCATCCGCATGATTTCGTTGGTCTTGAGAGGGAAAGAGAGAAGACGAAGACTAGGAGTATCTAGTTTTGTTTAAATTACATTGAGGGTATTTATGTCTTAAAAAGCATGAGAAGCATATATTTCAAATTATAAATTATGCTAGCATAAAAAACAAATTTCATACATTAAGAAGCATATTTTATGAAATTTCCCTAAACGAATGCCAAATCATTAAAGCTCTAACCTTAGGTTTCTTTGAGATATGTTACTGCAATGTGTTTCATTGGAGTGATATGCAGTACAAACTATCAAGGTCTGAATTGAAATACAAACAATATAGGAAAACTTACTCTAGCGCGCATTGCAACAGCTCTTCCCCTCCCTACTCCAAGAGACGAGCTTTTCCCCTTCAATGTTTCAAAAATCATGGATCAGGAAAAAGTAATCTAAGTGCACTAATATGATAAGTTAGATAACACAAGTTTGAGGGTGGAGTAGCAGGGACCGCATGTAATAAGCATGAGGTCACTGGCTCTAATCCTCACACGCATGGTTATTGCAGGTAAAAGAAATCAAAACATAGGTACCTTGATCTTAGCATCCAGACGCTTGAACATTGGAGCATTCTTCAGCATGTCTGGTATGACCATAAATCTGTTGAAACGTGTAAAAAATTTGCTAAAAGATGTGACCTTCAAACAAAGAACATACATTATATTAACTAATCTATGTCATATAGTTTGGTCACCTGACTTTGCTGCCTCGAATGAAAACATGCTCAAGCTGTGAGACCTTACCATCCTACGGAAGAGACAACCAGAGTGACCCGATAATGCGAAGTTAACAACATGGATGGATATTTTGTAATAAAGCAGAAAAAACAACCAATGCCCCTGTTGTATCCACCATCTTATATCATCTTTTGTGTGAAATGAGGACGAGAAACGTTTCAGGATACATATAACAATTAGAGAATAATTGTTCGTATTTTAGAACGAAAATGTTACACAAGAGGAGTTAACTGTCCCCCTTCCCCAACCCCACACTTGCTCACAAGCGAGTGACCACACTAGAGATTGAACACTAGAAATCCTAAGAGGTTCACTTGACCACTTAGTGAGAGATCAAGGATTTGGCCATTTTATTCAATAATTGCATTCCTAGTTTCCTTAGTTTGCATATTACTAGTTAGTTAAGTAATTTCCTTATTTTGCACATTACTTGTTAGTTAGTAATTTCCTTCTCATAGAAGTAGAAGCATATCAGGAAATAGAGGTAGAGTACAATTAGGAAGCATATTGTTGACCTTTTCAATTAAAGCCCAACATTATATAATGTACAGCAAAAGAATAAAAAGATAATCAATTGAGAAACATATTTGTTGGTTCTAATAGATCTTGAGTTATCCCTAAATGAATTATAAATATGAGATCCGAGAGGTTCTCTCGTTAATCGAGCTCTCAACATATCTCATAACTCCGATCCACATCTGAGACCATAACAAAATGGTATCAGAGCCTGGAGTTTAAGGCTTCAAAGAGCAATTCAAAAAGTTCCTTAACATGTTTAAAGCATAGATGGCAGCTTTGAAGGTGAGGCAGCAGAGGATGAACAAGAGTGCTGCCACTAGTGATTTTTATAGCAGAGATGGTTGTCCCAAGAGCCCGACAACAAGAGATGTCTGGTGCAGTCTTATCTTCAAAGACTACGCAAGACATGGAAACAAAGGAAGAACAGAACAAGCTCTCGCCGTCAAGCCCAGTTGACCGCGGCAAGATTGGAATAAAGGAAGTGATGATCAGGGAAATACAGCTCATAGCCGGCGAGAGAAAGGACGTGATTCTTCTCGAGTTCCCCCATTTTATTTTCTTGTAATTACCTACTAAAATGGAGAACCAAGCTCGGTTTCAAGGTCTTCACAATTTGTTACAGTCCCAGATGTTGACCGAGTTATGGAATAGGATGAGAGCTTGATTAACGAGAGAACTCCCGGATTTCGCGTTTAGGATTCGTTTAAAAAAACAATATCTCTTATAACCAGTACATATTTTTATCAACTGATGATCATTTTATTCTTCTGTCAGACATTATAAAGCGTTGATCTTTAACTGAAAATGTTAACAATATGCTTCCTCCTTGTATTCTACTTCTATTTCCTAATATGCTTCTACTCCTACGGAAATGAAATTACTTAAGTAATAAGACATATACAATATAAGAAAATTACTTAACTAACTAACTAGTAATATGCTAACTACGAAAAGTAGTTATTTAATTGTTGAATCTGATTGTCATAGCGCTTGTTGGACTCATAACAATCAAAAAGTAGAACCTCCTAAGTAGTGTTCTACTTGACCACTAGACCAGCCCTAATGGGCATCTTTCTCATAACTAATATGCAGTCACATCTCATAAACAATGTCAGCACAATTACCATCGCATCAGACAACATCAGAACCATTGCATCTACAGTTGCCTAATTGTGGATGACATACCAATTGCAGACACATATTGCGCATCATTTTAAATTATCAAGTCAGAGGATTACATGCTACGGTGGAATAACACTTCACAAGGAAAATAAACTAACAAGAAACAAAAGTTAGTGTTGATGCTCAACCCACCTAAAAACTCAAGTTGATAGGTGGAGTGCTCAATATACTTATTAAGTGGGGTGAATGGGCCCACATCTTTTCAATGTGGGACTCTTAACACCCCATCTAGATCTGATACTATGTTAATACCCAACCCACCTAAGAGCCCAAGTTAATAGGTGAATACTGAAAGATGCTTATTAAGGGTTGAATGGATCCACTTTCCTGACATGCAACCCAAAATAAGTGTCCACATTCTCTTCAAGGATATGAATTGTATATGGATTACCAACAATGTCCTTATATGAGCTAGTTCTTACCCATGAGTATTGTAGCAAGTGGGGCACACGGTAACATGGAGGGAAAGTGGATTGCAAGCGAAGGGTGGGCTTACTAGTATGAAAGAAATGACATGAGATTAAAAAATGACACAGGAGCAGGGAGCAGAAATATAAAAGGGAAAGAAAAAGTGTGGAAGGACTACATGAGTCAGGGAGTATTGTACAAAATTGTAAGTTTTTTTTGTTCTGTGGCAATTGAAGTCATACTACTAACCCAAATTGTATCAATTTGTTTGAGTGATTCCATACGTACATTTAATCAAATTAAAACAATTTCCCCTTACATAGAAATTTTGGATAAAGTGCTAAGTTGAGCTGTTTAAGCACGACTTGGTTCTTCTAAGTGAGATATGAGAAACTAACCCCTCACACCCAGCGGATACTAATATACTATCAGCTCTTCGACAGATAACTTCACCTCCATTCAAAACAGGATTTTGAAAGGTACCCACAAAAATTCCACAACTTGATTATAATAATCATAGGATTCATAAGGGCACACTAATTTCTAGCAGCGTATCTAGGGTCGAAAAGGAGCACAGAGACGGACTGAATAAAAAGAGTAAGGTCAAAATAACAGAGACAAAATGACACGGAGAAGCAAGAAAATCAAGGAGAAGAGCAAGGATAAAAGTCATTACCTTGGCAGTGTAAGTGATGTTCTCGAGCTGGCAGTTCCAGTTATCTTCACACTCGATCATGCTGCCTCTGTATAGCTCTCCGCTCTTCAATTCTACGGTGACGACATGCCCAGACGCCTCGTGTAGTAGCTTCACTGGTATCCCCAAACTCCTGCTCATGGCTTCCCTAACGTCTCTTTTTCTTCCTCTTGCTCTCCCTGTAAAACCCTAGCTAACCCCAACTCGGTTCGGCTGATTATCGCTCCTCCGTGTTTTTTTTTTGCAATATTTAGAGCGGCTTTACTGGGGTACGCCAGAACCGAACACAAAGGTGGGGCATTTATGTCATTTAACAATTAATCATAGGGCTGTGCCAATTAACCGAACCCGCGACCCACCCGAGAATCTGCCCGATCCGAGACCCGTATAGCATACATCAGTGGGTTACGGATCGGATACTGGATCAGAATTATCCAAATCCGCAACTTATTGGACGGATATCGGATTGGTATTGGGTGATCCGCGGATCACCGATCCGCCCACATATCTGAATATATAAGCTTCATCTCAAACCATGTTACTATTTAATCCCAAATATAGAAGCCCAAGTATAAAGCCCATTTGATATGTACACTTAACCCAAATCCTATAAACCCTAAAATATCTCTTAGCCGTACTTTACTACTTTACCAAATACATTTTCACCTTGACCAGGCGATTGCTTTCCCCCACAAGCTCACGCCCAAGAATCTCTGACCCTAGCTTCATCCTTGTCTCCTTAATCCGCTCATCGACGACTACTTTCCCCACAACGTCATGCCAACGAATCTTCGACCCCAACACCGTCTTCCACCTCTTCCACGCTCTGCACAGATCTTCAACTCGTTACTTCTTCGATCTCTTCTCGCTCTATTAAATCTCGCAACAACTCTTCAACAACCTTACTATCTAAGACAAGAAGTGTTGTTGTGAATGGGATGAGGATGGTTGTTGGGAGAGACGGCTAGGGTTGGGTTATGTATGGTTGACATCTGAAATTTGAGAGGAGACATGGTTAAGATCTGAAAGTTGAGACTTGAGAAATTAGAAAGATGAGGTTAAGATCTCACGGGTTGTGCGGGTTCAGAATCGATTTACCCGCAACCCGACATGGCCGGATCTAGCCTAAAATATATATCATTTGGGCGGATTTTGAGTCGTCATTATCCGATCCGCAAGTTTGCAGGCGGGTCTAAAATAGTGCGGGTCGGGTCGGATATTCGCCCATGCACACCCCTAATTACTCATGATTCTCAAGAGTTTTTTTTAACGAAGGGTGCAACTTTTATTACTTAAAATCGATTACATTATCCTGCATCGGGGAACATGTTCCCCGACCATCAGAAGGCCAGCAGTAACGAACAATTGTTCTCTGATCCTTATACTATCATAACCGTCACAAACGGTATTGTGATGCCTCTTGGGTAGAGAGAAAAGGCGTTGAGGGAGAACGAGGTGTTAGTCTTAGTGCCCGTAGTTCAATCCTAAATGTCCAAATGTATATATCATCGTTAGCAATAAAATTAAAGCGGCTTTATATTACTTATGTGTTGGAGTAATATATCGATGTGTGCTCTGATCTATGCCCATCATGCGAATAGAACCATAGATCGAGATAGATCACACTCGATGGGTCCCTAGTCAACAAAGCTTCACTAGAAGCGACTAGTATGAAAGATGGCTCTTTATGGCTTACGTTCTGTTAGTCATTGGAATGGGATTCCGGAGTCTGATCATAGATATCATGTGGGACATGATATTGGACGACCCGCCCTGAATATGTGCCATAGATTAAGTCATGAACATATTCAGTGTTGTAGCTTGTCATGTATCCTTAGACCAAGGAGTCTTTGTGATCGCTATGTAGTCAATAACTGAGTTTGACCTGAGCCTAACGTTGTCCGTAACAGGGCTTCCATAACGGCCAGGATTGGCTTGGGGACGGGCTACATGAGTGACACGAAAGACGGCTAAGGGATTTATCCCTCATACTAAGGTATGGGAAAGATATCGGTTCTCGGCCACTTGATCGAGAGTGACTGGAAGAATAGCATGGCCATGCACATGATACTGGGTATCATATCTTCAGTCATCTCACATATCAAGGAACGGTGATTGAGAATAATAAGGATGACGGCTCTATGCCTTATCTCAATCAGGATATCGGAGATAAAAGGATAATGACAGGGACGACGGAAAGGTTAGAATCGACAGGGTCGATTCGTTATGTAGTGTCAGGCAATACTAAAGTCTCGTTAGTTGCCACTTAAATAGGATCAAGTAAAATGGGATTTTACGTTGATCTATTGACATGCATAAACCTAAGGGTCACATCGGAGGATGAAACTCATTGACACATTTATGGAGAATGGCCAAAAGGGAGTTGTCTCGGGACATGACCAAAACTGGGTTTTGGGTCATGTGCCCGTAAGTGAATAGGACTTCACAGATCGAGACAAGGCTTGGAGTCTTGGGATTGATCGCGTCGGATAATGTTGGACATTTCCGGTATGGAAGGCATGGAGGCGATGAGCGAATCACGGGACCTCGTTGGAAATGGCCACGGGCCATGTTCCAAGAGGCCCATGAAAGGCCCATGCAACCAAGGCCCATGGAACTAATTAATCAAGTCTTGATTAATTAGTACTAAACAAGCAAGACAAGGATTAAGGTGTTGGTGATTCACCACCTAACCCAATCTTGTCTTGCCATACTTTGTCCTATTTACACCTTACTTGACACCATACTTGTCTCATGCCTTTAGTTGGACAAGTATGGGTTTTGTTATGTTTAAGTCATCTTTTTTCAACATAACAAACACAAGACAAGAATAGGAAACACAACTTCTCTCTCCCTTCCCTTGCAATTTCGGGTTTGGCAAGCTCCCACCTCCATTTTTGTGTTCTTGAGTCCTCAAAGAGAAGAACTACGTGGCTTTGATTCCCATGTGGATACGTAGGCGTCTTGGAGACTCAAGCCAATCATTCGTTAACCGGTGTTCTTGTTTTGGTAAGAACTAGTGCTGAATTTTTCTCTTGTTAATCCATTCTTTGTTAGTTGTTTCATGGTTTTAATTGTCTCTTGGTTTTCATTGATTTTCTGCTGCGAGTTGGTTCATCTCCAACCCTACCTCGAGACCCAACACGAGGTACCAGAGATACTAAGGGACCTCAACAATAATGGTGATGGTGGGAGGTAAAGCATCGTCTGGGGACCCCTCCGAAGGCCAGTCTCCGATGCTCAGACGGTGCATCATCCCTCCCAACAGGACATCTTTGTCACGCCCCAAATCTGGTACTGACCGGACCCGAGACGTGACTTAGGGAAAAAATTAATAACAGTTTAAAACAAATAATTTAAGTCTGAAAGTGAGCGAATAATATAGATCAACAGAATTTGAAACTTGAGTCCTACGCTCAATAAATACATAAGTCCAAAGTAAACGGTACGTCTCAACAAACATAAGAATAAATCTAAGCATGGACCCTCGCTAGTCCCATGCTCCGCGATGTCCTCTAGTCCAGAGCATAGTTATCACCTGTAGAAGACACAGTAAGGGGAGTGAGCTTGACGCTCAGTAGGGAAAACCATCAAAATCTCCTTATCTCAGATTTACCAAACGCAATTCCATAATTTAAAGTTTAACGCTTAATACAAGGTTTGATAAAATCGATGCGACATTTAACCATTTTAAAACAATACTCAGTTCACCCGGTCACTCACCGGACCAACAATCTCCAACCTTAACCCGACAATAGTCATAAAATCAAAGCAACACCAGAGGGACAAACCAAAGAAACCACCACAGTCACAGGCACCGTAACACTCAAAACACAGCAAAGCTCAATCAAAACCAAGATAATATTAACATAGGCAATTCACACAAATGCACGGTCTCGGGAGCAACCCGCTCGGCCCGGCAAAGCCGTACGCAACTTTCCCCAACACAAAGTCGGGAGAGGCGGTCGACCCCATCCACGGAACATAGGCCCAGCCTTTTCGCGGTACAACCTCATCCGCGGAACACAGGCCCAGCCTCTTCGCGGTACAACCTCATCGCGGAAACACAGGCCCAACCTTTTCGCGGTACAATCTCATCGCGGAACACAGGCCCAACCTCTTTGCGGAACAACCTCGTCGCGGAACACAGGCTCAGCCTCTTCGCGGAACAACCTCGTCGCGGAACACAGGCCCAACCTCTTCGCGGAACAACCTCATCGTGGCATCGCGGAACAACCTCATTGCGGCACAACATAGCGTTTTACCGATTGCTATTCGGAAGGTAGGGAAAACACCTCTTCGCGGGACCAAAGTACCATAAACGCAACACTTTACCGATTACGCGCCGGAAGGTACGATACACCTGACGGAAGTACATCTCTCACACTTTACCGGCCGCACATCAAAACAATCACGAACACAATCACAACCACATTCACAATCACAATCACGTCGGTCTATCACTCACCCGGCCATTTCACAACCAATGATTCACATTTCAACAAAACACGGCACACTTGCCCACGCACAGTCACAACATGCAACACCGAGTATAATAGGCTTTGTCCCTTAATTACACTCACAATTGTTCCGCACTTACCATCACTTACCAACACCACAATCCACGTGGTAACCCCACCGGCTTAACCGGTATTCAATCCCCATCCTTCTCACAGTTCAACAAATCATATAACCGGAAAATAACCACTCAAGTCATCAACATGTATCACTAGTTCAATTCTACTCGTTTTCATGTTCGTTAATTATTAACCGTTCAAGCATCAAGAGCACACAACAGATACATTCAGCACACAAGTCCTATGGGCGCGACATGGCCCGATTCTACCAGCACGGCAATTCCCAAGACTGAAACGTAAATGTTCACAGTTTAATACGTCTACGCTAGTTATTCACATCCTATATGCACACTAATTCTTATCCGGTTGTTAGGTTTCCCTATATGAATTCTAATACATCCGTAAATAAGCGGGTTTCGAGGTAATCCCTACCTCTTGAAGAACCAACATCTGCGTCTCCTAGCTGCTGACGTCCTAGCCAACTCCGGTTTTCTCCGTGCTCGGGGTACAGGCCTGGTTTTAACACAAAAGGGACCGTCATCAGTCCCGGTCCAACTTATAACGGTCCTCAAATTAATAATTACGTCCAGTAATTTGTTTCGCCCACAAGTCCTTTAGAAGTCCGATAAGTTGCCCGAAAGTCCAGGTATTTATCTGATTTTAAGTCCAAAATATTAATTAATTAATTAATTAATTTGGTCTGACCCGGCCCGACCCGAGTTCGACCCGAAACCGAGTCCGAACCCGGTCCAGAACCCTGACCCGGACCCGCCCCCAGATCCGGCCCTGACCCGGCTCCGACCCAAGTCCGGACCCGAAGTCCAGACCCGGATCTGAGAACCTGGGCCTGGCCCGAGGCTTGGTCCGGCCCGAAGACACCCTGGGCCCGAGGCTTGGTCCGGCCCGAAGACACCCTGGGCCCAAGGCCCGTATTGTTCTGGTCCAAGCCCAAGGCCCTGTAGGTTCGAAGGCTCGGAAGAAGTTAAGGTTTCGGTTGATCTCCGCCGCCGGTGGCGGCGCCGTTAGGGAAAAGAAGAACGGTGGTGCTCGGAGTGGCGGAGCTCGGTTCTGCTTGTCTCTCGGAGGTCCGGTGGCCGTAGACGACGGCGAGAACTCACCAGAACCGGCGAATCTCGCGTCGAGCAGCTCGTTTTGTTCTCTCCGGTGGATGGCGACGCCGGCGTGGTGGATCTGGAGCGACACGCCCAGATACGTCGTCTCGCGAGCTCGAGCCTTTCCTCCCACCACTGAAACAGCTCGCCACGATCACCGTAGGGTAGCGATGGCCTAGATCAAGCACGGGGAGGACGAATCTCGACGGCGGCGTCTCGAATCAGCGCCGGCGTGGCTTGATTTGGACACGAAGACTGAGCGCGGCGAGGGCGGCGTCGCTCTTGTGTCGCGGCGGTTCGATGCCGAGGCCGGGAGGAGTGTCGCCCGTGTTGAAAGGCCGAGATAAGGGAAGAGAGGAGGCCGGAGTTGAACTGCGATGGCGGTCTGGTTTGCACGAGGGAGAGGAATCGAGAGGAGAGAGGAGAGCTCTTGGGATTCGTGCGCGCATCTGGGAAGCGAAGTGTCGCAAAGATAGGGTTAGCGTTGCGGAATCGGGCTTGGCCGAGCTTGTGCGAAGTGGGCTTGAGCTCCTTTTGGGCCTTACTCGATTGGTTGAGCCCAATCAGGTCTGGTCCAGACTGCTTCTAAAACCCCCTTTTTCTTTTTTTGATTTCTTTTGATTGCTTTTCTTTTCTTTTTTTTTTGAACTCGATCCCAACTCTCGACGTTCCAACAAAAAAGTTAAAGATCTTAAGTTCTCAGGTCTTCACAATCTTCCCCGCCCTTATTAAGGCTCCCAATAAAGGAGCAGACCTCCCAGGGAGGCTTATCTCGGGGGACCGGGTGGTTCCCCAAGGTGAAGGGCGGGGTCCCGGGTTAGGTCCCGGGTCAAATGTCACACAGGCACCCCGTCCTCTAGGCAAGCCCATCCTTAAGTCTCGGATCCAATGTTAGTGGGCTGGGACTAGCTTCCCCCCGAATCTCAATCAGAGTTGCACCGTCTTATATGTTCCCATCTAGAGCAGCGTCATCTCCTCGGTCCTTGGTCCCCCGAACAGCTTCATAAGCATCCCTTCAGAAAGGCAACCAGTCCCTCGGTTGTCATTGTGTCCAACTTCCTGCAGGTGTATCCATGGGGACCGACACCTCCCTCATAGGCAGGAACGCCCGGCCACCGATCTCATGGTCATGCCCTTGCACAGCTCCTCCGTAGGGTTTCCAAACCCTACTCTACCTTCGCAGCTAGCCTTGACGAAGAACCCTGGATGATACGTCCATCACACTCCGGCGCCACCCATGGCTGTCACAGGTCAGGCGTTATGTTCTCGCCATCACCGTCACGCCCGTGAGACGCTCTGAGTACCCCGTTACAATCTGGACCGTCGCCGTCCTGGTTGTCACCAGAGCAAGGTCATGGTGAGACCGGGAAAGCAAACTAGGGTTCGGCTTGACTAGAGGCAACCAATAGCGTGGAGCAAAAGCCACCTGTGGCCGCCACAACAATATCCCGGAACGAAACTCACCACGCGGAGGAGGAGGCGGATCCAACCCAACCTTCGAGAACAGTGATGGGGAGTACGACCAGGTTGTCATGGATCTCGGAACAGAGATCGACAAGGAAATGAAGGAAGAGGGAGCGATGGTTAATGGTTGTGGTGGTGACCATTCCTCTAGGGTTTTATCCCCTGCACCAGGCGTGGTCTGCGAGGGGATTGACCGGATGGGACGGGGAAGCACGAGGACGACCATCCTGATAGAAACGGCACCGAGTGTCGAAATCTCAGGCGGCACAGCGACATCGTTGTCAGGAGAGAGCACCATAGCGGCAGGGCTAGGGCTAGGTTGAGGCTCTCAAGCGAGACCGTTTTTTTTAAAAGAAAATTTTGATTGTTAATTCTCAAGAGTTAAAAGACTGTGTCTCTTTTTATGGATCGAAATGGACAAATATTATTATATTATATAAAAAAAATCTTTATAATGATTAAAGCTTTCGAAAAAAATTTGATTACAAGATTCTAAGACAAGATTATCATTAATCTGACAATAGACAAAAAATGTTAAACATAACTATAAACTAAAAGACACAAACTGTCGAGGAACGCTTAAAATAATGCTTAAACGTTGCTTGATCTCTGCTTTTCAAATACTCTTTTCGTCGTGATGTGAGCGATCGAACTTGAACTTGATAGTCTGAACGGGAGGTGAAACTTGAACCAAGGCCCTCTTCCTCAGAACTCACTGCTTTGTCTGTGTTGTCTTCTCTTTCCCCTTGCTTCATTTTTTCGATTGGGCTTCCTGTCTTCCCGTATTTGTTAAGGTACGAGTTCGTCGTTTTAGAGGTGTTGGCCGCCGACGAGCTTTAGGAGCGTCTTGCCTCTAGAACCCTTTCGTGATTCTTGTTAAGCTAAGATGGTTCTGGTATTTTCTACCAGATTAGACTCTATCGTCCGCGTGCTGGCCGCCGACACTTGAGCAAGGAGTTGATTTAGTCACAACAAAGCTTAGGTATGGTGTCTTTTGGATGTTGGTGACAATCTTTTGTTGGAGCTTTATGGTGGCAAAAATTAGGTATGTTAGACTCCTAAATTATGCTTCAAGGTGGTAAAATATGGTGTTAGGCCTGTTTTTTTCTTGTTGTTTTCTCTGTTTGGTGTTTTCTTTATAATCCCGTGGTTTTGCTGGTTATTTCGGGTTGTATCTGGTTGGTTTCGTAGTTCATCTTCATCCTTGGTGTAGGGCTCTGATTTCTTTAGATTCCGATGAGGAAGGCTCTTAGGTTGTATTCTCCATCCCCGTACTCAAAGTGCCAGTTTTAAATTTATGTTTTGCTGATAAAAAAGAAATCCTCTCTTAATAGGTCCCTGAAGTCATGAGTTCCTATCATCCCTCATGGCGAGACTATTTTTCAGTCCTCGTCTAATCTTCGCGCAATTTTTTCTTGGTATCTCTCTTCTGGCTCGATGGGACCAACAACATCCCAAACTGGACAAGCAACTTCACATGAGGGACAAACCTAGGAAAGCCCATCTATGAAGCATACCCGACCCCTCGGGTATGGACCCACTGTGATACGTCCCTTAACCCCTAGATGAGGGTTAGGTACCGTGTCTAGGATTACAAGTGGTCCCTCTCTCCGAGACGGCCCTACCTTAGGTTGTGTGTTCAAGGTTAGTGGTGCAAACCCCGGGGTGGTGGTGGTGCTCCCGTACCCTAATTAGTGGCGTACAACTTCTTCAGCTTGCCCGATTTGAACTCCAGAATCGAGTCATTGAACTTCGGGGTCCTCAATACCTCTCATTCACAATCACGGACCATGTGACCAATTCGGCCATAATTGAAGTCGGAGGATGGGAGACGCTCATAGGTTAAGGTAAACCTTACCAACTCCAGGAAGTCCCCCAACATCATAATCATGGTGTGGCGGAGGGGTCGATGGAGGTCCATCCAGAATCGGACCTTAACCGCCCCGCCCCTACATAGGACCCATTGATAACATGGGACGTCCACGTACTCCCTCATCGTGACACCGATGAATTCTCCCGTGGCTTTGGTTTGGACGGGTAGCGGAACTCCCTGAGCATGCACCCAAAGTTAGATCTAATCTAACCTACGTTGTAATCCTGGGAGAGAAGACCACCACCGTCGTATCGATTACCAATGGAAGCCATATGGTGATGTTGGCGTGATCGGCGACACAAGAGGAGACTCTTTAGGGTTTCATTTATTCTTGATTCGTGTCACGCGGATGAACTCGGAAGGAGGTCTCAGGGGCATTACGAGAGGAGTGGGAAAATGTTTCTCAACAGGTTATGGAGGGGACACAACGAGAACAGGTAGATGTGGCACAGTAGCCGAAAAAGACACATACGACATGGAAGAGGCTAGGGTTAGGGCTAGATCACAATATAAGGAATGACTAGGGGTGGGCATGGTCGGTTAAACCGACCATTAGCCCCCCTTTGAGCCCCGCACCGGACATGTGTGGTCTAGTAATTCCAGCACCACCACCGGAACCATGACCGAAAATTTTAAAAAAATCCGACCACCACAGTTTCCGGTCGGTTACCGGTTTTAACCGGACCGATATTGGTTTTCATGGACTTAAGTTTGGTCCTTTATTTCAAACTTATTTTTTATTTTTTTGCTCGTTGAAATTCCATCATAACGAATTTGCATATGGTACAAATTAATATCAATATACCATTCATATAATAGAATCAGAAATTAGAACATGTATAAGAAGAAAAAAAATTCCGAAAAATATAATAAAAGTAGAAAAGAGAAGAAATCTAATAAACAAAAAATCCTTTCACCGAGTATAATTTTTACATAATGAAATTTCTCTTTCATCACAGATCCAAGAAAAAAGAGAGAGGAAGTACAGAATTAAGAGGGGTTTAGGGTTCTGAAACTTCATCCTTCTCCTCTTAGCCTTTGGCGAGAACTTAACCAAGGACATGTAGATGGTTTCGAAGTTACAGAAATGGTTGGAGATTAGAGAGATGAAGGATAGAGAGAGGCGTGTAGCTGGAGATTATAGAGATGAGGGATAGAGAGAGAAATGTGTTTGGAGATTGAGAGAGATGGAGATATATTTAGAAAGAGGCGTGATTTTGTGTGTTTGTGGGTGTAAGAGGGAAGTTAGGTATATATAGGGATGATTAGGGTTATTTGAGGAGAGTTGGGCTAAGAAGAGTTGGGTTGAGGAGAATTGGACCTTGGGCCCTTGACAGTAACACTTGGGCCGATCGGTTTTTTGGCCCACCGGTCAAGAATTTCCTAGACCGGCCACCGACCATTTTGGCTTCGGTTCGACATTTTTGACGCCGAAACCACGCCGGAAACCGCCGGTTCCGGTTTCTCAGGTCCCAAATACGGTCGGTTTCGGTCGGAATCCGGCGGTCCGATTTTTTATGCCCACCCCTATGAATGACACACAACTCGAGAGAGTGTGTGGAGTACTTTCAGCTCAAAAATAGATTAAAAGATTGTGTAGCTTATTTTTATAGGTTAAGTACTTTTGGATCTTATTTTATTTTGTTCACGAATCCTAAGGTCATAAGTCTAAAATATCTAATTTAATACTTTTTAGTTTTGTCCACGAACAAATGAATTAAAAAAAAACTAATTTAATAATAAAAATGGTTCATTTCATCTCACTACTCTATAAATTCTTGATGTTCATCTCACTACCCTAATTATTTTTTGTGGCACTTTACTACCTTATAATGCATTTTTTTTGCACTTTCATACCCGTCGTCAACTTGACATCCATTTTTGGATGGAAACACTTAAAAAGTCTATAATGCCCCTCACTAATAGTCTAATTTTCAAAAGCATGCCATTATTTTATTAAATCTGTTTTTATTTTTTTTAAAATCATTTTTATTTTAAAAAATCATTTTATTTTAAAAAAATAATCTTTTGTTTTAAAAAATAAATTTTATATTTATAAAAACAATTTTTTTTATAAAATCAATTTTTATTTTTAAAATTTTAGTTTTATTATCAAAAATTCAGTTTTACTTTAAAATTTTAGTTTTTTTTATATGTTAAATATAGTTTTTTCATCTCTACAACTAGGGGTGGCCATTGGGTGGTTAACCACCCAATAAACACTTTATGAGCCCAATCCGATATTACCGGTTTGACATATCTTGGAACCAGCCCCAACCCAAAAATCAATTTTTTTTACAGTAAAACCAATCAGTTCACTGATTGGTTGGTTAGCGGTTCTAACCAACCAACCACTTTACTACATGTAAGTACAAATTTAGATACCAATAACCATACACATATTTCTATTTCAAGCCAAAACATATTACTACATTCTCCAAAACAAAAGAAAAATTAACTAAAAGTCATCGTGTTCTATGTTAGCAATCCGTGCGACACAAAAGAGTGCTCATGGACTATTCATCTATGTCAGATCAGTGGTTATTATGAAACCACATGTATATGATGAACATTACCGGTTTGGTTGGTTAGCCGATAGTTTGGTGTTTCAAGAACCGACAACCAACCGTTAACTTTCCGGTTCGATCGTCAAGAACCCGCAACCAACCGTTAACTTTCCGGTTTCGGGTTTCGGTGCGGTGTCCGGTTGGTGGTGGTTGGTTTTAGCGGTTTCGGTTTTTTTTGCCCACCCCTATCTACAACTCAATATTTGTAACTCATTTTATAATTTTTCAGTTTTTAAATTCATTTTTTTATTTTATCTCTGCAACTCATTTCATTTTGCTTCCAGTAAACAACTTCTTCAACTCACGATTTAAAAAAAAAAGAGTTCTTCAACTCAATTCAACCTCCCTGAACAAATTTGTTTGTAAGAGGAGGAACAAATTCGCACAATCCTCAATTCACATCCCCGAACCAATTCATGAGCAAAATCCAAATTGTGTAGATTATGGAATTCAAGAACAAAACCCAAATTTGCAGATTATGAAATTCAGGAACAAACCCAATTCTCATCCCCAATCCCATACACACACCGGACAAAACCCAATTCTCAACAAGCAAACTTCACAATCTGCAATGTTCAAGGTGATGGCTTGCCGGAGAACTCGAGGTCGGACCAAAACTCTCGAACGTTCCGCAAATCTGGAGCTACTTCTTCTCCACTCATCGGCCACTCCCCATCGCAGATCTGGACGGACGTGGTCGGTCTCAAGCTCACCGACCAAGCACGGAGTGGCGACCCTCCTCTATGGTGAACTAGGTTTGGGCGTGAGAGAGGGTTATGATGTTTGTGAGATCTGTGTGTTATGGTTCTAGCATTGGGGCTCGAGATTCGGACCTGAGAGACCAAACCTAGATTGGGAATGAGCCTTATATGTGAACCAGACCTCGCGACTCCGAATCTCTTCGGAGATACTGCTGGTGTTCTGATCAGAGTGAGGGTAGGTTGAGCATCGAAGAATCCATGGTTGAACCAAATGAAGAAAACCCATAAATGAAACGAACAAAATGGAATTAGGTTAGGTGAATTGAAGAAAAGTTGAAGGTTAGAATTGGGGTTGGGGGTAGAAGAAGAGCGGGATTGGACAGGGGAGGATTGGGAATGTAAGGTACAAATTGGGGAAAATCGAAAAGGGGGATTAGGTTTTGTGGGGGTTAAAAAAGGTTGAAGGGTAAAAACGGAATTTAAGAAAACTTAAGGTCATTGTCCATCCAAAAATGGATGGAAAATTGACGATAGGTACTAACGTGAAAAAACTGTATTTTAGATTTCTAGGGTAGTGAGGTGGCACAAAAAATAGTTAGAGTAATGAGATGAAAATAAAGATTTTTTAGGACAGTGAAATGAAATTAACCCTAATAAAAATGATTATTTTATCCCTTTTATATTTTAAACTAGTAGATTTTATAAGTTGAAAGACTATTTTATCCTTATACATAATTAGTTCCTTGATAATTCATTCATTTCTTATATAATTCATAACTAATATTTTTTAATTCTTATTTTAATTTTCAATAAAAAAAATTGAGCATATAATGTGGAACTTTTATTGAAGATAATAAATTAGAATGAAGAGTACAAATATGAGATCTGGTAAGAGGGCGAGACTTAGTTCAGAAACGAACATTTAAACGTTATCCCTATAACTACGAAACCCGACTAATCCATAAGAAACAGTTGCGAGGGAATCCTCAATGTGATGGTTGATCAGACACAACTGGTTGTGGTCATTTCCTGACTTGACATGAAGATCTTGTGGTATAAGATATGAGACACTTAAGGGGATAAGAGACATACATGGAGAACACCAGGAAATGGGAGAAGTAGGGGTTCGACCTTGGCAGGGCGAGGTATGAGTCCCCACACATACCTTATTGTTCGATGACACACTCATTGATCCTGGCGAGGTTACTTCACAGACCTCTCTTCGGTATTCTCCGGGGCAACCCGTTCCTATGCCTGGTCAAGGGCGTCTAGACTCGTCTTCTTTTTTACCGGGAGGGGAGTGGTCACCTTGACATCCAAGGAGGCATAATTTGACGTTACCCCTCCGTGGTTTCCCAAGGGTTGGGGCACCGAGGCTTGTAAGTTCCTTGCGCCAAACATGAATAGGGCCTAGTTGGGCATGATATTTTTCGTCGTTGTCGCCTCGCTTGGTCCTACTCCCAGGGTTGCAAGCTGTAACGGCTCGATATCGACGGTCATGGCCTTACGGCTCCAGGTGTATGCCGGTGGTTTGCGTAGAAAATCTTTTATCGAATTTTGGGGTAGTGGTCCAGTGGGCCAAAGCTCGGTGGGATCGTGGGTGCCATTGTTAAGAGGGTCAAAGCACGAGGTTCTCAGACCGACACTGGTCCTCGTCGATTGGAGGGCCTAGAGGGGATGGGGTCTGAACAATTCCTATGAATCCCTTTACGCAGGTTGGGGAGTGTCGCGTCCATGAGCGATAGGTCAAATTGTTGGACCATCTAAGAGGTAGTAGGGTTCCTATTGGGACATTCCATTTTGACGTGACCTATGCAGTCGTAATGGAAGCAAAATTCCGATAGACGCGCATATTAGAGTCGGACCCGAATTGGGTTTGGTGCCCTAACATGAGTACCCACGTCGTTCGTCAAAGTGGGGTTGCAAGATTCTTCTAGAATCGGATCTTGAGAGTGCCCCTTAAGCAAGACCTTCCTAGTGCTTCCACAACCACCCTCTGCTGCTCGGGGATATTGTAGACATGATGTCCCGAGACCTTCCTCGCCTGTATCGTCTTTAACTCTAGGTGTTTGCTCGGGGGGATACAACCCCTCGTCCGTACGCGGGCAACCAGAGAGATTATTAGGGAAACCTTAGGGGAACATGTGGATACCTCGTGTGACCAATGTGTTATGTGTTGGGGTGGTACAATGAAGGTGCGCTTTTGGATGGATATCCAGCGACCTCTTCGACGGGTGATGATCATGCGTTTCTGGGAATACCAGGACCCGATACGTGTTACCCTAACATATGCCAAGCTTTCTGCCTTATGTTTCAACTGTGACAGGATTGGTCATATGGTTAGAGACTGCGAGTGGGAGGTGCTGCGGATTCCTCGATATGATGACTCCATGCTGGAGTTCAAGACGACGAATGAAAACAAGTCGTATGCTACTGATTGGGGACGGGACCTGATTCCACCACTATCGCCGGGGTTCTCACCGATAACCTTGGATTCGATACCTAAGGCTGGATTACCCCAAGGGAAGGCTCCTCTCATGACCATGTACTCGATACCTAACCCGGGTATAAGGGCCCAATTTCGGTTGGTTAAGGAGCCCTCCACTTAGGGCCTCGATTAATTGTCTACGATAGACCATCTTGGGTGTTCAGAGATAGGCCTCCCTAGGTCTGGCCCATCTGGGACGCTATAGGGCCCTGTGGGCTAGAAAAGGAGCCCGATGGGGGAGCCGCGAGAAGATCAGGCGAGGGCTGAAAAATAGCCCGCCAGGAGGGATGAAAGGATTTCATGGCTCTAGGGATCTACCTCGGAAGGGGTCCCTGATGAGAGCCATTCCTCCCCGTAGTATTGTCGGGTTCAAGTTCGGTGGTTCAGTCGACCTACTAGTTGACAAGACGAGTCCTTGGAGAGTAGGGACCAGGCAACGTTTAGGCCACACCTTGAGCTGTTCCTGACAGATGACACCCTTTGGTTTCCTTTTCAGTTCTAGCTTTGGGTTCCTTTTCTATATTAATTGCTTTTCCTGTTTTAGTTATCTTTCATGTATTGCCCTGATTGCTATAATCGGATCCGTTTTGGAGCGGTTCGTATCTGAGGGTTACTGGATCACTGCCCTATTGAGGGCACTGGCCGTTGTAATAATTCTCTCCCATTATTAATGAAAGTTATTTCTTATTCTTAAAAAAAAAGGTAGTTGAAAGTATTTTTGTAATTTTGCAACAAAAAAACTAATATGAGTTGGATGAAATGGGGTATATCATTCAACATTAGGACATGAGGGTATGAATCAGTTAAAAAAACATAAGGATATGTATCATATAATCGAACTAAATTACTGGTAGACAATTGTTGTTTTTTTTTTCAAAATAAAAAAACTAAAATTTAACAAATTTCATTTATCTTAGTAGAAAGGTCTGTTCGGTTGTTCTGCCATAGAAGTGCAGCAAGGGCTGTGGGCTTTTGACGAAACTCGGGCAGGCCCAGTATCATGACAAAAACAAGCCCAAGCCCAGATACAAAGACGGGCCTTTATCAACTCTGTGACTGCGAAGCAAATACAAAGCAAGTAAAAGGAGAAGGTTAAGTCAAAGCATAGGGAGCGATCTGAATTGTGAAAGTGAAGCAGGTTGGTGTCTCCGTCGATCTCTCCGTGAAGCGAAGCAAATAAATGGCGGACGCGGAGGAGGAGCATCAGGGAATGAAGGGAAACTACAAATACAGTATCATAGTCCCAACCTACAACGAGCGTCTCAACATTGCTCTTTTTGTCTTCCTCGTTTTCAAGCACCTCCGGTAACAATCCCCTTCTCTTTCTTCTTTCCGTTGTTGATTTCCGATCGTCTCTGTTGATACAATTGTTTCTCTATTCCTCTTCCGATCTCAGTTATGACCAGTTTTGTTTGATTTCTTCGTGTTTCCTTCCTCTAAATCCGATGAATCTCAAGCTCGTTTCAGTTCAATTAGAATACAACTTATTATTAGAGGGAGTGATATCCATGTGAGAAATCTTGGCAAAGTAAATTTGTCTAGATTTTTTTAGGAGCTTGATTAGTAAATCGCAGAAAAATAAAATAAAATACTGTAATTGTGAATTAAAATGAAAATCAGACACTAATTTCAATACATCGGAGTTGTTGGTATTTTTATTTACAAGGAATTGAAGTCATTGCCTTTTGTAAGTTAGGACTGGAGATGGTGTAACAGTTTGTTATTTTCTGCTGAGTTTGACTTTGGCCATACATCCAATTAAAACTCGAATATGGAAAAAGAAGTCCTTTTTTTAAGGAACAAGCATATGTGTGTTCCTTTTCCCCGTGCAAGTTAGGAGATACTGTAGGACTTGGCCAATAATTGGCCGCTAGTCCAGGAGGAAATAGTTTCTGATATTTAGCTGGCGGACCAGTAGATGGTTTTAGGAGGCTGATGTTCACAATTATGCCTTTTTTCTAATGTAGAGAACTGTACTCTTGTTTTCTTGTTACTTGATAGTTTATTCCACCTTTCCTTGCTTTAGTTCTGACTGTGCAATCATTTGAAATACTGCAAGTGAACTGATATTACCTTTTTGCTGCCTGGTTTAGGGATGTTGATTTTGAATTAATTATAGTAGATGATGGGAGTCCAGATGGTACTCAAGAAGTCATAAAGCAGCTGCAGCAAGTATACGGTGAAGATCGCATTGTGAGTATTATGTCAAACTGTAGTCTTTCATTAAGTTCTTTAGGAGAATGATTGTATTTGTTCTTGTCATCTGGTTATTTTTTTTGGCCTGTCATTAACTCTAATATTTTGCCTTTGTGAAAATGGCAGCTTTTAAGAGCTAGGCCTAGGAAGATGGGGTTAGGTATGTGATTATGCCTTCTCTCCTTGATGTAACTGTAGCAACTTTCATTTGATGCCATTCAATTTCAGGTACGGCTTACTCTCATGGTTTGAAGCATGCATCTGGCGCTTTTGTTGTAATTATGGATGCGGATCTATCACACCACGTAAGTGCTTCAGTGATATAAGAACAGATCCTTTAGATAAAAATTCTTTGTATTGAAGATTATATATCTCACATTCAAGACACCTAATTGCTAGTTTGCTATTTGGATATAGCAGTAGTCTCAGTTGATATTCTTTAGACCTTCGATTTGCACGTGCAGTACTTTGCTGAGTTTCGTAGGTGGTCCATAGATTCTTTTAACCAATCCTTATCTCTCATGCCTGTTTTTTGGCAACAAGTTCTTCTTCCTGATACATTTAATTTTCCGTTTTGCAGCCAAAGTACTTGCCAAAATTCATCAAGTAAGAAAGTTCTTGATTAATTGTTCATTCCACTTAAGATGCCTAGTTTCTTTGAGTCCTTATGAGTTACGATGCCCGTGTTTCTTTTCCAATATCTTATATAGGAAACAGCTGGAGACCGATGCAGATATAGTCACTGGAACTCGCTATGTTAAAGGTGGTGGTGTACATGGATGGAACCTTATGCGCAAACTGACAAGTAGGGGAGCTAATGTACTTGCACATACACTTTTGTGGCCTGGTGTATCAGATTTGACTGGATCTTTTCGGTATGAATTCATTTTTATTATTTGGAATTCAGTTATGTCATACGTGGTTTAAATATTGTCATTATCTTGGTTGTTTTGAAGGCTATATAAGAAACCAGTGCTTGATAAAGTCATCAAGTCTTGTGTGAGTAAGGGTTACGTGTTTCAAATGGAGATGATTGTTCGAGCTTCTAGAGAAAACTGTCGAATAGAAGAGGTACAATCAAGTTTTTTTTGTGTGTTTAATAATCCAACCTATAAAATTGTGCAAGTTTAATTATCAACATTAAGAGTGACTCCTGCTACCTCGAGATGGTGTATATGGTCGTCAGTCAAATCTTACGGTCTCTGTCATATGATGGGATCATACCATATCCCATGTAAATACATTTTTCATGGTTGTATGATGGAGTACTATTTATGTTTAATAATAGGGTCTCCCCAGAGATCTACTGTTCTGGAATCAAAGTGAAGAAATGAACTCATAGGTATTATTGGTAATCCATAGTCAATTAACTTACTACAGTGGAAATAAGACATATTTTGGGACATTCGTTTTAGGAAAGTGGGACACTTATTGTGGAATAGAGGGAGTATTTCATGAAATGTCTCAAACTATAGTCACCCTAGGATAACAAGACGTAATAGGAAAAGTATGTGGATGTGAATAGTGTAATTAGTTGCTTGAGTGAGATACGAAATAACTTTGAACTGTTTAAGGTGGAGTTTGATTGATGTCTTGCATGCAATCTAGATTCAGTCTATAGTGGTGCATGTAGATTTGTTATGACCCTGCGTGATCGATCGTGTTATGGGATAGGATACGGGCTCGTTAGAAGGGAACCCGAAGACCTTTTGATACAAGCTCATGATTATAGAGGGAACTCGAAGACCTCGTAGGAGAGACCAAAATATTTCCATAATTTCTTAGTCTGCTTTATTCATTAATCTCTCTTGGTATATATAGCCAAGAGATTACTTGGAGTCCAAGTTCTAATACACTTAAAGGAATACTACTAACTTACCAAATCCTAACAATAATTAAAAGGAAATACTCTCAAACTAGGACAATTGTTAAAAGGAAATAACTAATTAAACTCAAACCCTAGCCGACTATCCCTATTTGGCAGCAGCTGCGCAGCAAATTTGGTGTGTTTAGCCCACTCCGTTACGGTCCGTAAGGCCCATAACATCACTCTCCCCTCGCAGATGGCGCTTGTCCTCAAGCGCATTAGATGGAGTGATGTCCTTCGTATGCATGCTGGCAGCTATGTACTCGTCCTCAATCAAGTTCAGAATTTTTTTTAATATAAACCGCTCACTGCTTATTACCTCCCAAAGTGCCACGTCACCAATATGTGTTTCAATAGGAAGCATAGTTGGCTCTTCTGATATTCCAGAGTGTTGTGGTCTCTTCAGTGCCTGTCTAGAATCCTCTTGTTGATTTATCGGTGTTGTGCCGGATAAAGAATTGATCCGGACAGCCAAGTCTCCTGCAGAACTGCCCTCCTGACAGGGCTTTGCTTGGCATTGGAGTTGCGCTCCGGATCTGGTGGTGGTGGCTGCCGGAGCTGGTGGTGGTTGCTGCCGGCCAGCCGGGGCTGAGATCGCCTCCTGCGGAGGTGCGGACAGCGCACGAACCTGCAGTGCACGAACCTGCAGTGCACGAACCTGCAGCGCCAATTCCTCTAGTTCTCGCCGATCAGCTTCACTTTGCAGTCGATCAGCTTCAATTTTCAGCTTATCAGCTCTATATTCGACCATGAATGCCATAACTTGCTGCTGAAACGATTGCTCTTGGTCCATAACGAGTGGCTCTGATACCAGTTTGTTATGACCCTGCGTGATCGATCGCGTTATGGGATAGGATACGGGCTCGTTAGAAGGGAACCCGAAGACCTTTTGATACAAGCTCATGATTATAGAGGGAACTCGAAGACCTCGTAGGAGAGACCAAAATATTTCTTTAATTTCTTAGTCTGCTTTATTCATTAATCTCTCTTGGTATATATAGCCAAGAGATTACTTGGAGTCCAAGTTCTAATACACTTAAAGGAATACTACTAACTTACCAAATCCTAACAATAATTAAAAGGAAAAACATTAAAAGGAAATACTCTCAAACTAGGACAATTATTAAAAGGAAATAACTAATTAAACTCAAACCCTAGCCGACTATCCCTATTTGGCAGCAGCTGCGCAGCAACTTTGGTGTGTTTAGCCCACTCCGTTACGGTCCGTAAGGCCCATAACAAGATTTTACTCGCTTTACTTTACTTTGCTTTGCTTTCTAGTTTTATTGTTTAATTGGCCTCTTCATGGACAGCACTGAATATCTAGCTTAATTTGTACTATCGCGGTCTTCCCACAGTCACTCTAAACCACTTATAATTTGAACCTTGTATGTTGCCTACAAATTTTCTGTTGTATAATTGTCATCATGACCTATCATCTGCTGGGATACCTATCATCTGCTGGGATAGGCATCCCAGGTCCTGACATTTTTTAGGCATTTTTTTTCCTGGTAAGTTAGATGGTGCATTTATATCACGTTCCTAAACAAGCCAAATAGTAAGATGAAGAATTCTGTTAGGACCCTGACTACGGGATCGCGTTACAGGGCCGTAATACGCGGCTGAGTTGAAGCTTCGGCTTCGCGATGGTGAGCCTTTGTTCTCCCCTCTCGCAATTGTGACTGTAACAAGCTCGTTAGAGAGAGCTTACACCTCAATAAAACCAAAGCTCGTTAGAGAGAGCTTACACCTCAATTAAACCTAACAAAAACCAGATTTATTTTTCTCAATGTACTTATTTTATTCTTCTCTCTTGGTATAAATAGCCAAAGAGATTACCCAAAACTCAAAGTCCTAATACAACCATAATTGGTAATTCTCTACCCAAATTTCCTATTCCTAATACAATTAGCCAACTAAAGGACTTTTATTAAAAAGGAAATAAACTAATAGTTCCTAAATTTCCACCCTTAACCGGCCATTGTTGGTGGGCTTATCCGTCCTTGTACCGGCCCGTACGGCTCGTAACAAATTCATTACAATTGATGTATACTTGGTCATGGGACCCCTTATATATATCTGTAACATAACCACACAAACCGTTGTATAAAATATCCAAATTAGAACAACTGGATTGAAACTGAATATCTTTCATATTCATTTAGCTTGTGGTGTAGTAGATAATGTATAGTAGCATGTTGGTAAATAAATATGCATGCTAAATATAAAGCAGCTCTACTTGCAGATGTATTAATTCTTAACTTGTATGGATAATTATTTGCAGGTTCCGATTACTTTTGTTGATAGAGTTTATGGAAGCTCAAAGCTTGGAGGATCAGAAATTGTTGAGTATCTTAAAGGGCTTGCAAAGCTGTTGGTGTCAACATGAATGCAGTGAACAATATTACTGAAGTAATTTTTATCTTTGTTTTATGTATAAATCGTGTTTTCTTGTTCGAATTGAATAGACTTTCATGACTCAAAATATACGAAGCAAGTCTAGAAAACAAAGAAAGTAATATTAGCTTGTTCATTTGGGTAAAGTTGATTCTAGAAAAAAAATTAGGGTTAATTACCTTTTGTACCCCCTTTCTATTGGTAAAATACCTTTAGCATCCTTTCGTTTGGTAACGTTCAAAAACACTCCCTACGTTTTGGTAACACACATTTAGTACCCCTTATGAATTGATCACACATCATTTAATACCCCTTATGTATTGGTAGCAGGACAATTACACGCCTTATGAATTGGTCACAAGTCAAAATGGCCTAAACTTGACCAATATTTTATCCAGTGTGTTACCAATACATAAGGGGTACTAAATGTGTGTTACCAATACATAAGGGGTACTAAAGGTAATTAACCAAAAAAATTATCTGGTTGCATTTTTCCCATGAGGGGTACTAAAGGTAATTAACCAAAAAAATTATCTGGTTGCATTTTTCCCATGAAAAGTCTCTGATTTTTTGTGGTTTCCTTGGTCAGCATATTATGGTTGCTTGAAGAGCTTTTACTCTTTCAGTTGTTGTTTATAAGTTTTCTTATTTGCGTTTGGTAACTCAAGTATGGGGATTGAAGTTTTGATATGGCAAGAAAAAATCTACTAATAAATGTGGTGAAAAGAAAAACAAAGCGTAACAAAACATGTGCAGAGAAATCTTTCTACCCCAAGCAACACAATCCTCAAATCTCTAGCTTAGGCCGAAAATGTTCTTCTGAAAAACCCTTTCACCTCAAAACAATTGCATCCCTTACGGTCTACCAAGAAAGATATATGGTGAAGAAAGAAATGCAAGGAAGAAAAAGAGTTTTATGCAGTGCATATATTAAAAGAAAACCTCTTCAGAGGTTGAAGAAGTACAAAGTCTGTCTATAGATTTAAACAAAAAACCACAACAAGGAGCTTGGCGCTCAGAACACTGACACGAGCATGGCGATCATAAACCTGACACGAGCATGGCGCTCATAAACCTGACACGAGCATGGCGCTAGGAATACAACCATGAGCATGGCGCTCGGAATACAACTACGAGCATGACGCTCGGTATACAGACACGAGCATGGCACTCAGTAACCAACCACGAGCATGGCGCTCGGAATACAGACACATACACGAGCATGGTGCTCAAAATACAGACATGAGCATGACGCTCAGTAACCTACTACGAGTATGGCGCTCAGTAACATGGAACGAGCATGGCGCTCAGAACTCATTCTGTCAGCACTGCCTACGAGTCAAACCGCCCACGAACTACCCGAACCAGCAGCAAGCCGTCCACCGAGAAATCAACCAAACCCTTACCCGTACTTGAGGAAACTACTGAATCTCATCGTCACCCAAACTCAAAGAGTTGAAGGATACCGACACGCCGGCGACCAACATCGCTGATCGGCAGAGATAATCCGATGAAACATCACCGAATCTCAAAACCAAAGATGCATGACTCGAAGATTTCAAGGTCAATAGACCCAGTATTACCCGTCAGAGGCCAATACCTAAAAATCTGACGGGCCCTTCCCAAAAAAGGAAAGGGATACAAAAGAAATCGAACGAGCCTAAACCTAAGGATGACCAGAGAACCAACAAGAAACAGGTAAAGATTAAGGCGATACAAGAACTTTACCATCCGTAGAGGAGGAGGAGCAGTCCAGATGCACAACGAATCTACATCACAGTAGATCTGAAAAGGCACCACAGGTCCGACAAACGACAAAGCAAACACTTTCAACACCCGACCGCAAGAGTTGAACGTCCAAATCCGCTACAATCACCACCCGGAAGGTTGAGAAAGTAGTCACACATCAGAAGAAGAACGAACACCTCAACAAGATTAGCTCCCCGAAATAGACAAACCAGGCCCAAAACCAGAACCAGTCCAGGCCCAGAACCTGTCCAGGCCCAGAAACTGTCCAGGCCCAGGCCTAGAACCAGATCAGGCCCAGAACCAGTTCAGGCCCAGGCCCAGAACCAGTTCAGCCCAAGCCCGACCCAACACCCAAGACCCGGACCAAAACCCTACCCGGTTCACGACCCAAGCAGCAGATCCGGCTTGGGCCTCAAAACGCCGTCATCCTGTCAGAGAAGCTTCTCCGGCAAAGATGAGCCTCTGAAGTCACGGCTAAGGCCCAACCGAAGCACAAATCCGACCACCGGCGAAGGTGTGAGACCTGGGACCACCGGCGACGCTGAGTGACCTGGGGAAAGCACCGGAGGAGAGCTGGCCGTAGAAGGAGTGCTGGCCGGAGGAGAGGCGTCAGAAGAAGAACTGGCCGGGGTCAAAAGGAGGTGGTACGACGAGGCCACGACAAGCAAAACAAGGGACTGGAGGAGTCCGACGACGAAGAGCCCAACAAAACCGGCGGCGGCGAGGAGAGAAGAACGGGGGGGGGGGGGGGGTGGGCGAAAATAAGGAACTGGGAAGGAAGGAGAGGAGGTAGAGATCCTCACCGGCGACAGCTACAACCATGGTGGCCATGGCCGGCGAGGAAGGAGGAGAGACTAGCGGCTGAGCTTGGGCGGCACGGTTTTCAAGTCAGAGAAGAAGGATTTTGTACAGTAACACCTTGATTATGTTGATCGTTAAAAAAAGAGTTTTATGTTGAAGAGGCAACTCTAAGAGCATCTAGAGGATTGAGTGGTTTACAGTTCAGATTCACTCTGTAATAAGTCGCGAACCGTGAATCGCAAGCTCTAAGAACATCCGCAATGTTGAGGGGTTTACAGTTCCGATTACTAAATAGTGAGTCAAACTCGTGAACCGGGCAACTTGTAAATCGCTAGCGGTGAATCAAATTGTGCCATGTGGCACATGATGTGGCAAAGTCGACTGTTGGCTTTGCCAACGACTATATATATTGATTAAAAAAAATCCAAAATAACATTAAAAAAAATCAATTTTTACCATCTATAAATACTCCACATCCCATTTATTAATCTACCAACAATTTCCTTTCACTAACAAATTTCTCTCTCAAATTCCACTTCCCACAAAATTTGCATTTCGATCGATTTTTTTTATCGAGCTATGGATGATTCAGAAGCCTACGTTCGTGAAATGGAGGAACAAATCCAGAGAAGGGCAGAGTATGAACGAGAAAGAATGCAGCCAAAGTTCGGCGCAATGAGACGAAGACTCGAAAGTAGGGAACCTTCCTAAAGACAGGTTAACATAGGTCCTGTCGAAAGCCACGATTGACTAATGCATGATTATTTTGTCGAGAACCCCACCAATGGATTCGAAAGGTTTAGGCCTCAATACCGTATGAATCGACCAAAAATGGCCGGACGCTTGCGGACGCGTGGGGTTATCAACACACCAAAAATGCACCGCCGCAATACGAATGCTAGCGTACGGGTGCTCGACCGATTTTTGGACGAATCCCTACGACTTGGGGTAACTACCATACTCAAATGTGTACGACGATTTTGTAAGACAGTTGTTTAGGTTTTTATGGAGGAGTATGAGCGAGCACCAAATGCGGAGGACTTGACCCGAATACTGGAATCGGGATACAGTCGAGGGTTCCCCGACATGATTGGGAGTCTTGACTGCATGTATTGGTAGTGGAAGAATTATCTAACCGCGTTGCAAGGAGCCTTTGGCCGGGGAGATCACTATGGGTATCCAACAAATGCCGTAAGCTGTATCGTCCCTTGATTTGTGGATTTGGCATTTTTTTTGGAATGTCTGGCTCGAATAATGACACCAAAGTCTTAAACGCCGACCACTTATTCAAAGACACTCTAGCCGGATGTGAATATGTCGTGGAGTACGAGATTAACGAGACTTGATACGACTTACCTTATTATTTGGTTGATGGTATTTACCCAACATAGAGTTGGTTTGTGAAGTCTATTCGACATCCTACCCAACACATATACAAATTGTTTGCTAAAGTCTAAAAAGGTGCTCAGAAAGATATAAAACAAGCTTTTGGAGTCCTCTAAGCACGGTGACACATAATTTCTCGACCTGCTCGTGTTTGGGACAAGAGGACGCCAACTGATATCATGCACACTTGTATTGTTCTACACAACATGATTATAGAGGATGAACGTGACCCATACGAACAAGGAGTTGAAGAATTGTATTACAAGGCCCCTCCGGACATACCTGATTGGACACCTGAACGATGGAACCAGAGAGTGACCTTCACATACCAACAATACATGGTCGTTCAATCAGAGGTCAGAAATGATAACACCCACCGGTAACTCCAAGCTGACCTTGTTGAGCACATATGAGATCACTTTGGAGCAAATTACGAACCAGACGAGTGACAAACCTCCACCCTCTATGCTTTCTCTCTGCAACAGTTGTCTTGACAAATGCTCGGGGGTGAACTAAACTTTAAGTTTGAAAATTAGATATTTATTTAATTTTAACATAACACAATTGATGTAATTAATTTATTTTGTTCGATTAATTTAATTTTAACATAGAGAAATTGATGTAATTAATTTATTTTGTTCAACTAATTTTAATTTATGTAGTATTTATTGTTTTAAATTGGTATTGAATAAATTTAGCAAAAGAATATTAATTATCCAATCAGCATTCAATCAATGGATAAGAATCCCTAGTGAACCCCCACGATACAGAAAATAAGTCAAAAGTTTCTCTGCAAATTGTTTAAATTCACTAAAACCCCTAATAATGCTCTAAGAGCATCTCACATCGGCAGCGTATCGCTGACGGAGCCGAAATGTTGACGAAAAGAAGGGAAACGCCGACAGATAGTTGGCGGATAAGCGCTGATGGATAACAACGTTGGTAAGCTAATCGACAACTGTATTTACCCGCACCAACAACTATATGCTTATTGACCAATAGTTGACCATTGAATAAATAATTTTTTATTTTGAAGAAAACAAAATTACTTGCTAAAATTGACCTAAATTTTGTATAATTTCAGATGTATAGCATAAAATAATGACACCTTTCATTCCCAACTCTTCTAAACCCAAAATCTTGTATTCTCTGTATTTTTGTACGAAATGGCGAGCGATTCCGATGCAGGAAGGACGTGGAACGAGCATTTTGGGTCCTCCAATATCAGGTTCATATTATCACTTCGAGTCGAATATGAAAACCATCTTCCCTCGGTTTAGTCATGAATGCATTTGTTATCATGCACAATATGATTGTTAAGGAAGAACGTCATACGTATGATGACTACACTGAACAAATAGATGGGGGTGAGTCAAACGAACCAACATTCATGCAAAGAGGTTTTGTCTCGGCCAATGTCATAGTAGAAAACACCAAAACGATGCATGATCAACGTGCACATCATGCATTAAAAACAGACCTCATCGAACATATTTGGAATAAGTTTGACGACACATAATTATCTTTCATTCTAATTTATTTCGATTATTATGTTAGCATTTTAAATATTTCTAATGAAATTTCATTTCCATTTAATTTATGTACATTTAAATTTCATTTTATTTTATGTTATCAGCTAACAAAAAAAAATATAGCATTAAAATGAAATTCTTTCAATCTAACTAAAAGAGGAGAAACAAATTTATTAACTTTTTTATTCTATCAATCTCTTCTTTCAGTCAAGGGAAAACTCCAGAAAATGACTATCAATCGACTTCTCAGTACAAATTATACCTATTGAATTTGTTATCGACCATTATACATAGTTTGCCAAAATAATTGTCAAAAAACATAAAATTCTGTCAAAAAAATCACGGCCCGTTAACTGAGCAAGTGTAATGACCCAAATACCCTCATTTTTGGACTTAAGTCATTTTAAGACCCAAAGCCTCTTCAGTTTCAGACAATCCGTGTCCTCTCGACTTCTCTCCTTGTTCCGTTCATCGTCTTTGTGTCCATAAACCATCTGACGGCCGATCCATCGCGAAGCAGACATCAGAACCTGCAACAATAGTGAGGTAAGAACTTCTTCTAACTTTTATTTGATGTATTGAGTATTTTGGAAAAGTTATTGAGTATATTGAAAAGGTTAGGGTTTGTGGGTAGCAGCTTCCCCAAAATCGTTTATGTTTACTCGAGCTAGGGTTTTGGGCTGATGTGAAAAGGGTTTCAAAGTTCTCTGTGTGTTTACTCGAGATAGGGTTCTGGGCTGATGTGAAAAGGGTTACAAAGTTCTCTGGAAATGAAAATGGGGGTTTTACAGAGGAGGTTGTAGATTTGATTTGCGAGCTGAGTTCTACATTTACAAAAATTAGGTTTTTAGTTGAACTGAGCTTGTTAGGTTTTTGGTTGAACTGAGCTTGAACTGAGAAAGGGTTTGTATGTTATGTGGAATTGAAAATGGCGTTTAGGGTTTATTGATGAGCTTGTATGATCAGTGTGCTCTATTTAGTTTGTGCATACACATTTCAATTTCTTACTTTGGGTTGCTTGTGTTTGAAAAAGAAAAACACTTTAAATTGAACCTAAACACAATTTGGCTTGTGTTTGAAAAAGCAAAACACTTTGAATTCAACGTAAACACAATTTGGATTGGATTTTGAAAAAGAAAAACACATTTCAATTTACTTGATCTTAGTTGATGTAGGGATTTAATTTTTATTGATAAATGTAATGTTTGTGAGTAATATGCACCTGATGTAAATGCTGCATTTTAGCTACTGTTATTTGGGTAATGTAAATGCTAGTACTGTTATTTGGGTAACGTAAATGCTACATTTGTAACTGTTGTTTTTTGTATAATTGAAAATTTTGGATGGTGTCTGGATATGATGCTAATGTTGTAAATGCATTTTAATAGATGGAAAAGAAGAGAAGGCCAAGTCGAACTTTAATTGACGAACCATCAAATGACGAGCTTATAGATTAGACAGAGATGTTCGATGAGCAGATGATAGATGTGGAATTAATTAATGATGAATGCGATGATGTTGTAGCTGAAGACTTAGATTATCAGGGTGGGGATTTTGTAGCTGGTCCAGTAGTAGAAGACTTTGGTGTGTCATCGTCTTACTCAGATTATGAACCAGCATCAGAAGAGGAGGAGGAATCATCAGTTGAGGAGGATGCGTCATCAGCCGTGGAGGGAGCATCGAAATCTGTCAATGACATAAAAGACAATTGTGATCCAGAAATGGATGAGGACCCAGCTTGTGAAGATAAGATTGAAGAAGAAATGGTTGATACAAGAATGTGGGATACAAGGAGTTCCTTGAAAGATATTGAACTGCGATTAGGTGATAGGTTCATCAGTGTTGCACGGTACCGGGTAGTCCTACAGAACTACGCAGCGGAGAGGGGTTTCAATTACGCTTATACTAGGAATCAACATCTCGACGGTATCAGGGTTACTTGTGACAAACCATGGTGTACATTTTATATATGGAGTGGGTTCGTGAAGAAGACCAAAATATATGCAATTAAGACTTTCCGACCTGATCATAAATGTCAGACTGAGCAAGGAGGACAAAATATTACTGTCCGGTCTCTAGCATACATGTAAAAAGTTTGTATAATGCAATTATTTAACTAATAAGTTCAATTTACATTCATAATTTATTGTTAATTAAACTAGCTTTTATTCCACTACTTTGCAAATATTATGAAGCCATCATAAATAAGAAGAAGGTTGATGTTGGTGAATTGAACAAGGACATTCTCAATGACATTGGGGTCGATGTGGAGGTGGGCAAGTGTTATAGTATTGTACGCGTTGTTGATCACATCCATAATGAAGATGATGGGATTCAATATGGGATGTTGGAAAAATATAGGGAGTTGGTGCTTAGTAGCAACCCGGATTCGAAGTTCACTATACTCACTGATGAAGATGGTGGACGTCGGTTCAAGCGCCTTTACATTCGATATGGAGCGCAAAAAGAAGGGTTAATAAAAGGATGTCGGACGTTTGTAGGCCTTGATGGATGTCACATGAAAGCATATCATGGTGGCATAGTTTTAGCAGCTGTGGCAAGAGACCCCAACGATTGTATGTTCCCACTTGCCCTGGCAATGGTTGAGCAAGAAACCGTCGCAACCTGAACATGATTCATGGAGCAGTTTTTCGAGGATTTTGGGAGTGGCGAAGAGATGAGATGGGTCTTCATGTTAGACAAGAAAAAGGTTAGTAAACCAATTCATAACTTTTTTGGTAATTTATGAGTCTTCATTCCATTCATTAAATTAGTTAGAGTTTGGAAATTAGCTATGTTAGGAAAATTAGTATGTTAGGTAAATTAATTAAAGTTTGGAAATTAGCTATGTTAGGAAAATTAGTATGTTAGGAAATTAGCTATGTTTGGAAATTAGCTATGTTAGGAAAGTTAACAATTTTATTTTGGAAATTACTATGTTAGGTAAACTGTTCTCAAATGTGTTTATTTGATGATCATGCAGGGGTTGATTGATGTGTTTAGCCCTCACTCATCTGTTGAACATAGGCACTGCATGCGTCACCTATATGAAAATTGGTTCAAGTTATTCAAGTCTCACGACCTTAAATTACAATTGTGGAAATGTTCTAGAGCCACCTCAACTGAATTGTTGGAGAGTAGTATGAAGGAGCTTATAGGTATGAATGAGAGAGCATATGAGTGGTTGCTCGAAAGACCACCCATAATTGGTGTAAGGCCTACTTCAACACTACCGCCAAATGTGGAGCGCAAACTAATAACATATGTGAGTCCTTTAATGCGTGGATAGGAAGGGGATGGATATGCCAATCCTGAATTTTTTAGAGTTCTACCGGCAGAAGTTGATGGACTGGTTCAATAAAAAAAGACAGTTGGTGACAAGTGATGCTGCTCTTATATGCCCTAGGATCAAAGATAGGTTTGATATGGTAATAACGAAAGTGAAAAAGTGCAAAGTAGTTCAGAGTGGGTCAGTGTTGTTTGAGGTTGAGATGTACAAGGACACCTACGGAGTTAACATTTACGAGGAAACTTGTACCTGTCTTGACTGGCAATTGACAGACATTCCATGCTTGCATGATGAAACAGCGTTAATGAAGGCAAAGAAGGAGGTATATCAATATGTCAACCCATACTACTTGACACCTGCTTTTCGTACTACATACGAAGGCCAGATTTACCCTCTGGTTGGGTTAGATAGGTGCATGACTATTGCTCTAGATGAACGTATACTACCTCCCTGTGTCCGTAAGCATCCTGGAAGGCCAAGGACATTAAGGAGGAAGAGTTGTATGGAGAAACCAAATTCTAGCCAAGGTCACACCCGCAAGACCATTCAGACAAGAAAAGGTCTTGTCCTTCGTTGCAGCAGATGTAGAAATGTAGGACACAACATCCGTAGCTGCACCACGAAGGACTACGGGTCGAACCCAATGCCTACGAAGAAGGGTAGGAAAGGAGATGGAGCCATAAAGAAACCTGTACATCGTGTAGGGTCTAAGAGCGATGCTGAACTTGCAGAACTGCTTGATAGGAAAATGGCAGCCAGTCGAGCTAGGTTGGAGAAGGCTAGGGCTCTAACTAAACTGTGGAAAAGTAGGCAACGTGGTGATGTGAACCCTCTAGCTGATGGTGATGAGGCTGGTATTAGAGGTCATGGGGAATCTAATGTTGTTGGAGATGCTGCAAGTATGATGGGCAATTGTGGAGACGATGAGGGCAGTAGGGTGGATTCTGTTGAGGTTGGGATGGACGATGACATACCCATAAACCTTGGAGGAAATGACGATTTCCAAGGAAACTTTGGGGGATATGATGACCAGGGAGGACTGATTGATATTCATGCTGATTTTGGAGCAGATTCACCTATACATGCTAACATTGGAGTGGATGAGGACATCAATGTTGATCAAGGAGGTGCAATCGAAGACCCGAGTCAAACATTTTATGCTGAAGTGGAGAAGGCTGCTAGGCATCAGGACAAGATTGTAAAAGAAGTCGAGGAGTTAATGACACTTCTTGGGGACGAATTTTGGAGGTCTAGCTCGAGGAAAACAGAAGAAGCGTACCCCACGGAAGAAGCCTTTGAAAGATGATATCTCCCAGAAAAGCGCCCTCTAGCCAACTCCAAAAATTAGCAAGCAGCAACCAATACATAAAGTCACCACTGAAAATCACCAAGGATCGACCTCAGAAAACAAAGAAGAAGGTTACGTTCATATCGAAGGAGACAAGCTATGCAAAACCAACGATTACAAGCATCGCAAAGGCGACTGACACAAGGACTACAACAACCAACAATGTTGGAGAGGAATCGTGGAAAAGTGTAAGGTAAGTGTATTTCTTATCAATAATCTGCTAAACATTTAATACATCTAATACTTTGCTAGTGGTAGGTTAAATTTTCAGTTAGTGGTAGGTTAACTGAAATTTTCAGTTAGTGATAGATTTATTCATAAAACTTAAAATCTGATTTAGGTTTACAATATGATACATTTAGGTTAGGGTTAATATATGTAGGTTATTTTAAAGTTAAAAATTGAGTTTATTTCAATGTTCGATTTATGTTTGCATGTTTGATTTATTTGGAAGTTAATATTTGAGTTCAAAGTAGAAATAATAGAGTTCAATGTCTGTATGATTTTCAGTTGGTGTTAGATTAGGATTATCTAATTTTGTATCATTTAAAGTTAGTGTAAAAAATGATTGTTGAACAAATGAGATTCTCATAATCATGAATGCGAAAATAAAAGTATAAAGCTTTAATGCATTTTCACTTACCTACATAAATTCAGTTTATGACTACATGTATAAGCTCCTCAATTAAATCTAGTTTATGGCACATATGACTAGCATTTGGTAAGTTACTAATTTTATGTTGACTTGGCCTCTACCGTCTTGCATCCAATAATAAACTAGATTGAAGATTGAGAATTACAACTTCGGTATGTTTTGTGTTAGGAATCAATTAAGGAAACATATTATATGGTAACATAGAATTAGGGAAAGATATATGGTTACTGTCATAAGATTTATATTTGTGTATGACGAATCAAAAATTCGAATACCTTACCCTTGTTGTCTATTTTGCAAGCAGCAGAAAGATTTGAGAAATGGCTTGCTGCAGCAAAGCAAAGATTTGCAGCTGCTTCTGGAAATGCAAAACCGAGTAGAGGAGAAGCTGTAGTAGGAACCACTTCCAGCCAACCTTTGAAGAAAAGTGATAAAATGAAGCAAGGAAACAATTCTCGGCCTTAGGATTTAGGTTTGAGTTGAGGGTCACATGTGTGGATATTTTGTGGTTGGTGTAAGGCCATAATGGCAATTAACTTTTGCACTAACTTGCAAGTTGTGTTGTATATGGTGGCAGACACCATATGCCTTAACTATTACACTTTTGACAAACCCTATGGGAATATGATTCCCTCTCCCTTGACAGAGTCGGGAGCTTTTGTAATGACTAATGCTTGACTGTTCACATGTGATGTTATGAATGCAGGTTCAATTATTTTCCCTCCCTTGTTTTGTGTCTACTTTACACTTTTGCCTATAAAAGAGCTTTGTGCCGCACTTTCTTAGGACCACACAAAGGGATGGTAAAGAGAACAGTTTCAGAGGAGGAGACAGAAAGGAGGTACCTAGAATGAGAGGCAAGATGTGGATACTCCTCTTCCGAGCATACATATCAATGGAACAAAGCTCCCTCTTACGGTCCTCCTCCCACACCCACATATATGCATCCCCAAGAAATGTTGCCCGATTGGCAATACCCATACCCAGATGAAATGCCAGCACAATACCAACCCCAACTGAAGCCTGTGTCCTAGACGATGAAGACCAACCATCTGATGGTGAAGTTCAGAGCAAGCCAGCCCAACCAAATGGGGAACCAAAAGGGCAACCAAAAAATGAACCAAAAGAGAAATCTTCCAAAAAAACTCCTCCATCCTCTCCCCCACAATTCGAAGAACATGAACCTGTTGTCGAAGACAGTGGAGATGAAAAAGACATTGTTTCATCTCAATGTAGCACTACCACTACTAGTCTATTTCGTAAACCCTCTGTATGATTACTTTCCTTCATCTATGTGTATGTGTTTAACTTGACAATTATGTGGTTCATCAAAGTCTATGTACTGTTAAATAGTGTGTAAGTTGTAAGCATCATGTGCTCTTAAAACACAAATGGAGACAAACTATGCAAACACACACTCCTTCATTAACATATCTTTAAATTAACTTCTACATAATACATAAATTAAAGTATTACAGTGCATAATAGTACACAAAAATTTTGTGTTCTACATAAGGTACATGTCTTTCTTCCCTGCTACATTCTTCCTATCCTTAATCAGAACATTCTTACTATCATATAAAACAAAATACCACACATAAACCAAACATAATTAGAAAAACAGTTGGCCCCTATCTCATTCTTTCTTTTCTCATGTTCTAGAGCTTCTTCCAATGTCGTATCCTTTCGTACAACTCAAAAACTAATTTATCAACCCATTTGAAAAATTTGCAACTTCTTTCCCCCTGCATCAACCATTATATATCATCCGTTACCAAAATTGACAAATCCAAACACATAATACAATACTTTAATATGAAGTGTATGCCTTACATTGTATTTCCCACATCTATAAAATCTATGACCAAGATTATTTATTGAGTATGATGTGAGCATAGGAGCTTGAACTCCACAATAGCATAACACCATTCTTTGGCTTCCAAAGTCAACGTCCTTACAACAAATTGTCAATCATATATGAGCATTCAGCGTGACATATGAACAATTAACAAAATGCTTTTTCTTCCACCGATTTTCTAAGCCTTAATGTGCAAGCCCTAATGTAGAATGTTTCAGCACTTAGAATTAAACCTAAACACAATTTCGATTGGATTTTGAAAAAGCAAAACACATTTCAAAACAGATTTACCTAAATGTCAATTCCCAATCAACACAGACCATAACAAGTGTTCATCTTCCAACAAATTTTCAAATTTGAGATGTTCAAAGCCGGCTATTTGATAACCATAACATTCCTCCAACTATTTTTTAGACCACATACCATAACAAGGAAGACGAATCAAATACACACTATTTTTAGGGTTTCAGTTTTACTCAAGAACACAGATGTAGGACATCAATCTGACCCTTGAACGTAACCCTACAGTATTTACGTTTGGGGATTCCATATTTTGCACGAGAAAAGGTGATTGATTTTGAAATCTTACTATTGAAACCTTTTCTTCAGCCGACCCAAATAGTATTGCCTTCATCCTTTCGTCTTTCACCAACCCTTTTCCTCCGCCCTTCGTTCCTTCACCCTAAACCTCTTCCAGTGACCTTAGACCCTTCACCCTTCACCCTCAAACCTTAAACCTCTTCTCTGAAAATAACTTCGTGAAGAACAATGAAGAGAGATTACAACCCCATTTGGTGAAGAGGAATGAAGTGTTAAAATACTGAAAACTGAGGGTATTTCGGCCATTTAATTTTTTATCCTTCCTCACGTGCGCGACACATGGAGTTTTTCTAATGGGCCGTGATTTTTTTGACAGAAGTTTATGTTTTTTGACAATTATTTTGGCAGACTATGTATAATGGTCGGTAACAAAGTCAATAGGTATAATTTGTATTGAGAAGTCGATTGATAGTCATTTTCTGGAGTTTTCCCTCCAGTCAACAAATCTGTTAATAACTAGAGATGGTCTAAGAAAAACTCACACAAGTAAAGAGAGACCGGTACAAAAGAAGCATTTTATTTTAGAGGAAGGAGCAGCTAAGAAGAAACATTACATGATTTTTGTTTGCAATCAATCTACCAGATCATTAGAGCTGGCAAGCATTTGTTTGCATTTTACCAAGAAAGATATCATCGATTTGGTTGAAAAATATCTTCGGTGGAGTTGGCTCAATTGAGGAGTAGAAGAGGGACGCGCTTCTTAATCCTACTTGGTGTTGATCGTAGCGGAGCTGCTCTAGCTGCTTTTGGTGGTCCGTCTGTTGGCTCTTGTGCTTTATGGTTGAAAAATCCGGGTTAAAGACCTTTTTTTTTACTTGTTTTTGCGCTTCATGGTTGTAATATCTGGATATTAGACTTTCACTGTCTGGTTTATTCCCATGTTGGGATGCCGAGGTTCCTTGAATAGTAACGCTCTTTCATGTATCAGGTCACTCCCCTTGTTGGGACATTCATGAGGCTGAGCGGATATGCCAGCGCTCGTTTCACTCACTGGTCTATAGTTAGGCCATTTCATGTACTCATTTTCTTCCTCCGAAGAGACTTAATTTAAATTTGCATTCGGTAATAAAAAAAATTGAGTGGAAGATGCACCCGGAAAACCAAATGTTTGTAGCTAGACTCTCTTCTTGTACTCCTCTTCCTTCTTGATAGAGGTTTAATTTAAATATGCTTTGCTGATCAAAAAAAAAAAAAAAGGAATGGCTTTTTTTGTCCGTTATCAATTCAGTCCTAAAACGGAGTCCTAAAACCAAGAGTAACTCGCTACACATATTAAGATGACTTGGAAGCCAAGTAATATATCTGGGTATGTAAAATGAATTTAGTTTTTAATCAAAAAATTACTTGATCAAAAGGAGGCACCAAATTAGAACTATTTAGAAACATTTCCACATGTAGGATAAAGATTCATATTCAATGATTGACCTTACTAAGGTTTAAACTGCAGGTCAAGTTGTACTGGAACACAACCAAGACAGTAAAGTAATATTTACAAACCGATTTCGGTAAGTTCTTCAGTGGGGGCGCAACTTGTGTTGCTCAATAGCACCCTTCCAATAGAAAGCTTGCAGGCCTGTGCTTTGCTGCATAACCAAATTTGGATGTACTGTATTTCCGGAACACTCCTGTGAGCTTCCCCGTTCCTACCTTCTCATGAAATGCTACCATCAGCCTTGAGCATTCCCTGCACACACCAGACACAGCTCGTTATTTTACAAACTCATTCCCCAACTAAAACATAAAATCATTCCACTTACACAAGCTCTTCTTCTGAGTAACCCGTATACTGCTCACTAGTCTTGCTCCACTGCTTAGTGTCGCTAAGAGCACATTGAGCTGTATAAACTGCTGCAGCCGCTAACAAGGAACACGGGTACTTCAGCATCTCATACTCAACCAGGCACAGCTCCAGCATAAAGAATGCCAGCAACTCAAGCTGAATTCAACACCATTAACATCAGAACTCGTCAAAGTAATATGCATGAAGTAGTAATTTGACACAAACCTTCTCGTTGGACTGAGCAGCTTTTAGAAACCTTCTCATAAACACATAAGGAGTGGGAACCGACATATTAAACTGCAGGGTATTAACAATCAACTTCTCCTGCAGGCATTAGAAAAGGTAACCATATTATTCAATTCAGCTTTTGGCTTCACTACATGACGACAAAATGAAAAGATCCTAACTTGATGTACCATTTCAAGAACTTCTTCTCTGACGTAAGCCTTGTCCGAAATCAGAATGAAATCTTCCACAACTGGAACTGAAACTTCTTCATACTTGCATGCAAGAAGCATGGCTGTCACTCCAACCAGCTGGAGTTTCTTCCTTACCACTGGTTTAACTGCTAAGAATCTGTCGATGAGATTCACAGTAAGATATAAGGTCTCGTCCATCAGTTCAAACTTGTAGTGCACCTGTTAAATACGAGAGACTTGTTAGTGACTCGATTCTACATTTCGTTTCTTTCCAAAATGCCGATGCTTTATGTACCTCGATGAGCCAGTCAATAAGAATACCCCTCATCCTCTCATTAATATCAAATTGCTGCGCCATATAGTTTGGTGAGACACTGCTAGAATTCTGCAGGCACACATTCCAAGTGGCAGCAAATGGTTAGTTACAGAGCTAGAACTTTTCTGGGTCCAACAACTTGCTTGTTGCTCATTTCTATGTATACATTTCAAAAAGTAATGGCTCTTCGTCTATTGAATAGTTATAAGTTATAGTGTTTAGTACTTTAACTGTTGTTCAAGGTAATAACCTCCAAATCTTGTTTGACAATCTAGCTTCAATATAGTTCTTAATAATAAGCAAACAATTTCACCAGCATAAATGACAAACTTCCATATCTATCTCCTTAGACAAAATTACCCATACGTGATACATGTAATTCATTACATATAAAGCGTATAGTACCTACTATACAGACCATAAAACGAACACCATAATTCAATAAGAAGGTTTCTTGTTTTTTTTGTGTGACTCAACTAATGGGAGGAGACACTCCTTTTATATGAGAAGGAAGGCCCCACCTTATAACTTCAATCCAATTATTCATCCCTAATAATAAACTATAATACCATATTGATACAGGTATGTCAAACAACATTACAATTAAAACAAACTAAGCTATAGCAGAGATTATTATTACCTCAGATTTCACGTAGAACTTGTACAGATCATCAATATACTCAACAACTGCGAGTGGATTATTCTTATCACAACTGTCTATGTCTAAAACTGGCTCTTCAGGTACATCTTCCATTTCAATCTCCTCCTGCAGAAAACAGAACATTGTTGGTGCTCTGCTCAGAAGTTCTTGCTACTACAATTGTTTAGAACACAGTAGTATAAGTTAAAGATAAAGGGCATCCATACCATTCGGTAAATCTCCTCCATCAATGCTTCTGTGTGTTGGACAAACATTGGTACATCAGTATCACCAAACGCCTCATAGTCGTCATCCACGTCTACTATGGCACAGTCTTTAAACTGTCTTGGATTTGGCACTGCTTGGACAGGCTCCTCGGTTCTCTATCACATGAGTAAACAAGGGAACAATCTTAACACCTACTCAATATAACTAAATAATCATGTATATAATTTGAGCATACCTCAGGTTTAAATTGCTGCTTGCTAGCCAGTGGAGCACAACTTTTCCTAAACAAACATATACAATGAACACCATACCAAAGATTTAGCACAAGGACTAATAATAATACAAACATTGTAAGAACAAAAGAATATTGTCTACTACTGATTTAGAGTAACCAGTCAATGCACTTGAACAATATTTCCTTAAAGAAATAAGTATAGTAAACATGAAAGATTTAAATTTAAGGTAGTGAGCCTAAATGAACCAATTCAAATAACTCATGTCTAAGGATTTAAATTTTCTGGAAACTTGTAGCTAGTGAGCCTAAATGAACCAATTCAAATAACTTCGACCCATCATTTGTTTACATATGAAAGCAACATAAAGCTACAAAATTTATAATCCCCAACATTTTTCAGCATCTCTCAACATTCATCAAATGGACAATAGGGTTTAAAGAAAATTACTCCAATAAGCTTCTTTTGTTGACAGCCCTTGGAGGATCTCTGATTATATTCAGGTTGATGTTGCTCAATGCTCTCCGATTTTTCCCAACACAGGCAGCAAACTCGAATCCAACAGGGCCTAACCCCCCTTGGAAAAGGAAGAAAGAGAGACATTTTTTCAGCTTATGGATTCAACTAATAAAGATTATCATTGTTGCATCAACTAAATAGAGAAGAGATGTTCATATTTAGATCGATTACCTGGAACAACTTTGCTGCCAATAGCACCTGGATAGTTCTCATCTAATCCAGCCATTTCTTCAATCTGCAGATTAAAACAGCTTTAGAAAACCAAACCCCCAATTTCTGAACAAATCAAAAGCTCCAAAACGAGAATCCCCATCAAGACTCCATCGACAAACGAAACCCATTTCACGAAAACAGAAAAAAATTACCTCCCCGGACCCGAGCAATCCAGTCAAGTTTCTTGGAGGACTTTTATCGAACACTTGCGGCTCCTAACCCAAGCTTCCTCTTCTGCGTCGTAGCCGGTGCTTTGTTCATCAACTTTCAGATCGAATAGCTCCAGAGATGGGAGCAATGGACCGATCTCACTCACTCACTGGTTCTTTAGACCTGTGGTGGAAGGAGATTGGGCTGAGAAAAGGGGGAGATTGGGAAATTAGAGCTGATAAATCGGATATATGTCCGCAGATGCATTCGCTACCAATTTTTTGAAATTTAACGGCTAGTATATTCTAGCCGCACGATCTGTTCTGATCTAAAGTCGTGTCCCCTTCTCGTGTTCACGCTTAACGGCTACCATGTGCTTTTCTAAAATAAACATAAAAATATTTCTCTCTCTTTTTGCCTATGAATCATTCCTCAGCGTCTTCAAAAATCTCTTGCATTAAAAGCTATTTCTGGTCAATTAACTGTTCCTTGAGCTTGAGTACTGATTTTAATTGGCAACTGTTTTTCTTTTTACATTATAAACTATCTTATGTGGTAATTCTTCATATTTTCGTATGCCCCACTTATTTAGGGAATCTTTTTAGCCCTAGCCCTAATCGAACTGATGTCGATCGTTTCTATCACTTCTGCACCCACACCACCGTCCACTCCACTGATGGCGATCATCACGCTTTTTCTCTCTACCAATTGTGGTCACCAAGTCATGGGACCTCATTATGCCCCCATGTCCCTCCTTTGAGGTTGTCCGCCCGATTAAAGCTCAAAGGAAGAGGAACCCCAAACCATTTCCTTTTGCGTTAATTCTGGTATTGGTCAATCCGGTTGAGCAAACAATCAAGGACGAGTCTACTATAGTAGTCTTCTCTTTAGGTCCCTCATAGGCAAACCAAAACGGGGACATGTCTAGGGTTCCCTCTCACACTCCGCCGCAAGCGGATGAACATTCGCCGCCCAAGGATGGTTCTGAATCCTCTGTGACGGAGGCCTCTCGGGTCAGGGACGAACAACAACAATACTCCAGGACTCCTCAAAACCCGATTAGGGTTTCCACCTCCCTTGAGACGACTCGTCCACGGACTGTACCACCATTAATGGAGACCCTCCAACTCGGGTTCTCGTCTTGCTCCATCACAGAGGACGAGGAGATGAAGATCCTGGTCCCTTTCACTCTAATGGACCCAACAGTACTTGTTTGCTAGCACTTTGGCATGGCGGGAAAGCTCTTGGCACCGAAGCTTCCTCGGAAGGACTTCATGCTGAAGATCATTATGAGGGAATGGGACGATCGGCTTTATGTCTCATGGTTAAATACTTGGAACCGGGTGTATGCCTTCTACTTCAAAACACTGGAGGCTAGGGTTTGGGTTTGCAAGAACGAACCTTGGTGTTCTGATAGCTATCCGTTGATGCTAGGGGAGATTATGGATCCAGTGACAATGGATCTTCTCAACCTGGATCAACTTCAACTATGGGTGCATGCATGAGGCCTCCCACCATTGGTTTAGACAAAAGCTACTAGGGAGGTCATTGGTGCTATTCCGGGGAATGTGTAGATGTCTCGTGTGACCAGTGGGGCTCTTGTTGGGGAAGGACGGTGAAGGTTCGATTCTGGATGGATCTCCACTGCCCCTGCGCCGAAAATGGTCATGCGGTTTCGAGAATTCCTTGAACCGATTAGGGTCACCCTGATTTGTGATAAGTTGTCTACATTCTTCTATAATTGCAACCGAATTGGTCATGTGGCACGATATTATGATCAGGAGATGCCAGGGATACCCAGTTTTGATAAATCCATACTAGAATTCAAACTGGACAAGCTTGGCCAGCCCCATGCCACTCATTGAGGTACGAAAGCTGTGAGATCGGTGAGTCCTCTAGGCTTTCCTTCGTTGACCTCGAACACTATACCTTAGGTCTCAACATCTCAAAGAAGGGGACCAATTGTAACCCCGAACACTCTACCTACATTTAGGTAGTGGAGTCGGGGGTTAGGGAGTATAGGGTTCCTCCCTTGGAGAAAGGTCATAGCTCGGCGACTGAGTACACCAGTCCTTCATGGGTTGTCTTATCTGTGACGATGGTAAAGAAGAGGGGTTCGACAAGACAACCCCGTGAAGATCATGCGAGGGTTGGTAAGTAGCCTCGCCAGAAGGTATGTTAGAAACCCAAGGATTTAGGGACTTTGTTCGGAAGGGGTCTTTGGTTCAAGCCCATCCTCCCATTACTACTGTTAAGTTCAGGTTCAATCGCTCTCCTCACAACAAAAAGATTCCTCCCCAAGGGATCAAACATCGTTTAGACACCTCCTGGAAAGGTTTTCTTCAGTTTCTTTTCATTTTTTTTAGAGTTACATGTCTTTAAATAATCGTATGTGGTTACAGTCAGTTCTCTTAGAATTTGTTGATCGGCGACCTCATATTTCTTATTAATAAAATATCTCATCTTTCGTTAAAAAAAACTATCTTATGTGTAATTTTTGTAAAAGCCCATCTTAATAACATTTTTGGAGCTCTTGATTTCGTAATCATGCGATTATAGATGGTAAAACCTACTATTGTTTTATTTATTTATTTATTTTAAAAAGGGATAATTCCATTTTAGTACCCTAAAACTTTCGGATTTCGTTTTTAGTACCTTAAATATTTTTTGTGCCACTTCAGTACCCTAAATCTTTGGTAATTCCACTTCAATACCTATAGTTAACTTTCCATCCAATTTTGGATAGAAAATGGTCATGTGCCTAGCACATGGACCCAAACATTTTCAAAATGTCAGAATTACCCCTAACTTTCAACCCCTATTATTTTTCTCTCCTCTCATCTCAACCACACATTCAAATACCTTTATTTATCTCTCTCACCCCTCATCTATACACATCGGGACTTAAGCCACACATTCACCACTCATTCACCTTATCTTCATCTAAACACATGTTCATCTTCATCTCTACACATCGAGACTTCAACCGACAAGGTCATCGGCTCCGGCCACCTCACTTCCCCCTCTCGCGCGCACACGACGACCCAAGCGGAGCTCCGACGCCGAGAACGACTGGGCGTTCTGTCCAGATCTGGTTGATATGAAGCTACTCCGGCGACTTCAGCCGACGAGGTCTTCGGCTCCGGCGATTTGCTTCATTTTCTGTGTAAAAATAGTTTGAGTTTTGTGTCAGTCTTAATGCCCGTAGTTCAATCCTAAATGTCCAAATGTATATATCATCGTTAGCAATAAAATTAAAGCGGCTTTATATTACTTATGTGTTGGAGTAATATATCGATGTGTGCTCTGATCTATGCCCACAATGCGAATAGAACCATAGATCGAGATAGATCACACTCGATGTGTCCCTAGTCAACAAAGCTTCACTAGAAGCGACTAGTATGAAAGATAGCTCTTTATGGCTTACGTTCTGTTAGTCATTGGAATGGGATTCCGGAGTCTGATCATAGATATCATGTGGGACATGATATTGGACGACCCGACATGAATATGTTCCATAGATCAAGTCATGAACATATTTATTGTCGTAGCTTGTCATGTATCCTTAGACCAAGGAGTCTTTGTGATCGCTATGCCGTAAACAACTGAGTTTGACCTGAGCCTAACGTTGTCTGTAACAGGGCTTCCATAACAGCCAGGATTGGCTTGGGGACGGACTGCATAAGTGACACGAAAGACGGCTAAGGGATTTATCCCTCATACTACGGTATGGGAAAGATATCGGTTCTCGGCCACTTGATCGAGAGTGGCTGAATGAATAGCATGACCATGCACATGATACTGGGTATCATATATTCAATCATCTCACATATCAAGGAACAGTGATTGAGAATAATAAGGATGACGGCTCTATGCCTTATCTCAATCATGATATCGGAGATAAAAGGATAATGACAGGGACGACGGAAAGGTTAGAATCGATAGGGTCGATTCGTTATGCAGTGTCAGTCAATACTAAAGTCTCGTTAGTTGCCACTTAAATAGGATCAAGTAAAATGGGATTTTACGTTGATCTATTGACATGCATAAACCTAAGGGTCACACCGGAGGGTGAAACTCATTGACACATTTATGGAGAACGGCCAAAAGGGAGTTGTCTCGGGACATGACCAAAACTAGGTTTTGGGTCATGTGCCTGTAAGTGAATAAGACTTCACGGATCGAGACAAGGCTTGGAGTCTTGGGATTGATCGCGTTGGATAATGTTGGACATTTCCGGTATGGAAGGCTTGGAGGCGATGAGCGAATCACGGGGCCTCGTTGGAAATGGCCACGGGCCATGTTCCAAGAGGCCCATGAAAGGCCCATGCAACCAAGGCCCATGGAACTAATTAATCAAGTCTTGATTAATTAGTACTAAGTAAGCAAGACAAGGGTCAAGGTGTTGGTGATTCACTACCTAACCCAATCTTGCCTTGCCATACTTTGTTCTATTTACACCTTACTTGACACCATACTTGTCCCATGCCTTTAGTTGGACAAGTATGGGTTTTGTTATGTTTAAGTCATCTTTTTTCAACACAACAAACACAATACAAGAATAGGAAACACAACTTCTCCCTCCTCTCCATGTCAATTTCGGGTTTGGCTAGTTTCCACCTCCATTTTTGTGTTCTTGAGTCCTCAAAGAGAAGAACTACGTGACTTTGATTCCCATGTGGATACGTAGGCGTCTTGGAGACTAAAGCCAATCATTCGTTACCCGGCGTTCTTGTTTTGGTAAGAACTAGTGCTGAAATTTTCTCTTGTGAATCCATTCTTCGTTAGTTGTTTCATGGTTTTAATCGTCTCTTGGTTTCCATTGATTTTCCGCTGCGAGTTGGTTCATCTCCAACCCTACCTCGAGACCCAACAATGGTATCAGAGCCGTGCTACCTTCGAGATTCACAAGACGGTGTTCAAAGTTTCGGTTTTGCTTGAAAGTTTCGTTTTGGCATGTTGTTTTGCTAAATTGTTTGATAACATGTTTTAATTTCTTGTTTATGGGTTTAAAGCATGAAAAATGAATTTTTGAAATTTTTTTCAAATCTGGAAATTTTGATTTTTTTTTGATTTTTCAGGTCTCGGGAGCGGGACTCTCGGGGAGCCGAAGTCGGGACCGAACGGGGCGCCGTTGGACGGAGCTAGGCCAAGCATGACCATTGGATGGTTGATATGCCAAGGCTAAACCGTTTTGTTAGTTATGACGAGTTTGGAACCGTCATGACGAACTCGAAGATCAATTGTTCAAAAGTTTCATTTTTGAATGGTTTCGATAAACCGAGCATCAAAAAATTTCGAAACTTGGCTATTAATTAAAACCGGAAAATCACATGATGTTTGATAACATGCTTGTTTGATAACACGATGTGTGATGTGATGTTGGCATGGTGTACGTTATAGCCCGAGCTCGTTTTAATTATTTATCGCTTTTCACGGCCTGCGAGCCGTTAAAGTTAGCGTGCAATTATTCTTTCAAGGTGTGGTCGTTGAACCACTTGTTTGTAATATTTATTTATTCCCGACCTGCGAGTCGTGTATGAAATTGTAATTTTTTGCTCAAGACGAAGAAAGGGCGAAAAAGTCATTTGGTGGCTTTTCGGGTGTTGGCATCGGCTTGGAGTCGATGGAGCTCAAGAAGCTAGTGGGAGTTAGTTTAGGGGGCTATTATGTGCACATTTAACGCTTTATACTTGGTTATTTTATGCATGATTAATTCTATGTGTTTTAGAATTGCATGCTTAACTTTATTTACCGAGCATATCACCTCACATGCAAAATTAAAATAGGATTTTTAATCATTGTTTGTGAGCCCTTAGAAACGTCATTACATTAGATGTAGTTGACGGGTTCGAAGGAAGAATTAAATTGGATGTAATTGGAGGCATCATTACATTTGGAATGTAGTTGATGTGCTCATCGCATCTAGGATGTGCCAAAAGTTTTAAACACAACCGGACAAGTAAAAACGGGTCGTGTCCGATACCTCCCAATTATCAACACCTTACTACCTCCCCGTCCTATGGGTGTCGTGCGCCTTAGCGGAGCATCCATGGGAAAGCGGGGTAGTAGGTTTGGACGACATATGTGGGTGTCGTGCACCTTAGCGGATCACCTTCATAGTGGCGGGTCATAGTTGAAAATTGGTGGACCTGACTACGATTCTCAGCTAGGGTTGAGCTAGGGTATCAGATAGGGTAAGCCGTGTACTTAAGTACATACCCTAGCCAAGAGTCACATTGGATGTGATTGGACGGGGTCCTACCTACATAGCTCGATTGAGTGGTGAGCCTTCGTTCAGCTTGATCGAGTGAATCAAGGATCTTGGTTTAAGATTCTAAAGGTATAGAATCGATTGTTGGTGTTTAAGTTTGATCTTCATAAAATTTATTCAGTTTACTGATTGAATTTTATCTGTTGTAGATCAAATGGAAAATTCAGCGAACATTAATAGTTTGTCATTAAAAACCATTCTTGACAGGGTCAAACTAAATGGGACAAACTATTTGGACTGGTATAGAATTTTGAGGATAGTCCTCAAGTCTGAACGCAAAGAATATGTCCTTGACAAGGCTGTCTCTAAGACCATATCAGAGTTACATGAAGTGTCATTAACTGCTGAGAGGAATATTAGGGATCTGGGATCCAAGGATATTCTGATCGTCAACAAGGGAATTGGAAGTGGCTAGGGCGGGGCCCATGCGCACTTGGCGGGAAAGATGAGACACTTGAGAACGTCTTCTTCTACTGCCAATAGCCTGGTCATTGGAACCGGGATTATAGGAAGTTCACGGCTGATCTGAAGAAGGGCAGTGGGACTGCTCCTTCATTAGAAGCATGAATGATCTGAAGAAAGGCAGTAGGACTGCGCCTTCATCAGGATACCTGTATGATCTACGGAAGGGCGGTGGGACTGTGCCTTCATCTGGTATTAACTCTATAGAGCCACATCTCTCTACTTCCAAAAATTTATGGGTATTAGATACCAGGACTGAATCTCACACATGCACTAACATATAGTGGCTGAAAGTAGGAGAGGTTTAGGAAGCACGAAGTGGACCTCAGAGTTGTGGCAACTGCTCTAGGATCCATGAATCTTGCTTTTCCAAGTGGCCTTGTCTTAGTATTGTATAATGTATATTGCATACCTACTTTTAGTAGGAATATTATATCTGCATCCGTGTTTGACAAGGAAGGATATAATGTTAATATTGGAAATGGAGTTTTCAATGTTCTATGCAATGATATGTTTTATGCTAGTACTAACTTGGTTGGAGGATTGTACATATTAGATATAGGTAATAATGCCTCAAGTTCTATATATTATGTTAATACCAAGAGGTCTAAATCCAATGATTTAAACCTAACTCTATTATGGCACTGTCATTTGGGCCGCATAAACAAGAAGCGCCTATCAGCACTTCAGAAGTGCGGGCTTTCAGGTCCATTCGAATTCCATTCGATCGATAGGTGCAAGGATTGTTTGATGGGAAAAATGACTAAAGCGCCCTTTATCGGTCGCGGTAAAAGGGCGGGTGAATTATTGTGGCTGATACACTCGGAAATGTGTGGACCAATAGGTTCGCTGGCCAAGAGGGGTTTTAACTACTTCATCACATTTACTAACGATTATAGTAGATATGGTTATGTCTGTTCAATAAGACATAAGTCTGAAGCTTTTGATAAATTCAAAGAGTTCAAGACTGAAGTAGAAAACCGGCTTGGGAAAAGTATTAAGACACTTCGATTGGATCGAGGCGGAAAATACTTAACCATAGAGTTTTTAGATCATCTGGTGGAGAGAGGGATCTTTTGAGAATGGACTCCTCCCGGAACACTGCAGTTATATGTTGTGTCCGAGCGGAGAAATCTAACTTTATTGGATATGGTCTGATCCATGATCAGTTGGACTGATCTACCAATCTCTTTCTGGGGTTATGCTCTAGAGACGACCACATTCATAGTGAAACGGGCTCCAACGAAGGATATGGAAGGGGCACCATTTTAGAAATGGCATGGGAAGATGCCCACTTTGTCCTTCCTAAAGATTTGTGGTTGCGAGGCTTATGTGAAACATTTGTGGTTGCGAGGCTTATGTGAAACATTTGGTTTCGACTAAGCTCGAACCAAGATCTGAGATATGCAACTTCGCGGGGTATCCCAAAGCAACAAGGGGATACTACTTCTACAAACCCAGTGAGAACATTGTGTTCGTCGCTTGAGGTGGGTTCTTTATGGAAAAGGATTTTTGTTTCCAAAGACGTCATTGGGAGGATTGTGCATCTCGAAGAAATTTAGGATGGTACAGATCTGTCTAAACCAATTGACAACCCTGTAGAAAAGGAGCCAGAGATGGTCGTAGAGTAAGAACCAATTCCTGTTACAATTCCAGAAGGTCCAAGGCGATCTGAAAGGATCAATTGTCCACCTCCAAGATATGGTATCCAGAGGTGACAATGAAGTCATGGTGGATCACGATGATCCAGCCACCTTTCAGGAAGTCATGGATGGGCCCGACTCCGAGTTATGGCTGGGAGCCATGAGGGAGGAAATGCAATCCATGTCGGACAACCGAGTCTGGGAACTGGTTGATCCCATCAATGGTGTGAGGACCATCAGATGCAAATGGATCTTCAAGGTGAAGATGGACATGGACGACAACCCTCTGACCTACAAAGCTCGACTAGTGGCGAAAGGTTATAGGCAGATCCAATGGATTGACTATGAGAAAACCTTCTCCTTAGTGGCTATGGTCAAAATCGATCCAAATTCTTCTTGACATAACTGCGTATCATAATTACGAGATATAGAAAGTGGATGTCAAAACCGCTTTCCTAAATGGAAATTTGACTGGGTACATTTGTATGTCTCGGCCCAAAAGGTTTTGACGATCCGAAGAATAAGGGAAAGATATACAAGTTGTTGAAATCCATTTATGGATTGAAACAAACTTCTCGGAGTTGGAACCTTCGTTTTGATGAAGCTGTAATTGGATTTGGCTTAATAGTGGGAGCAAGATTACCTTTCTGGTTCTCATTGAAAACGACATCCCAACCTTGCACGAGACTAAAGCTTGGCTGAGGAAGTGTTTCTCAATAAAGGACTTAGGCAATGCTGCTTATATCTTAGGGATTAAGATATGTAGAGATCGCACCAAGAGGGTCTTGGTTTTAAGTCAGGGAACCTATGTGAACAAGGCATTGAGTAGGTTCTCAATGCTAGATTCAAAGAAAGGACTCTTACCCACTAGTCATGGCATTCACCTCAGCAAGACTCATTGTCTTAAGACACCTGATGAGCTGAAAAGGATGATGCGAATCCCATGCGCCTGAGGGCAGGATCGATCATATATGTCATGACATGTACGAGACCGAACGTCTCGTAAGCCTTATGTTGTACCAGTAGACATCAGTCTAACCCACTAGTCGTCGAAGGATGAATAGACGCTAGTTTTCCAAGACAAATCCAAATGACTTTAGAAGTCAGTCAGGATAATTGTTTACGCTGAATGACGGAGCTTTAGCTGGGAAAGCGTAAAGAAAGATACCGTCGCTGAATCTACGACATAGGCCAAGTACATGGATGTTGTAGAAGCAGCTAAGGAGGCTATGTTGATTTAGAAATTCACGGCAGGGTTGGGTGTAATTCAAAAACCCACCCAGCCCGGTTAATCCATTTTGCGACAACACAAGGGCCATTGCACAAGCTAAAAGCCCAGATCGCATAACAAATCCAAACATGTACTACGGCGTATCCACTGTTAGTCTTAGTGCCCGTAGTTCAATCATAAATGTCCAAATGTATATATCATCATTAGCAATAAGATTAAAGCGGCTTTCTATTACTTATGTGTTGGAGTAATATATCGATGTGATTTCTGATCTATGCCCACCATGCGAATAGAACCATAGATCGAGATGGATCACACTCGATGGGTCCCTAGTCAATAAAGCTTCACTAGAAGCGACTAGTATGAAAGATGGCTCTTCATGGCTTACGTTCTGTTAGTCATTGGAATGGGATTCCGGAGTCTGATCATAGATATCATGTGGGACATGATATTGGACGACCCGCCCTGAATATGTGCCATAGATTGAGTCATTAACATATTCAGTGTCGTAGCTTGTCATGTATCCTTAGACCAAGGAGTCTTTGTGATCACTATGCAGTCAACAACTAAGTTTGACCTGAGCCTAACGTTGTCCGTAACAGGGCTTCCATAACGGCCAGGATTGGCTTGGGGACGGGTTGCATGAGTGACACGAAAGACGGCTAAGGGATTTATCCCTCATACTGAGGTATGGGAAAGATATCGGTTCTCGGCCGCTTGATCGAGAGTGACTGAAAGAATAGCATGGCCATGCACATGATACTAGGTATCATATATTCAGTCATCTCACATATCAAGGAACAGTGATTGAGAATAATAAGGATGACGGCTCTATGCCTTATCTCAATCAGGATATCGGAGATAAAAGGATAATGACAGGGAGGACGGAAAGGTTAGAATCGATTGGTTCGATTCGCTATGTAGTGTCAGGCAATACTAAAGTCTCGTTAGTTGCCACTTATATAGGATCAAGTAAAATGGGATTTTACGTTGATCTATCGACATGCATAGACCTAAGGGTCACACCGAAGGATGAAACTCATTGACACATTTATGGAGAATGGCCAAAAGAGAGTTGTCTCGGGACATGACCAAAACTGGGTTTTGGGTCATGTGCCCGTAAGTGAATAGGACATTACGGATCAAGACAAGGCTTGGAGTCTTGGGATTGATCGCGTCGGATAATGTTGGACATTTCCGGTATGGAAGGCTTGGAGGCGATGAGCACGTCACGGGACCTCGTTGGGAATGGCCATGGGCCATGTTCCAAGAGGCCCATGAAAGGCCCATGCAACCAAGGCCCATGGAACTAATTAATCAAGTCTTGATTAATTAGTACTAAGTAAGCAAGACAAGGATTAAGGTGTTGGTGATTCACCACCTAACCCATCTTGTCTTGCCATACTTAGCACCATGCTTGTCTTACTTCACACCATGCTTCACACCTTACTTGTCCTTGATGGTTGTTGATGGTTTAAGTCATCTTTTTCCTACAACAAATCACAAGACAAGAATAGAAACACAACTTCTCTCCCTCTCACACTACAATTTCGAGTTTGGCACTTTTCCCCCCTCTTGTTGTGTTCTTGAGTCATCTAAAGAAGAACTACGTGGCTTTGATTCCATTTGGATACGTAGGCGTCTTGGAGACTCAAGCCGATCATCGTTTCTTTGGTGTTCTCTTCCTTTTCTTGAACTAGTTGGTAAGGAAACATCCATATTGTTTATTCTCTTGTGTATCTAATATTTGGTAGTGTTCTATGACATGGTCTCGAGTTATTTCCGCTGCAAGTATGTGTTCATACCCTCCATCGAGACCCAACAGTGGTATCAGAGCCGTGCTACCTTCGGGATTCACAAGAGAACTTTCGGTTTTGCTTGCTAGTTTCGGTTTTGCATGTTAATTTGCTAAATTGTTTGATAACATGTTTTAAATTCTTGTTTATGGGTTTAATGCATGAAAAATGAATTTTTGAAAAGTTTATCAAATCTGGAATTTTTGAAAAAAATTTGATTTTTCGGGTCTCGGGAGCGGGACTCTCGGGGAGCCGAAACCGGGACCGAACGGGGCTCCGTTGGACGGAGCTAGGCCAAGCATGACCATTGGATGGTCAATATGCCGAGCTAAACCGTTTTGTTAGTCATGACGAGTTTGGAACCGTCTTGATGAACTCAAAAATCAAATGTTCAAAAGTTTCAATTTTGAACGGTTTCGATAAACCGAGTATCAAAAATTTTCGAAACTTGGCAATTAATTAAAACCGGAAAATCACATGATGTTTGATAACATGCTTGTTTGATAACACGATGTGTGATGTGATGTTGGCATGGTGTACATAATAGCCCCGAGTTTGATTTAATTATTTATCGCTTTTCACGGCCTGCGAGCCGTTAGAGTTAGCGTGTAATTATTTTTTCGAGGTGTGGTCGTCGTACCACTTATTTGTAATATTTATTAATTCCCGACCTGCGAGTCGTGTATTAAATTGTAATATTTTACTCAAGACGAAGAAAGGGCGAAAAGGTCATTTGGTGGCTTCTCGGGTTTTGACATCGGCTTGGAGTCGGTGGAGCTCAAGAAGCTAGTGGGAGTTAGTTTAGTGGGCTATTATGTACATATTTAACGCTTTATGCTTGGTTTAGTTTTTGCATGATCTTTTCTATGTGTTTTAGAATTGCATGCTTAACTTAATTTACCGAGCATATCACCTCACATGCAAAGATAAAATTGGTTTTAATCATTGTCTGTGAGCCCTTAGAATCGTCATTACATTGGATGTAGTTGACGGGTTCGAAGGAAGAATTACATTGGATGTAATTGGAGGCATCATTACATTTGGAATGTAGTTGATGTGCTCATCGCATCTAGGATGTGCCAAAAGTTTAAAACACAACCGGACAAGTAAAAACGGGTCATGTCCGATACCTCCCAATTATCAACACCTTACTACCTCCCCGTCCTATGGGTGTCGTGCGCATTAGCGGAGCATCCATGGGAAAGCGGGGTAGTAGGTTTGGACGACATGTGTAGGTGTCGTGCGCATTAGCGGAGCACCCACATAGTGACGGGCCATAGTTGAAAATTGGTGGACCCGACTACGATTCTCAGCCTGAGGTTGAGCTAGGGTATTAGATAGGGTAAGCCGTGTACATGATTACATACCCTAGCCAAGAGTCACATTGGATGTGATTGGATGGAGTCCTACCTACATAGCTCGATTAAGTAGTGAGCATTAGTTCAGCTTAATCGGGTGAATCAAGGATCTTGGTTTTAGGTTCTAAAGGTTTAGAATCAATTGGTTGGTGTTTGAACTTGATCTTCATAAAATTTATTCAGTTTACTGATTATATTTTTTTTGTCGTGTAGATCAAATGGCAAGTACTTCAGCGAACAATAGTAGTTTGTCACTAAAAACCATTCTTGATAGGATCAAGCTAAGTGGGACAAACTACTTGGACTGGGACAGAAACTTGAGGATAGTCCTCAAATTCGAGCGCAAAGAATATGTCCTAGACCAGGCTATCCCTGAGGAGCCAGCTAATAATGCCATTAGGGCCGTTAAGGATGCATACCAAAAGCACCTTAGCGATTCTATAGATGTGGCATGTATTATGCTGGGCTGCATGGAGTCTGATCTCCAAGACCAGTTCATGGAGTACTCTGATGACCCCTATACTATGATGGGGATCATAAAGGGTATGTTCAAGGAAAGGGCACGTATCGTGAGATACAATGTCCTTAATGAACTTCTCTCCTGCAAAATGTCAGCAGGAGTCTCCGTGGGTCCTCATGTCCTAAAGATGAAGGGGCATCTCGAACATCTTAATCGACTGGGTCTTAAGATAGAGAACGAGATGGCAGCGGATGTGGTTCTGCGTTCCCTTCCTCGTTCATATGCTACGTTCGTCATGAACTATCATATGCACGATATGGACAAGACCATTTCAGAGTTGCATGGAATGTTGGTAACTGCTGAAAAGAACGTCAAGGATCAGGGATCCAAGGATGTTCTGATGGTCAGACAGGGAAACAGTTTCAAGAATAAGGGAACTGTTAGTGGTAAGGGCAAGGCCCCTATGCACTTGGCAGGAAAGATGAGGCATCCGAAGCGTCCTAACCCTCCTAGGACCGGGGAGTCCTCAAGGAAGGGGAAGGATGTCGAGAATGTCTGCTTCTACTGTCAACAGCCTGGTCACTGGAAGAAAGATTGCAGGAAGTTTCTGGATGATCTGAAGAAGGGCGGTGGGACTGTGCCTTCATCAGGTATTTTCTTTATAGAGCTAAATCTCACTACTTCCAAAGATTCATGGGTATTGGATACCGGGGCTGAATCTCACATTTGTACTAATGTGCAGTGGCTGGAAGGTAGGAGAAGCTTGAAGAAGGACGAGGTGGACCTCAGAGTGGGCAACAAGACTAGAGTTGTGGCGACTGCTGTAGGATCCATAAGTCTTCTTTTGCCAAGTGGGCTAGTTTTTGTTTTGAACAATGTATATTGTGTACCTACTTTCAGTAGGAATATTGTATCTATTTCTTTGTTGGACAAGGAAGGATACAATTTTGATGTTGGAAATGGGATTTTCAATATTTTATGCAATGATATATTTTATGCTAGCGCCAAAATGGTTGGAGGATTGTACATATTGGATATGGATAACAACGCCTCAAGCTCTATATATAATGTAAATACCAAGAGGTCTAAGTCCAATGATTTAGACCAAACTCTTTTATGGCATTGTCGTTTAGGCCACATAAACGAGAAACGCATATCAACACTTCACAAGTGTGGACTTCTTAGTCCATTCGAATTTCATTCGATTGATAGATGCGAATCTTGTTTGATGGGAAAACTGACTAAAGCGCCCTTCATCGGTCGCGGCGAAAGGGCGGGTGACTTATTGGGGCTAATACACTCGGATGTGTGTGGACCAATGAGCACACTTGCCAGGAGGGGTTTTAGCTACTTTATCACATTTACTGACGACTTCAGTAGATATGGTTATGTCTATTTGATGAGACATAAGTCTGAAGCTTTTGATAAATTCAAAGAGTTTAAGACGGAAGTAGAAAACCAGCTCGGGAAAAGTATTAAAGCACTTCGATCAGATCGAGGTGGAGAATACTTGACCACAGAGTTTTTAGATCATCTAGCAGAAAGTGGGATCCTTTCGGAATGGACTCCTCCCGGAACACCACAATTGAATGGTGTGTCCGAACGGAGAAATCGGACTTTATTGGATATGGTCCGGTCCATGATTAGTGGGACTGATCTCCCAATCTCTTTCTGGGGTTATGCTCTGGAGACGGCCGCATTCATTTTGAATCGGGCTCCGACGAAGGCTGTGGAAGGGACACCATTTGAGAAATGGCGCGGGAGAAAGCCCGTTTTGTCCTTCCTAAAGATTTGGGGTTGCGAGGCTTATGTGAAACGTTTAGTTCCGACTAAGCTCGAACCAAGATCTGATAAATGCACCTTCGTTGGGTATCCCAAAGAAACAATGGGGTACTACTTCTACAAACCCAGCGAGAACACGGTGTTCGTCGCTCGGGGTGGGGTCTTTATGGAAAGGGAGTTTATTTCCAAAGACGTCAGTGGGAGGGTTGTACATCTAGAAGAAATTCAGGGTGGTACAGATCCAACTGATCCACTGGACAACCCTGTAGAAGAGCCTGAGATGGTCGTAGAGCAAGGACCAGTTCCTGCAACAATTCCAGAAGGTCCAAGGCGATCTGAAAGGGTTAGTCGTCCACCTCCGAGATATGGTTACTTTGTGTCTGGAGGTGACGGTGAGCTTGTGGTGGATCACGATGATCCAGCTACATTTCAGGAAGCTGTGGACGGACCCGACTCTGAGTTATGGCTGGGAGCCATGAGGGAGGAAATGCAATCCATGTCGGACAACCAAGTCTGGGAACTGGTTGATCCCATCGGTGGTGTAAGAACCATCGGATGCAAATGGATCTTCAAGGTGAAGATGGACATGGAAGGCAACCCTCAGACCTACAAAGCCCGACTGGTGGCGAAAGGTTATAGGCAGATCCAAGGGATTGACTATGAGGAAACCTTTTCCCAGTGGCTATGGTCAAATCTATCCGAATTCTTCTTGCCATAGCTGCATATCACGATTACGAGATATGGCAAATGGATGTCAAAACCGCTTTCCTAAACGGAAATTTGTCGGAGGACGTTTATATGTCTCAACCCGAAGGTTTTGTCGATCCGAAGAATAAGGGAAAGATTTGTAAGTTGTTGAAATCCATTTATGGATTGAAACAAGCTTCTCGGAGTTGGAACCTTCGTTTTGATGAAGCTGTAATTGGATTTGGCTTTATCAAGAATGAAGATGAACCTTGCGTTTACAAGAAGGCAAATGGGGGTATGATTACCTTTCTGGTGTTGTATGTCGATGACATACTACTCATTGGAAACGACATCCCAACCTTGCACGAGACTAAAGCTTGGTTAGGGAAGTGTTTCTCAATGAAGGACTTAGGCGATGCTGCTTATATCTTAGGGATTAAGATATATAGAGATCGCACCAAGAGGGTCTTGGGTTTAAGTCAAAGCACCTATGTGAACAAGGTATTGAGTAGGTTCTCAATGCTTGATTCCAAGAAAGGACTCTTACCCGCACGTCATGGCGTTCATCTCAACAAGACTCAGTGTCCTAAGACACCTGATGAGCTGAAAAGAATGATGCGAATCCCATACGCTTCGGCGGTAGGATCGATCATGTATTCCATGATATGCACGAGACCGGATGTCTCATATGCCTTGAGTTGTACCAGCAGACATCAGTCTAACCCTGGTGAGGAACACTGGATAGCGGTCAAAGCGATTCTCAAATATTTGAGAAGAACTAAGGACGCGTTTCTAGTGTACGGGGGAAAAGATGATTCTGAACTAGTTGTTAATGGATATGTAGACGCTAGTTTCCAGACAGATCCAGATGACTTTAGAAGTCAGTCAGGATATGTGTTCACGCTGAATGGCGGAGCTTTCAGCTGGAAGAGCGTGAAGCAAGACACCGTCGCTGACTCCACGACAGAGGCCGAGTACATAGCGGCTGCAGAGGCGGCCAAGGAGGCTGTGTGGATTAGGAAGTTCACGGCAGGGTTGGGTGTAATCAAAAACCCATCCAGCCCGGTGAACCTATTTTGCGACAACACAGGGGCTATTGCGCAAGCTAAAGAGCCCAGATCGCATAACAAATCCAAACATGTACTGCGGCGATATCACCTCATCAGAGAGATACTGAACCGAGGCGATGTGAAGATCACCTATATTGCAACTGATGATAACATAGCCGACCCGTTGACTAAGGCACTATCGTTGCCTAAACATGAGAGGCATGTAAGGTCAATGGGAATAGATTGGAGTTTAGATTGGAGCTAGGGCAAGTGGGAGATTGTTAGTCTTAGTGCCCGTAGTTCAATCATAAATGTCCAAATGTATATATCATCATTAGCAATAAGATTAAAGCGGCTTTCTATTACTTATGTGTTGGAGTAATATATCGATGTGATTTCTGATCTATGCCCACCATGCGAATAGAACCATAGATCGAGATGGATCACACTCGATGGGTCCCTAGTCAATAAAGCTTCACTAGAAGCGACTAGTATGAAAGATGGCTCTTCATGGCTTACGTTCTGTTAGTCATTGGAATGGGATTCCGGAGTCTGATCATAGATATCATGTGGGACATGATATTGGACGACCCGCCCTGAATATGTGCCATAGATTGAGTCATTAACATATTCAGTGTCGTAGCTTGTCATGTATCCTTAGACCAAGGAGTCTTTGTGATCACTATGCAGTCAACAACTAAGTTTGACCTGAGCCTAACGTTGTCCGTAACAGGGCTTCCATAACGGCCAGGATTGGCTTGGGGACGGGTTGCATGAGTGACACGAAAGACGGCTAAGGGATTTATCCCTCATACTGAGGTATGGGAAAGATATCGGTTCTCGGCCGCTTGATCGAGAGTGACTGAAAGAATAGCATGGCCATGCACATGATACTAGGTATCATATATTCAGTCATCTCACATATCAAGGAACAGTGATTGAGAATAATAAGGATGACGGCTCTATGCCTTATCTCAATCAGGATATCGGAGATAAAAGGATAATGACAGGGAGGACGGAAAGGTTAGAATCGATTGGTTCGATTCGCTATGTAGTGTCAGGCAATACTAAAGTCTCGTTAGTTGCCACTTATATAGGATCAAGTAAAATGGGATTTTACGTTGATCTATCGACATGCATAGACCTAAGGGTCACACCGAAGGATGAAACTCATTGACACATTTATGGAGAATGGCCAAAAGAGAGTTGTCTCGGGACATGACCAAAACTGGGTTTTGGGTCATGTGCCCGTAAGTGAATAGGACATTACGGATCAAGACAAGGCTTGGAGTCTTGGGATTGATCGCGTCGGATAATGTTGGACATTTCCGGTATGGAAGGCTTGGAGGCGATGAGCACGTCACGGGACCTCGTTGGGAATGGCCATGGGCCATGTTCCAAGAGGCCCATGAAAGGCCCATGCAACCAAGGCCCATGGAACTAATTAATCAAGTCTTGATTAATTAGTACTAAGTAAGCAAGACAAGGATTAAGGTGTTGGTGATTCACCACCTAACCCATCTTGTCTTGCCATACTTAGCACCATGCTTGTCTTACTTCACACCATGCTTCACACCTTACTTGTCCTTGATGGTTGTTGATGGTTTAAGTCATCTTTTTCCTACAACAAATCACAAGACAAGAATAGAAACACAACTTCTCTCCCTCTCACACTACAATTTCGAGTTTGGCACTTTTCCCCCCTCTTGTTGTGTTCTTGAGTCATCTAAAGAAGAACTACGTGGCTTTGATTCCATTTGGATACGTAGGCGTCTTGGAGACTCAAGCCGATCATCGTTTCTTTGGTGTTCTCTTCCTTTTCTTGAACTAGTTGGTAAGGAAACATCCATATTGTTTATTCTCTTGTGTATCTAATATTTGGTAGTGTTCTATGACATGGTCTCGAGTTATTTCCGCTGCAAGTATGTGTTCATACCCTCCATCGAGACCCAACATCCACCTCATCAGAGAAATACTGAACCGAGATGAAGTGAAGATAACATATATTGCAACGGATGATAACATAGCCAACCCTTTGACTAAGGCACTATCACTGCCTAAACATGTTAGACATGTAAAGTCGATGGGGACATATTGGAGTTTAGATTGGAACTAGGGAAAGTGGGAGATTGTTAGTCTTAGTGCCCGTAGTTCAATCCTAAATGTCCAAATGTATATATCATCATTAGCAATAAAATTAAAACGGCTTTATACTACTTATGTGTTGGAGTAATATATCGATGTGTGCTCTGATCTATGCCCACCATGCGAATAGAACCATAAATCGAGATAGATCACACTCGATGGGTCCCTAGTCAACAAAGCTTCACTAGAAGCGCCTAGTATGAAAGATGGCTCTTTATGGCTTACGTTCTGTTAGTCATTGGAATGAGATTCCAGAGTCTGTGTAAGAACCGCCCCCGGTCGATCCCGGTAGGGCCGGCGAATTCTAACAAAGTTTGACTTTTGGCCGAAAAAAGTCAACCGAAGACTCAGGAAGTCATTCGGGACATTTCCGGAGCCCCAAAAGCTTAGCCGTCATCACGGTTAGCTTAGTTGGGTCATTTCCTTCAGTTTGACTGTAATTTTGTAACTGTCAATTTCTGGTCAAACTTGGTCTTTATATCGACTTTCCCGACTAAAATTGGACTGCTGGATTTCTAATAATTTAAAGTGGCTCCCACAACGCCATATGGAATTGGAGGCTTGGATGAGAAGAAAAGGAGTTGAAATGACCTCTTGACCCTCCCTAGAAGGCTCTAAAAGGATAAAACTAGCAAGGGGCTTTTGGTCATTTAGCTTGTAGGTCATTTAAGGCATTTGTCGGACACAAATTCAGCATTTTTCCCCTCATTTTGCAGCTGAGAAATTCTAAAGGGAGAGAAGAGAGAAGCTCTTGGCTTGAGCAAGAAGAAAGAGAGCAAAGAGGAGATTTTTGGCTCATCTTTCCACCATTTCTCCTTCCTAAGCTTGCTAGCTTCATCTCCTACACATCATCAAGGTATGGATGCTCTAAACTTCTCATTCCATCCACTTTTAATCTATGGGATTTGTGGGTTTTTGGCTTAAAGTTGAAGAACTAGCTTTGTGGTTGTTACTTGGAGAAGAAGTAGTGAAGTAGGTTGTTTGGATTCTGTTTTGGTTGAAGTTTTGATGAACCCATTGAGGGTGTTGATGTTGGGTAACTTTGGATGAACATTTTGGAGTTAGAAGGACTTGGAAATGTGGTTTTTGATTTGATTTTCATGAAACTCGAGCTGGGGAAGAAAGGGGAAGAACCTGGACTGGTTCGATACAGTTCTGCCCACTATGCAGACAGTAGGGACACTTGGTCCGCGACTGCCCGAGGAGCAGTGGACTCGCAGAGCGGCAGATGGATCGTCCACATGGGTTTGGTGAGAGGCAGCGTGTTGATGATCGGACTTGTTACCAGTGCGGCCGATAGGGGCACATTGCTTTCACTTGTCTCGATCGGGTTGGAGCTGTACCTCCACCGAGGCCCCAGCAGGCACAGCCTCGTCAGGCACGATAGGCACAGCCGCAGAGAGCTCTGCGTCAGGAGGCGGGAGCGGTAGCCCCGAGACACCAGGCTAGGCCTCAGCAGTAGGTGGCACTACCACCACCACCGAGAGGAGGGCCGCCGGCACGGCACGACCGAGTTTATGCAGTCACAGATGCTAGAGCTGAGGGACAGTACACCGACCATGAGGCTACACAGGGTACGTGTTTACTGTTTAATTCGTGGGCGTCTTTTCTGTTCGACACTGGTGCTTCCTATTCGTTTATTTCTACCTCTTTTGCTCGTTCTTTGGGTTTGAGTGTGGAGTTCCTTAGTAGACCTTTGTGTCTTGAGACCCCGGTTACGGGGGAGGTAGTGCTGAATACTTTTTGTCGAGATTGTGAGGTTCGAGTGGCAGACTGCCCCTTCGTTGGTGACTTACTCATTCTGGAGATGACTGCTTTCGACGTGATCTTAGGGATGGACTGGCTTGCGAGGTATCGGACGACGATCGATTGCTTTCGACGTCAGGTGCGGTGAGGTCATGTGACAGAGTTATTACTTGTGTTTTGGGTAGTAAGAGCGAAGTCCTTCTATCCGCTTTGACTACGGGAGTGGAGTCAGAGGTGGTGCAGAGTGGCAGAGACCTACCGAGAGTAGTTTGTGAGTTTCCGGACGTGTTCCCGGAGGAACTATCAGGTTTACCGTCGGCGCGCGAGATAGAGTTCCGGATCGACTTGATCCCAGGCACCGCGCCAATCTCGATGACACCTTATCGGTTTGCACCAGCTGAGTTAGTCGAGTTGAAGCGACAACTTGAAGAGTTGCAGGAGAAGGGTTTCATCCGCCCTAGTGTTTCACCGTGGGGAGCACCCGCCCTCTTCGTAAAGAAGAAGGGTGGTGCCTTGAGGATGTGCATCGATTACCGGAAGCTGAACTGAGTGACGGTGAAGAACCACTACCCGATGCCGAGGATCGATGACGTGTTCGATCAATTGAGAGGAGCAACCTGCTTCTCCAAGATTGATCTAAGATCAGGTTACTATCAGTTGAGGGTCCGAAAGGAGGATGTGGAGAAGACCGCGTTCCGGACGCGTTACAGACACTTTGAGTTTCTAGTGATGCCGTTCGGGTTAACGAACGCACCAGCAGCCTTCATGGATTTGATGAATGGCATATTCAGGCCGTACCTGGATCAGTTTGTCGTAGTTTTCGTTGACGATATTTTGATTTACTCACCTAGTGAAGAGGCAGATGAGGAGCACTTGAGGATAGTATTGACATTGCTACGTACTCACCAGCTGTACGGGAACTTGGATAAGTGCGAATTTTGGCTCGCAGAGGTGAAATTCCTCGGACATGTTGTGTCTCAGGATGGTATCTTAGTCGACCCAGCGAAGGTCGATGCAGTTTCTAAGTGGGCGAGGCCCAAGAATGTTTTTGAGATCCGTAGTTTCCTGGGATTGGCTGGATATTATCGACGCTTTGTTCAGGGCTTCTCACGTTTGGCTGCACCTATTGTTGGGTCTCGAGGTAGGGTTGGAGATGAACCAACTCGCAGCGGAAAATCAATGAAAACCAAGAGACGATTAAAACCATGAAACAACTAACAAAGAATGGATTCACAAGAGAAAAATTCAGCACTAGTTCTTACCAAAACAAGAACACCGGTTAACGAATGATTGGCTTGAGTCTCCAAGACGCCTACGTATCCACATGGGAATCAAAGCCACGTAGTTCTTCTCTTTGAGGACTCAAGAACACAAAAATGGAGGTGGGAGCTTGCCAAACCCGAAATTGCAAGGGAAGGGAGAGAGAAGTTGTGTTTCCTATTCTTGTCTTGTGTTTGTTATGTTGAAAAAAGATGACTTAAACATAACAAAACCCATACTTGTCCAACTAAAGGCATGGGACAAGTATGGTGTCAAGTAAGGTGTAAATAGGACAAAGTATGGCAAGACAAGATTGGGTTAGGTGGTGAATCACCAACACCTTAATCCTTGTCTTGCTTACTTAGTACTAATTAATCAAGACTTGATTAATTAGTTCCAAGGGCCTTGGTTGCATGGGCCTTTCATGGGCCTCTTGGAACATGGCCCGTGGCCATTTCCAACGAGGTCCCGTGATTCGCTCATCGCCTCCATGCCTTCCATACCGGAAATGTCCAACATTATCCGACACGATCAATCCCAAGACTCCAAGCCTTGTCTCGATCTGTGAATTCCTATTCACTTACGAGCACATGACCCAAAACCCAGTTTTGGTCATGTCCCGAGACAACTCCCTTTTGGCCATTCTCCATAAATGTGTCAATGAGTTTCATCCTCCGGTGTGACCCTTAGGTTTATGCATGTCAATAGATCAACGTAAAATCCCATTTTACTTGATCCTATTTAAGTGGCAACTAACGAGACTTTAGTATTGCCTGACACTGCATAACGAATCGACCCTGTCGATTCTAACCTTTCCGTCATCCCTGTCATTATCCTTTTATCTCCGATATCCTGATTGAGATAAGGCATAGAGCCGTCATCCTTATTATTCTCAATCACCGTTCCTTGATATGTGAGATGACTGAAGATATGATACCCAGTATCATGTGCATGGCCATGCTATTCTTCCAGTCACTCTCGATCAAGCGGCCGAGAACCGATATCTTTCCCATACCTTAGTATGAGGGATAAATCCCTTAGCCGTCTTTCGTGTCACTCATGTAGCCCGTCCCCAAGCCAATCCTGGCCGTTATGGAAGCCCTGTTACGGACAACGTTAGGCTCAGGTCAAACTCAGTTGTTGACTACATAGCGATCACAAAGACTCCTTGGTCTAAGGATACATGACAAGCTACAACACTGAATATGTTCATGACTTAATCTATGGCACATATTCAGGGCGGGTCGTCCAATATCATGTCCCACATGATATCTATGATCAGACTCCGAAATCCCATTCCAATGACTAACAGAACGTAAGCCATAAAGAGCCATCTTTCATACTAGTCGCTTCTAGTGAAGCTTTGTTGACTAGGGACCCATCGAGTGTGATCTATCTCGATCTATGGTTCTATTCGCATGGTGGGCATAGATCAGAGCACACATCGATATATTACTCCAACACATAAGTAATATAAAGCCGCTTTAATTTTATTGCTAACGATGATATATACATTTGGACATTTAGGATTGAACTACGGGCACTAAGACTAACAATCTCCCACTTGCCCTAGTTCCAATCTAAACTCCTATATGTCCCCATCGACTTTACATGTCTAACATGTTCAGGCAGTGACACTGCCTTAGTCAACGAGTTGGCTATGTTATCATCTGTTGCAATATCGGTTATCTTCACTTCACCTCAGTTCAGTATTTATCTGATGAGGTGGATACGCCGCAGTACATGTTTGGATTTGTTATGCGATCTAGGCTTTTAGCTTGCGCAATGGCCCTTGTGTTGTCGCAAAATGGATTCACCGGACTGGATGGGTTTTTAATTACACCCAGCCCTGCCATGAATTTCCAAATCCACATAGCCTCCTTAGCTGCCTCTGCAGCATCCATGTACTTGGCCTCTATCGTAGATTCGGCAATGGTATCTTGCTTTACGCTTTCCCAGCTAAAGCTCTGCCATTCAGCGTAAACACATATCCTGATTGACTTCTAAAGTCATCTGGATTTGTCTTGGAAAACTAGCGTCTACTCATCCTTCGACGACTAGTTCAGCATCATCTTTCCCCCGGGTTAGAATGATGTCTACTGGTACAACATAAGGCTTACGAGACGTCTGGTCTCATACATGTCATGGCATATATGATCGATCCTGCCCCCAGGCGCATAGGATTCTCATCATCCTTTTCAGCTCATCAGGTGTCTTAGGACACTGAGTCTTGCTGAGATGAATGCCATGACTAGTGGGTAAGAGTCCTTTCTTTGAATCGAGCATTAAGAACCTACTCAATGCCTTGTTCACATAGGTTCCCTGACTTAAATCCAAGACCCTCTTGGTGCGATCTCTACATATCTTAATCCTTAAGATATGAGAAGCATCGCCTAAGTCCTTTATTGAAGAACACTTCCTCAACCAAGCTTTAGTCTCGTGCAAGGTTGGGATGTCGTTTTCAATGAGAACCAGAAAGGTAATATTGCTCCCACTAGCCTTCTTATAAACGCAAGATTCATCCTCGTTCTTGATTAAGCCAAATCCAATTACAGCTTCATCAAAACGAAGGATCCAACTCCGAGAAGTTCGTTTCAATCCATAAATGGATTTCAACAACTTATAAATCTTTCCTTTATTCTTCGGATCGTCAAAACCTTTGGGCCGAGACATACAAACGTACTCAGTCAAATTTCCATTTAGGAAAGCGGTTTTGACATCCACTTGCCATATCTCGTAATTATGATACGCAGTTATGTCAAGAAGAATTTGGATCGATTTTGACCATAGCCACTAAGGAGAAGGTTTCCTCATAGTCAATCCATTGGATCTGCCTATAACCTTTCGCCACCAGTTGAGCTTTGTAGGTCAGAGGGTTGCCGTCCATGTCAAACTTCACCTTGAAGATCCATTTGCATCCTATGGTCCTCACACCATTGATGGGATCAACCGGTTCCCAGACTCGGTTGTCCGACATGGATTGCATTTCCTCCCTCATGGCTCCCAGCCATAACTCGGAGTTGGGCCCACCCACGACTTCCTGAAAGGTGGCTGGATCATCGTGATCCACCATGACTTCATTGTCACCTCCGGATACCATATCTTGGAGGTGGAAGATTGATCCTTTCAAATCGCCTTGGACCTTCCGGAATTGTAACAGGAATTGGTTCTTACTCTACGACAATCTCTGGCTCCTTTCTACTGGGTTGCCAATTGGTTTAGACAGATCTGTACCATCCTGAATTTCTTCGAGATGCACAGTCCTCCCAATGACGTCTTTGGAAACAAAACTTCTTTTCCATAAAGACCCCACCCCAAGCGACGAACACCATGTTCTCACTGGGATTGTAGAAATAGTATCCCCTTGTTGCTTTGGGATACCACACGAAGGTGCATATCTCAGATCTTGGTTCGAGCTTAGTCGAAACCAAATGTTTCACATAAGCCTCGCAACCACAAATCTTTAGGAAGGACAAAGCGGGCATCATCCCGTACCATTTTTAAAATGGTGTCCATTCCACACCATTCGTCGAAGCCCGATTCACTATGAATGCGGTCGTCTCTAGAGCAAAACCCCTAAAAGAGATTGGGAGATCAGTCCAACTAATCATGGAACAGACCATTGTCTAACAATGTCCGATTTCTCCGTTTGGCTACACCTTTCAACTACAGTGACCTAGGAGGAGTCCATTTCAAAAGGATCCCATTCTCTTTTAGATGATCTAATAACTCTGTGGTCAAGTATTTTCCACCTCGATCCAATCGAAGTGCCTCAATACCTTTGTCGAGCTGGTTTTCTACTATAGTCTTAAACTCTTTGAATTTATCAAAAGCTTCAGACTTATGTCTCACCGAATAGACATAACCATATTTACTGTAATCATCAGTAAATGTGATAAAGTAGCTAAAACCCCTCCTGGCAAGTGAACGTATTGGTCTACACACATTCGAGTGTATCAGCCCCAATAATCCACCCGCCCTTTCATCGCGATCGATAAAGGGCACTTTAGTCATTTTGCCCATCAAACAAACCTTGCACCTATCGATCGAATGGAATTCGAATGAACCTGAAAGCCCGCACTTCTGAAGTGCTGATAGGCGCTTCTTGTTTATGCGACCCAAATGACAGTACCATAACAGAGTTAGGTTTAAATCGTTGGATTTAGACCTCTTGGTATTAACGGAATATATAGAACTTGAGGCATTGTTACCCATATCTAATATGTACAATCCTCCAACCATGTTAGTACTGGTATAAAACATATCATTGCATAGAACATTGAAAACTCCATTTCCAATATTAACATTATATCCTTCCTTGTCAAACACGGATACAGATATAATATTCCTACTAAAAGTAGGTATGCAATATACATTATACAATACTAAGACAAGGCCTCTTGGCAAAGCAAGACTCATGGATCCTACAGCAGTTGCCACAACTCTGAGGTCCATTTCGTGCTTTCCAAATCTCTCCTACTTTCAGCCACCATATATTAGTGCATGTGTGAGATTCAGTCATGGTATCTAATACCCATGAATCTTTGGAAGTAGAGAGATGTAGCTCTATAGAGTTAATACCGAATGAAGGCACGGTCCCACCGCCCTTCCTTAGATCATCCAGGTTTCCTGATGAAGGCGCAGTCCTACTGCCCTTCTTCAGATCATCCGGACTATTTGATGAAGGCGCAGTCCCACTGCCCTTCTTCAGATCAGCCGTGAACTTCCTGTAATCCCGGTTCCAATGACCAGGCTGTTGGCAGTAGAAGCAGACATTCTCAGGTGTCTCATCTTTCCTGCCAAGTGCGCATGGGCCCAGCCCTTGCCACTTCCAATTCCCTTGTTGACCATCAGAATATCCTTGGATCCCAGATCCCTGAGATATTCTTCTCAGCAGTTAATGACACTTCATGTAACTCTGATATGGTCTTAGAGACAGCCTTGTCAAGGACATATTCTTTGCGTTCAGACTTGAGGACTATCCTCAAAATTCTGTACCAGTCCAAATAGTTTGTCCCATTTAGCTTGACCCTGTCAAGAATGGTTTTTAATGACAAACTATTAATGTTCGCTGAATTTGCCATTTGATCTACAACAGATAACATTCAATCAGTAAACTGAATAAATTTTATGAAGATCAAGCTTAAACACCAACAATCAATTCTAAACCTTTAGAATCTGAAACCAAGATCCTTGATTCACTCGATTAAGCTGAACTAATGCTCACCACTTAATCGAGCTATGTAGGTAGGACTCCATCCAATCACATCCAATGTGACTCTTGGCTAGGGTATGTACTTATGTACACGACTTACCCTATCTGTTACCCTAGCTCAACCTCAGGCCGAGAATCGTAGTCGGGTCCACCAATTTTCAACTATGGCTCGTCACTATGTAGGTGCTCCGCTAATGCGCACGACACCCACATATGTCGTCCAAACCTACTACCCCGCTTCCCCATGGATGCTCCGCTAATGCGCACGACAACCATAGGACGGGGAGGTAGTAAGGTGTTGATGATTGGGAGGTATCGGACATGACCCGCTTTTACTTGTCCAGTTGTGTTCAAAACTTTGGCACATCCTAGATGCGATGAGCACATCAACTACATTCCAAATGCAATGATGCCTCAAATTACATCCAATGTAATTCTTCCTTTGAACCCGTCAACTACATCCAATGCAATGACGGTTCTAAGGGTTCACACACAAGGATTAAAAGTCCAATTTTATCTTTGCATGTGAGGTGATATGCTCGGTAAATAAAGTTAAGCATGCAATTCTAAAACACATAGAATTAATCATGCATAAACTAAACCAAGCATAAAGCGATAAATGTGCACATAATAGCCCCCTAAACTAACTCCCACTAGCTTCTTGAGCTCCACCGACTCCAAGCCGATGCCAACACCCGAAAAGCCACCAAATGACCTTTTCGCCCTTTCTTCGTCTTGAGTAAAAAATTACAATTTAATACACGACTCGCAGGTCGGGAATAAATAAATATTACAAACAAGTGGTTCGACGACCACACCTTGAAAGAATAATTACACGTTACCTCTAACGGCTCGCAGGCCGTGAAAAGCGATAAATAATTAAATTGAGCTCGGGGCTATTATGTGCACCATGCCAACATCACATCACACATCGTGTTATCAAACAAGAATGTTATCAAACATCATGTGATTTTCCGGTTTTAATTAATAGCCAAGTTTCGAAAATTTTTGATGCTCGGTTTATCGAAACCGTTCAAAAATGAAACTTTTGAACATTTGATCTTCGAGTTCGTCATGACGGTTCCAAACTCGTCATAACTAACAAAACGGTTTAGCCTTGGCATATCAACCATCCAATGGTCATGCTTGGCCTAGCTCCGTCCAACGGAGCCCCGTTCGGTCCCGGTTTCGGCTCCCCGAGAGTCCCGCTCCCGAGACCCGAAAAATCAAATTTTTTTTCAAAATTTCCAGATTTGAAATAATTTTCAAAAATTCATTTTACATGCATTAAATCCATAAACAATAATTTAAAACATGTTATCCAACAATTTAGCAAAACAACATGCCAAAAACGAAACTTTCAAGCAAAACCGAAACTTTGAACACCGTCTTGTGAATCCCGAAGGTAGCACGGCTCTGATACCACTGTTGGGTCTCGAGGTAGGGTTGGAGATGAACCAACTCGCAGCGGAAAATCAATGAAAACCAAGAGACGATTAAAACCATGAAACAACTAACAAAGAATGGATTCACAAGAGAAAAATTCAGCACTAGTTCTTACCAAAACAAGAACACCGGTTAACGAATGATTGGCTTGAGTCTCCAAGACGCCTACGTATCCACATGGGAATCAAAGCCACGTAGTTCTTCTCTTTGAGGACTCAAGAACACAAAAATGGAGGTGGGAGCTTGCCAAACCCGAAATTGCAAGGGAAGGGAGAGAGAAGTTGTGTTTCCTATTCTTGTCTTGTGTTTGTTATGTTGAAAAAAGATGACTTAAACATAACAAAACCCATACTTGTCCAACTAAAGGCATGGGACAAGTATGGTGTCAAGTAAGGTGTAAATAGGACAAAGTATGGCAAGACAAGATTGGGTTAGGTGGTGAATCACCAACACCTTAATCCTTGTCTTGCTTACTTAGTACTAATTAATCAAGACTTGATTAATTAGTTCCAAGGGCCTTGGTTGCATGGGCCTTTCATGGGCCTCTTGGAACATGGCCCGTGGCCATTTCCAACGAGGTCCCGTGATTCGCTCATCGCCTCCATGCCTTCCATACCGGAAATGTCCAACATTATCCGACACGATCAATCCCAAGACTCCAAGCCTTGTCTCGATCTGTGAATTCCTATTCACTTACGAGCACATGACCCAAAACCCAGTTTTGGTCATGTCCCGAGACAACTCCCTTTTGGCCATTCTCCATAAATGTGTCAATGAGTTTCATCCTCCGGTGTGACCCTTAGGTTTATGCATGTCAATAGATCAACGTAAAATCCCATTTTACTTGATCCTATTTAAGTGGCAACTAACGAGACTTTAGTATTGCCTGACACTGCATAACGAATCGACCCTGTCGATTCTAACCTTTCCGTCATCCCTGTCATTATCCTTTTATCTCCGATATCCTGATTGAGATAAGGCATAGAGCCGTCATCCTTATTATTCTCAATCACCGTTCCTTGATATGTGAGATGACTGAAGATATGATACCCAGTATCATGTGCATGGCCATGCTATTCTTCCAGTCACTCTCGATCAAGCGGCCGAGAACCGATATCTTTCCCATACCTTAGTATGAGGGATAAATCCCTTAGCCGTCTTTCGTGTCACTCATGTAGCCCGTCCCCAAGCCAATCCTGGCCGTTATGGAAGCCCTGTTACGGACAACGTTAGGCTCAGGTCAAACTCAGTTGTTGACTACATAGCGATCACAAAGACTCCTTGGTCTAAGGATACATGACAAGCTACAACACTGAATATGTTCATGACTTAATCTATGGCACATATTCAGGGCGGGTCGTCCAATATCATGTCCCACATGATATCTATGATCAGACTCCGAAATCCCATTCCAATGACTAACAGAACGTAAGCCATAAAGAGCCATCTTTCATACTAGTCGCTTCTAGTGAAGCTTTGTTGACTAGGGACCCATCGAGTGTGATCTATCTCGATCTATGGTTCTATTCGCATGGTGGGCATAGATCAGAGCACACATCGATATATTACTCCAACACATAAGTAATATAAAGCCGCTTTAATTTTATTGCTAACGATGATATATACATTTGGACATTTAGGATTGAACTACGGGCACTAAGACTAACACCTATGACAACATTGACTCGAAAGGGAGCGGAGTTCCTTCAGACTAGTGAGTGTGAGCACTCTTTCTCAGAGCTAAAGGCTCGACTGACTACCGCTCCAATGTTGATTGTTCCGGAGCGGGGAGTGGGCTATGATGTGTACTGTGACGCCTCAGGCGAGGGACTTGGTTGTGTTTTGATGCAGTCCGGGAAGTTAGTTGCTTATGGCTAAAGACAATTAAAGGTGCATGAGCGCAACTACCCGACCCATGATCTGGAACTGGCAGCATTAGTCTTTGCATTGAAGAGTTGGAGGCTCTATCTGTACGGTGAGCAGTTCAGAGTATTCTCAGACCACAAGAGCCTCAAGTATATTTTCTCTCAGCGTGACCTGAACATGCGCCAGAGGCGATGGATGGAGTTACTTGAGGAATATGACTTCGAGCTGCTCTATCATCCGGGCAAGGCGAATGTCGTCGCAGATGCTCTGAGCAGGAAGTCGACTCATTGTGTGGCCAGCATGGCAGTCCAAGAGTGGAACATGCTAGAGGAGTTGAGCTCATTCAGACGGGAGCTTGAGGAGATCACAAATGGTATGACTTTATGTGCATTAGTGGCTCAGCCCAGGTTGATTCGGGTGCTAGAGGCATAGGCCGAGGATGCCAAGGAGACAAGGATTCGTGAGAGACTGGTGGACGGTGACGAGATCGATGGTTGGGAGTTGAGTGCAGATCAGAGTCTCCGTTATAGAGGACGGTTGTTTGTACCCCGAGGATGTAGGGACACCGTATTGAGAGAGTGTCATCACTCCCGGCTTGCTGTGCACCCCGATGCACCAAGATGTATAGAGACATCCGACGACAGTTATGGTGGAGTGGGATGCGCAAGGCAAACGCAGATTTTGTTTCGAGGTGCCTCACCTGACAGCAGGTGAAGGCGGAGCATCAGCGGCCAGTTGGCTTGCTACAACCTTTACCGGTCTCCGAGTGAAAGTGGGAACACGTTACTATGGATTTTGTATGTGGATTACCGAGGTCGTCTAAGGGACATGATGCTATTTGGGTTGTGGTTGATCGACTGACCAAGTCGGCACACTTTCTGGCTATGCGGATGACTAACACTGTGGACATGTTGAGTCAGTTATACGTCAGGGAGATTATTCATCTTCATGGAGTACCGGTATCAGTGGTATCTGATAGGGATCCGCGTTTCACATCCAGATTCTGGAAGAGCCTACATAAGGCATCGGGGACAGAGGTGCTGCTGAGTACAGCTTACCATCCTGAGACAGATGGACAGTCAGAGCGCACCATACAGATTTTGGAGGACATGCTTCGAGCTCGTGTGCTAGACTTCCAGGGATCATGGGAGGATCATCTACCTCTACCAGAGTTCGCCTACAACAACAATTATCAGTCCAGCATTGGGATGGCACCATTTGAGGCTTTGTACGGCAGACCGTGTAGGTCGCCAGTATGTTGGGCAGAGGTAGGGGAACGTAACTTGCTTGGTCCGGACATGGTCAGAGAGACGACCGAGAAAGTCGAATTGATTAGAGAACGGTTAAAGACCGCACAGAGTCGTCAGAAGAGCTATGATGACAGACGTCGCAGACCGCTTGAGTTCGCGGTCGGGGATCATGTATTTCTGAGGGTAAGCCCGAAGAAGGGCCTATTTCGGTTTAACCGCGGCGGAGGAAAGCTGTCACCGGGTTTCATTGGACCATTTGAGATATTGGATCGAGTTGGAGCCGTAGCTTATCGGTTAGTATTGCCACCTCAGCTTGGGAACGTGCATAACGTTTTCCACGTATCCCAATTGCGGAAGTACATGGCGAATCCTTCTCACATTATTGAGTGGACAGACATCGAGGTAGCTGATGATGTCTCATATGAGGAGAAGCCTGTCAAGATCTTGGGTACGAAGGAGAAGGTTCTTCGGAACAAGACGATTCCACTAGTACTGGTGCAGTGGGGAAGCCAAGGAGCTGAGTCGACGTGGGAGTGCGAGGATGAGACCCGGGAGAAGTACCCCCACATGTTTGATCATTGAGGTACTTTCCTTTTAATTTCGGGGACGAAATTCTTTTAAGGGGGGTAGATTGCAAGAACCGCCCCCGATCGATCCCAGTAGGGCCGGCGAATTCTAACCAAGTTTGACTTTTGGCCGGAAAAGTCAACCGAAGACTCAGGAAGTCATTCGGGACATTTCCGGAGCCCAAAAAGCTTAGCCGTCATCACGGTTAGCTTAGTTGGGTCATTTCCTTCAGTTTGACTGTAATTTTGTAACTGTCAATTTCTGGTCAAACTTGGTCTTTATATCGACTTTCCCGACTAAAATTGGACTGCTGGATTTCTAATAATTTAAAGTGGCTCCCACAACGCCATATGGAATTGGAGGCTTGGATGAGAAGAAAAGGAGTTGAAATGACCTCTTGACCCTCCCTAGAAGGCTCTAAAAGGATAAAACTAGCAAGGGGCTTTTGGTCATTTAGCTTGTAGGTCATTTAAGGCATTTGTCGGACACAAATTCAGCATTTTTCCCCTCATTTTGCAGCTGAGAAATTCTAAAGGGAGAGAAGAGAGAAGCTCTTGGCTTGAGCAAGAAGAAAGAGAGCAAAGAGGAGATTTTTGGCTCATCTTTCCACCATTTCTCCTTCCTAAGCTTGCTAGCTTCATCTCCTACACATCATCAAGGTATGGATGCTCTAAACTTCTCATTCCATCCACTTTTAATCTATGGGATTTGTGGGTTTTTGGCTTAAAGTTGAAGAACTAGCTTTGTGGTTGTTACTTGGAGAAGAAGTAGTGAAGTAGGTTGTTTGGATTCTGTTTTGGTTGAAGTTTTGATGAACCCATTGAGGGTGTTGATGTTGGGTAACTTTGGATGAACATTTTGGAGTTAGAAGGACTTGGAAATGTGGTTTTTGATTTGATTTTCATGAAACTCGAGCTGGGGAAGAAAGGGGAAGAACCTGGACTGGTTCGATACAGTTCTGCCCACTATGCAGACAGTAGGGACACTTGGTCCGCGACTGCCCGAGGAGCAGTGGACTCGCAGAGCGGCAGATGGATCGTCCACATGGGTTTGGTGAGAGGCAGCGTGTTGATGATCGGACTTGTTACCAGTGCGGCCGATAGGGGCACATTGCTTTCACTTGTCTCGATCGGGTTGGAGCTGTACCTCCACCGAGGCCCCAGCAGGCACAGCCTCGTCAGGCACGATAGGCACAGCCGCAGAGAGCTCTGCGTCAGGCGGCGGGAGCGGTAGCCCCGAGACACCAGGCTAGGCCTCAGCAGTAGGTGGCACTACCACCACCACCGAGAGGAGGGCCGCCGGCACGGCACGACCGAGTTTATGCAGTCACAGATGCTAGAGCTGAGGGACAGTACACCGACCATGAGGCTACACAGGGTACGTGTTTACTGTTTAATTCGTGGGCGTCTTTTCTGTTCGACACTGGTGCTTCCTATTCGTTTATTTCTACCTCTTTTGCTCGTTCTTTGGGTTTGAGTGTGGAGTTCCTTAGTAGACCTTTGTGTCTTGAGACCCCGGTTACGGGGGAGGTAGTGCTGAATACTTTTTGTCGAGATTGTGAGGTTCGAGTGGCAGACTGCCCCTTCGTTGGTGACTTACTCATTCTGGAGATGACTGCTTTCGACGTGATCTTAGGGATGGACTGGCTTGCGAGGTATCGGACGACGATCGATTGCTTTCGACGTCAGGTGCGGTGAGGTCATGTGACAGAGTTATTACTTGTGTTTTGGGTAGTAAGAGCGAAGTCCTTCTATCCGCTTTGACTACGGGAGTGGAGTCAGAGGTGGTGCAGAGTGGCAGAGACCTACCGAGAGTAGTTTGTGAGTTTCCGGACGTGTTCCCGGAGGAACTATCAGGTTTACCGTCGGCGCGCGAGATAGAGTTCCGGATCGACTTGATCCCAGGCACCGCGCCAATCTCGATGACACCTTATCGGTTTGCACCAGCTGAGTTAGTCGAGTTGAAGCGACAACTTGAAGAGTTGCAGGAGAAGGGTTTCATCCGCCCTAGTGTTTCACCGTGGGGAGCACCCGCCCTCTTCGTAAAGAAGAAGGGTGGTGCCTTGAGGATGTGCATCGATTACCGGAAGCTGAACTGAGTGACGGTGAAGAACCACTACCCGATGCCGAGGATCGATGACGTGTTCGATCAATTGAGAGGAGCAACCTGCTTCTCCAAGATTGATCTAAGATCAGGTTACTATCAGTTGAGGGTCCGAAAGGAGGATGTGGAGAAGACCGCGTTCCGGACGCGTTACAGACACTTTGAGTTTCTAGTGATGCCGTTCGGGTTAACGAACGCACCAGCAGCCTTCATGGATTTGATGAATGGCATATTCAGGCCGTACCTGGATCAGTTTGTCGTAGTTTTCGTTGACGATATTTTGATTTACTCACCTAGTGAAGAGGCAGATGAGGAGCACTTGAGGATAGTATTGACATTGCTACGTACTCACCAGCTGTACGGGAACTTGGATAAGTGCGAATTTTGGCTCGCAGAGGTGAAATTCCTCGGACATGTTGTGTCTCAGGATGGTATCTTAGTCGACCCAGCGAAGGTCGATGCAGTTTCTAAGTGGGCGAGGCCCAGGAATGTTTTTGAGATCCGTAGTTTCCTGGGATTGGCTGGATATTATCGACGCTTTGTTCAGGGCTTCTCACGTTTGGCTGCACCTATGACAACATTGACTCGAAAGGGAGCGGAGTTCCTTCAGACTAGTGAGTGTGAGCACTCTTTCTCAGAGCTAAAGGCTCGACTGACTACCGCTCCAATGTTGATTGTTCCGGAGCGGGGAGTGGGCTATGATGTGTACTGTGACGCCTCAGGCGAGGGACTTGGTTGTGTTTTGATGCAGTCCGGGAAGTTAGTTGCTTATGGCTAAAGACAATTAAAGGTGCATGAGCGCAACTACCCGACCCATGATCTGGAACTGGCAGCATTAGTCTTTGCATTGAAGAGTTGGAGGCTCTATCTGTACGGTGAGCAGTTCAGAGTATTCTCAGACCACAAGAGCCTCAAGTATATTTTCTCTCAGCGTGACCTGAACATGCGCCAGAGGCGATGGATGGAGTTACTTGAGGAGTATGACTTCGAGCTGCTCTATCATCCGGGCAAGGCGAATGTCGTCGCAGATGCTCTGAGCAGGAAGTCGACTCATTGTGTGGCCAGCATGGCAGTCCAAGAGTGGAACATGCTAGAGGAGTTGAGCTCATTCAGACGGGAGCTTGAGGAGATCACAAATGGTATGACTTTATGTGCATTAGTGGCTCAGCCCACGTTGATTCGGGTGCTAGAGGCATAGGCCGAGGATGCCAAGGAGACAAGGATTCGTGAGAGACTGGTGGACGGTGACGAGATCGATGGTTGGGAGTTGAGTGCAGATCAGAGTCTCCGTTATAGAGGACGGTTGTTTGTACCCCGAGGATGTAGGGACACCGTATTGAGAGAGTGTCATCACTCCCGGCTTGCTGTGCACCCCGATGCACCAAGATGTATAGAGACATCCGACGACAGTTATGGTGGAGTGGGATGCGCAAGGCAAACGCAGATTTTGTTTCGAGGTGCCTCACCTGACAGCAGGTGAAGGCGGAGCATCAGCGGCCAGTTGGCTTGCTACAACCTTTACCGGTCTCCGAGTGAAAGTGGGAACACGTTACTATGGATTTTGTATGTGGATTACCGAGGTCGTCTAAGGGACATGATGCTATTTGGGTTGTGGTTGATCGACTGACCAAGTCGGCACACTTTCTGGCTATGCGGATGACTAACACTGTGGACATGTTGAGTCAGTTATACGTCAGGGAGATTATTCATCTTCATGGAGTACCGGTATCAGTGGTATCTGATAGGGATCCGCGTTTCACATCCAGATTCTGGAAGAGCCTACATAAGGCATCGGGGACAGAGGTGCTGCTGAGTACAGCTTACCATCCTGAGACAGATGGACAGTCAGAGCGCACCATACAGATTTTGGAGGACATGCTTCGAGCTCGTGTGCTAGACTTCCAGGGATCATGGGAGGATCATCTACCTCTACCAGAGTTCGCCTACAACAACAATTATCAGTCCAGCATTGGGATGGCACCATTTGAGGCTTTGTACGGCAGACCGTGTAGGTCGCCAGTATGTTGGGCAGAGGTAGGGGAACGTAACTTGCTTGGTCCGGACATGGTCAGAGAGACGACCGAGAAAGTCGAATTGATTAGAGAACGGTTAAAGACCGCACAGAGTCGTCAGAAGAGCTATGATGACAGACGTCGCAGACCGCTTGAGTTCGCGGTCGGGGATCATGTATTTCTGAGGGTAAGCCCGAAGAAGGGCCTATTTCGGTTTAACCGCGGCGGAGGAAAGCTGTCACCGGGTTTCATTGGACCATTTGAGATATTGGATTGAGTTGGAGCCGTAGCTTATCGGTTAGTATTGCCACCTCAGCTTGGGAACGTGCATAACGTTTTCCACGTATCCCAATTGCGGAAGTACATGGCGAATCCTTCTCACATTATTGAGTGGACAGACATCGAGGTAGCTGATGATGTCTCATATGAGGAGAAGCCTGTCAAGATCTTGGGTACGAAGGAGAAGGTTCTTCGGAACAAGACGATTCCACTAGTACTGGTGCAGTGGGGAAGCCAAGGAGCTGAGTCGACGTGGGAGTGCGAGGATGAGACCCGGGAGAAGTACCCCCACATGTTTGATCATTGAGGTACTTTCCTTTTAATTTCGGGGACGAAATTCTTTTAAGGGGGGTAGATTGCAAGAACCGCCCCCGATCGATCCCAGTAGGGCCGGCGAATTCTAACCAAGTTTGACTTTTGGCCGGAAAAGTCAACCGAAGACTCAGGAAGTCATTCGGGACATTTCCGGAGCCCAAAAAGCTTAGCCGTCATCACGGTTAGCTTAGTTGGGTCATTTCCTTCAGTTTGACTGTAATTTTGTAACTGTCAATTTCTGGTCAAACTTGGTCTTTATATCGACTTTCTCGACTAAAATTGGACTGCTGGATTTCTAATAATTTAAAGTGGCTCCCACAACGCCATATGGAATTGGAGGCTTGGATGAGAAGAAAAGGAGTTGAAATGACCTCTTGACCCTCCCTAGAAGGCTCTAAAAGGATAAAACTAGCAAGGGGCTTTTGGTCATTTAGCTTGTAGGTCATTTAAGGCATTTGTCGGACACAAATTCAGCATTTTTCCCCTCATTTTGCAGCTGAGAAATTCTAAAGGGAGAGAAGAGAGAAGCTCTTGGCTTGAGCAAGAAGAAAGAGAGCAAAGAGGAGATTTTTGGCTCATCTTTCCACCATTTCTCCTTCCTAAGCTTGCTAGCTTCATCTCCTACACATCATCAAGGTATGGATGCTCTAAAATTCTCATTCCATCCACTTTTAATCTATGGTATTTGTGGGTTTTTGGCTTAAAGTTGAAGAACTAGCTTTGTGGTTGTTACTTGGAGAAGAAGTAGTGAAGTAGGTTGTTTGGATTCTGTTTTGGTTGAAGTTTTGATGAACCCATTGAGGGTGTTGATGTTGGGTAACTTTGGATGAACATTTTGGAGTTAGAAGGACTTGGAAATGTGGTTTTTGATTTGATTTTCATGAAACTCGAGCTGGGGAAGAAAGGGGAAGAACCTGGACTGGTTCAATACGGAGCGTGACCCGGACCGGGCCCTGTGCCGGCACGGCAGGCCGCACGGAACGGTCCAGGCACCGGCACGGCGTGCAGCGCGGAACTGGCGTGAGTCCGGCACGGAACCTCGTACGGTCCGTGTCAGACTCCGTGCCGGTACGCCGCATGGTCCGTGCTGGTTCCCGGGCCGGACTGTGATGCGGTCCGTGCCAGGTTCAGGCACGGCCTGTGCTACGGTCAGGGCCACCTTCCGGATCAGAACCCCAGAACCAAAAACCCTTCCTTTTAGCCCATTTCGATTCCTAAATAATTTCTTCAAACCTTATTTCCATTACTTGAGTATTGTTCTGTATTTTGGGGAGAAGAGCATCGTTGAGTTATTAACTTTGGTCTTATGGTGGTCTAAGACCGTGGTACCGAGCAAGGAAGGAAGGAAGAACTTGGACTCGAGCTAGAAGAACGAAGATCACACCGGAACCCGTGTGAAGAACAGAGTTGTGACTACCGAGTTTGACAACAGAGTTTAGAGGATTACCAAGAGGTAGGGAAAGTCTTAACTTCTTTTTTTAAACGCTTAGTATGCCTATTAGGTTAATAAAATCAGAAAGGTCCTAGAATTGCATATAGGATGCGAATAACTAGAATAATCGTCTTTCAATTATTAATAAATGGATGTGTCTAGAATGCATGCTTAGGATGAGAATAACTAGGGTAACTCGCTTTCAATACTTGGGAATTGTTTTACTGGTAGAGAGGCTGTGATGAGCCCTCGGATTAGTTGTTGTGCTAGGTTCACATGCTTGATTGCTAGCTATTAGGATAATCAAGAGTCTAATGAAACTTGTTTAACTTTATGTTTGATTTATTTATTGAATGCTTACTTGATTGGTTGAGTGATTGTGTTGAAATAATTGTGATTGAACGGATGATCGAGTATGACTGGTTGTGCCAAAGTGTACAATCAGGTGATCGATGTACCGATGGTTCGTGACAAGTAAGTATACGGTAAGTGTGAAGTGCTAATGGATGTCTTGTTGGGTCTCGAGGTAGGGTTGGAGATGAACCAACTCGCAGCGGAAAATCAATAAAAACCAAGAGACGATTAAAACCATGAAACAACTAACAAAGAATGGATTCACAAGAGAAAAATTCAGCACTATCTCTTACCAAAATAAGAACACCGGTTAACGAATGATTGGCTTGAGTCTCCAAGACGCCTACGTATCCACATGGGAATCAAAGCCACGTAGTTCTTCTCTTTGAGGACTCAAGAACACAAAAATGGAGGAGGAAACTAGCCAAACCCGAAATGGCCATGGAAGAGGGAGAGAAAATGTGTTTCCTATTCTTGTCTTGTCTTTGTTATGTTGAAAAAAGATGACTTAAACATAACAAAACCCATACTTGTCCAACTAAAGGCATGGGACAAGTATGGTGTCAAGTAAGGTGTAAATAGGACAAAGTATGGCAAGACAAGATTGGGTTAGGTGGTGAATCACCAAAACCTTAATCCTTGTCTTGCTTACTTAGTACTAATTAATCAAGACTTGATTAATTAGTTCCATGGGCCTTGGTTGCATGGGCCTTTCATGGGCCTCTTGGAACATGGCCCGTGGCCATTTCCAACGAGGTCCCGTGATTCGCTCATCGCCTCCATGCCTTCCATACCGGAAATGTCCAACATTATCCGACGCGATCAATCCCAAGACTCCACGCCTTGTCTCGATCCGTAAAGTCCTATTCACTTACGGGCACATGACCCAAAACCCAGTTTTGGTCATGTCCCGAGACAACTCCCTTTTGGCCATTCTCCATAAATGTGTCAATGAGTTTCATCCTCCGGTGTGACCCTTAGGTTTATGCATGTCAATAGATCAACGTAAAATCCCATTTTACTTGATCCTATTTAAGTGGCAACTAACGAGACTTTAGTATTGCCTGACACTACATCACGAATCGACCCTGTCGATTCTAACCTTTCCGTCGTCCCTGTCATTATCCTTTTATCTCCGATATCCTGATTGAGATAAGGCATAGAGCCGTCATCCTTATTATTCTCAATCACCGTTCCTTGATATGTGAGATGACTGAAGATATGATACCCATTATCATGTGCATGGCCATGCTATTCTTTCAGTCACTCTCGATCAAGCGGCCGAGAACCGATATCTTTCCCATACCTTAGTATGAGGGATAAATCCCTTAGCCGTCTTTCGTGTCACTCATGTAGCTCGTCCCCAAGCCAATCCTGGCCGTTATGGAAGCCCTGTTACGGACAACGTTAGGCTCAAGTCAAACTCAGTTGTTGACTACATAGCGATCACAAAGACTCCTTGGTCTAAGGATACATGACAAGCTACAACACTGAATATGTTCATGACTTAATCTATGGCACATATTCAGGGCGGGTCGTCCAATATCATGTCCCACATGATATCTATGATCAGACTCCGGAATCCCATTCCAATGACTAACAGAACGTAAGCCATAAAGAGCCATCTTTCATACTAGTCGCTTCTAGTGAAGCTTTGTTGACTAGGGACCCATCGAGTGTGATCTATCTCGATCTATGGTTCTATTCGCATGGTGGGCATAGATCAGAGCACACATCGATATATTACTCCAACACATAAGTAATATAAAGCCGCTTTAATTTTATTGCTAACGATGATATATACATTTGGACATTTAGGATTGAACTACGGGCACTAAGACTAACATGTCTGTGTTGTGATTTGATGAGTGTTGATTGATGGATGAATTATAGTGTATTTTCCTTGTTCTTATTCTTGAAATGTTTGGTTTTTCGGTTCGATACTACACCAGGGGGGGGGGGGGTGGTGTTGTGATCAGTGGTGGTTGGCAGATAGTGCGGAATATTGGTTGAGTATTGGAGCCTGAGGGCATTATTTACTGGATATTATGAGGATTGATTATTGGAGCCTGAGGGCATTGGTTACTGGATATTATGAGGATTGATTATTGGAGCCTAAGGGCATTGGTTATTCGACCCTACGAGGCAGTTGGATGGATTATTTCGTGAGAGATGGTTACTGTGGTTTCACCCAAGTGTATGCGTCCTACGAGAGCACTACCTTGGTTCCCTATGACATATGGTCCTTTGGAGGCATTTCCGAGAATTCCGATGATAAGCGCCCATTTGGGATTGTTTCCGGTGCCCCGACGCATTTGCCTCCTCTGGACCGAGGGAAAACCTGATATGATGTGGGTACTCTGGTGGATCAGAATATGGGAACCGATGTGATCCCAGAATCTATCCATGGATTGGAGGCTTGAGAAAGCAAGTGGTTGGCGTGATATTAATTACTCTCATTTTAATCGTTATGATACCTTATAATATTTTTATGGAACCTTTCAAGTTATTATTATCTTTAAGAGTACGATACTATCTTGATCTATTCTGTTCATTTAATATTTCATTGTTAATCGTATTAAATCGTTATTTGAGTTATCTGTTTAAGCAGTTTATTATTGACCTAAGGGTTGAGTTGTTAAGATTTTTCCTACTGAGCGTAAGCTCACCCCCTTTGGTTTCTTACTGTTTTTACAGGCGTACCTGATGTCTAGTGAGTTCGAGGCTCGGGAGCTTTTGGACGTCTAGGGGTTTATTTTAGAGTTATGTTGGTCGTGTGTACTAAACATCATTTATCTTACTCTTTATGTTGAGCTGTGACTCATTGGAAATTTTGAACTATTTACTGATGTTGATTTGAGGAAGTTTAGTTTATCTTGATATTTTGAAGGTTTAAGTCAATTGTTTATCACCTTTCTATTATTGTTTTGGTCACGTCTCGAGTCCGGTCAAAACCGGATTTGGGGCGTGACAGTCTGATCATAGATATCATGTAGGACATGATATTGGACGACCCGCCCTGAATATGTGACATAGATTAAGTCATGTATCCTTAGACCATGGAGTCTTTGTGATCGCTATGTAGTCAACAAATGAGTTTGACCTGAGCCTAACGTTGTCCGTAACAGGGCTTCCATAACGGCTAGGATTGGCTTGGGGACGGGCTACATGAGTGACACGAAAGACGGCTTAGGGATTTATCTCTCATAATGAGGTATGGGAAAGATATCGGTTCTCGGCCGCTTGATCGAGAGTGACTGAAAGAACATCATGGCCATGCACATGATACTGGGTATAATATATTCAGTCACCTCACATATCAAGGAACAGTAATTGAGAATAATAAGGATGATGTCTCTATGCCTTATCTCAATCAGGATATCGGAGATAAAAGGATAATGACAGAGACGACGGAAAAGTTAGAATCGATAGGGTCGATTCGTTATGCAGTGTGTCACGCCCCAATTTCAGTAAACCGAACTCGGGAAGCGAACATTTAAAATAATAAAACATTTAGTTTGCCTTTTTCATAAATCACCTTAAAATCACCGATTGTTCAACAAAATAATCATTTACAACTTAACAAAAATACGTCCCAACAAGTGGACAAAATACAAGGTATCCGTCACTAGACTCGAAAGATAAAACCCGGACTCCGCTCCTAGCTCCTCAAGCTTCGAGAGCTCACCTAGTCCGTCCTGTGATCAGTACCTGTAGGAAAAGCAGCTAGGGGTGAGCGTTCGCTCACCACCACAGATAACAGACTGACTACGGCATACTTAGCAGACAATGCCGGTAACACCAACGACCAACTCAACACCGGGGATCACTATCCCCCAACTAAAGTAGTCCGAATGACACACACCCACAGTGACCTTCCTCAACCGACTCGACACTTGGACACGTAAAGTAGACCCGACACAACGATCGACGACCTCCTCCAAAGACACGACAGACAACCACGCAACACCCAAGATCACAAAGGATCGCACACCAAACAAGATCACAAAGGATCGCATACCAGCTGCTCAGTAACCTCCCTCACGCCCTTTACCAATCTCAATCAGGTCAGGCGGTCGACCTATCGCAATTCCTCGACACAAAGTCGGATCAGGCTATCGACCTATCGCATTTCATCGACACAAAGCTGGATCAGGCTGTCGACCTATCGCAGTTCATCGACACACAGTCGGATCAGGCTGTCGACCTATCGCAGTTCATCGACACAAAGTCGGATCAGGATGTCGACCTATCGCATTTCATCGACACAAAGTCGGATCATGCTGTCGACCTATCGCAGTTCATCGACACAAAGTCGGATCAGGCTGTCGACCTATCGCAGTTCATCGACACAAAGTCGGATCAGGCTGTCGACCTATCGCAGTTCATAGACACAAAGTCGGATCAGGCTGTCGACCTATCACACTCACAACCCCAAACCACACACGCGCGGCTAGGACCCCTTTGTTGTCGGGCGGGCCCCCTACCCCGTCTGAACATGCAGACACGTGTACTCATGGACCCCCGTTTCATGAAGCGGGCCCCTAACCTCAGGTAACCACAATCACAATCACAACCAAAGTTCAACAAACAACGATAACACAAGTTCAGCACTCCACAGGCACTCATGGACATCCAAGACACCAACCGTAAAACACGGACTCAACAACCCCACAGGCACTCACGGCCTCCCAAAATACACCAACAGTAACTCACAGGCTCAACAACCCTACGGGCACTCACGGCCTCTCAAAACCACCGACAGTAACTCACGGGCTCAACAACCCCACGGGCACTCACGGCCTCTCAAAACCACCAGTAGTAACTCACGGGCTCAACGACCACACAGGCACTCACGGCCTCCCAAGACACACCAACAGTAAAGACACGAGTTCAACAACCCCACGGGCACTCACGGCCTCCCAAGACATACCAACGGTAAAGACACGGGTTCAACAACCCCACAGGCTCTCACGGCCTCCCAAGACACCAACAGTAAAACACGGGCTCTCATGGCCACCCAAGACACAACAGTAAGGCACGGGCTCTCATGGCCACCCAAGACACAACTGTAAAACATGGGCCCTCATGGCCACCCAAGACACAACAGTAAGGCACGGGCTCTCATGGCCACCCAAGACACAACTGTAAAACACGGGCTCTCATGGCCACCCAAGACACAACATACACAAACAACCTCCGGCATAACCAATGCCTCCAACAGTCCTAATATCGATAAGTTCACAATCAACCTCCGGGCATGGTCATATGCCTCCAGTACTCCTAATATCGATAAGTTCACAATCAACCTCCGGGCATGGTCATATGCCTCCTGTACTCCTAATATCGATAAGTTCACAATTAACCTCCGGGCATGGTCATATGCCTCCAGTAATTCTAACATCGATAAGTTCTCTGCTCCTACGACACTAATAAGTGTCACATGCATTTCCAATCTTCGATAACCTACTTAACCCACGACACCCCAAGTGTCACATGCATTTCTAATATTCGATAACCTACTTAACCCACGACACCCGAGTGTCACATGCAATTCTACTGTTAACTTTCCCTAGTCAGGGCCGAGATCCGGCTACTTTTCCCTACCTCTTGAAGCGTGTCACAACCGATGCTCGCTCTCCGACAATGCTCCAAATTTCCCGCTTAGCCTCCTCTTTCCATGGTAGGCGACACGGTCTACAATTATTGCAATTAACACACTTTTTAAGTAAGCAGGCGAAACCCGAATTTAAAGTATTAAACGCCCAAATGCAACCCCAACATTGTCGATCACTCCCAAACTTCCCAATTACTCGACATTGTCGATAATGTGCTCGGAAAAGCCCGATTCGCCCGACATGGCGAATCTGCCCGGGTTTTGAAAACGTCCTTCCGGGGCTCCGAAAATTCCCGTTTTCGTTTTTACGGTCCTATAATAATTCAAGGGTTCCTATGCACTTGACGGAATCGAATTTCGACTTCCGAGTCATTTAATTAACGTTTCAAAGTTTCTAACCCGTTAATTACAACTTTTTCAATTTAATTCCAATTTTCGATCCGGTTGTGGATAAATGATCCGGGGAACGTTCTAAACCAACCGAACAAAAAAACCCGTGACCCGAGCACGTGGGCCCCACACGGACACAATGGAAAAATTCCCTTTTTGCCCCAAAACGTTCCTAACGAACCCTAAACCTCAACCATTCATCTTTAAACCAATTCTAACCAAAACCCAACCATAATCAAACCGTTTAAACTCAAACCCTTAAATTCAAACGTATCAAAACGAAAATAGATTTGATGCTCACCGTAGGAAATGACGACGGGATGACGAATCTTCAATCGTTGAGTCGATCGGTCGGTCGGATCGTCGGAAAATCACCTAAATCTCCCCTTTTCTTTCCTTTTCTCTCATTCCCTTTTTCTCTCTTCTTTCTCTCTCCATTTCTCTTTTTTTTTTTGCTGAATTGCCGTGTATCACCATCTATTTTCCTTTTGTTTTGTTTCAAAATACCAACCACACATCAAAGTTACCAAAGTACCCTCACTTTCCCTTTTTCTTTAGTTTTGAGTCAAAGGGCAAAGTTGTCCCCTTTTCTTCATTCCACCACATTCATGACAAGTGGCAAAATGTGTCCCACACCTTTTTAGAAAATATCTCCTAGATATTTTCCAATCAGATTTGCGAAATTCGGCTGTTTCGGGCCCCGAACGGGCACTTTTTCCAAGAAATTACGAAAATTCACGGGCTACAAGGAAACGGCTCAACTAAGACCGCTGCGACGACGACTAAGCTTTTTGGATCCAAAACGGTCCTCGAATGGACCAAAACGTCGCTCGGTTGACTTTTTCCAGCGAAAAGTCAACATTTCCCAAATTGATCAGAAAGTTGCCCTGAGTCCCCCAGAACTCACTTTGGTCGATAACGGGGTCAACTTAAGTCCGGTATGACCCTTGGAGTCAATTTTAGGTTTAATTAAGTGCCTGACCAAATTTTTTAAATTTTCCTGTTTTTCGCAGGTTTGCCTGGCGTTGACAGGGAGTGGTTATTACAATCTACCCCCCTTAAATGAATTTCGTCCGTGAAATTTAAAACAACGCACTTCAGGAGTCGAACCGTTTGGGGTACTTCGCGCGAACCTCGTCCTCGCGTTCCCAAGTCGACTCGGCCTCGTGGTGTCGTCACAACACCAGTTCTAAGCGGATAACCTTTCCGCGCAGGACCTGCTCTCATGGATCCCTTTCCCACATCGGTTTCTCCTTATACGGGACATCACCCGATACCTCGACATCCGCCCACTCAAAGACGTACTCAAGACCTCGAAAGGCCTGATACACCGCGGGGCTAACCCGCCTCCGCCGCGGTTGAAACGCACCAGTCCACCCTTCGGACTCATCTCTAGGGATACATGACCACCGACTGCTGACTCGAGAGGTCGGCACCGTCTGTCAGCATAGCTCCTGCTGACTCTGCGCGGTCTTCAACCATTCATGCTTCGGCACGATCGACTCAGCTGTCTCCTGGTCCGGTTCTAGACCCAGTAAACTCTTATTCCTCACTTCTGCCCAGCACACGGGCGATCGACCCGGCCTACCATACAACGCTTCGAACGGTGCCATCATGATACTGGCCTGAAAGCTGTTGTTATAGGCGAACTCGGCTAATCGCTCACGAAACCCATCGTGACGTGCCCCCATTTCCACTGTGCAACCCGCAGTGGTTGCAATAATCCAGCGGGACGCTGTTGTTCGGCTCTCACCTGCCGACAAGTGAGGCACCGCGATACCGACTCTGCAACCGCTCTCCGCATCCCGCTCCACTAGATATGTCGCCTGACGTCGCGCTCCTCATGCGCCGCCTCGTTCTATGAATAGATCAAGATGTCGTCCACAAACACCACCCCAGATTGATTTAAGAACGGCCGGAATATACCGTTCATCAGATCATGAACGCTGCAGGTGCGTTCGTCAGTCCAAACGGCATCACCAAGAACTCGTAATGCCCGTAGCGTGTCCGGAAAGCAGTCTCCGCGACGTCCCCCTCTCGGACTCGCAACTAGTAATATCCAGATCGTAGGTCGATGTTCGAGAAGCACGTCGACCCTCTCAATTGGTCGAAAAAGTCGTCAATCCTCGCCATCGGGTATCGGTTCTTCACCGTAACCCGGTTCAGCTTCCGGTAGTCGATGCACATCCGAAGCTCTCCACTCTTCTTCTTCACGAAGAGTGCTGGCGCTTCCCACGGCGATGTGCTCGGCCGGATAAACCCCTTCTCCCGAAGTTCCTCGAGCTGACTCTTCAGCTCGGTCAACTCGGCTGGCGCGAACCTGTGAGGCGCCATCGATATCGCTGCCGTTCCCGGCACCAGGTCAATCCCGAACTCCACCTCACGAACTGGTGGCAACCCGCTCAACTCCTCAGGGAAGACCTCGGGGAACTCGCATGCCACTCGCGGTCACTCTCGGCTCTGCAAGGCCGATACTTCCTTTACTGCGGACTAGCCGACAGGAGAACTCTGCTCCTACTTCCCAGAATACACGAACCTTTCGTGTTGCCTGTTGACACCGTCACTCGTCGCCAGTAACAGTCGATATTGGCTCGTCACTTCGCCGGCCAATCCTTTCTCAGGATCACGTCAAAGGCTGTCATTTCGTAAGTATCCTTCCCACGGATACACGCACAAGCTCAGTCGCTGCCGAACTTTACGGAACCTCGCGGTCTCTCTAAGACCTCGCTCCTCTACCGTCGTCGTGCCTACCAACTCCGAACATACCCGAATCCTCGGGGTGAGGACTCGATCCAGCATCAGGGCTCTTGAGCCCTCTCTCGAACTTCCTTTATCGGTTCGCTTCTCTAACTTCGCAGGCACGACAGACTCTAGTCAACACCACACCACCACCAACCGGCGTGTCCAGGTGCAGGGGTGGACTCAACGACTCTAAACTCAACACAACTCGACGAAGCAGACGAGTGTGACGCCCCGTTACCCATTAAAAAATGACGCCCAAATCGGAGACCGAACACCCACTCCATTAGTCACTCCGGTAAGGTCTAGTGCAACCCTCACACGGTCCTCTAGGCATTTACTTATAACTTTCCGCAACCAAACCAGTGTTCGCTACTCGTCCCTTGCGGGAAAAGTAGTAAAGGGGATGAGCGTTATGCTCACCTCCACGGACACCCGTCCGATTATGGCATACTAGTAACACACTAAAGACTTACCGATCTAACCAGGGCAAACCACTACCTCAAAACCTGATGCCAAACGTCACACTGCTCACGATATCAACACCTCAAGTACTCGCTTATGTAAGATAAACCTCGACACGGGAAACACGTCCTCAATTCAGTAATCACTATTGCTCACAACCTCAATAACCCAAATTACCCGATCACGTAGGGAAACCTCAAGACGGGGATCACGCTCTCAACTGAGCAAACACCATTGCTCACACTATCAATACTTTAATTATAATAATACGTAAGAGAAATCTCAAATAGACTGCACAAATGTACACCAAGTCACGCAACACGACACGAAAACTGCATAAACAAGACGGTGGCAACGACAGGGGTCACGGACCCGTGACAGACCCCGTCACGGTAGGGGTCACGGTGCCGTGACAAAGGCCCCAAAATGGCCAAAAACGCCTTAAACTCGACCCTTACTCCTTTTTAACCTCAAAGATAAACCTTGGACGACACACACACTCGACCAACAACTTAACAACACACATACAAAAAATCAAGACCAAACCCAAGTCTCCCAACCTCAATCATGAGCCAACCCAGCCAAACAACAACAACAACAACGACGACGACACCCGCCCACCGGGCCAACCAAAGTCGAACCTTGCCCACCAGGCCAACCAAAACCACACACGCCCACAGGGCCAATCAAAATCAAACACGCCCACCGGGCCAATCAAAATTTTAAAACTTTCTCCTTTTCATTTTAAAACCTCATACTTGACATCACGTAGTTACAACCCGGTCCAGGCGTCCCCGAACTACGTTGTACCGGCTTGATATCAGCACCGTCACGTTCGACTACAGGAGCTCCTGCGTCGAGTCGCGACAGCTTAAAAACGTTTCACGCAGCAACAAACAATCAGCACACCAACAATCAAACACTGCACATACGCACAATCACAAACGGGACTCAAACCACTACGGGTCTACACACGGTTCCGACTTGCGTACTCAACACACGACGAGACTTAACTGACTCGACTCTCCCCACCTAATTGACGTACAGTCCGAGGTGTGAAACCTCGAGCTCTGATACCACGCTGTCACGCCCCAATTTCAGTAAACCGAACTCGGGACGCGAACATTTAAAATAATAAAACATTTAGTTTGCCTTTTTCATAAATCACCTTAAAATCACCGATTTTTCAACAAAATAATCATTTACAACTTAACAAAAATACGTCCCAACAAGTGGACAAAATACAAGGTATCCGTTACTAGACTCGAAAGATAAAACCCGGACTCCGCTCCTAGCTCCTCAAGCTTCGAGAGCTCACCTAGTCCGTCCTGTGATCAGTACCTGTAGGAAAAGCAGCTAGGGGTGAGCGTTCGCTCACCACCACAGATAACAGACTGACTACGGCATACTTAGCAGACAATGCCGGTAACACCAGCGACCAACTCAACACCGGGGATCACTATCCCCCAACTAAAGTACTCCGAATGACACACACCCACGGTGACCTTCCTCAACCGACTCGACACTTGGACACGTAAAGTAGACCCGACACAACGATCGACGACCTCCTCCAAAGACACGACAGACAACCACGCAACACCCAAGATCACAAAGGATCGCACACCAAACAAGATCACAAAGGATCGCATACCAGCTGCTCAGTAACCTCCCTCACGCCCTTTACCAATCTCAATCAGGTCAGGCGGTCGACCTATCGCAATTCCTCGACATAAAGTCGGATCAGGCTGTCGACCTATCGCAGTTCATCGACACAAAGTCGGATCAGGCTGTCGACCTATCGCTGTTCATCGACACAAAGTCGGATCAGGCTGTCGACCTATCGCAGTTCATCGACACAAAGTCGGATCAGGCTGTCGACCTATCGCAGTTCATCGACACAAAGTCGGATCAGGCTGTCGACCTATCGCAGTTCATCGACACAAAGTCGGATCAGGCTGTCGACCTATCACACTCACAACCCCAAACCACACACGCGCGGCCAGGACCCCTTTGTTGTCGGGCGGGCCCCCTACCCCGTCTGAACATGCAGACGCGTGTGCTCGTGGACCCCCGTTTCATGAAGCGGGCCCCCAACCTCAGGTAACCACAATCACAATCACAACCAAAGTTCAACAAACAGCGACAACACAAGTTCAGCACTCCACATGCACTCATGGACACCAAAGACACCAACCGTAAAACACGGACTCAACAACCCCACAGGCACTCACGGCCTCCCAAGATACACCAACAGTAACTCACGGGCTCAACAACCTACGGGCACTCACGGCCTCTCAAAACCACCGACAGTAACTCACGGGCTCAACAACCCCACGGGCACTCACGGCCTCTCAAAACCACCAGCAGTAACTCAAGGGCTCAACGACCACACATGCACTCACGGCCTCCCAAGACACACCAACAGTAAAGACACGAGTTCAACAACCCCACGGGCACTCACGGCCTCCCAAGACATACCAACGGTAAAGACACGGGTTCAACAACCCCACAGGCTCTCACGGCCTCCCAAGACACCAACAGTAAAACACGGGCTCTCATGGCCACCCAAGACACAACAGTAAGGCACAGGCTCTCATGGCCACCCAAGACACAACTGTAAAACACGGGCCCTCATGGCCACCCAAGACACAACAGTAAGGCACAGGCTCTCATGGCCACCCAAGACACAACTGTAAAACACGGGCTCTCATGGCCACCCAAGACACAACAGTAACACGGGCTCTCATGGCCACCCAAGACACAAAATACACAAACAACCTCCGGCATAACCAATGCCTCCAATAGTCCTAATATCGATAAGTTCACAATCAACCTCCGGGCATGGTCATATGCCTCCAGTACTCCTAATATCGATAAGTTCACAATCAACCTCCGGGCATGGTCATATGCCTCCAGTAATTCTAACATCGATAAGTTCTCTGCTCCTACGACACTAATAAGTGTCACATGCATTTCCAATCTTTGATAACCTACTTAACCCACGACACCCCAAGTGTCACATGCATTTCTAATATTCGATAACCTACTTAACCCACGACACCCGAGTGTCACATGCAATTCTACTGTTAACTTTCCCTAGTCAGGGCCGAGATCCGGCTACTTTTCCCTACCTCTTGAAGCGTGTCACAACCGATGCTCGCTCTCCGACAATGCTCCAAATTTCCCGCTTAGCCTCCTCTTTCCATGGTAGGCGACACGGTCTACAATTATTGCAATTAACACACCTTTTAAGTAAGCAGGCGAAACCCGAATTTAAAGTATTAAACGCCCAAATGCAACCCCAACATTGTCGATCACTCCCAAACTTCCCAATTACTCGACATTGTCGATAATGTGCTCGGAAAAGCCCGATTCGCCCGACATGGCGAATCTGCCCGGGTTTTGAAAACGTCCTTCCGGGGCTCCGAAAATTCCCGTTTTCGTTTTTACGGTCCTATAATAATTCAAGGGTTCCTATGCACTTGACGGAATCGAATTTCGACTTCCGAGTCATTTAATTAACGTTTCAAAGTTTCTAACCCGTTAATTACAACTTTTTCAATTTAATTCCAATTTTCGATCCGGTTGTGGATAAATGATCCGGGGAACGTTCTAAACCAACCGAACAAAAAAACCCGTGACCCGAGCACGTGGGCCCCACACGGACACAATGGAAAAATTCCCTTTTTGCCCCAAAACGTTCCTAACGAACCCTAAACCTCAACCATTCATCTTTAAACCAATTCTAACCAAAACCCAACCATAATCAAACCGTTTAAACTCAAACCCTTAAATTCAAACGTATCAAAACGAAAATAGATTTGATGCTCACCGTAGGAAATGACGACGGGATGACGAATCTTCAATCGTTTAGTCGATCGGTCGGTCGGATCGTCGGAAAATCACCAAAATCTCCCATTTTCTTTCCTTTTCTCTCATTCCCTTTTTCTCTCTTCTTTCTCTCTCCATTTCTCTTTTTTTTTTGCTGAATTGCCGTGTATCACCATCTATTTTCCTTTTGTTTTGTTTCAAAATACCAACCACACATCAAAGTTACCAAAGTACCCTCACTTTCCCTTTTTCTTTAGTTTTGAGTCAAAGGGAAAAGTTGTCCCCTTTTCTTCATTCCACCACATTCATGACAAGTGGCAAAATGTGTCCCACACCTTTTTAGAAAATATCTCCTAGATATTTTCCAATCAGATTCGCGAAATTCGGCTGTTTCGGGCCCCGAACGGGCACTTTTTCCAAGAAATTACGAAACTTCACGGGCTACAAGGAAACGGCTCAACTAAGACCGCTGCGATGACGGCTAAGCTTTTTGGATCCAAAACGGTCCTCGAATGGACCAAAACGTCGCTCGGTTGACTTTTCCAACGAAAAGTCAACATTTCCCAAATTGATCAGAAAGTTGCCCTGAGTCCCCCAGAACTCACTTTGGTCGATAACGGGGTCAACTTAAGTCCGGTATGACCCTCAGAGTCAATTTTAGGTTTAATTAAGTGCCTGGCCAAAATTTTTAAATTTTCCTGTTTTTCGCAGGTTTGACTAGCGTTGACCGGGAGTGGTTATTACATAGTGTCAGGCAATACTAAAGTCTCGTTAGTTGCCACTTAAATAAGATCAAGTAAAATGGGATTTTACGTTGATCTATTGACATGCATAAACCTAAGGGTCACACCGGAGGGTGAAACTCATTGACACATTTATGGAGAATGGCCAAAAGGGAGTTGTCTCGGGACATGACCAAAACTAGGTTTTGGGTCATGTGCCCGTAAGTGAATAGGACTTCACGGATCGAGACAAGGCTTGGAGTCTTGGGATTGATCGCGTTGGATAATGTTGGAAATTTCCGGTATGGAAGGCTTGGAGGCGATGAGCGAATCACGGGACCTCGTTGGAAATGGCCACGGGCCATGTTCCAAGAGGCCCATGAATGGCCCATGCAACCAAGGCCCATGGAACTAATTAATCAAGTCTTGATTAATTAGTACTAAGTAAGCAAGACAATGATTAAGGTGTTGGTGATTCACCACCTAACCCAATCTTGTCTTGCCATACTTTGTCCTATTTACAGCTTACTTGACACCATACTTGTCCCATGCCTTTAGTTGGACAAGTATGAGTTTTGTTATGTTTAAGTCATCTTTTTTCAACATAACAAACACAAGACAAGAATAGGAAACACAATTCTCCCTCCTCTCCATGGAAATTTCGGGTTTGGCTAGTTTCCACCTCCATTTTTGTGTTCTTGAGTCCTCAAAGAGAAGAACTACATGGCTTTGATTCCCATGTGGATACGTAGGCGTCTTGGAGACTCAAGCCAATCATTCGTTACCCAGTGTTCTTGTTTTGGTAAGAACTAGTGCTGAATTTTTCTCTTGTGAATCCATTCTTTGTTATTTGTTTCATGGTTTTAATCGTCTCTTGGTTTTCATTGATTTTCCGCTGCGAGTTGGTTCATCTCCAACCCTACCTCGAGACCCAACACAGTGCTCCATGATCTATCATTTGCCTTTATAAGCCATTTTATGTAATATGCTTTTCAACACATGGGAGCGTTGGAGATGCTTTTCTTAATACGCGACATGCTTATTAAACAAGCAAGCAAGTTCACACGTTGATTATTTTACACAACTTGTTAATATGTTCATCTTTTGAATCCCCACTTCTGAACTATTTTTTTTATCCGCAATTTTTTGATTTAAAATCCAGACAGTTTCAAAGTGAAACAGAAGGACAAGGGCGAACCCTCATTACAAATAGGTTACAAACAAGAGCACTGGTCATATAGACGCAGCCTCAAACCATCAGATTTCCAACAAGGGGAACCCATACAACCATAAACCAAAACAGGTCTCAGGATCAGATAAATACAATCATCAGACATAAACCCAACAAGGGGTAAACATAAAACAACTCAAAAACTCGAAAACTAACAAGTCTAATACCTAGATTTTACTAGCATGAAGTTCCAAAGATAACACCCTAATCGATCTTCCTCAACCGACTGCATCACCTCAAGAACCGTCATGTACAATAACACCATCAAACAAGCCAAAATGAGGGGAGCACCCTATCCCATTGGGGTCATCAACTTAGTGAGTTAAATGACCACCGACACGCCGACGACCAACACCGATCCGACAAGGATATGTTAGTAATTAAAAACTACTGACAACTCTAAATCCCTATCACCGAAACCGACAATCTTCAAACATAGATCGAAAGACCTAAATACTTGTCGGAGGCCAACACCTAAATACCGACAAGCCCCTACTCACAGAGTAAGGTAACGAGAAAACTGTGCGGAAAACGATTACAAGGACAAGTCCGTGACTCACAAAATAACGAGATCAGGTGTAACACTTAAAAACACAACCAACCAGTAAAAGCTAAAAGAGATTACCGCGAGAAAACTGAAAACAGTTCCGACCAAGGCCAAAAACCCGAGTAAAGCTCCGGCGACAAGTGCACAAACCTGCCGGAGAAAGATGGCCCGACCAGAAACAACCAGCCACCACAAAACGACCTCTTCCCACCAATCACCAGCCGGAAAAACAGACGAGGAGGGACAAAGAGAAGAGGTCAGCTACGCCGAAAAGAACCACTGTCCTGCAAACAGAACGATGCCTAGAACCTGCCGGGGACGAATCGAGATCGAGGATAGCACGAAACACATACCACTCCCGTCCAGGGAAAGCCAAACGATCGGGAACAGAACAGGGCCGGAAGAGACGGAGGGAAAAGTAGGGGACAACTGCACCCACCACCAATCGGACTCACAAAGTACCCACCTAGACACAAGGGCAGAATGAACTCCACTTTCAGCAACAATAGAACCAGATTGGTAAAGTGCAGGGCCGAGACGACCGGAAATGTCGAGTCCAAGAACCCAACAACACCAACCGACCTCCGAACCCCCCACAGTTGACTGCTCCGGCCACCACCATACATCTGAGGCAAGAGCTTCAGATCTACACCAGCTCTGTAGATCTGGGTCGACCACCACCTAACGACCGCACACAACCAGGGAGGAACCGAGTCAGCCATACAACATCACACCGTCGACGGAAGAGTGGCATGCCGGAGCAAAACCGAGCAAAACCCAGAGCAGGACCCCAAAAACCGAGCTTCCAAAGTAGAATAAAACGGAGAAGGGATGGGGAAAAGGTAAAAGAGGGATGAAGAGATGAAGAACCTCACCAGCAACGTCCATGGCTGACAGCCATGGCTGCCGCCTGTGAAGTCGAGGAAGCAAGGGTTTGGAAAGGTAAAGTGTCGAGAGAGAAAAGGGGCTAGGGTTTTTGGTTGGAAGGTGAAATATGTTGTGATAGGGTACGATACTTCTGAACTATTAATAACACCTAAATATTAAATCCGCCACCATGGTGAAATTTTGTTCATCAACCATGGTAAATCTTTCTATTCGTCATACCAAATTCACATACGAGTCACATAACTTTTAAAAGATAAATGATGTAATATTTTATTGATAGCATTTTAGTATCAGTCATTCGAACGACACGGGATTTATTTGTGTTTCCTAAGTATTGGGATGACACAAAAATTAAAGGGTGTCACCTCAGTGGTTAAAGATACAAATTGAATATAGTGGCCGACTTTTTACTTGGGAGACACATCATTCAACCGTGTCTTTAAATGGGTCAGAACCATAAGTTCAAACAAAGAGAGTTTGGAAGTTTATTGTCTTAAAGATTGGAGATTTTAGCCAACACCCACGTCCACAACACTCTGCCCCTTGTTGTATCACGTCCTCAACCCTCAAACTAAGACCACCCATGCCTTGAACAATATCACCACCTATAGAACCTAGACCCACATTGTGAACCTGATGAGAGCTAAATCCGACCTCTCCGACCTTGCAAGACCGATCAACAATATGTACCCACAAATCTTTCAATCCTTGGGTTGCTTTCGTAGCTTCATCAGAAGAGTTCAAGTGTAAAAGCCCAAAATACCTACCCATTTTGTTCGGACGTTGCAGCAGAACAGACTTCATAAACGCTGAACAATGAGTGAAACCACTCATCAATCAAATCGATTGCAAACCAACAGTTTTGCGATTTTCCCGAAATCGGACTGAACCAAAGACGAAACCGAACATCCATTTCCCTTAATATGCACATCGGATGTGAGTCCTTACTTTTCAAACGATCCACAACCCCACCAACACGAAAAACTACCTTCTTTTGATCACTACCTCCTTGTTGCGATGGACAAACTCCTCTACTGTTGCACTGACGATAGAAAAGCTACTTGCATCCATCACTATGGGACTTTTTCATCCTCGATTTAACCTTTACATTCCGTCATGTGTTTTCTTTGGTTCTCAATTCCATATATTGGTATTTCTTCATGATTTATGATTTTATCATTACTTCTTATCATAAGGGAGCAAACTTTCTCGACATATTGTCTTTATCAATTATGTACATAACATTTTCAATGTAATTTTTAGTTGAAAATTATTGCACTAATCTAATGAGTAGTTTAGTTGTAATAGAATTCTTGACATACTGTCTTGATGTATTGGTGTTTCTTCCTTACTTGTATATTTCGGTTTTTCTTCCTGGAATTGATCGGGACCTCCTAGTCTAATAGGAGAACTGTGGTAGTAGGTCCTAACTGGTGGTCGGGCAAGATGGTCCCAAGTTACATTTTCCCTTGCTCGACACAAGAAATGTCGCTGGTTGTGACTTCTTCTCTGGTTATTGAGGACAACTCATGGCTCTATTGGAGGTCGCATGTCCACTATGACGCGAACCGTAAAGAGCATTGGGTGCTCTCGCATCATGTCCCAGTAAACCTGAGCATCCAGTCTTCTTCCCTTGATCCCCTTAAAGTTCTCCTGATAATACTAGGCTTCTATCACATGATTTGTAGTGACGAGACTATTGTTCAGAGGAGTCCTTGGAAGGAGGCTCTTCTAAAACCCGTTAATGTTAGGGGTCAGTATACCATGCAACGTACTTCTTCTGGTACTATGGTCTTTACCTCCAGGCCGACTACTCGTTCTATGAATCGTGAGCGTGCTCGCATAGCATCTCCTTCGGTTGCGAATGTGTGGAACCTTGGGGTTCAGAAGGCCTTTGCTGAACACAATTCTCATATAGGTGTTAAGAAGAAGGCTTCCGATGGAGTTTGTTTCTTTTTAATTTTATGGAATTGTGTTAGATCTTTTTACCTTTAAAAAGGTTTTGCCTTTTAGCTCCAATGGGAGTTTTTTTGTAATCGTTGTTCTGGTCGTATGACCTTAGACGCTTTTCATCCCGGAATGTTTGTCTTTTTTAATAAAAACCTGCGCTGATAAAAAAAAATCACATGATTTGTATTTCGGTCGTCACCAAAATCGTATCTCGTCTTGTTTTTATTTTTCATTATTATACAATCCTTGTGATAATTTCCTTTCAATATCAATAAAACCATATCGTATGCTAAAAAAGAGACTAATCAGTCTTAGTTATAATCACCAAGAGTTTCACAATTTCAAAAAAAATGGCTCTCTCTCCCAACCTCTTGAGGTTCTCTCAAAACCCTACTGGGTTCATCGTCGCCGCCCTTCCCCACCACCTACGAACAGCAGCCCCGCCGTTCCACCGCCCTTGTTCATACTCCTCACTCCCCCGGTCAGGCTCATCAATCGAGCACGAACGCCGCCGCCGTGTTTCGCTCCCGTCCGACTTCGTCTGGACCCCCATCGCCGCCACAGGCCCCCTCGCCTCCAATAGCGCCCATTTCCGATCAGACGAGGTCGAATCTGCCTCTCCCCCATCTCCACGAGTCAGATAGGGTCGACCCCGACCAGATCCCCTCACATGCAGAGGTCCGTCGGGTAACTGGGCCTCCGCACAGAACCAGGCGCGTCGCGCCGTTGCTCTCCTGCTGCTGCCTGGACCGGCCGCTGTTCCCCCTCGGCATGCACCGCACACGAAAGATCTGAAAGACAAGCCGGGCTTGCCCTCGACAGATCTGATGGACAAGCTGGGCCAGCCTTCGCCCACCGAGACGTCGTTGGTCGCCGGCGACGTTTTTGTACCACTGGTGTTCTGCCCGTCGTACACTGGCCTCTCGTCAATACCGAGGGAGGGCTACCGGGGCTTGGTGAACCTCCCCCGACCGATACAGTTCCCGGCGGATACCTATCATCCTCTTTTGCCCGGAAGGGAACAATATGCTAGCCCCATCTGTCCGAGGGTTGGCGACTCCTGGGGGGCGCCTCCGGAGGTGGATAGCCGCATCCCCCCGGCCCCGGATCTGAGCGACCTACCTCTGTACCCTGAGGTCCGATCGAGAGAGATTACCATTGGCGCTGAATCGCTCAGTGCAGGCACTCTAAAGCCTGACTTTCTGGCTAAGGTTAACCAAGATGGGTTAACCAATACCTTACAGGGGGGTGGTTATGGAGCACCCAACCCGCCACCCAGGCCCACAAAGCCTGACTTCCTGGCTAACATCCATCCTGCGACTGGGCCGGTGATCCGAGCTCCTCCCGGATTCAATGCAATTATGAGGAATGAAGAGGAGACAGATCCACGGGGCTATCCGGCGGACTCTCTGAACACCGGAAGCGGGTCGATGTACTCCTGTCCACCGGAGTTACAGAAGCACATGGGTGACCCGACTGATCTGCCACAACCCTGGTATCAGCCCGCGGTGGTGGAGGCAACAACTGCTGGAGCGGAGGCTCAGAGGCCTCCGATGGAGGAATGATCAGTTCCAGCAGGGGTGGGTGTAGTCGGTCCCAGACTATACCTACAGACCCGGGACAGCCACTGCTGGGAGGTTCCGGGAAGCCTGCATCTTAAGCACCAGTTATCTTTATTTCTTGCGATTACTGTTTTAGTTGTTGGGACCTCTTATTTTCTGTTGGTTTTGGAAGTTGTTTTGCTTTCCCCCGTTACTCTGAAACGATGGTAGGGGGTTGTCTTGAGTTATTGCCCACAAATCTGTGCGGGTTAAAATTATGGGTCCATGAGCGCCGGGCTTGCTACGGTCGGCCTGGACAAATATCTGGAACCCGAGACGGTCACGCCTCACCTTGTTTGATTGCCTTTGGGCATTAATGAAATTGCCGGTTACTCGTTTTAAAGAAAAGTTATAATCACCAATGTTGATTTCTATAATATTTTTTTATTGACGTGTAATTCATTTGCCTCATACATATCGGATATTACCAAGAAGAGTATATTCATTACAATTACAAGTGATAGATCTATATATGGCTGTAACTTTTCACGTGAGATAATGTCGCGAAACCTATCAAACCATTGGTAAAAGTAATTGAGACAAAGTCGCATCTGATGCATGAATTGAGGTATATGTATGATATTCATATGGATATTTGCGGGCCACCACGAGTCCATCACACCACCTCCTTCCTATATAACTTCCCGAATCTTCCACTTCCACTTTCACTGCCACGTACAACCAAAGCGTTGCACAACTTAGAAGAAAGAAGCAAAAAAAATCAACATTCTCGGTTTCGGTTGCTTCTCGATCTCTTCTTCATGGATCCCTACAAGGTGCTCTCTTCAATCATCTCTCTCTGCTTTCAATTTCATAAATATAAATGTGGTTTGTAATGTTTTGAATCTGCCCGCGTTTGGTCTTGTATCTCATTTCTAACAAGGATATATGGGATAATTATCCAAAACTAACCTAAAGTTTCGTCTACAAACGAGTTGATGCATAAAGTTTCGTCCTCATTATGTGGCTACCCTGAAGTTTTGTCCACGACTTTTTTAGTTTTGACATAATAGAGATGTTTAGAATGATGGTCTGGGGAGTGCATTCCGGATTGAATAAAAGCGTGGACAAAACTTCAATGCAAAACTAAAAAGGTCGTGGACAAAACTTCAGGATAGACACACAGCGTGGACAAAATTTTATGCAGAACTCGTTTGGGGAAGAAACTTTAGAATAATTTTTGACAATTATCCCTTTTTTTGTGCATGCATTGTAATTTTTTGATCAATAAATGCAAATTTAGATTAAACTTCTTTTAAAGATAAAGAGGAGTTACATGCAATAAGAGAGATTATAATGTATTTTAAATTTATTAAAATATCAAATTTAATTATTAAAAAACGAGAATCAGTATTTATCCGGTCATGAGTAGAAGAATCTATGTAAGAATCAGTACAATGTGGAATAGATTAAAAACCACACTAATTCTTGAAATCGATTCTTGAACTACACAAATTCCAATACAAAAAATTGGAACGAGAATCGATAGAGGATATAACAATCAATCTAAGCCCTTTGACTGTAAGTATCTGAATAATCTCACTGTTGATTTTTTAATTCACATTTCTGCTAATTGTGAGGTTTATTCACTCTATGTGATGCAGCATATCCCTTCAAGTGCTTTCGATTCCCCCTTCTGGACTACTAACTCTGGTGTTCCAGTTTGGAACAATAACTCTTCATTGACTGTTGGTACAAGAGGTATTTACCCTTATAAATATATGACAGTTTTTGGTTAATGTTCTTGTTAAGGGAAATAACTCATTTAAGGATTCATTTTATTTGGAGTGTTAGTAAGGTGCATTGAAATGTGAACACTGGTTTTGGGCAGGGCCTGTTCTCCTTGAGGACTATCATCTTGTGGAGAAACTTGCCAATTTCGCTAGAGAGCGGATCCCAGAACGCGTAGTCCATGCGAGGGGAGCTAGTGCCAAGGGCTTTTTCGAGGTCACTCATGATATTTCCCACCTCACATGTGCTGACTTCCTCAGGGCTCCTGGAGTTGAGACGCCTGTTATTGTCCGTTTCTCTACTGTTGTCCATGAGCGTGGCAGCCCTGAGGCCATTAGGGATCCTCGAGGTTTTGCAGTCAAGTTTTACACTAGACAGGTGATTGTTTTGTCACCTTCTTGTCTTCTTATGTCACCTAATATCCTCTCCATTTTCATGAGGGATTGGGAGCATATGTTCTTTTTTTTTTTTATAACAAAAAGGACATATTTTATTGCTTAACTTGAAAAGAAACAAAGAGAAGAATAGCAGGGGAGTAGCCCTTCCTGAGACAGACACTAAACATCTAAAATAACCCGAGGCATAGACGGGTTTTTGATAACTGTCGACTTAGCTATCATGGTGTTCTGTTATACTATTTTATGAACTTCAGTATGTTTACATAAGAGCATATACCAGTTACAATGACACGATTTTGAAGATGATTTGCAAATTTTAATTTTGTTTCTCCATAATGAAATTTTGAATACAACACTATCTGAGGAAAGAAACTATTTAAGTTCAAACTACCTACTTATCTGCCACGGTCTACTATTGTACTGTATTAGTCTAAACTTAAATGTTTTACTAAATAGGATATATAAGCTATAATGACTTGGTTTCGAAGATTACTTACATGATGTTTATTTATTTCATCAAATTCGCTCTTGTATATTCTTACTAGAAAGTAGAAACTACACAAAACTGTTGGTGCTTATGTTATGTATATTTTGAAGATTACTTTACTCGTACTAGGCAAAGAATTATGCTCTGCAAGCATAAGCCTAACTGTGCAATTAACTGTAGTATAGTTTCGTATTGAGTAACATTATTTGATTTTTTGTTGCTCTCCAAAAAAAATGTGGGCTAGGAAGTTAAGATCCTAAAAAACTTTTTCCTCAACTCGTTTGTGGTTGTGACTCAGGGAAATTTTGATCTAGTGGGGAACAACATGCCTGTGTTTTTCATCCGTGATGGAATTGCATTCCCGGACATGGTGCATTGCTTCAAACCCAACCCCAAGTCCCACATTCAGGAAACCTGGAGGATCGTCGACTTCTTCTCTCATCACCCTGAGAGTTTGAACATGTTCACCTTCCTTTTCGACGATGTGGGTATCCCACAAGATTACAGGCACATGGAAGGTTTTGGGGTCAACACCTACACTCTTATCGACAAGGCGGGAAAGGCGCATTATGTCAAATTCCACTGGAAACCCACTTGCGGAGTCAAGTGCCTGTTGGAGGATGAGGCAATCAAGGTTGGAGGAGCTAATCACAGCCATGCAACTAAAGATCTCTATGACTCAATTGCAGCAGGAACCTTCCCTGAGTGGAAGCTTTTTATCCAAACTATCGACCCTGATCAAGAAGACAAGTTTGATTTTGATCCTCTTGATGTGACCAAGACTTGGCCTGAAGATATCCTGCCTCTGCAGCCGGTTGGGCGCTTGGTCTTAAACAAGAACATCGATAACTTCTTTGCAGAGAATGAGCAGCTTGCATTTTGCCCTGCCCTGGTGGTTCCTGGTATCTACTACTCCGACGATAAGTTACTTCAGGCCCGTGTCTTCTCCTACGCTGATACCCAGAGGCACCGCCTTGGTCCTAATTACCTTCAGCTCCCAGCCAATGCTCCCAAGTGCGAACATCACAACAATCACTTTGATGGTCTTATGAATTTCGCACAACGAGATGAGGAGGTAACTTATCTCTCTTTCCCCCATTTTTTGTTATCTTTAGATTCAATCACATTGCTTCTAATAAACTAATGTTGTTGTAGGTCGATTACTTCCCATCGAGATACAATAAAACGCGCCATGCTGACAAGTATCCAATTCCTCCAGCCATTTGCAATGGAAAGCGAGATAGGGTGAGGACATACAATTTTCGTCATTTTAGCTGACGGTTTGGGCTATTTGTCATATAACTAAACATTTGAGTAGGTATCAGTTAAAAAAAAAACATGAGGGTAAGTATCAGTTAAACGTGACAAGTTAAAGGTAGGTATTTGTAATTTACCTTTTTAAAAATTATGTTTTGCTGATAAAAAAATAGCATTTTTTTGTTTAGTTTCAATATAATGATAAAAACGTGTATCTTGCTTTCGGAAGTTAAGGTGGTGAAGCAATGGTAGTGTGCTGTCTTGCTGGTTTTAGCAACAGTCTTTCATGGTGGTGATGATTGTTTTGTTTTATTTCAGTGTATGATCGAGAAGGAGAACAACTTCAAAGAGGCTGGTGAGCGATACCGATCCTGGCCTGCAGACAGGTAACCATGGCCCCTTTATTCTTGTTGGACACAAGTAAGAGATAATTGTAAAAACTTATATTGAACTATTTCCTTTTACAAAAACTGGCGGTGGGTTATTTTTCGTTTGCAAATCCACGAACGAGTTATTTATTTTCATTTTTTTTGTGAAAAGTTGAAGGTACCTATAAAAATGCATACATAAAGATTGCCATATGACCGTCACATGACTAAATTTGGTTAAACATAACGGATTTATAGACATAAAATAGTTTTGCAAGTTTTTACAAAATGTGCATACTTCACCGTAAGTTTTTGTAATTGTCCCTAAATAAACGTGTAAATCATAATGATGTGTGTGCAGGCAAGAACGATTTTTGAATCGATGGGTTGGTGCTTTATCTGATCCTCGTGTGACGCATGAGATCCATAGTATCTGGATCTCGTTCTGGTCTCAGGTTAACAATTTGTTACTTACCAACTATTAGATCAACAACTGTTGTGATATTATGACGCTCATCAAACTCTGCTATATATTTTGGTGGGTACAGGCTGACGAATCACTGGGTCAGAAAATAGCATCTGCTCTTAATGTGAAGCCAAGCTCGTAAGAACTTGGCCTGTCAATTTGGATCTTCAAATAAAGCCACAACAAGGACAAGAAGGATATAAATGAAGGGTGAACTTGCCCAGTTGGTCTGGGATTTGGTCTATATATATAATTATATAATAATGATGTACGGTACAAGTGTTGTGACATTCCCCCCTGGTGTTCTAGTTTAATAAATGGTGTTTTTGCTTAACACTCGCTATAGTTTAGAAAGATCGTTGGGAGAGCGACAAAAAAATTGTTTATTTTTTATATTGGATCGTTTCCACCTTGTTTTTTTGGTAGGCGATAAATTTATTAAAACCAGAATTTCAGGGCGGAAACTTGATAAAAGATATAACCCAATACAAGGAGATCTAAACCTTCTAAACACCAAATAAAACAACCTGTTAAAACACCTTCCAAGCTTTTTTTTTTATCAGAGAAGTTTTATTTATCCCTGTCGAAATGACAGGTAGCTTGGAGCTTCGTTTCTCTAAGAGGTTCAGAACTGTCGCTCTATTTTCGGCCAAAACAAGGCGTTTCTGGTTCTCACCGCCGGCACGTGGAGGCTCCTCAGGGAAGGACCGGCCGATCTGGAAATTTTCGGGTCAGACAGACGCGCATGAAACACACGTGCCGCCGTTGACAGCCGCGCATGAACTACACGCGCCACCGTAGACAGCCGCGCGTGAGCCACACGCGCCACCGCAGACAGCGCGACACGCGCCGCCGCGAGTGATGGGCACGCCCCCTGTGGACAGCGCTCTTCTCTGCCAGTTTTTTTGCCGGGTATTTTTCGCATTTGTTTAGCGATTCCTGCTGTCCTTGTTGATTTATTTTTAAAGATGAACGAAGAAAACAAAAGTGCTATTGTTTTTGAGAGTATTCCAATGATTTCCCGGATAACCGATCATAAATTGACCGGACCTAATTATCCGGATTGGGCAAAGAGTATTCGTATCTATCTAAGGAGCATTTTAAAGGATGACCACCTCATTGATGACCCCCCCCCCCCCCCCCCCCCAATAGAAGCAGACGCTAAGAAAGATTGGGTACGTGATGATGCTCGCTTATTTTTACAAATTCGAAACTCTATTGATCATGAAGTGGTTAGTTTGGTCAACCACTGTGAATATGTGAAAGAATTGATGAATTATTTGGAATTTGTTTATTCGGGGAAAGGAAATATTGCTCGTATTTATGATATATGTCAGGGCTTTTATCGTGCTGAACAAAGAGACCAATCCCTACAGGCTTACTTTATGAACTTTAAGAAAACCTATGAGGAGCTTAATGCAGTAATACCGTTCAGCACAAATATTACTGTTCAACAGACACACCGAGAGCAAATGGCAATCATGAGCTTTCTTGCAGGACTTGGCTCACAGTTCGAGTTAGCCAAATCTCAGATTTTATCTAGCACAGAGCTAACCTCGTTGGTTGAGGTATTTAGCAGAGTTCTCCGAATAGACAACCAGAAAGGGGAGACGTCATCCACACCTCAGGTTCACAATGCTCTTATTGGTCACTCAAGGGGTGGTGCTCCCAATTCTCGCTCCTATGGGAGAGGGGGCCATAGGGGAGGTGGACGAGGAAGCAATCCTGGTCGTTGGAATAATCGGAATCAGGAGATTGGTTGGGGCAGTCAACATCATGAGACAGGGGGAGTTATCTGCTTCCATTGTAATGAACCGGGACATACCAAAAGATCGTGTCCGAAGTTGCTTCCACGATCATCTGCTAATGTTGCTGCTACTTCTGATCGGACCATCTCTATATCTGCAGCCGAGTATGACCGTCTCCGCCAGTACCAGGACATATCCGCGCACTCATCTCATTCTGTCACTTCTGCCGTTGAGTCAGGTAATCTACCTACGTGTCTCCTTTCGTCACAGTCTCCCTCCCGCCGGGTCCTTGATTCTAGTGCCACAGACCACATGACAGGTAACCCTACAATACTCGACACTTATGAACCTAATACTTCACATTCTTCAGTAACATTAGCTGATGGTTCTGAGTGCCCTGTTCTCGGGTCTGGAACAACCCACCTCACACCGTCCATTTCCTTACCTCCAGTCTTGAGTTTACCTGGTTTTGCTTTCAATCTAATGTCCATAAGTAAAGTTACTCGTGCTCTCAATTGTTGTGTCTCATTTTACCCCGACCATTGTTTATTTCAGGATCTTTTGACGCAGCGGATTATTGGTAAAGTAAATGACATGAATCGGGGGGGGGGGGGGGGGGGGCTTTACATCATGAATACTGAAAGACCTGCTCTAACAGTTGCTTGCTCAACCTCTTTATCCTTGCTTGAAGCCCATTGTCGTTCTGGACACCCATCCCTTCCAATTTTGAAGAAACTTTATCCCCAGTTTGAGAAGGTACAATCTTTCGATTGTGAAGCATGTCGGTTTGCGAAACATCATCCCACTCCTCAAGTTAAGAAGAGAGTCTGTTCTCCTTTTGAACTAGTTCATTCTGATGTTTGGGGTCCGTCACCTACTATGTCTAAAACTGGAGTCCAGTATTTTGTTTCCTTTGTGGATGATTCTTCTCGAACTACATGGCTTTATTTCATGAAAAATCGTTCAGAATTATTTTCTCATTTTACTGCTTTTTGTGCTGAAATACGAACACAGTTTGGTACTAATGTTCGTGTCTTGAGAAGTGATAATGCAAAGGAATACTTTTCAGAGCCATATACTACTTATATGGTTCAAAATGGCATCCTTCATGAGTCTTCATGCGTAGACACTCCATCCCAAAATGGTGTTGCTGAAAGAAAGAATAGACACCTTCTTGAAACTGCGAGAGCCCTTTTGTTTCAAACTCATGTACCAAAATGTTTTTGGGCCAACGCTGTCTCCACCGCATGTTTTCTCATTAATCATATGCCTTCATCTGTCCTTCAAGGTGACATCCCGTATCAGGTTCTATTTCCCACCAAACCCCTTTTTCCTATTACCCCCCGTATCTTTGGAAGTACATGATTTGTTCGTGATGTTCTTCCTAATCGTACGAAATTGGATCCGAAGTCTGTCAAGTGTGTCTTTTTGGGGTACTCTCGTTTACAGAAAGGATATCGTTGTTATTGTCCTAGTCTTCACAGATATCTAGTCTCCACTGATGTCACTTTTATGGAGCACAGTCCTTTCTTTTATTCTCCAATTCCTACCGATCAACAACGGAGGGAGAACGATGACTTAGTTTACCACATCTCACATCGAGCACCAGTTGTGCCTATACCACCACCTACCACACAGACACCAACCATGCCTGTTGTTGATCCTATACCACCACCGTCGCCACCACCACCTCCTCTGCCTATTCGTTATACTTATACCCGACGACAGGCCCCTCCAGCTGCATGTCCGGAGCCAAATTCCTCTTCGTCACCAGATCCTGATGATCTCCCAATCGCCCTCCGTAAAGGTAGACGACAGTGTACGTATCCTATCTCTTCTTTTGTGTCATATGATCACTTGTCTCCTTCATCATGTTCTTTTATTGCCTCTCTTGACTCCGTTTCAATTCCTAAAACTGTTCATGAGGCATTGTCACATCCTGGCTGGCGTTCAGCGATGACAGAAGAGATGAGTGCACTAGATACGAATGGTACTTGGCAGTTGGTTCAGCTGCCTCCCGGGAAAAAGGCTATTGGTTGTAAGTGGGTATTTGCTATTAAATTCAACTCTGATGGATCTGTAGCACGCCTTAAGGCTCGTCTCGTGGCTAAAGACTTTGCCCAAACCTATGGTGTGGACTACTCTGATACTTTCTCGCCTGTTGCTAAATTGACTTCTGTGCGATTATTTATCTCTTTGGCAGCAACATATGATTGGCCCCTACATCAACTTGATATCAAAAATGCTTTCCTACATGGGGACCTTTATGAAGAAGTCTATATGGAGCAACCTCCTAGTTTTGTTGCTCAGGGGGAGTGTGGACTGGTATGTCACCTTCAGAAGTCGTTATATGGACTCAAACAAAGTCCTCGAGCTTGGTTTGGAAAATTTAGTCAAGCAGTCGAAAAGTTTGGAATGAACAAGAGCCAGTCTGACCACTTTGTGTTCTACAAGCGCTCTCAAGCAGGTGTTATTCTTCTAGTGGTATATGTGGATGATATTGTTATTACTGGCAGTGACAATGTGGGTATTTCATCTTTGAAGACTTTTCTCCACAGTCAGTTCAACACCAAAGATCTTGGAGCCTTGAAGTATTTTCTGGGAGTAGAGGTATCAAGAAGCAAGAAAGGGATATTCTTGTCTCAGAGAAAATATGTGATGGATTTATTAACTGAAACTGGGAAGCTAGGAGTAAAACCATGTTCTGCACCAATGCTTCCAAACATGCAACTCATGAAAGAAGGGAAACTATTTGAGGATCCAGAGAGGTACAGAAGAATTGTGGGGAAGCTGAACCATCTTACGGTAACTCGACCTGATATTGCATACTCAATAAGTATTGTAAGTCAATTCATGTCCTCCCCTACAGTCGAACATTGGACTGCCCTTGAACATATATTGGCCTATCTGAAAGGAGCACCTAGACGTGGTATACTCTACCAAAACCACTGTCATACACATATAGAATGCTTTACAGATGCAGATTGTGCGGGGTCCAAGATTGATCGAAGATCTACATCAGGTTATTGTGTGCTTGTTGGAGGAAATGTAGTCTCATGGAAGAGTAAGAAACAAAACGTTGTCTCACGTTCCAGTGCTGAATCGGAATATTGAGCCATGGCTCAATCTGTTGCTGAGATAATGTGGATTTATCAACTACTTTCCGAACTTGGTCTCAAAGTCTCAATGCCTGCAAAATTATGGTGTGAGAATCAAGCTGCTATTCATATTGCCTCAAATCCCGTGTTTCATGAACGTACCAAGCATATTGAGATTGACTGCCACTTTGTCCGTGAAAAGCTTCAACATAATTTGATTTCTACCGCGTATTTAAAGACCGGAGAACAATTAGGAGATATGTTCACCAAAGCACTTCCGGGTACTCGGGTTGACTATATTTGTAACAAGCTGGGCATGATTAACATCTATGCACTAGCTTGAGGGGGAGTGTAATAAAAAGAAGCTGAAAAGTCATGTATTAGGAAGTTGAAGAGTCATAGGAAGTTGAAGAGTCATGTTAAGGGTGTATATATATATATGTAGTATCTTGTACATTTAGATATGGAAAATAAGAAAGAGTTTCTTATCATAACAATGATAAACAACTAATAAATCTCTTGACATTTCAAATAAACTCCATCAAAATAACATAGATAAAAGGTTCGAAAATCTCAAATGTGAGTCCAAAACTCGACATAAAGTGTAAGATAAATAATGTTTAGTACAAACGACCAACATAACTCTTGAACAATCCCCAAGACGTTCAGAAGCTCCCGAGCCTCGAACTCATTAGACATCAGGTACGCCTGTAAAAACAGTAAGAAACCAAAGGGGTGAGCTTACGCTCAGTAGGAAAAATCTTAACAACTCAACCTTTAGATCAATACTAAACAGCTTAAACAGGTAACACAAATAACGATTAAAAGACTATTAACAATGAAATGCTAGTAAACAGAATAGATAAAATAGTAGCGTACTCTTAAAGATAACAGTAACTTAAAGATTCCATAAGAAGTACTAGAACGAATCATAACGATTAAAATGGGAGTAATTAATATCATGCCAACCACTTGCTTTCTCAAGCCTCCGATCCATGGATAGGTTCTGGGATCACATCGGTTCCCATGTTCCGATCCACCAGAGTACCCATATCATATCAGATTTTCCCTCGGTGCAGAGGAGGCACATACATCGGGGCACCGGAAACCATCCCATAGGGACGCTCATCGTCAGAATTCTCGGAAATGCCTCCAAAGGACCATATGTCATAGGGAACCAAGGTAGTGCTCCCGCAGGACGCATACACTTGGGTGAAACCATAAGTAACCAATTTCCCGCAGGGTAAAACCATCCAATTGCCCGCAGGCTCCGTTAGCCAATGCCCCGCAGGGTCCAATAATCAATGCCCGTAGGCTCCAGTAATCAATGCCCCGCAGGGTCCAATAATCAATTTCCGCGGGCTCTAGTAACCAATCGTTATCCCGCAGGATCTGCCAACACCAAAGACCATAACACCACCAGATTACCCCCCGGTGTAAGTATCATACCGAACAACCAAACATTTAAGAATAAGAATAGGGAAACACACAAAACATCAACCAACCAACGCTCATCGAATCATACTTTCACCACAACACACCAAAGACATCCAGTCAATCCTTACACTTACCGTCATACTTACCTGTCCCGATCCATCGGTCCATCGATCACCTGATCGTACCGTTTGGCACGACCAGTCATACTCAATCATCCGTTCAAGCATTCAATCATTCAACATTCAATCAATCAAACAGTCATGTAAACATTCAATCAATCAATTAAGCATACAATTTAGCTAGTTTCATTAGACTCTTATCTTATCCAAACTAAGCAACCAAGCATGTGAACCTAACACAACAACTAATCCGAGGGCTCATCACGGCCTCTCTACCAGTAAAACAATTCCCAAGTATTGAAGGCGAGTTACACTAGCTATTCTCATCCTAAGCATGCATTCTAGACACTTCCGGTTATTAGTAATTGAAAGACGATTATTCTAGTTATTCGCATCCTATATGCAATTCTAGGACCTTTCCGATTTTATTAACCTAATGGGCATACTAGTATTGAAATACTCGAGTAGTTAGACTTTCCCTACCTTGTGGTCTTCCTCTCACAATTCTCTGTCGTAAAGCTAGATCAACCTCCCCTCCGTTCTTCACACGGGTCCCGGAAAGGTCTTCGTCTCTCGAGATCAACACCACGGTCTTGGCACACAATTAAACTCTAATCAAGATCTAACCAAGAAGCAAGCAAAGTCCCAAAACATCCCCAAAAGTTCCGTTCATAACAAAGATCGAATTGATGAAAAACACCCCATAAGACCCCAAAACTGGTCTGCCACGGAAGGGGTCACGGAGCTGTGGCACCACCCGTCACGGATGACGTCACGGAACCGTGACGTGTGCCGTGACGCCTCCCGTCACGGTATCCGTCACGGATCCGTGGCAGGTCTAGGCAGACTCTCCCTTCTTCAACCTCCAGCTCATTTTTTCACGAAAAAACCCAACCAAACTCCATTTTCAGTCATCTCCAACACCCAAAACAGTTAAATACCTCCAATACTCCTCTTCCCATGGTAGGAATCAACAAATAAACAAGTTTCCAAGGATTTTCCAAATCAAAATCAAATCAAAAACTCCATGAAACTCAAGGATTCCAACCAAATATCAATAAACACTTCTCAACAACATCATCTAGCACTAACCCAATCAAAACCCAACAACTTCTAGCAAAACCAAGCAAAACCCATAAAATGAAATGAGAAGAAAAGAGATTTAGATAGTGTTCTTACCTTGAGGAGAAGTAGATGAAGAAGATTGTGAAGTTTTGAGAAGGTAGAGCACAAAACATGGATCAAAGAACTCCCTTTTCCCTTTCTTCTTCTTCGAGACACACTTGTTCTTCCTCCTCTCCCTTTTTCTCTCAAATTTTCGGCCACTACAATGCAAATGAGCTGAATTTGGTCTTTTTTTGCCTTTAAAAGACCTAAAAGAGAAATGACTAAAAGCCCCTTTGGGTGCTTATCCACTTATGGACACCAAGGAGGGGTAAAATGGTACTTTTGACCTCCTTTTCTTCCATTTAAAGCTACAAGGGACAAGTGTCCAAGTAGGGACCACCTGTGCTCTAATTAATTCCAGCACTTTAATTAATTAAGCTTTAGTCGATATAAAGTCCAATTTTGACCAAAGTTGACTTTCCCCAATATTATACTTAAACGAAAGGAAACGGCCCAATTAAGCCAATCGTAATGATGGCTAAGCTTTTTGGGCCCCGGAAAAGCCCCGAGTGACTTCCTAAGTCATCGGTTGACTTTTCCGGCCGAAAGTCAAACTTGTCTTAGAAGTTACCGGTTCGACCAGGATCGACCGGGAGCGGTTCTTACATGGAACCTTTGGAACGAAGGGAGCTCTTACAGCTCACAAAAGGGTACTCGCACCATTCCACATAAGAAATAGAGCTAAAAGCTGGAAAACATGCCTTGACCAGACTAAACGAGGCAATCTGGATTTTAGAGATCATTAGTTCAACCGAAGGCACCTCTCCCCTGAACTTCAAACCATTCCTTGCCAGCCAAATTTCCCAGATAACCAGACCACAGATAGGAATCCACACCTTCTTAACCTTATCAGATAATAGAGAAGGCCACGAAACTAATAGGTTCTGAACAGAAGGGGCTCTAGCCCAACTTAGTCCTCACCACCTGATAACTCCTGACCAGATCAACCAAACGAAATCACATTGAACTAACAAGTGATTAACATCTCTAAACTTCAAGCCACAAAAGAAACACCAACATTGATGAATTGGGATCGGAACACCCCTGCTTTCCAGAAATACCGAAGTCGGAACCGTTTCATGACGACAAAGCCACAAAAAAGCTGCCACCTTTGGCGGTAATCCTGGAGACCAAAGTACCTTAGCCCACAACATCTCCTCTCCACTTACACCCAGGGCCTTGTAACACTTACTCACCGAGAACCCCTTAGCACCAGCAACCCAGAAACAACTATCCTCACCTCCACTATCAGGCAAAAAGACCGGTTTCAAAATAGCTAAGAGGGCCTCGTACAAGGGGACCTCCATGCCTCTCGGTTCACGCGCCAAGTGTAAATCCCAACCACTTCCATCCCACACTTCTGAAATTGAAGCAAACCGCTTACCGGACAAATGGAAAATCCGGTTGAATCTATCCTTCAGAGGCGCCTCCCCCAACTAGATATCAAGCCAGAATCTCACCCTGTTGCCAGATCCTACCGACCACCTCAACCCATATCTCTGAATAAACTTCTGAAATGTTGATCTTCACCCAGGTCCTGGATATGAGCCACCCACGACGACCTATCATCAACATCCAATCTGCCTAAGTTCCAATCTGAAACTTCCCATCCAAACCGGGCACACACCACCTGTTTCCACAAATAGTCAACTTCAAAAGAGAACCTCCACCACCACTTTGATAATAAACTCTGATTGACTCTGGACAGACTGCGGAGCCCTAAACCCCCTTCTTTCTTAGCCTTACACACCACGTCCCATCTAACTTTATGCAAGATTCTTTTATTTTCTAAGGCTCCCACAAGAACCTGCGCTGCTACCTCTCTAGTTCCTTAACATCTCCCACTGGAGCCTGCATTAGAGACATATAGTACAATGGTAGTGCAAAAAGGGTGGAATTAATCAAGGTGATCCTCCCTCCAAAACTGAGGAACTTAACTTTCCACAAACCCAACTTCTTCTTGTATTTAGCAATAATTGGCTCCCAGGTCTTTACCCTATTCGGAGTTGCTCCCAGACTGAAGCCTAAGTAAGTAAACGGAAGCGTACCAATGCCACATCCCAAAGCTTCAGCCGCCCCAACCGGAGTTAAAGTTGTCGGATTGAGCACAATACTACTTGATTTCTCGAAATTAATTCTTAAGCCCGAGCAGCACTGAAATCCTATAAGAATCTGCTTCAAGTTGTCCACGTACTCCCTTTTCCCCTGAATAAAAATGACTGTGTCGTCTGCGAACTGTAAGTGGGAAATAGAAGGTCCTTTATCACCCAATTGCACTCCTTTTAACTCCCCCCTTCTCTCCCCTTCCACCAAAAGCAGATGCAAACCCTCTGCTGCCAGAACAAATAGAAGAGGCGAAAGAGGACAACCTTGTCTCAAGCCCCTCTCCATGTGAAACTCTGGGGCCGGGGACCCATTTACCAAAATAGAAATATGACATGCAAAGCATTGAGACATCCAACCTCTCCACCTGTCACCGAAGCCCATCTCTACAAAGAAGTGATCCAAATACTCCCAACTAACACAGTCATATGCCTTTTCAAAGTCCAGTTTAAAGAGAAGGACCTCTTCTTTTGACTTGCACAGATACTGAATTACCTCTGATGCTATCAGGACTCCGTCCATAATCTGTCTCCCCCCAATAAAACCTGATTGTGTATCATTGACCAGCCCATCAATTACTCGCTTCAACCTTCTAGAAAGAACCTTTGCCAACAGTTTATATACTGCTGAAACCAGACTAATTGGCCTGAAATCACTGAACAATTTTGGATCTTCAACTTTTGGGATCAAGGCCAAAAACGTGGAATTCACATCCTTCCCCACTTTTCCACCACTATAAACCGAGTGAAAAAACTCCATAAAGTCACCTTTCATAAACTCCCAACACTTCTGAATAAATAGCATAATAATCCCATCTGGACCTGACGCTTTCGACCCATTACAATCCTTCAGAGCTAACACCACCTCCTCTTCCGTGAAGATTGCCTCCAAGCTATCTTTTTGCATAGGAGATAGTTTTTTGAAAGGGAGGGTCGGCAGTACCCAATCAGCCCTGCTCCTCTTACTGAACTGCACCCCAAAGTGCCTAGCTGCTGCTTCCTTTACTTTGACTGGATCGGTTAAAGAGATGCCATCCACTACAACAAGTGAGATTTTATTCCTAATGGCTCGAAAGTTTGCCATTATATGAAAACATCTCGAGCATTGTCCCCCCTCTCTTGACCAGACAATTCTCGACTTCTACTTCCAGATCAAATTGAGTAGTTTTGATTTTTGGATTAACAATGCTCCAGCTAACCCCCGGCTACTTAATTCTGCATCTGTCAACGTTCTACTTTCAGCAGCTTCTCCACTTCTTTATCCATTCTTCCAAAAACCGTTAGATTCCACTCTATCAGTACACCCTTTAGGTCCTTGAACTTTCTCCACAAACAATACCCATGGGCTCCAATGGAAGACTTCTGAGACCAAAAAGCCTTTATCTCTGATATTAACCTGGCATCTTCTAGCCAAGCATTGAGGACCCTAAAAGGTTTAGGTCCCCAATCCATTTCCTCTGTAAACAAATGTACTGGTCTATGGTCTGAAGTGCGGCGAGGTAGGTTCTTTTGAGTTAAACCCGCAAACAATGAGAGAACTTCAGCGTTAACTAGAATCTATCCAGTTTCGACGCCTTTTGCTCTGTTCCATACCAGGTAAACCGAGCACCTATCATCGGCAAATTGATGAGGCCCGCGGAATTAATAAAACCTTCAAACAACAGTGAACCTCTTCCCAGGGAACCTGAACCACCAGTTCTCTCTGAAGCTTCTAAAACTGTGTTAAAATCTCCTCCCATGAAAATTGGACCCGAGAACGCCATACATTCAGCCAGCAAAATTCCCCACAACTCCTCCTTGCCCCGACTATCACACGGAGCATACACATTGGCAACACAAATTTCCTGTGAATCTGAACCTGTCTTACCCCACCAAAACAGTACATTCCGTAACGGTTTATACCGGGTCAAAGTAAAGGAGCTCTCGTTCCAAATAGAAACAGCCTCCGGATTTACCTTCAGCATGCACCCACAAACAGGACCAGTCACTCCTCAAACCACAAGTTCTCAGGAAATTTGAAGGGGACTTACAATTTTCGTTTCCTGAAGCATAATGAACTTTGGTTTTCGCTCCCTGATAACCTCCCTTAGCGCACTCCTCTTCTGATCTGAAGAGGCTCCTCTCACGTTCCATGAGAGGAGAGAGACACCCATTAGGAGGAATAAACAGAGGCGTTACTACCTCCCATGTCCGATTCAGCGTCCGAGTCCGGTTAAGTCCCACTTTCACGATCCCCTGTAGCCGCACCAAGTTCTGCATTTAGCATCTCCAATTCATGCCTAAACTGTTCTCCAAATGACTTAGACTTGAAGCCCATGGAATTGCAAAAGGCCCAAGCCTTTTTTGCCGCATGCAACTTCCCTTGGGCTCGCGAGTCAGGGCTTGGTCCGTACGTATCCTTTGCAATCGATCGATCGCTTACCGTAACTTGAGAGACGACCCTGTCTCTTGCCTTCAAAATCGTCTTCTTCTTCTTCTTTTTGGATACCATACTACCAGAGATTGGTTTTTCATAATCTTCACTTACTAGCTTTGATTGAGGCACTGAACTAAAATCTTCAGCCTGCCTAAAACGGGATGCAAGGGCAATGTTGAAGTATCAAGGGAGTGAGCTCTAGCAGAGTCAAAACTGTCTGTATGATTGGCACTCTCAGGGGAAGTATTCCGGCTGTCTTCTGCGACTGAGTTCAATTTCGCTGGCTTTTCAGGACTACACAACAACCAGCTATCCTCCTTGTCTTGAGTCGGGAGAGACAATGGCACTTGATTAGCTTGGACTTCAGACACAATGATGTTGCACGACTCTTTTTCAAAAGCTACTCTTACCAATTGCTCTGTGATGCACTCACATTACAAATGTAATAACACGAAGGCTTCATTACAATCTAAACCTACAACCGATTGTGGATGAACCATCACCACCTCCCCGAAAACTCATGCAATTCTCTCTAAATTTCTCTTCGTCCAGCAATGAATTGGAACTCCTTGTACCCTCAACCAACGAAAAAAGCCTCCTTTCAGCAGAAAGGGCTCCTTATCTAATCCCATTGTCAATTATTGGGACAACCAAGACCATATACTCTCCACTGTTCTTTCCTCGAAGGCACTGTCATCACAAGAGACCATTACCACCCTATTTCCCAAGGACTTGATTATAATATCGTAGACCCCTTGCGTGCCTAACTCCTCTTGTAGCATCTTTGGGCTTAAGGTCCCATGGAGAACCCCCAGCCACCCTATACTAGCCTCCACTTTCAGCTTCTCCTCCACTTCAATCTGTATCGAAACTGGGCTTCCATGTCCAGACCAAGGGCGAGTTAATTGCTAAGCTTTCTTCTTGTTTAGATAGTTCCTCAGATCCTCCCTTGGAGCTCTCTCCCACCCCTTATTCCTTTCCCACGCCTGAGCCACAAAAAGCCTATTCGAACCAAGCTTGGACCCATTGGTGTAGCTCACTACCTTTGCCAGATCCACTCCTTCCCTAAAACGGACAAAACCGAAATAGATACCTCTGTTATTTGGATTGTAGAGCAGATGGATGTACTCCGTTTCTCCAAAATTGCTGAAAATGGCTTTCACACCATCTTTTGTTGAGCCCTCCGGGAGATTAAGGACAAACACAGTATTAGGTTGCAAAGCTCTTGACGCCTGAAACTGTGGTGGTCGAGGATGAGGAACCTCGACTTCCCTCTCTGGATCGAAAACCTGATTTTGCAGACCCAAGCGTACGCCACTCCCCTCGCCCAAAAACGCATCCTCGACCGCTTGCTTTCCTCTCCCCGGCGAGCAATCGTTCAGAGCTACCTTGTCTCCTCCACTCGGACCTCCATTTGATTCAGACCTGGACATCGTTACCGGCCGAGTGCCTGAGATCGACGGTCACGACTTGTTTAGGGATTACACCGAAGCGAGGAGAAAATGGGGCACGTGGCAAGCACGTTCAGCTTTTACACCTTCCAAGCTCTTATGACCCTCCTCTGCTTCTTCCACACCAAGTACCCTCCCATGGGTTAGAACACCATAGCTCAAACGAACAATCGGGGACTAGATCACCAGCGAGCTTAGCTAAACTGTAGTTGTGTGATTTTTCTCTCTAGGAGCTACAGTAGCAGGTTGAAGATCTTCAACATCGCCTTGGATTTTCTTCAGTGCTTCTCAAACTTTTTTCTTCTTCTCCTATACACCAAGCTGCAGTTCTTTTGATTCTGGGTTTCTCTTCAGCTGCTTTAGGTTTGGTCTTTGATTTTGGAGCTTCTATAGCGCTATAGATCAAACACCTGTTACATACCATCTCTTAGTGCTCTCTATATTGTACTCTGTGTGAGAAGGCAATCTGCACATCATGAACGAGTCGTTGGGAGTCAATCTATCACTGCAAGAACTAAGTGGAGCTAGTGGAACACATAAAACCCCAGTTTCAGAGCGGGGGACCTTGAAGAAAGACACTATTAGAAAAGGAAAGATGAAGCGCTATTATTCCATTGACTCATCGGATCGAACACAACAATACTCTCTCAGTGGAAGAACAAAATGGCTGGACGGTCAAAAAATGTTTTATGATAAACACTTCCGGCCTTTGGATTCTGATATGGATCAAACACCGGAGTTCATCGAGAAGAACAGAGCATTTCCAACAGTTGCTAACAGATTTGACGCGAGAAAATAAAAGGGTTTCATTCAGGCATCCTCTTCTAATGGCCCCCTCCAGGCTTTGAAAGAAACTTATCTTTGGAAAAGAAGAACTCACAGATTCATAAGCATAGGAGAGATCTTGCAGACAATACAGATGCTGGGTCCTTCTTTAAAACCTGAGGGTGATAGAGGTTGGGGAGAGGTTAAGACTAGAGAAACTGAGCACTGAGCTTTTGTTAGCAACATCCCTCCACATTCCTCACCGTTATGGCTAGAAGAACAATTCAATTTTGTTGGAGAGGTTGTTGCTGTCAAAGCTCCTTCTAAACCAAATCTAAGAGGGAGATGGTTTGGTTTTCTGAGATTTAGAAATGAAGCTGGTTTGTTGACTACAATTGAAAGCTTTAATGGCTGGTACTTGTGTGGTTTGAAGATCCTGATAGCCAGAGCTTGGATGAAGAAGCCTACTCTATACCTCCAGACTCAATCCTCTCTTCAGTGGAAAGAAAAGAGGCTGAAGGAAGACCTCTCACAGTCCAGAGTCCCAATATTAGAAAAACCTGAGAAGGTTGATCAGCCTCAGATGGAAAAGATAAGTGAAGCCTTAGGACATCTTCAAATGAATCCTGAACTAGTTGGCTATGTACTAACTGCTAATGTTCAGAAGCTTCAAAGATCATAGGTGGCCATTTTTGTGAGGAACCTCAGTGCCACTGCAATATTAGGAGAGATGGCTTTGGAAGGGATCTCTAAGATAGAAGTTAGAGATTTAGGAAGTAGATGTGTCTTATTAAGCTTTCCTGACAAAGAGTATGAAAGGTTAAGGGTTGAGGAGAATACTCAATGGCTTGAGAATTGGTTGATCATTCTACCAAACACACAACACTACTACACAAGCAAAGGGAGGTTTCAATAGGTTTCTTTGAGTGGTATTCCTTTTCATGGCAGGTGCTTGGAAACTTTTGCAGCTCCATTGATAGGAGTAGGAGATCTCATCTATACTCTCCCACTCTCTATTACTGTTACAATCTGGAAGCAGCTTATGTATTAATTCATTCTTCTTCACTAGAGAGCATCAAAAAAACTACAAGTTATTGGTTGCAAGAGATTCAGTTTAATGCAATTGTATCTTCTACTGATAAAAATCTTTTGCCACAATGGGAGCCTCTGTGTACTGAAAGTGAGAATACCTCTTCCACAAAATCTTTGTCTAGTAACTTCACAACTCCCACTCAACTTTGAGTCAACCTATCTCTCCTTCTCCCCTCCACTTGGTACTATCACAGAATATTGAATTGGAGGAGAATGAAGACAAAGTTGTCATAGGAAAGTCAACTGCAGTTCAAGGGTTACTGGTTGAATCTGAACATTTATTAACCCAGGAGCCAAAACCTGAGGCTTTTAAGGTTGGTGTGTTGGGTCTCGAGGTAGGGTTGGAGATGAACCAACTCGCAGCGGAAAATCAATGAAAACCAAGAGACAATTAGAACCATGAAACAACTAACAAAGAATGGATTAACAAGAGAAAAATTCAGCACTAGTTCTTACCAAAACAAGAACACCGGTTAACGAATGATTGGCTTGAGTCTCCAAGACGCCTACGTATCCACATGGGAATCAAAGCCACGTAGTTCTTCTCTTTGAGGACTCAAGAACACAAAAATGGAGGAGGAAACTAGCCAAACCCGAAATGGCCATGGAAGAGGGAGAGAAAATGTGTTTCCTATTCTTGTCTTGTCTTTGTTATGTTGAAAAAAGATGACTTAAACATAACAAAACCCATACTTGTCCAACTAAAGGCATGGGACAAGTATGGTGTCAAGTAAGGTGTAAATAGGACAAAGTATGGCAAGACAAGATTGGGTTAGGTGGTGAATCACCAACACCTTAATCCTTGTCTTGCTTACTTAGTACTAATTAATCAAGACTTGATTAATTAGTTCCATGGGCCTTGGTTGCATGGGCCTTTCATGGGCCTCTTGGAACATGGCCCGTGACCATTTCCAACGAGGTCCCGTGATTCGCTCATCGCCTCCATGCCTTCCATACCGGAAATGTCCAACATTATCCGACGCGATCAATCCCAAGACTCCAAGCCTTATCTCGATCCGTAAAGTCCTATTCACTTACGGGCACATGACCCAAAACCCAGTTTTGGTCATGTCCCGAGACAACTCCCTTTTGGCCATTCTCCATAAATGTGTCAATGAGTTTCATCCTCCGGTGTGACCCTTAGGTTTATGCATGTCAATAGATCAACGTAAAATCTCATTTTACTTGATCCTATTTAAGTGGCAACTAACGAGACTTTAGTATTGCCTGACACTACATAACGAATCGACCCTGTCGATTCTAACCTTTCCGTCGTCCCTGTCATTATCCTTTTATCTCCGATATCCTGATTGAGATAAGGCATAGAGCCGTCATCCTTATTATTCTCAATCACCGTTCCTTGATATGTGAGATGACTGAAGATATGATACCCAGTATCATGTGCATGGCCATGCTATTCTTCCAGTCACTCTCGATCAAGCGGCCGAGAACCGATATCTTTCCCATACCTCAGTATGAGGGATAAATCCCTTAGCCGCCTTTCGTGTCACTCATGTAGCCCGTCCCCAAGCCAATCCTGGCCGTTATGGAAGCCCTGTTACGGACAACGTTAGGCTCAGGTCAAACTCAGTTGTTGACTACATAGCGATCACAAAGACTCCTTGGTCTAAGGATACATGACAAGTTACGACACTGAATATGTTCATGACTTAATCTATGGCACATATTCAGGGCGGGTCGTCCAATATCATGTCCCACATGATATCTATGATCAGACTCCGAAATCCCATTCCAATGACTAACAGAACGTAAGCCATAAAGAGCCATCTTTCATACTAGTCGCTTCTAGTGAAGCTTTGTTGACTAGGGACCCATCGAGTGTGATCTATCTCGATCTATGGTTCTATTCGCATGGTGGGCATAGATCAGAGCACACATCGATATATTACTCCAACACATAAGTAATATAAAGCCGCTTTAATTTTATTGCTAACGATGATATATACATTTGGACATTTAGGATTGAACTACGGGCACTAAGACTAACAATCTCCCACTTGCCCTAGTTCCAATCTAAACTCCTATATGTCCCCATCGACTTTACATGTCTAACATGTTCAGGCAGTGACACTGCCTTAGTCAACGAGTTGGCTATGTTATCATCTGTTGCAATATCGGTTATCTTCACTTCACCTCAGTTCAGTATTTATCTGATGAGGTGGATACGCCGCAGTACATGTTTGGATTTGTTATGCGATCTAGGCTTTTAGCTTGCGCAATGGCCCTTGTGTTGTCGCAAAATGGATTCACCGGACTGGATGGGTTTTTAATTACACCCAGCCCTGCCATGAATTTCCAAATCCACATAGCCTCCTTAGCTGCCTCTGCAGCATCCATGTACTTGGCCTCTGTCGTAGATTCGACAATGGTATCTTGCTTTACGCTTTCCCAGCTAAAGCTCTGCCATTCAGCGTAAACACATATCCTGATTGACTTCTAAAGTCATCTGGATTTGTCTTGGAAAACTAGCGTCTACTCATCCTTCGACGACTAGTTCAGCATCATCTTTCCCCCGGGTTAGAATGATGTCTACTGGTACAACATAAGGCTTACGAGACGTCTGGTCTCATACATGTCATGGCATATATGATCGATCCTGCCCCCAGGCGCATAGGATTCTCATCATCCTTTTCAGCTCATCAGGTGTCTTAGGACACTGAGTCTTGCTGAGATGAATGCCATGACTAGTGGGTAAGAGTCCTTTCTTTGAATCGAGCATTAAGAACCTACTCAATGCCTTGTTCACATAGGTTCCCTGACTTAAATCCAAGACCCTCTTGGTGCGATCTCTACATATCTTAATCCTTAAGATATGAGAAGCATCGCCTAAGTCCTTTATTGAAGAACACTTCCTCAACCAAGCTTTAGTCTCGTGCAAGGTTGGGATGTCGTTTTCAATGAGAACCAGAAAGGTAATATTGCTCCCACTAGCCTTCTTATAAACGCAAGATTCATCCTCGTTCTTGATTAAGCCAAATCCAATTACAGCTTCATCAAAACGAAGGATCCAACTCCGAGAAGTTCGTTTCAATCCATAAATGGATTTCAACAACTTATAAATCTTTCCTTTATTCTTCGGATCGTCAAAACCTTTGGGCCGAGACATACAAACGTACTCAGTCAAATTTCCATTTAGGAAAGCGGTTTTGACATCCACTTGCCATATCTCGTAATTATGATACGCAGTTATGTCAAGAAGAATTTGGATCGATTTTGACCATAGCCACTAAGGAGAAGGTTTCCTCATAGTCAATCCATTGGATCTGCCTATAACCTTTCGCCACCAGTTGAGCTTTGTAGGTCAGAGGGTTGCCGTCCATGTCAAACTTCACCTTGAAGATCCATTTGCATCCTATGGTCCTCACACCATTGATGGGATCAACCGGTTCCCAGACTCGGTTGTCCGACATGGATTGCATTTCCTCCCTCATGGCTCCCAGCCATAACTCGGAGTTGGGCCCATCCACGACTTCCTGAAAGGTGGCTGGATCATCGTGATCCACCATGACTTCATTGTCACCTCCGGATACCATATCTTGGAGGTGGAAGATTGATCCTTTCAAATCGCCTTGGACCTTCCGGAATTGTAACAGGAATTGGTTCTTACTCTACGACAATCTCTGGCTCCTTTCTACTGGGTTGCCAATTGGTTTAGACAGATCTGTACCATCCTGAATTTCTTCGAGATGCACAGTCCTCCCAATGACGTCTTTGGAAACAAAACTTCTTTTCCATAAAGACCCCACCCCAAGCGACGAACACCATGTTCTCACTGGGATTGTAGAAATAGTATCCCCTTGTTGCTTTGGGATACCACACGAAGGTGCATATCTCAGATCTTGGTTCGAGCTTAGTCGAAACCAAATGTTTCACATAAGCCTCGCAACCACAAATCTTTAGGAAGGACAAAGCGGGCATCATCCCGTACCATTTTTAAAATGGTGTCCATTCCACACCATTCGTCGAAGCCCGATTCACTATGAATGCGGTCGTCTCTAGAGCAAAACCCCTAAAAGAGATTGGGAGATCAGTCCAACTAATCATGGAACAGACCATTGTCTAACAATGTCCGATTTCTCCGTTTGGCTACACCTTTCAACTACAGTGACCTAGGAGGAGTCCATTTCAAAAGGATCCCATTCTCTTTTAGATGATCTAATAACTCTGTGGTCAAGTATTTTCCACCTCGATCCAATCGAAGTGCCTTAATACCTTTGTCGAGCTGGTTTTCTACTATAGTCTTAAACTCTTTGAATTTATCAAAAGCTTCAGACTTATGTCTCACCGAATAGACATAACCATATTTACTGTAATCATCAGTAAATGTGATAAAGTAGCTAAAACCCCTCCTAGCAAGTGAACTTATTGGTCTACACACATTCGAGTGTATCAGCCCCAATAATTCACCCGCCCTTTCATCGCGATCGATAAAGGGCACTTTAGTCATTTTGCCCATCAAACAAACCTTGCACCTATCGATCGAATGGAATTCGAATGAACCTGAAAGCCCGCACTTCTGAAGTGCTGATAGGCGCTTCTTGTTTATGCGACCCAAATGACAGTGCCATAACAGAGTTAGGTTTAAATCGTTGGATTTAGACCTCTTGGTATTAACGGAATATATAGAACTTGAGGCATTGTTACCCATATCTAATATGTACAATCCTCCAACCATGTCAGTACTGGTATAAAACATATCATTGCATAGAACATTGAAAACTCCATTTCCAATATTAACATTATATCCTTCCTTGTCAAACACGGATACAGATATAATATTCCTACTAAAAGTAGGTATGCAATATACATTATACAATACTAAGACAAGGCCTCTTGGCAAAGCAAGACTTATGGATCCTACAGTAGTTGCCACAACTCTGAGGTCCATTTCGTGCTTTCCAAATCTCTCCTACTTTCAGCCACCATATATTAGTGCATGTGTGAGATTCAGTCATGGTATCTAATACCCATGAATCTTTGGAAGTAGAGAGATGTAGCTCTATAGAGTTAATACCGATTGAAGGCACGGTCCCACCGCCCTTCCTTAGATCATCCAGGTTTCCTGATGAAGGCGCAGTCTTACTGCCCTTCTTCAGATCATCCAGGCTATTTGATGAAGGCGCAGTCCCACTGCCCTTCTTCAGATCAGCCGTGAACTTCCTGTAATACCGGTTCCAATGACCAGGCTGTTGGCAGTAGAAGCAGACATTCTCAGGTGTCTCATCTTTCCTACCAAGTGCGCATGGGCCCAGCCCATGCCACTTCCAATTCCCTTATTGACCATCAGAATATCCTTAGATCCCAGATCCCTGAGATATTCTTCTCAGCAGTTAATGACACTTCATGTAACTCTGATATGGTCTTAGAGACAGCCTTGTCAAGGACATATTCTTTGCGTTCAGACTTGAGGACTATCCTCAAAATTTTGTACCAGTCCAAATAGTTTGTCCCATTTAGCTTGACCCTGTCAAGAATGGTTTTTAATGACAAACTATTAATGTTCGCTGAATTTGCCATTTGATCTACAACAGATAAAATTCAATCAGTAAACTGAATAAATTTTATGAAGATCAAGCTTAAACACCAACAATCGATTCTAAACCTTTAGAATCTGAAACCAAGATCCTTGATTCACTCGATTAAGCTGAACTAATGCTCACCACTTAATCGAGCTATGTAGGTAGGACTCCATCCAATCACATCCAATGTGACTCTTGGCTAGGGTATGTACTTATGTACACGACTTACCCTATCTGTTACCCTAGCTCAACCTCAGGCTGAGAATCGTAGTCGGGTCCACCAATTTTCAACTATGGCTCGTCACTATGTAGGTGCTCCGCTAATGCGCACGACACCCACATATGTCGTCCAAACCTACTACCCCGCTTTCCCATGGATGCTCCGCTAATGCGCACGACACCCATAGGACGGGGAGGTAGTAAGGTGTTGATGATTGGGAGGTATCGGACATGACCCGCTTTTACTTGTCCAGTTGTGTTCAAAACTTTGGCACATCCTAGATGCGATGAGCACATCAACTACATTCCAAATGCAATGATGCCTCAAATTACATCCAATGTAATTCTTCCTTTGAACCCGTCAACTACATCCAATGCAATGACGGTTCTAAGGGTTCACACACAAGGATTAAAATTCCAATTTTATCTTTGCATGTGAGGTGATATGCTCGGTAAATAAAGTTAGGCATGCAATTCTAAAGCACATAGAATTAATCATGCATAAACTAAACCAAGCATAAAGCGATAAATGTGCACATAATAGCCCCCTAAACTAACTCCCACTAGCTTCTTGAGCTCCACCGACTCCAAGCCGATGCCAACACCCGAAAAGCCACCAAATGACCTTTTCGCCCTTTCTTCATCTTGAGTAAAATATTACAATTTAATACACGACTCGCAGGTCGGGAATAAATAAATATTACAAACAAGTGGTTCGACGACCACACCTTGAAAGAATAATTACACGTTACCTCTAACGGCTCGCAGGCCGTGAAAAGCGATAAATAATTAAATTGAGCTCGGGGCTATTATGTGCACCATGCCAACATCACATCACACATCGTGTTATCAAACAAGAATGTTATCAAACATCATGTGATTTTCCGGTTTTAATTAATAGCCAAGTTTCGAAAATTTTTGATGCTCGGTTTATCGAAACCGTTCAAAAATGAAACTTTTGAACATTTGATCTTCGAGTTCGTCATGACGGTTCCAAACTCGTCATAACTAACAAAACGGTTTAGCCTTGGCATATCAACCATCCAATGGTCATGCTTGGCCTAGCTCCGTCCAACGGAGCCCCGTTCGGTCCCGGTTTCGGCTCCCCGAGAGTCCCGCTCCCGAGACCCGAAAAATCAAATTTTTTTTCAAAATTTCCAGATTTGAAATAATTTTCAAAAATTCATTTTACATGCATTAAATCCATAAACAATAATTTAAAACATGTTATCAAACAATTTAGCAAAACAACATGCCAAAAACGAAACTTTCAAGCAAAACCGAAACTTTGAACACCGTCTTGTGAATCCCGAAGGTAGCACGGCTCTGATACCACTGTTGGGTCTCGAGGTAGGGTTGGAGATGAACCAACTCGCAGCGGAAAATCAATGAAAACCAAGAGACAATTAGAACCATGAAACAACTAACAAAGAATGGATTAACAAGAGAAAAATTCAGCACTAGTTCTTACCAAAACAAGAACACCGGTTAACGAATGATTGGCTTGAGTCTCCAAGACGCCTACGTATCCACATGGGAATCAAAGCCACGTAGTTCTTCTCTTTGAGGACTCAAGAACACAAAAATGGAGGAGGAAACTAGCCAAACCCGAAATGGCCATGGAAGAGGGAGAGAAAATGTGTTTCCTATTCTTGTCTTGTCTTTGTTATGTTGAAAAAAGATGACTTAAACATAACAAAACCCATACTTGTCCAACTAAAGGCATGGGACAAGTATGGTGTCAAGTAAGGTGTAAATAGGACAAAGTATGGCAAGACAAGATTGGGTTAGGTGGTGAATCACCAACACCTTAATCCTTGTCTTGCTTACTTAGTACTAATTAATCAAGACTTGATTAATTAGTTCCATGGGCCTTGGTTGCATGGGCCTTTCATGGGCCTCTTGGAACATGGCCCGTGACCATTTCCAACGAGGTCCCGTGATTCGCTCATCGCCTCCATGCCTTCCATACCGGAAATGTCCAACATTATCCGACGCGATCAATCCCAAGACTCCAAGCCTTATCTCGATCCGTAAAGTCCTATTCACTTACGGGCACATGACCCAAAACCCAGTTTTGGTCATGTCCCGAGACAACTCCCTTTTGGCCATTCTCCATAAATGTGTCAATGAGTTTCATCCTCCGGTGTGACCCTTAGGTTTATGCATGTCAATAGATCAACGTAAAATCTCATTTTACTTGATCCTATTTAAGTGGCAACTAACGAGACTTTAGTATTGCCTGACACTACATAACGAATCGACCCTGTCGATTCTAACCTTTCCGTCGTCCCTGTCATTATCCTTTTATCTCCGATATCCTGATTGAGATAAGGCATAGAGCCGTCATCCTTATTATTCTCAATCACCGTTCCTTGATATGTGAGATGACTGAAGATATGATACCCAGTATCATGTGCATGGCCATGCTATTCTTCCAGTCACTCTCGATCAAGCGGCCGAGAACCGATATCTTTCCCATACCTCAGTATGAGGGATAAATCCCTTAGCCGCCTTTCGTGTCACTCATGTAGCCCGTCCCCAAGCCAATCCTGGCCGTTATGGAAGCCCTGTTACGGACAACGTTAGGCTCAGGTCAAACTCAGTTGTTGACTACATAGCGATCACAAAGACTCCTTGGTCTAAGGATACATGACAAGTTACGACACTGAATATGTTCATGACTTAATCTATGGCACATATTCAGGGCGGGTCGTCCAATATCATGTCCCACATGATATCTATGATCAGACTCCGAAATCCCATTCCAATGACTAACAGAACGTAAGCCATAAAGAGCCATCTTTCATACTAGTCGCTTCTAGTGAAGCTTTGTTGACTAGGGACCCATCGAGTGTGATCTATCTCGATCTATGGTTCTATTCGCATGGTGGGCATAGATCAGAGCACACATCGATATATTACTCCAACACATAAGTAATATAAAGCCGCTTTAATTTTATTGCTAACGATGATATATACATTTGGACATTTAGGATTGAACTACGGGCACTAAGACTAACATGGTGAAGCTATCAAAGCTACATGTATTGTTGGAAGATACTCCGATTTTGCAGACCTACCAACCAACAATTGTTGAAGATGAAGGAATAGTTGTCTCTTTATCCAAAGGTAGCAGCCCATTGGGTTTACAAGAAGAAAGGAATATGTCAGTTTCAACAGTGAGGACTGTTGCATTGGGCATTGAGAACATAGAAGTTATTAATGAGAAGTTAAGTGTTGATCTTAAAGGAAATTTTGAGGGTCCACAAGAAGATTTATACAAAGATTTAGAGTTAGTTTTGGAGGGAAGCTCGAATTTAATCTCCTCCTCCAACAGTAAATTTGTCACTCCTCACCAAAACACTAGTCGCAAGAGAACCTCAGTCAACAGACAATCAAAAACACCTCAAGTCTCCTATGTGTATGACACTAGATCTAGAAGAGGCAGAGAAACCCCTTTTGTTACACCCTCAGACAAGAAGAAGAAGGGCTTGGAAGAAATTAGCAGTAATGAAAAACAAAGGAGTCCTTGGGGTTATTGTAAAGCTATTGGATTGAAGGCATTTGTGGCTGATGATTTAGTCATTGATTAGTTTGATAATCTAGAAGCTGAGACAACCAGAAGGAAATTTTTGACTCTGACTCTAGGGAAGAATTGGCTGCTTTGGTTAAAGAAGAGGTTGAGGAAGTTGTGAATCTTGGCCCTTGTCTTGAAGAGATACATTCTCAAGCAAGGTCCCCTCTATTTACAAGAGTACTAAAATGAAACTCCTCTCTTGGAATATGAGAGGAGCCTCCTCAGAATAAAAGAGGAGAGTTCTAAGAACTGTGATCCAGCAAAAGAAACCACTATTTATTCTACTACAAGAGACTAAATTCCAAACCTTGCCTCCTTTTTTTTTCTTCTGAGATCAGTGGGTTTATGCCATGGTTGGGATTTGGCTAGTATTCATGCTCAAGGATTATCTGGTGGTATAATCACAATCTGGCAACAAGATGCTTTCAAAATGAAGTTTGTCAAACCAATTGATCATGCATTGATTTGGTTTGGATTTGTTGAAGAATGGAAGATTGATTTGGCTATTATCAATATTTATGCTCCTTGCTATACAAATTTGAGGAGATCTTTATGGCATAAACTGGTTGATGAGGCTCATAATTTGGGAGAGTATTATATTTTTGCAGATGATTTTAATGCAATATTAAACTCCTCTGAAAGAGTCCCCCCCTCACACTCTACTATCAGAGACTTTAACAACTTGTTGTTGGAAACCCCTTGGGTTGATCTTCCTCTTACTGGTGGACAGTACACTTGGTTCCACTCTAATTCAAAAGCTTCTAGGTTGGACAGATTTTTGCTTGCTCCACAAGTCTACTCTGATATAAAAAACCTCTCCCAGTCTTGTCTCCCTAGATCTATCTCTGACTATAAACCCGTGATTCTTGCTGATCCATTTATGGATTGGGGACCTAGACCCTTCAAATTTTTGAATGCTTGGTTGGATCATCCACTGTTCTACTCTGATGTGAGTCAATTTTGGTCATCCCTACATATATTGGGGGAGCCTAGTTATGTCATCTGGATGAAATTAAAATTGTTGAAGGGTTTTCTTAAGAGTTGGAATCTGGTGGTTTTTGGGAATTTAGAAAAGGATATAGCCTCTCTCCAAGTGCAGATCAACAACTTTGATAGTCAGCTGGAAATTAGAAGTCTTGCTGATTTGGAAAGATCAGATAGAGCTCTTTGTAGTGCTCTACTTATACAGAAATTGAAGGCCTTGGCAAAAGTTTGGAGACAAAAAGCTAGAGCTAAATGGATCAAGGAAGGTGAAAGATGCTCCAAGTATTATCATATCATTGCCAATTTTTCTTCAACCAGGAAAAGAATTACTCAGATACTTGTTGGAGACTCATTCCTTTCTTCTCCTACTGCAATTAAGGAGGGAGCCAAAACTCATTTTGCCAGTAGATTCAAGAAGAATGCTTCAATAGTTGTTGATCTATCACAGCTGCCCTTCAGTAAGATCACTAGATCCAAAGCAGATTTTTTGGAAAGACCTTTCTCAGATGAAGAAGTACTCAGTGCTGTTATGGATTGCAATGGGGATAAAGCCACTGGCCCTGATGGCTTCACCCTCAAATTTTTTCAAAAATGATGGAGCTTTCTTCAACAAGATGTCTTAAGTTTTTGTCATCACTTCCATTCAACTGGTTCCTTGGGAAAGGGTATCAATTCATCCTTCTTCACATTGATTCCTAAGGTATCTTGTCCCTCCACCTTTGATGACTACAGACCAATTAGCTTGGTGGTGGCTATATATAAAATCATTTCAAAAATTATGGCGGCAAGACTTGAAACTATGATGGATCAATTGGTAAGTGATGTACAAACAGGTTTTATTGGTGGGAGACAAATACTTGATGGTATACTTATTGCCTCTAAGGTACTTCATTCAGTCAAAGCAACAAAAGAGGAAGTGATTCTATTTAAAGTTTACTTTGAAAAAGCCTATGATCACCTTGATTGGGGCTATTTGGAATCTGTACTCACAATTATGGGGTTTGGGAATCAGTGGTTTTTTGGATGAAGTCATGTTTTAATGCTTGGGCTTTAGTGCTGATAAATGGCTCTCCTTCAATTGATTTCAAACTCACAAGAGGATTTAGACAAGGTTGTTCATTATCCCCACTACTCTTTGCTTTAGCTGCTGAAGGTTTACACTTAATCTTAGAGCAAGGGATCACTTCTGGCAACTTACAAGGAATCACTTGTGGAAGTGGTGGACCAATTATATCACATCTCCAGTTTGCTGATGATACCCTCATTTTCTTAAAGGCCAAAATAAATCATGTGCACAACCTCAAGACTTCTCTTTTGGCATTTCAGTTGGCCTCTGGATTGAAGATCAACTTCTCTAAATCTAAAGTAGTGCTTCTAAATGCTTCATTAGTGGTTGATAGCCAAGTTACATCAATATTAGGATGTGAGGGTGTTCAGTTACCCTTGGACTATCTGGGATTTCAATTGGGGGACAACCCAAGAAGGTACAACACTTGGACTCCAATTATAAACAAGTTCAAGAAGAAGTTAAATTTATGGCAAGCAAAAACACTGAATTTTGGAGGGAGAGTCACTCTAATAAAATCCTCACTATCCTCTCTTCCATTTTACTACATGTCACTGTATAAAGCTCCAAAGAAGGTATTAAGAGAAATGGAAATGTGGCAAAGGAGATTTCTTTGGAATGGCTCAGTTACAAATAAAGTATTACATAAGGTGAAGTGGGATTTAATTTAATCACGAAAGGAAAAAGGAGGGTTGGGAATCAAGAGCTTGTATATTATGAATACTGACCTTTTAGCTAAATGGTGGTGGAGATTTGCTTTGGAGACAAATTCCTTGTGGAAGAGATTCATCTGTGCAAAATATGGTTGGTGTGTTGAAGATTGGGACCTGTTCAAAATCACTATCTCAGGGAACCAAAATTTCCTCAGTCATGTCCAGTCACTATTATCTGATCAAAGGTTCAGTAATGCAGTGGGGTTTGCTGGTATGGAGTGGTTTGTCCAAAATGGCTCGAGGGTCAGTTTCTGGGATGACATTTGGTTAACTTCAGAGCCATTAAAGATCAGATTCAGGAGATTATATCATCTGTGCATTCACAAAAAAATTGAAAGTAGTACACTTTTGGAATAATGGGCTATGGTACATAAATTTCAGGAGGCCACTTAGAGGCTGGGAGATTGGTCAGTTTAGAGTACTTTCAGAGAGTCTAAACCTGTTCTCCTTGCAAGATGCTGGCGAGGACAAGATCACCTGGAAAATACATGAAGCATGTTTCAGAGTTAAAAGAATGTACAATTATCTGGAAGACAGTTCCTTGCAGGATCAACCTTGGAGCAAATTCCTTTGGTCTCCACTTGTTCCTCCAAAAATTTCAGCTTTTGTTTGGTTGGCTTGTCATGGTGCAGTCCCTACAAAACTATTCCTAGAAGCCAGAGGATTGAACCTGGCCTTGAATGACACACTTTGCCCTTTCTGTGCTATGGACTTTGAAGAAATTAATTACCTTTTCTTGACTAGTAACATAGCTTGACTTATTTGGACTGTTGTCCTGGATTGGTGGGGGATCAAAGGGGTGATGAGTGATAATTTCGTCAGCTTCTTGCATAGCTGGGTGGAGCTAGGTCCTAAAATTTCTAGAGAGCAATGGAGAATTATCATATTGGTGACAATCTGGTTTATTTGGTTATCTAGGAATGATATGGTTTCCAACTGCTCATCCACAACAGCAGTGATCATTCTACAAAAAGTTCATAGTTACACTTTCAATTTGGAATGTAGCCTTTTCAAAAAATTCTAACCCTTCTCTTTTAATGATTGGGTAAAGTCCCCTTTCCTTTGCACAAGAAGAAAGATCAAGGCCTCAGTTATTTGAAATCTGAGGTAGACTAGGACTGGTGTGTTGCTGCATTTCGTTTGGGGGGAGGGTTTGGGTTTTTTGGGTTTACTATTTTTTTTTAGTGGTGAGGTTAGGACTCCTTTTGGGGCTGGTTCTGTCACAGTTTTTGTCTTGGTTTCTTAAACTGGAGTGGGGGTTGTGGAGAGCTTTGTTTGGCTCTTCTGTGTGTAGCTTTGTGGCTAAGTAAGGGTATTTTTCTTGTATAGGTTTGAGTGGAGTGTTTGCTGTGTAATTTTGTTGGTCTTTTGGTAGCTCCTTTTCCTTTGTGAGCACTGGTTTTACTTCTATCTGTTGGAGTTCAAGTTTAGTTTGCATCTAAAGGTGCTGGCAGGAGCTTGCTGCTGAGGGTGTGATCAGATTCAGTACTAATCTCATAGTAGGTGATTTGGGGTGGAATTAGCTACTTGGGGAGGGTTCAGTACCAAGTTTTGGTCTGAAGAGATTTCCCTTTAGCTACTTACTTGATTGATTTGGTTTTGCTGAGATGTTCTTAGCATGACTGGTTTTGTAGAGTTGTGGATCAATTTAGATAGTTACTGCAAAGTTGAGTTTAGTCTTGCTTGCGGATCAAGCTAAGGGTTAGAAATTTCAAATTGGAACTTTGGGATGGTTACTTGCGGGTCAAGTAAGTTTGTAGGTGTTTGTATTTTCAAAGTAGTTATTGTATTGTTTCTCTTGAGTGGCCTTTTAGGTCCCTTGGCCTTTTCTTCTTTTCGAAGAATTGGTCTCACAATAATACAATTGCTGATAAAAAAACTGTAGTTGTGTGGCTTTAACTTTATAACCACTTCCGCCAATGGATCAAGCTTGCCTTTTAAAAATAGCATTATTCCTTTGCAACTAAATATGGCAGCAAGTCAAATAACACACCTTCAACCAAACTGAGCTATGAAGGATATCAAAAACTGATGACCACCCTTCAAATGCCAACGAGGCTGACTCTGGCATTACCCAAACCAACAACCACCATGAGAAAACTCTCCCCAAAGGTCCCACGAGTAATCACAATGTAGAAAAAGATGATCCAGATCTTCGAACCAAAGCTTATAAAAATGACAACACAAGGCATTCGAAGAAATATTGCACCCACGGGCCTCTAGAAAACACAAGGTCGACACTACCTTATGAATGACCAGCCAGATAAATATGCAGTACTTCAGTGGTAGACCTTTGAGCCATAAGTAAGATACCCATGATACCACCTCAAAAGGAGGAACCAACAGCTTATAAACCGCCCCTATAGAAAATATCGGTCCTTTGACCCAAACCACTCGATCCATACTATCTGATAAACACACTGAGGCTGGGATCCCACGAATGGGAATTTCTCCGGTAGGCAATCCTTCAACCTCCATCACCCCAATTAGGCCCTACTGAACTTTCCTGATTAACTGTTGCCACAAATAAATGTGGAAATATAAAATGTACAGGAACATTTCCTAACAAAACATCATCCCAAATCCTCACCCTCGAACCATTACCCACTTTCCAGTGTATTCCTTGCCCCTTAAAAATAATATGAAACTTTGGGTCACCTGCCAGACTCATAATGTGGCCAAACAAAAAAGAGTTACCTAGCTTATCCAATTTTGTGAGGTCCCATTCAATCAAATTCCACCAGAACTTTTCACAAATAAGTTGTTTCCACAAAGACTTGTCATCTTCGGCAAACCTCCAAAACAATTTTGCTAGGAGGCTTGCATTTACTTCCTCCAACCTCTTGAGACCGAGCCCCCTTCTGATCTTGGCCTGCAAACCAAGTCCCACTTCACCTTATAATTAGTACGTCTAGCAACATCATGTGACCATAAGATTTTCCTCTGCAATTGCTCTAATTTATGAATAATCGCTTTTAGGGCCTGAAAATACTCATATAAAAACAAGTAACAATACAAGGGTTTTGTTTAATCAAAACGACTCAGTCGGCCAATTTGAGTGTCTTTGCTTTCCACCCATTAAGGTACGATCTGACCTTTACAATCACTAGGTCCCAAAAAGGAATCCTTCTGAGACTTAAACCCCACTGAAACCCCAAGTAAGGAATTGGGAGATCACACACTTCACACCCCATGATGGATGAAATCAGGTCCTCCGAAAGATCTTTACCATTTAGTAAAACCGCTTTCGACTTTGCGAAATTAATCTTTAGCCCAGAGATTTCTAGAAATAAATCCAACACATACTTCAAATTTCTCAATGCTGACTTAGATCCCTGAATAAAGAGGATAATGTCATATGAAAACTGTAAGTGAGAAATTTCCATCCCACTCCTCCCCACCTTGACACCACAGAAATCCTCTCCCCTGATACCATCAACTAACATTTGATGAAGTCCCTTTGCTGCTAATAAGAAAACGAAAGGGGATAAAGGGCATCCTTGGCGGATCCCATTTTCTGTCCCAAAATCTCCACTTGGAGCTCCATTGATCAAAATCAAAAGATTGTATTTAAAACAACTAGCCACCCATAATCTCCATTGGGCACTAAAACCCATGATCCTCATCACATACAGAAGGTACGACCACCTCACCTTATCATAGGCTTTTTCAAAATCAAGCTTTAGTACCACCAATTCCACCTTAGACCGTTTTACTACATGGATAACCTTTGAAGCAATAAGAACCCCATCAACAAGTTGTCTCCATGTAATAAAACTACTATGCATATCACTGATTAGATCAGGATTCACCCTCTTCAGCCTGTTTGCCAATAATTTGGCTATTATTTTATATGGCCCCGAAAAAAAAAATCGGCCTAAAATCATCAAAGGAACTCAGGTTCAGCAACTTTAGAATCAACACCATAAACACTGAACTCAGGCATTTGTCGAATGTCCTTGCGTTATGGAATTCCTCTGTAAATCTGATCACATCCAGTTTTATAACCTCCCAACATGCTTTGTAAAAAAGCATAGTGGTCTTGTTAGACGGATTAGTCCATAAACAGCAAAGAAAAATAAATAAAATGAAACACTTATTATCAATAAAAATCAAAGTACATAAAGTATTAAAATCGTAAATATAATATATAATAGATACAGACGCGATGATCAAAGAGGGAACTGGTTTGTCGAGGCCCGCGAACTGGTTTCCTTAAGACTTTTTACTACCCCATCTGAGCAAGTCTCCAAGGATACAACGACAACGTTGATGAACTTCAAAACGTGTATGAGAAGTAGCACCAAATAAAAAGAAAACACTAGCTCTGATCTTTTTTTTTTGGATAGGCGATTTTTATTGCAACAGGAAACCAAGGTGGGTACCTGAAGAAAAGAAAGTCCCAATACAGGAAAAAGGAACAAACAATAAACAAAAAGCAGGAAACAAACACAAAGGCCAACCAAAGAGCTCGGTGAAATAACTCAACGCCTTCTCCTTCTCCTGATGCAAGAACTCGGGGAAACGGACCACTGCTCAAACGAAGATTCCAGAAGTATGTCCCCTGCCATCCTCAACAAACTGAACGCGTGTGGTTTAAGATTGACCACCAAGTCGGATTCGGACAGAGCGGGGGCATGATACACCCTAGCATTGCGCTGAATCCACACATGTTAGCACACCAGGTAACAAATCTTGACCCACACCGACCTCCCAACGGAGATCAACGCCCAACCTTCGAAAGCCATCCTGAATGTTAACGGTACCACCCAGGATATGGACCACCAATTGAGCACTAGTCCCCATACTCTCCAAGAGAAAACACAATGTAACAACAAGTGATCCAAATCTTCAAAACAGGACTTACATAAATAGCACCTCATGGCCATCAACGAAATTCTGCAACCTTGGGCCTCTAGAAAGGACATCGTGGGGAGAGCCTCATGTAAAGCCAACCACATAAGCATGAAAAACTTCGGCGGAATCCCTTTGACCCATAGAACTGCGGCCCAACTTACCTTATCAAAGGTAGGTGTGATTAGCCTATAAACCGCCCCAACAGTAAAACGATTTCCTTTGACCCACACCATCCTGTCCTGGGCGTCTAAGAGGTAAACAGAACACAGTAACTCCTGCAGCAACCTTTCCTCCCCCAGCTCCCTAACGAACAAGTGTCTCCTGTAAACCAGAACCCAATGGCCATCGGACCAATAATCCATCACCAATGCCCTTTTGTCTCGAGCTGCTGCAAATAACTGATGAAATTTAAAACAGAAGGCCTCATCACCAAGCCAAACGTCCTCCCAGAATCTCACCCTTGCTCCATTCCCCACCTTCCAGTGAATGCCTTGACCCCCAAAAATGGTCTGAAAACGCGGGTCATTCGCCAAGGTGACTATGTGGCCGAAAAGGGAGGACAAATCAGTGGGCACATCTAACCTTAATAAGTCCCAATCACCAGGATCCCAACGGTATTTGTCACATAACAACTGCTTCCAAAGAGATGAATCATCCTCAGCAAACCGCCAGAACCATTTGGCCAACAAACTCAAATTCACTTCTTCCAACCGTTTGAGACCCAAGCCACCTTCCGGTTTCGGTCGACAAACTTTGTCCCATTTCACCTTATGAATCACCCTTCGTGCCACACTATGAGACCATAAAAACCGTCGTTGTAATCTTTCCAATTTCTTGATCACAGAAGTCGGGGCCTTGAACAAGCTCATATAAAAAACTGGAAGGGCGGCCAAGGTGGACTTTAATAAAACTACTCGGCCGGCTACATTAAGAGTCTTAGCTTTCCACCCATTCAAATATTTGCGAACTCTGTTAAAAACCGGTTCCCAAAAGCTCATTCTCTTGGGAGACAGACCCAGCTGAAAACCCAGATACGTCAAGGGTAAACTACATACCTCACAACCAACAATACTCGATATCCTTTCAGCGGACAAAGTCGCCCCATTTAACAACACCGCCTTAGATTTTGAATAATTAATCTTCAAGCCAGAGACTGATTGAAAAAGGTCCAGCAAGTATTTAACATTCTTGAGTCCTTCCTCCTCACCCTTAATGAACAATATTGTATCGTCAGCAAATTGTAAATGAGATACTTGCAAGCCGTGCCGGCCTATCACAACCCCCGAGAATTCACCACCTTTAATACCGTCAAGCAACATTTGATTCAGGCCTTCCGCCGCCAATAAGAACAAGAAAGGGGAAAGGGGACAGCCCTGTCTTATTCCATTCGCCGTCTCAAAATCCGAACTAGGTGCTCCGTTAATCAACACAGATAAGTTTGCTTTAAAACAGCTCGCCATCCATAAGCGCCATCTCTCCGAAAAACCCATAATGTTCACCACTTCAAGTAAATAATTCCAACTAACCTTGTCATAAGCCTTTTCAAAATCTAGCTTCAGAATCACCGCCTCCCTCTTCGACTTTTTAATGCTATGGATCACTTCCGAAGCAATAAGAACGCCATCGACCATTTGACGCCCTGCAATGAAGCCACTCTGTGTGTCACTAATTAAATCAGGAAGAATCCTTTTGAGCCTGTTTGCCAGAAGCTTTGCCAGAATCTTATACGGTCCGGAAATTAAGCTTATTGGACGGAAGTCATCAAAAGTGGCCGGATTCAGGATCTTGGGTATTAGAACCATGAACGCCGAGCTAAGACCTTTTCCAAAAACCCCAGACGAGTGGAACTCCTCGGCAAAACACAAGAGGTCAGACTTGACTATGTCCCAGCAGGATTTATAGAATAACATCGAGAACCCATCTGGGCCGGGTGCTTTATTATTGCCACAGGCTGTTAAGGAATCAAAAACATTCTTCAGCCGAAAACGGAGCATCAAGACCAGCTGATTGGACGGCCGAAATTCGCTTAAACTCCAAAGTCGGCATGCTGAAGGGAGCCTCCCGTGTTTTGGCAAAACGGTCACGGAAATGTACCACGGCCTGGTGCTTAATTTGTGCCGGGTCGGAATAAAAAACATCTCCAACTCTGATCATCGTGATCTACTTGAGAGAGGAATTGAAATTCGCCAAACGATGATAAAACTTGGAGCATTGCTCCCCCTCGGCGAACCATTTAAATCTCGCCTTCTGAGCCCAAATCTTGGCCAGAATTTTATGTTTTGAAATGAGAGAGACTTTGAGCAGGGATCGCTTAGTGCACTCCACACCTGTAAGAGGCCGGTGTTCAATGATTCTATCTAGCTGGTCCACTTCAGCGTTCAAGGCTGTGATTTCGGAGTCAATTCTACCAAAAACCTCCATATTCCACACCTGTAAGGCCTTACGCAGGCAATTCAATTTCTTCCATAACCTGTAACTCGGCGCACCTTGGACCTGAAAGCTATCCCATTGAGTCTTAACGAACTCAAAGAATTTCGGATGAGACGTCCAAACATTTAGGAACCGCACCGGTTTGGGACCCCAATTGATAGACTGTGATTCTAGAACCACCGGCTTGTGATAGGAGAGTTCCCTATGTAAGGATTTTTGAACCAGACCGGGATATAAGGACAAAAGATCCGCTGAAACCAAGAACTTGTCAAGGCGAGCTGCCTTGGAGGCGGGACCATACCAAGTAAACGAGCTACCAACCAGTGGTAAATCACAAACTGCAAGATCAAAAATCAAGTCTCTGAACACCTCGCTATCTGTCTATATGAATTCACTATTGGCCCGTTCCTCTCTACCACAAACAACGTTAAAGTCCCCACCCAACAGAAGGCAGTCATCAAAAGAATCCCCTGCCGCCGATAATTTGTTCCACAGAGCTGACCGCTCCCCACTATCCGTAGGCGCATAAACATTCACCACCGTCAAGGGGATCGAACCTGCATTGATCACACCTTTCCAAACCAAAGCGTTATCAATATTGTAAGAAACAGTCTTTGAAAATATTACCGTCCTCCACACCAGTAAAACACCACCAGCCGCCCCTACCGAGGGTATAAATGCCGAGTCCCAACCATTCAAAAAGCCACAACTACGAAGAATGTAAGGCTGAATATCCTCTCTTTTTGTTTCCTGAAAAAACACCATATCAGGGTGTTGCTTTGAAAGCGCCACCTTGATGCACCGCCTCTTTTGGACGGCGTTCATCCCCCTAACGTTCCAGGAGATGAACTTCACCATTCTAGGAAAATCAAGGCGGTAAAGAAGTCGGGAGAGAATCTCCCACTTCTATATCGTCACTAGAATCCATCTCGTCCGAATCATCCTGATAATCTTGCACTGCCGAGTCGCCCAACTCAAAATCGAGAGCTTCGATTTGATCAGCTGCTTCCGGGTGATTCGAAAGAAGCTTCTGACTGGCTTTTAGCAGCTTCCACTTCCTCTCTCTCTCTGTGTTTTCCTTGGCAATGGGTGTACGTCGCGCTGCATACGAACGGAAGACTGAAGGTGGCCTATTTGGCTGCAGCAAATCCGAAACTGAAGCCCTAGCCCGGATATCGTGAGGCCCACGCATAGAAGAGATTGGGCTCGAATTAGAGGAGTCCGGGACTCTGCTGCTCGGGGAGGAAGTAATGAGAATACCTTTGCCTTTCTCCCTGTGAGGATGGATGGGGGAGGCGAGGACTGCTCGTTTATAATCCGCAACACCAGCCAGTGCTGCATTTTCCAGTAGAGGCGCCTTCTCCAATCTGACCAAGAAAGATCTGCCCTCCAGCTCCAGAACGCGGTGCACCATCGCTTCGTGAAGCGTAGATTGTAACAAAAGAAAGTTGCAATCCAAAGCTGGGGATGTTTCATCTCTAAGGGCCACCAGAAAAGAACCACAAGAATTACCAATGTCGCGAAAGGTGGACATACACCATCCTGAAACGGGAATGCCTGTAACCTTCCACCAATCGAAATTCTCGTCGTTATTCAGCCACTGCCTAGCTCTATCAAACAATAGGAAAGCATCGGTACACCAACTCCACTTCGAATTCAACAGATCAGTCAAGGTGTCTTGGTCTGCAGATAGGAACAAGAAAACCCTATTGCCCAAAAACCGACATTGTAAATCCACAGAGCTATCGATATTGATTAGATCACGCACCGAGGACAAAGATAAATCCTCCTTGGCCACACCCAGGATGCCCTCCGAAATCCATGGAGACAGATACTTCGATCTGGTACCCACAACAACAGTTGGCCCAGAGTCCCTCGCTGTAACAGGGGACGAGATGGGGAGGGAATTGTGGTTCTGAAACTTCGGCCTCCAAACTAGGTTGGGGTGCTCCTGCAGACGGCCCAAGCGTTTGTTAAATCTTTCCGGCCAAGCCAACGACATGAAGAGCTTGAATCCCTCCCACACGAAACCATTACATTCTTGCAACAAAATCTCAGCAGCCTTCTTCGATGGAACAGTAACGAAGCCAAAAAATTGTCCCCCCGAGTTCATCGTCTTGCACACAAACGTTCTAGAGACCGGAGTCACGTCAGTTAACCAATCTCGCAACCTGCCTCGAGTCGTTCCCGGCGGGAGATTGCAGATAAATAATTTCACCCCCATCTGGCTCTCGATCCGATTCGTGACGGAAACTGGTAAAGTTGGAGAAACAGAGGGCTTCGTCGGAGTCAACAAAGGTCGCGGTGGGGACGTGCTCTGGCGATTGATGGCTACCGGAGTGCGCGCTGCTTCTTCCAACCTGCAAATAACCGAGGCCACCTTGGGGACTTTCACGACTTCGCCGTCAACCAATCGTTCATAATACTCTGCAGCCCTAGGTTGAGACATAGGATGCGTTTCCGAAATCCTCCACGCCGACTGATGAATCCACAAGACCGAATTGTTTAGCAGCATTAAGGAGGGCTTCTAGGATTGCTCCGCCGATCGCCGGAATAGCGATCGCGAGCTGCCAGATCCAACGAAAGCCCTAGAAACGATGGCTCGTGATCTCCAAATTGAAAACCACGCGCGGCGCGTTCCGCGACTTTTTGTGACTGGTTTATTACTATGTCTGAATCTGATAGCACACTAGCTCTGATCTTGGTGAAGGAGAGGAATATTTTTGTGTAATTTCGTGTTTTCGAATAATGACTAGAGCATACCTTTAATTTCTCATTCACCTCTTGTTCGTATAGTACTCATGATATCTCGTTGGAAATACCTCACTTCCTTGAACACAAAACTAGCATTTCTGTATTCTAGGATGAGCCGGTCCGATCGATAATTGAGCGTCAAGTTAACCGTTTTCTCTTTGTCCAACTAGTCTTTCAGTTGTCTAGACTACAACCATTGCTTTTACAAATAACTAGTTCATGTGTGTGCTTTGAAATGTCGGGGAAAAGAAGATGCATCTTAAACCCGTTAAGATACAATGAGAAACACTTTCGTCATTTTTTTGAATGATGAAGGATAAATTCGTTCACATGATAGATGGTTTGATAGAGCATGACAAATACTTTCGTCAAGTATATGATGACATAAACACAAGACAAGTACATCCTGTAATAACCACTCCCGGTCAACGCCAGTCAAACCTGCGAAAAACAGGAAAATTTAAAAAATTTAAGACTGACACTTAATTGAACCTGGAATGACCCCGAGTGTCATACCGGACTTGAGTTGACCCCTTTATCGACCAAAATGAGTTCCGGGGGACTCAGGGCAACTTTCTGATCAATTTGGGAAATGTTGACTTTTCGCTGGAAAAGTCAACCGAGCGACATTTTGGTCCATTCGAGGACCGTTTTGGATCCAAAAAGCTTAACCGTCGTCGCAGCGGTCTTAGTTGAGTCGTTTCCGTGTAGCCCGTCAAGTTTCGTAATTTCTTGGAAAAAGTGCCCGTTCGGGGCTCGAAACGTCCGATTTTCGCAAATCTGATTGGAAAATATCTAGTAGATATTTTCCCAAAAGGTGTGGGACCCACTTGACACTTGTCCAATATGTGGTGGTGTTAGTTTTGGGGATAAAATAAAGATGAGAGGTGAAAAGGGAGGCTGTGAGTGCCTGTGGGTTGTTGAGCCCGTGAGTTACTGTTGGTGGTTTTGAGTGGTCGTGAGTGCCCGTGGGGTTGTTGAGCCCGTGAGTTACTGTTGGTGGTTTTTAGTGGCCGTGAGTGCCCGTGGAGTGCTGAACTTGTGTTGTTGCTGTTGTTGAACCTTGTTTGTGGTTGTGATTGTGATTTTGGTTACCTGAGGTTGGGGGCTCGCTTCATGAAACGGGGGTCCACGAGCACACGTGTCTGCATGTTCAGATGGGGTAGGGGGCCCGCCCGTCAAGAAAGGGGTCCTGGCCGCGCGTGTGTGGTTTGGGATTGTGAGCGTTCTTTGGCTGGCCTGATTGAGTTAGAGTCTCGGGAGGTTGCGAGCGTTCTTTGGCACTAAGCAGCTGGCAGGAATGCGATCCTTTGTGATCTTGTTTGGTATTGCATAGTTTTCTGTCGCGTCTTTGGAGGATGTCTTCAATGGTTGTGTCGGGTTTACATCACGAGTCCGAGTGTTGAGTCTGTTGAGGAAGGTAACTGTTGTGGGTCTTCTGAGTACTTGGGTTGGAGATTGTCTTTCCCGGTTTGGGGTTGGTCTCTGGTGTTACCGGCATTGTCTGCTAATTATGCCGTAGTCAGTCTGTTATCTGTGGTGGTGAGCGAACGCTCACCCCTAGCTGCTTTTCCTACATGTACCGATCTTTGGACGGACTAGGTGAGCTCTCGAAGCTTGTGGAGCTAGGAGCGGAGCCCGGGTTTTTCTTTTGAGTCTAGTGACGGATACCTTGTATTTTGTCCACTTGTTGGGACGTTTTGAGTTGTAATTATTATTTTGTTGAACTAAATTGGTATTTTAAAGTGATTTAATGGAAAAGGTTTCAAAGTGTTTATTATTTTAAATGTTCGCGTCCCGAGTTCGGTTTACTGAAATTGGGGCGTAACACATCCGCCACTGTTCGACTCTACCATCGACGCGAACTGCTTTGGATCACCGGTCTCTTCTGTCCGTCGTTTCGACGCAGAGGCTCAGTTTCGCTGTGGAGTGAATATCATCCGAAGACCGGTTGCGATTCCGAATCCGATGCAGGAGCTGAACATCAGCCGAAGGAGAAAGTGGAACCTGAGATTGGGTGGAGGAGCGTAGTTCTCGTCCCTGCGGAACTCGATCTCGTCTTCGGCTTGTTGGAGGTGGTTCGTTGACTGCGATCGTCGAATCAGGTGCTGATATCATTTGCCGCGCTGTTGACAAATACAACATTGGTATTCATCTTCGTTTTCAACAACACAGCACTGGTTTCACTTCATTGGTGCTGTATTTTTTGTTACTTCCAAGTATTCTAAGGAGGATCGGAGTTCGTAGGAGTTGATCCTGTTACTTGCTATTATAGACAACAAGAGTTCCATTCGTGATCAATTGTTGTTTATAAAGGTCACAAGTTTAATGGCTCTCTCCTTCTCCAGCTTTTGCATGACGTTACTTTCTTCTTACAGTTTATTATCGTAAGATTGTAGCTCGTTCTCCTGCTCGCCGTAAGGTTGCAAAGTCGAAGCCGGTAACAGGTCCAGGCCCCGTCAAAGGTCCGATCAATGGTAGAGTTTCGGCCAAACCAAAAGCAAAGAAGAAGAGAAAGAAGGTTGTACAGACGTCTATTGCAGGGAACGATCCAATTGCGACAGAGGTTGAGCCTCGTCCGATAGTGAACATCTCTGTTTCTCCCTCTAAAAAACAGAGCATGGTTCCTGTGAAGGATTTGCAGGTGCAAGAGGGCTCTGTTCCGGCAAAGAAGTCGGTGAAGTCAACTCAGGGGACAGAGGTATACATTTGCAATCTCCCGGCTGGTACAACCATGGAGTGGGTAAGGAATTCGATGGAGACTTACGACGAGGTAGTTTCCTCCATCGTCCGTAAGAGGCGAAACAAAAGATGATTTCTCTTTGGTTTCGTCAAATTCAGATCGAAGGAGGCTGTCTTGAAGGTGATTGATACTTTCAACGATTTCAGTTACAATGGCCATAAGCTAACTATTTCCCTTGTCCGGACTGGTAAGCCCACTGCCCATAATGTTCAATCAGTGAAAGCCAATCCCGGTCGCCAGAAACTCGTGGAGCAATGAGCTTTTTCCGGCGAACTAAACTCCGGCGTCGACAGTGCTGAATCAAGGACATGAGGCGATTTCGGAATCAATTGTTGCGGGCTTGAAGCGTGATTCTCGTGATTCAATCTCCAAAGCTGATCCCGAGATTGCTGGTTTGATATCGGATCACGTAGAATCTCGATTGGAATTGGATAGTGTGGCGCCTTGTTCGGATGGGCTTGAAGGTCAGACGCGAGATCCTTGGGCTGCGATCGATTCAGAAGCAATTGACCGGCCAACTCACGATGAGTGCGAGGTTCGCGCGATCTATGCTGCAGAAGTTCCCTCTTGTGAGGATCGCACGGGCTTGAATCAATTGGGTGTTGGTTCTGTTGCTAGGTCACCTATCTTTAGGCCTGCGCCAAGCCACGTGCAAACTGGGCCCTCTCTTTTTGTCTGTCATCTTGCATCGTGTTCCGATTTGGTGAAGAATTTTCCCCCCAAATCGGACTCTCGGGTTTTAGCATCTTCCTCCCATGACCCGTTGTCAAGTTTCGATCAAGACTTTCCAGTTTGGTCGCCAGAAACAATACAGAAGGTTAAAGGGAAAACAAAAAAGAAACTCCATCAGCCTTTCCGAGTGACGACTCGTTCACTTTGTATGAGTGAAACTCAAAAGCTCGAGGCTCAGCGTAAAAATGAAGCTTGGAGACACTTTGTTGCTACAGAGACTATGCTGCAGATAGAGTTTAAGGACGATGTTCCTCCTTCTATCGAGTAGTTTTTCTTTGTATTTGGTTTTTGTTCCCTTTCTTCGTTTTTTTCTCTTAGCAAGATTCTCTCACCGTTTGTGGTGGAGAATCTTTTGAAGGTTATTTGGGATAGCTTTATGCGGTCCCCTCTTTTTTCCCCATCTTGGGGTAAAAAGTTTAATAAAATAAAAACATCATTTATATATAAAAAAGAGTATATGATGACATTGACACACTTGACTTCTCTCATCACCAAAAATGCATGATAATTATTCATCAACTATATTATGGATATACAGTTGATTCTATTGATGAATATTTTTTTTTTGTGTTAATCGGTTATTGATGAATAGTTATGAATATGAGAAAGCATAACTTTGGAATGCATAAGAAATTTTTACAAGGAGTCGTCGACGTATTTGTTCCCATCTATCTACGAAGGGAAAGTGAGAAAGATGTTACCCACCCATTGCGTATAAATGCAACACGTAGTTTCCTCGTTATGCTTGGGAGTCTTCATTGCATGCTTAGAGTAGAAGAATTGTTTGTGGCATGAAAAGAGCAATTATAATAGGGGATTATTATGGGACGATCACAAGAAACTGGGATATGGCACACATATTTCGGTGTCGTTGGATCGAACAACGGTATCAACATACTCAAGCAATCAATGATATTCATGAAAGCTTTGTAAGACCAGCAACTGCGAGTGCATTACACGGTGAATAGTGACAGATGCACCACTCATTACTATTATTTAATGTGAAAACTTCACTTAGCTGCACCTCATAGTATCGAAAGTCCTTTAGCCTTATTGAATCTAAAAGGTTGGGGATGAAAAGAGAAAATTGGTTTCTCTTTCCTCTTTTGGCTTGACTAATACAAACTGAAGTATAGTCCGTTAGCCCGCTGAAGGATAAAAGTTAGGTGGATACAACAATAACTAACTTACCTAATTTTGTATATCAAAATATAGAAAGGAAATACTAATATGATTATAAAATAGAATGGGAGATTACATGATTTATTTATTACTTAAACACGATAATTAAACATGAAAATTGTTGGAGTACTGGAGCCACTTGGGGTGGTCTTTCACAAGGTTCCACCATTCAAACCTTTTAAGGGGTTTACTCGTAGTTCTTTTGTACCATACGACAACCACAACTCAAACATGGGCATCGGTTTGACCCGATGTGCTAGCATGGAGGTGGAAACGTTGGATTATATTGAACCATTTCACCTTTAGAGAGTTCTTTCCCTAATTATCCTTCACCCGCTTCTAGGTCCATGTAATGGAAAAGTTTGTTGGGTTTTATGCTCTTAGATAAGCCACAGTCTTTACAAAGTCATTTGTGAGTTAATAAAAGTTGGTAAACTTTTGTTATCACTAAGTTGTAATGTTGACCAAACTTAATATACTACAATTTTTAAGGTATCGGGGCACAACTTCCAGACAGTAGAACCCTTAGAAAGAAAGGATTGAGTCTATTCATTCGTTTCTAGCCTAACCTGATAGTTAGAGTTAGTGCGGCTATTGATTAGAGGATCATGTTTAACGATCATGCATATAGTGATATGAGTCAACGTCACATATGGCAAATAATTTGACATTGGATGACCCATGAGTATTTCTCAACTACTAAGTGGTTCTCATCCTTACGACCATGACATCACCATACTATCTATATGAGTTGATTGATGTCTTGACATAACTAAACGATACTCCTAACAAGATAGCTATTGTGGTTATGATCAGATGTGGGTACGCAAATATGAGGTATATGAGTGATGACCGTAAGGACTTGTCCCTTGTATTTATACAGCCAGATGTGAAGGATTGCTAAAGGAAGCATGGACATGCGTGTGATTTGTCAATTACAACCCAAACTCCAAATTAAGAGAACTTGTGGACTGAATTAGAAAAAATTGATGATGCTTATATGTGTTTGTTCAGTCATGATAATCGTCAAACGACAAGAGGATGAGATCACTTATGGTAACAGGATTTGAAGTATATAAAGTCAAGACTTCATATGAGTTGGATAGTTATGGGCCTTGCTAAGAGAGTTACCCATAACTTTGTGGATAAAATGTGAATTTCAGTCTCACTGCCAACGTCATATGAATCCTGAAGGGTCACACACAGTAGGGGCAAGACCACAACAAAATGAACCTTAGAGGTTCGACTTAAATAAATCGTTAAAGTTATATTTTGATATAACAAATCCCATTTATTTATTTAACTAATTTTATTTAATTATTGTCTTGTATAATAATTAAATTTTAAATTAAAATCCCAAAATATATATAAATATATGAGCTTGGCCGAACATGCCTATTGGGTAATAGAGGTATTCAAACAATCCTATAATTGTATATATGGGCACTTTCAAGCCTTACCATAGTGAATTTTGTTACCCTAATCTGGACCATTGAATTTTGAAATCTAATGGTTGTAGATTTCTAGTCTCAATTGTCCACAAATTTAATAGAAGTATTAACAAAATGGTAGTTTTGTAATTCAATATTTTAAAAAAATTGCTCCAAAATTATTTTTTTACTACCTTGATCTGATTTGAATTTTTTTTCAAAACTTTAATATTATATTTTTAAATTTCGAATTTCAATCGTTACTCAAATCCCATATGAAATATAGATTGTTATGTACAGTATTAAAGAAATTTGTGTAGAATGTTATAGAAATTTTATATCGGATATATTAGATTTTAAATCGATGTTTCATACCCGATGTTACAAAATTATATATCAAAATTTAAAAAAATACCAAAAGTGACAAAAAAATTGTATCGGATGTTGTAGATTTTTATACCTTGTATTATAGAACTTATAACTTTGAGCTCCAACAAATAAATACAATATATTACATAATTTTATATCGAAAGTTACAAAATTGTACATCAAGTGTTACATATTTCTTTTTTTGAACGAAGTGTGCAACTTTATAACTTTAAAACGATTACATTATCCTGCATCGGGGAACATGCTCCCCGATCATTGGAAGGTCAGCATTAACGAACAAAGGTTCACTGGACCTTATACTATCATAACCGTCACAGACGGGATTTGGATGCCTCGTGGGAAGAGAGAAGGCGGAGAGGGAGAGCAAGGTACCGGAGATCCTGAGGGACCTCAACAGCAAAGGTGATGGTGGGAGGCAAAGCATTGTTTAGGGACCCCTCCTAGAGCCTGTCCTCGATGCTCAGACGATGCGTCATTCCTCCCGGCGGGGCATCTCCCCCGCCCTCGTTATGGCTCCCCGTAGAGGAGCAACCCTCCCAGGGAGGCTTATCTCGGGCAGCCAGGTGCTGCCCCAATGCAAAGGACGGGGCCCCGGGTTAGGTCCCAAATCCAACGTCACACGGCACCCCGTCCTCTAAGTAGCCCATATTTAGGTCTCGAATTCAACGTCATTTGGGTGGGACCAACGTCCCCCCAAAGTCTGATCAATGTCGCACCATCTTCAAGATTCCTTTTTAGAGCAGCGCCACTGCCTCGATCCTTAGGCCTCTGACCAGCTCCACAAGCAACCCTCCTAGAGAGCGACCAGTCCCTCTGGTGCCGTCGTGCCCAGGTTCCTGCAAGCGTAACAATATGGGCCAACACCACCTGTCCGCGCAAAATCGGCCCGTCACCAATCTTAGGCCCATGCCCTAACGCAGCTCTTCCGTGGGGATCCCAAACCCTACGTCGCCTTCGCGACCGCTGCTGACGATACGCTCCAAGGGAGCCGCCCCCACCTCCAGCACGATCGTGCGACCCACCAAGTGCCCCGCTACCGTCGCCGCCGAAAAGTCACCAGAGCAAGGTCATGGTGAGGTCGGCCTGGTTGAAGGAAGTCTGTTTTTCTCTCCTTTTTCATGTGTGTTATATTACCAAGTGACTTGCATGTTGAGATAAGTTGTGACCATCACATCATTAATCTCTCATCACCTGCCATGTCTTCTAGTTGATTAGCATAGTGGACTAATAATCGATTAGTTAATTACCTAGTTAGTGGAATTAAGGTCCCACCTAGTTAGTAAGACAATTTAGTTGGAGTCATCTAGTTAAGACTAAATTTTATAATTCCTTTGGGCTTTTTCCCACTTGGGTCTCCCATTGGACCTCATGGGTGGGCCCCACGACCACTCCCATCGAGGTCCCATGACATTCATTTCGTCACAACTTCGGATATGTCCAATATTATCCGACGAGATCGTTCCCAAGACTCCAAGTCTTGTCTCGATCCATAATATCCTAATCACTCACGGTGTATGACGCAAAACTCAGATTTGGTCATGTCCCGTGTCAACTTCTCGCTTGGACATCCTCCATCAGTGTCTTAATGAGTTTCCTCCTTGACCCTTAGGTTTATGCATGTCGGTAGATTAACGTAAAATCCCGTTTTACTTTATCTTACATAGATAGAAACTATCGAGACTATAATATCCCTAACACTGCATAACGAATCGACCCTTGTTGATTCTAATCTCTTCGTCGTCCTTGTCATTATCCTTTTATCTCTAGATATCTTGTTTGAGATAAGGCATAAAGTCATCATCCTTATTGTTCTCAATCACTGTTCCTTGATATGTGAGATGATTGAATATACGATACGTAAGATCATGAGCATGGCCATGCTATTCTTCCAGTCACTCTCGATCGAGCATCCGAGAACGGACATCATTCCCATACCGTACTATGAGGGATAAATCCCTTAGCCGTCTATCGTGACACTCATGCAGTCAGTCCCCAAGCCAATCATGGCCGTTATGGAAGCCCAGTCATGGTACAACGTTTGGCTCAAGTCAAACTCAGTTGTTTACTGCATAGTAATCACAAAGACTCCTCAGTCTAAGGATACACAACAAGCTACGACACTGAATATGTTCATGACTAGACTTATTACACATATGTAGGTCGGGTCGTCCAATATCATGTCTCACATGATATCTATGATCAGATCCGAAATCCCATTCCAATGATCAAATAGAACGTAAGCCATAAAGAGTCATCTTTCATACTAGTCGCTTCTAGTGAAGCTTTGTTGACTAGGGACCCATAGAGTGTGATCAATCTCGACCTATGGTTCTACTTTGCATGGTGGACATAGATCAGAACACACATCGATATATTACTCCCACACATAAGTAATATAAAGTCGATTTATTTTATAACAAACGATGATATATACATTTGGATATTTACGATTGAACTATGGGTACTAAGAATAACAAGATGCTGACACGTGGGACTCCTTTACAAATGCGCGTAGCAAGTACTGGTACCTTACCTAACACGGTGCTGATACCTACATATAGAGTGCTGGTACCTACATAAAGAGTGCTGATATTATATGCAAAGTGTTGGTACCTTACCTGTAATGGTACTAGTACCTTACGTACACAAGTGCTAGTACCTTGCATATACGGGGTGCGGGTACCTTGTGCACTGTGCGCGTGGTCAACAAGCACTACTGTGCGGTCAAAGGCAAGCGCTAAAAAGCCACGTGTATGGATTTGGTGCGCTCTGATTGGGTCATCTTGGTTGCGTGCATGGCTCGAATTGGTTTGCAGTTTGCACGATAAGAATAGTTTGTATTTGATACCATCTATATATATATATATATATAGGATGGATCACTATCAGGTACAAACTTCTATCTTTCGTCATAACGTAGAACTATCAATCTGGGCCCTTGGATCGTATAATTAAAGGCCCAGATTTAATGCATATCTTTTTAATTAATGCATATCTTGTAATTGATTTTGTAATCAATCACCCCCCACCCCCCCTGAATTTCGGTGGCCATCCGATTTGGATAATCAATGGCCCAGATTGGTTCTACGTTCTGACCCGAAACAAGGTTTGTACTCGATAGTTCCCCTATATATATGTGTGTGTGTGTGTGTCACGCCCCAAATCCTGTCTTGACCGGACTCGAGACGTGACTTAAGGGAGAAGCAATTGTAATAATAAAATGTCATAAAAACAATAAATCCTCTAACAAACGGTTCATAAAGTTCATAGCAAATTCTTTTACAAAAAGGTTCATGACCGACAAAAATCTGACCAAACGTCTCTAGGAGATAAGCACCCGGACCCTAGAAGCTCCCGAGCCTCGAGTCCACTAGTCATCACACAAACCTGTAAAACAATCATGAACAAATTGGGGTGAGCTTGCGCTCAGTAGGGAATATGCATAACTAGGGCATCCTTTTAGTTTAACAACTAGGGTTTCACAAGTTTATTCAAATCTTAATAAGGCGAAGGACCAAACAGATGATGAAATTCGAAGGCAACCGAGTGTTTAACACTTTCAAAGAGTCAACATTAATCATAGGAAAATACGAGAATCAATGTGTTTCTTAAATAATCAATAAAGGATAGGGTGCTCAATTAATGTCGTGGGGCATGCTGTCGCCACCCTCCGATCCACAATACTCGTTGTGTCATGTCGGATTTCCCTCGGTCCAGAGGAGACGCATAACGTCGCAGAGACGTATAACGTCGCAGAGACGTATAACGTCGCAGGGACGTATAACGTCGAGAATGCCGAAAACGTCCCTAGGAGGACACATATCATCTAGACTCTCGGAAACGTCTCCAAAGAACCATATGTCATCGGAACAAGTAGAATAATGTCATGGGACATGAAGTCGCCACCCTCCGATTCAGAATAATCTCTGTGTCATATCAGATTTTTCCCTCGGTCCAGAGGAGACGCATAACGTCGCAGAGACGTATAACGTTGAGAATGCTGGAAACGTCCCTAGGAGGACACATATCATCGGGACTCTCGGAAACGTCTCCAAAGGACCATATGTCATGGGGAACCAAGGTATTGCTCCCGCATGACGCATACACTTGGGTGAATCAACCAATAACCATCCCCGCAGAGTAAACCAACCGATTGTCCCGCATGGTCCAATATCCAATGCCCCGTAGGGTCCAGTAGTCGATGCCCCGCATGGTCCAATAATCAATGCCCCGCAGGGTCCAATAGTCGATGCCCCGCAGGGTCCAATAATCAATGCCCACAGGCTCCAATAACCGATGACCCGCGGGGTCCAATACCAATGCCCGCAGGCTCCAATAACCTATGCCCCGTAGGGTCCAATACCAATCATTATCCCGCAGGATCTACTACACACCAACGACCATAACACCACCGGATTACCCCCCGGTGTAAGTACTATACAGAACAATCAAACATCTTAAGAATAAGAATAAGGGAAACACACAATGACACAACAACCAACCAACACTTATCGAATCACACTTTCACCACAACACACCAAAGACATCCATTCAACCCTTACACTTACCGTTATACTTACCAGTCACGATCCACCGGTCCATCGATCACATGATCGTACCGTTTGGCACAATCAGTCATACTCGATCATCCGTTCAAGCATTCAACCATTCAACATTCATTCAATCAACCAATCATGTAAACATTCAATCAATCATGTAAACACTCAATCCATCATTCAAGCATAACATTTAACTAGTTTCATTAGACTCTTTATTATCCTAATGACTAGCAAACAAGCATGTGAACCTAACATAACAACTAATCCGAGGGCTCATCATGGCCTCTCTACCAGTAAAACAATTTCCAAGTATTGAAAGCGAGTTACACTAGTTATTCTCATCCTACGCATGCATACTAGACATCCGGTTATTAGTAATTGAAGGACGATTATTCTAGTTATTCGCATCCTATATGCAATTCTAGGAACTTTCCGATTTTATTAACCTAATAGGCATACTAAGCGTTATTTAAACGAGAAGTTAAGAATTTCCCTACCTTGTTGTCTTCCTCTAAATACTCTGCTGAAAAGTCGATTTGCCCCTACTCCGTTCTTCACACGAGTTCTGGAGTGGTCTTCGTCTTCTCGGGCGAAGTTCAATCTGAGTTCAACAGATAAAGGTCCAATAAGTCCCTGTAGCTGTCCATGGGTCCTCTGAATTGTACAATTTTAAGTCAAATAATTAGATTAATTAATTATTTAAAACTGATTTTAAAAACATTTTTATTTGAAAACTGGGTTGACCCGTATCTGAGCCCGAACCCGGTCCAGACATGGCCCGGACCCGGCCCCAGATCCAGACCCTAGACCTGGGCCTGGCCCAAGGGTTGTCTTCTAGCACAAACCAAAACTGGCCTAGACCTTACCCAGGCCCAAACCCAACTCGGGTCTAAACAATCCCGGTTTTGTGTCCGGCGTCCTCGAGCAACTCCGGCGAAGTCACCGGCCTCGACACGGTGGAGGGCAGTCTCAGGTGAGGTCGGAGGGGAAGGGAAAGTCGGCTGGAAGAACGCCAGAACTCAGGCGACTTCGTGGTCGTTTCGACCGTGGCTGGAGGGCGGCCAAGCGCTCCTTGTTCCAAATCTGGCGAGGCGAGGTTCACCGGCGTGTGGATTGCGTTGGACTCGGCTTTCAGGCGACGAGGCTCGCTCAAATCGAGCTCGTCATCGCGAGTTCTCGGCCGGAGTGTGGTCGGAGAAGCTGGAAGTGGTGAGAGAGGAAAGGGTCACGGACCGAATCATCCCTTTCGTCTCCGGCAAGATTGGGCTCAGGGCGAAGAACAGCAAAGGTGTTTGGGTACGGCGTATTGATTTTGGGACAGAGGTGCTGAAAGAGGTGAGGGAGAACAGGTTCGAGGGGGGGAGAGGTTTGGGAGGTCTGAGATGGGGGAGAGAAGTGAGATCGAGAGAGAACAGAAGCGTCTCGGTATTCATGCGGCTGCCAGACGAAGAAGAAGCTCAGAGCCGTGGCTTTAGGGTTTGAGCTCGTGGGCCTTGGTCCCTGGCTTCGTGGTTGCGCGGATTTGGGCCCAGAACAGTGCTGGCCCGGTCTGCTTCCACAATTCCCTTTTTTTTCTTTTTTTTTATTTCAATTCTTTTCTTTTCTTGCCCCCCTTTTTTTGCAATCGAATCAATAATCGACTCGCTCCCCAACTCAACGACGTCTCCTACGTTAAATTATCGAAATAAAAATTCAGGTCTTAACAGTCTACCCCCCTTAAAGGAATTTCGTCCCCGAAATTTAAAATGAACGCATTCCACTTGACCCTAACTCTGGGAATGTCCTCTTAAAACTCACAAGCGAGGGATTCGCGGTGTACTTTCGTAGTTTGGGAACATGTGGAAGCTGCTAGGCAACGACTTTAGTGCTGCCTGAAGCTCTCGAAATATACGATAATTTGCGGGCCAACTTGCCTCCGTCGAGGTCGAGCCGCTAAGGTCCCTCTTAGGCTCATTCTCAGAAGTATCTGGTCACCAATTGAAACTCAAGAGGCATGCGCCTTTCATCTGTGTAACTCTTCTGTCGGCTCTGCATGGTCTTTAACCGTTTATGAATCTACGCGACCTTCACTTAATCGTGTCTCACTAGATCACGCTAGTTACTCAAACGCCATACTTGGCGGTGAAAGCAGTCCTTCTCAACAGTTCACAACTCAAACGTGCAACGTCTCACACCAACTCAAAGAAAATTCGAGCAAAAACATAAGTCGCATGACACTCACACGCTTAAGAACCTCAGGTAACTGTCTAGATATCCCATACCGGAAATTTCCGTCGGCACAAGTATCCTGCCGGGACGCTCTGCAAGTCGAACAGAGTCGGAATCACACACCAACATTACTTCTCAATTTCCTCCTTAGCAACCATTACCGGGACTAACCACAACAGAACTCAAACACTACCGGGTCAAGACCAACCACAACAATTCTGCAAGGGTAATACCCAAAATTACACTTGACGTTGACAACCTGTATTACTTAACATTATGCCATTTCACGTGAAACAAATTAGATCAGCCCAAAGAATCATTGGGTACACACCATAAGTCGATTGTCCCTCAGACACTGAGGAATAACAGATAACAATCTTGGCAACCTATAACGAATTCCAACGTTAGTGTAGACAGCGGACTGTCACAAACAACCTCTCTGTAGATACCTCTCATCAGAATCCTCAACGGTACCGGTATCACACCGAATAGAACGACCTCGATTCAAACATGCCACACCGGAACTTTCCGTCGGTATGGGCGTCTTACCGGAATACTCCGAAAGTCGAGCAAGGACGGAGCCATCCGCAGATGTACTCCTCCGTTTCTCTGTAGTAATCGTTACACGAATAGTTCACACTGGAACGTCACTAAGGTTATGTCCCGACCTATCACACACAAAGCAGGCAAATAACACACAGATGCTACCATTAAACAAAAGTTCTCATCACTACTGCAGGGTTTGGAGCAACCGCTCGTTTCATCACATCTCGTGGAAAGGTAGACGTACCTCAATCAAGTAAATGGTACAATGTGCCGACATCTAGTCGGAAAGCGGCATGTCTCAAAACATAACTTAATCAAAAGCTCCGGTCATACCAAGCATGGCACACTTGTCCAACGTAGCAGCAGGTCACACCGGTTAAACCTTATCAAGGTTCACAACCTGATACGGGACAGTCACACATCAAGCATCACAAACCTAACTCGCGGTAAACCATCAACACCTAACTGTGATCAATCAAGAAGGTTATCCAAAACGCTATATTTCTCTTGGCATCGATACCATTTCTCAACCCCTGATCAAAACACATCACAATCCGTCTCACCCAAATCATCATGTCAATGAGTCAACGGTTCTCAAAACCGGTGCATGGTTCAGTACGACCATGAACTCTACCGTCATCTAGTCGGACGAACGACGTTCAACAAAAAGGATCGATGGCCCTCTTATTGGAAATTTGTCAAAAGTAGGCGTCCTCCAAGATACCAAAACTAAGTGTACGACAATCACACTCGATAGCGAAATCCAATCCAAGATCGATCGACAAAGGTTATCCCAACCGGTGGTATTCCTTATCTCGTTGACACCCGTTCACGAGCTATCGATCAACACGACTTATAGTCAAGTCCACCCAAGTCACCACTCAAGGAGTAATCAACACGCACCGAGACCTCGATAATTTGAACAGATCGGAAACTAGCGCGGTTCCTTCAATCGTTCCTCGAATAATTCAAAACCAACAACGGTTAACTCTTATCTTTCCATGTGCTTATGCATGACACAAAACTTGACCTACCACACCACGCTTCGTTCGGTGCCATCTTGTTAATGGCCTGGAAACTTGTGGTAGTCGCCCTCGGCTATCTGTTGCCGGATTTCAACGTGAGTTGCTCTCACTTCTATGGCGTAACCTTATGGTTATGCTTAGTCCTCGCAGGACGTTTGGCGTTCGTTCTCCTTTTGCTGACAAAGGTACACCTCGGTACTCGGTTCTCGTTTTCCGCTTTCTGCTCCGATGAGAGTGTTGTATGATGTCCTTGTAACTCTCGGTGCTATCTATCGGTTCAGTGTGGCGCGAAGGATGTGACTCTTGTAATGTGTCTACTTGCTGTTGCGCGACGACACGCTCAGACAGGTCCTTCGTCTTTCTGACCTTTCTGACTGACGTTCGGTGCGATCGCTCTGCTGGCGTGAACCTGCATGGTTCCAGGATGTCGGCGTCGTCATTGGTCTTAGGTCAATTCCGACATTGACTTTGTGAAATGGGTAGTAATTTGATCGTATCTTCAGGGACGAACTTAGGGATTACCCTCTAATCCATCCTTACACATGCAACTCACCCTTGTCCAACTATTCGTCCATCGACCGAGGTGTTAAGACACGAAGGTCACTCTCAAAGGTTCGACTCTTAATATTTCAAACTTTTGGTAGGGTTCGGTGATTATGGGTTATGGGTCCACTGCGCTTCTACTGCGCTACTATGATCTTATCGTCACTCGGTCATATCTGATGACCGGTCGGACCGTTTATTGGTCAAGGCCGTAGTCTTTCTCTGCTCGGGTGTTCGATGCTGATAGCATTCAATGAACATTTGACGTTTCCCAACTCGGTTCTTAAAGTTCGATCAACACGTTCAAAATAGGGAGGGGGGGCTTTCAGTACGACAAGTTCTTAGGAACGAGAAGATTTGTTACCACACTTTCATCTCCTACATAAAGTAACCACAAAACGATACAACCAAGTGTAATACTCAAGTGTCAGCAGACACAACTCCAAAGATAAACAGTACATAGGTACTATAAGCGATCTCAAGATCGGTATCAAGTCCCTCAGTTCGGGGCCCGTCAATCGCGTACACTCGACCCCGTCGCATCGGAGGTCCTCCTCTCGGTGGGGGTGGAAGAATTTGCTGCTGTGACGGCACATTCTCTTATCGGCCCTCGTAGGCCGACCTGTGGAACGGTGTGTAGATCCATCACTCAACGGGCAGTCTCGTCCTAGATGTTCCAACTGCTTGCTCGAGGGCAAACTGTGCCACCAGTATCGTGTTTCTCCCTCAACTGGAAGGTCGCGAAAAAATATTCTCAAACGACTATCAGAATACTCCAAAAGTATTAAGGCTGCGGGTAATCCGCTCCAACCACACTACAACTGTTTCGGGGTCTGAACCCCCGGAATAGATTGGTGTACTTAATCTACAAAAATCCCTTAAAGTCTAGGTCGTATAACTGTCCATCTGGCCTGGCCTCTTGGTGGTGATTGCGTTAGCAGTGGGCACAGACTCTTGTGCCGGTGTTGTAGTCTCCTGCTGAGCGCTAAGCGCTGTTAGCACTGCGCGAACCACCTCATCGATGGGGGTCTCCTGAGTCGGCTCCGCGACTGGAGGAGCTCTAGGTGGTGACCCCACCGGTCCATCCTCAAAACTCTGGTGCTCTGTGGAAGCAGCACCATGGGCGCTCGCTGCCCCTGCCATACCAACAGCTGGTGTCTGGCTCTGCCCCGCAGCCGGGCGGCTCCGGGTATCCCTCGGGATATAAACACGTGACATCTCGTATACTCGCTGTGTTTATAACATATAGGTTCATATCTCCGTTTAACACAACCGGTCCGATTCATCATATCATGACGTTCTCGTTTGTCTCAAAACATCAATCAACAATGCACTCAAGCAAGTAGTTCAATCACGCAAGTAGTGAAATCAAGCAAGTAGTGCAATTAAGAAGTAGTTTAGTCGACTCCCACATGAGGATTAAATCTCAAGTAATACACACAAGGTACAAGGCAACAGGCATACCCCTCGACCGGGTATCTTCCCAAAACGCGGGGTCTAGTATCGTAACACGATCAAACTCATCAAAACTTATCATTTCTTTCCTTTCCACAGATTCTCAACACTTTAACTTTTATCCAACCTTCATGTCGATCTCGCGTCGTTACAACCCGATTCAGGCGTCCCCGAATCTCATTGTAACAACTTGACATCCAACCATCACGTTCGACTATAGTGGCGCCCCTGAGTCAACCCGTGATAGTGTAAACATTTCAGTTCTACATAAAATTTGGCATGACCTATTCGTATTTTCCACTAACCATCCGCTTACGCAGGATCATTAATAATCAATTTCACAAGGTATTCGGTACACCGAGTTCTCATGCTCATCAAAATACACAATTCAGTACACAGGGTTCTCATGCCCATCAAAATACACAATTCAGTACACAACGTTCTCATGCCCATCAAAATACACAATTCAGTGCACAGGGTTCTCATGCCCATCAAAATACACAATTCAAGAGTTCTCGTGCTCTGTATAGTACACCTTATCAGTAAGGTACCGCAGTACCACTCGGGTTTCTACCCTTTATTCACTAGTCATCAAATAGGATTATCATTCCAGCCTTAATTCTTAAGGAACAGTCAACATCTTAACCGAGTCAAAATTCCTGCAATTTCACTCTTAAACAGTTTAACACATCAATAAGTCAGGAAGTCAACACCTCAAAAAGTCAACCAATTGAGCAAATCAGTATTTCAAATCGACGAATCATGAAACTGCCCAACAATGTGGCAACACAATAAAGAAAAGGTTCACTCAACAACCAATTCATGGCGGTTCGATCATCGCTCGTTAGACCAACCTTGATCTCAACCATAGGCATCCCAGATCACTGAGGCATATCAATAGAGCTTACGACATGCGTAAAACAAATCACATACCATCAAAAGTTCCAACCTTTACGAAGGCGTTCGAGTCATGAGGATTGTCAACATTCCAACTCTACGTATCGAGTAATTCCGACTACGTCACTGAGTACCAAAGCTTAGACTCCCTAACTCTACCCACCTAATTGACGTGCAGTCTGAGGTTTTGAAAACACGTTCAAAATAAAACCTGTTTCAAATGAAACCAAGCTCTGATACCAAATTGTCACGCCCCAAATCCGGTTTTGATCGGACTCGAGACGTGACTTAAGGGAGAAGCAATTGTAATAATAAAATGTCATAAAAACAATAAATCCTCTAACAAACGGTTCATAAAGTTCATAGCAAATTCTTTTACAAAAAGGTTCATGACCGAAAAAAATCTGACCAAACGTCTTTAGGAGATAAGCACCCGGACACTAGAAGCTCCCTAGCCTCGAGTCTTCTAGTCATCACGCAAACCTGTAAAACAATCATGAACAAATAGGGTGAGCTTGCGCTCAGTAAGGAAAATGCATAACTAGGGCATCCTTTTAGTTTAACAACTAAGGTTTCACAAGTTTATTCAAATATTAATAAGGCGAGGGACCAAACAGATGATGAAATACGAAGGCAACCGAGTGTTTAACACTTTCAAAGAGTCAACATTAATCATAGGAAAATACGAGAATCAATGCGTTTCTTAAATAGTCAATAAAGGATAGGGTGCTCAATTAATGTCGTGGGGCATGATGTCGCCGCCCTCCGATCCACAATACTCGTTTTGTCATGTCGGATTTTCCCTCCGCCCAGAGGAGACGCATAACGTCGCAGAGACGTAGAACGTCGAGAATGCCGGAAATGTCCCTAGGAGGACACATATCATCGGGACTCTCGGAAACGTCTCCAAAGAACCATATGTCATCGGGACAAGTAGAATAATGTCGTGGGACATGAAATCGCCACCCTCCGATTCACAATACTCTTTGTGTCATATCAGATTTTCCCTCGGTCCAGAGGAGACGCATAACGTCGAGAATGCCGGAAACGTCCCTAGGAGGACACATATCATCGGGACTCTCGGAAACGTCTCCAAAGGACCATATGTCATGGGGAACCAAGGTATTGCTCCCGCAGGACGCATACACTTGGGTGAATCAACCAATAACCATCCCCGCAGGGTAAACCAACCGATTGCCCCGCAGGGTAAACCAACCGATTGCCCCGCAGGGTCCAATATCCAATGCCCTGTAGGGTCCAGTAGTCGATGCCCCGCAGGGTCCAATAATCAATGCCCCGCAGGGTCCAATAGTCGATGCCCCGCAGGGTCCAATAATCAATGCCCGCAGGCTCCAATAACCGATGCCCCGCAGGGTCCAATAACCTATGCCCCGCAGGCTCCAACAATTCCAATCATTATCCCACAAGATCTGCTACACACCAACGACTATAACACCACCGGATTACCCCCCCCCCCCCCCCCCCCGGTGTAAGTACTATACCGAAGAATCAAACATCTTAAGAATAAGAATAAGGGAAACACACAATGACACAACAACCAACCGACGCTTATCGAATCACACTTTCACCACAACACACCAAAGACATCCATTCAATCCTTATACTTACCAGTCACGATCCACCGGTCCATCGATCACCTGATCGTACCGTTTGGCACAATCAGTCATACTCGATCATCCGCTCAAGCATTCAACCATTCAATATTTATTCAATCAACCAATCATGTAAACATTCAATCAATCATTTAAACACTCAATCAATCATTCAAGCATAACATTTAACTAGTTTCATTAGACTCTTAATTATCCTAATGACTAGAAAACAAGCATGTGAATCTAACACAACAACTAATCCGAGGGCTCATCAAAGCCTCTCTACCAGTAAAACAATTTCCAAGTATTGAAAGCGAGTTACACTAGTTATTCTCATCCTACGCATGCATACTAGACACATCCGGTTATTAGTAATTGAAGGACGATTATTATAGTTATTCGCATCCTATATGCAATTCTAGGACCTTTCCGATTTTATTAACCTAATAGGCATACTAAGTGTTATTTAAACGAGAAGTTAAAACTTTCCCTACCTTATGGTCTTCCTCTAAATACTCTGCTGAAAAGTCGATTTGCCCCTACTCCGTTCTTCACACTGGTTCCGGAGTGGTCTTCGTCTTCTCGGGCGAAGTCCAAGCTCTCGGGCGAAGTTCAATCTGAGTTCAACAGATAAAGGTCCAATAAGTCCCGGTAGCTGTCCAAAGGTCCTCTTAAATGTACAATTTTAAGTCAAATAATTAGATTAATTAATTATTTAAACTGATTTTAAAAACATTTTTATTTGAAAACTGGGTTGACCCGGATCTGAGCCCGAACCCAGTCCAGACCTGACCCGGACCCGGCCCCAGATCCAGACCCTAGACCTGGGCCTGGCCCAAGGGTTCTCTTCTGGCCCAAACCAAAACTGGCCCTAGAGCTTACCGAGGCCCAAACCTAACTCTGGCCCAAACAGTCCCGTTTTTGTGTCCGGCGTCCTCGAGCAACTCTGGCGAAGTCGCCGGCCTCGACACGGTGGAGGGCAGTCTCAGGTGAGGTCGAAGGGGAAGGGAAAGTCGCCGGGAAGAACGCTAGAACTCAGGCGACTTCGTGGCCGTTTCGACCGTGGCTGGAGGGCGGCCAAGCGCTCCTTGTTCCAGATCTGGCAAGGCGAGGTTCGCCGGCGTGAGGATCGCGTTGGACTCGGGTTTCAGGCGACGAGGCTCGCTCAAATCGAGCTCGTCATCGCGAGTTCTCGGCTGGAGTGTGGTCGGAGAAGCTGGAAGTGGCGAGAGAGGGAGAGGTCACGGACCGAATCGTCCATTTCGTCTCCGGCGAGATTGGGCTCAGGGCGAAGAACGGAAAAGGTGTTTGGGTACGACGTCGATTTGGGGACGGAGGTGCTAAAAGAGGCGAGGGAGAACAGGTTCGAGGGGGGAGAGAAGTTTGGGAGGTCTGAGATGGGGGAGAGAAGTGAGATCGAGAGAGAACAGGAGCGTCTCGGTATTCGTGCGACTGCTAGACGAAGAAGAAGCTCAGAGGCATGGCTTTAGGGTTTGAGCTCGTGGGCCTTGGGCCCGGGCTTCATGGTTACGCGGAGTGCTGGCCCGGTCTGCTTCCACAATTCCCTTTTTTTTCAATTCTTTTCTTTTCTTTCCCCCCTTTTTTTTGCAATCGAATCAATAATCGACTCGCTTCCCAACTCAACGACGTCTCCTACGATAAATTATCGAAATAAAAATTCAGGTCTTTACAATATGTGTGTGTGTGTTTTCTTTATTTATTAAAATTAGAAGAAAGAAAATACATTAATGTCTAGTTTGACTAGAATTAAGGAACCAAGACACGTTCTTTTGCTAGGTTTCATATTCTAATTGGAATTGGTTTATAGTAAACCTATCCCTATAAGTAAAGGACATGTGGGGCCGAAAGTTACAACCCATAAAGCTGAAAATTTCGGGTACCCTTTTCGAGAGCAAGAATGAAATTTATTCAACGCTACTAGAAAGGTCAAGTTGTGTTGGGTCTGGATGTAGAGTATGAACATACAATCACAACGGAAGAAAATAACTCGAGACCAGGCATAAATAACTACCACGATTATATTCAAAAAACAAAACTGAAATCACCATTTCTTACCAAATCAAGAACAATGGGTAAGGAATGATCGGGCTTCAGTCTCCAAGATGCCTACATATCCTCCTAGGAATCGAAGCCACTTAGTTCTAAGCTTAAAGGACTCAAGAACATAAATATAGAGGAAAAGAGAAGCTTGGCCGAAATTATGGGGAGAGAGGAGGAGAAGTTGTTCTTCCTATTTTTATGTTATATCTCTTATGTTGAAAGGATGACCCTTATGTCAATTTAATCCCATCAACATAATAAACTAATAGTAAATAAGACAAGTATAGTGTAAAATAGTTAAAAGTTTGTAGTGGGTAGTTGGATTGAATCACCAACTACCTAATCTAACTAATTAGTTAGAACCATCTAGTTAAGAACTAAATAGTTAGTTCCTGGGGCCTTTGGTGGCATGGGTCGCCCATGGACCTCGCAGGTGATGGCCCGTGGTCATCTTGACGAGGTCCCGTGACGTGCTCATCGCCTCCATGCCTTCCATCCCGGATATGTCCAACAATATCCGACGAGATCCTTCCCAGGACTTCAAGTCTTGTCTCGATTCATAAAGTCCTAATTACTTACGGGCACATGACCAAAAGCCCAGTTTTGGTCATGTCCCGTGTCAACTTCCCGCTTGACCATTCTCCATCAGTGTGTTAATGAGTTTTATCCTCCGGCATGACCCTTAGTTTTATCCATGTCGGTAGATCAACGTAAAATCAAATTTTACTTGATCCTACATAAGTGGAAACTAACGAGACTTTAGTATTGTCTGACACTGCATAACGAATCGATCCTTGTCGATTCTAACCTTTCTGACGTCTATGTCACTATATTTTGTCACTAGATACCCTGATTGAGATAAGACATATAACCGTCATCCTTAGTATTCTCAATCACTGTTACTTGATATGTGAGACGACTAAATCTTTGATACCCAGTATCATGTGCATAACCATGCTATTCTTTCAGTCAGTCTCGATCAAGCGGCCGAGAACCGATATCTTTCACATACCGTAGTATGATGGTTAAACCCCTTAGCCGTCTTCCGTGTCACTCATGCAGTCCGTCCCCAAGCCATACATGGTCATAATGGAAACCCTGTCACAAGCAACGTTGGTTCAAGTCAAACTCAGTTGTTTACTTAATAACAACCACAAAGACTCCTTGGTCTAAGGATACATGACAATCTACGATATTGAATATGTTCATGACTTGATCTATGGAACATATTCATGTCGGTTCGTCCATATCATGTCCCACATGATATCTATGATTAGACTACAGAATCTCATTCCAATGACTAATAGAACGTGAGCCATAAAGAGTCATCTTTCATACTAGTCGCTGCTACTAATGCTTTATTGACTAGGGACCCATCAAGTGTAATTCCTCTCGATCTATGCTTCTATTTCACATGGTGGACATATATCAGAACACACTTTGATATATTACTCCAACACATAAGTAATATAATTCCTCGTTACTTTTATTGAAAACAATGATATATACATTTCGAGATTTATGATTGAACTAACGACACTAAGACTAACATTTTCCTACTTTTCCTTGTTTCAATCTAAACTCCAATATATTCCTTTTGACTCTACATGTCCCACATGATTAGGCAGTGAAAGTGCCTTAGTCAATGGATCGACTATTTTATCATATGTTGCAATATAGGTGATCTTCACTTCATCTCGGTTCAATATTTATCTGATAAGGTGGTAACGCCGTAGTACATGACTGGATTTTTTTAATGAAATTTGGGCTCTTTAGCTTGCACAATGGCCCTTGTGTTGTCGTAAAATAGATTCACCAGGTTGGACGGGTTTTTAAATACGCCCAACCCTGCCGTGAATTTTCAAACCCATATAGCCTTCTTAGATGCCTCTACAACACCTATGTACTCAGCCTTTGTCGTAGAGTAAGGGAAGGTGTCTCACTTTCACCCTCTCCCAGCTGAAAGCACCGCCATTCAGCATAAACACATGTCCCGACTAACTTCTCAAGTCATATGGGTCTATTTGGAAACTAGCATCTATATATCCATTGGCAACTAGTTCAATATCATCTTTCCCCTGGTACAAAAGACGTCCTATCTTGTACATGTCATGGCACATATGATCGATCCTTCCCCCTCCCATCCTGGAGCTTGGGATTCATATAGTCCTTTTCATCTCATCAGGTGTCATAGGACATTGAGTCTTGTTGAGATAAATGTCATGACGAGCGGGTAAGAGTCCTTCCTTTTAATCGACCATTGAGAACCTACTCAATGCCTTATTCACATAGGTGCTCTGACTTATACCCAAGACCATCTTGGCTCGATCTCTATATATCTTAACATTTAAGATATAAGCAGCATCACCTAAGTCCTTTACTGAGAAACACTTCCTCAACCAAGCTTTTAGTCTCGTGCAAGGTTGGGATATCGTTTCCAATGAGCACCAGAAAGGTAATCTTGCTCTCACTAGCCTTCTTATAAATTCAAGGTTCATGCTCGTTCTTGATAGAGCTAGATCCAGTCATAGCTTCATAAAAGTGAAGTTTCCAACTCCGAGAAGCTATTTTCAATCCATAAATGGATTTCAACAACTTACATATTTTTCCCTTATTCTTCAGATCAGTAAAACATTCCGGATGACACATATAAACGTCTTCCATTAAACTTCCCTTAAGAAAGCGGTTTTGACATCCATTTGCCATATCTCGTAATCATGATACATAACTGTGGCAAGAAGAATCTGGATCGATTTGACCATAGACACTGGTGAGAAGGTTTCCTCATTGTCAATCCCTTGGATTTGTCTATAACCTTTCGCCACCAGTCGAGCTTTATAGGTCTGAGGGTTGTTGTCCATGTCCATCTTCACCTTGAATATTTATTTGCATCCGATGGTCCTTACACCATCGATGGAATCAACCATTTCCCAAACACGATTGTCCTACATGTATTGCATTTCCTCCCTCATGGCTCTTAGCCATAATTCGGAGTCGGGTCCATCCATTGTGACTTGAAATGTGGTTGGATCCTCTTGATCCACCATAAGCTCACCGTTACCTCTAGACACAAAGTAACCATATATTGGAGGTGGACGATTGACCTTCCAGTTTTCCTTGGACATTCCGGAATTGCTACAAGAATTGGTCCTTGCTCTACGATCATCTCTGGCTCTTATCTTTCTAATGGACTATCAAGTGGTTCAGATGGATCTGTACCATCCTAAATTTGTTCAAGATGTACATTCCTCCTATTGACATCTTTGGAAACAAACTCCTTTTCCATAAAGACCCCACCCGAGTGACGAACACTATGTTCTTACTAGGTTTGTAGAAGTAGTATCACCTTGTTTTTTTGGGACAACTCACGAAGGTGCATTTCTCTAATCTTGGTTCGAGCTTAGTCGAAACAAAATGTTTCACATAAGCCTCGCAACTCCAAATCTTCAGGAAGGACAAAACGGGCTTCGTCCCGTACTATTGCTCAAATAGTGTCCCTTTCACAACCTTCGTTAGAGCCTGATTCACAATGAATGCGGTCGTCTCTAGAGCATGACCCCAAAAAGAGATTGCGAGATCAGTCCAACTGATCATGGATTGGACCATGTCTAATTATGTCCAATTTCGCCGTTCGGCTACACCGTTCAATTGCGGTTACCCGGGAGGATTCCATTCTAAAAGGATCCCGCTCTCCACCAAATGATCTAAAATCTCTAATGTTAAGTATTCTACACCTCGATCTGATCGAACTTCCTTAATACCTTTCTGGAGATGGTTTTCTACTTCAGTCTCAAACTCTTTGAATTTATCAAAATCTTAAAAATTATGTCTCATTAAATAGAAATAATCATATCTACTGTAATCGTTAGTAATTATGATAAAGTAGCTAAAACCTCTCATGGCAGGCGTACTCATTAGACCACACTCTCCCGGGTGTATTAGCCCTAATATGTCACCCGCCCTTTCACCGCGACTGACCAAGGGCGCTTTAGTTAGTTTGCCTATTAAAGAAGCCTTGCACCTATCAATCGAATGAAATACAAATGGACTTTAAAATTCCACACTTCTGAAGTGTTGATATGTAATAACCACTCCCGGTCAACGCCAGTCAAACCTGCGAAAAACAGGAAAATTTTAAAATTTTAAGACTGACACTGAATTGAACATAAAATTGACCCCGAGGGTCATACCGGATTTAAGATGACCCCGATATCGACCAAAGTGAGTTCCGGGGGACTCAGGGCAACTTTCTGATCAATTTGGGAAATGTTGACTTTTCGTTAGAAAAGTCAACTGAGCGACGTTTTGGTCCATTCGAGAACCGTTTTGGGTCCAAAAATCTTAGCCGTCGTCGTAGCGGTCTTAGTTGAGCCGTTTCCTTGTAGCCTGTCAAGTTTCGTAATTTATTGGAAAAAGTGCCCGTTCGGGGCCCGAAACGTCCGATTTTCGCGAATCTGATTGGAAAATATCTAGTAGATATTTTCAAACGGTGTGGACCCACCTTTCCACTTGTCAAACAAGTGGTGGTGTTAGTTTTGGGGGGAAAATAAAGAAGACACCCCTTAAGGGGGTTCGGCCATATCAAATCAAAAAGGAAAAAAAAGAAAAGAAAAAGAGAGATAGTTTTAGAGAGAGAAGGAGAAGAGAGAAAAGGGAGAAAAGAGAGAGAAGCTAGGGTTTGGACAACTATTCACGAGCTTCCCACCCTTGGATCGTCTCAACGTTGCAAGAATCGAACTCTCCTCATCGTACTCTACGGTAATCACTAAACCGATCGTCGATTTGTTTGATTTTGAAAGTTATGGTTTGAGTAAAACTATTAGTTTAGGTTGGGGGAATTGTTGGAGACGTTTTGGAGATGTTTGGAGGTGAAGGGGAACGTTTTCCGGTGACCGGAAGCTCGGGAGGAGCTCCGGCCACCGTGGGTGGTGGACGGCCGGCCATGGGGTGGCTGGCCGGAGCTGGGACCAGCCACCACCATGGTGTCCGGGCCCCAATTTGAACCCTAGGGCCCACAGCCAAGTTGGTCCGGGTGGGGCCCACGTGCTCGGGTGATCGGGTTTAGTGTTCGGGTGGTTTAGAACGTTCCCCGGACCATTTATCCACAACCGAATCGAAAATTGGAATTAAATTGCGAAAGTTGTAATTATCGGGTTTAGAAACTTTAAACGTTAATTAATTGACTCGGAGGTCGGAATTTGATTCCGTCGAGTGCCTAGGAACCCTTGAATTATTCTAAGACCGTAGAAACGAAAACGGGAATTTTCGGAGCCTCGGAAGGGCATTTCCAAAACCCGGGCAGATTCGCCATGTCGGGCGAATCGGGCTTTTCCGAGTCCTTTATCGACAATGTTGAGTAATTGGGAAGTTTGGGAGTGATCTACATTTTCGGGGTTACGTTTGGGCGTTAAGTTTATTGAATTTCAGCTTATTCCTGCGAGTTTAAAAGTACCTTAAAATTGTATTCTTTTAGATCGTGCTGCAGACCGAGGGAAAGGGAAGCTAGGCGAGTGACTGAGATCACGCCGGAGCTCGTTGGTTAGCTTTTGGAGAACACGCACGAGGTAGGGAAAAGTAGCCGGATCTCGGCCCTGACTAGGGAAAGTTAACTGTAGAAATGCATGTGACACTTGGGGTGTCGTGGGTTAAGTAGGTTATCGAATATTAGAAATGCATGTGACACTTGGGGTGTCGTGGGTTAAGTAGGTTATCGAAGATTGGAAATGCATGTGACACTTAGTAGTGTCGTAGGAGCAGAGAACCTATCGATGTTAGAATTACTGGAGGCATATGACCATGCCCGGAGGTTGATTGTGAACTTATCGATATTAGGAGTACTGGAGGCATATGACCATGCCCGGAGGTTGATTGTGAAACTGTTGATATTAGGACTGTTGGAGGCAGTGGTTATGACGGAGGTTGATTGTGTATTTTGTGTCTTGGGTGGCCATGAGAGCCCGTACTTTACTGCTATGTCTTGGGTGGCCATGAGAGCCCGTACTTTACTATTGTGTCTTGGCTGGCCATGAGAGCCGTGTTTTACTGCTGTGTCTTGGGTGGCCATGAGAGCCCGTACTTTACTGTTGTGTCTTGGGTGGCCATGAGAGCCGTGTTTTACTGTTGGTGTCTTGGGTGGCCATGAGAGCCCGTGTTTTACGGTTGGTGTCTTGGGTGGCCGTGACTGCCTGTGGAGTTGTTGAACCCGTGTCTTCACTGTTGGCGTGTCTTTGGAAGCCGTGAGTGCCTATGGGGTTGTTGAACCCGTGTCTTTACTGTTGGTGTGTCTTGGGAGGCCGTGAGTGCCTGTGGGGTTGTTGAACCCGTGTCTTTACTGTTGGTGTGTCTTGGGAGGCCGAGAGTGCCTGTGGGGTTGTTGAGCCCGGGAGTTATTGTTGGTGTGTCTTGGGTGGCCATGAGTGCCCGTGGGGTTGTTGAGCCCGTGAGTTACTGTTGGTGTGTCTTGGGAAGCCGTGAGTGCCCGTGGGGTTGTTGAGTCCGTGTTTTACTTTTGGTGTCTTGGGTGGCCATGTGTGCCTGTGGATTGTTGAACCTGTGTTGTTGCTGTTGTTGAACTTTGCTTGTGATTGTGATTGTGGTTACCTGAGGTTGGAAACCCGACTTTGTGTCGGGGAAGTTGCGTGGTGTGGCTAGCCTCCCGACTAGGATCGGGGGAAGCGGAGAGGTTGTGGGCTAGCCCCCCGACTGGGATCGGGGGAAGGATTGTGAGGTTGGTGGTGTAGCTAGCCTCCCTACTGGGATCGGGAGAAGCGGAGAGGTTGTGGGCTAGCTTCCCGGCTGTGTGTCGGGAGAAGTTTCGTGGGTTGCGCGGGTGTGGCTAGCTTCCCGAAAGAGGTCAGGGGAAGGGGAGAGGTTGTGGACTAGCCTCCCGATAGAGATCGGGAGAAGTTTGCGCGGCAAGTCGACCGCCTGACCTGACTGGGATCGGTAAAAGCGCGAGAGACACAGATGGGGTTACTGAGCAGCTGGCGTGCGATCCTTTGTGATCTTGTTTGGTGTGCGATCCTTTGTGATCTTGGGTGTTGCGTGGCTGTCTGTCGTGTCTTTGGAGGAGGTCGTCGATCATTGTGTCGGGTCTATTTTACGTGTCCGAGTGTTGAGTCGGTTGAGGAAGGTGTCAGTGGGTGTGTGTCAGTCGGAGTATTTGAGTTGGGGATGGTGATCCCCGGTGTTGAGTTTGTTGTTGGTGTTACCGGCATTGTCTGCTAAGTATGCCGTAGTCAATCTGTTATCCGTGGTGATGAGTGAACGCTCACCCCTAGCTGCTTTTCCTACAGGTACCGGTCGCAGGTTGGACTAGGTGAGCTTCTGAAGCTTGAAGAGCTAGGAGCGGGATTCTGGGTTTATTTTGAGTCTAGCGACGGATACCATACTTTTGTCCACTTGTTGGGACGTATTTTAAGTTATAAATATTATTTTGTTGAACAAATGGTGTTTTTAAAGTGGTTTAATGTAAAAGGTTTCAAAATGTTTTATTGTTTTAAAAGTTCACGTCCTGATTTCGGTTTACTGAAATTGGGGCGTGACATGATATGCGTTTTTTTGTTTATGTGGCTCAAACGACAATGTCATGTTAGAGTTCGGTTTAAATCGTCAGATTTAGACCTCGTAGTATTAACGTCATAAATAGAGCTTGAGACATTGTTACCCATATCTAATGTGTACAATCCTCCAAGAGTGTTAGCACTAGCATAAAACATATCATTGCATAGAATATTGAAAATCAAAACTATATCCTTCCTTGTCTAACATGGATACAGATATATTGTTCCTACTTAAAAGTAGCTATGCAGTATACATTATATAGCACAAAACTAGGCTGCTCGACAAAGCATGACTTATGGATCCTACAGTAGTTTCCACAACTCTAAGGTCCACTTCGCACTTTTCAAGCTTCTACCAGTTTCCAGCTACTGCACGTCAGTGCATATGTGAGATTCAGCCCCGGTATCCAATACCATGAATCTTTGGAAGTGGAGAGATGCATCTCTATAAACTTAATACTCGATGAAGGCGCGATCCCATCGCCCTTCCTTAATAACATCCAGGCTACTCGATGAAGGAACAATCCTACCGCTCTTCTTCAGATCATCGAGGCTACCTGATGAAGACGCGGCCTCACCGCCCTTCTTTAGATTATCCGTGAATATCCTGTAATCCCAGTTTCAATTACCAGACTGTTGCTAGTAGAAACAAACATTCTCAGTAGTAGAAACAGACATTCTCGGAGGGTTAGGAGTAACTGGGTGTCTTATCTTACCTACTAGTGCGCAGGGCCCCCACCTAGTTTCCTTCTTGAAACTGGTTCCATTATTGATCATCAAAATTTCCTTGAATCCCCGATCCTTGATATTCTTCTCAACAGTTACTGACATTTCATGTAACTCTGATATGTCCTCAAGGAAAGCCTTGTCAAGGACATATTCTTTGTATTTAGATTTGATGACTATCATCAAATCTCTGTACCAGTCCAAGTAGTTTGTCCCATTCCGCTTGACCCCGTCAAGAATGGGTTTCAACGACAAACTACTACTATTCGCTGAAGTATTTTCCATTTGATCTCCACGAAAAAAAATTAATCAGTGACCTGAATAAATTTTATGAAGATCAAGTCTAAACACCAACCAGATTCTAAACCTTTAGAATCTAGAACCAAGATCCTTGATTCACTCGATCAAGCTGAAGGAAGCCTCACCACTTAATCGAGTTATGTAGGTAGGACCCCGTCCAATCACATCCAATGTGGCTCTTATATAGGGTATGTACATTCGTACACGGCTTACCCTATCTGATACCCTAGCTCAACCCTGGCTGAGTATCGTAGTCGGGTCCACTAATTTTCAATTATGGCCCGACACTATGCACATTCTCCTCTAAGGCGCACGACCCCCACATATGTCGTCTAAACCTACTATCCGCTTTCCCATGGATGCTTTGCTAAGGCACACGACACCCATAGGACGGGGAAGTAGTGAGCTATTGAGAATTTGGGAGGTATTCGACATGACCCGAATTTCACTTGTTCAGTTGTGTTTAAAACTTTTAGGCACATACTAGATGCGATGATTACATCAACTACATATCGATGTAATGATGCCTCCAATTATATCCAATGTAATTCTTCCTTTGAACGTGTCAACTACATCCAATGCAAAGACGGTTCTAAGGTCTCACATCACAATGATCAAAAACCAATTTTATCTTTGCATGTGAGGTGATATGCTAGGAATATAGAGTTAAGCATGCGATTCTAACAAACATTTTGTCACGCCCCAATTTCAGTAAATCGAACTCGGGACGCGAACATTTTAAAATAATAAAACAATTTGAAACCTTTTACATAAATCACTTTAAAAGTGCCCTTTGTTCATCGAAAAATAATCATTTAATCATTTACAACTTAAAGGTACGTCCCAACAAATGGACAAAACATGGTATCCGTCGCTAGACTCAAAATAAACTCAGAATCCCGCTCCTAGCTCTTCAAGCTTCGGAAGCTCACCTAGTCCAGCCTACGACCGGTACCTGTAGGAAAAGCAGCTAGGGGTGAGCGTTCGCTCACCACCGCGGATAATAGACTCACTACGGCATAATTAGCAGACAATGCCGGTAACACCAACAACCAACTCAACACCGGGGATCACTATCCCCAAACTCAAGTAACCCGACCGACACCCACACACTGATACTTTCCTCAACCGACTCAACACTCGGACACGTAAAGTAAACCCGACACAACGATTGACGACCTCCTCCAAAGACACGATAGACTACCACACAACACCCAAGATCACAAAGGATCGCACGCCAAACAAGATCACAAAGGATTGCACTCCTGTCAGCTGCTCAGTGCCGGTTTCTAACCGGCTGGGCTCGAGTTTGCCCCACGCGCTTTGCCGATCCCTATCAGGCTCTAGGCGGTCGACCTGTTGGCGATAAACCGAGCTACTTTTCCGATAGCTAGTCGGAAGGGGAGCTGCCCTTTCCATCGCCTAAAAACGCTCACAACCTTCCGAGACTCGAACTCGGTCAGGCTAGCCAAAGAACGCTCGCAACCTGCCGAGACTCGAACACAGATCAGGCAAGCCAAAGAACTCTCGCAACTTACCGAGACTCGAACTCGGGCAAGCCAGCCAAATTCCACACCACTTCCCGACACACAGTCGGGTTACTAACCTCGGGCAAACACAATCACAATCACAAGCAAAGTTCAACAAACAGCAACAACACAGGTTCAACACTCCACAGGCACTCATGGCCACCCAAGACACCAACAGTAAAACACGGACTCAACAACCCCACGGGCACTCACGGCCTCCCAAGACACACCAACAGTAACTCCGGGCTCAACAATCCCACGGGCACTCATGGCCACCCAAGACACACCAACAGTAACTCACGGGCTCAACAACCCCACGGGCACTCACGACCACCCAAGACACACCAATAGTAACTCACGGGCTCAAAAACCCCACGGGCACTCACGGCCACTCAAGACACACCAACAGTAAAGACACGGGTTCAACAACCCCACAGGCACTCACGGCCTCCCAAGACACACCAACAGTAAAGACACGGGTTCAACTACCCCACGGGCACTCATGGCCTCCCAAGACACGCCAACAGTAAAGACACGGGTTCAACAACCCCACGAGCACTCATGGCCACCCAAGACACGCCAACAGTAAAGACACGAGTTCAACAACCCCACGGGCACTCATGGCCACCCAAGACACAACAGTAAAATACGGGCTCTCATGGCCACCCAAGACACAACATACACAATCAACCTCCGGCATAACCAATGCCTCCAACAGTCTTAATATCAACAGTTTCACAATCAACCTCCGGGCATGGTCATATGCCTCCAGTACTCCTAATCTCGATAAGTTCGCAATCAACCTCCGGGCATGGTCATATGCCTCCAGTAATTCTAATAACGCTAAGTTCTCTACTCCTACGACACTACTAAGTGTCACATGCATTTCCAATATTCGCTATGTTCCCGTATCATGCCTTTCTAATATTCGATAACCCACTTAACCCACGACACCCTAGTGTCACATGCATTTCTACTGTTAACTTTCTCTAGTCAGGGCCGAGATCCGGCTACTTTTCCCTACCTCGTATATGTTCTCCAAAAGTGCCCAAATAAGCCCCGGCATGATCTCAGTCACTCGCCTAGCTTTCCTTTGCCTCGGCCCGCAGCACGATCTAAAAGAACACAATTTTTAGGCACTTTTAAACTCGCAGGAATAAACTGAAATTCAATAAACTTAACGCCCAAACGTAACCCTGACAATGTCGATCACTCCCAGACTTCCCGATTACTCGACATTGTCGATAAAGGACTCGGAAAAGCCCGATTCGCCCGACATGGCGAATCTGCCCGGGTTTTGGAAACGCCCTTCCGGGGCTCCGAAAATTCCCGTTTTGTTTCTAACAATCATAATTAAGTTTACTTGTTCAGATGCACTTGACGGGAACAAATTTCGGGGTCTGAGCCTTCCCGATTTCGTAATTTAAGTTTCCAATCGCTTTTTCCGAGATTCTAGGAATCACCTACATAATTCGCTCCGGGTGTGAAAACATCGTCCCGGGAGTCAATCACGACCGTCACAATTTCCAAACCACCAAAACCCGACCATGTGGGCCCCACGGCCACACATGGCCGTGTGTGGTTCAACCGGCTGGCCGGTCACGGTCATGGATGGCCGGACCATGGCCGGTCATTTCCCTCACCGGTGGCCGGATTCCGGCGACCGGCCGGAGCTCCGACGAGCCTTCGATCGCCGGAAAAATATTTAATTTCTCAAAACAGTTTTGACAACCCCAAAACTAAACCATTTCTCACTGTAACCTCTTATATCCAAATCAACACAACACTAATCTATATCAAAACCCACAACCCACTTTCAATATATCAACAATTATATGATACACTGCTTCTCCGTGGGAGAATAAAGGGACAATCTTCTTAATAAGATGAGCATTAATTGCTCCTTTAAGATGAACACTAATGACTATCATTACAGCAACCAAGATGAGGAGCATTAAATGGCTTCTAAAATAGTAACTAAAAAAGGCCTACCTTGTGGTTGTCAAACGGTGATGACAACACTCACGGTGTGTGCACAATCACACCAGCTCCAGATGTAGAAGAAGAGCACAACCTCTTCTCGGTTCAAAGTTTCTCTCTTCTTCTTTTTTTTCTATTTTTGTTTCTCTCTACAAGGTGTGGCCGAACACCTCTTAAGCCTCAAATTTATTTTCCCCCCAAAACTAACACCACCGCTTGTTGGACAGGTGGCAAGGTGGGTCCCACACCTTTTGGAAAATATCTACTAGATATTTTCCAATCAGATTCGCGAAAATCGGACGTTTCGAGCCCCGAACGGGCACTTTTTCCAAGAAATTACGAAACTTGACGGGCTACAAGGAAACGGCTCAACTAAGACCGCTGCGACGACGGCTAAGCTTTTTGGATCCAAAACGGTCCTCGAATGGACCAAAACGTCGCTCGGTTGACTTTTCCCGCGAAAAGTCAACATTTCACAAATTGATCAGAAAGTTTCCCTGAGTCCCCCGGAACTCACTTTGGTCGATATTGGGGTCATCTTAAGTCCGGTATGACCCTCGGGGTCAATTTAGGTTCAATTGAGTGTCTGTCTTAAAAAATTTAAATTTTCCTGTTTTTCGCAGGTTTGACTGGCGTTGACCGGAAGTGGTTATTACACATTTAGAAGCACTCATGCAAAAATAATCCAATAAAAAACGATAAACGTGCACATAATAGCCCCCTAAACTAACTCCCACTCGCTTCTTGAGCTCCACCGATTCCAAGCCGATGCCAAGACCCGAAAAGCACCAATTAATCTTTATTGCCCTTTATTCGTCTTGAGAAAAAGATTACAATTGAATACACGACTCGCAGGTCGGGGAGTAATGATTATTACAAATAAGTGGTACAACAACCACACCTCGAAATATAATTACACGGTAACTCTAACTGCTCGCAGGCGATGAAAATCGATAAATTAAATCAATACAACCTGGGTCTATTACGTGCACCATGCCAACATCACATCACACATCGTGTTATCAAACAAGCATGTTATTAAACATCGTGTGATTTTACGGTTTTAGTTAATTTCCAAGTTTTGAAAAAGGTTCAACGCTCAGTTTATCGAAACCACTCAAAATTGAAACTTTTAAACGTTTGAGTTCGTCAAAACGATTCTAAACTTGTCATGACTAACTAAACAGTTTGGCCCCGACATTCCGACCATCCAAGGTCACGGCTCGGCCTAGCTCCGTCCAATAGAGCCCCGTTCGGTCACGAGATTGGCTCCCCGAGAGTCCCGTTCTCATGACCCAAAAGATCCAAAAAAAATCAAAATTTTCAGATTTGAATAAACTTTAAAAACTAATTTTTTTTATGGAAACAGATCCATAAGAAAGAATTTAAATCATGTTATCAAACAACATGAAAAAAACAAGTAGAAATGAAACACAAGAAAACTCTTGTGAATCCCGGAGGTAGCCTCCAGGCCTTCCATCTCGGATATGTCCAACAATATCCGACGAGATCATTCCAAAGACTTTAAGTCTTGTCTCGATCCGTAATGTCCCGTGTCAACTTTCCGCTTGGCCATTCTCCATCAGTGTGTTAATGAGTTTCATCCTCTAGTGTGACAATAGGTTTATGCATGTCGGTAGATCAACATAAAATCCCATTTTACTTGATCGTATATAAGTGGCAACTGATGAGACTTTAGTATTGCTTGACATTGCATAACGAATCGACCCTTTTCAATTTCAAGCATTATGTTTTCTATGTCACTATCCTTTTATCACTAGATATCTTGGTTGAGATAAGGCATAGAACCGTCATCCTTATTATTCCTAATCATTGTTCCTTGATATGTGACATGACTGAGTATTTGATACCTAGTATCATGTGCATTGCCATGCTATTAAGTCACTCTCGATCAAGCGGCCGAAAACCGATATCTTTTCCATAACGTAGTGTGAGGGATAAATCCCTTAGCCATCTTTGATGTCACTCATGCAGTTCGTCCCCAAGCCAATCCTGGCCATTATGGAAACCCTATCACAAGAAACGTTGGGCTCTGGACAAACTCAGTTGTTTACTGCATAGCAATCACAAAGACTCCTTGGTCTAATGATACATGACAAGCTACGACATTGAATATGTTCATGAATTGATCAATGGAACATATTCATGTTGGGTCGTTCAATATCATGTCCCCTATGATATCTTTTTTCAGACTCTGAAATCCCATTCCAATGAGTAATAGAACGAGAGCCATAAAGAGTCATCTTTCATACTAGTCGCTTCTAGTGAAGCTTTATTGACTAGGGACCCATGAAGTGTAATTCCTCTCGATCTATGGTTCTACTTTGCATGGTGGACATATATCAGAATAAACTTCGATATATTACTCCAACACATAAGTAATATAATGCCGCTTTACTTTTATTGAAAACGATGATATGTACATTTGGAGATTTAAGATTGAACTATGGGTACTAAGACTAACAAGTTGTGGATTCATCTTACTTCTGTGGATGTCGTTAGAGGAAAAATGTGTGGGTGCCTCGACCTTTCTACCCAAAGGTCCTATTTTTCGAACCAACAAGCTCAAGTATCATCCATTACTCGTCATCGAGGTAAACACTTAAATACTTTTTGTAGGTTATAAGATTCGTGATGCATTTGAATCTAGGTTATAAGATTACTTCATAAATAAAATTTTATTTTCCATGGTGTTTGCGAAACACGTAATCCTACAAACGCGGACACATTCCCTTTGCCTTTGTTCCTCACAACTTTGGCCCAATATGACCCATAGAACGAACATCTACATCCATACTGGTCCCATCAATGCTAACTGTCGGTGTACAACCCGTACTCGTCCACCTAGGTTCCCTTGCTAGATTCGCTTAAAACTGGTCCAACTGGTGAATAAGGTGGGAGGAAAGTATCATATAGTCCACTTCAGTTGATTTTTCATAATTGTCCACCAATGTTTCCATGTGAACTTGTATTTTTCATCCCTCCTAAACATCTCCTCAACCAGCTCCATCACTTAGTCATCAGACTATTGTAGTTTTCTGCTCTAGGACAAATCCACATTGACATGTTACAAATATCCTTGTGAGTTAATAACTAAGTTGGAAAATGTTTTATTATCATTAAGTTGTAATGTTACTAGAACCGTAAGTATACTAATTTTTCTAAGGTATTGGGGATCATCTCCCTAATAATATATAGAACTATTAGAAACAAAAGAGTAGATTCATTCACGGGTCCCTAGTTTCAACCGATAGTTAAAGCTAGTGGGATTTTGACAAGATGATCATGTTTTACTAATCATGCATATAGAGATATGAGTCAAAGTCACAAATGCCAAAGAGTTTGACATTTGGACGACCCACCTTGAGAATACTCCATAGAAAAAAAGACATGAGTATATCTCAACTATAAAAGTAGTCTTTAGTCCTACGGCCATGACATCACCATGTGATCTACATGAGGTGGATTCATAACTTGACATAACCAAACACTTTTCCTAACAGATATGTATAAAGGTTATGAACGGACATGGATACACACATGTGACATATATGGGTGATGATCATAGGGACTTGCCACTTGCATTATACAAGGTAGATGTCATCATAACAGCCACTCTTGATTACTAGGAGGTTTGTAAGAGAAGCATTTCCATGCATATGATTAGTCACCTAAATTCCTCATTTAGAATCAAGAGAACATGTTAAGACTAAATTAGAAAGGATGATACTTCTATACCTTTGTTATGTTGTGGCATTCGGCAAATGACAAGAGGATAAAACTACTTATGACAACAGGACTTAGCGAAATAACAATCATAAGTTCTATGACTTGGGAAATAATGGGCATTGCTAGGAGTTACCCATGACTCGTGGGTGAAACATCTTGTTTCATTTCACTACCAATAGTAATAGAATCCTAAAGAGTCGCATTTGTGAAAGACCACAACGAATTGGACGAAATGGCTTTGATTAAATAAAATGGTGTGGAAAGATATTTGATATAATAAGCATATCACTTTTATTTAATTCATATACTTACAAAGGAAAATAATATTTGTATTTAATCATTATAAAGTATAGTAATTAAATAGACAAATAGTTAGGGCTTGGCCGAACATCCCTATAGCCCAATAAGGGTATTCAACCAACCCTTAAATTGGATATATTTTCAGAAATTTATTTATTTTAAAGGATTAAAAAGAAACCCTAAATTCTAGAAGGTCTAGAATAAAGAAGGCTAGTTGGACTAAGTCAAGGTTTCTTAGTCTTATTTGGCTTGGACTTAAAGTAAGACCAAAACCAATAAATAAATGGCTACCTTGGCCGGAAATCATAAGCATCACTGCTCTGATTTTCGGCCACCACATAGTGAGTTGAGAGTTCTTCGTTCATGGGGTACTAGCCTGATCAATTGTAGATACATCTTTCTCGTGTGGATACGTTGGAGGGCGAACACTTGGGCGCCTACACCGACACTTCTAAAGGTCCTCGTCTCGAACCAATTGATTGAAAGTGCTATTCATTGAGGTAATATTCGTTAAATTATCTCATAGATTAGGAATTACATGAATGTGTGATCTAGGTTATGTAGGATTTTTTTTGTTAAGCAGGTTATGTAGGATTATACCGACAAAAGTTTTTGTTTTTGTTTTTGCCGTGTTAATGTAACACACCACATAATCCAACACAGACCTCTCTCTTTGGTGATCTTTGGTGACATATTTCAAGTTCTTGCGGAACTTTATCACCCTCGGGTTCACCTGCTGCCAATGATCCTTGCAATTCTTTCTGGACCGCTTCGGATAATTTGTCCCTCGTATAATGAGTGGGGATTGAAATTCTGGTTATGTGCAATAGCAAGATATCTTACACGATGTTCATACTTTTTGACGAGCAACTTTCTTTAGAACATAGTGGAAACAATATTAAGAATAAACAATCAAATAAGGACACGCAAGTTTGTTACCTAATTCGGTGCATCATCACTTATATATATGGGCACTTTGCAAGTGGAAAGGTTTCTCTATGTGAAATCAATCAACATACAAGTTCAAGATCATCCTAGATCAAACCCTATGCTATTATTCCAAGTGCAAACCTATCTCAAGGCCTCCCCTTGAATCCAAGATCCTCTCTTGATTCCACCCTTAGAGCCCTTCATTCTCGAATTAGTCCTTGTTGTTCAAAGGTTGTTCGTGACTCTTCAATCATACAAACATAGCTCGATCACTCATTCAAATACGAATAGTGTTTGAGCACAACAATGTTCTTCTTTTTTTCAACTCATTTAGTCTCCCAACACGCTAGTCCAAAACGCTTCGGAGCTTTGAAATCATAAACAAAGAACAACGAAAATATAGTCTTCATAGACAAAAAATAGTCAATTACGACAAAAATGATTGGAGAATATGGCAATTTATCCGAACCGGGCTTTGAGAGTTACTTCGCGTTTTATAACTCAATCATTCCTTGAATCGTGCCTCCTAGGGTTTTTTAATCCTTAGAGTCACGATCATGCAGAATCTCCAATTTTCCTTCCGCAAGAATACTTCCTAAATCGAATAGATCACTATTGTAAAAATATCTTCAATTTAGGAAATAAATCTTCAACACTAAACACGCACAGGATGTCCGATGACATACGATCAAACATATTTTATATATTTGCTGATCGACATCTTGAACAACATCTTGCTTGACACATAAATGACCAATCTAGATGTAACGACAATCTCCCCTTTTATCTATTTTTGTAAGCAAGCACTTCATGTTCTTCAATTCAAGGGATGACAAATCATAGAGATCAAAATCTCATAGTATGCATTTGTTTAAAACACAATGTCTTCAACTAAAACAAATATATTCATATAAGGACACTAGCTTCTCCTTTCTTCAAACAACAATCAGATATCTTCAACTAACAACATGTTTCTTCTAAAATTCAAAAAAAAACTTGAGCATGGTTCAACAAAACACATATCTACTCCCCTTGACAAAAAAGCAACTAAACATATATGCTTCATCAATAAGTTCTAGTAGAGAGGAAAGTTAAACATGCCAGAAGGACATTATCAACCATCTTGAAAATAGAGTGTCATAAGGTAGGGTGTAGTAGACTGTCAGAGTACAACAACCAACATAAGATCTGTAAGAACCACTCCCGGTCGATCTCGGTCGAACCGGTAAATTTTGGCGAAAGTTGACTTTTTGTTGGAAAAGTCAACCGATGACTCCGGGAGTCATTCGTGACCTTTCCGGAACCCAAAAATCTTAGCCACCGTGACGGTTAGCTTAGTTGGGACGTTTCCTTTCAAATGACTATCTTTGTGGAAAAGTCAACTCGAGGTCAATTTCGGTCAAACTGGGCCTAATTAGGGACTAAACCTAATTAATTTACTTGAGCTGGACATTAGTGGGTTAGAGGTGGTCCCCACATGGACACTTGTCCATGTTGGATTGGAAGAGAAGAAAAGGGTGCGAAATGACCCAAATACCCATAAAACTAAGGCATGAGAGGCTTTTGGCAAAAGGGGCAATTTGGTCACTACAAAACTAGGTTTTAAGTGGATTGGGACAACAATTTCACCTCATTTTCTGTGTTGGCCGAATTTGGAGAGAGAGGAGAGAGAGAGAAAAAGGTTTGAAGCTTGAAGAAGAAGAAAGGGAGAAAAGATGGAGCTTTAGAGTCATTTCTTCACCAAAAGTTGAGATTTTTCTTGTTTCTTCATCCTCCCTCCATTTCCAAGACTTCGGACCCGAGCTCGGCGGAGGAGACCTTTGGACCTCGTGAAGTGACTAAGCGTGTGGAAAGCGTTCAAGGTAGGGAAGAGTAGTAAATTTCCGCTTTAAATTAAGGAATACTAATAGTATGCATATAGGATGATAATAACCGGAAGAGTCTTAGTTTGCATATAGGATGTGATTAACTAGAATAACCGCTTTCAATTATGGGAATTTTCGTGTTGTAGAATAGCATGTAGCCATGTCGAGCCTTAGGATTGATTGTTGGTTGTGTTTGATTGTGGTTAATCGTCCTTAAATGTCGGTGTGTAGTATATCCTTTTGGTTAATCTAAGAATCATACTAAACTATATGAATTGTGATGAAAGTGATATGAATGGTTGTTCGTGATATGATTGGTTGAATGAATGTGATGAATGTAATATGAGTTGTTGATTTGTGTTATAATCGGGTGGGTGATAGACCGATGTGGTGTGTGCGGTAAGTATGTTGGTAAGCTATGACGGTACGATATGATCGTTGTGCTATGTTGAATTGATATGGTTATATTGGACTGTATGGCGTATTGTTGCTTACCCTGATGCTCAGTGTTCCGCGAAGATATCCGACCGAGGTGTATGCCGGTCCGGTATGTTTACTATGTGTTTTCACCCCGATGCTCAGTGTTCCGGGAAGATATCCGACCGAGGTGTATGCCGGTCTGGTATGTTTATTATATGGCTTTACCCCGATGTTTTGTGTTCCGGGAAGACATCTAGACCGAGGGACATTCTGGTATGGTGTATATTGTTTCACCCCGATGCTCTGTGTTCCGGGAAGACATCTAGACCGACGGATATTCCGGTATGATGTATTCGTTTCACCCCGATGCTTTGTGTTCCGGGAAGATATCTATGCCGATGTGTGTTCCGGTACGATATGTTGAGCTTGTGTGTGGATCGGTTCTAGTGGTTTAATTATCTTATATTTCATGATTCGTGTGTTTCTTTAGTTTGTTTCAGTTGGCGTTTAAGTGTGTTCCGTTTGTTATTTATTTGCGTTGTCCTTTAGTGGGTTTTACTAATCGAGAATTTTGGTGATGGAGCGGGAATCCTTTTTCCCTTTACTATTTTTTCCTACTGAGCGTAAGCTCACACCCTCTGCTTTTACTGTTTTACAGGTTTCATTGGTGAGTAGGCTTAGAGGGCATCTCAGGGCTCGGGAGCTCATTGAGGGTCCGGGTTGATTCTTTTGTTAGAGGCGTACTTCCAGTTTCGGATTAAACATTGTCCTTATTTTATTTGGTTGTTAGATTTTGAACTCGTTTTATCAGACTTCTATTCAGAGATTCTTGTTAATTAAATTTACTTTTATCTAACGTATTTATTATTTTAGTTCACATCTCGAGTCCGGTCAAAACCGGATTTGGGGCGTGACAGTTTGGTATCAGAGCCTGGTTTTTCAAAACTTCGGACCGTACGTCAATTAGGTGGGTAAAGTTAAGTCGTTAGGAGTCGAGTGTTTGGTCACGCAAATCGGAAATGTCCTACGCGTAGATTTAAAACGACGAGACTCTCGGATGACGATGTGCCTTGTTTGAGTCTTGCCTTATTCTGTGTTATGTTGTGCGCCTTGGTTGAACTGTTATGTCGATCGGTTGAGATCGAGGTTGGTTTCGCGAGCGATGCTAGATGTGTTTTATGATGTGATTGTTAAGTGATCGTTATTGGGTTGCCGCCTTGGTCGGCCGTTGATTGATTGGTTAAGTTGAATTGTTGTTTTGACCGGGTGATAATCGTGAAATTACTGAAACCCGAGATGTTTAGCTGCGATGATTGATGTGTGTTGTGACTGTGCTGAATGCCTAATGCAGGTTGGTTATTGAGTGTCCCGTTTAAGCGCATGGTTAGTAGACTATTTAAACGGGTCATGCCCAATTTTTTGCAAAACTGAAGTGTTTGTACTATCACGGGTTGACTCAGGGGGGCCACTATAGTCGAACGTGATAGGGTGATGTCAAGTGGTTACAACGTAATTCGGGGACGCCTGAACTGGGTTGTAACGACATGATGTCGACATGAATGTTGTGTTAGAAAGAGAAGGGTGTTGAGAACTTGTGGAAATGAGTTAGTGCGGAGACTCTGTGGAACTGTTGTGTGATGTGAACGGTAAATTGTGCGACTTGTTTGAAGCTGTAACTCCTGTGGGAGATGGTTGAATTGTGTGATCGATTTTGTGAGACGCACAAGTGTGCAGACTTCTCTGATTGTATGAAAGTAAGTATAACTATACTAAAGCTAAGTATATCGTGGTCCGAGTATGACCCTTGTGAGCTTGCGTGAACACTAGCGATTTAAGCGAGTCGTTTTTTATGCGAACTTTAGGACTGAGCATGTGCGTTTATCCGTGCAGCGGAATCGACATGGCTCGTACCTACATCCCGAGAGGCACTTGAGGTCGCCCGGCTAGGGGCCAGGGGCAGCCACCTGCCGTTGAGCAGGCAGGGGCAGTGAGTGCTCAGGGTGCTTCCTCTAAGGAGCACGAGAGAGATGAGGATGGACCATTAGGGCTACCGCCCAGAGGTCCTCCGGTCGCAGAGTCGACCCAGGCGATCCCTCTGGAGGAGGTGGTTCTCGCAGTTCTCGCGGCGATCAGTGCCTAGAGGGAGACTGCAGCACCGGCACCCGAGACTGTGCTTGCGGCCACTACAGCTGCTTTTGTGAGGCCGAGTCAGGACGATAGCTACACAGCTCAGGCGCTGCGAGACTTCCGCAGGCTGGGCACACCTATCTTTTCCGGGGAGCCAGACCCCGAAGCAGCCGAGAGATGGCTGGAACGGATTACCCGCAAGCTAGACACATCGGGGATACGGGATGGTGGCATGAGAGTATCTGTTGCGGCGTTCCAGCTGGAGGGAGACACATACTATTGGTGGCAGCGCGAGCAAGCGCGAGTAAAGGATGACTTTCAGTTGTTTGGACAACGGTTTCTGGAGCAGTATTTCCCGCAGTCCGCACAGGAGGACAGGCACCAGCAGTTCCTAGAACTGTATCAGGAGGGGATGACAGTATCCGAGTACCAGGCGAGATTCACCTCCTTGTCCCGATTTACCCTGGAGATGGTGTCAACCGAGGTCACCGCTGCAGACGGTTTGAGGGAGGGCTTCGCCTTGCAATTGCGGATCGGGTCGCCGTTCTGAGGACCCAGGTATATTTGGGCCTAGTGGATCAGGCACTAGTAGTGGAGCGACGTTTCCAGGAGACAGCCAGAGTTAGGGAGAGCAGGCCGAGACCGAGCGGGTTCTTGAGGTCGTCTGAGGGCCGCGATCCAAGGAGGCAGAGTACTTAAGGATCGTTCCGGACACAGGCCCAGGCTAGTGGGATGCGACAGGTCGGCGCAGTAGCGTCCGTTGGACCTGCCCCGTTAGTGCAGTTTTTCCCCCTGTGCAGGCAGTTGGGTCATCTGGGCCGAGATTGCCCGATGAGTGGTGGCTCTACAGATCGCCTAGCGGGTCGTCCGACGAGGGTCGAGGAGAGGCCGCGTGTCGTTGAGAGGATATGCTACCATTGCGGCCAACTTGGACACATCTCCACCGTGTGTCCCGACCTGGTTGGAGGAGGACCAGTGCAGCGACCATAGCAGACGCAGCCCAGCCAGGCACCTTCGTTTCACCCACGCCAGGCTCAGTCTCCGAGAGCCCCATGGCAGGCAGCGGGTACGCCAGCGCAGAGACATCAGCATAGGGCTCCACGGCAGACGACCCTTCCACCACCCCCGAGACGAGGACCCCAGGCACCGCAGGGCCGAGTTTACGCGATCAATGGTTCCTGAGCTGAGAGACATGATCCCGATCATGAGATCACTCAGGGTACGCACTTACCATTTAAATTTGGGTATCGTTCTATTTGTTAATTGAGTACCCCGCTTGTTTATTTCTTCGTGGTTGCTTTGTGGTGGGACGGAAATTAGAACCGTTAAGCCCACCACGTGCCTTAGCACGCCGGCTGGGGGTGTTGTAGTGCCGACTAGTGTCCGTCCTGAGTATGAAAGTAGAGTAGCAGACCGTCTTTTTCTTAAAGACCTTTCCGTACGAAAATTTTCCTTCCCTTCTTCGAGCGTGACGAGAGAGTTATGAGAACTGAATTGTGAGGTATCAAGCTATCATCGATGGTTATGAACGACGAGTGCCCGAGCAGCGAAGGACTGCAGCAATACCAGTACATAATCAGACCAGTCAAAGGAGGTGGCCGAGTGGCGATGAGATCAGAGTGACGCAGCGGAAGCGTGGTGGACCCATAATCCACAAACGTCGCACTTTTCCGTTTTCTTCTACCCTTGCTGAGAATTTAGACCTTAGAGTAGAGCCTTTGAGACGACCTTAATGTCTTGATACCCCGGTTACAGGGGAAGAGAGGGACGAGTGTGTGCCGTACGTGTGAGATTAGAGTAGTGTGCGTTTCCCTAAAGTTCTTCCCAGAGGAGCTGATCGGATTGCCGCCAGTTCACGAGGTCGGAATCGGAATCGACCTGAGGCCAGAGACGACGACGACATCCATGGAACGTGCAGATTCGTGCCAACAGAGTTGACCGAACTGAAACGTCAGTTCGAAGAGCCAGAGGGAAGGGGTACCTGTCCGAGCGCGTCGCCGTGAAGAACGCAGCACGCTTCATGAAAGAGAGGAGTGGACCGCTGAGGAGGCATGTAAACCACCGGAAGCTGGACCGGATCACGATGAAGAACCGGTACTCAATGCCGACGTGATAGAGTCTTAGAAGAAAATGGTCAGCAGCGGCGACGCCAAAGATCGTGAGCATGTAACGGATCGAGGAGAGTGTTCGTGCCGCGTGGCAGTAGAGACGACGTATTGCGGAAGTCACATCATTCGTGCCTTACGGTGCAGACGGGTAGCGCCGAGAGGTACATCGACATCAGGCGACATTCCCGGTGGAGTAGGATGCGGAGAGCGAGAGCCGAGTTTGTATCGAGGCTTATCTTTGTCAAAAAGGGAAGGACGAACGCCCGCGTCCCGCAAGGACTAGTACAACCACTAAGATTACGCCATAGAAGTGAGAGCACCTCACGTTGGAGTCCGAAAACAGTTAGAAGAGTGCGACTACCATAAAGCTTCCAGGCCAGTAACAAGATGGCACCGAACGAAGCATTGTATGGTAGGTCGGGTCAATCGCCCATACGGGGCACAGGTGAGAATTCAGAGTTGACCCTTGTTGGTCCTGAGTTGTTCGAGAGACGATTGAAGAAATCGAGAAGAGTCAACGTGGAAGCGCGAGGATGAGGTGCGCGTAAAGTACCATAAACCGTTCAAATCCTTGAGATTACAATGCTTGTAGTGTGCTCATTAATGTGGTGACATAGATGAAATGGCTTATAAATTGGTTCGATTGGTAGTATGTGAGCAAGTGTCGACGGTAAGTGCAATATCACAGGTTGGACAACCTTCGATGATAGATCATGGTTGTGTGCTAACTATTGTTGAGTGTGGTTATGGTAACGCCTGGCTTGTGTGTGTTTCGAGGTGCGCCTATCTTCTGACTAGGTGTCGGTAAAAGGTACTATCATTCCTTGTTGAGGTGCATCGGCTGTCCGACTAGATGTCGGTAGAGTGTGCTATTGTTCCAGACCGTGCAGTAAGTGTGAGACCCATTGACATCATGGATGCAATTACATGTTCTTCCTTTTATTATTTTTTGCATTTGTGTGATATAACTGTGCTTGTGTTATGGTAGGATACCTATACCGACGGGGGATTCCGGTATAGGCTATCTAGACCGATGTTGTACGTTCCGGTATGATACTTATGCCGACGGGGGATTCCGGTATAGGGTATCTAGACCAATGTTGTATGTTCCGGCATGATACCTATACCGATGGAGGATTCCGGTTTAGGGTATCTAGACCGACATTGTGTGTTCTGTTATGATACATATACTAACGGGGGATTCCGGTATAGGATACCTATACTGAAATCAATATGCGTGTTCCGGTGTGTTTTTACTCAATGACTCCTTGAGATATTGTTTAGGTGTGAACTTTGTGTAAATTGTTAATCGTTGAGCAGAGTTGTTCCCATATGCCAAGTGTGGCGAGTGGGAAAGTGTTTTGATCACGTAAAGTGTGGTTAAGTGGAGTACGCTAGTTTTAAATTTCGAGGACGAAATTCTTTTAATGGGGGGTAGATTGTAAGAACCACTCCCGGTCGAACTAGTAAATTTCGGCGAAAGTTAACTTTTGCCGAAAAAGTCAACCGATGACTCCGGGAGTCATTCGGGACCTTTCCGGGACCCAAAAAGCTTAGCCTCCGTGATGGTTAGCTTAGTTGGGACGTTTCCTTTCAAATGACTGTCTTTGTGGAAAAGTCAACTCGGGGTCAATTTCGGTCAAAATGGGGCTAATTAGGGACTAAACCTAATTAACTTACTTGAGCTGGACATTGGTGGGGTAGAGGTGGTCCCCACATGGACACTTGTCCATGTTGGCTTGGAAGAGAATAAAATGGTGTGAAATGACCCAAATACCCCTCAAACTAAGGCATGAGAGGCTTTTGGCAAAAGGGGCAATTGGGTCACTACAAAACTAGGCTGTAAGTGGATTGGGACAACAATTTCACCTTATTTTTAGTGTTGGCCGAATCTGGAGAGAGGGGAGAGAGAGAAAAAAAGGTTTGAAGCTTGAAGAAGAAGAAAGGGAGAAAAGAGGGAGCTTTAGAGTCATTCCTTCACCAAAAGTTGAGATTTTTCTTGTTTCTTCATCCTCCCTCCATTTCCAAGACTTCGGACCCGAGCTCGGCGGAGGAGACCTTTGGACCTCGTGAAGTGACTAAGCGTGTGGAAAGCGTTCAAGGTAGGGAAGAGTAGTAAATTTCCGCTTTAAATTAAGGAATACTAATAGAATGCATATAGGATGATAATAACCGGAAGAGTCGTAGTTTGCACATAGGATGTGATTAACTAGAATAACCGCTTTTAATTATGGGAATTTTCGTGCTGTAGAATCACATGTGGCCATGTCGAGCCTTAGGATTGATTGTTGGATGTGTTTGATTGTGGTTAATCATCCTTAAATGTCGGTGTGTAGTATATCCTTTTGTTAATCTAAGAATCATACTAAACTATATGAATTGTGATGAAAGTGATATGAATGGTTGTTCGTAATATGATTGGTTGAATGAATGTGGTGAATGTGATGAATGAGATGAATGTAATATGAGTTGTTGATTTTTGTTATGATCGGATGGGTGATAGATCGATGTTGTGTGTGCGGTAAGTATGTTTGTAAGCTATGACGGTACGATATGATCGGTGTGCTATGTTGAATTGATATGGTTGATATTGGACTGTATGGCATATTGTTGCTTACCCCGATGCTCAGTGTTCCGGGAAGATATTCGACCGAGGTGTATGCCGGTCTGGTATGTTTACTATGTGGTTTCACCCCGATGCTCAGTGTTCCGGGAATATATCCGACCGAGGTGTATGCCGGTCCGGTATGTTTATTATATGGCTTTACCCCGATGCTTTGTGTTCCAGGAAGACATCTAGGCCGAGGGACATTCTGGTATGGTGTATATTGTTTCACCCCGATGCTCTGTGTTCCGGGAAGACTGCTAGACCGAGGGATATTCCGGTATGATGTATTCGTTTCACCCTGGTGCTTTGTGTTCCAAGAAGATATCTAGGCCGATGTGTGTTCCGGTACGATATGTTGAGCTTGTGTGTGGATCGGTTCTAGTGGTTTAATTATCTTATATTTCGGGATTCGTGTGTTTACTTAGTTTGTTTCGGTTGGCGTTTAAGTGTGTTCCATTTGTTATTTATTTGCGTTGTTCTTTAGTGGGTTTTACTAATCAAGAATTTTGGTGACGGAGCGGGAATCCTTTTTCCCTTTACTATTTTTTTTCTACTGAGCGTAAGCTCACACCCTCTGCTTTTACTGTTTTACAGGTTTCATTGGTGAGTATGCTTAGAGGGCATCTCAGGGCTCGGGAGCTCATTGAGGGTTCGGGTTGATTCTTTTGTTAGAGGCGTACTTCCAGTTTCGGATTAAACATTGTCCTTATTTTATTTGGTTGTTATATTTTGAACTCGTTTTATCAGACTTTTATTCAGAGATTCTTGTTAATTAAATTTACTTTTATCTTACGTATTTATTATTTTAGTTCACGTCTCGAGTCCGGTCAAAACCAGATTTGATGTGTGACAAGATCGGACATACCCCGAGGCAATAAGTGTTCAAAACATAAACCCATCACAAAAAATAGTAGTATCAGTAGGGTGGTAGAGCAACACATAACTTCAAAGAGCATATGATTCCGTAGAGGAGTTCGCTGGATCAGCATCTTCCTAGACATCTTGTACATCCTGCAGATCTTGGTGTAGGTCTTCCAGCATCTTATTTTGCTTGTCCATGGCTGTAATTGAAGCACTGAACTTCTTAATGACAGTTCCTGGATGGCTTGGACCTCTCGAGTTGCTGCCTCCTTGAGCCTTCGAAACGCTTCTTGTTGAAGGTCAGTATTGAAGGTTTCTTCCCTTTAACATCACACTCCCTCAGTATTTTGGGATGTTGATTTAGATACAGTACAGAAATTAGGTAAGGGAACCCAATAGGCAACTTTGTTGCAAATGATCTTATGGCGAGAAAAACGGTCAATAACAAATGTGCCAAAATTCAAGGGAAATGACATACCTATGACATAGATAAGTCTACCCAATTATGCGTTGATGGCTTCATCACTGATATTTACTTTCTTGCCTTTCACCACCACTTTTTGGTAAAAGGTATCTTCTGGATCATCTACTTCTAGAGACGGATTTAAATTAAACTCCCTTACAAACTGGGATAAAATGAACCAACGTCTATGACAGTCTTCAGCAGATGGAGATCTTGGAGGACAATTAGGACATGCTCTATACTCTTGGGTTCCTTAAACAATTACATCTATGTATCGATGTTTCTTAGGTAAAAATACCTCCATTTTTTAACATCATTCTCATTGTGGAATGACACATTGTCTAAAGGAGCATCAGGAATAACCAAGTGGAGCTCTTTTAATGCTCGTCAACTTCTTTCCTCGGAATAGAGGCATTGGCACACCTCCTTCAATTTCTTTTTTCTTTGAAGAGGACTCGTCAACCTAATTTAGAGTAGGCTTGGCAGAATTCTTAGAAGCAAAGGCACTAGGAGCTTTCTTACATGGATATTTTCTCTTCGGGTTACTATTGGAAGTATCCATCTCTTCATCTTCTACAGATACTTGAGACTTGAATGTCTTGTACTCTCTCCTTGTAGTGAGGGAGGCACCTTTTTCCCTTTCTCTTCTTTTTCTTTTTATCCTCCAAAGATTCGATGTCTACAGGATTGACTTCTCCTTCAGCTTGAACACCAGCTTCTTGTTAAACATCTTGTAGGACAATTGTCTCCACATATTTGAGACCTTATTCTTCTTCAGCAGATACAACATTTGGACTAACATCATGTTCCACAGACTTTAAAACCTTTTCTATGACATCAAAAATATGTATTTTGCTCTAGCTTCCGATTCAACTCTCTTTTCAACTTTCTTAAGAATATCAATGAAGGTTTCTGGCATAGTTTCTTTCTTTACAGCTTTAGATTTCTTTTTACTCTTTGCATGCATAGATTTTTCAGATGCAATATTTGTAGAGACATCAACCTTGCTAGTGCTATCGAGTTTGCTAGATTCTACAGTAGGCTCTTTACTATGAACATCTTCAATTGGTTGTTCAAGATGGATTTTAGGATTACATTTCTCAACCTCGGCCAAATGTGTAGTAGCTTCTAAAGGAGGAGGTTGGGAAGCTTCAAGTTTAGACATCGTTTACTCTAGAGACACAACCTTCTCCAAATCAGCTTCTGATTTGGACTTTAGAAGTTTCTGTCGAGCTTTGAATTTCTTGGTGAGCCTCATAAGCTTTATCTTCTTAGAGTTATTCATGATGTTTGAGAGAGACGAGCGCGAAGAACACAGTACCACAGAGAGGCTAACTTCAGAGAGAAACTTGTAGAATTTGAGAGTTTAAGCCTTAGATGTTGAATGAGAAGAGGAAAATTATTCTTTGTCTAACCTTTCCTAAAACCGTTCCTCTTCCCATCCCTATTTCTTATGGATTATGATTACACCATGTTCCCCCAAAAACACTAGGAGACGGTTACATATTATCGATACTTGGCTTCAGAAGTTCTAGTCTTTTCTAACACGTGGACTAGTAAAGAACTTAAGAAGAAATTTAACTGATTTGAAATACATACCTCCTTCATTAGACCCAGACATCTTAATGTTCAATGGTGCACAGTCCTAATGCAGCCCTTAGTTTTTAAAAATGAGCAACATCAAGTGCTTTTGTGAAGATATCATCCAATTGTCTCTTAGTGGGGATATATTCAAGTTGAGTTATCTTGTTACCCACTAAATCCCTGATAAAATGATGTTTGATGTCAATGTGCTTTGTCTTGCTATGTTGAACTAGGTTCTTTGAGATGTTTATAGCACTAATATTGTCACAAAATAATGTCATGACATCTTGACAAACATTATACTCAGACAACATTTGTTTCATCCATAACATCTGAGAATAACTGCTTCTAGCAGCAATATATTATGATTTTGCAGTCGAAAGGGCAATGCAGTTTTGCTTCGTACTGAACCAAGAGATTAGGTTGTTGCCAAGATAAAATCATCATCCAGAGGTGCTTCTTCTATCAATAGCACTTCCAGCCCAATCACCATCGCAGTATCCAACCAGTGTTGATGAGGTATCAAAAGTATACAATAGACCAAGAATAGTAGTACCTGCTACATACCTGATGATTCGTTCAGCCTAAGTAAGGTGGCTTGTCTTTGGATTTGGTTGATGTCTATAACATACTCCAACTAAGTAAGAAATATCGAGACGATTGATAGTAAGATATACCAAGCTTCCTATGATGCTTCTATATTGACTTTGGTCCACAAATTCTCCTCGTTCATCATTTTTGAGTTTCACATGAGTTGTTATAGGAGATCTTTTGTGAGATGCCTTATCTAACCTAAACTTCTTTACCAGATTCTTAGCATACTTCCTTTAAGGGATAAATATTCCATTCTCCATTTGCTTTATTTGAAAGCCGAGAAAGTAGCTTAATTCTCCTATCGTGCTCATTTCAAACTTGGTATGCATATGTTTCACAAAGTGTTGAACCATCTTGTTATACATCCCTCCAAACACAATGTCATCGACATATATATAAGAGATCATAATGTTGATCCCTTCCTTCTTAATCAACAAATTTATGTCAACTCCCCCTTGAACATAGTCATTCTTCTCTAGGAAATGAGTTACCCTTTCATACCAGGCTCGTGGAGCTTGTTTGACTTCGTACTAGGCTTTATGAAGTTTGTATACATTTCAGGCATGTGTGGATCAATAAACCTTTTGGGTTGGGCTACATAGAATTCTGCATTCAGATATCTATTCAAGAATGCACTATTGACATCCATTTGATACAGTTTGCAGTGCATATGACTTGCAATTCTTATAAGTAATCTGAATGCTTCAAGTCTGGCCACAAGAGAAAAAAATTCTTCCAAGTCTACTCCTTTTACCTATATATATCCTTGATCTACAAGAAGAGCCTTGTTTTTGATGACATTTCCATGCTCATCTGTCTTTTTTTGAAGATCCACATAATTCCAATGATGTTGACACTGTCTGGTTAATGGACCAATTCCCATACAATTTTTCAATCGAACTACCCAAGTTCTTTATGCATGGATCCAATCCAATACTCATCATTTACTGCCTCTTTAACATTCATAGGCTCAATTTTTGAAACAAAACATGTGGTACCTATCATGTTCCTATAGCTTTTAGGTGCCTTCGAGCGAGTTCGCACTCCATCTTCCAGATTTCCAATGAATTCTAGAGTTGAATGGTTTTTCTACACACTTCTAGAAGGATTTCTTGGCCTTGTAGAAGTTGGTTCCTCTTTAGTTTAAGAATTGTCAGCTTCAACTTCTGGATGGACATCTTTCGGTTTGACATCTTGAATTACATGTGTGGCTGCGACATCTTGTTGAACATCTTTACCTGAGCTCGATATTTCAACTTCTTCATCATCTTCCCGGTTGTGGAACTCTGGAGTATTATTGATCACCACATTAATAGATCCATCATTGATCGAGTACACTTTATGTATATTCACCTCCCTCCACCAATGATTTGATCAACCATAGTCACTGCTAGTGCAACTGAACATGCTTGACCTATCCATTTTAGAAGGGAGGAAGCATCGGAGTGTCGTTCCTGACCCTCGGCATGTTGGCGATGGTCCCATCACTAGGGAACTCGGCCTGGCCACCTTACACGATCCACAACCCTGCCAGCCGAAGATCCCCTCCACAAACCTCCACAAAGATGGTTTCACTAGAGGGACGACATGGGATCAGAGACGATTCTATCTTGTCCCAAGCCTGGAACGTATGTCGCAGGCCACTCCCATCGATATCGGCTGCTTCGGGTAAGAGAGGAATGTTGAGGGCCTCCCGACTATTCTCTTAATCGGCAAAGCTTTGGCTCCCCGCCCCGATAAAGCGGAGGAATGGGATCACAACCCAATATCTCAGGCCTACCACGATAGCACGTCCACAGTGCTAGAAGCACATGTGCCTCTACTAGGTACCACTGCCTCACACCCCGGAGGCCCCAAGATCAAGTGAAGCTAGTGCAACACAAGATCTCCTACCTAACTAAGAGAAGTTTCTCGTGTGCTCCAGGCACCTACACGTGCTGAGGGATAGGGCCTCGGCTTACCCGGGAATCTCTCATGTGAGGACTGCACTATTGCCTCGCCTAAGAAAATGAATAGGTCTCCGAGCATCGACGCGCGTATGGGGATGCACGCATCGCCCTTCTAACTTCGGTGCAAGTCCGATGACCCCTTCCCCCCATTATCTGGAGTTCTCCTTGACTTCCCCTTATCCCCTCAAACAACCTAGATCATTTGTCATGGGCAATATTAGGATGAGTTAGATAATTAGTACTATGTGCTACAACTAAGTAGCCATCCATGCTTGTGTTGATCAACCGTTAGCTTGTCCCTGGATTAGTCGGGTATCTTGTTATAGGGTTAGCGTCTGGCACCTACGGGTCACGACTCAAGTCTCACCCTTTTACTTCGTTCTTTATATTGATCTTTACTTTTGTAATGCTATATCTTCAGTGTTGCGTCTGTAAGTCTATTATTAATCAACAAAGTTTACCATAGTCTCAAAAAAAAGTATTTCAGAATAAACATAAATGATTTCTTAAAATATGAAAAATTTTAAAATTTGAATGTTAGTTATGGGTATTTTGGACATTTCACATTTTTTTAGATGGAGAGTTAATGTCGCCGACTTATTTGATCTTTTTTGAAATCCACGTATAGTTAAGTATAATTTATTGATATTATTCCTATTTTTTCATTAGTTTTTATTAAAAAAATTAATTATCACTGTTTTTTTAACAGAAAACGATAGAAAATACTCTAATGCACCTTAAAATCATAGATAACTAGATAAAATCTATTGTCGACCGTAAATAATAATCTAGAATAGATTTTGGTGATTAACTCAAGTTTTTATATTTCAAATATTTCTTATGCTATTAGCCTAAACGGCGGCTATTTGCATGACTTATCTGATATTCCCTTGATAAAACTCAATTACTCTCGCATTAGCTATTGCTTATCATCCATTTGGCTCTTATGTCATGTTTGTCTTCTGATCCAATCTGATTTTGCTGACTGATTTTGAACCTTCCTATTTCTAACAAGACAATGAACCACATAATTGCTTTCTAAAGAGGTCTGCTGGTACTGGTTAAGGCTGGAGGATTTTTCTTGGGTTCCTTGGAGCGCAAGATACTTATGTAGTTTCTTTGTTTGGGGGCAGTGGGTCTTGGGATGGGTTTAGGGTGGTTTGGGGATAGTTGTGAGATTGGAAGGTTACATTTGCTTCATCTGGGGTTTTGAGATCATTTGTGTGTGGGTTCCTCTCACTGAGGATTGTTGTATACTTCTGTTTGTGAGTGGGTAGTAGTTTAGGTTAAGTGTTTTTTCTGTGTGATTGTTTTGCAAGTGAGGGCTTATTTTGTTACCTGCTAAAGATCATTCTAATCAGTTTTGGTTGCTGGTTTGGTTTGTGGTGCTGTAGAACTTGTTGATTAGTAGAACTTTCAGTAGTTACGGAGCTTCAGCTAAGGGTTCTTGGGTACTTTATGTTAAGAATCCGGCTGTGAATTGTAGTATTATTGGTTGAATTGTTGTAATATCTCTTCCTTTGTTGTGTTACTTGTGTAACAAGTTTAAAACACTTGTGTAATACCTTGTAGGTAGGGTCCATGTTTTGGTACCTTGATGTGTAAGGCTTTTTGAGGGTTTCCCTTGGCTATGTCCTTTATTTCAAAGGCATGGTTTATAAAAAATTTAAAAATTGTTGATAAAAAAAAACAAGAAAATGACTATGTTGCATCTCTCTGAGCGATTTTATATTTTGATTTTTCATGGTTCCCTGTTTTCTGCCAATGAAGCAAGTAAAATGGTGTAATATGTCGATCTTGTGCGCGGGAAAGCGAAAAATAGAATGTTGTTGTTCAATTTCTTGTAGCATTTCCAATATGATCTTTTATATTTTACTGAAAGGTGCAATATTATTAATTAGATTTCAAACTATATAGATGTGCGACAGGGAACACCTTCCCTAACCACTAAAAAATAACAGACACAAAACATAATCGTTCGCAGTTCTTGTAATACTATAATCGTCAGACAGTATTGAGGCGCCACATAGGCAAGAAGGAAAGGTGAGGGCATGAAAATAAAACTGGAAGTCCTGCTCAAATGTCCGATCTTAGACTGCATCAGTAGTAGGAGACAAGGCTTTCACCAGGGACCTCTCCTAGAGCCAGTCCTTGAAGCCCGAGTAGGCTAACATTCCTTCTGGTCAGCTCCTTAACAGCTCTTGCCTGATCATCCCGGGGAGCACCAGCAGTAGTCCTCTGGTAGCAGCTCCTTCAATATCTTTGTGCTCAGGCGGAATGGGCGATGAAACTTCAGTGACCCTTCCACTAGAGAGCTAGCCGGTCACCAAATTTTTCTAGCTAGGATCCACCTTCCTGGTCTGGGTGCTGACCCGAGGTCTTGTATCCTTAGATACAATGCTCGAGGAAACACACGGGCTCCTCCCACGAGACGAGGAGACCTTAGATACAATGCTCGGGGATAAAGACCCAAAGCCCGGTGGTATGGTCGACGGTGAGCCCTCCCTCTAGTCTATTGTATAGGGCTTTACATTCTTTTTCCTTTTGATACTCCAGAATAGAGGTATCATACCTCGGGGTACCCTTCAACTCTGGCTCACATTCCCATACAGCATGACCGATCCTCACATAGTTCAAGTAGAAGGTTGGGAGTTTTGTAAATGTGACTTCGACCCTCACGGGGTCCGGGAATTCCTTCAACCACAGTAGAAGTCCCCGCCAGAGAGGGTGTTCCATGAGATATCAGTAGGGCACCCTAACAGCACCTCCCCCATTGGTCGTAAGGGACCTCCACACAAGCTATCAATGTAACATTGATCGTTTCCCATGTCGCTTTCGTCCGTGCCAAGGGCTCAAGACCCCGAGCGTGGACCCACGGTTGAAACCGATATAAAGTAGGAAATTCCCGGGCACAAAGTTCTAAGTCTCCGAGAAAAAGAGGACGCATGTCGAAACACCAGGGTTCATTACCCTAGACCTAGGCTCGAGCCTCCGATGTCTTGAAATAGAATCCGAAAGTACCCGAACCAATATCTTAATGACCAGGCCCTCCCAAATCGCCCCCATGCAGTGGTGATGGTGCGGAGAAGAATCCTTCCGATGAGGCCTTGGTGCTCAGAGCCTTCCCACCAACACGAACTGTTGGCGTGCGAGAATAGAAGAGTTGACCGGAGAGTATGGGACCACAAACTCCACCTCCTCATCCTCCTCGATGGAACAGGACAAGAGCCCATCTTGAAGCGACGCCATGGAGGCCAGCAGATCCTACAAGGCCAAAGCCGAGGGCGATGGGGGCCCTCCGAGGATTCAGCCACCTTCCGGCCACGAACCATTTCGTTCGGGGTAGTGAGAAGAGAGGGGATGAGCGGAATAATATCCCCGTTAGGAATAGAACAACCCATACCCAACGCTTCCACGACCGACCTTTAGGAATCATCAACCGGATCTTTCTCGCGCGTAGGGTCGTTGTAGTGGAGGAACGGAGGAGGCACAACCTCCACACGGGGATCAAGAACACGGGAACAGGAGGAACATGAGAGGATATGTCTACAGGCGGCGGATGGGTATCCAAAGGGCGGTTTCTTGCAGACGAAGCAACGACCTTAGCCCTCCATAATCGTCCTCTACGTGGTTTCCCGGTAGGGAACGGTGTGGAGGCATCAATCGCAAAGGGCGCCAGGGCCGTACAGAGTGGGACCAGTGGTGCATCCTCCAAAAGAGAAGGAAGCGTAGTGGGAAGCCCAACTAGGGTTTGCTTCAGCTTCCTCCTACGTCGGGCCTTTAAAAGCGGAATCGCCTTAGGAGAAGAGAGCGAAGTCTTCGAGGGAGAAAGCTGCACCAGAGAGGACATGATAGAGCCGGTAGTGGTTGCAGCACCAACGCCGGTAATAGTATTAACGGTAGCGATAAGAATAAGGAGCGTCATAGTCGCAAAGGCTACAACTAAGATTGCTCTCGAGACGCGAGAAAGAAAATCTTGTTCCAGTGTTTTTTTTAAAACGGGAAAGAGGGAGTTGTATTACGAGTTCATGTCACACTTACAAGGAGGGACATAACAGTCCCGGATACCAGCTTTCTGTCCCAACCGGTCGTGGCCCGTCGGGCGCACATGGTTCCATACATATAGTCTGCTTTGTTTCGCAGATCCGAACTCAAGAGTTCCTCGATCCAACGTTTCAAACGAGAAATAAATCACAAAACTAAACCTAACTATCCAAAGTATTATTCGACCTAAAGCAATGAAAATAGGTTGTAGCTTAGCCTTGACTGCGGATTACCCGAGACCTCCAGGCTGCAGTTGTCCCGGGTCTGTGGGTATAGGCCCCAGATAGTCCTTCCCACTCCCGCCATGGGGAATCATTCATCCCCCGGAGGATTATAGCCCCCCGGGCTTAACTCCCTTTCTTGTTCATGTTCAGTAGTGTCTGGCGGCATCAAAGGCTCATTTGGTACCTCCGGGGCCGCTGGCTTATGTCATGTCTTGATCTTCCTGGGTCTGGGTACAATGGCGGTAGTGAATCTCAGAATCCCCCGGCGGACCAAAGGTGAGTCGCTCAGCGCATAGCGATTCACCCGGGGCTTTGGGCTTCCAGGCAGCCTAGGGTTAGGTGACTTCTCCCTCGTGCCGATCCGCGACTGTTGCCTGGGCCGTGCTGACACCCCTCCACGTCGTTTGGATAACGCTAGACTCTAGCCCAAAACCCTAGACGGAATACCACGGTTCCCCGGGCTTTCATATCCCCTAGGGTTTGCATGCACCCTAGGGTTTGCAAGTACCATAGGGTTTACATGAACCCTAGGGCTTGCATAGCCCATAGGTTGTGCCGGCGTCCATGGTATCCGAGGCGACGAAAACCACAGATAAGGCATTGAAGCAGGACGCTCCGGTGGGGGGACGGGGGCCAGACCCCGGTAATAGATGCCCTGGCGAGGGACCGTCTGATGCCAACCCAGTCGCAGGCGGTGGTTCCAGTGACTGGCTTCGAGGAACCGGTTCGGCTCCATCGGAGGTGCTCTGATCCAGAGCGGTGGATACGACCACAACGGATCCGGAGCTTCTCCCTGCATGGGCCACCCACCCCTACGGTACGTGGCCATAGACGGCATGGGCGGGCCGAGCATGATGGGGCGAGGCCGTGGAGGATTTTCTGACGACCATGGCGACCTAGGGCGCGCTTCACCATGATGACGGCGTGAAACTGGGGGATCATATCTGGTGGAAGAGTGTTGATTGCAGGCTGAGAAGGAGAACGACTGTGGAAAAGAATACGAAGGTGAGGAGGACGAGGGTGTGGTGGTGACGTGGTGGATAACGGCGGCGACATAAACCCTAAAGGATAGAGAGGACCTCACAAGGAGATAGAAGAGAGCCTTTGAATATGTGTAGACATTGATAGGAGTTCAATATCTTGTTCCAGTGTTAGTGCTTGTGCTTCCGGTAAGATCTTTGTTCAAAACAAAAAAGATATTTTATATAATATAGTAAGAGATAAATATAATTTTTAAATTTATGCAGAAACTAAAATTTAAGCCACCGTGAAAGACCCCACCGATTGCATGTGCTCAAAACGCATCGTCTATTGTTGGACAGTCTAAAAAATAATAAAGCGACAAGTCGTACAGCGCACCATTATCAGAGCTAGTGGTTGGGTCTTGGGTGTCTCTACTTTGGATTTGATCCACTAAAACGAAGAATTGAAAACGATGCGCTGCAGGTCCACATTACCATTCGGCACACTAGATCGACACTACATCTTCCAATAATTTCTAATTATTGCAATATGTTTTCAGTCTCATCTACTTGTTCCTTTCTTATGCATTTTTTTTTCCGAGCTGGCTTCCAAACTACATATATATATATATATATATATATATATATATATATATATATATATATATATATATATATATATATATATATATATATATATAGGGTTGGTATCAGGTACAAACTATTCCTTATTATGCAAACTACGAACCAATCTGAGTCATAAGATCCCCCCAAAGTGATGTCGGCAGAGCGCACCAGATGCTGACACGTGGACAATAAATATATAAAACACCGCACCTTATTGTGCAAACTATGAACTCACCAGGTGCTGACACGTGGGCGCGCGCGCGCAGAGTACTGATAGTTTGTGTAGCACGGTGCTGATAGGTTGCGCGCACAGTGCTGATAGTTTGCATTTGTACTAAACTATCAGCACCCCCGCGTGCGCGTGGTCAACACGCGCACGCGCACGGGCAGAGGCGCGCACGAAGCGGCCACGTGTCAGCATCGCGTGCGCTCTGCTGACGTCACTTTGACCGCATCCTGTGAGTTAGATTGGTTTGTAGTTTGCACAATAAGGGTGGTTTTTACTGGATAGCTACCCTATATATATATATATATATATATATATATATATATATATATATATATGTCCCGAGACAACTCCCTTTTGGACATTCTCCATAAATGTGTCAATGAGTTTCATCCTCCGGTGTGACCCTTAGGTTTATGCATGTCAATAGATCAACGTAAAATCCCATTTTACTTGATCTTATTTGAGTGGCGACTAACGAGTCTTTAGTATTGCCTGACACTGCATAACGAATCGACCCTGTCGATTCGAACCTTTATGTCGTCCCTGTCATTATCCTTTTATCTCTGATATCCTGATTGAGATAAGGAATAGAGCCGTCATCCTTATTATTCTCAATCAATGTTCCTTGATATGTGAGATGACTGAAGATATGATACCCAGTATCACGTGCATGGCCATGCTATTCTTTCAGTCACTCTCGATCAAGCGGCCGAGAACCGATATCTTTCCCATACCTCAGTATGAGGGATAAATCCCTTAGTCGTCTTTCGTATCACTCATGTAGCCCGTCCCCAAGCCAATCCAGGCCGTTATGGAAGCCCTGTTACGGACAACGTTAGGCTCAGGTCAAACTCAGTTGTTGACTACATAGCGATCACAAAGACTCTTTGGTCTAAGGATACATGACAAGCTACGACAATGAATATGTTCATGACTTGATCTATGGCACATATTCATGTCGGGTCGTCCAATATCATGTCCCACGTGATATCTATGATCAGACTCCGGAATCCCATTCCAATGACTAACAGAATGTAAGCCATAAAGAGTCGTCTTTCATACTAGTCGCTTCTAGTAAAGCTTTGGTGACTAGGGACCCATCGAGTGTGATCTATCTCGATCTATGGTTCTATTCGCATGGTGGGCATAGATCATAGCACACATCGATATATTACTCCAACACATAAGTAATATAAAGCCGCTTTAATTTTATTGCTAACGATGATATATACATTTGGACATTTAGGATTGAACTACGGGCACTAAGACTAACAAAAAGATCGATCTCGGTCAATCGGAGAGGTCTCCTCTGCTACTGCCTTGCCTTTACCTTTACGGTCTACTAGCTTTGGTGCCATGAGAATAAAGTTAGATGTCGATTGACTAGATGATCCCCCCAAGCAGGCTCAATTAGTACCCGTGACCACCGTTCGATGACAATCCCATGCTCCGGTGGTCTAAGGGGAAGGCTGATATCAGGTATCTGACACACCTGCATCCAAAAATAATAATCCAGTAGGCGTTCATAAGATATACGAAATAACGTACGTACTTGAGACTAGGTCAACCAAAACCACAATTGGCTCTGGAGAGGAAGATGAACATCCACTCATATCCTAGTCTGCATGAAGTCGCCCCAACCCATACCATTCACATCAACGTCCACAACCAGGAAAGTACCAAGCATACTCCCCGATCAAAAGACGACGCCCTGGTTCCAATCTCCCACCAGCAAGTTGGTGATACGAGCACATACCGAGAAATGGGTGAAAGTCATATATTGGGGCCACATCTAGGGCCTATATTCGCAAATAGTACTAGGGAGCGACGAAATTCCCACGACTCATCAACTAAAACTCGAGCATGTTCTCTCGTCATCAAAAATATAAACCCACAACATCGTCCTCTAGGGGACGAGCTTCCATATCCTAGGGTTTCCATAGGTCACTAAGTCGATCGACCAGGGACTGCCAAAAAGACGTCCTCGTAGTCATCACCCTTGTTGCTACTGTATACACAAAATTAAGACCTCGTCTGTAAATATCCATCGAGGGTTCTACTACCTCCCTGATGGATAAACCTCTCATTCAGGTACCCAAATCACCCAAACCAGGTTGTCCACTGTCCTCCTTTCTGAATGGATTTTCCCTTCGGTTTTGTCGATCCTGCTAACCCGACTCCCTTTCGAACCTCCATATCTCGGTCTCGTAGGGGGAAATTCCCCCTGGCCCAGCCTACCCCGACTAGGGCCATCTTGGCTTAGTTTGTAAAAGGAGAATCTCTGAAGCCCGGTACACTTTGTCTGAATCCTCCATTATCTGGCCGAAATTCCCCAAACCCATTGGGCCTTTTCCAACCCTGGTCGACCCAAAATGGCCCAACCTATCCAATCCAGCTTGGTCTATCTGGGTGGCAGAATCCCTAGGGTGGTCATGTGACCCTCGATGCTGTCATTGGTTCATTGTGCCTGACAGAGGATCCCTGAGACGTTGCAACACCATCAGAAGAGTCTCCGATTGATGCCTATCATGCTTAGTCTTCTCCTCTAGAAATCTAGATACCTCTCATCCAAGTAAATCCATGTCCCTATCCCTTGAGTCCTCATCCTCCTTTGATCCCCTTCGTCAATCTCGAACCTCTGGCCCTTCATGACTATCCATTTGCATCTTCTCTAGAGGAGTAACTAGAATCAGATGAGAGGAGAAATGGACTCGACATGGAAAAATAGAGTGAGAGGGGGAGATCAGTCAAGGTTGACAAGGGTGAGGGCCTGACGAGTGCGGATGACTATGCGTCAAATCCCTCTTTTGACGTGCATCTGGACACGGTCATCAAGAAATATAAAGACGGTTAAGTACCGGTCGATCTCACAGGGAGTATAGGTATCACTAGTATTTTGCTAAAACCTGGGGATGTGGGCAGTCACTTCCACATCCCCGAAAGGGAAAATAAAGGACAAAAAGTAAAAGTTTTTATTAAGGTTTTAAAAAACAATAAAATCTATCTAAATGCTACCACACATAACTTTCGATTCACACAAAGAGCCGGTCACGGGCACAAGTAAATATGACTTCCAACTAACGCATGGTTTGGTTAACGATGGTGAAATCAAATAATGCTTTCCTTATGGTCTTAGAACACTTAAGTTCTTATGTATGCAGTATCATGATATCAACCACATACTAGTCACGGGGAGAGGGCACAAGACCATTGCCCGGACCGATATGCGAACCACCAATCATCGGAAAGTAATAAAATAGGGTGTAGTTATATGACCTTGAGCGAAGCTCGATCAATCCTCGAACGAGAGATAACGACAACGAATGCATGTCTCTCACGCTACCAACTACCACAAGTAGAGATAACTACACCACTCGGCGAATCGACTTAGCTACGCCTAGTTCACTTCCTAATTCTCGAATGCCATCAATAACGATGAACACCGAAAATCAAGTATAACTAAATAGAGTATCGAATCACGATACTCTGGTACTACACAAGCATGAGAGCAATCTAAATAAATTGGCGAATCTACTCAGCTACGCCTAGTTCATTCAACTTGACGACCGAATAAATCGATAATGAAGGAGAACTAAATAGAGCAAAAAATCACGAAGCTCTGGTAATACACAAGCATGAGTAAACTCTAAATTATGGACGAATCTACTTAGCTACTCCTAGCTCACTTCTTGAAAACCAAACCCCACCGATCAAGATGAGTTCGGTAAGCAAGTAGAACTACATAGAGTAATGAATCACGAAACTCTATTAATACGCAAGCGTAAGTAAACTCTAAAATATTCAACGGACCTACTTAGGTACGCCTAGTTCAATCATCCTAAGTACCGAATGCCACAATATATACGGTCGTCGATAATTAAGGCGAACTACATAGAACAGCGAATCACGATATTCTGGTAATACACAAGTGTAAGCAAATTCTATAAAAGTGAAATCTCGTCTCGCACTAGATCGAATCATGGATCGCTCCAAACATCAATTTACATAGTGCACACAACAATTATGGGAAAATCCCCAAATCTTTCGTTCGGCTTGAAACACTCAAGAGAATCGAGAAAACACACTCTATCATATTTCTATCTCGTCAGTAGGAAATCAAGACATGTGAATGTCGGAAATCCTAGATAAGTTCACTAAATATACACCCGAGAGATGAAATAGCTTGCACATGCAATCGGGTTTAAAACATGAAATTATCAAACACAAAGTAAGAGAATCATGCTTGAACATCTTTTAGCTTAAATATAGATTAAATACCCATACAAGCAAGTGAATGTTATTTAAGCTCAACAACCCAAAATCATGTCATAAACATCCCCAACATTAAATTAACCATAAACTAATGCATCAATTCAAAGGAAATCAACACTTACACAACACACATGACCAAAGATTGAAGTCCAAGGTTATGGATTCCAAATCCTACTCAAGCATACCAAAAAACCGAGCTTTACAAAAAATATAGAAGGGTAGAAGTTAGAACCAGGATTGGGTTGAGAAACTCAATCAAAATCTTCTCTAGCTTGCAAACCCGCCATCTCCAACTCTCCAAAGCTTCAACCCATGAAAATGGAGAAGTTGGAGATGGTGGGAGGCTCATGGATGCTTAAAATCTCCTTGGATAGTCTTGGTTATAGCCTTAGATGGTAGAAAATGATCTCAAGATGAAGAACACTCAAAAATAAGAGAGAGAGAGACAAAAAGAAAAAAATGACACTTGAAATTAATTCAATCATATATATACACATACACGACTAAGAAAAAAAATAGAATCTCACTACTTCAAAACCACGCGAACTAGGAAAGGATTAGACTGTGGAGGCGCGAGTGATCACATTCGGACGGGAGTAGCGATGGTGGCATGCAACCTGGCTGACCAACGCATGTTTTGGTCAATGCGCGAAAGTATGCAAGAAGCATGGTTCAGGCGCGCGGGCGCACAGAAAGCGCGCGGGGCGCAGAACACTAAATCCTCTTCTACTTTAGCTTTTTCAATTTTCACTTTAAACTTCCGACGCTCATTCCCTCTTCGTTATACCTTCAATCCACAACGCTCTTTCACCAATAATTTTATTTTTTCCGTGGCCTACAAAACAAGACCAATCATGAATATAGTTTGAAAAAATGAAAAGTATCGACTAAGAACGAGGTTTAAACCAATTAATACTAAACACTAAAAATATAAAAATGAGCACAAAGATGGTAAAAAAACGGAGAAAAATGGTCAAATTAGATAGGACACATTTATGCTCATCAGGGCCCCTTGTTGGTGTTCGTCGTAGGATGCCATGTGGCCAGTCCACGAGAGAGACCTAATAGAGACCACCACCGCATGACTGTGCAAACGGAGGTGTGTTCGTCTATGTCATCGCCTGGGCTGAGAACACCAGACCCATCGTTGTCATCGTCGCTGCTAGACCAAGACGAATCGGGGACAATGACCGAGAAGATGGAGCCAGATCATGAGAGATTGGAGGAGAGGACAAGACCTCTTACCTTTACCTGTTGTCGTTGACGCCGAGCACTAAAAGTTGACATTGCTACTAACCCTAGAAAATGGAGCAACTAATGAGAGAGTTTACTTTAAAAAAAAATTATGTTAAGTATTCATTTTTGATAATTTATAGTTTTCGTTTATAATATTTGTAAAAAAAAAATCATGAATTTGTCTTTTTGTTAAACTTCACATAAAATGACGTATTTTCCTTTATAATTTAGATGTAAAACACAATAAGCACAAAAAAATCCAAATCAACATGATTACAATGTTTTTTAGCGGTAAAGAGAGTAATGTATTAATAAAAAGAACTTTCCAGAGGTACAATCACAAAACGAGTCACCTAGGAGAGACAACTAATAATTAAAATAATTGCAAAGAAACAAAATAACATATCCACACATCTTGGGATAACTACTAAATTGAAAATTACTCTTTTACGAAGTGTTTTAAGGATTTCGACAGGAGAATGGTGCGATAACAACTGAGGCAACCGGTAAAACGGCTTAAGACTATGGGGTAGGGTCGAATAAACCATATGATCCTAACAAACACAAATTGACTTTGGACTGTACTCCAATAGAATACGGAAGCCCAAGAATGACGGCTTAGGCAGCCCTGTAACTAGGGACTGAAGTGGCTCATTTGGACTATGCATCCTCCCTAGGAGCCAGCTGACGACGTCCCCCTTCTGATGATAATGAGGGCCTTTAGAAACGTAAAATTGTTGGTTCACGATCTATTTGAAGAATGTTGCGCCGGTACTTGTTAGAAGCGATGCCACCCATCGTCCAACATGGCGGTATTACCAACAAACCCCTCACTGGACCACGAAGTCCTCATTGATCCAGGAGAGAGTGTGTTCCGCCACTCGCCGGTTGTGCTATCCCTCCATTGGACTCCACATGCCCCTTTGAATCACTACTTAGGATTAGTGTTGGACCATTGAACGTCTGAGCACTACCAGCAGACAGGTACCTCATATCGCTGACTGAACATCAGGTACCTACGGTGCATGTCCCCTCTGCACTTAGACGGACAACAGGTGTAGGTCGAAGTGCAGGCCAATTTCTCCGACTACCTCCACTATGTCCTCTGCCGCTGCTACCGTTGTCGGCCTGCCTGCCCGAGATCACCCGAACGTCGCCTTGACCAACAACTTTCTGATGTTTTGCACCGTCTGCCACCACTGGTGGTCGGCCGCTTGAATAACTCATCCGATCAAGGCATAGAATCCTGCATAGCCACGCGGCCAATAGTATTTCACCGCCCTACCATAAAATACCTTACGACGACCGACCAGGCCACAATCATCCCTCCCCTCGAGAGAACCGCCGAGGACACAAGTAATACTAGGAGACGTTGCAATGAACACGAGGATACCCACAGACTGCGTGACGAATGGAATCGGACCGTCCCTACACAAAGGACCAACGAGACCCTCCTTCCCTCCCTTGAACCATCCCTTCCATCCTCCTACCTCCAAGTGAAGTATGCGAAACCCTATAAATCGATGCACAAACTAGTCACCAAAAGCTTGGATCATGGTTATATTTCACCCCGGCCTCCAAGAGAACTAGCACCAAAACTGCCTAAGATCTATCACCCCACTAGAAGTAATCAAATACCAAACAAAGGATCAGCGATGGCGGAAAGAACAAGACCTAGCTGCCACTAGTATTGAGAGCTCCTCTTAGGTTTGTTTAACGCCATGATTATAGAGATTTCAATAATAAGTTATACATGATAGTGTACAAATGGAAGCGATGAATCCAAAGAAATGACTATTTTCTTCTCAACCAAAAAACAAAAAAAACCCTTGGCCTCCCTCTCCTTTCTTCGTCCTCGTCGGCGGTCTCCTACCGTTGGAGACCGCCGGACCTCCTTTTGTTCCTAGCTTGCCCATACTCTCTTTCATTTCTCTTGTCTGTATCTTTCGTTCGGACTTCGGCGTTCTCTCCGGCAGCGCCTCTCTAGCCTGCCTTCTCCGTCCTCGCTTCTCCGGTGAACCTTCCGCCTTGGTTTCCCCAGCCTTCTCGTCGCCTCATCTCCAGAGATCTTCCTCCGTCCCTGCCTTCGGGCTCTCTGGGTACTTGAGGCTTGGGTCCTCCTTGGTCTATTGGGTAAGCTGTGGTGGCGTCTCCGCTGTGCTCCGTCCTCTCTCCTGTTTGTGGCTTAGCTGTTGTCCTCTGCATGTTCCTCCTCTGCTCGTGTCGTGTCCTTCTCGCTCGTTGCCGCTCGCTTGGTTATCTCAGTGTTCTAGGTTTCCGGTTATCTAGGTGCTGACCCCGGCTCTTCCCTCGCCGCTGGTTTCGTCGCTCCCATCGCCTGAGCCCGTCGTGAACTGATCGGTCAGGTTAGGATGTCGGTTCTCTTGGGTGTTGGACCGCGACACCCTCTCCTCGTCCGTTTGGTTTCGAGCTGTTTTCACGCTGGTCCCTGTTAACTTCTCCGGTACAGGTTTGGCTCCGGTGTCGATCTCGGGCTGGGGTTCTCGGCGTCTTGGTTCTCGCGAGTGGCTCCGCGCGTTCCCTATGTCAGCGTGCGCACCGAGTTCGATACGCGTGTGTGGGTTTGTCAGGGTTTCTTTGAGTTACCCATGTCTTTTGGGCTTCTCTTAGTTTGGGCTTTTTTCTTTTCTGTTGAGCCTTTTTGCCCTTCCTCTTCTCATTGTACTTATCCTTTTTGGAGCTTTATTTTGGGAATAAAATCGTATTTTTCATTGATCAAAAAAAAGTTATACATGATTAAAATGTGGTTAAATATATTCATAAGGCATTGTATTATCTAACTTGCTGCAAATTTGTTATTAAACTATTTTCCTCGCATCCAACTTCATAAATTCGTCTTATAGTATTTATTATTGAAAATAGTGTTTTTATAAAACTGGTGCAACTGACAAAGGCGTAAGAAATTAAGTTAAGCGATACTTCAATTAAATTAAGGGTAAACTACAAATGCATACCCTGAAGTTGTCACGTTTAACCGATGATTACCCTGAAGTTTAAAGTTAACTAATGTATACCCTGAAGTTACGAGTTGTAACTCAAAACCCCTTCTGTCAGCTAAAATGACGAAAATACCCTCAATGATTTTTTTAAATATATTTTTTTTAAATATAAATGAAGTGATTTTTTAAATAAAAATGAAGTCATTTAATAAGTAAATATGTATATATAACAAAAGTAATTTTTAAATAATTTTTTTAACATACTTATTGAAGTGTAGTTGAGGGTATTTTCGTCATTTTAGTTGACGGAGGGGTTTTGAGTTACAATTCGTAACTTCAGGGTATGCATCAGTTAACTTTAAACTTCAGGGTATTCATCGGTTAAACGTGCATACTTAAGGGTATGCATTTGTAATTTACCCTTAAATTAAATCAATATCTAAAAGCTCTCTCCCAAGGCAGCCGGTTTTAGTGCATTCATGAGTGTTCGAGCATCGATTGTTCTCGTTCTAGAAACTTTGCCATAACCCGCTCCCATCATCGTTGTAGTGCAACCTACCATCGATTATGTACGGTCCCGTCTCCCGGGCTTTGTCCGGTCTATTCCAGGCTCATTCCCATCACCTCGTCTATGTGGGCGTGTCTCCTCTCCGATGTCGATCCCAATGTTGCCACTAGCGCCGCCGCCATCCCCCACAATCGATCAAGACCTAACAACACCACCACAACCGCTACCTCTGCCACCAGAGCCGCCACTACCCCCTTCTCTACCACTAGAGTCGTCACCGTCCTCGCCTCTTCTGCCACCAGAACCGCCACAACCATCACCTCTCAACCACTAGAGCCGCCTCTTGCACCGCCTACACAGTATGTTTGTGTACTGCCCCTCTGCTATGAATCGGTTGAGATGGTGCACCCGCTAATTTGGGGAATCCGTGCAGAGGTGCAGCATCCCCATATGCTGGATCGGGACTCTGACATCCCTACTCGGAGTTAAGGAGAATGGAATCAGCAATTGCTCCTACTGGCAACAACTGGTGGAAACTTGGCGATCCAACCACATCCGTTGGATCGAGATTCCAATGCCCCCGAAGTGTATGTGAGGATGCACACCTCGCCCTGCAAAGGTCGCTAAAAATCCGACATCATAGTTCCCCTATTATCTAGGGTTCTCCCTAGATGCCCGTTATCCTCTCGAACGCATTAGATCATTCATAACTGGCATTTTCAAGACAAGTTAGATAATGATTTTTTCGTGCTACAACTGAGTAGCCACCAGGGTGGAGTCTATCCACCATTAAATTGTCCTTGGAATAGTCGAGTATCTAGTTATAAGGTTAGCGTCTGGGATCTACGGGTCATGTTTTTCGTCTCACCATTTTCTTTTGGTATTACTGTTGGTCTTATGTTTTATGCTTTGTTTTTGTAATTTTAACTTCTAAGTAATAAAATAATCTACCTATATGTTAAAAAAACAATAGCCTAACGTGTAAAAAACCATTCAAATTAAGAAAATAATTAAACGAACTAAATTATTTCATTACCGTGCTAAAAGCATAAATATAATAACATTTTTTCGTAAAGATAAATCTAATAATCTTAATAATGAGTAAAAAAAATTCCATATTGTTACAAACTCAATCGCTCAACAAATCTATAAATGGTTGTGACATTTTCATACGAACTTAAACTTAAGTTCATAAAAAATAAATAAGCGATAGCTGAAAACTCTATTGTTTATAAAAATTCGCACAAAGAGATCACCCCTTACCTCTCTAGAGTATCCCACCTTCGAGAAGAAATCAAATAGAAACTCACCATTAACCTAAAAATTGTGTGAACCCATCCAAGCCACATCTATTTCATAAATGGGTGGATGAGATGCAATTGAGTGGTTGACTTGTTGACTACAAAAACACAATATTTTTTGATAAGTGGTAGGGGCTTTTTAGTACAACTATCCTGTTACTTTTTTTTTTACAAATTCACTAGTTTAATCATTCCCGCTTCGTTTAAACTCCGATTGGCTTCAAACATGCGCCAATATTTTTGTTTTTTCAAGAGCTTCCTATCAAAATTAGTGAAGAATATATTTTGAAGCACGAAAAAAAATTATTTCGGGGCTGATTTTGAAAAATATCTCGGTAATTTTTATCGACACTTTACATTGGTTTTATCAACACTTTACACTAGTTCTATCACATTATTTCCCAAAATCGAACATGATTTTTATCACATCATCACATGTTTTTTATGAACACTGAACACTAGTTTATCAACACTAAACATTAGGTTTATCACTAAATTACACGTATTTTATCACTCCATCACATATTTTTTATCAACACTGAACACTAGATTTATCAACACTAAACTCTAGTCTATGACCCTTATTATCAAAATGGAACTTGATTTTTATCACCTCATCACATGTTTTTTTTTATCATTTCAGTGCATGTTTTTTTATCAACATTTAGCACTAATTTGATCACCCGATATAAAATATTTATTAGTGAAGATTTATCAACACTCAACATTATTTTTATCACCCCGATATAAATTTTTTTCTTCAAAATATATTCAATATGGTACTTGATAGATATCCCTTGGAAAAATAAAAAAATATTTGCGCAAGTTTGAAGCTAATCGGAGTTCAAACAAATCGGAAATTATTAAATTAGTTAATTGATGAAGAAAAAAAATGGACACTTGTCCACATGGCATCATACTACTACAATGGGTTGGATTGAGGTGATGATGTATCATCATGGTGAATATTTGATTTTAAGAGTGGTTAGAATGAGTTCTCATAATTTTGAGATAAGAGGGGTTTCATTATATTTGTACTCTCTCATAGTCCGTATAAATAATGTTTTCTCCTAATATAAACCATAAACATTTAAAATAATAATTTCCCTTTTTTTGAGTAAAAGGTTTCTAGAGAGACGCTCTCGCCTCTCTCTAAAAACCCTAAATTCCCTTCCTCCCCAGAGCTCTCCACCGCAGCTCCTCTTCTCACCGTCGGCGATCTCCTTCCATAGAGGTTGCTGGCGGTCCTCACCCACCCTCCGCCGTCCTTTTCCTCCCTTGGTTCCCTCCCCTTGCTTTCTAGACCCACCCGTCTCCTTCTCTCTGTTCTTCTTCGGTGAAGTGCGGACACTTTCTCTCCTCACAGACGGTGGCGTCTTCTCAGATCTGGACGTGGGACGTCCTTCTCTTGTTAGATCGATGCGGTTCTGGTTGCCGCCCCCTTTCTGTCCTCTGGTTGGCTCGTGGCTTCCCCTTCCCTAGTTTTGGGGGTTGGGGCGTGTCTGATCCGACGTGGGACAACTTTCCTCACTTGCTAAGGTGAGGATTGTCGCGGATTTGGCTGTCCTTGCCCGTTGGCGGTGGCTCCTATGGTGTCGTGGCGGAGGATCCCTCACCTCAGTTTCCGGTGATGCTTTTCGTTGACGTTGTGGGTGGCTTCTTCTCGATGGCGTCGTCTGTAGGTCTTCCTTTCCAGATCTATGACTTCCTCAGGTTGCGGTCAGGTATGGATTCCTCTCTCTTCTCTTTGTAGTTAGGTTTTTGTCTCCCCTCCTTCCTCTATCCTCTTCGATTGATTTTCCTGTGCTCCCGTCTACTTCGGTGTTCGGTTTGGTCAGTTTGTTGTTGGCCTTCGGTCAAAGCATGGGTTTTTTACTCAGGAAATTTTATTGATTAGTATTTGGTTAGGTTTAAGTCCCTGCCGTGTTGTGGTGCTGGCCACCGGCATTTGCAAGATCTATGTTCGTCCTCGGTAATTCGGGGTTTTATGGACTGGGGAGTAGATGTAATTCCTTCTTAGATTAGGGAAGAGGGGCTTTGGGTTGTACGTAGCTGCTGGTTTTCCTGGACTTAATTTTAGGCAAATCTGGGTACTTAACCCTGATTTTTTTTGGGCTTCATGGTAGAAAAATTCAATTATTAGAACTTGTATTCTTTCAGTTTCTTTGTTCTTGGTTTGGGTTTCTCTTCATTGGTGCCCCTGGTTGGGTTTTGTTCTTGGTATTGTTGGTTCAAGCCTCAGTCTGCTGAGGTGTTTCAAGAGATTCCTATTAGAGTGGAATGCTCCTTATTGTATTTCACGTATGTTCTTCATTTCAAAAAACATGTTTTATTTATTACTTTGTTGATAAAAAAAGGGTTATATACTTTTTGGTATCCTAATGTTCCGTCCACGAACGATTTGGTCTCCTTTTGAATTTTTATTCCAATTTGGTACCCTTATGTTCTGTCCACGAAAATTTTGAGCTGGTGGAGTTAAAAAACTAACAAAATTATGTAGAATGACTAGTTTGCTCATTTACATTTCAGTTGACTTTTGACTTAAAAATGAAAAGACCATTATACTCTCAATTTTAGATTTAGTTTTAGTTGACTTTTTTATTTATTTAAATTTCTATATTCAATTAAAAATTTATTTTGTATATTTATTTTTTAATTAGGATAAATATTTATCAGTATACTTTATCAATATACTTTAGTTTAATAACTCAAAAAATAATAAATATATTAATTTTAAAATGTAATTTTTATTTTAAAGAACTCGTGTTTATTTTCTTTTACTTTAATTTCGTTTTTTTCTTTTTTATATTTTACTTTAAATTCTTTTTTAAAACCTAATCAGATGTAACCTAAAGCCTAATCTCCTTGCATCCACAACTTCGTCTTCTCCCTCTTCACCATGTATTCTCTCTAGTGATGCAAATCCGCTGCCCCTCACATCCAGCACACGGAGAGCTTTCATGGTCGTGGCCTAATCTACTTCATCCAGCACCTCCTCGCTGTGGCCTGAGCCTCGAGGACTTCATCGTCGGCGACCTGAGAAACGAGTCAGATCCCGAGATCTGACAAGAATAGACGACGACCAGATCTGTTCTTCGCGAGGCCATGTTTCTACAGAGATCTAAAGCTCGTCGATGTTCGTTTCCGGACTGGGATTTGGCTCACGGACTGGTGGTTCACGACCAGCGACGAGGAAGCGCGACGGAGAAGACGAACCAACAACGGCTATTCATCTTACTCTCATTTCTTAAATTTTTCTCATCAGTTCCTTGGCCCTTCTTCTTCGTTGACGGTGGTTCTGAATATTTGGGTGTTGCATTTCTTGAACCAGATCTGAGTAAATTGTGGTGGGAGTTAGATGAACTAAATTTTAAGCTTGTGAGGCCTTGGTATGGAGGATGAAGGAAGTACTATCGTAAAGACATTGATGTGGTTGAAGAGAAGGAGTCATGGTGATTTTGGTGAAGGATTTAGAAACAAATTCTAATGATTCTGGTGAAGGATTATTTTATGATATGAAAAGGTAAAAGTTTAATTAATTAATCACTGATAAACAAATTTTTGTAAGAATTTATGAAAAAATATATTAATGAAAATTCAAAAAGAAAAGTACAAAAAATAGTAAATGAATTATTAAAAATAAATTTTAAAATATTTGTTTTTTATACTTTTATTTTAATAATAAATTTTGATTTCTTAAAATAACATATTAATATTCCAAATAAAAACTGATTTTTAAAAAATAAAATTTGAATTTTTTAATTAAATTCTAATATTTTAAGTAAAATATTATTATTTTAAAATAAAAATTGATTTAAAAAATAAAAATATTAACTTTTAAATTATATTTTTAAATTTTAAAATAAAAACTGATTTTCAAAAAAAATAAAATATAAATTTTAAATTAAATTCTGATATTTTAAATAAATATTAATTTTTGAAATAAAATTGATTTTTAAAAAATAAAATACTAAATATATATTTTAATCTAAGGGTAAAATTGTAATTTTAAGATTAAATCTATAAGATTGAAATTGATAAGGGCAAAATCGTCATTTCATACTCCACTTAACTGCAAAAGGCTACCTTAGAAGAATATTCCGTTAGTTTTCTAACAGAATATATTACTTCCGTCCGTGGACAAAACAAAAGAATACCAAAAAAATATATCACCCTAAAAAATCTCCCTTTACAAAGTTTAACAAGACATTTCCGGTAAATTATTGATAATGCAAACTATACCTCGTTGCAATTAGAAGTAAAGATTAGGAGGTTAAAATCAAACAACGTTTTCTTCTAAATTAGCAGTGAAGGACAAACCATAGATCAAATCCATATTCCGGAAATTCAAAGATAATCTAGACATGGAAATGATTGAATGGAACAAGGAAGAAGCCGACATCACAACTATGAACAGTGGTAGCAAGTGGACGATGGGACCAAACTACCTTTACTTGTCCCTCATTGATCGTGTATATACATACTGATAAGGTACTAGCACGCCAGCTTTTACTCAACAGAACGACAAAGGAGATCTTCACGAGCATATCCACTAAAGACTTTTCTTCAACATATAATTGCTCAAACAATAATAATATAAAAAGAAGCAATTATTTGTAGGATAAGAACAAAAGAGAGATTAAAACAAGAAACAACCATGCATGGCCAGTAATACGGGGAAGGGGTAATGGTCGATCTTGACATCTCAACTAAGCCCACTATCTCTATCCCTCCTAGTCTTTGCCTTAATCTTTATACTTTTCTCAATCACATTGTCTTTACTTTCCACCCTTTTTATCTCATCAGACATAATTAATAGATTGCTTCACATCACTAATTAACCACTTTTGTAGTTTTGTTATCTTATTCCTGTCTAATTTGAACTATTTTTTTTTAACTTAAGAGTAACTCGATGTCGTAATTTTGATTTTTCATTTATTAACAAATCATAACTTAAATAAAGGTTGGTTCTTATATCATAGCATTAACTGTAACGTATGTCATATTTCGTCTTCAAGTTAAGCTGTCGTTTAGTGACTAACATGAAAAGTTGATACGTCAAGATTATAATTTGAGAGTAAACGAGAGGTCTGCGTTATGGCATCAAGTTTTCTCATGTCATTTCACTAATGTTTTCAAGGCACATGATATGCGTGTGATTGATATTTCACGGAGTCAATCACACTTGACAGATTTTGATACATTTTGAGAATTAATTTATCAAATTTGTTATTATATATAAAAGTTGATAAATATAAATTAAATTAATAAGTATAAGTTATAATTTGAGAATTGATCAAAATACAATAATACTACATAAGATTCTTCCTCTAAATTACTGAAATATCGAGTTTTTCCCCGCGAGGGGAATACTAAAAATGCTTCTTCTTTACCATTCAAGTACCACCTAAAATCTCTGGTTTTGCCTGGTTAGTGTGCATGCAAGCTATCCCTACAAAATGTTTCCTTCTTGCCAGAGGTTTATATGACTCAAACATTTGGTGCCCTCTATGCAATGAAGAGCCTGAAGAAACCGATCATTTACTTCTGGGCTGCTCTTTCTCTTGGAATATTTGATGTCTATGTCTACATTGGTGGGGTATAAACACAACAACTCCAGAGAACATTAAAGAATGGATCATCTCATGGAGATTCTTAGCACCATCTAAATCCAAAAATCAGTGGAGCATGGTGGCCCTTATGGTGATCTGGAGGATCTGGTTGTGTAGAAATGATATCCTCTTCAATAACAAAAATTTTTCACCTTCAGACATTTTCCAGTTGATCCAAAGTGATTCATATCAGTTATTGTGGGCTAGATTTAAATCTGGGGGAGATTCTTTTCCTCTCACTGCTTGGATTCAATCTCCATTATCTTGTTATAAAAGTGGGAGGTTTCAAGGACCCTTTCAGGGCCATACTTGATCTCCTAAATGCCTTTCATGATATACCTTGATTGTGGTCACACTTTGGGGGATTTGGGTGGTTTTGGGGTTTTTGGTGAGCTATAAAAATTTCTAGGGGGGTTTTCTTATCAATGAGTGTGGTATCTTTAGGTCTGTTGTTGCAGTTTTGAGTGTGGGATTGTGAGTGAGTGGAGGGTTTGTTTTTCTGGTTTTGTTCACTGCACAAGTACCTTTGCCTGACACTGAGGTTCCTTCAACTTGGCTGGTTTTTATAAATTGGTGATTTTGCATTTTTGGGTGGATCTTCTGGACTGAAGATGTGCACATCCTTGATTCAGTTGCAGCAGAAGAGTTTGATATTTCGAATTCCTTGGGGCTCTGCAGAGTTTTGATTTCATACACAAAGGGAAGATGTCACTGGTGTACTACAAACCTTGGGGTTCTGAAGATTTGGGATATAAGCACAAGGGGATGCTGGTTTTGGAGTTTTTGAATGTCTTAAGAATGTGTCTTGCTTGGCATACAATCTTAGACAGGTTTTGGGGAACAATTACACTACTGGTGTGAATAAAGTCGTTACCTTGGGACACAAGTAAGGGTAACTTGTTTAGATTTAAATTGTTTTTGTTGCTTGAGGCACAAGTATGTGCTCTAGGTATTCAAAAAGAAGTATCTTTGTTTGTAAGCATTTAGGGTTTCATCCCTTTGCCTACTCCTTTATCTCAAAGGGTAGGTACCAATACAAAATAGTCGATAGAAAAAAAGTACCAAAACCATAAAACTGTAAAAATCTATACAAAAAGTTGATCATTTAAAGAGGTTTTAAGTGTCAGTTTAAATATTTATTCATTCTATTCTGGATCGATATAGTAAAACAATTGTTTTAATCCATTTTAAAACAAAACTATTAACAAAAAAAATCTATATTTACGTTAATCTTAAAATAGTTAATTTTTAAATAATATCTTATTAATCTCTAGAAACAAAAATGTTTAAATTTCTTATGTCGGTCAGTTCTTCAAGTTTTGTTATGGATAGTTTGATATTTTTTTTTCCAGCATATAACGTGGAATTTTCTTGATATTAAGAAAGCATGTAAGATTACGGATATGAGATTTGATAAGAGGGCGAGACTTGGTCTCAGATCTGATAAGTAAGAAGATCCGAGGCGCTAACCCTATACCAAAATTATTGTTTTGAATTGCAGTTTTGTGAGTAGCACGAGATTCTTTTCATGACTCGACTTGAAAATACATGTGGTGACTGATAGGAGGCGTTTGAGGGGATAATGGACATCCAGGGAGAACACTAGGAAACGAGGGAAACAAGAGGTTAGGCTGACACCAACTTAAGCAAGGCGAGGTGTACGTCCCCACGCACACCTCGTTGTTTAAGGGTTCATGATCCAGCAGATGGGGTTGAGGCGCCACGTTGTCACCCGTTTTTTCCGACTGGATGAGCTGCTGGTTCCATCCTTCCTAACTCCGATCAGGGGTGTCAGGGTCCCTGTCCAACAGACGGGAATGATGTGTCTCTACACTAAGTCCTTGATTAATCGGATGCGCCACAATCATGGCCCTGATCTAGAGTCGGCCCTCTGATGAGCGTGAATGATCGACAGGCGGCTGAGGAAGTAGACATACGAAAGAGGCGGCATAGGATGCGACGACTCTAGTGGCGAAGGCGGAGGTGGCGCTTCTGGTGGTAAAGGAAGAGATAGTGGTGTTAGATTGAAGAGATGGTGGGGGAGGGCGGCGACTCTAGTGGCGACAGATGGGGTGGTGCTGGTGGCGGCTAAGGTGGTGGCTTAGGAAGTGGTGACGGCGCTGGTGGTGCTCAATCATGATTAATGGTAGGAGAATGAAACCGCTTTAGGCTCTTCCATTGTCCATGTACCAGAGATCGTTGTACGTGATGACAAATAGAGGTCTGGTCCGATGATGGTAATCCGAGAACAGGTGGATGAGATGACGATATTGGTGGTGCTCGATCACGATCGATGATGGGAGAACAATCCCCTTTAGGCTCTTCCACCAGTCATGTACTGGTGATCATTATGTGTGAGGAAAGAGAGAGGTTTGGTCCGATAATGGTAGTCCGAGAATGGGGGGATGAGACGATAGAGACGATTGCAGCGTTGAAGAAGGCAATGCCAAAGAGGTGATATGTACTAGAAGCGAGAGATCCGTGTGAGTGGAGGGACGATATGATGTATGTGACTGACGATGGCGACGATGTCCATGGTTGTTTGTGGTGGCCGATAGTTGCATCGAGATGGAGAGGACCCTAAGGTCAGCTGCGCTTGGAGAGAAGAGCACCCGTTGTTAGATTAAGATAGATTGATATTAGTATTATTTTATTTGATTAAATTATAGTTATGTTATTCACAATAGATTTACATGTTAAATATTATATTTATGTACAACTTGTAGAAATCAATTCATAAGATAATGTTGAAAAACATTTTTATTTTTATAATAAACGCGTTGTGTATATTATTTATTAATCATGAATATATACACAAAATCCATTAAACGAACAAAAATATAATTTTTTTGAAACAAAAGAATGGTGATTTTATTTATAAGTTCTCAAAATACATGAAAGTGCATCAGGAACATGAAATTCCGACCACGATAGGACATATATTGAACGACCTTCTCTAGCAAGCCAATAGGATGCTCGATTCACTTCCCTAGCAACATACTCGAGTTTTACATCCTCGAGATAGTCTTTAATGGGTTGGCACTCCTCTTATATTTGACCGACCGGAGAATGCACTTGGGTAACCCCATTAACAAAGCCCACGAGATGTTGGGCATCATTCCGGATGATGACTCGTTTGTACCCATTGTGCCAGGCCACCTCAATGCTTCCCAAATCACAAAGGCCTTTACAAACTCCGCCGTATGTAAGCTCGGGAGGAGACTGTTCCGTCCGTCCAAATCCTGACCGTGGTCATCCCGATAGATCATACCCCACACAATATGACTAGTATCCTAAAAGAAGACCTCGTCTACATTGAATATCGTCTATCCTGAGGCCAAGAGAGGGGGGACTATTGGGTCTCTTTCTGACGAATTGGGTGAGGTAGGGAGGTGTCGGTTGTTGAGTTTGCCTCACACCAGTTACTAGTGTGGCACTTGACCGTTGCTTCAATGAACTGAGATGAGGGTTCTGTCTTACTCCACACCAATCCATTTCTCATCTTATAGATTTTCCATACGAACATTTTCATGTGAGCCTTAAGCACTCGATTCTGGTGTTCCATAACCAAAGCCCACTAAACTATGACGAGATGGTCCAAGGTGATAGCTAATCTGGTCTAGGCTTGGTCCCAACATTCCTTAGCAAGCTTTAAACGAAGAAGAAGATAAGATATTGTTTTCGGTTCTTGTTCACAAACAAGGAAAGTGTACGAAAGGGGTACAAATTTTTATTTGAGATTCGTCGCCATCTGTAAACCGCTCGAGGGGCTAGCCATAAAAACACATTGACCCGAGGTTAAATGTGAAGGTCCTACGTCGTCGTCCAGACTGAAGAGCCTATGGGTTAAAGTAATTTCCCATTCATCAAAGCCAACTCCTTATATTCCTTGTGTGTTACGGGTCTAATACCATTTGTCAATCGTCCCCAAAATTAGGGAAGGCATGTATAATATTTCATGTTCATCCATTGGAGACATGGCATCAACTAATTTGGTGCGATCCAATCCCGCGCCATCGATCACGGCTAAATCCTAAACCAAAATACATGCCAATTGATCGAAGTGCACTAGTCATCCCCATCTTCCAAGGCACCCCAACAACTGAGATGGTGCTCTCATCGCCAATAGCACGCTAGATACCCAAGACCTTGGGTTTCCCATATACTCGACCTAATATAGCTGGGGTTATTCCCCCCACCTGCCAAGAGGAAACCGTCGTGTGGAAAATACTTGGCCTTGAAAACACGGGATACAAACTTTCTAGTTCCGACATGAGTCGTCATCCCATCGTTTCTAGTAGGGCTAGATTCATATCGTACATGTCCAATAATAATAGCCCCCTCCTCCTTTGGCCGACATAATTTAGTCCAATTTTTCTAGATGATCGGATTAATCGCCCGAGGTGTCCTCACCCACCAATATCGAGACAAAGCAACGTGAATCTTCAAGATTGAACCCCGGGGGATGAGAAAAACATTCATTGCACAAATTGGGATGACCTGTAGGACTGATCGGATCATCACCTCTTTAACCCTTGGTGAAAGCATTTGACCGCCCCTCGTAAAAATACGAGTAAGAAGACGGTCAAATATGAACTAGGTACTCTACACCCGATGACGACCAAGCATGTTAGGGACGCCAAGGCACATAAACCTTTATGAGATCTGATAAATTCCCAATGTAGCAAATCACAATAGCATATCAGCATCATAAGTATTAGTACTAAAACAATTAAGGACTCAGTTTTATTGATTACCTGATTAGATAGAATACCAAAATACTCCATAATGCCCCAAAATTGTTTGGCTTCCGTCAAATATTCCTTATAGAAGATATAAATATCGTCCTCAAAAAACATATAGGTAATCATTGGTGCTCCCTTGCCACCGAGCTCCCATGAATCCTCCATTCGGCTTCCGCCCGCTTCAACATCCGGGATATCCCTTCCATGCAGAATAAGAAGACATACAACGATAGTAGATACCTTATCGAATCCCCCGCCCTGTAGTGAATGGAGCAGTATTCTTTCCTCCGAGCAAACTAAGTGTCGGACTGTCTAAAGACAAGCAAGAATCAACGCCTTTCAATGTGGACTGAAGCCGAAAGCCCCCATCATGGACAAGATGAAGGACCACTCAACTTGGTCGAAAGCTTTGCTCATGTACAGTTCTAGTTCCATAAACTCTAAGTCCCTTATGTTCGCCGTCAAAGGGAATGAATTATCTCATAAAAGATGGATATGTTATCCTGAATGGACTAGCCAAGCACAAAAGTTCCTTGATTTACAGCTATCAGAGGGTCGACTAATGGTTTAAGCCTGTTAGAGAGTACCTTAAATAGTATCCAAAATATCACACTGCAGAGTACAATCGGCTTGAGGTCTACAACCTTACACATGTTCTTTTTTTCGGAATCAATACTAGGGTAGAACTATTGATGTCCCCATCCTTCTCCCTTACCTCTACAACCTCGCGAACGAAGTTGATGACCTCTGCTTGAGGAACCGGCCAATAATATTCATAAAAGAACAGATTGAGTCGACTAATCACAAGGCCTTGCTCGTCCCCATTTGAAAAAAAAAGCCACCCAAACCTCATCATCATCCACCCTAGTTGTAAGGCCATTATTTTGGCAGGCCGAGACCAACATCAGGATCAGAATAAGGAATTCCCGGTCCCCTACATCTCAACCGTAAAAATTTCCCCAAAGTAATTCAAGAGAATTTCCTTTATCCCAATGACCCAGTTTACCCCAACCTCGTTATCTGTCTAAAATGTATAGATACCATTTCGGAGTTGTCATTTTGTAGTTTCCATATGAATTTTTTTTTGTGTTTTTATCCTTGTCCACCAGAAAATGTTGTTTGTCCCTCTAGTGCCAAAAAGCATCTTAATGGGACAACACCTCTCATATGCCTTCTGAATAGCCAAGCGCAAGAGAATGCCCTCTCAATCTTGTTTACTGTTAGGCGGGGGCAACTATCTATAACACCACCAGATTTATTGATGTTATCCTAGTGTATTGTTTGACCCAAAGTATCCAGGAACGCCCCACCTACTTAATATGGTACTTAATATGTGCCCCCACGGGTTTACCCCATTCCTATTTTACCAAATGACTATACCGATGGTCCTTCACCCATGTATTCTCAAACCAGAACTGCCTCGGGGTGGGGCTGGGCGTCTCCCCATCCGTGTACAACAAGATCGACATGTGATCAAACGTTGTGTAACCCATATAATGGAGTCGTGCATGTGGTAATCTCGTTCGAGCACCCAATGACATGATCTCCCGATCCAACCTGATCTCCATTAGAGTAGCAGAGTCTTTCCCTTGAGACCACTTGAACTGATATCATTCCAACAGGATATCTTCCACCCCAATATCGGAGAAGGTGTGCCAAAAATTCAGATTAAGTGAAATGGGGTTCGGGTAGCCCCTTATATTCACTGTCCGGTCCAGGATGTCATTAAAATCCCCTATAAACACCCAATCCGCATTTGGAACTCTCCCACTAGTCGATGGAGAAGATCCCATGTCCGGTGAGGTTGTGCCCTATCCAATTCCTCATAAATCCTCGTAAACCTAATCATTGGTTTTGATCTGACCCATAAGTGGAATCAATGTGAGATTGTTCATGTGATTCCACCACAACCCGAAATTGCTACAGAGGAGTGCAATCTCACCTTCCGACCCCTAGCCGACAGCCCCATTCCTCCATGGAAGCCAAGGTTCTAACGCAGCACCTCAAGTTTCGACGCCGAATTCTGATTCTTAGAGTGGTATTTGTTTCCTTGAGAAACATCACATCCAGTTGTAGCTTCTCGATCAAGTTCTACAGTTCTTGCCTATTCTTCACATTGTCAAGTCCACGACAAATCCATGTTAGAAAACTCGTTGGCCGCTTCGGATGAGGGAGAGAGATGGGAAAGAGAAAGAGAAAAGGTGACACGCTTGCACGTAAGTAGTGGCAGGAGAATCCTGACGTTGGTGGCGCCCATTGTAACCCTAAATAAGAGTCGTCGGGATCGTTTTTTATATATGGAAACTCAATTGTACAACACAAAGTAGTTCAACTATTATAAGTATAATTATTATATAGTTTTTCTATTATATTTAAAAATGGTCAATAAAACATTTTGAATTATATTTCCGTTTCTTCCTTTACAATATTTTCACTTCAACCTCTTTCATACAGACATTAAGATCTAGAGAAAAAAATCAAATAGAAACTCACCCTTAACCTAAAAACTGTGAGAACACATCCAAACCATCCATTTCATAAATAGATGGATGAGATGCAATTAAGTTGTTGACTGCAAAACACATCACTTTTTGGTAAGTGGTAGTGGTTTTTTTAGTAAAATTATCCAATTACATTTATACCAATTCACTAATTTAATCGATCTCACTTCGTTTGAACTATGATTGGCTTCATACTTGCACCAATATGTTTTTCAAGGGTTTTCTATCTGGATTAGTGATGAATATGTTTTGAAACAAAAATAAATTAATTCATGGCTGATTTAAAAAATAATTATATATCGGTAATTTTTATCAACACTTTACACTGGTTTTATCAACACTTAACACTAGTTTTATCACATTATTTTCCAAAACTAAACATGATTTTTATCTACTCGTCATATTTTTTTTATGAACACTGGTTTTATCAAAACTAAACAATAGGTTTATCATTAAATTACATGTATTTTATCACTCCATCATATGTTTTTTATCAACACTGAACACTAGTTTTATGGGTAAACTACAACTACCTATCCCAAACTTATAGCGTTTAACTGATACCTACCCTAAAGTTTTTTTTAACTGATACCTACTCAGATGTTTAGTTATATAACAAATAACCCAAGCTGGCAGCTAAAATGACGAAAATACCCTCAACTACACTTCAGTAATTATTTTAAAAAATTACTTAAAAAATCTCTTTTGTTAGGTGTACATATGTACTTATTAAATCACTTCGGTTTTATTTAAAAAATCACTTCAGTTTTATTTTTTAAAAAATATTTTAGAAAATCACTAAGGGCATTTTCGTCATTTTAGCTGACAACTTGGGCTATTTGTTATATAACTAAACATCTGAGTAGATATCAGCTACAAAAAAAAAACTTTAGGGTAGGTATCAGTTAAACGCGACAAGTTTGGGGTAGGTATTTGTAATTTACCCTATTTTTATCAACACTATACACTAGGTTTATCACTAAATTGCATTCGTTTTATCACCACATCACATGTTTTTTTATCAACACTGAACACTAGTTTAAGACCTTTATCATCAAAATTGAACATGATTTTATCACCTTATCACTTGTTTTTTTATCACCTTTGTACATGGATTTTATCAACATTTACCTTTAATTTGATCACCCCGATATAAAACATATATTAGTGAAGATGTATCAACACTCAACATTATTTTTATCACCTGATATAATTTTTATTTTTATTTTTGTGCTTCAAAATATATTCAATATGCTACTTGGTAGATGACCTTTGGAAAAAGAAAAATATTGGCACATGTTTGAAGCTAATCGGAGTTCAAACAAATTGGGAATGATTAAATTAGTGAATTGGTCAAGAAAAAAAATGGGTACTTTTCCTCATGACAACATGTTATTTCAATTATGCCCTTACTTGTGTGAAAAATAATAAGAGTAGTTTTTTTTTTGAGTGAAAGGTGTAATTCTTATTACTTAAATGATTACATAATCATGCATCGGGGAACAGGCTCCCCGACCATCAGATCAGTATTCACGAACAATGGTTCACTGATCTCGTTAATATCAGAACCGTCACAGACAGTATTTGGATGCCTCGAGGGCAAGTGAAGAAAGTGAGGAGAAGGAACGGGATACCGGAGATCCTGACGAACCTCGACAGTAATGGTGAGTACGTCGTCCGTGGACCCCTTCCTAGGCCAATCCTCAATGCTAGGGCCGTGCATCATCCCTCCAGGTGGGACCTCACTCCCGCCTATGACCGGACGCCCCACACCCATGTGGATGCCTCCTTCATCAGAGTTCCAACAATAACACCCCCGGGATCAGTAACCGAATCAGCCGAGGGACGAACAACTCCATGTCCCCGGATGATCCCGTGTACAAAAGAGCCCGGGGGTACCGGGTAAGAACACACAGGGTGACCTGTCACTAGCCACTTGTTTTGAACCTGGGGTCACTTGTTTTGAACCCGGGCAATAAAGTGGCATGTCACTGGCCACTTGTTTCGAACCCAAATAGGGTGCCCAGGACCCGGATTAGGTATCGGGTCTAATGTTAGCCCGGGTACCCTACTTCGAGGCAATTCGTTCGTAGGTATTGGGTCTAGTGTCAACGTGTCGGCATCCTTCATAATCCCTAGTCAGAGCTCCCGACAACCACGAGTTGCACATGGGCGAGATCTCTGCATCGGAGAATATCGCAGTGAAGCTCTTCAATACGCCGGGGGACGGCATTGTGGGTACCAGTCCAACGTGCCGACCGTGCTTCCCTCCGAGGCGTCACCGTCCCAGGCACCATAGCAGCTTCCACCGCAGCTCGGACGAAATTGCCCCATGCAATATGAGGCCCTAAGTTGTGCCCTCCAGGAGGCCATTGTTTCCGCTTCCGATGCCGACTCCAACTCCGGGGAAGCCTCTCGACGCTCCTTTTCAGGCTACTGTGGTCGCGCACCCAGCCTCTAATCCGAGCGGTCCCTGACCGGGTCGAGGCAGCCGCTGAGTACGTCGTTCCTTCTCGAGTCCTCTTCCTCGTCATCCCAGGAGTAGCAGACCACAGCGGCGAACCCCTAACCCTAGAGGGCGTCAGGGAAAGGTCGTGGTGGGCCTTGAGCGGCGGATTATGGTTCTGTCCACGCGGCCATGCGGATTAGGGTTCGGCCCATGCGGAGAGGACTTGAGGCATCGAGCTGAAATCGTCGAGATCCCCCAACAGTCCAGTTCGGCCGGCAGGGGTTAGTAACACGAGGAGTGGGGGGCAAGCCTGGCGAACCACAAGTCCTTGGCGAGCCCAGAATAACCGACCCCGGAGTCCCCGAGCCCACCCGCAGAATAGATTGGGGCACAACAGGGGGGGTCGGAGCACAGGAAGGCGACGACGGAATGACCATCTGACCAGAAGAAACAAGGGAGCCAGATGGAGCCGGCAGAGTAAAGGAATGAGGCATGGCGAATGGGTTAGGGTTTGCCGAGATCGCCATAGGGGGGAAGAGGCACAAGGATAGGGGGATCAGGTGAGACCCGTGAGGAAAATCGAGCTTTCAAGACAGGCGGAGTAGGAGATTCTGAAGTCGCAAAAAGGATGGGGGAGGAGAGAGACGACGAGGGTTAGGGGAAGGCCAACCACTCCCATCCGTAGATAAACTCTGCCCCAGGCATGGTCTGCGAGGTCATCTGGACAGGATAGGCGAACACGGGGACGGCAAAGTCGCGTGTCCCAGGCGGCGCGATAGCAAAAACGACAGACGGTAGCTTCACAACAATAGAATAGGGCTAGGCCTAGGCTCTCAAAGCGAGAGAAAAAATTCACTAACTTAGATTTGTCTTCTTAAAATCTATATTGACGAAATAGAATGATGATGAATCGATACCGACGAAAATGGGGAGATTGTAGATTTTATAAGATCCTACATGTAGATGCATCGTTTATGAAAGTGATTTGAGAATTATCAGGACCGCTAACAGTGAAGTCTTTCTCTTAACCTTAATTTCCCCAATCAGCTGTAATAAGTTTGAAATGTAATCAACAAAGACATATTTCAACATTTATCTTCTGAATTATTGAATCATTGAAGTCAATAACCAATAGGAATAGAGGCCCACTTTGAGATATTTTGTGGCAAATCATTTTTGTAGGCGTGCAGGCCACGCGCCTACCCCCTCATTCAATATATAAGTCGAGGTATGAGCAGTGGTGCTACCCAAGCTCACATTGCAGTGCCCTAGTAAGTACTCATCTTCAACTATTCATTCTTCTTTCCTTTTCTTATTCACTATTCATTCTTATTTCCTTTTCTTTTTCACAAGAACAATCGAATGAATTCTTTCAGGTGATCACACTTCTTTTGACTTCGAAACCTGAAAAGTTAAGATCATCTTCCCCATGGATCCGTACAAGGTATTGTGTTCTACATTCCTCGTCTTTTTTGGTTATTATGTTTCAATTTTATCGCCCCAACGAGAAATTTGCTTATTCATCATTTCTGAAAGAACATGATCTTTTCTCGATCATTAGTTTCGACGAGGGATTATAAACATTATGATCCCGACGGAACACTGACACTTCTGATAACTTAACGAGACAGAGACAAAACCTAAATTCTTATATTAAACAAAATTGAATCTATGTTTTGGCTGCAATATGTATTTGGCTGCAATATGTATTTGGCATAGTGCACCTGTTGTTAGATTTTATTTGATTTGAAGACTAAGTTGAGATCATAAGTTCGTAAACAATATTAAAAATGTAAATAAAAATGTTTAAATATACATATAATATAAATTTATTTAATATTTTGGAGGCTGGTTCGAATGATAAAACGGTAGGAACGAGGCCATTCCTAGTTTTGGCGGGAGTAGTGATGGGTCGGATCTCCTTTAACTCTAATTAAACGTTTGCCTAAGAATTGATTTTAAAAAATAGCCCGAACCGGGACATATCGGGTTAGATCCATGGATCTCAAAAGATCTATACTCTATCCCCAGTAAGATCACCGATACTTTTATCCGAGAGACTCACCGCCGTGAAGGGGCGTAGATCGGAAGCTCTTTACGGCTCGTCTCCCCCGGCCGTGGTCGGATCTCCGACATGTTGTTTATTCTGATGATATATTGTCCCGTTTGGTTGGTCAGAAAATGAAGGAAAGGTTAGGAAAAAAAATGACAGCCAGAACTTTCTCAGATAACAGTGATCTAATTTGTTCTTTGTCGTAGTTGAACTGTTTGCTTTGCTGACTTAATTTAAGCATGTTTGATACTTAGAAAGCATGCTCTTTGTTAATTGTGTGGATTAAGTGTTATCGTTTGAAATGGTGCCCTAATTTGATTGTGAAGTTTCAATTCATTTACAATTTTGTGCTATAGAAAGCTATTCATGTCTCTGATAATTGGATCTATGTATTGATGTATGGTGATTACAGTACCGCCCTTCGAGTGCTTATGACACTCCCTACTTGACTACCAACTCTGGGCTTCCTGTTTGGAACAACTCCTCAGCACTGACTATTGGAAGCAGAGGTATTGGGTTAAACTCAATTTGTTATGCTCATGAGCTCGACAACATAACAGCATAGTTTATTTGTTTAATTGGTTTGTGTACCTGTGGATGAAGCTTATATGTCATATTTGGTTGTTTTGCAAACTTGTTTGTGTTATTTGGGAATAGGGTTTTTGATTTGGCTAGGAAGGTGCAGAATATGATGTGACATGTACTGGTGATGTTTTTATACAGGTCCGATTCTCCTTGAGGATTATCATCTGGTGGACAAGCTTGCCAATTTCACAAGGGAGCGTATCCCGGAAAGGATTGTCCATGCAAGGGGAGCAAGTGCCAAAGGGTTCTTTGAGGTCACTCATGACATTACTCACCTTACTTGTGCTGACTTCCTTAGAGCCCCTGGAGTTCAGACCCCTGTTATTGTCCGTTTCTCCACTGTTATCCATGAGCGTGGCAGCCCTGAAACCAAGAGGGATCCTCGAGGTTTTGCCACCAAGTTCTACACCAGAGAGGTGACCCTTTCTCTCCCATTTTCTATATTCTACTGTAAATCGAGTAATGAGGTCATAAGCCTATTCCCTATCCTGACTTGTTTCATGTGAATCTGGCAGGGAAACTTTGATCTTGTGGGAAACAACTTCCCTATCTTTTTCATGCGTGAAGCCATGCAATTCCCCGATGTGGTGCATGCCTTTAAACCCAACCCCAAGTCCAACATTCAGGAGAATTGGAGGTTCCTTGACTATTGCTCCCACCTCCCAGAAAGTTTGAACACATTCATGTTCTTTTACGACGATCTGGGTATTCCAACAGATTACAGGCACATGGATGGTTCCAGTGTCAACACCCTCACTCTCATCAACAAAGCTGGAAAGGTGCACTATGTTAAATTCTCCTGGAAAACTTGCCAAGGAGTCAAGTGTCTGTCAGACGAAGAGGCGATTAGGGTTGGAGGTACTAATCATAGTCATGCAACTCAGGATCTCCATGACTCAATCGCAGCTGGCAACTACCCTGAGTGGAAACTGTACATCCAGACCATCGACCCTGATCAAGAAATGAGACTAGACTTTGATCCACTTGATGGGACCAAGGTCTGGCCCGAGGACATCATCCCCCTGCAGCCAGTGGGACGCATGGTCTTGAATAAGAACATCGATAACTTCTTTCAGGAGAATGAAATGCTTGCCTTTAACCCTGCGTATGTGGTTCCTGGCATCTACTATTCAGATGACAAAGTGCTTCAGGGTCGGATATTTGCATACAGTGATACCCACAGGTACCGCCTTGGACCAAATTACATGCAGCTCCCAGTTAATGCTCCCAAGTGCGCTCATAAAAACAATCACTATGATGGTTCGATGAATATGGTGCAAAGAGAGGAAGAGGTACTTGTTTTTCTCTTTCTCCCTGAAGAGATCATCCTTAATTATTTACAATTTTGTGTCTTTATCATTCAGTTTAGTTAATCAGACTGTGTGGTGTGCTTTTCTGTAGATCAATTATTACCCTTCAAAGTTTGATTCAGTTCGCCCGGCAGAGAAATTTCCCATTCCTCAGAACACTCTCTCTGGAAAGCGTTGTAGGGTGAGTTTGTAGTAACGTTTTCTGCTTCTTAGAGTCGTATGCTCATCATCCAAATATAGTAATCGAAAGAATGAGCTAGAGATGAAAATATCGATCATACTGAAGTTGTTTGTTGATGCAGCTGATAATTGAGAAGGAGAACAACTTCAAACAGCCTGGAGTGATGTACAGATCCTGGGCACCTGACAGGTAACCAAACTTCCCTCTCACCCTTGTTTTTCTTGGTGTGCAAATAATAACATACATGCCTTCCTTGCTCTCTGATTGTTACCAGGCAAGACCGATTCATCCGCCGATTTGTTGAAGCTTTATCTGATCCCCGTTTAACCCACGAGATCCGTGCCATCTGGATCTCATACATGTCCCAGGTTTTGACTCATAAGAACTCTGAACTAGTAATATTGGTTTTTAGTGTATTGCTTTAATTTGTCACGCTGATGTGATTCTATGTTTTGCTTTGGGTGGCAGGCTGACAAATCACTGGGTCAGAAGGTTGCATCCCGACTGAATGTGAGACCGAATTATTGAGTGTGCACAAGTTTGATACTCTATTTGAAGTTAATGGATCAGAACGGAGTGTGGATAGGGGAAGAATAAGAGTAATGTATAATTACCACACTATAGTCTCCGAGCCCCATAACCTCATGTTGTATTGCTTTATAACGTGTTCTATACAAACTTGAATTTTCTGTTGTAATTATAATCTACCAGTTTCATTTGAATTTTCTGTCAAATTACTCTTTACCTCCTGTTTGGATTTTGTGTAATCATCTCTGACGAATGATTATAGTTGATACCTGGATTTTTGTTGCTACTGGCAGCATGTTCCTGTAAATAAACTGGCTCACGGGTAATTTTATGTGGAAATGTTAGGAATGAGCACTGTTATTTTCACGCATATCATATATACATATTTTCTTAGGTTAATTGTTGAAGCATACCCTTATGTATTGGTCACGAACACTATGCTACCCTCCTTTTCAAAATGATATTTGCGGTACCTTATCTATTGGTCACGCGATTACGTTAGGAAAAATAGACGGTAAAATGCCGTTTTTTCCATTCCGTTAGTCATATGACCTCAAGTGTCATATAATGGATGGTAAAATGACGTTTTCCCCCCTTAAGTATTTGACCTCTATATATTTTATAAGGAACAACAACGAGGGTGCAATGATAATGTTCCTTATAAAATGTATAAAAGTCAAATAATGAAGGAAAAAACGTCATTTTACCATCCATTATATGACACTTGAGGTCATATGACTAACGGAATGAAAAAAACGGCATTTTACAGTCTATTTTTCCTAACGTAATCGCGTGACCAATAGATAAGGTACCACAAATATCGTTTTGAAAAGGAGGGTAGCATAATATTCGTGACCAATACATAAGGGTAAGTTTCAACAATTAACCCTATTTTCTTTTATCAGATAAGTTTTATAAAGGCCTTCCTCTAAAAAAAAGGTGTCTATATAAAAGTAGACTAAAACAACGGACTACATTACAAAAGTCCAAACCAAAACAACCAGAAGAATAACCATCAACACCCACATTACAATCAGCATGGAACACCAAAATCAGGCATACAACCACACAAAACTACGGTCTCCCGCTTTTGGATCGAATGACGCTCCTACATCTTGTTAAAGGATACCTATGCCATTCAGAGAGAGAAATCAAAAGCAGACCCGGGCATGAAATCCTTCTCACTTCGAGAGCCTTCACCTGCACCCATAAAAGCACCTGGTCCAGTAAAAAGATATCACTCTTAAAAACCAAACCATTCATGGGCAGCCAAACCTCCCATAAAACAAGACCACATATAGGAGTCCACACCCTCCTACACCATCTCGGGATAAGATCCGGCCAAGAAAGTAGTAAACCTCGCACATCCGAAGGACAGGACCAACTCAACCCTCACCACTTCAAAACACCAAGCCAAACAAACCATCAATGGAGGAGGAGATGCCTAGCTTCTTCGAAATGCAACCCACAGAAATAACACCAACACATTATCAACATGTAAACTAAACGTGTCATAGCATAACCCATTATTAGGTTGTCTTCATAGGCCCATATAAAGACCAAGAATCAATTCTAGGTAAAAGAGAAAACCTCTTGTCGTTAATTGGACTCTCCACCTATGTTCTTCCTCTTAAATCAATCACCATATTCTCGGAATTACATAATAAAGTAACATCCTATATTCTAAATACTACAACAAGATAAGCAACACGGGTGTAGTATGTAAAAATTACAACTCATAAAATAATCCAATCATATTGGTCAAAAAGGGCAATGCTCTATGCATCATGCAAATAACAAACACATACAATTAACACTAATCATGAAAGTCATATATTCATATGCAGATTGTTATCGAAAACGACTTATGTAACTAATCGAACTATATGGTGCCACTCATAGAGATTCGGGATGTGGTATGTAAAAATTACAACCCATAAAATATTCCAATCACATTGGTCAAAAAAAGATATGATATGTACCATGCAAATAACAAACACATACAATGAGCACTAACAATTAAGTACACATATTCATAGACATACTATTATTGAAAATGACTTATGTAACAAATCAAATTATGTGATACCTCTTATAGGGGTTCGAGGACAACACCCCTAGTAGGATCTAGGGGCAATGCCCCTAATAGTGGTCACATAGATTTTTCTATATAGTATTCTAATGACCAGTCATCCAATATTAATTATATAAATATTGATTATAATTTGATTTCATATCTCATATATATAATCAGTAAAACATACGTCCATGAATATAGTTGTTTAGTAAGTTTTTCTGAATTTCTTTTTGAACAAGACAACTTAAATGAGATCCTAAAGAAATTGTTATAAATTAGATGTGATCCCTGTCATCTCTCTTCATCAAAGACAGGACATAGTCGTTGATAAAAGGAGTTCTTACAAAAAAAATATAACATTATAACACTTGTAGAAGTAGTAGACCTTTGTCAAGAGCTAGAATGCTCTTGAGATTGATTGAATCACAAATGGGCTTTTGATTGATATAGAAGAGGACCTCAACGGCTCTTAAAGACACAATTAACCAAGAATTCTACTCCTATGATTATAATTTGATTTCATATCTCATATATATAATCAGTAAAACATACGTCCATGAATATAGTTGTTTAGTAAGTTTTTCTGAATTTCTTTTTGAACAAGACAACTTAAATGAGATCCTAAAGAAATTGTTATAAATTAGATGTGATCCCTGTCATCTCTCTTCATCAAAGACAGGACATAGTCGTTGATAAAAGGAGTTCTTACAAAAAAATATAACATTATAACACTTGTAGAAGTAGTAGACCTTTGTCAAGAGCTAGAATGCTCTTGAGATTGATTGAATCACAAATGGGCTTTTGATTGATATAGAAGAGGACCTCAACGGCTCTTAAAGACACAATTAACCAAGAATTCTACTCCTATGCTTCAACTATTGCGAATCATCAGACAACCCAACTTTTAGGACAACCTTAACTATAAATAGAGAGACCACACACATGTCTCGTGCCTCTGCATTTATCTTCTACGTCTGCTCTGTTTCTGTTGCTGCTCCTCCTCTTCAGACTATAGAACTCTGAAATGTTATTGATGATACTTGAAATTCTTGATGTTTCAATACACTGAGAGCATCCATTTATATAGGGATTAACTCTATACTAAATAGGAAATACTAATATTAAACAACATAGGAAATCTAACTTCACTAGGATTAGGAAATACATGTAACTGGAAATAAACTACACTCTAACACTCCCCCTCACGTGCAAATCGGATATCGAGTCTTACACATGAACGAAGAATAAAATTCAAATCTGATCTTCATGTTGTTGCATTACCATTGTGTTGTTGCCGAAGACTAATATATTTTTTCAACACTCCCCCTCACGTGTAGGACTGAACATCTACACGTGTACCATAGCAGGAGTACACGTCTGCATATGGGTCATAGCAGGAACGTACGTCTACTTATGGGCTTAAAATTTAATATGGGGTGGAGGTGACAAATGGGACGATACCTTATAACGACTTTTTTAAAGCCTAAAATGATCTGGAGTCATTGGCTCATACCCTGATTTTACGGACGCACGATTCATCTTCGAGCAATTAAACCACTTGGGAGCAAAACATATTCACGCAAGTTGCATAACGACAATGTGAAACAACTTCAAGCAACTATGTCACATGACAGTGCAAAAAATTTCAAGCAACTACGTCACATAACGATGGTGCGAAACAACTTTGAGCAAACACGTCGCATAACAACGGTGTGAAACAACTTTGAACAGCTATGTCGCATAACGACGGTGCGAAACAACTTTGAGCAACTATGTTTGCATAATGACGGTGAAAAAATTCGAGCAACTACGTCGTATACCAACAGTGCAAAACATATTAAAGTAAGCACGAATATGGTGCAAAGAATGCTGATTTCACATACTCGCAAGAATATGTGATATTTAGTTTCAGGAAAATCACCAAAACACTAAAATTAAACCGGAAAGAAGAGAATCAGAAGAAAAAAAATGGGTTGGATGTAGCCAACTATCAACTTGTGAGCAATAGCAGAAGCTAGCCCGTGTGAACAGTATCCTCGTGAACAATGTCGATGAACAGTGCCCGCCGTGAATAGTAATCCCATGAACAGTTGCGATCTGAACAATACCATCTATCAAAGCTGGAAATTCTGAACAACAATACCTTGCCCATCCGCTAAATCATATATTAACGAGTGGGCAAAGCAATAGCCCATGAAAATCTAACCTAGGATATAACCAGGCTCTGGTATCATGTATAACTCTGAAATATTATTGATGATACTTGATATTTTTGTTGTTTCAATACAATGAGAGCATCCTTTTGTATAGAGATTAACTTTATACTAAATAGGAAGTCCTAATATTAAACAATATAGGAAACCTAACTTAACTAGGAATAGGAAATACTTGTAACTGGAAATAAACTAAACTCTAACACAAACGAAGGAAGAAGACAACCCGAGCATTAACTCTCGCCTCCAGTTGAGCACGGCCACGTGGTTAAGAAGACAAAAAAAACGGACATCTGAACCTCTTATACGCACCGTTTCACTTAATGGTCTTAAGTAAAACACAGCGTTTCTTCCATCTTCAACCTCGGGACTTGCTTGTCACGCAAGAAATCGTGACAATGCACCCTTCTTTGACAGGATTTTCCTCAAGCCTCGATTTTGGCAATCCAATCAGGGAATTCACCATGAATGAATGAAGCTTCCTCTCAAGTCGCATCTTCTATAGCTGACCGATCCCAACGAATAAGATGGCGCCATTATTGCGCTTGATGATTCGAGTCTCTAAGATCGTCGTCGAGTGAAGCTTCAGGCGACCATCCACCGCTGTGTTAGACAAGGAATTAACCAAACGATTCTTGTGGTCGAGCTGTTGTTTTAGGATGGAGACATGAAACACCGTATGAATGCGCAATTCCTCAGGATGGCGGAGATGGTAAGCTACTGAACCCAATTTCTCTGTCACTTGATATGGCCCATAGTAGCGAGTTGTGATCTTCATTTTCTTGCGGAGGTTGAGCGAGTTCTGGTGGTAAGGTTGGAGTTTCAAATAGACCCATTCGCCCACCTGAAATGTCCGCTCCGAACGCTTTTTATCATCCTAGGACTTCATGCGGTGTTGGGCCTTGCGAAGATTCTCCTGCAGGATCTTGGAGAGCTCGACTCTGGTTCGCACGGATTGCTCAACCGCAGAAGGCTCCCCTGACATTCCAAACAGAGGAGGAGCATACCCATACAGGGCTTCAAACAGAGATAACCCAAGCGAGGAATAGAAGCTAGAATTGTACCAATGCTCCGCAAGCGTCAACCACTGTTCCCATTTCTTTGGTGTTTGATGTGTCATGGCGCGGAGGAAGTTTTCCAATCATTGGTTGACACCCTCCGTCTGACCATCAATTTGTGGATGATAAGATGTCGAAAGGTTGAGTTGAACTCCCACCCGTTTGAAAAAATCAGACCAGAAGTTGTTGAGAAACAAGCGATCGCGATCGGAGACAATGTCCTGAGACAATCCATGGAGCTTAAAAACAATGTCGAACGACCGTTGCAGCAGTGTAAGGATGACGGAGAGGTATGAAATGAGCATATTTGGAAAAATGATCCACAATCACCCAAATGCAATCAAATCCGTCCGATACTGGCAATCCTTCGATGAAATCCATGGAAAACTAAGTCCATGGTGTAGAAGGTATTGCGAGCGATTGCAGCAGCGCAGGAGAAGCAAGATTCTCAGCCTTACAACACTGATAAGTATGACACTTGCTAACAAAGCGTTGAATATCCTTACCCATATGTGCCCAAAAGAAATATTGGCGGATACGCTTTGTGGTCACCAAAACTCTTGAGTGGCCACCCACAACGGAGCTATGGAGTAACTCCATCACCTTCTCTCGGACCCCGTGGCTCTTTCCCAAGCAAACCAGCCACCCATAAGAAGCATGCCCTAGCGCGTGGAATAACCCGGAAGAGAATGGGGGCGTCAGAGACAATTGGAGAAACAAGCGCTCTATTTCTTCATCATTCTCGTAGCTTTAGAGAGCTTCAGAGATCCAAACTGGAATGAGTGTGGATAGCTCCGTGAGCGATTCATGAGGGATCTTCGATAGAGTATCATCGGCTCTGTTTTCGCGACCCTTTTTGTATTCGATCGTGTAATCAAGGCTCATGAGTTTTGAAAGCCACTTTTGTTGGTAAGTTGTTCCCAATCGTTGTTCAAACAAATATTTCAAGATATTTTTATCCGTGCGGAGAACAAAAGGAGACTGAGAGATATAGTGGAGCCACTTCTGGATATAAGCGACAATCTCCATCAATTCCTTCTCGTAAGTACTCAGGGCCTTACTTCGATCCCCAAGAGCCTTGCTCATGTAAGTTATAAGACGTTCGGCTTGTATCAGGACTCCTCTGATACCAAAATTAGATGTGTCTACTTCGATGACAAATGGATTTGAGAAATCGGGCAATGCGAGAACCGGAGTTGTGGATATGGCCACTTTCAGAGCCTCGAAACTTTTCTACACTTCTGGTGACCAAGTAAACGAATTTCGTTTGAGCAAATTAGAGAGTGGGCAAGCCAGCAAACCGTATCCTCGGACGAACTTTCTATATTATTCGGTGAGGCCTAAGAACCTACAAAGAGCTTTGATGGATCGAAGGTTAGGCCAGTTGCGCATCGCCTCAATATTTTCAGGGTCTGTAGAAACTCTCGCACTAGTTATGATATGGCCTAAGTAAGCAATGCGCTCTTTGGCAAATTTGTACTTGGAAAGCTTGGCGAAGAGGCTCTGTTCTCTGAGGCGCTGTAAAATCAAAGGCAAGTGTTGCAGATGATTTTCCCACGACGAACTGTAGATGAGGATATCGTCGAAGAAAACCAGTGCAAAACGTCAGAGGTAAGGGCTGAACACCTTGTTCATCAGAGCTTGGAAGGTCGTCTGAGCATTAGTCAACCCAAACAGCATGACGCAAAACTTGTAATGTCTTTGATGTGTGCGGAAGGCTTTCTTGAATTCTTCTCCCTCCTGTAAGCGAATTTGGTGATATCTAGAGCGTAAATCAATTTTTTGAAAAGTATTTCATACCCTGTAATTCGTCGAGCAACTCGTCAATCGTCGAGATCGAAAACTTGTCTTTCACTGTCTAATCGTTGAACTGTCGATAGTTGACACACATCCACTAGGAGTCGTCCTTCTTCTTCACCAGGATCACAGGAAACGAATAAGAACTTCTGCTCTCCTGAATGACCCCTGAAGCTAGCATTTCAGCCACCATTTGTTCAATCGCATTCTTCTGTTGAAAACTATTCCTGTATGGTCTGATAGATGGGGTGGAACCAGTAAATATTGGGATGTAGTGATCATGAGCTCGCCGAAGCGGGAGCGAAGACGGTGGTGGGAACACGTCCTGAAATTGGTCCAACAGAGAATGCAACTCCAGACGTGACGTGGACTTCAAATCATCGTGATGAAGAGAAAAAAATTGTCGCAGATACAATGACTCTCTTTGCTTATGCTCATGGACGACCTGCTTTGGAGTAATGACTGCATATGACGTTGGAGAAGGATTCTTTTGAAGCAATACTGACTGGTTGTGGTGTTGAATAGTGATTGATCGAGCGTCATAGTCAAGGAGGATGGGGTTAACTGTTTTGAGCCAGTTGCACCCAAAATTAGATCAAAAGATCCCAAGGGAATCACCAAAAATTCTCATTCGAAGCTATGATCATCGATATCCCAACGAGCCGAGCAACCCGTGGTGCAGATTTAAGACTTGCCATTTCCCAATCGAACCAGAACTGACGAAGTGGGCTTTATCTGCAAGCTCAAATGTTTGGCTGTGAGGGAGTCGAGAAATGATTTAGAAGTCCCTGAATCAATGAGGATGGAGACTGAGTGATTACTCATGTTGCCCGCAATGTGAATCGATTTCGATTCTTGTGTTGTGTCAATCGCGCACTGAAACTTCAGTTGCAAGTGACAAAGGTTGTGCTCGTCAACCTCGCTGTCGATCAAGCCTTCCGGTAGCTCTTCCACCAGAGGTTGAGCCTGAGCAATTTTTGGACTATCCTCACTCGAAACCTCGTCATCGTTGTCGCAAAGAACATAAAGGCGTTGCTTATTGGGGCATACATGGTCGCGACTGTACCTTTTTGGGAAAGTAAAGCATAATACTTTGTAACGTTTCTCGTCCAGAGGCATAAGGACAACGAGTGGGTTGTTTAGTTGCCGGAGGAGCTGCTGGTAATAGAAGAACCTGAGGAGCCTGGGACAAATACTGTTGCTTGGGGCGCGAGAAGGATTGGAACTGAGTGCGAGTCGTGGCCAACTGATATTGTTTGAGTCTGTATTCCTTGTGACGAGTAACGTACATGGCATGAAGCAAGGATCGAGGACTGAACAACTGGACTCCCGGTCTAATTTGTGGCTTCAAACCACCAATGAAGTTCGAAATGAACTCCCCTGAAAGGTTTGGGTAACGCGTTACCACAAAGACCTTCAGTTCCCAAAATTTGAATTCATACTTTTGAACAAAGTCGAATTGCTAGAGCTGCTTCATCTCGATTAACACGTCTTCACGGCCCATGGTCTTAAACTTCCAAACCAAGTCGAAACATAACTGATCCCACCATATGATACATTTTCCGATGGCATACTCAATGAACCAAAACTCCATTGGTCCTAAGAGATGGATGTGAGCCAAACGAACCTTTTGGTCTTCAGGTATATCATAGAAGGAGAAGTAGAGCGAGGATTTATGGATACAACCCTGAACATCCGAGCCATCGAACAAGGGAAATGACAAGGATATGGCTCAAAATGTCATTTGGTTCTATGGTTGTTGATGTGGGAATTGATTGTGATGGTTTTTCAGTAGGGGATGGTTGATTCACGGGTTGTGACTAGAGATGTAGGTGGAACCAGAGATGGGTGAAAGTTTTAGTGAGGAGGGACATGAGAAGAGGAACCTTGTTCCTGAGGAATAGGTCTCAGGTGAAAAAAAAAGTTGTGATGTGTGTTGCTCATAGAGTGATGGTGATATGTTTGGTGTTATTGGCAAAGGGTATAGTGGAGGAAAATTTTCTTGCCGAGGGTTAGTGATACCTGGAGAGGAGGATTTGGTTGTGCTCTCACTGGCACGAACTAAAGACGCTCAAGCAAGATCTCAACGCCTCTGCGTTAACCTTCCATCTCCGCTCTGCTCTGTCCCATGGCTTTGAGGTTAGCTACCTCGGCGCGAAGCTCGTTCACACCCGATTGTGTAGCACCTTCCTGAGTCGCTTCACTGGACGCCATTGACCCACGTCGCTGAAAAATGGCTCTAATACCATTGTCAAGAGCTAGAATGCTCTTGAGATTGATTGAACCGCAAATGGATTTTCGATTGATATAGAAGAGGAGCTCAACGGCTCTTACAGACATAATTAACCAAGAATTCTGTTACTATGTTACAATTATTGTGAATCATCGGACAACCCAACCTTTGGGACAACCTTAACTATAAACAGAGAAGCCACACGCATGTCTCGTGCCTCTACATTTCTCTTATGCGTCTGCTCCGTTTATGTTGCTACTCCTTCTCTTGCAGGTGAAGGAAAAGAAGACAACCCGAGCATTGACTCTCGCCTACAATTGAGCACGGCCATGTGGCTAAGCCGATAAAACAACAACAGACATCTGAACCTCTTCTACGCACTGTTTCACTTATTAGTCTTAAGTAAAACATAATGTTTCTTCTACCTTCAACCTCGTGACAACCTTCTACTATCATGACATCCGTAACTTCACAAACAATCGTGACAACCTTCTACTATCATGACATCCGTAACTTCACAAACAATCGTGACAACCTTCTACTATCATGACATCCCTAACTTCCGTTTCTTCTTTAGTGGAGCTGTATTACTAACTGTTTTGGAACTTCCATCTTCAGTCTATAATCTTAAAAAGGAAGATTTACCTCTGTCTTGCGGAGTTTGGCTCTTCATTTTGTTTGTCGGTTTTATACTTTACAACATAATTTCATTATCAACTTGATTCGTTCTTTCATATACTAGCACATGCAAGAGCAGAGAACATGGTGCAATTTTCTCTTGACAGTGATGCTCGGCTCTTCCGTTAATACGTGCTCGCGCATTTATATGGTTAAATTATAATTGATTGACAAACACTTTAAGGATATAGGAAGATAACATTTTCTGTTCAAAATCCTTTCTGATAAACTAGTTATTAGTTCAAGTTGGATGGATAATTCAATGCTCAGTCACTGGCAAGGCAAAGAATAGGTTAATTTGTAAAAAGAATAAAATGTCTGTTTCTTCTTTCTTTCCCTTTTCATATTTTGCCTCAGCAGAGAAACAAGTAAGCTTTACAATTGAAAGCTACCGAATCATTCGTTCCACTATGTATACATAGTAACACTAAGAGAAGTCCAAGTTATAAGCTTACTCATTGTTGTGATGAAACAGATGGTCCAGTTTCTTGCCTCTCCACAACCACACATCTTGAAGGTGGACCGAATATGCTCAATACCACCTGCAACCGAACACCCAACATTCGTCCTATTATCATGATTTCGTTTTTCACGTGAATCTATATGCATACTATTAAGACCTTCAACAACAAGGTTGAGAGGATGCTGTGTCACTAGAGAGTAATGTATAGAATTTATCCACAAGAAGCTGAAAGAGCTTACTGGTAAGAATACAAGCCCGTGCAAGGAACCAAGAAGGACCAACGCCAGATACATTTTAAAGTAATAAACCTGCACAACAACAAATGGTGGTGTGGTGTGTGTTAACAATAACAGAAAAATATCAGTGTCAATGACAATTGAATAGACGAAGATCAGGCACAGAGACCACAAAGACTTCTGTCCTTGAGAAGCAGAGCACGATAACCCCAACTAGCTTTGTCAGCGTGATTCCACTGCAAAATTATGCCAAAGATAAGTTTCTTGTTAAGCTACACGACTTCATACAGAAAGTTAGCTGAGCTTATTCAATATGCTATGGAACGTAACCTGAAGACAGAAGCCCCCATAGTTGTAAGAGCTTCCTTTATACGTTGATCTTTATCTCCATTGCTTATCTGAAAAACAATTACGGGTCACCCAAAACTCAGAAGGGACAAATGAGAAGTTCACTGCCTACTAATAGTAAAATACTTCAAACTTTCCTATCTATCATGGAAGACAGAAATGTGTGAGGACAACCTACAGTTATCAAGCATATCCCTTTTATTTATGGCATACTTCAATAGCTTATTGATAATCAAGAGAAAGAGGGAGACATCATTTTCATTCATTTCATAACGATATCATGTTTTTGAAAGTCTAACATGACTGTATGAGACAGTTAAAAGCAATTTGGTGGAACAAATTTTCCTCGTTGCAGAATTACAAAAAAAATGCTTCCTCAAAGAGAGAAGGATAACATGCATTACCACAACAAAATGGGAAATAGACAAAATTTACTTACCGAAAAAGCATGTGTTATATGCACACAAAATTCAACAGCAATACCCACAGACATGATGAGGTTAACCACAGATATTGCATTCAGTTGGATATTCAGAATTGCCATCACTCCCTGCAGAATTTGATCATATCTCGTAAGCAGACATGCATAAAGGACTGGTGTAATTTCTTTACAAATGAAATTAAAAACTTCTTCCGTTATCATATAACTAAGCACAGAGTACTTGCAACTTCAATCGACAATAGTTACCAGAAAACTAACAGAATTATATCATAGAAGAAAAGTACCAAGATATCAACAACTATCATTGCCAATACAAGTAAAATGATTGCTGAACTCCATAAACTGCATAGGGAATAAGAAAGAGAAGGAACAGAATTTAGTTCCAGTTCACAAAAACAATGCACATCAATCTTTCAAAATAAGAGGTGAAAGGATAATACTGACCTGCACGTGATGATCAGACAAACAACGAATACAGCACCTGTTAAATCACCAACAGACCCGATTAACATAAATTGATTTTTGTAGTGGAAATACTTAAAAATTTACATATGAAATTTTACAACGAAGCATAGCTATTGAGAAAATCAGTTTTAAATAGTTTAAACAGGATAATGATAATAATTGAAATACTGGACATTCTACTAACCTACAAGGGGCCAGGTTTGATTTGAAAATAAATGTGTGATGCTATCTAATTTCATGATCATGATCCCCTTATTATGGAGTGAGATGTCCTCATGATGCTTTGCATTATTAATCACAAGATGTGGAAGTTATATCATATATCATCACATACATGTTTCTCACTGATCTTTAAACTAAAATTAACTGAGGCCAATAAACTTCCAAGAAACTTATGTATAATTAGAAAGATGGGCATGCCACCAATTTCTTGAGAACTGGGAATGCTAATTTTAGAGTGGTATATAGCCCTTATGTAACTCACCAATAGCTATTGAGAGATTGATCAAAGCTGTCCTCCAAATGTCAAGGTATTGCTCAAAAAACATATAAAATACTGAATATGGAAATATCTCAATCTGCACCAACAAAGAAATGTCAGTTCAACATGCAAAGGGTAATACCCACATCACACTAGCTTCTCTTTCACCTCTTATAAAATTGTTGTGTTAAAAGAAATAGCCTCACAGGAAATCAAAATACAGTTAATTGCAAGCCTAGGAAATTTATGTCCCAAATCTCTACTATAAGTAATATCACGGGAACTTAGTGGAGTAATAGATTTAGAACAACTATCAAAAGAAAGAACCACAACCTATCATTCTACATAGAAAGAGATAAAGCTAACAAATTTACATCAACCTAGATGAGAAACATTTTGTTTTCATTAATATAAAAGAGTACAAGTACACATTTAGCCGACCAATTGAAGTATTACCTTCAAAGAATCAGAAACCCTCGAACTGAATTCTCGAGCAGCCCTCATGGAATTGACATAATCAACCTAAGATAAATAATAAAAAATTCAATGCTCCACTCCAGTAGGACTACATTAAAAATCTAATAATAGTCAAAAGACACTATCAGTAGTCAAATAGGATACCTGCTTGTTGAGGGGCGTGTGATATGTACGGAAAGAGGAAGCTTGAATAACACCATCCTCATACCCTGATGACGATTTCAACATGAATTGTATTCAAATAAGAGGCGAAAAACTTAGAGAGCACATAGGAACCAAAGGTCAGAGTATTCTATAAATATACATCAAGATCCTAGGAAACAAATAACAGTATAAACTATTGTGGAAGAGCAGACATCACAGTCCCACAAACCTTTCAAGTCCACACTGCTGGTGTAAGCCCCATGGCCACCTTTAGCACAATCATTGGAAGGTAGAGCACTGAGGAACCATGGAAGTTTCTCCTTAAATTGAGATGTAGATGGGCGATCATTGTGAAGATCGGAGTGTCTGAAACACTGAACAACTACCAATTTTGTTAGCAATGCATGCATGCATGAAACATCACTTTATTCGGTGAATCAATAACTAAGCAAAATAGATAAAGTTCATCAATGAGCAGTGAGTACATTACCGTCATACAATCTTTGCACACTCCATCCAAATGACAAACTTCACCGGAAGAACAGCAAGGAGGCTGAAATTAAAACTAATTTCTATCAGCAGCTCATTTGTTTTCTTGTATGGAAGGTAACTTTGAACTTAGATGAGAAAAAAAGACCACTGAACCAACAATATTAGTGTAAATGAGATCAAGTAGCATGATACTGCCACCTTAATATTGGTTCCAAAATCATAAGTGAAAGCGTTAAATGAATTTCCACTGTTGCAAACATGATCAGCTGAATTATCATGGTTCAAATTTGAAAAAACCTCTAACACGAAGTTTTTTTTTGCTTGATACAAGCCACTATAAAACTATTTATCGCTACATTATGCATAAAACTTCAATATGCAACCTTCTATTAAATCATGCACGTGTATTTGGGAAGATCATGTACTCTGATATAATAATTGACCTTTTACACAAAAAATTAGGTCCACATTATATGATACAATAAGGATGATTGAACCATGACCTGATCATTAGGGGGGCAATAACTCCCATTTGTGAACTTCCGGCAGCAACCAAAAGCTTCTGGAGAGATCCATACAAGAAAATCATCGAGCCAAGAAGCAGAAGGCTTAGCAATATAACTTGATTCAGGTACTAAGGATGCTCTTGTGATCTATATATGTTGAAAGAACATATTCATGTCAACAATATTTCGAAGGTGACAACTGTTAGTCTAACTGAGCAAAGATATGTAACCCGTACATTCTTAATTGAAGATAACTAGACTAGGGTAAACTTTCTGTGTTTTGTCAACTAGATAATTAATTATCGACGAAGCAAGAACAATAACTGTTACACACAAGCTACAATGTAACTATAGAAATACTGGATATTTACTTTTTTTATAATAACACGAGTACACTTATGTTAAGTACCAATTGCTCACACAAGACTTGTAAACAACATTACATTCTATAGTCTATGGAAAAGTACATTATTTAGCATCCATACCAACTACATTACTGTACATGGAACTCGTTATTATCCCAACAAAACACTCCACCATAAAGTATTTTGTGTATGAACTATATGATATATAAAGAGTAGCAGCCTCCTAAAGCCATCCATAATGACATAAAAAGTAAGATATTGTTGAACTAAATAATGTGTTAAAAGTATCCATGACAACTATGATTTACTTGATCAATGAAGGAACATGTAAAATAAAGGCTTTCCAGAAACAAATTTTCACATTCTTACACAAGAGCATGAAGGTTTCACCTCATTTAAAAGAGAGTTTGCATCACATTGGCTGATGGAGCACAACTGATTTGTGTGTACTGATTCTGAACTGAAGAGCAGAGTACATGAAAATAAAGACAATGTTCAGTGACAGAAGCATTAAGGGAAAACGTCAACTGTGAACTATAAGCTGTATACTTAACTCATAAACTATCTAATATTAATATATGAAGGAAAGGTTCAAGATCACATTTAATGGATTTCAATGAAGCCTTAGTTGAAAGGCCTATTATGTGATTTGTTTCATATTTGCTGGTGTTCACATAATTGACCAGAATACTTTTTATTATTGTATTTGGAAGATGATAATAGTCTCACCGCTAAAAATTGGCTATCCAGTCTTAGTATAGCAGACAGTTATGGGGGGCACGAGGAATATCCAATTTAATTCGGAATTGTGTCAGCACTCTTGCCGGCTGGTAAGCCTTTCCATTTTCAGTGAGTTAAATATTTTGTTACAATACACAAAACATCAACTATACATATCTTAATGATTGCACATATTTTTGAAAAGCAATAGTAATCCGATGTAAATGCTGAAACAACAAAACTAACACTACGAAATACCTATAATTGTAGTTCTTCACAACAAAATATAGCGGTGGTCCTATTCTGAGATGCTCCGAGATATTATTGAAATACCCCTGTACAAAAAGAGATTAGACTGAATGTGTGCAACATTTCTGAATTTACATGCTCTAAAAAGGTGTCAAGAAGTTAAAAACCTGTAGATATGAGTCTCTAGGAAGAACAATCTTTTGCTCTAAACCAGGTTCAATCCTGGTGCACAGTGCCTTCATGAACATAAAAATGAACTTTATGGCCAAGGGGCACAAATATGAAATATCAATGAATTCAAAATATTGCAGGCAAGAAAAAGAAAAGAACTTACAATGCTAGCCAATGCCAACGCAACAAAGACTGAAATGACGAATAATTTAACTCCCCAAATACTGAGAAGGGGTGCATGGACCTCCTAAAAGTGGACAAGGAAAACCAGCTAGCTTAGTAACAAATGTTAGAAGTAACAGTTTCTAAATGAATTACATGGAAATTCCGAAGACAAAATCATCACCTTGTTGTAGTAACATACATTTTGCATAAATAAGTTCATTTTTTGTGTGGTAAGAGTGTCTTTCTCATTACTACCTTAATTTTGAAAGTAAACGGCGAATAACAAAGTTAGTCATAAAAATAATTGTTTTTTATCACACCTAGAACACAAACATTTGCGGAAAAATCTTACTCAGACAAAATCATGACAGCAAGACCCAAATTCATTTGCTTTCATACTTCAGGCAGGTAATTAGTTCTTAAGGAATCCTGAGCTTTAGAAAAACTTGAACCCATTCAGTGATGCAGCTAGCATAAGCCCACATTGCATTTGACAGCAATGACCCAATATAAAATAATTAAAAAACCATTCCAGAGCACAAACTGCAATGCACACAACAGCTACCATATTTTCTAAAGTTCTTTTCCATACATAGCTTAAGAGCACAATAAATTTTATTTTTTAAAAACATGTGACTTACCTTCATATACCGAGCAAGTAATCCAGGTTTTCTCTGGCCAATCCCTACACATCCATGGCATATTCTTCAATTAGTTTTGATGCAAGTGTCAGAAGAATGACATTTCTAAGTTAGACGCAAGTGCACAAGCAATTCCAGTAACTTTAATAGTGCATTTATTATGTATGAGTTATAGCTGTTAGTTATACCTTTAACAGAGTCATCATATGACGAAGAAGTTCTAATACATGGGAAACAATCAACTCTCTTATCCTTGGTTCTTAATAGGTCAAAAACAATCAAAGCAACAAAAGCTGTAACTTGCAGTAGGAAGTCCAAAAGAACCGCCAGTGCTGCAAAAGAAGGCAACTGAAAATTAAACAATAGGCTTGACACAAATCATTAAGACAATAGATAATTTTGGTTGATGGGTTAATTTGTTAACAAGATGAAAATTTTCTCACCTGCAAACATGGAGAACACACGACATGCTGGCATCGGTATAAAACTTCCAACTGCAAATGCTAAAACCTCACACAAACTAGCAAGGGTTATTGATGGTCCAACTTCGACAAGTGCATTACTTATTCGTCCTTCCAAAGGCAACTCTAATGGTTGCCTTTTAACAGCATGTACCAGAATGCACATATTGTCCACCCCAACCTGACATGAAAGGAAGGTGAGAACTTTGTAAGGTACTACATAAATGATGACTAGAATACCTATCCATAAATTGTAACAAGCAGCCAAGACTTTTTTAGAAAATACTATATGATACAATGTTACTATTTGGGGAGAGAATAATTCTGGTCAAAACGGATACTTAAAACAAGGGATAATTGTCAAAACATGCACTAAAGTTTCGTCCACAAATGAAATAGTGTACAATGTTTCGTCCACGTTGTGTGGCTACCCTAATGTTTCGTCCACGAACATCTGTTAGTAAAATTACTTATGAAACCTAAATCAGCAAATTACTTTAGGGTAGCCGCACTACGTGGACGAAACGTTGCGCACTATTTCATTTTGTGGACGAAACTTTAGGGTAGCCACACAGCGTGGACGAAACGTTGTGCACTATTTCATTTTGTGGACGAAACTTTAGGGTAGCCACACAACGTGGACGAAACGTTGTGCACTATTTCATTTGTGGACGAAACTTTAGTGCATGTTTTGACAATTATCCCTTAAAACAACTACAGACAATACATTACATAGATTTACAATGTTCTTTAAAAAAAATAAAAATGCAGTCCCATACGGTTAAAACCTGATCTAACCCAAAAGCTCAAGTTGATGGGTGGAAGATTAAATATGCTTACCATGTGGTCAATTAATCACATGCAAACCGGACTACACAATAGGCCTTGTACATGGACCAATAATTAATGATGGAAGAAACACAAATAGGCCACAATTCCAATACCAAAAAGGATATAATACCATGATAAACCTATCCCACCCAAAAGTTCAAGTTGATGGATGGAGGCATCAATATGCTTATCAAGCAATCACTTTATCCACATTATTATGTGGGACAACTTCAACACATACAGTATGTATTTTGTTCAACTTAAAATGTATTTAAGTTTGACATATTTATATTATGTTGAACTTAAAATGTAGGGATAATTGTCAAAACATGCACTTATGTTTCGTCCACAAACGAAATAGTGCACAATGTTTTGTCCACGTCGTCCGGCTACCCTTATGAATCGTCCACGCACTTCTGTTAAAAAAGTGTAACAGCAGAACCTGAATTGACAATTTTGCCCTTTTGGTTTGAAATTCAAAAATAAGAATTTCGTCCAAAAAAATGAGTGGCTGAGGATTGTTAGGGCAATTTCGTCCAAAAAAAATTTCAGACACAAGCACATGATAGCACGTGAGGTTACAGATTCGAATATTTTGTTAATTTTACTGACAAAAGTGCGTGGACGATTCATAAGGGTAGCCAGACGACGTGGACGAAACATTGTGCACTATTTCGTTTGTGGACGAAACATAAGTGCATGTTTTGACAATTATCCCTAAAATGTATTTAAGTTTGACATATTTATCTTTTTTCCTTTAGTTTGGGCCATAACGATATAATACATTGACCGTATTGTTATAATCCAAATGTCATATTGTTATGGCAACGTATGCAACTAATGTTATATTAAGGGACACACAGGCATATGTACCATATTGTTACGATATAGATCTATAAACATATTATAAATTTCAAAATCTATAAACGTATTATAAATTTCAAAATATACTATAGCACTTGAACTAAATTTTACAATATTTATGTTTTGGAAATTATTGTAGTTTCAGTATTCATGTTTTGGACCCTTTTTTTTTATATAGTTTTAATACTTATATTGTAGCCCATCTCATTTCTAATCTTCTTATTAGTATTTACCTTGTAACTTTGTTGACCCTGTTTCACATTCAATGACAACCTTAAACTTTGGTTATTCAATGACTCATTTTTTTCCTTGTTTTCAGAGTAATAAGTGTTCTAACATTTTTTATCAGCTATTGTAGGCGTCAATTATATGTACCAAGATTCGAACTTGAATAAGGTCTTGAGGTTCTAATCATGGTACATGTAATTAACAGCATGAATAGTTGATGAAAATAGTGAGAAAACCTATTATATATGTATATTTGGGATGTTGGGATATCCAAATTAGAGCTATATGCACTATTGAAATAACAATATACTACATATGTATAAGGACTACACAACATTCAATTTCTTTAATTAAGTTGTTATTGAAACAGTTTTGAGGCACATAGTAATTTGACTTTAAGTGAACCAAAACAATTATCTGTAGGCATGATTATTTGTTTTAAGACTAGAGACCCATTGAACCATTACCATAAAAACAAAACATTTTGCTTCCCAGAAAATTATGGCCCAGATTTGATAGGCAAGTTATATACTTTGACTTAGTTTGGATGCTTCAAATGATTAACACAACTTCTCCATATAATCTAGAATATGATAATCATAGCAGAGAGAAGAAAATCACAAAAGGAATAGAAGATACCAACGGAAAAAACTTACAGCGAGAACAAGGAAAGGTATGACTTCCATGATGATAAGTGTAGATTTTACGCCTATGGCACTGAAAATCCCAACTGATCCTAAAACAGATAGCATAACAAGCACAACTCCTGAAAGACCAAGTAATACCTGCAACACAACTAATGTTCAATTTGGAAGATGCAAAAAATGTATAAGCATTTTTCAAAATAACACTCCAATAAGATATATAGACTATCATACTCAGATATATTAAATCTGAAACCTGGAATCATATGATACCTTAGATGAAATGTAAAAGGAAGATAACTGAGGTGTGTTACCCAAAGTAAGAGAGATGTACCCAAACATCACAAGATAGCTTATCTGAGATAAAAGGAGATAGAAAAATAAATTAAAAAGACAGGAACAGACTTATTCAATGCCTAAACCAATAAACAAAAATAATTGTTGCAAAATACTTTATCCCTTGGACCATTCTATTAGAGTTGAATTCAAAACAGTTGAAAGTTATTTTGTGAAATAATTTTGGGTCATTCACAAAGAAAAACAGCAACAATAAATACAGAAGATTTACCAATATAGTTATGGCATCTGCAGTACTTTCTCTTTTCAATTCTTCCTCAATGGAGCTTTCAGATGAGAAGGAAAGAGTTAAATTTCTCGACTGCACTAACGGCAACAACTCATCCTGTGACAAGCAACACATTATTACTTTGAAATGGATTAGGTAAAGTGTAACTACTTCAGTAATTTGATTTACACTTTAAATGCATAATATCGCCTTTGAATAACTCGCCGAGACATGTAGCTGATACATAGAGTGAAAGATATCCACTGAATTCCTAAAATACCTTGTTTCACTCCCATTAAGACCAACCATGCGTAACTATGATGCTAATAGCAAAATTCCCACCATCATATAGCAATATCAATAATATTTCAACCATTAGATCTAGCTTGAACAGGTGTTGCTCAGTCAAGATAATATGGCCTACCATGGGAGTACTTATTGATGTTAAATTGTAAATACAGACAAGTGTTGGCAAAATTATAGTCATATATCTGGGGGATGAAAACACCTTCTAAAACAAGACAGAATAAAAGCAACTACTGGAACTTCACAAATAATAGTGCTTAGGAATGTTGCTTAAATAAGCAGTAAAATTAGGGAGGGGAGGAAGAAATCAAAATATGCACATAGAGCAAACCTTTGCTAATCCAATAAAAGCCTTCTCCCAAGCAACTGCCTTCTTAGTTTCATTGCTTTCACTATTGATAGCATTGTTTACTGGATAAGTAATTATAAATGCAGAAGCCTGTGAATAGTAGTATCTGGATTAGGAATAATTCCACCTAAATTGTCAAATTGTAATGAATAGACCCAAAATCACCTCTGAATAATTGTTGCCAGAGAAACCTCCTAAAGCAGTGCTTGGATCGAGAGGGGCTTTAAATGCACTCATACATTTATCAGCAGTTGTATAATGCTAAAGAGCAAACAATGCATGTTTGATGTTAGTATGTCTTGTGGAGAAATATTGTTATCACAATCAATAGAATTACAAAAACCTCCAAAAAAGATGAGGATAATGAGCAGAGAAAGATAGGAAAGGGCTTTAACAACATGAAGATCCTGGAATATCAAAATATACCTGAAAACAATACTTGACATGGTCGAGCCCCCCATAGTCACCATCTGGTCCATAATTTTTAGGGTCCATCTTGAAATACTATCACCCAGGAAAAAGAAACTAGGCTAATCAAAAGAGACCCAAATTGAAATGCTCATGGTAAAAGCTTATTGTAACAGTTCACAACAGGAAGAACTTCTGATAGACAGATGTGAAACCAAAACATGTTAATAAAAGACAGTGAGAATGGAAAGACACATACCAAGGCATGAGAGAATACATGTATTAACTTAGTTGAAGACTTGAAGTACACACAAGGATTTTAATTCATCCTCAACGAACATGAATGTTAGTCTTAAGCATCAAGATAATGAAAAAAAAGATTTGGTAAAAGTGTGAAAGCACTAAGTTGCTTGTTGATGTCTTACTCTTATCAGCCAGTAAAAGAAAGGTTAGTTTATCTTTCTAACTTTAACATGGTATCAGAGCTGGTTCGGCCCACGGCCCGTTTGTCACCTCCACCCTGTGGTCTCCGATCTATATGCAGATGTCCAATCCTGCTATGGCCCACGTGTAGATGTCCAGTCCTACACGTGAGGGGGAGTGTTGAAGTGCGAGTCCCACATCGAAAGTGTGTGGATAAATTGACCCCTTGATGCCTCCACCCATCAGTTCGAGCTTTTGGGTTGGATTGGGCTTCAACACTTTCATACAACATATCCGATGTCCAACTTCAACTTTAGATTATTTAATTTCATATAGTGATGAAAAATAAAAACCTGAATAACACTCTGAGTGGCACAATCTTCCCCAAGTGGCTTCAAGCAAATATCAGTAAGAGATACCATTGAACCAGAAAAATCAGCCCGAATCCCATCCACCTATGAAAATTGAGTACAATTGAATAAATATCAAAATGTATGATTATAAGGAAAAGAAGAAAAAAGCTATGCTGATTTAAGTAATAAGGGAAAACAAAAACTGACTTCATCCAAAATGATGTAACTTTAAAAGGGAACTATATCTAAACAGTCCCTAAATTACAAGAAAGCCACCAATTTAGTCCTTGAGTTACAAATTAGTTATATTAGTCCCCTAACTTGCTAGTGTCAATCATTTCTTGAGCGAGAGTCTAAGTCAGCGGAGCAGGAGGCGGCACAGCAGGAGAGACGACAGCATGTCGCGAGCGTGTTCATCGCATGTATAACGATTACACAAGTATTTGCATATGACCGCAGTTCATCGCATTCTGCATTATTTTTGGGCGAAGTGACCAAAGGAATTTATTTTCCTTCAACCACTTCCCTTCATCTTTCAGCATATAGTGACACCGACTGGGTAGGTTGTGCGGATACTAGATGTTCTATGACGGGTCGGTGTGTCTTCTTGGGCCTTGCCTGTATTTCTTGGAAGTGGAAAAAGCAAGACCGAGTCTATAAATCTTCCATTTAGGCCGAATATCGAGCTACATTTCAAGCGTGTTCTGATATTATCTAGTTGCATGGACTATTATCTGAATTGAGATTTCTGTCTCCTGGTGCTACTCCGCTTCATGTAGACAACACCAGCATATTAAAGCTAACCCTATCTATCATGAGCGAACCAAGCATATTGAGGTGAATTGTCACTTTATCCGTGATGCATATGATTCTCGAGTGATTTCACTCCCTCATGTACTTAATCTCCAGTTAGCTGAAATTTTTATCCAAGTGCTTTCTCACCAACGCCATCAATCTAGGGCAAATAAATTGTTGTTGGTCGATCAACCCACCTCAATTTGAGGGGGTGTCATTCATATGGGCTTTAGGGTTTAGGCCCGTTTCCTACTCTGAAATCCTAATCAATTCACCTTCTGTAGTATGTATATATATATACGGGTGCACTCAGGTGCGAACCAGGGGTTACGGTGCGAACCTGCGAACCTGCTTGTGTAGTGTATCTGGTTTGCGGAAATAGTGTTCTCGGTTTGCAAACAGAAACACTATTTTCGCAAACCATATTTTTCTCAAGATAAAATGTTGTTTTTTCAAACTTTTTTTCTGCAAACCATGTTCGCTATTTCATCAAACCAGATACACTATTTTCGCAAACCATATATTTTCTCAAGATAAAATGCTGTTTTTTCAAACTTTTTTTCCGCAAACTGGGATGCTTATTTCCGCAAACCATGTTCGCTATTTCTGCAAACCAGATTTGAGGTTCGCAGGTTCGCACCGTAAGGGAGGTTCGCACGTGATTGTCTCCCTATATATACATATATATATATATATATATGGTGTTATAAAAGTCTTGAAGCATCAAATACAAAGATAAATTCCTAAGATTCGCAGCTAGAGTCCACCAAGGACAGTCATGGACCACTTTGATAATAATTTTTTTAAGTAGTATAATAGATAGTTTCATGAAAAGCCCTAGTAAAAATACCTTCTTTTGTATTTCAAAAAGTAAGTTGATATTGTCTTCTGTCAGAATACTGGGTGAGGTGCCATCGCCATCTGGAATTGTGACAAGTATGAGCTGAAAAGACGAAATACATAAATTACTTCTAAAATCAGGATATATTATTTATAATAGACACCATAGATACTGAAAAAATGACCGGTACAGGTATTAACAAAATGAAGATATCAGTTGGTTCCGTAGCATATTTGTTAATGATTACAGACAGAATTCAAACCCTCTAAGCTTGAACTCTGTCTTCACCTTCTCACCTTAATTTGAGAGTGCAGCTGTACTGTTTACTGACCTAGTAAAACATAAAGTTGTGCCAAGGAATTAAGTAAATGACATACAAGCAACAAAATAAGCTAACACAGACCTGTTCAATTCTGTAAAAGGGGGCTAGATGATGATCAAAATACTGTTTCTCTTCTGCAGCTTTACTCCCAGGCCCTACCCATAGCTGAAAATGAAGTGTTAAAGCATAATTGAAATGTCATAAATAGATAGGACTGAATGAAAACGGCATAATGATGATGTCAAATAGAAATATTTACAAACTATGCGGTCACAAGGGAAAATTAAAGGAAACCCCATTGTTCTAGAATTACCACTCTGGGGCAGTTTTTGCAATCACAAACACTGAATGCATTAAGGTTGAAGGAAAACCCATTGTTCTGGGAAAAATGTAATCGAATCAGCTAACTAAGAAACTTCGTAACAGCAAATTAACTAAATGAAATTGCCACATTACGTCAAATGGGAAGCTAACTAAAAATTATAAGGGAGCTAAATATCAGTAGCTTCAAGTACATATGACTATGATGAAGATTAAAGAGCAGAACAGGTGAGGCACTGATAAGAAAAGTTAAACAGCCATTGTCTTCATATGACCTCATATAAAGCTATAAGTATTAGCATATACCTTCTCAGGCCGTGTCTCCACTTTGAAACGAACTAAACCTATGCAGAGTAGAAGAACTATAGCCAATGATGAGCACAACACAAGGGTTGGATTTCTAGCAACCCATGTACCATACCTCCTGGAATGTCACCACAAAGTTAGAAATTGTAAGCATTTTTTATGAACTGCATGCAAAAGAATTGTAGGCACTGACCTGTAGAAATTTGACATATATCCTTGCACGATTGAAAGCTGGACATCGTGTCTAATCTGAGGAGCATCCTCAAGATTCTGATAATCAACAATTAAAGAGAAACTGTTGAGAGAAATGACCCGGAGATGAGGGAGACATAGTCACGCGGAAAAAAAAACACATGAAAATCTATAAGAGAGAAAAGGGAACATATAATTTAAATTTGCATTTAGAAAATTGTTTGAAAGTATGAGAAGTAATCCCAATTTGGTTGGAGATAGCAAAGTTCAGCTACACATATAAGGTAGAGTCAAACTCATCAAACAATATGTAATTTGATTTATCAAAGCCAAAGAGCTTCCACCAGATTCAAATTGTCAACTCCTAACAGTAGTACGAAGAAAAATGGGGGGAAATATGTCACACAGATGTCAGATGATATGCTGCCTTAGTCAGTCCCAATAAATACAGCAAACTAAGTTGCCGTGGAATTTGAAAGACTAATCAAAGTTTCAAAAAATTAGAAGGGAGAGTTTGCTGGTGAAAGGCCCACAAATTCAAATTGACAAAAATAAAAGAACTTATAATTGAACTGTATGAGTATATGATGAATCCATATAGAGGTAAGGGTTTTGAGGTAAGAATCTAAAGGGTCTACCCAGACTAAATAATTGACTTATCACTGGGTTGTAATTTGATTTTATAGATATATATATGTCCTTTGTATTGACTAGTGACTCAGCATGCACCTGGATCGAAAGGCTGCCATCCTTTTGCCTGTCAACAGAGTGGAGTTGATTACCATTCCTGGCCTTCAGAAATGATTTTAGTCTAGAAGCTGGACTCCTTTCTCTTTTCCGATGAAATAAACCCCATCCAAGAAACAGAGAAACCAATATAATATACAGGATAGCTATAGCAATGTCAACACATTTAGCCTGCAAATGTTAGACAATGAAATGTAAGGATATTTAAACGAAAAAGACATCGACCTCCAGCCAGTCTTCAAGAAAGCCAAGAGCTAAAACTTGAACCTTCTCCAGAAAATTTTCTCACCTTAAGAGACCCAATTCTCATCGTACAAGATCCCTCTTTGTGGGGAGAAGGAGTTACTGTACTAGAGCAGGCAGGAGATGAAGGGCAATCACCACAAGAACAGCCCATTGAGATGTCACCGCATGAATACGCAGACACATTCATTGGTTTCATTCCAGATGATCCGGGAATACCGGACCGAAATGTAATAGCAAATGGTGAACCTGGGACACCGGGGGCAGCTTGTTTACCAATGAAAGCAAACCACTCTGCCAAAAGAAATAAACGCATCAACCCTAAATTTCAAATGAGCATATTACCTTATTTAGCTCAATTTAAAACAGTTCCCCAACCAAAACTCTAGTAAAATAACATTTGCTATACAGAATCATTTATAATCAACTGGTAATAAACCATGTCATTGAGCATTGGTATCACATACTTGTGTCTTCAACAAATATCTAAGATGATAGTTCAAAATCCTTTTCAATCAGCAAATAAGTCTCAATATCCACCTTTTAAAATATAAAAAAGCACACTACATGGTAGAACTTCGAGGAAATCAATAAGTTATCCATGTTTGAATAAGGGAAAATTGCACTGCCACACACCAGTTGTTTACATTACTTAAGATGGAGGGAAGATCAAGTATTTCCAAAGATGAAGGTGTTTAAGATAATTTCCAGGGAAAATCTATAGAAATATTCATGAAGTATGAGCATATCAGAGAGAGAATGAGAGATTTTAGGCCATAATTAAATCAAATACATATTTACCTTTAAAATTTTGAGCACCCGCACCAATAAATTCCATAGCTCGTGTATTCATGGTACCAAACTTCACTTCTTTACAAGAATTGTATAGCCCTTCACCAAAAGCATCAGTTACAAGATAATCAATCCCATTCACAGTCAGATTGTTATTAACCTGGAGAAAAAAAAAGACATAAAAATCCTAATCAAATTCTGTCATGCGCACAAGTATACAGCCGTAAATAAAGTCCATCAGATAGGTAAAAATAGAAGAAAAAACAAGCACATTTAGAATATATCAGAAAGAATCAGTGAGAAATCCTGACCTTAGAAACAGAGGTCACATTGATAAATAAACTTTGATTTGGCGAACAGGTAAGCTCACAGAACACATTTAGAAAGTTTCTCAAGCACGCCGGACAGCCTACAAGAAAAGGAATTGCCTGCATAGGAGTTCATAAGCTGAGACAAAGATGAAATAATGTGGATGAAGGTAGAAGAAACCGTATACAGGAATACAATGTACAGAAATAAAAGTAGAATGCAATTCAAAAACAGTGGTAGAAGATGAATTTCAAGCATAACTCCTTGCCACCATGAGTAAGTAGCTAATCATACTTCTATAACATGCATATAAAATAGTTTACAAAGCCATCAAATGATTTCAAACTAAGTTAAATTGAAAACAGAAAAAGGATGCCTAAAAAGTTGTTGATCTAGTTCACATGGAACTGGGTATTGGGTTGACTGTCAACAGATACATTAAGCTCTAGCCCAATCTATGTCATCAGCAAACAAGGGGTTTTAAGAACAACTCCTTTTAGGATATCAGAATCTGCCTTCTCAAAAAGATAAGACATGGTCGAGCTATCAACTTATAATCTGATGATATAGAATGGGCAAAAGAGAGATTTGATTAACTTGTAGCCAAGAAAGAAAAGGCATTTTAAATCAATTGAAGTATATAAACGATAGAAGAGTTGGGGATAAATTTACCTGCTGGACTTGCGACCGTAATGTGTCAAACTGGTATTCTGTACAGCAAACATTGCCAGTGATTGTTGGGCACAAACTTTGAATCTTTGATGAAAACAGATCATCAGGCTGAGAAAGAAATAAAAAGAGAGAATCAAATATTCACAATGTCAATAGTGTTCAGGTATATGCTAAATTAATAAAAAATGAATATAAACCAATGCTGAACACAACCCAAAAGCAAACAGGCTACTAATCTATACTATGATGTCACATGAACAGAATAACTGAAACAAAGAGATTTAATGTCATTAACCATGAACCCGTCAAAAATTCAAAACAGAGGAAAAATTAGAAGTTTATTCTCATAAGCAGTTTACAAAATACAATGGTGCATAATTTATTTTTCTGCTACTAATATCACTACCAGCAATTTATTGCAAGGAGAGGCCCAAGTCCCTTTAATATTTACCTTCACAGATGGAATACTATAAGGGCAGTTTAGCACTTTTTTATCCTTACGTTGTCCACAAATGTCATACATTGCACAATATCCTTCATTATGTCTTTCCCTAGATAACAACCAAAAGAAAGAAAATTTAATAATAAGAAAAAGATGCTGAACTGTAATAAATAAATAAACACATTTCTAAATAGAAAACAGATTTGTGGAAGAAGATATGAACTTTATGGTGTCAACCAAAGTATTATTGGCTGTGTAAGCTATTACTGGCCAAAGTCAATTCCTTTTACTAGACAATAATAAGAGCCTGGAACCAAGAATGTCAAAATCATTTTTGCAGGCATAATGGAAAGTATAGTACCTTGAGTTGCAGCATCAGTAAAGTTAAATACCACTGATAAATGCATTGATAACAAATCCGTCAAAGTCAGAGAATGACTTTGTTAAAGACATGTAACTATAAACATGACAGAAGTAATTTCCATATCCACATGAAGAAGTCAACTATCAGTCATAATTATAGCTAGAAGACATTGTTTTGAATGGCTGATAGAATTATGCTTCTCTATAAAAGAATTTAAAACATCACATATTTAATTTTACAAATATGCTTAAGCAGTAACCAGAAATGATGCACACGCTCTTCTTCCTGATACACGGCCTCACCTTGTTAGAGCATTGGAGGCCAACAGACTGCGGGAAGTAGAACTCTCTGCAGTGGCTATATAGGTTATGAACAAAATCTGCACATGCACTTTTCCAAATTCAGTCAATTTGACCTACCAGACAAATCAAATTCTGTTATTTCAATAAATTCGGTCAAGTTTGGCCCAAAGCATAACATGAATTTGGAAGGAGATGCCAAATGCATCAGCTGCGATCCACAAACTCTCCTTCACAGGGATATGAGAATCGATCAGAAACTCTGAATTGATAAAAGGACGTTTGGCGGCTGAGAAAATATTGGAAACGAAAACTAAGCCAAAAGTAGGCGTATGACAACAGAATGCGAGTCAATAGTCCCGAAGCTGTAGCAATTGTACATAGAGAAGCCAAATGTGAAATCGAGTTGCAAATTCTACAAGGACAGGCATTCGAATTGACAAAAAAAATCCAGAAATACTAAAATTGAACTCCAATCCAGTGACCAGAGACTCCATAGACAAGGAAATTAAGAGCACGCAGAAATTCCAGAAGCAGAGCAGTGCGGGTAGGCTTGCCTGGAAAAAAGAGGAGAAGCAAAACCCTAAACGAAGCGCCATGGATGAGCCGCGCGAGAGCTCCATTGGAGCCCGAAATGAACAGAACACACAAATCCTATGAGCGAGCGAGAGAAAGGAGCGGCCTTTGCGGTTTATTTTCTTCTTTGCAATGGACACTCACACTGGACTCTCTTTCTGTAAGCAAAAATAAAAACAGTATTTATAGTGGATGAGGAAGAGAGAGGGAGAGTGGTGGAGGCGAGTTTTGACGTGCGTGAGCGCGATTTTCAACTGGAGTTGTGCTCACTCCTATGACGTGCACGACAACTGATAATGATCGCCCGGAATTACTAAAATGTCCTTGCTTTCGGTTGGATTGTCGGGGTATTTTTGTTCATGTCCTAAGGAAATTTTCTAATTTTACTGCTGTGGTGCGTAATAAATTGGTGTGTGAACTGAACTGTGTGCGCGTTACAAAAAGGACTGCTTTGGACGTTCTCGAACGCTGCTGCACTGCGCTTATCACTTCTACCTATTTTCCATAGGTAACTGAAAATGACAGCTCATTCATTAAATGCTTCTCTCTTATTTTGGTCATAATATATTAGAGTGGTCCGTTTGATGTATAGATTATTCAAATATTATTCTTTTAGTCCTTAATTTTGAATGAATGATTGTAATTAACTTATACACCTTTTGAACGAGTGATAGCGACACAGAGAAAACCTAATTCTCTCTGTGGGCAGCTCCTCCCCCACCTCCATTGCAGCCATCATTGAAGCTTCTTTTTCCATCATTGAAGCCCTCTGCTTCCAAGCTCTCTTCTACCTCCAGGTGAGGTCCTCTCTAGCCGTTAGGGTTTACTGTCGCCGCCGCCGTCACTCACGCCCGTCAGTCACGTCGCCGTCCTCCTCATCCTCAGTATCTTCCCCACCGGTTCTCTACTGCTCAAGCATGCTCCTCTTCTCGATTCTGATATGGCCTTCCTCCCCACCGCTCGCGATTCGATGCATCCTTCAATAGCCACTGTGGACCTCATGTCGCCGTTCTCCGGGATACGGGCTCCATGCGCCGTCCTCCATCTGTAGCGGCCTCCCGCCCCAGGGCCACCTCTCGGCGGCATGGGTCCGCTCCCTCGATGGATCTGGGATCCGGGAGGAAGGACGATAGGCCGGGGTCTGACTCCACGGCACCCGAATTCGGGACCCTAGATCCCGAACAAACCGTTGCGGATCGAATCGTTGCTCCCGTCTCCCGCACTACTTCGAAAGATCCGGGCGAATCAAGACGAAGAATTGACGATACCAGATCGCTCCAATGGCACGGGGCCTAGAAGAACTGGCATCGCAATTTTGGTAGTTTGTCCTTTCGATCGTGTGCTAATTGTTTATCCTGTTTTAGGTCAAATAAATTGTTGGTTAGACATTCTGTTGCTTATGTTGATTAGGAATTTTCATTTCAAGTCTCGCTGTTTTGAGACGTTGGTAAGGAGTTGTCTTGAGTTTGTGCCCGCGATTTCAAGTGGGCTATTATTATGGGTCCATGAGCGATGGGCTTGCTACGGTCGGCCCGGACATACATCTGGAACCCGGGGTGGTCACGCCTCATCTTGTTTGATTACCTATTGGTATCAATGAAAGTATCCAATTACCCGTTTCAAAAAAAAAGTTATACACCTTTTATCTTACTAGTACGAGAGACCGTAGAATTAGGGTTTTCACCCTCTCCGTTTTCTACTCTTTTTTTTATCTTCTTCATCAAAACCTACCTCAAAATCCTCCATTCCACCATGTTTTATATACCTGGACTACCAAACTGAAGAGGGCCTTAGATCTCTATGATATCTCTTTTCTGATAGTGATGATCAATAGGCGAGTCTCTGAAAAAATCCCGTCAAGGAAAATGAGAGGGCCCCGGGAAGGGAGAAGGGGCACTAGGCCTATTCCCTTAGACCCGGGACGGGTGGTGCTTGTCCGTCCCGGGAATAGCTTGGAAGCATTGGAGTTTTATTTCAATTTCAGTTTTTTTCTGTATTTTGTTTAGTTTCGATTTTTTTATTTTTATTATGGTTTGGCTTTTCCCCTATTTTTGGGAAGGTCGGGCGTGGTCTCAATTTCTTCTATTGTCTGTGATGTCAAAGCATACTATTTATACTGGTCCACGAGCACTAGGTAATCTGAGGGGGACTCGAACTATATTCTGGAGCCTAAGACCTCGGTCTTTTTGTAACCGATATTGGTAGCAATGCATCTTGACCTCGTTACCGTTTCAAAAAAAGTATACACATTTTCAAGGAGACACTAAAGTGATTAAGGCTAATATTCCAATGCCGCTCCTCTCTAGTTTTGTAAGGTTTTTCCTATACCTTTAGTGTAGGTGGATGACCATCTTCAGGATCGTCACTGTTTCTCCCAGCCCTGGTCCGGTCGCTCTACTCCGTCTCAATAGTGTCGTTCTCACCTATCTCCGCCTCCGACAGCAACCCTTCTTCTAATGGTTGCCTCCGCTACTCCGCCCTTGCTTCACACATCGTCGCCGTCCAATAATCCACCACCGCTGCTGTCCAGATCCTCCCCATTGTTGAGCCCAGAACCGACCCCCTCTTCCGAGCATCCCCCGCTACCTCTGTAGCCACCATTGAAGTCGTCATCGCACCTCTATGGCCTCCACCGATGCCTCTTTTTTTATCTCTATCCCAAATTTTGGTCAAGATGATCGACTGGTATTGTTTTACTCTACCTGTTTTTTTTTCCTTTTTGCAAGGTTAGTGATTAGTGAGCGAAGATTCAGGGCTCCTACCAAAGGATTCAGGGATTTTTACAGGGAGGGATCCCTGAATCACATCTACTATCGTCGCTATCCTTTGTTCAAACAAATGAGGTCATGTTCGGTTTTCCACCAAACAAAAAGATTCATTGCCATGTGATCAAGCAGCGTTCAGGCACCACCTTGAGCAGTCCTCCTCCTCAGTTTTGTCAGCTTCATAGTTTCAAATTCATTAAGCTGTCATGCTTTCTATTACTTCTTCAAAACGAGAGACTAACTCTCGAGTTTATTAAAAGAATGGATAATTGTCCAAAACTACCCTAAAGTTCCGTCCACAAACGAGTTGATGCACAAAGTTTCGTCCATGCTTTGTGGCTGCGCTGAAGTTTTGTCCACGACTTTTTTAGTTTTGACGTAATAGGGATTTTCAAAATGATGGTTTGGGCAGTGCTTCCCGGATTGAATAGAAGCGTGGACAAAACTTCAATGCACCCACAAAACGTGGACAAAACTTAAATGCGCCCACAAATGTGTGGGCAAAACTTCAATGCACCCACAAAGCGTGGACAAAACTTCAGTGCACCCACAAAGCGTGGACAAAACTTTGTGCATCAACTCGTATGTGGACGAAACTTTAGGGTAGTTTTGGATGATTATCCCTTAAAAGAACTACGAACAAAGATTGTTACTTCGTTCTATGTTTGTTCTTTAGTGGTCAGAGAGTGATCTCTCTAGCGCACCCTTATGTAGTATAAATTCTTATAATTAATAAAATATGCACCTCTCGATAAAAAAAGTGATTAAGGCTCGATTCTTCTTTATATTAGAGGTCTTGAGTCCGACCCCGAATAAATGTTCATTTATTGTATATTAGGTGTGCAATTGTTGCACTGTTTGTGCACAATGTGTTGCGTTGTTTTCTATTCTGGTCTGAAATATGTAACATATTATTATTGTTTTTCTTGTGCGTTTATCATATGTATTTATATGTTCTCATTGATGTATAAAATTTTGGCGTAATATTCTCAAAAAAAATTATACACATAAAAATTGGCATAATCCTGAATTAATTACTCCATAATTAGTTACATATTCTGTTTTAAAAAATAAGCAAGTAATTATGAAAATGTTGGGACGACATTGCTTGAAACATGCTCAGAGAATAAAATATGTGTGTCACACTAAAAGGGTAATCCAAAACTAAGCATAAACTCGAATATCATGGGTCAAGATATAAAAAAGAAATGCTAATATAAATTGAAGCAATCAGAATAGAAATGGTGATGCATTCTAACATATTTTCCCAACATATGGTTGTTTTAGCAATAACGATCACTGAGACAACCGCGAATAAATGAGAACTAAGGCTTGTTCCACCTTGCACCATAAACTCGATTCGCTCATCTGGACTGTACAGTTTTCCAACAAACCTATCTTTTCGTCGTCCCCCCTCTGATATGGTTGAGGGACTAAAAACATTAGTAATATAGATCCCGACATGGTAAGAGATTGTCATGCCAATACTGGGTGAAATCGGTCCTACCCATCGATGGATGGGATGTATCTGATGACCCTACCGATCCTAGCATCGCTCATTGGGGGGCGAGTCTTGAGTTTATGAGAAGGACCATGTAATCTACACTATCCTCGTTTAGTCTTTCTGTATCTTCACCCTCCGTACCGACTCTGTCAGATTGGAACCCCATGAAGATGCGCATAGCTGTTATGGCTCTAGTCCATTTAATTGTAATTTCGCGCATTTAGGGAGGCCTCGTCCCTCTTGGTGATGACATGTTTACTCTCTTATGATAAATGAGGGGAGCGGGCACTCTCTATCCTAACGGTTTGTGTCCCTTCCTTAGCCTTTTCCTTGGTAGAGCTCAACTCTAACCTCTTTCGACTTCGTACACGGCCTTCTTGTGTATATTATACCCTGCATGGTTACCCTCTCGATTCTTGTGGTCATGCATTGTTGGCTTCCGATGAGGTTTGGAACCCCTCTCCTCGGCCCCGGCCGATCTTTCTCATGACTCTTGAGGAATTTACTGTCATGAGTTTATACAACAACCTTTATTGAGACCTGCAAAGGTCTGGTACCCACTTAGGAATCAGACAGATCTTGGTTATATGGCCCAATCGATCACAATCAAAATAAAGGCATGACAAATGTTCATAAGAAAACAAGAGTAGTATTGGACTGACCACTGGTCTACCTCCAAAACCCGAGCTTTCTCCCCCTCGTCCGAAAGAAAAAAGTCCATCACCCCGTGCCCTAGCGAATGCACCTTCAGATCCATCATCTTTCACTTACTCGCCATAATGTCGATCAATTCTAGCAAATCAAAGGCCTTTAATGCCCTCTAAGGAGCCTCCAATGATGTCGTCAACCTCATCCTTTCAAGAGAAGGATACCTCGGAGGAAAAATCACGTGTGTCGTCACGAGAGAGTTGGATACCATGTCTCCTACCTTCGAGCTTTCTTCCAAGGCCCGGTACCTATCTTATAGGTGTCGATCTTCGGAATACTGTGGGCTGAGAACCAGTCGCCGCTACTTTGTTGTTGTTGTCGCCTCCATTTTTATGAACCCTAATCACCGCATATTTGTTTAGAAGAAAATGAGAAAAGAGATAGGGTGAATTATATTTCAATATTTATAACGTATGAAAATACTTAAAATATTTTATTATTATTTATTTTGTATTCTAAGAAAAACATGGTAAAATATTTTAAAAATTCTCCCACCTCCTGCCATGTCCTCCCAATACCATTTGTCGTGGTCCTTCACCCTCCTCTAGACAAATCCAACCCACATCCATATCCCCCATCCCCTCTGACTTCTTCTGGTGATGACCACGACTAGACTTCCTCCAATCGAGCCTTTCCATCGCGCTCCTTCTCCGCCAGATGGTCAAATTTGCACCCACCTTTTTCCGCAACTCTGCAGTCCAAGTCGTTTAGTCCTGCTCCTACTTATTGTGTTTACTCGACCGGACATGTGCACCATCCCCAAGAGAATCATATATGTACCCGACGTCGTCCCCTACCTCGCTATAATCCCAACCCTAAACAGCGGAGGTCGGATGCAAGTAGTTCATGCTCGTTGTTTTTTTCATCTCTTCCAGAATCTCGGATCTTCGACAGGTGTGGTTGCTACCTTAGCTGGTGTGTCCGGTCGGGACTCTTTATTGACAGATCTTTTTGGAGATCCGATAATAAAGATCGATCTGGTAGTTGTTTTTTTATCTAGGGCTATGTCTCCCTTCTCAAGAGTTATTCATCTCACTGGTCGTCTCTCGGGTTTCGAGAACGATCGGTGGATACAATGCTTGTATTTGGTATGTGTTGTTCGATGTTAAGATTTATTAATTTATTAACGAAATATTTCTTTTAAAAAAACATAATCTATTTTAAAAAATGATAATCCTATTTTTTTAAAGGGACGAAGTGATATATTAAACGAGAGTAAAACCAACAAGACCCAACCCAAAGTGGGTACCACAACAGAATAACAAGTAAGGTAAATAACCAAATAAAAGCCCTAACATCATGGGGCTGAAGTGGAAAACAAAAAAAGTTCAAGAAACTAGCATACTCTATAAAGACGTTCAGCAACTAACGTTGTGGTGGCGTCCGAAGACACCGATACATCAAAGCCAAACTAAGAGCTAAGGCAGAGTCAACCCATTTCCAGAGAGGTGTGATAGTGGACTATGAACTCTCCCGAGGTACCAGCGTGCGTTATCCTCCCTAGATTGATAAAATAAGGCCCAGAACGCGAGAGTGTAGGCCTCCGAGATGGTAGGAGAGTACCATGCTAGAAATTGGTGGAACCACTGCCACCTTACGTCCACTAGGGCGGTATTGTTGGTCGACCCCCTAGTGGACCCCGAACTCCTCATGATGGAGGTGAGGGTGCTTAACGCCTCCCGTCGTTGTCTGTTGTGCTCCTATTGTCAGGGAGGAGCCTTCCGACTCTTGATTTTAGGGAAACAGTTCCCATCTCTATGAGCTCTGTCTTGTGGTATTCAGTCCTACTCTTTGGGAAAGAGTTAGAAGGAATCTGGCTTTGTCCACTGTAGCCCTCCTGCTACTATCCCCGAGAGGAAGGTTCCCCATAGAATATTAGGTTTCTTCCACTAACGGGAAAGAAGGTAGCATTCTCTCCAGGGTCTTGGACCAAATTGTTGTCTTTGACAAGAAAAAAGGTAGCAAGTGGAGGAGAGAGACCATCCTCCGCCGTGGCCTTACCCTTGCCTTTTCGGTCCCCATTAAGGTTTCCAGGTCGACTAAAAGACGGAATCGGGCACCCCGTTGCACCTTCTAAATAGGACCAATTGGTCCTCTAAGTTGGCCTACTATATCAGCCTCGAGAGCTAGTTGGTCTCGGGTCTATAGGGGATCGGAGGGAGGGCCTCCTTTCCCGTGTTCCTGCCAGGCAGGTCGAAACTAGGTGTCCCACACAACTACACCCAAAGTAGTGGTCCGGTAAACACTCATAGGAAATGTATAGTAAAGTTCGTACCTTTGATTCCGCTAGTCTGAACCACAGCTGGTTCTGAAGTGGTACTCTACTGTCCACCCTGATCTGAATCCTCATGTAGTCACTCCAGCACTTCCCATCTGAATCACTGTCTACTTCATGGCATATCCCCAGAGAGTTCTCTAACTAGAAGCCGACGCCTTTATTCCAAACCCTTATCGAAAGATTCAAAACACGGGCCCACACCAAGAAGTGTGAAAACTAGATGTCTTGTGGTCGCATTAGAGGACGCAGCTTTGTCAGTATAACCAATGATCTTCTGAAGGCCCATGTCTTCCTTAGTAGTACACATGCTCTCTACCTCGCCGACCGAATGAAAACTCCCACTTTTCCATCCTCAAGTGGTCGGGCAACGATGTCTGGAATCTACCAAAGGTTCTCCATCCAGTCCACTAACGAATGCCAAAAGAAACTTCCGTCGGTGGGATGACAGTCTCCCAAATACCCAGACCCCCAAGCTTTGGCCAAGTTCACCGAACTCCTATTGAGTTGGTTGTTGTTGTCCAACCCGTCTCTTGACCGATCCGACCCATGTATGTGCTCGTCTAAATCTATTAGGACCCAAGGACCAAGTCGGAACTCCGATTGGACGCGGTCCTGTTGGCCTTGCAAAGCAATATCCCAGGGAAGAGGGGAAGTGGGCTGGCTCAGGGACTTGGGACGTTGCCCTCGTTCCTCTTCCAGCCTCACGTCTTCATGGCCCCATTTCTAGCAACACCGGTTGTGTCTCCAGTAAGGGACCAATTTCCTCCCCTTCCGCCTTATCAAAACCATCTCTCAATGTCGTCTCTTCTCCAATGGGCTCCCGGTTTTGTCCCTAGAACACATGAAATACACTCCCCACCGCAAAACGAATCGGCTCTGGTAAGCCAGATTCGATCCTCTCCGCCGCTGGGGAACCAAAGCCGGAAAGGGATCTTCCTCCACCATGGTCCTCCTTTGACGTCGGGGGCGAGGACCTCACACCTGTACACCTCGAACCATCCCAAGGGCCAGTCTTGATGCGCCACCACGTCTAACACTCGACCCATATTTTCGCCTCCACCCTGTGGTCTTCGGCCCATATGTAGATGTCCAATCCTGTTATGGCCCACATGAGGAGGAGTGTTGAAGTGTGAGCACCACATCGAAAGTGTGTGGATAAATTGACCCATTGATATACATCTTGATGCTTCTATCCATAAGTTCGAGCTTTTGGGTTGGATAGGGCTTTCACATGGTAATTTTTTTTAAGAAAGGAAACAAACATTTCCTATAATTACATCATTTAAAAATGAGGAAGTACATCTCTAATTGGCATGTGATTTTGTGATTGGAATCAAGATTGATTCCATCATAAAATTACCGTCAATACTCCCCCTCAAGTTGGAGCATGAATGTTGGAAGTGCCCAACTTGCAAAGAAGCTCATGAAAGTGATCACGACCCAAGCCCTTGGTGAAGATGTTTGCAAGTTGGTAACGACTAGGGATTGGTTTAGGCCGTAGGACTCCTGCCAGGAGTTGTTGGCACGCAAAATGACAGTCAATCTCGATGTGCTTTGTCCGCTCATGGAAGACTGGATTGGAAGCAATGTGTATGGCCGCATGATTATCAAAAGGTAGTGGAACAATCGTATGTTGGGGTATCTGGAGATTAGTTAGGAGCTGTCGCAGCCAGACTATATCCCGACTAGCTGCTGCCATGGCTCTGTATTCTGCCTCTACTGTTGAACATAATACAACAGTCTGCTTCTTTGATCGCCAAGTGACAAGAGATGACCCGAGGAGCATTATATATCTGGTGGTAGATTTTTGAGTATTAGGGCATCCTGCCCAATCAGCATCACAATATGCTTGTAAGGTGAGGGTTTTGGTAGATGAGAAGAACAACCATTGCCATGGACTGCTCTTGAGGTAACGAAGGGCATGGAAAGCAGTATCCGAATGAGGTTGGCGAGGAGCGTGGAGAAACTGGCTCAAAATATACACTGCATAACTAATGTCTGGTCGAGTGATGGTCAGGTACAATAAACGTCTGACCAAACGACGATATTGACCAATGTCTTGGCAGAGGGGTCCGGTATCCGCTGAAAGGCGATGTTGTTGAGCAAGTGGGAAGGGTGCTAGTTTACAGGTAGTTAAACCACTATCAGCCAAGATGTCTAGGGTATACTTTCTCTGTGAGAGAAAAATCCCTGAAGTCGAACGAGTTATTTCAAGCCCAAAGAAGTATCTTAATTTTCCCAAATCCTTGATCTTGAATTTCCGGTCCAAATGTTCTTTGAGTTGTTGAATGCGAAGTGAATCTGTTCCAGTAATAACAACATCATCCACAAAAATAAGCACAACAACAAAAGATCCCGGAGCAACGAAGGTAAAGAGAGAATGATCTGTAACAGATGGTTTGTAACCAAGTGAGGTGATGGATTCTGTGAACTTTTGGTATCAATTTCGGGATGCCTGCTTCAGCCCATAAAGCGACTTGTGAAGGCGGCAAACACGATGGTCCCTCTCCCTAGAGAAACCCTTTGGGACTTTCATGTAGACGTCCTCCTACAAGTCCCCATGAAGAAACACATTATTGACATCTAGTTGGTACAATGGCCAATGTTGATTAGCGGTAATGGTGAGTAGGCATCGAACGGTGACCATCTTCAGAACGGGGGCAAAGGTATCAGTGTAGTCAACACCCTCTACCTGAGTATAACCCTTTGCAACGAGGTGAGTCTTGTAATGCTCAAAGTTCCCATATAGACGATACTTCACTTTGTGCACCCATTTAGAGTCAATAACACGCTTACCCAGGGGAAGCTCTGTTAAGGTTCACGTATGATTCCCTTCGAGAGCTACAATTTCTCGCGCCATAGCATCTCTCCAATGCTCATGTTTAATTGCATGCTGAAATGTGTATGGCTCATCCACTGAGGATATGGCCGCTAGAAAGGCACGGTGAGTGGGCTATAATTTATCATATGAAATAGTTTGAGTGAGAGGAAGTATTGTTGAGTTCATTGAAGGAGCATTTTGGGGTGAGTCCGAACCAGACGACATGACAGAATGTGGCAGAGTGTAATCATATGCATTCAAACGTGTGGAGACCTTTCGAGCACGCTTTTTGGGAAGGGGTGGTTCTTCCACAATCTCTATAGGAACATCGATTGGTTCTTCCATAATCTCATTAAGAATGTCGCCAATTGGATCATGAATGGAGGGCAAAGAAGATGACCCGGTCGATGGAGCAAGGATGTCGGGTAGGAATGTTACGTCATGTGATGCGAAAGATGGAACATGTGAGACTTGATGCCCTGATTTTGCGTGTGTGCACTGATCACCTGGGAAAATATTTTTCCAAAACTGTACATCTCGTGATATGACAATCGCCCGACTTTCAAGATCGTAGATGTGGTACCCCTTCTGCCCCCTTGGGTATCCAATAAGTAAGTCAGGCCGAGACCGCGAGGCAAATTTGTCGCGTGTCTGTTGGTGTACGTAGTAGAGGCAGCCAAAACTTCGGAGGTGGTCATACTCCGGTTTCTTCTCATAAAGCATCTCAAAAGGGGTTTTGTTATCCAAGACTAGGAGCGGCATCCGGTTGATGAAATAAGCTGTTGTGAGTGCACATTTTCCCCAGAAACATAGTGGAAGTTTGGCTTGAAAACGCAAGGCCCGGGCAACCTCGAGGAGATGTCGAGCTTTTGGGTTGGATTGGGCTTTAACATGTTTGTGGGACACATATTTCAACAACCCCGATAACACCATCGGAGTCGTTGTTCCTTGGGCCGAGAAAACCGTCCCTTACCTTATAACTAGTGATTCTCCAAATGGTCTGATGATCGGAACCGAGAGAGGAGAGTCGTTGATCGATCCGGACAGAAGGACGTACGGGCTACTGCTCGCCGTCAAAGTCTTTGAAGATGACCGGAGAGAACTGATGTCGTTGTCTATGGAAAAAACACAATCGGATTCTACAAACCTTAACCGCAGGAGATGGTGAGAGCATGGACTTATGTTTTTTGATTATCCTATTAATCTAGTGCACATTGATGCGATGAAAAAGTATATTTTTACTCGTTGACATACCGTCTACATTTCTAAATGATTTAAGAAAAAGACAAATTACTAATGATTGATTAATTGTTGACTAAGGATGGAAACTAATAACATCTGCATAGACTAAATTGACTCATTTAAAGTTTTAGGCACTACATCAATAGCATTTCTAATAGTTCAATGAACAAATTAGTCGTTTTACCTACTAAAAATATTATGAAAGGCTTAGCTAATTTTGTAATAATATTAAATTCTAAGGGGGAGATATCAAATCGAAGAACATGAACACCATGATAAACCCCGATTTCTAATTAAGATTTTGTAACGGATAAAAAACAAGAGTCATTTGTTACAATATTTTTTGAAAGATATATATATATATATAGAGGATAATATTCAGGTACGACCATGTCAATTTTTTGCGAAATACGAATCCATTCTAGCCTTGAAATGGCATGTAATCGCATAAGGCAAGGCTGAATTTTTTTTATTTTTTTTCACCAAGTTTCTTATTTTGATTTTTCCCGTTTCGTTTCAACTCCGATTTAATTTTTTCTTGCGCCAATTTTTTTCTTTTTTCAAGATCTATCTATCAAGTAGCATATTGAATATGTTTTGAAGCAAGAAAAGACATGTACAACCAAAAACACAAATTGTTAAACGTGCATTAATGTATGTGTTTGCAACTGCATTTGTATGAATAAGCTAATCGTAATGTATGTTTTTGTATATATGTTGTTGCAACTGCATGTTTTGTAATTTTCAGTTGTATGTGTACGCTGAACTTAATGTATGTTTATGTAATTTTCAATATATGTTCTTTCCATTTTCATTGTATGTGTAAGCAAACCTTAATGCATGTTGTTTCAGTTGTATGTGTACGCTAAACTTAATGTATGTTCTTATTATTTTCATTTGTATGTGTATGTATGTTTTGTACGTATAAGCTAATAAACTAATATTAGCTTACACATACATTAAGATTAGCTTATTCATACAGATACAGTTGCAAACACATACATTAGTGCACAGTTAACAATTTGTGTTTTTGCTTGTACATGTTTTTTTTTCTTCAAAACATATTCAATATGCTACTTGATAGATAGATCTTGAAAAAAGAAAATTTTTGGCGCAAGAAAAAAATAAATCGGAGTTGAAACGAAGCGGGAAAGATCAAAATAAGAAACTTGGTGAAAAAAAAATAAAAAAAAATCAGGGATTAATTAGTATTTCGTATTTAAAGATTGGTATGTACCTGAAAGGTCCCCTATATATATATAAAGTAGCTATCCAGTAAAAACCATTCTTATTGTGCAAACTACGAACCAATCTAAGCCACAGGATGCGGTCAAAGTGACGTCAGCAGAGCGCGCGCGATGCTGACACGTGGCAGATTCGCGCGCGCCTCTGCCCGCGCGCGTGAGCGTGTTGACCACGCGCGCGCACGGTGCTAATAGTTTGGGCGCACAGTGCTAATAGTTTAGCACAGTGCCAAACTATTAGCACTGTGCGCCCAAACTATTAGCACTATGCGCGCCACGTGTCAGCACTGTGCGCGCGCACCAGCAGCGCGCGCGCCCACGTGTCAGCACCTGGTGAGTTCGTAGTTTGCACAATAAGGGGTGGTTTGTATTTGATACTAACCCTATATATATATATATATGGTAGCTATCCAGTAAAAACCACTCTTATTGTGCAAACTACGAACTCACCAGGTGCTGACACGTGGCACGTTTAGTGCTGATAGTTTGCGCAGCACGGTGCTAATAGTTTGGGACTATTAGCACTGTGCGCCCAAACTATTAGCACTCTGCGCGCCACGTGTCAGCGCCTGGTGAGTTCGTAGTTTGAACAATAAGGTGCGGTGTTTTATATATATATTGTCCACGTGTCAACATCTGGTGCGCTCTGTTGACATCACTTTGGGGGGATCCTGTGGCTCTCATGGGTTCGTAGTTTGCACAATAAGGGGGGGTTTGTACCTGATACCAATCATATATATATATGGTAGTTATCCAGTAAAAACCACCCTTATCGTGCAAACTACAAACCAATCTAAGCCACAGGATGCGGTAAAAGTGACGTCAGCAGAGCGCGCGCGATGCTGACACGTGGCCACTTCGCGCGCGAATCTGCCCGCACGCGTGCGCGTGTTGACCACGCGCGCGCGGGTGCTTATAGTTTGCGCGCACGGTGCTGATAGTTTAGCGCAAATGCAAACTATCAGCACTGTGCGCGCAAACTATCAGCACCGTGCTGCGCAAACTATCAGTACTGTGCGCGCGCGCACCAGCAGCGCACGCCCATGTGTCAGCACCTGGTGAGTTCGTAGGTTGCACAATAAGGTTCGGTGTTTTATATATTTATTGCCCACGTGTCAGCATCTGGTGCGCTCTGCTGACATCACTTTGGGGGGATCCTATGGCTCAGATTGGTTCGTAGTTTGCACAATAGGGGGGGGGGGGTTGTACCTGATACCAACCCTATATATATATATATATATATATATATAGGGTTGGTATCAAATACAAACCACCCCTTATAGTGCAAACTACGAACTCACCAGGTGCTGACACGTGGGCGCGCGCGTTGCTGGTGCTAATAGTTTGGCGCGGGTGCTAATAGTTTGGCGCGCACAGTGCAAACTATTAGCACTGTGCGCGCCAAACTATTAGCACCGTGCGCGCGCGTGGTCAACACGCTCACGCGCGCGGGCAGAGGCACGCGCGAATCTGCCACGTGTCAGCATTGCGCGCGCTCTGCTGACGTCACTTTGACCGCATCCTATGGCTTAGATTGGTTCGTAGTTTGCACAATAAGGATGGTTTTTACTGAATAGCTACCCTATATATATATATAATCAATTAGGCGTATTAAACATATTTTAAGAGACGCAACATATTATATAGTAACAAATAAATCTAAGATGTGCCGGCCCTAGCCTAGGCGATCTCACGGACGGTAGAACGGAGCACAACGGCATCCGGGGTAGCTAATATTGCGCCTCCGGTAGGCATCTCCATTCCCGTTTTTGTGGTAAGTTACGAGTTTCTTCTGCCTTTGTTCGATTGGGGTTTCTTTTTTTGGGTTGTACGTGTGACGGAGGGGTAGATCTCGTCGCGGTCGAGATCGGAGAGGGGCGAGTTCTCGTCTTTTTCCGGCATGTAGGGGTGAGGGAACATGTCCGTTAGTGGTCCGGAAGTGGTCCGGAAGTGGGAAGAGATCGGGACGCTCTGTGCTTGTTTCTAGCGGACATACGGTGGTCGGATTGGGGGAAAATATCCGGGTCGGGGGGCGGTATTGATTATGTCTGTTGAATCTGCTCGAGTAGTGGTTTGCGGAGAGGTCGGCTTCGGGTGGTTGGTGACGGTATCTACTGTTCCTTCTCGGGTAGTAGACTATGGAGAGGGGCGATGCGTTTCCTATCGTGGAACTGTAGGGGTTTAGGGAAGCTTGCAACGGTTGAGTATCTGAAATGGGCGATCCGGCGCCGGAAACCACAGATCGTGTTTTTAAGTGAGACGTTGGCGAAGAAAGGGGAAGTGGACATTCTGAAGCTAAAGACAAGCTTTGCTGGGGTCTATGAAGTCCCGGCGGTGGGTCATAAAGGAGGGCTTATTCTATTGTGGGCACTGGGTATATCGGTCACAACGGTCGACTGTATAGACAGGTATATTGATGTGGAGATCACGGGACCGAACGGGAAGAACTTTTGGTTCACGGGTGTCTATGGGGAGGCGAACCGGGAGCTTCGATGGTAGACATGGGAGATGATTCGGTCATTGGGAGCAAGTCCGGGTGTATCGAAACGTTGGCTACTCATGGGAGATTTCAATGGCATCTTGAAGCAGAGTGAGAAACGAGGGGGAAACCGTTACCCACCTTCCCTTATCCACGGTTTCCGGGGTGCGATGCGTGAGGCACACGTTCATGATGTGCCGCTGCAGGGGTACGGCTTTACATGGCATAGCGGGAGTGAATCGGAGACGCGAATGGCGGTGTAGCTGGACATGGCCCTTATGTCACCTGAGTTAAAGGATATGTGGCCGGATGCTCATTTTCTCAACTTAGGCATATCGACTTCAGATCACTTACCCATATTGTTGGATTCTGAGTATCGAGTGGAGCCAGTGGGATCTGGACAATTCAAGTTTGAGAATATTTGGGCGGAAGACCCAGAATGTGGTCAACTTATCCAGGCATGGTGGGGAACCCTTGGAGATAGGGACATTGGCATTAAAATAGAGGAAATAGGAACTTCCTTGGAGGTCTGGGGTAAGGAAGTTTACAACGCATTAGCCAGGAAAATCTCTCGGTACGAGAAGGATATAATGTGGTTGAATGGTAAAATTGATAGGACAAGTATCCGGAGACGTAGAGCTCTGCAGAAGCTTTATGTGTCTGCCTCAGAAAAAAAAGGGAATTCTGGAGGCAGAGGGCCAAACAACATTCGCTTACAAAGAGTGATCAGAATACAAAGTTCTTTCAGGCGTCGGCTTCACATCGAAAGAATATAAACAAGGTGACGGAACTGAAGGATGAGGCTAGGAATGTTCTCTCCTGGGATACGAGATTAAGGGCTCATATCTTGGATTTCTACAAAACCTTATCTAGGAAATCTAGGGGGATAGGATAAACTGCCCGAGGTTCCAACAACAAGTAACAGAGGAGCATAATCGGGCACTTATGAGCGAGGTGACGTCTGAGGAAGTCCGTGATGCTACTTTCTCGATGGGCCCGAATAAATCGCCGGGTCCGGATGGTCTTAATCCGTTTTTTATCAGAAGTATTAGGGCACGATGGGTGAGGATGTTACCAAATGGGTTCGGAGGATTTTTTCGAGGGGGGGGGGGGGGATATACCGAGAGAGTTGAACAGGACAACGTTTGTCCTGATTCCGAAAGTGGAGAGTGTACAATGTCCCTAAAAGACATGCGGCCTATTGCACTATGCAATGTGATTTTCAAAATAGTATCGAAGGTGGCGGCGAACCGGCTGAAAGGTTTAGTGGATGGAGTGATTTCTCCCCCCTAAGGGGCATTTGCCTCAGGTCGATCGATCCAGGATAATTTCATTATTTCATACGAAACTCTTCATTATTTGAAGAGTAAGAGGCATGGCAAGGAGGGGTGGGTGGCTCTAAAATTGGATATGAGTAAGGCGTATGATAGAGTGGAGTGGGGATTTCCAGGACATGATGCAAGGTTTCGGACTAGGGGAGGAATGGATAGATCTAATTCGCCGGTGTACGTACTCAGTCACGTACAATATTGTAGCCGGAGGGCAGCAGGCGGGTTTTGTCCAACCGGAAAGGGGAATCAGACAGGGAGACTCACTCTCCCCGTATCTGTTTCCGTTCTGCATGGAAGGTTTCTCGAGACTATTACATGGGGCAGAAAGTGCGGGAGACATACACGGGGTCCGAGTGACCCCCAAGACACCCTCGCTAACCCATTTGTTCTTTGCAGATGACTGTTATGTGTATTGTAAGGCGACTCCACTGGAAATGGGTCGGGTAAAGGAATATTTGCGTATGTTTGAAGAGGCGTCGGGTCAGATTGTAAACCAACACAACTTCTCGTTGTTCTTTAGTACCAACACGTCAAACATGCGACTGGAGAGAGGAGCCCGGATACTAGGGATCCCGGAATTGACTCAACCGTCCCCCTATTTGGGAATCCCAAATATGATGGGGCGCAGTAGAAAGCAAGGTTTACAATATATTCTGAATAGAGTCTTGAGGAGAATCCGCAGATGGAATGGCAAGTTACTCAGTGGGGCGGGGAAGGAGGTACTAGTAAAGTCTGTTCTACAGGCAATCCCTACATACACGATAAGTATTATGCGGCTGCTGAAAGAGCTGCTGGACAAAATGAACGTGGCGCTTGCCCGTTTCTGGTGTAAATTGGCCGAGGTGGATGAGAAAGGAGTCATTTGGCAATCATGGACGACTATGTCGCGACCTAAGGAGGAGGGTGGTCTGGGGTTTAAGAACATGTATGATTTCAACTCGGCCCTGTTGGGAAAGCAACTCTGGAGGCTCCTTACAGACGAATCCAGTTTGGTTGCAAGGTTATTGAAAGCTCGGTATTAGCCGGAGTCCTCGGTTTTGGACGCGGTAAGGAAACCTAATCAGAGCTATGTCTTGGCAGAGTCTTCTATCATCATATGACCTGATCAAGGGAGGGGCAAGAAGATCGATTGGATCGGGGACGTCCACGATGATCGGGAACCAACCGTGGTTGGCAAGGGTCGAGCCGCGAGTATAATCGACAAGGCCGGATATTGCCACCAGACCAATCTCGGATATTATGTTGCCTAATGAGAGGCGGTGGGATATAGCCAAGATTCAACATATGTTTGATGTGGACGATCAGCGGGCGATTCTGGAAGTACTGATAAGCAGATCAGTTGTATCAGATTCATGGTATTGGACGGGGGACTATTTGGGGCAATGTACGGTGAAGGGTGCCTATGGGATGTGTCAGCAGGAGCAAGCATTTTTCCAACCCCAGACGGACGTCTGGACAAGGATATGGAAATTGGAAGTAATGCCAAAAGTGCGGACGTTCCTGTGGAGAACGTGTTCTGGGTGCCTCTAGGTCGCGGTCAACCTTAGGCGGTGACATGTGGCAATGGAGGTGGTGTGTCCGGTCTGCACAGGGGCAGATGAATCGGAACTCCATCTTCTAGTCCATTGTCCAGTGGCAGTAGAGTGTTGGGCTAAGTCTGGCTTGAACACTCCCCAAGATGCTCAGACTATTTCTGAATGGCTGCAGAGAGCGCTTAGTATTAATCCTCTGGCGAGCGGAGGGATAATAGGATGCATATTGTCGGAAATGTGGAAGGCCAGAAACAAGGTGGTATGGGAACAAACGACACAACTGACTGTCAATATCTTTCAGACGGCTTTCCATTTACAAGCAAGGAGGCTAGAAGCCATGAAGCGAAAACGGCAAAATCAGACAAGGTCGGGTCAAGCCCATATACGGGCGGCGGAGGTGTGGGAACGTCCGTCTCAGGGGACGTGGGCTGTAAATACAGATGGAGCGCTCTTCACACCGAAAAATTTGATGGGGACTGGTTGGATATGCCGGGATGACCGAGGATGTCTCATAGGGGCCCGTTCGGAATCCTTTCATGGCCCTCAGAACCCGGGATTGGTGGAGGCTTATGCGGTCTAAGAGGCATTAATCTGGCTCCTGCAATACCCACAGTAAAGGGCGACCGTGAGGAGCGACTGTAAGATCATAGTGGATATGATCTGGAAAGGAGGGCGGCTGCTATCTCGTTTAGGGACAATTATTACAGATTGTATCTCCCTTTTAGCTAAACTCGAGTACGTGCAACTCGTTTTTGTAAAGCGGACAACGAACAAAGCAGCTCACTGGCTTGCCAGGGCGGCTTGTTCCTCCCCTGTCTGGAATTTGTCCGGGGGCCATATCCCCGAGCCTCTTCAAAATATCCTGCTTGCCGATATTTATACAAACTATCATTCCTCTCAAAAAAAAAGATAGCAACAAATACACATAAACTCACATTAAATACAATTATTTATCTAAACCGAATCGAGTTCAAGATCTTTCACATGGAGCTTAAACCTTGACTGTTGAAATATCCCCTTAGAGACATATGTTACAATTTCTAAGAAAAACAGCGTATATTTTTTTGAGCGAAAGGTGCAATATTATAACTCTTAGAATCGAGTACATTGATGTGCATCGAGGAACATGCTCTCCAACCACAGAAGGTCAGTATAAATGAACAATGTTTTATTGAGCTTTTTTTTACCAGCACCGTCACAGACGGTATTTTCACACCCCTCCGGCGAAGACAGAATACGGGGGGGGGGGGGGGGGGTACCGGAAATAAGAGATCTCAACAATGATGATGATGGGAGGCAAAGCATCGTCTAGGGACCCCTCCTAGGGCCAGTCCCCGATGCTTAGGTGATATATCATCCCTCCCGGGGGTCTTCTTCCCCGCCTGTAACTTGTCGCCCCAAATAAGAGCCAGCGCACCATCAGCTGTGCTCCCATAGGACACGGGCGATGGAACTTCAACACCTCGCGCCCCTAGATGTGCGCGTCCTCCACCTCCAAACCCACCACGTGTTAGTCTTAGTGCCCGTAGTTCAATCCTAAATGTCCAAATGTATATATCATCATTAGCAATAAAATTAAAGCGGCTTTATATTACTTATGTGTTGGAGTAATATATCGATGTATGCTCTGATCTGTGCCCACCATGCGAATAGAACCATAGATCGAGATAGATCACACTCGATGGGTCCCTAGTCAACAAAGCTACACTAGAAGCGACTAGTATGAAAGATGGCTCTTTATGGCTTACGCTCTGTTAGTCATTGGAATGGGATTCCGGAGTCTGATCATAGATATCATGTGGGACATGATATTGGACGACCCGCCCTGAATATGTTCCATAGATTAAGTCATGAACATATTCAGTGTTGTAGCTTGTCATGTATCCTTAGACCAAGGAGTCTTTGTGATCGCTATGTAGTCAACAACTGAGTTTGACCTGAGCCTAACGTTGTCCGTAACAGGGCTTCCATAACGGCCAGGATGTTGGGTCTCGATGGAGGGTATGAACACATACTTGCAGCGGAAATAACTCGAGACCATGTCATAGAACACTACCAAATATTAGATACACAAGAGAATAAACAATATGGATGTTTCCTTACCAACTAGTTCAAGAAAAGGAAGAGAACACCAAAGAAACGATGATCGGCTTGAGTCTCCAAGACGCCTACGTATCCAAATGGAATCAAAGCCACGTAGTTCTTCTTTAGATGACTCAAGAACACAACAAGAGGGGGGAAAAGTGCCAAACTCGAAATTGTAGTGTGAGAGGGAGAGAAGTTGTGTTTCTATTCTTGTCTTGTGATTTGTTGTAGGAAAAAGATGACTTAAACCATCAACAACCATCAAGGACAAGTAAGGTGTGAAGCATGGTGTGAAGTAAGACAAGCATGGTGCTAAGTATGGCAAGACAAGATGGGTTAGGTGGTGAATCACCAACACCTTAATCCTTGTCTTGCTTACTTAGTACTAATTAATCAAGACTTGATTAATTAGTTCCATGGGCCTTGGTTGCATGGGCCTTTCATGGGCCTCTTGGAACATGGCCCATGGCCATTCCCAACGAGGTCCCGTGACGTGCTCATCGCCTCCAAGCCTTCCATACCGGAAATGTCCAACATTATCCGACGCGATCAATCCCAAGACTCCAAGCCTTGTCTTGATCCGTAATGTCCTATTCACTTACGGGCACATGACCCAAAACCCAGTTTTGGTCATGTCCCGAGACAACTCTCTTTTGGCCATTCTCCATAAATGTGTCAATGAGTTTCATCCTTCGGTGTGACCCTTAGGTCTATGCATGTCGATAGATCAACGTAAAATCCCATTTTACTTGATCCTATATAAGTGGCAACTAACGAGACTTTAGTATTGCCTGACACTACATAGCGAATCGAACCAATCGATTCTAACCTTTCCGTCCTCCCTGTCATTATCCTTTTATCTCCGATATCCTGATTGAGATAAGGCATAGAGCCGTCATCCTTATTATTCTCAATCACTGTTCCTTGATATGTGAGATGACTGAATATATGATACCTAGTATCATGTGCATGGCCATGCTATTCTTTCAGTCACTCTCGATCAAGCGGCCGAGAACCGATATCTTTCCCATACCTCAGTATGAGGGATAAATCCCTTAGCCGTCTTTCGTGTCACTCATGCAACCCGTCCCCAAGCCAATCCTGGCCGTTATGGAAGCCCTGTTACGGACAACGTTAGGCTCAGGTCAAACTTAGTTGTTGACTGCATAGTGATCACAAAGACTCCTTGGTCTAAGGATACATGACAAGCTACGACACTGAATATGTTAATGACTCAATCTATGGCACATATTCAGGGCGGGTCGTCCAATATCATGTCCCATATGATATCTATGATCAGACTCCGGAATCCCATTCCAATGACTAACAGAACGTAAGCCATGAAGAGCCATCTTTCATACTAGTCGCTTCTAGTGAAGCTTTATTGACTAGGGACCCATCGAGTGTGATCCATCTCGATCTATGGTTCTATTCGCATGGTGGGCATAGATCAGAAATCACATCGATATATTACTCCAACACATAAGTAATAGAAAGCCGCTTTAATCTTATTGCTAATGATGATATATACATTTGGACATTTATGATTGAACTACGGGCACTAAGACTAACAATCTCCCACTTGCCCTAGTTCCAATCTAAACTCCAATCTATTCCCATTGACCTTACATGCCTCTCATGTTTAGGCAACGATAGTGCCTTAGTCAACGGGTCGGCTATGTTATCATCAGTTGCAATATAGGTGATCTTCACATCGCCTCGGTTCAGTATCTCTCTGATGAGGTGATATCGCCGCAGTACATGTTTGGATTTGTTATGCGATCTGGGCTCTTTAGCTTGTGCAATAGCCCCTGTGTTGTCGCAAAATAGGTTCACCGGGCTGGATGGGTTTTTGATTACACCCAACCCTGCCGTGAACTTCCTAATCCACACAGCCTCCTTGGCCGCCTCTGCAGCCGCTATGTACTCGGCCTCTGTCGTGGAGTCAGCGACGGTGTCTTGCTTCACGCTCTTCCAGCTGAAAGCTCCGCCATTCAGCGTGAACACATATCCTGACTGACTTCTAAAGTCATCTGGATCTGTCTGGAAACTAGCGTCTACATATCCATTAACAACTAGTTCAGAATCATCTTTTCCCCCGTACACTAGAAACGCGTCCTTAGTTCTTCTCAAATATTTGAGAATCGCTTTGACCGCTATCCAGTGTTCCTCACCAGGGTTAGACTGATGTCTGCTGGTACAACTCAAGGCATATGAGACATCCGGTCTCGTGCATATCATGGAATACATGATCGATCCTACCGCCGAAGCGTATGGGATTCGCATCATTCTTTTCAGCTCATCAGGTGTCTTAGGACACTGAGTCTTGCTGAGATGAACGCCATGACGTGTGGGTAAGAGTCCTTTCTTGGAATCAAGCATTGAGAACCTACTCAATACCTTGTTCACATAGGTGCTTTGACTTAAACCCAAGACCCTCTTGGTGCGATCTCTATATATCTTAATCCCTAAGATATAAGCAGCATCGCCTAAGTTCTTCATTGAGAAACACTTCCCTAACCAAGCTTTAGTCTCGTGCAAGGTTGGGATGTCGTTTCCAATGAGTAGTATGTCATCGACATACAACACCAGAAAGGTAATCATACCCCCATTTGCCTTCTTGTAAACGCAAGGTTCATCTTCATTCTTGATAAAGCCAAATCCAATTACAGCTTCATCAAAACGAAGGTTCCAACTCCGAGAAGCTTGTTTCAATCCATAAATGGATTTCAACAACTTACAAATCTTTCCCTTATTCTTCGGATCGACAAAACCTTCGGGTTGAGACATAAAAACGTCCTCCGACAAATTTCCGTTTAGGAAAGCGGTTTTGACATCCATTTGCCATATCTCGTAATCGTGATATGCAGCTATGGCAAGAAGAATTCGGATAGATTTGACCATAGCCACTGGGGAAAAGGTTTCCTCATAGTCAATCCCTTGGATCTGCCTATAACCTTTCGCCACTAGTCGGGCTTTGTAGGTCTGAGGGTTGCCTTCCATGTCCATCTTCACCTTGAAGATCCATTTGCATCCGATGGTTCTTACACCACCGATGGGATCAACCAGTTCCCAGACTTGGTTGTCCGACATGGATTGCATTTCCTCCCTCATGGCTCCCAGCCATAACTCAGAGTCGGGTCCGTCCACAGCTTCCTGAAATGTAGCTGGATCATCGTGATCCACCACAAGCTCACCGTCACCTCCAGACACAAAGTAACCATATCTCGGAGGTGGACGACTAACCCTTTCAGATCGCCTTGGACCTTCTGGAATTGTTGCAGGAACTGGTCCTTGCTCTACGACCATCTCAGGCTCTTCTACAGGGTTGTCCAGTGGATCAGTTGGATCTGTACCACCCTGAATTTCTTCTAGATGTACAACCCTCCCACTGACGTCTTTGGAAATAAACTCCCTTTCCATAAAGACCCCACCCCGAGCGACGAACACCGTGTTCTCGCTGGGTTTGTAGAAGTAGTACCCCATTGTTTCTTTGGGATACCCAACGAAGGTGCATTTATCAGATCTTGGTTCGAGCTTAGTCGGAACTAAACGTTTCACATAAGCCTCGCAACCCCAAATCTTTAGGAAGGACAAAACGGGCTTTCTCCCGCGCCATTTCTCAAATGGTGTCCCTTCCACAGCCTTCGTCGGAGCCCGATTCAAAATGAATGCGGCCGTCTCCAGAGCATAACCCCAGAAAGAGATTGGGAGATCAGTCCCACTAATCATGGACCGGACCATATCCAATAAAGTCCGATTTCTCCGTTCGGACACACCATTCAATTGTGGTGTTCCGGGAGGAGTCCATTCCGAAAGGATCCCACTTTCTGCTAGATGATCTAAAAACTCTGTGGTCAAGTATTCTCCACCTCGATCTGATCGAAGTGCTTTAATACTTTTCTCGAGCTGGTTTTCTACTTCCGTCTTAAACTCTTTGAATTTATCAAAAGCTTCAGACTTATGTCTCATCAAATAGACATAACCATATCTACTGAAGTCGTCAGTAAATGTGATAAAGTAGCTAAAACCCCTCCTGGCAAGTGTGCTCATTGGTCCACACACATCCGAGTGTATTAGCCCCAATAAGTCACCCGCCCTTTCACCGCGACCGATGAAGGGCGCTTTAGTCAGTTTTCCCATCAAACAAGATTCGCATCTATCAATCGAATGAAATTCGAATGGACTAAGAAGTCCACACTTGTGAAGTGTTGATATGCGTTTCTCGTTTATGTGGCCTAAACGACAATGCCATAAAAGAGTTTGGTCTAAATCATTGGACTTAGACCTCTTGGTATTTACATTATATATAGAGCTTGAGGCATTGTTATCCATATCCAATATGTACAATCCTCCAACCATTTTGGCGCTAGCATAAAATATATCATTGCATAAAATATTGAAAATCCCATTTCCAACATCAAAATTGTATCCTTCCTTGTCCAACAAAGAAATAGATACAATATTCCTACTGAAAGTAGGTACACAATATACATTGTTCAAAACAAAAACTAGCCCACTTGGCAAAAGAAGACTTATGGATCCTACAGCAGTCGCCACAACTCTAGTCTTGTTGCCCACTCTGAGGTCCACCTCGTCCTTCTTCAAGCTTCTCCTACCTTCCAGCCACTGCACATTAGTACAAATGTGAGATTCAGCCCCGGTATCCAATACCCATGAATCTTTGGAAGTAGTGAGATTTAGCTCTATAAAGAAAATACCTGATGAAGGCACAGTCCCACCGCCCTTCTTCAGATCATCCAGAAACTTCCTGCAATCTTTCTTCCAGTGACCAGGCTGTTGACAGTAGAAGCAGACATTCTCGACATCCTTCCCCTTCCTTGAGGACTCCCCGGTCCTAGGAGGGTTAGGACGCTTCGGATGCCTCATCTTTCCTGCCAAGTGCATAGGGGCCTTGCCCTTACCACTAACAGTTCCCTTATTCTTGAAACTGTTTCCCTGTCTGACCATCAGAACATCCTTGGATCCCTGATCCTTGACGTTCTTTTCAGCAGTTACCAACATTCCATGCAACTCTGAAATGGTCTTGTCCATATCGTGCATATGATAGTTCATGACGAACGTAGCATATGAACGAGGAAGGGAACGCAGAACCACATCCGCTGCCATCTCGTTCTCTATCTTAAGACCCAGTCGATTAAGATGTTCGAGATGCCCCTTCATCTTTAGGACATGAGGACCCACGGAGACTCCTGCTGACATTTTGCAGGAGAGAAGTTCATTAAGGACATTGTATCTCACGATACGTGCCCTTTCCTTGAACATACCCTTTATGATCCCCATCATAGTATAGGGGTCATCAGAGTACTCCATGAACTGGTCTTGGAGATCAGACTCCATGCAGCCCAGCATAATACATGCCACATCTATAGAATCGCTAAGGTGCTTTTGGTATGCATCCTTAACGGCCCTAATGGCATTATTAGCTGGCTCCTCAGGGATAGCCTGGTCTAGGACATATTCTTTGCGCTCGAATTTGAGGACTATCCTCAAGTTTCTGTCCCAGTCCAAGTAGTTTGTCCCACTTAGCTTGATCCTATCAAGAATGGTTTTTAGTGACAAACTACTATTGTTCGCTGAAGTACTTGCCATTTGATCTACACGACAAACAAAATATAATCAGTAAACTGAATAAATTTTATGAAGATCAAGTTCAAACACCAACCAATTGATTCTAAACCTTTAGAACCTAAAACCAAGATCCTTGATTCACCCGATTAAGCTGAACTAATGCTCACTACTTAATCGAGCTATGTAGGTAGGACTCCATCCAATCACATCCAATGTGACTCTTGGCTAGGGTATGTACTCATGTACACGGCTTACCCTATCTAATACCCTAGCTCAACCTCAGGCTGAGAATCGTAGTCGGGTCCACCAATTTTCAACTATGGCCCGTCACTATGTGGGTGCTCCGCTAATGCGCACGACACCTACACATGTCGTCCAAACCTACTACCCCGCTTTCCCATGGATGCTCCGCTAATGCGCACGACACCCATAGGACGGGGAGGTAGTAAGGTGTTGATAATTGGGAGGTATCGGACATGACCCGTTTTTACTTGTCCGGTTGTGTTTTAAACTTTTGGCACATCCTAGATGCGATGAGCACATCAACTACATTCCAAATGTAATGATGCCTCCAATTACATCCAATGTAATTCTTCCTTCGAACCCGTCAACTACATCCAATGTAATGACGATTCTAAGGGCTCACAGACAATGATTAAAACCAATTTTATCTTTGCATGTGAGGTGATATGCTCGGTAAATTAAGTTAAGCATGCAATTCTAAAACACATAGAAAAGATCATGCAAAAACTAAACCAAGCATAAAGCGTTAAATATGTACATAATAGCCCACTAAACTAACTCCCACTAGCTTCTTGAGCTCCACCGACTCCAAGCCGATGTCAAAACCCGAGAAGCCACCAAAAGACCTTTTCACCCTTTCTTCGTCTTGAGTAAAATATTACAATTTAATACACGACTCGCAGGTCGGGAATTAATAAATATTACAAATAAGTGGTACGACGACCACACCTCGAAAAAATAATTACACACTAACTCTAACGGCTCGCAGGCCGTGAAAAGCGATAAATAATTAAATCAAACTCGGGGCTATTATGTACACCATGCCAACATCACATCACACATCGTGTTATCAAACAAGCATGTTATCAAACATCATGTGATTTTCCGGTTTTAATTAATTGCCAAGTTTCGAAAATTTTTGATACTCGGTTTATCGAAACCGTTCAAAATTGAAACTTTTGAACATTTGATTTTTGAGTTCATCAAGACGGTTCCAAACTCGTCATGACTAACAAAACGGTTTAGCTCGGCATATTGACCATCCAATGGTCATGCTTGGCCTAGCTCCGTCCAACGGAGCCCCGTTCGGTCCCGGTTTCGGCTCCCCGAGAGTCCCGCTCCCGAGACCCGAAAAATCAAATTTTTTTCAAAAATTCCAGATTTGATAAACTTTTCAAAAATTCATTTTTCATGCATTAAACCCATAAACAAGAATTTAAAACATGTTATCAAACAATTTAGCAAATTAACATGCAAAACCGAAACTAGCAAGCAAAACCGAAAGTTCTCTTGTGAATCCCGAAGGTAGCACGGCTCTGATACCACTGTTGGGTCTCGATGGAGGGTATGAACACATACTTGCAGCGGAAATAACTCGAGACCATGTCATAGAACACTACCAAATATTAGATACACAAGAGAATAAACAATATGGATGTTTCCTTACCAACTAGTTCAAGAAAAGGAAGAGAACACCAAAGAAACGATGATCGGCTTGAGTCTCCAAGACGCCTACGTATCCAAATGGAATCAAAGCCACGTAGTTCTTCTTTAGATGACTCAAGAACACAACAAGAGGGGGGAAAAGTGCCAAACTCGAAATTGTAGTGTGAGAGGGAGAGAAGTTGTGTTTCTATTCTTGTCTTGTGATTTGTTGTAGGAAAAAGATGACTTAAACCATCAACAACCATCAAGGACAAGTAAGGTGTGAAGCATGGTGTGAAGTAAGACAAGCATGGTGCTAAGTATGGCAAGACAAGATGGGTTAGGTGGTGAATCACCAACACCTTAATCCTTGTCTTGCTTACTTAGTACTAATTAATCAAGACTTGATTAATTAGTTCCATGGGCCTTGGTTGCATGGGCCTTTCATGGGCCTCTTGGAACATGGCCCATGGCCATTCCCAACGAGGTCCCGTGACGTGCTCATCGCCTCCAAGCCTTCCATACCGGAAATGTCCAACATTATCCGACGCGATCAATCCCAAGACTCCAAGCCTTGTCTTGATCCGTAATGTCCTATTCACTTACGGGCACATGACCCAAAACCCAGTTTTGGTCATGTCCCGAGACAACTCTCTTTTGGCCATTCTCCATAAATGTGTCAATGAGTTTCATCCTTCGGTGTGACCCTTAGGTCTATGCATGTCGATAGATCAACGTAAAATCCCATTTTACTTGATCCTATATAAGTGGCAACTAACGAGACTTTAGTATTGCCTGACACTACATAGCGAATCGAACCAATCGATTCTAACCTTTCCGTCCTCCCTGTCATTATCCTTTTATCTCCGATATCCTGATTGAGATAAGGCATAGAGCCGTCATCCTTATTATTCTCAATCACTGTTCCTTGATATGTGAGATGACTGAATATATGATACCTAGTATCATGTGCATGGCCATGCTATTCTTTCAGTCACTCTCGATCAAGCGGCCGAGAACCGATATCTTTCCCATACCTCAGTATGAGGGATAAATCCCTTAGCCGTCTTTCGTGTCACTCATGCAACCCGTCCCCAAGCCAATCCTGGCCGTTATGGAAGCCCTGTTACGGACAACGTTAGGCTCAGGTCAAACTTAGTTGTTGACTGCATAGTGATCACAAAGACTCCTTGGTCTAAGGATACATGACAAGCTACGACACTGAATATGTTAATGACTCAATCTATGGCACATATTCAGGGCGGGTCGTCCAATATCATGTCCCATATGATATCTATGATCAGACTCCGGAATCCCATTCCAATGACTAACAGAACGTAAGCCATGAAGAGCCATCTTTCATACTAGTCGCTTCTAGTGAAGCTTTATTGACTAGGGACCCATCGAGTGTGATCCATCTCGATCTATGGTTCTATTCGCATGGTGGGCATAGATCAGAAATCACATCGATATATTACTCCAACACATAAGTAATAGAAAGCCGCTTTAATCTTATTGCTAATGATGATATATACATTTGGACATTTATGATTGAACTACGGGCACTAAGACTAACACAGGATTGGCTTGGGGACGGGCTACATGAGTGACACGAAAGACGGCTAAGGGATTTATCCCTCATACTAAGGTATGGGAAAGATATCGGTTCTCGGCCGCTTGATCGAGAGTGACTGGAAGAATAGCATGGCCATGCACATGATACTGGGTATCATATCTTCAGTCATCTCACATATCAAGGAACGGTGATTGAGAATAATAAGGATGACGGCTCTATGCCTTATCTCAATCAGGATATCGGAGATAAAAGGATAATGACAGGGACGACGGAAAGGTTAGAATTGACATGGTCGATTCGTTATGTAGTGTCAGGCAATACTAAAGTCTCGTTAGTTGCCACTTAAATAGGATCAAGTAAAATGGGATTTTACGTTGATCTATTGACATGCATAAACCTAAGGGTCACACCGGAGGATGAAACTCATTGACACATTTATGGAGAATGGCCAAAAGGGAGTTGTCTCGGGACATGACCAAAACTGGGTTTTGGGTCATGTGCCCGTAAGTGAATAGGACTTTACGGATCGAGACAAGGCTTGGAGTCTTGGGATTGATCGCGTCGGATAATGTTGGACATTTCCGGTATGAAAGGCATGGAGGCGATGAGCGAATCACGGGACCTCGTTGGAAATGGCCACGGGCCATGTTCCAAGAGGCCCATGAAAGGCCCATGCAACCAAGGCCCATGGAACTAATTAATCAAGTCTTGATTAATTAGTACTAAGTAAGCAAGACAAGGATTAAGGTGTTGGTGATTCACCACCTAACCCAATCTTGTCTTGCCATACTTTGTCCTATTTACACCTTACTTGACACCATACTTGTCCCATGCCTTTAGTTGGACAAGTATGGGTTTTGTTATGTTTAAGTCATCTTTTTTCAACATAACAAAGACAAGACAAGAATAGGAAACACATTTTCTCTCCCTCTTCCATGGCCATTTCGGGTTTGGCTAGTTTCCTCCTCCATTTTTGTGTTCTTGAGTTCTCAAAGAGAAGAACTACGTGGCTTTGATTCCCATGTGGATACGTAGGCGTCTTGGAGACTCAAGCCAATCATTCGTTAACCGGTGTTCTTGTTTTGGTAAGAGATAGTGCTGAATTTTTCTCTTGTGAATCCATTCTTTGTTAGTTGTTTCATGGTTTTAATCGTCTCTTGGTTTTTATTGATTTTCCGCTGCGAGTTGGTTCATCTCCAACCCTACCTCGAGACCTAACAGTGGTATCAGAGCCGTGCTACCTTCGGGATTCACAAGACGGTGTTCAAAGTTTCGGTTTTGCTTGAAAGTTTCGTTTTTGGCATGTTGTTTTGCTAAATTGTTTGATAACATGTTTTAAATTCTTGTTCATGGATTTAATGCATGTAAAATGAATTTTTGAAAATTATTTCAAATCTGGAAATTTTGAAAAAAAATTTGATTTTTCGGGTCTCGGGAGCGGGACTCTCGGGGAGCCGAAACCGGGACCGAACGGGGCTCCGTTGGACGGAGCTAGGCCAAGCATGACCATTGGATGGTTGATATGCCAAGGCTAAACCGTTTTGTTAGTTATGACGAGTTTGGAACCGTCATGACGAACTCGAAGATCAAATGTTCAAAAGTTTCATTTTTGAACGGTTTCGATAAACCGAGCATCAAAAATTTTCGAAACTTGGCTATTAATTAAAACCGGAAAATCACATGATGTTTGATAACATGCTTGTTTGATAACATGATGTGTGATGTGATGTTGGCATGGTGTACATAATAGCCCCAAGCTCGATTTAATTATTTATCGCTTTTCACGGCCTGCGAGCCGTTAGAGTTAGCGTGTAAATATTCTTTCAAGGTGTGGTCGTCGAACCACTTGTTTGTAATATTTATTTATTCCCGACCTGCGAGTCGTGTATTAAATTGTAATTTTTTACTCAAGACGAAGAAAGGGCGAAAAGGTCATTTGGTGGCTTTTCGGGTGTTGGCATCGGCTTGGAGTCGGTGGAGCTCAAGAAGCTAGTGGGAGTTAGTTTAGGGGGCTATTATGTGCACATTTATCGCTTTATGCTTGGTTTAGTTTATGCATGATTAATTCTATGTGTTTTAGAATTGCATGCTTAACTTTATTTACCGAGCATATCACCTCACATGCAAAGATAAAATTGGAATTTTAATCCTTGTGTGTGAACCCTTAGAACCGTCATTGCATTGGATGTAGTTGACGGGTTCAAAGGAAGAATTACATTGGATGTAATTTGAGGCATCATTGCATTTGGAATGTAGTTGATGTGCTCATCGCATCTAGGATGTGCCAAAGTTTTGAACACAACTGGACAAGTAAAAGCGGGTCATGTCCGATACCTCCCAATCATCAACACCTTACTACCTTCCCGTTCTATGGGTGTCGTGCGCATTAGCGGAGCATCCATGGGGAAGCGGGGTAGTAGGTTTGGACGACATATGTGGGTGTCGTGCGCATTAGCGGAGCACCTACATAGTGACGAGCCATAGTTGAAAATTGGTGGACCCGACTACGATTCTCAGCCTGAGGTTGAGCTAGGGTAACAGATAGGGTAAGTCGTGTACATAAGTACATACCCTAGCCAGGAGTCACATTGGATGTGATTGGATGGAGTCCTACATACATAGCTCGATTAAGTGGTGAGCATTAGTTCAGCTTAATCGAGTGAATCAAGGATCTTGGTTTCAGATTCTAAAGGTTTAGAATCGATTGTTGGTGTTTAAGCTTGATCTTCATAAAATTTATTCAGTTTACTGATTGAATTTTATCTGTTGTAGATCAAATGGCAAATTCAGCGAACATTAATAGTTTGTCATTAAAAACCATTCTTGACAGGGTCATGCTAAATGGGACAAACTATTTGGACTGGTACAGAATTTTGAGGATAGTCCTCAAGTCTAAACGCAAAGAATATGTCCTTGACAAGGCTGTCTCTAAGACCATATCAGAGTTACATGAAGTGTCATTAATTGCTGAGAAGAATATATCAGGGATCTGGGATCCAAGGATATTCTGATGGTCAACAAGGGAATTGGAAGTGGCAAGGGCGGGGCCCATGCGCACTTGGCAGGAAAGATGAGACACATGAGAATGTCTGCTTCTACTACCAATAGCCTGGTCATTGGAACCGGGATTACAGGAAGTTCACGGTTGATCTGAAGAAGGGCAGTGGGACTGCGCCTTCATCAAATAGCGTGGATGATCTGAAGAAGGGCAGTAGGACTGCGCCTTCATCAGGAAACCTGGATGATCTAAGGAAGGGCGGTGGGACCGTGCCTTCATCCGGTATTAACTCTATAGAGCTACATCTCTCTACTTCCAAAGATTCATGGGTATTAGATACCAGGACTGAATCTCACAGATGCACTTATATATGGTGGCTGAAAGTAGGAGAGGTTTGGAAAGCACGAAGTGGACCTCAGAGTTGTGGCAACTGCTGTAGGATCCATGAGTCTTGCTTTGCCAAGAGGCCTTGTCTTAGTACTGTATAATGTATATTGCATACCTACTTTCAGTAGGAATATTATATTTGTATCCGTGTTTGACAAGGAAGGATATAATGTTAATATTGGAAATGGAGTTTTCAATGTTCTATTGAATGATATGTTTTATACCAGTACTGACTTGGTTGGAGGATTGTACATATTAGATATGGGTAACAATGCCTCAAGTTCTATATATTCCGTTAATACCAAGAGGTTTTAAATCCAACGATTTAAACCTAACTCTGTTAAGGCACTATCATTTAGGTCGCATAAACAAGAAGCACCTATCAGCACTTCAGAAGTACGGACATTCAGGTTCATTCGAATTCCATTCGATCGATAGGTGCAAGGTTTGTTTGATGGGAAAAATGACTAAAGTGCCCTTTTATCGATCGCGATGAAAGGGCGGGTGAATTATTGGGGCTGATACACTCGAATGTGTGTAGACCAATAAGTTCACTTGCCAGGAGGGGTTTCAACTACTTTATCACATTTACTGATGATTACAGTAAATATGGTTATGTCTATTCGCTGAGACATAAGTCTAAAGCTTTTGATAAATTCAAAAAGTTTAAGACTAAAGTAGAAAACCAACTCGACAAAGGTATTAAGGCACTTCGATTGGATCGAGGTGGAAAATACTTGACCACAGAGTTATGAGATCATCTAAAAGAGAATGAGATCCTTTTGGAATGGACTCCTCCTGGGACACTGTAGATGAAAGGTGTAGCCAAACGGAGAAATCGGACATTGTTAGACAATGGTCCGTTCCATTATTAGTTGGACTGATCTCCCAATCTATTTCTGGGATTATGCTCTAGAGACGACCACATTCATAGTGAATCGGGCTTCGACGAAGGGTGTGGAAGGGACACCATTTTAAAATGATATGGGATGATGCCCGCTTTATCCTTCCTAAAGATTTGTGGTTGCGAGGCTTATGTGAAACATTTGGTTTCGACTAAGCTCGAACCAAGATCTGAGATATGCACCTTCGTGTGGTATCCCAAAGCAACAAGGGGATACTACTTCTACTATCCCAGTGAGAACATAGTGTTCATCGCATGGGGTGGGGTCTTTATGGAAAAGGAGTTTTGTTTCCAAAGACGTCATTGGGAGGACTGTGCATCTCGAAGAAATTCAGGATGGTACAGATCTGTCTAAACCAATTGGCAACCCAGTAGAAAGAAGCCAGAGATTTTCGTAGAGTAAGAACCAATTCCTGTTACAATTCCGGAAGGTCCAAGGCGATTTGAAAGGATCAATCTTCCACCTCCAAGATATGGTATCCGGATGTGACAATGAAGTCATGGTGGATCACGATGATCCAGCCACCTTTCAGGAAGTCGTGGATGGGCCCAACTCCGAGTTATGGTTGGGAGCCATGAGGGAGGAAATGCAATCCATGTCGGACAACCGAGTCTGGGAACCGGTTGATCCCATCAATGGTGTGAGGACCATCGGATGCAAATGGATCTTCAAGGTGAAGATGGACATGGACGGCAAACCTCTGACCTACAAAGCTCAACTGGTGGCGAAAGGTTATAGGCATGGATTGACTATGAGGAAACCTTCTCCTTAGTGGCTATGGTCAAAATCGATCCAAATTCTTCTTGACATAACTGCATATCATAATTACGAGATATGGAAAGTGGATGTCAAAACCGCGTTTCGTAAATGAAAATTTGACTGAGTACGTTTGTATGTCTCGGCCCAAAGGTTTTGACGATCCAAAGAATAAAGGAAAGATTTATAAGTTGTTGAAATCCATTTATGGATTGAAACGAACTTCTCGGAGTTGGATCCTTCGTTTTGATGAAGCTGTAATTGGATTTGGCTTAATTAAGAGCGAGGATGAATCTTGCGTTTATAAGAAGGCTAGTGGGAGCAAGATTACCTTTCTGGTTCTCATTGAAAACGACATCCCAACCTTGCACGAGACTAAAGCTTGGTTGAGGAAGTGTTTTTCAATAAAGGACTTAGGCGATGCTTCTTATATCTTAAGGATTAAGATATGTAGAGATCGCACCAAGAGGGTCTTGGATTTAAGTCAGGGAACCTATGTGAACAAGGCATTGAGTAGGTTCTTAATGCTCGATTCAAAGAAAGGACTCTTACCCACTAGTCATGGCATTCATCTCAGCAAGACTCAGTGTCCTAAGACACCTGATGAGCTGAAAAGGATGATGAGAATCCTATGCGCCTGGGGGCAGGATCGATCATATATGCCATGACATGTATGAGACCAGACGTCTCGTAAGCCTTATGTTGTACCAGTAGACATCATTCTAACCCGGGGGAAAGATGATGCTGAACTAGTCGTCGAAGGATGAGTAGACGCTAGTTTTCCAAGACAAATCCAGATGACTTTAGAAGTCAATCAGGATATGTGTTTACGCTGAATGGCAGAGCTTTAGCTGGGAGAGCGTAAAGCAAGATATCATTGCCGAATCTACGACAGAGGCCAAGTACATGGATGCTGCAGAGGCAGCTAAGGAGGCTATGTGGATTTGGAAATTCATGGCAGGGCTGGGTGTAATTAAAAACCCATCCAGCCCGGTGAATCCATCTTGCGACAACACAAGGGCCATTGCGCAAGCTAAAAGCCTAGATCGTATAACAAATCCAAACATGTACTGCGGCGTATCCACCTCATCAGATAAATACTGAACTGAGGTGAAGTGAAGATAACCGATATTGCAACAGATGATAACATAGCCAACCCTTTGACTAAGGCAGTGTCACTGCCTGAACATGTTAGACATGTAAAGTCGATGGGGACATATTGGAGTTTAGATTGGAACTAGGACAAGTGAGAGATTGTTAGTCTTAGTGCCCGTAGTTCAATCCTAAATGTCCAAATGTATATATCATCGTTAGCAATAAAATTAAAGCGGCTTTATATTACTTATGTGTTGGAGTAATATATCGATGTGTGCTCTGATCTGTGCCCACCATGCGAATAGAACCATAGATCGAGATAGATCACACTCGATGGGTCCCTAGTCAACAAAGCTTCACTAGAAGCGACTAGTATGAAAGATGGCTCTTTATGGCTTACGTTCTGTTAGTCATTGGAATGGGATTCCGGAGTCTGATCATAGATATCATGTGGGACATGATATTGGACGACCCGCCCTGAATATGTTCCATAGATTAAGTCATGAACATATTTAGTGTTGTAGCTTGTCATGTATCCTTAGACCAAGGAGTCTTTGTGATCGCTATGTAGTCAACAACTGAGTTTGACCTGAGCCTAACGTTGTCCGTAACAGGGCTTCCATAACGGCCAGGATTGGCTTGGGGACGGGCTACATGAGTGACACGAAAGACGGCTAAGGGATTTATCCCTCATACTAAGGTATGGGAAAGATATCGGTTCTCGGCCGCTTGATCGAGAGTGACTGGAAGAATAGCATGGCCATGCACATGATACTGGGTATCATATCTTCAGTCATCTCACATATCAAGGAACGGTGATTGAGAATAATAAGGATGACGGCTCTATGCCTTATCTCAATCAGGATATCGAAGATAAAAGGATAATGACAGGGACGACGGAAAGGTTAGAATTGACATGGTCGATTCGTTATGTAGTGTCAGGCAATACTAAAGTCTCGTTAGTTGCCACTTAAATAGGATCAAGTAAAATGGGATTTTACGTTGATCTATTGACATGCATAAACCTAAGGGTCACACCGGAGGATGAAACTCATTGACACATTTATGGAGAATGGCCAAAAGGGAGTTGTCTCGGGACATGACCAAAACTGGGTTTTGGGTCATGTGCCCGTAAGTGAATAGGACTTTACGGATCGAGACAAGGCTTGGAGTCTTGGGATTGATCGCGTCGGATAATGTTGGACATTTCCGGTATGGAAGGCATGGAGGCGATGAGCGAATCACGGGACCTCGTTGGAAATGGCCACGGGCTATGTTCCAAGAGGCCCATGAAAGGCCCATGCAACCAAGGCCCATGGAACTAATTAATCAAGTCTTGATTAATTAGTACTAAGTAAGCAAGACAAGGATTAAGGTGTTGGTGATTCACCACCTAACCCAATCTTGTCTTGCCATACTTTGTCCTATTTACACCTTACTTGACACCATACTTGTCCCATGCCTTTAGTTGGACAAGTATGGGTTTTGTTATGTTTAAGTCATCTTTTTTCAACATAACAAAGACAAGACAAGAATAGGAAACACATTTTCTCTCCCTCTTCCATGGCCATTTCGGGTTTGGCTAGTTTCCTCCTCCATTTTTGTGTTCTTGAGTCCTCAAAGAGAAGAACTACATGGCTTTGATTTCCATGTGGATACGTAGGCGTCTTGGAGACTCAAGTCAATCATTCGTTAACCGGTGTTCTTGTTTTGGTAAGAGATAGTGCTGAATTTTTCTCTTGTGAATCCATTCTTTGTTAGTTGTTTCATGGTTTTAATCGTCTCTTGGTTTTTATTGATTTTCCGTTGCGAGTTGGTTCATCTCCAACCCTACCTCGAGACCTAACACCACGCTCCCGTGGTAGGGGGTCAGCAATTGAATCAACAAAGAGCTGATAACCACCCTATCCCTACTGAATCTTCGCGTGTACAAAATCTGCAGGGTATGGGGTAGACCGCCCAGGGAGGCCTATCGCGGGCGACTGGCTGGTGTCCTCGGTAGGAAATCCGGGACCTGGGTTAGGTATCAGGTCCATTGTTATGCCGGTTCCCCTTCCTCGAGACAACCTAGCCTTTGGTATCGGGTTCAATGTCAGCGGGCTTGGGGCAGCTTCCTCCAAGTCCCCGGTCAATTCAACGTCGTCTTCGCGAGCCCCAAGGGACCTCTGCCCTATCCAAGCCTGAGAGGACGGTTGGAACTCTCGCCAACACACACAGGGACGAGGCCCTCTCGTCGGAGTATGTCGCAGCAGGCCCATCTGATAAGCCGGAAGGTGGCTCTAAGGGAACCGTAGCGGGGGCGAATCATCATATCCCTCCTCGAGACCCGAGAGGGTGGCCACCGACCCCACGATCATGCCCAGGATCATCCCCGTCGTAGGGTATCCAGATCCTAAACTGCCTCCGTGCCCAGCCTCACCGAGCAAACGTGAAAGAGGCCTCCACCGTCCTCCTCCACCCATAACTGTCGCGGATCAAGCATTGGGACCGGACCCTCACCGTCGTGACCATTGAGTACGCCTCATCACACCCCGAATAATCACCCCCTCCCAGGGTTCGAGGGGGAACAAACCTCGGAACCCTGGGTCTCCCGCCGTCCAACCTAGGCACCAAAGAAAGGTCATGGTTATCCCACGTAGATGATATAGGGTTCAGGCGGAGAGGGGCCACCCTGTAGCGTGGAGTAGAAGTTACCCATGGGCGCCACACCAGGTCACTCCGACGCGAACCAGAAAACCCTATCGACAACAACATCGACGAGATTGAAACCTGCGAGACCTTAGGAGGATCAGACCGACCCGAGGTGAGGGAGAAGGAGGGAGAAGAAGGTGGTGAAGACTACCCCCACCGGTACTTATCCCCCACACCAGGCGTGGTCTGCGAGGGAGTCGATCGGATGGGACAGAGGAACACTAGGGCGACGTGACCGACAGACCCAACCTCATATGGCGACTCGGCAGGCGATGTGGCAGTGACGGTGGCAGGAAGAAACTCCATAGATGCTAGGTCTAATGCTAGGGCGAGTTTCTCAACTAGAGAGAGTAATTTTTTATTTTTTTTATGTGAGGCTTCTTTATTCGTAACAACGCATATAGATGTATATATTTCTTTAGTTTTTCAAATTTTAATAAAAGAAAAAGATTACCGTTAAAAAATTTTCTAGGGCATAATTATTTTATGTATGCATAAAAAGAAACTATATCAACAAAATACCAAAAAAAGTTGAAATGAGATTCTGTTAGATTTTGATGCATCGTCAATTAATTCAAAATTATATTGACCGTTTAAATGGAAGTGAAAATTTATGTGTATTGAATGTGCTAGCAAATGGCAGTCCAAGCACCCACTAAAATGGATGTGGACAATTGTTCCAATTGCAAGGTGGTTTTGTGAATGAACTTTAGTAGAACAAATCACTCCAATCCATTAGTTTAGTTTTATTTCTATAAACACTCATCAAATAAGTTGGAATGTAGACCATAGAATCTTGGGATAACTTTAAAAAATTGCATAAAACTATTCGCGTTTATCACCTACATATCCACATCTATTTTTATTTCCTACGACCACCCAAACTATCTATATTTTATTACCGTCTGATTTTCAGTCGGTTTTTCGGTTAGTTTTTTCAGAAATGATGAAAATACCCCTACCCTTATAAACCCTAATATCAACCATGACTTTAACATAATTACAAAAATGCCATTACACGTAAAATAGGAAATCAAAATTCATTTTTATTTATTTTCAGAAAATAAGAAGAAAAAAAAGAAAAAAAATTATTTTTTATTTACTTTCAGAAAATAACAAAAAATTATTATTATTTATTTAATTTCAAAAAATACGAAAAAATAATTATAATTTTTTATTTTCATAAATAATAAAAAAATAATAATAATTTATTTATTTTTAGAAAATAAGGAAATAAGAAAAAATAATTATTTTTTTATTTATTTTCAAAAGATAAGAAAATATAAATTTTCACCTACAAAAATACTTTTTGTTTGTTTTCCAGAAAAAAAATTATTTTTTTATTTTTTCAGAAAATAAAAAATAATAATTTCTTATTTTCAGAAAATAAATAAAAAAAATTTCATTTTCTTATTTTCTGAAAATAATAAAAAAAAATCTGGAAATAATTTCCAGCAAAAATAATTTGTGGAAAATACACAAAAATTTATTTTTTTCTTATCTGTTGATAGTAAATAAAAAATTTATTATTTTTCTTATTTCCTTATTTTTTTAAGATAATAAAATTAATTATTTTTTTCTTTTTTCTGAAAATAAATAAAAAATATTTTTTCTTATTTTATGTGTAATAGCATTTCCGTAATTATGTGAAAGTCATGGTTGATATTAGGGTTTATAAGGGTATGAGTATTTTCGTCATTTATAAAAAAACTAACAGAAAAACTGACAGAAAATCAAACGGTGATAAAATATGGATAGTTTGGGGGGTCGTATGAAATAAAAATAGAAGTGGGTATGTAGGTGATAAACGAGTATAGTTTTATGCGGCTTTTTGAAGTTATCCCTAGAATCTTCTCAAGCAAGGGATAAATAAAGGACTTTTTGACAAAGAGAGAGTTCTTATAGTTTTTTTTTTATTTGAAAGGTGCAATTTCATTAATATCAGAGTTCAATTACATAGATGTGCGACATAATACATATTTCCTAGCCACTAAAACAGAACAGACACAGAATAAATTTGTTCACATATTTTTTAACACTATAATCGTCATAGACGGTATTGAAACGTCATATAGCCAGGAAGGAAAGGTGGGGGTTGGAAAACGAAACTGGAAGTTCTGCTCGTAGTGCCTAAACGCTGTATCTGGGGGGGGGGGAAGCGACCGAACTTGAACTGCAACAGCTGTTTTGGGAGGATGTACACGAATAAGGGTTCCCTTCCAGAAAAAGTCCCTAATTCTCTCATTTTAACGGTTTGGCAATTAAGGAATGGAATGATCTTGTGGCTCTCTTGAGGGATGTCAATACTAGTAGAGATAGTGAAGATGTTCTAAATTCAAAATTTGATAGTAAAGGCTTTTCTGTAAAAAAAAATGATGTATAACTTAATTGTGGAACATGGTTCTGATAAGCTCAACTAGGTTCATACTCTATGGTCTCTAGGAGTTTTTAAAATATCTTCTTTTTGTTGGTTGGCCTACCATGATACAATTCCTTTAAAGTGTTTCTTAAAGAATATAGGAATATATTTACCCCTATCTGAGGTTATCTGCTTTGTTTGTTCATGGGACTCTGAAGATGGTGTTGACATATTACTCCATTTCATAATATCCCAGGAGGTTTAGAGCTTGATTACTAGGGGGTCTGGGTGATTCCGACTGATATCAAGACACTATTACCATCTTGGTTCTCACTCACTCCTCCAAAATCTAGAAAAAAGAATTGAGGGCTTTGGTAAAAGTAATTGTATGAAAAATATGGTTACCAAGAAATATATTGATCTTTCAAAATGGTCTTGAGATAGTTAGTATGATTTTGATTAAAGTTCAACATGCATCCTTTAGTTCAGAATGAGCTATTTGAAGTAAAAATGTTTCCTTGTCTTTTTTATTGGTGGGAAAAAAATCATGGATCATGTTTAAGAGAGAAATGATCTATAAAGCTTTGCAGAGGGTTGGGTTTTTATGCCTAGTAGGTTGGATGGTCTATTCTTACAATGATTTAATTTTAGCGGTTGTTGGTCATCTAAATTGTAATTTCTTGTGTTTGATATACTAATGTGGTTTGGTTTCTCTAAGTCTTAAGTCTATATTCTCTTAATGCGAGGGTCTGATGTTGGAAGGTTGAGAGCTTTATTGATATTTCAAAATAGACTTGAGACTGTTGAGATAATTTTGATTGAAGTTCAACATACGTCCTTTAATTCAGAATGAGCTCTTTTAAGTGAAAAATAATAATTTTTGTCAATTACTGTTTGGAAAACAAATCCTAGAGCGTGTTTAATAGTAAAAGATCTATAAAGGTTGATTAAAAGTTTGGGTTTTGATGCTTAGTTGGTTGGATGGCCTATTCTTATAATAAAGTAATATTGACGGTGATTGACCATCTGAGCTGTAATTTCTAGGGTTTAATATAGTAATATGGTTTGGCCTCTCTAAGTCTGAGGTTTATATTCTTTTAGTGTGAGGGTCTAATGTTAGAAGATTAGGAGCTCCATTTTAAGAGGAAAATATAATTGCTAGGAATTAAGTTTGTTGATTTGGTTGTTGTTTTAAGTTCCGAGTATTATAACATATTGGTTGATCTAATTGTTACTTGGTTATGTCTTGAGGTTCTATAGGTTTACTAGTACTCTTTTTTGTCATAGTTTTTTTTACTCACCCATCTCTCTAGACTCTTTTCTCTTCCTCGTCTCAACCTCGCTGCGTAGCTCCGCCCTCCACCGCTGGTGATCTCCTCTCCAGGAGGTTGCAGGCGGTGACCCTCGTCTCCCCCTCTGTCCTTCCTTTGGTCTCTTCTTCCTCTACCCACCCTCTTCATCTTTCCCCATTTCTAAACCCTCCAATCTTCTCCGCGAAGCTCATATATGGCGATTGCTTCACCTTACGTCGGTAGTCCGGCCTCTTTTCCGTTGTGGGAGTTGTTTCTTCGACCTCTCCGTCTAGATCGACGCGGATCTGGGGTTTTCTCTCCTACTGATTTCGTGGGGTGAAGGGACAGAGGTGGGAAGGCTCAAATCTGATCGTGGGAGGACTTTCCCCCTCTTCGCCGGGGGGATTGTTGCAGCTCCGGCCTTCTCCTTTCTCTGATCCGCTGGTGAAGCTCGGCCTGGGACACACTTGGTCTCGTCTCCTCGCACCGGTAGCTGTTGTGACCTGTTTTCGTCGGAGCCTGCAAAAGTGGAAAGGGGCCTTTGGCCTGATCCTCGGCCATGTTAGATCTCGGCTGAAAAGTCTGTCTTTTCCTCGGATTTATTCCTTGGACCCTCGCCTGGTGTTGGCCGGCGAGGGATAGACTGAGTTCTTCCTTGGCCGGTGGACTTCAGGTAGTGACAGCGTGACCTTGAGGAAAATCTTCTCTTCCTTGGTTTGGATTGAGTCCTTCTCTCTTTTGGCACCCTCTTTTTCTATCCCCTGCCTTCGCTTCTTCTCGGCCATTGTTGGACCGAGCTTGTCGGATCAAGGTGTGGGCCGCCGACAAGTCCTTTGGGTGATGTTTTGCCCTTTCCAGAAGGCATGGGATTGGACTAGTAGTTCCATTTGGGTCAGGTCTTCTTTCTCTTTCAAGGTTAGGGTTTGTTTCCTCTGGTTTTGCTTTGTTTTTTTTGTCTGTTTTGTTGTTGCGCTTCAAGGTTGGTTTTTCTAGGTTTGAGACCTTTTTTCTTGGTTGATCTTCATGGGTGGTAAATCTGGACATTCAGGTCCTGTTGTAATTTTATTTTCGTTGTTGTGTGGCTGGTTGGTTCTTCCTCGCTGTTGTTTGGAGTTGTTTTCTTCTACTCCTTGTGTTTCTTGTATGCCTTGATTCAATGCTTTTAAATCCCTCAGCCTGTTGAGGGTCCTGTTGTGAGGTTCCATTGGAATGCTCTTCCTTGTTTCACCACCTGGTCTTCATTTCGGAGATCATTTTATTTGAATATGCTTTGCTGATAAATAAAAAACATGTACATGTATTACGGATGACTACGCTAACGTTTAAAAACATGAGATACCTACACTAACTCTAACATCCAATAACAACATCCAATTTTCATCCACTTCTTCTAGTTTTTTTTAAATGACATAAATACCATCATTTAGTATCTAAAATTGCACAACCCTATCTCCAAACCCTTTTATTAATAAACAAAATAATTAAAAATCATAAACCTGTTTCAGAAAACCATATATTTTTATAACATATTTTATTTTTAAAATTAATTATTATTTAAAAATACTCTTTCAATTTATAGGGATATAATATTAATTTATAATAACTTTTTAAAATACCATAAAATCTATTTTTATGTATAAAAAAATAATTTAAAATATTTTTTATTTGAAATATATACTTTACAAATCATATTTAAATTTTAAATATATATATATAGCACATTTTAGTTTAATTTATTTTAAAAATATAAAAATCTATTTTTTTTGATGAAAAATCAAACTTTAGTGTTTTCATATCGCATTTTAATTTATTTAGTTATACATAAATCTATTTTTTTTCAAATTTAAATCAGACTTTTTAAATATACATAAATTAGATATTATTATTATTATTTTATTTTTATATCATATTTAAGTCAGACATTAAATGTAAATATTCATGTCTGGTTCTCTTCACATAACTTATCAAGGCACTAATAATGTAATTAAAAAAACATATAATAAAATACAAATTCGTAGAACCCTAGGGTGTCTGTCTTCCCAGCTCCGCCAATAGTAAGTCGTCGTCGCTACAACTTTTGCCTCGCCTCTGGCCTCCACCGACCTTGTCCTCACCAACCGACCCTAGATCTCTGCATACTCATTACCTCCATGGCGTGGAACGATAGGATCTAGAAGCACCTAAAGTTGTCCCGAAACCCTGTTCCAAACCCTAAGCCGAGTTCGTCTCCGTCGCTCCGACTTCCCTCTCTAAATCCCCCATCGTCACAGACCACGCCGCCATTTATCCTCAGTTTCCCCGGTTCGTCTCCGCCACTTCAGATTCCCTCCCTGAACCCTCTACTGCCATAGACCACACCCCATCTCCCCTCATCTTCCCTGATCTGTCTCCCTGCCCTGACTTTCTTCTCTGAACACTCCACACCGCCACAAACTACGCCGATGCCTCTCCTCAGCTTCCTTGTCCCACGGCTCACCCCGAGAGTGGCGCTTCACCACTCCTACCGCGAGAAAGGAGGCCAAGGGGACCTCGGTCTCCCCTGGTTTGATTTCCCTAAGGACCTCCAAGGGAGGTTCTGTTACTCGAAGAACCTATACCTCCGGGAAGGGATTACCTAGCCAAACCTACGGGTTGGTACAAAGGAGAGAGGGTGTAGGGACCCTTGACCTTTTGAGTTCACAGTACCTTAGTGGCGATAGTACATCGGGATGGACCACAACCCGAACTAGGGTTGATCTCAAATCCTTATGGAACGGTTCCTCGGCCCCTTGATGTATCCCTGTATGAGATGCGAAAATGGTCAATCCAGTTCCTTTGTCAACAAAAGGAGAACGAAGGGGCATCTCTGACCAAACAACCTTTCAGAGACTATATGCCCCTAACGACGTTGATCTTTCAAGGCCCACGGTTCATGGATCCCACCAACAATCTGGACCCATCCACATTCTACGCCAGAACCCCCTGGAAACTGAGTCGTGACTCCCATTATGGTATATACCTCCAACTCATAGGATGACCTCCTCTGGAGAAGCAATGGCGAGTCGTGCGGGGTTGGGCGACCCGGGCTGCCACCGAGGCCTCCCATGGTGGGGTTATAATGGCAGGTCACTCAGTCGCGAACCAGACTGAGTACATACCGAGCTCGAATGGACGAGATTGAGAAACAATCATTCAATTTTACCCACCGGTCATCCACGTTTTCTTTGTCCAACACAGGACCTTGGAAATGTAACAAAAACACTCGTTTCCCCAATTCTTGAATAACCGAAAACCTGCACGAAATAAGTAGCTCTGGAGTGAGGAGATTCTCCACTTGAAAAATTAATTATTTTTTAGTGGCTCCGGCAAAGAATCTTCTCAAGGTTGGCCGGGTCAATGGAGGTGGTGCGCCGACGAAGCAACATCGAGCGTCGAAGATCAGGACTCATCCGGTTTCTGAGGGGAGGAAGGAACCATCTTCTGAGCCTACTATTGATCCTTCTATCCCTGTGAACGCTGGTTCAAACAAAGGGGAGCCAACCGGAGACACCGTCAGACCAGTGATTCGGGACACGTGACAAGTTCTCTGAGTTCGGCGACATAGCATCATGTTCCCTGTTGAAGAGAGCGAACAGGACAGGGCGTTTCTTCGGTTTTATCCGTTATATGACATGGACGTCCAAGGCTGCATCCCAGGCCCTCGAGGCTTTGAATGGGACTCAGGTGAAGGGACACACCCTGTTTGTGGCATTTTCTCGGCGGGTTTTGGATTCTCCGGCGACTGATTCAACCGGGAACGTAAAATATAGCACATGCTCTGTTTTGTGTGAAGGCCTGGTTTCTTCCTTCGTTGATCGCGTTCAGCCAGAAGTCGTTGGTTTGGAGTGTCCTCGAGGTGTAGACAAGTCTCACTTGATCAAACCTTCTCCGGAGACAGGTCCGGTGACGTTTGGATAGCCAGTTCCGGCGACGATTGCGCAGAAGTTCGCTCCTGGTTCGTCTTCCTCCACCGAACTAGGAGTTGATCCCTTAATTTCAGGGATCTCTGCTTGCGAATTTTCGATTTTGAAGCAAGGTTTTGGATCTCCCGTGGTTTCGGATCTGATCGCGCCGCGTTTTCTGGATGCAAACTTATCTATGCCAGCATCGACTTGTGTAATTGAGATGGTTATTGGGCCTTGTGATGTTTTGGGCCTTGAATTTCCTAAGGATGGGTCTGACCCTTACCAGGCAGCAGATAATGCCTTCGTCGGGTTGGGTTTGTCCAGTGGGAATCCGGGGCTCGTCGGTTCTTCAGGAAAGGCCCAATTGGCAACCCGTGGGGACCCGAGCTTGGCTTCCATTTTTAAGCGAATAGAGACTGATTTGGACCCCTCTTTTCGAATCGTTGAGCCGACTCTGGAGATTGGTTTTCAAGGAAGCCCGTGGAAGGAAGCCTTGCAAAAACCGATCTCGGGGGCCGAGCCAAAGAGACGTGGTCGTCCCAAGAAGGGTCAGGCGAAGGTGACTGCGCAACCAGTGACAGTTTATCAGACAAGAGCCAGGACTTCTGCAGACAAAAGGGATTTATTGGGACGATTCATGGTGGATGTAGCAAAAAAAGATGGTTCGGGTAATTGGAGTTTCAGCTCGAAAGTTGGCAGAAAAGATGTTGATCTTTGTTCTTTAACTCTCGTTTCCGAGGGAAGTAAGGACAGGGAGCCTGCGGAGCCGTCTTCTGATCTTGCCCTATCCCCCGTTCCGGTTTCTAACCGGTTTACATGTTTGAATCCGAATAGGAATTAGGCAAGGTGTCTCGTTTACATCTTGTGTTTCTTATTCTGTTTCTGTATTGGTTGAAGGAAGAGGTTCGTTTTGGATCTTTTCTTGCTTTGTTCTATATCCATATAGAACATTTGCTTAATAAAAAAATTTAGCTTATCAAAAAAAAATTAAATAAGGATTTTTCAAAATCTGGTTTTAAAAATAAAATTATTCTTTAAGTATATTAGGATATGATTTAAAAAAAAAATTTATATAAAAAATAAGAGTAGATTTTGGTTGGAGAGAGATTTAGGATTAATTCATTGTAGTTGATTGTAAATATCCATTTATAAAATTTTATTTTGCGGAATAAAAAAGTTCTCCACATGTTGTAAAAGATCATCCCACAATTACCATCCATACACATACCGAACATTAGTGTGGGCGTTGAACATCGCAGATTCGGAATGGGTAAAGATGTAAATTGACGTTTCTACATACATATATATGCATGCATGTGGAAGTTTGAAGCAAATCTTAAATCCTACATGCTTCTCCATCATCATCATCACTCTTCTTGCCCCGCCCAGCCAATCCGGTATTTACATCCATCCATGGCCACTCTTGTTATTTTCAATAAAAAAACAAGAAAAAGAGAGTCCAACGTGCTATTGGTGGCTACACAGTTAAAAGTCATCCATCAAAAGCAGATTCTCTACGTTTATATCATTAGCCGTAACGTAACCACATTTCTGCTTTCCCACACCAAAAACCAAATTAAAGGTCAGAACTCGAAAGTGAGTCTTCTTTCTTGTGAGCTGTAGTATTAGTGCCCACATGGCTTTTTGTACTTATGTAAATAGATGACGGTCCCATGGCCAACCCAGCCAAGAGAGTTCACATGTGACCTGTATAAATCCCAAGTTGTTTTTTTTTTTGAAAAGGAAGATTCATTAATAAATTAATAAACCTTACCAACCGAAACCATACCAAACCAAACAAGCGTTACATCCATCGATCGTTTTCGAAAACCCGAAAGACGACCAATGAGATGAATAGCTCTCAAGACGGGCGACGCATCGCCAAGATAACAACTACTACCAGGTCGGTCTTCCTTATCGGCTCTCCGGAGAGATCCACCGATAAAGAGTCCCGACCGGACATACCACCAAAAGTAGCAGCTACACCTGCCGGATATCTGAGATTCCGGCAGGGAGTACAAACAGAAACCAAATAAACAACAGATAAAATAAACGACAACAAAATAAACGACAACGACGACCAAGTAACTACTCTCGACCGGTCTCCGATGTGTGAGCGTGAAAACGGGGCGAGGTGGACGTCGCCGACGGATGCAGATCCGATCCGCTAGGGGCTGGTGCACGGTACTGGTCGGGTAAACACAAAAGGCAGGAGCATATTTGAACGGCTTCGACTGCGGTGTTCCGACTGAAGCTGGGTGCAGATCTGAACGTCTGGCCGGAAAGAGAACGTGGCGAAGAGACTCGGTTGAAAATAGTCGGGTCGTTGTCGCTGGGATTTGACTTCGGAGGGGAGGTTTTGTCCGTCTTCCTTGGTTGTCGCCGGTGAAAGATGCCGGAGGGGAGGTGGGATGTGGCTGGCCGATTAGCAGGTCATGGGTACAGATCTGGCCGGCGCGAGGGGGGAAGCTGACCAAAGCGTGCTGGATCTGGTCAAGAGGAGGTGGGGGAGTCGAAGTTGGCCGTGGAGGGAAGGGTTTCGCCGGAACGACGGGCTGTTGGGAGCGAGCCTGGCCGGAGCTGGTCGGTGGAAGAAGGAGAGATTCGAAGACGGTTGAGGGCGGAGGACCATGGCCGGCGAGAAAAGGAAAGGGAGATTGGTGGTAGTTGGGGTCGGAGACGCCGGCTGGTCTGGCCGGGGAGAAAGGCTAGGCGGCGGCGGAGCAAGGGGAAACGCCGAGGGCGGCGGCGCGGTGGCCAGTTCTGGCCGGGGGGCGGTGTAAAGCGGCGGCCAAAGGAGGTGGTCGGCGGCGAAGGATGATGACGGCGAGAAACCCAGACAAAGACGTACCAACAGTACCTCCGGAACCGAGGGAGGGAAGAGCCCCGCCGTTAGCCACCGTGGCCGGAGCCACAGTGGCCACCGGAGGTGGCGGCGCCAAACGATAATGTGTAGGGTTCTGCTTCTGCTCGAGAGAGAAAAGCATAGGAGAGAGAAAATGGTAGAAAAAACTAATCCCAAGTTGTTTTCACTGTTTCGAAAAGACCAGTATACCATTTGTGAATAAATTGTTGATCGTTATATATCAAAGGGTTATTTACGATAAGGTACCCTAATGTTTCGTCCACGAACGATAAGGTACCCTAAAGAATTTTGTGTACGATAAGGTACCCTAATGATTCGTCCACGAACGATTTGGTTTAATGCTGTTAAAAAACTAACAGAATTATGTAGAATGACTATTTTGCCCTTTGACATTTCAGTTGACTTTTGACTTAATAGTGAAATGACCATTATACCCTCAGTTTTTATTTTTCCTTAATTTATATTTTCTAATTAATTTTAATTCTCAAAATAAAATAAATAAATTATATATTTTTTTAAAAATATATTTTTTAAAAACTGAATTTTTTAAAAACTGAATTTTTTTCTTTCAAAAATCAGTTTTTATTTTTTTAAAATCAGATTTTTATATTTTAAAATCAGATTTTATATTTAATTAGTTTTATTTTATATATATATATAAATAATTTTTTTTATTAAAAACAGTTTTATATATAAAAATCATTTTTATTTTATAAAAAAATTAATTTTATTAAAAAAAAATCTGGATCGAGTTCTGCATCTTCTCCGGCCAGCTCCGGCGTGGTCTCCGGCCACCCGTCCTCCGCCGGCGTCGTCCCCGGCCACTCCCACCTCCGCCTCCTCCTCCGGCATCTTCCCTCCTCCCTCCTCCCTCTTCCACCGCCGGCGTCGTTGATTTGGTTCAGATCTGAACCAAATCAACGACGACGACGCCAACGGTGGAAGAGGGAGGAGGGAAGATGCCGGAGGAGGAGGCGGAGGTGGGGGTAGCCGGGGACGACTCCGGCGGAGGACGGGTGGCCGGAGACCACGCCGGAGCTGGCCGGAGAAGACGCAGAACTCGATCCATAATTTTTTTTAATAAAATTACTTTTTTTATAAAATAAAAATGATTTTTTTTGTATTTTTAAATATTTTTTATTATTTTAATAATTTAATTTTTTAATTTAAAAATTTTAAATTTATTTATTTAATATATTTTTATTGTATTATATAATTAAGGGTATAATGGTAATTTTGTCTATCAAATTTATAAGCTTAAAATAAGAAAGGGTAAAATCGTCATTTCACACCCCACTTAACTGCAAATGTCTAAGTTAGAGGAGTATTCCGTTAGTTTTTAACGGAATATGCCAATTTTAAACCAAATCGTTCGTGGACGAATCATTAGGGTACCTTATCGTACACAAAATTCATTAGGGTACCTTATCGTTCGTGGACGAAACATTAGGGTACCTTATCGTAAATAACTCTATATCAAATACATTAAAGAAACACATTTTAATCCAAATACTATTAGTGCTTTTTAATGTTTTATTTTAAGGATAATTATTTTTCTTTTTTGACAACAAACGATTTGATATTATAAAAATAAAATGATGAATGACAAGAGAACCACCAAACACCACACACACAGAGTAATGAAAAAGTAAACCTAACATCAATGAATCGAAAAAAAAACAATTAGGTCAATGCACCGAACCGTTTCGCTAAGATGTTCAGAAAGGGGGTGTTGTGGTAACGTCTGTTGACACCCATACAGTGAATCTGAACTGGAAACTAGGGTACAGAGGACTTGTTTCTCGGAGGGGTACTATGACAGACTGTATACTCCCCCAGGATCCCAGCATGCGTCGTCCTCCCTAGAATGATAAAAGTAGGGCTCCATAACGCGAGATTGCTGGCCTCTAAGAAGGTAAGGAAGTAGCAAACCAGACCTTGGTGGAACCTCTGCCACCTTACGTCTACTAGGGCGGTGAATATGGCCGACCCCCCATTGGACCACCACTTCCTCATTCGGCGAGGCGAGGGTGTTTGAAACCCCTGCCGCTGCATGTGACACTCCTTCTAAGTGAGTGGAACCTTCCGATTTCGCCTCCCCTTCATCCCTTTCCGGCCTCTTTCTCCCGGCAGACGCTGAGGAGGTGGCCGAATTCCGCGGAAGATCTTCCTAACGAGCCGATCTATGTCCTTAGGGGACTTGTTCGATTGTGGGTTGCCAATCTGATTCCTCGTACCTTGGATCCGAGGCTCTGTTCTTGCCCTGTCTCTTATCCTGACCTGGTGCCACCGGGGAAAACAGTCTGGTTGGATGCCTCGAGGATCCCCCTAGGTAAGCCAAGTTTGTCCCCCTGACCGATTTCCCGTGTCGGCCTAGGTTGTCTACGTACGTGGATCAAATGGTGACCTTAACGAGGGTCCCCTGCTCCCACCTACTAGAGGGCAAGCTGGAAATAAATGGCCCGCACAACTGCAACCAAAACAATGAGCAGGCAGTCGTTCATATGAAATATGAAGGTGGGTACGCATCTATGACTCAGTGAGTCTGAACCACAACTGATTCTAGAGAGGGACCCGGACGCCCAGTCTAATCCTTATACGCATAAAGTCCTCCTAGGACATACCATTTGCATCGTCATCAACTACGAGAAAGACTCCTAAATCTCCTCCTAGATGAAAACCCACGCCTCTGTTCCACGCTCCTACCAGTGTATTTGAGATGTAAGCCCAGACCGAGAAGTGCGTGAATAACATGTCCCCAGGTTGCATGTGGGGTCTGAGGTCCGCAAATAAGACGAGTGAGTTCCTGAATGCCCAAGTTTCCCTTGCTAGAACTCGAGCACGTTCTCTGGCTGTCTTGAAGAAGAAGGATACTACTCCTTCCTCTAGTGTTCTGGCTTCCACATTTCTTAGCTCCCATAAATCCTCCAACCAGTCCACAATGGTCTTCTAGAAAAACGACAGAGTGGTAAGGACCTTAGCTGCGAGAGCGTAGGAAAAAAATTTCCCTCGCCATAAGCCTCCTAGGGAGGTATGATCACCTCCTTTATACGCAGACTTCCCATTCTTGAACCTAGGTCTCCCATCCTAGTGTGGACGTACTCGGTGCATCCCGATCTTGGTGCGAGCTAATCGGTAGGTTCCTCCCACCCTATTTACGGGTCAGATTGGCTCTAGGACTCGAGAAAAGTGGGGCAGGCTGTTTGCATGGTACACCGAATCCCTGTGTCTCCCCACCCCTCTTCTGGATGGGCCTACCCCATTTCTGGGCTGACCATGATCCCCACGGGCTATAAGCCCTACCTCTAATGGGCATGATAGGTTTTGCAGGCCCACCTCAACCAACCTCCTGCTCGGAACCCTAGTAGGCTGCTTGCCTGTGGCGGATCTATCTTTTTCATCGAGGCGGACACCGATTTTTTTAATAATAATAATTACCTCATTTAGCGAATGACACCGATTTTTTATAGTAAGAATAATATAAAATAAAAAAATATTGGTATCGTATATAAAATAATAATTGATATTGTATTACAAAACACGACGACAGAAGTTTTATATTTTGAAAAATGGTAAAAACATTTTTTTGTCAATACGATAAAAAAAATATTTCTCGACGTATGCAATATTCATTGGCCACTTATTCGATTTTCTCTTCTTATCAAAATTTGTGGAATTCGATTTTCGGTTGAAATAACGATAGTAATTTTGTAGATAACTATATTTAAATTGATAATAGTTTCAACCCTCAAACAATAATTCACCTAAAAACTCAAATTATTAACAGTCTTTAATTTTAAAACAAATGTTTAAATTAAAATTTTGCATAAATTAAGAAACTTAGATAATAAAAAATATAAAACAATTATGAAAAATAAAAATTAATATAATAACGCCAATAAGTTAAAAATATAAGTTAATATAATTAAGAAAATAATAAATAGATATTATTAAATAAAATGGAAAGAAATAAGATATATAAATAGTATATATATTTTTTGAATCTGGGGGGGGACACTTATGCTGTCGTCATGTCGCCCTTCCCTTTGCTCGACCGGTAAGAGATCTTCAGGAGCTTGAGGCTTCAAAACCGGAAATACTAGGTCCGCTTGGAGCTATCCCCCATAAGCGACCAACAACTCAGTGTCATGGTCCTTCGATCCCTGTCTTCCTCCACGATTCTTCCCCAACGAAATCCCTTGGGGCTTTCGAGTCTTTCGGTATGATCCGGTGAGGACAGACTCGTGTCTAAGGCCATAACCAGAATGATCTTCCCCATGGTTTGTCCTTACCTCCGGTGGGTGGTCTGGGCCCCACGGTTGGGGTTCACCGCACTTAACCACGCGAGCCTTCCAAAACGTTACCTTGATTTCTCCGACCCCCTTCCTTCGAGGAATCGACTAAGGACCCTCCTCTACCGCCCTATTGGCGAAGAAGAAGAAGAAGAAGAAGAGCTCGTGCCTATCAATCACCATCGCTTCCGGAGCCGATGAGTAGACATTAGTGGACCAATCGGTTGCACGAGACTACGAGCATGGAGATTCCCACAGTTCCTACCTCCGAACCGTCGCTGCTCGACGTGTGATGACTGTCGAAGTTGTTGAGACTTTCCACCGCCATGGTTCGCATGGAAACCCTAGCTTTTACAAAGAGAAAATGAGAGCTACGTTTTCATAGGTCAATCGTATAGGATAAGTTTTCTTAACTACATCTTATCATATACATTTTCCATTTGCCTACATCTAACTAAAAAAATTGTCTGAGTAGTATCTTAACTATCCAACATCTGACATTATTTTTTTCGGTTTAATTTTGGACGAAAAATGATCATATGACAAGTACACTACCATATTTTTTCCTTCAAATAATATAGAAACTACCCTTATACTTGGGATAATTGTCAAAACATGCACTAAAGTTTCGTCCACAAATGAAATAGTGCACAATATTTCGTCCACGTTGTGTGGCTACCCTAAAGTTTCGTCCATGAACATTTGTTAGTAAAATTACTTAAAATTACTTATGAAACCTAAATCAGCATATTACTTTAGGGTAGCCACACAACGTGGACGAAACGTTGTGCACTATTTCATTTGTGGACGAAACTTTAGTGCATGTTTTGACAATTATCCCCTTATACTTTAAACTACACATCTCCTTTTATACTTCAATACCCATATCTCCGCTTCACAGGTCATGCTTCGGACCCACCCTCCTCGTCGTCGAGTGCCTAACCGCTGGACGTCATATCTGACGACACTCCTTTCAATCAGAAGCATATCCTTATTCATTACTCCTCCATTTGTGTATCCTATCACTGTCAACTCACCTTCCCCAAACACTATTCCCCCTTCTCCAAAATCTTTCTCATGCATACCCTAAAACCATATCAACAACCGCCTCTAAAAACCCCACCGCCTAAGTCGTACCTAAAAGATGGGTCTTTGTCTTATTTTGTTGTCCAATTGACGTGAAGCAAAGGTTTCCACACTAGAGAATGAATATCCAAAAATCAGTGTAATGGAAGGAGTAGCACCAATTTCAATCGCCGAAGAAGTCGACATTAAAGGATTTTGACCTGGGGATGAGGCCTGAGTTGCCTTAACTAGCAAAACAACATCGTCATCCTGCATCGAGGACTTTTTCGAGCTTGATGCTCGACACCGCCACGTTATGATATCGTCTCTATCTCTACATCAACCACAAGATGATTCAAAGAGCTCTTGCGAGCATGAAGCTCAACATCAACTATCTCTATTATCGTCTTACTAGCAACCACCATAGAAAATGATGTCGAGAGAATGGGAGTATGACTAGCAAGACGGCCAGTAGAGGGATGGCTACGTGAATCTAGTAATGGGTCTGAGATTGGTGACGACTCTACCCCGAATCGGAGCTGGATCGTGAAGGCCATCTATGACGACGATCACTGAAGAGGACGTCTCTATTGGAATTACAATTACGAGTAATAAACGAGCCTCACTTTAGGACATCGTTTGATCTTCTCCAAGGATCAGACGAGCGTCGTTGTGGTTGAGTTCATCATCTCAACCAGTCAAGCTTGGTCGAAAAACTCAAAGGAAGAGCTTCTTCCTCCCAGAACCTTTCAATCCAATCTCGATGACGAGATCGGATGTTGAGATGTCCCCTTAATCCACCCCCCACCTTCTCGGGTCGTGCCCAAAAATGTTTTTGCATATGGAAGGGTGAGACGAGGACACATGTGTGTGCGACGTATTCGGTAGAAGATTATTAAATTCCACCAGGATAATTATGCATATTAATCTACACATGTTTAGCGTTCTATCGCTAGAGGGCTAAACATTATTGATTGAAGGATGGGAAAAAAACGCGAAGTTTTTCCATGCAGCGAATCTTTCGGAACACGCATTACCTCATTCGTTTCTCTTAAGGATGATGATGGCCAAGCAGTCACATGGGAGACAGGAGTGCGAGAACTAATCATTGACTATTTCATTCAACTTTACACGTCACAACATCTGGACCTATCTCAGTTCCCTATCCAGTTCTAATCGTGTATCAATGCATTGCATCACCAACTACTATTGGCCCAGGTATGGGAGAGCAAGATTAGAGAAACAATACTCCAAATGGGGCTAGATAAGGCTTCGGGACCTAACAACCTCAACCCCACCGTTTTATCAACATTATTGCCTATAGTCGTTGATGAGGTGATTCGCTTCATCCAACTCATTCTGGTACAAGGTTCTTTTGATCCGGATCTCAATGCTACGACGTTTGTGCTCATTCTGAAGAAGCATGATCCAGATGTGATCATGGATTTTAAGCCTATTGCTTTATGCAACATAATCTCCGTATTTTATCCAAGGTGTTAGCCAATCAATTGAAACCCCTCCTACAACATATTATCTATGAGTCTCAAGGAGCCTTCATCCCAAGTAGGTGTATTCAAGATAATATTTTTTTCATTTTAAATTAGGGTTAATTCCACCTCAGTACCCTAAATCTTTCATATTTCATTTAGAGTACCCTAAATCTTTTTTGTGTCATCTCAGTACCCCAAATCTTTCATATTTCATTTAGAGTACCCTAAATCTTTATTGTGTCACCTCAGTACCCTAAAATTTTCTTAATTCCATTTTAGTACCCCTAAACTTTCATTAATTTCATTTTAGTACCCACCGTTAACTTTACCATAACTTTGGTTGTTGGTGAGGGGTAGTATGGTCATTTTACCTGTTTTGGATTAAAAATCATATGTAAAGTTAACAGTGGGTACTAAAATGGAATTAATGAAAGTTTAGGGTACCGAGGTGACATAAAAAAGCTTTAGGGTACTCTAAATGAATTAATGAAAGTTTAGGGTATTGAGGTGACACAAAAAAGATTTAGGGTACTCTAAATGAAATATGAAAGATTTAGGGTATTGAGGTGGAATTATCCCTTTAAATTATCCATCAGCTATGCATGAAGAGACACGGGGTTACAAGATTTATGGCTCTTAAACTGGATATGAGTAAAGCATATGATCGTGTGGAATGAGGCTTTATTCTCATTATTATGCATCAGTTGGGCTTTTCTGCCGAATGGATTTCATTACTATCTAGTTGTATGAAAAAAAATTTAGGTACTTCGTTTCATTAGGGGGGTAGAGAGACACCGACTTTTAGCCCAACAAAAGGCATTCGACAAGGGTACCCCCTCTCGCCATATTTGTTTATATTCTGTTTAGAAGGCCTATCTCAGCTTTTCATGAGGGCGCAGAGGACAGGGGATATCCATGGCGTATCAATTACGTGAGGGGAATCTATCATCTCACATATGTTCTTTGCAAATGATTGTTACGTCTTTTATTGTGCGATACTAGTTGAGGCTCGGGTTGTGTGAGATATACTATGTATGTTTGGGGATGTGTCGGGTCAGGTACTTAATCTTCACGAATCCTTGATTTTTTTTCAGTACCAATACAACACAGTAGGTTAGACGGGAATGTTGTGGTATCCTATCTATTGGAGAGACGTCTGAAAGTTCTATGTACCTGGGAGTACCAAACATGATCGGAAGAAACCAGAACCAGACCATTACTTATCTTGGGAGTCGGATTGTTACCAGAATCAAATCTTTGGGCGAAAAACTACTCTTACCTCTAAGTAGAGAGGTCATGATTCGCTTAGTCCTAACTTGTCTTTCGGTGTATATCATGTTATTCTTTTGGGTTCCCATGTTAATAACTAACCGGATCCATGTGGCGTTGGCCAACTTTTACTGGGGTGGTAAGTCCTGGATGTCAGAAGTAGGATAGGCTCTATATGCCCAAGTTGCATAGAGGGATGTGATTTCTCCATTTGCAAGATGTTAATACGGATATCTTGGGGAAGTAGGCGTAGGGTATGGTACATAAACCCGATTCTTTGGTAACCCGATTGCTTAATGCCAGATACTTCCCAACTATGGACTTTTTGTAGGCTCAGTCTGGGGTTTGCCTGATTTTCACTTGGTCTAGTTTTTCTATACACAACTTTTACTTACGAACGACTTACAGGTTGCGATAGGAGATGGGCAGTCCACCCTTACCTTTGACACCCCATGGCTCAAAGGGACGGAGGCACGGATCCAAACAATCTCGTCGGTGTTAATGGGAGCTCCGGTAGCTGGCATGATGATACTGGACACTCGATGTTGGGATGTATATCTTATTAGGCGTATTTTCTCACCATTAGATTAGGAACACATCCTTAGGGTACCCTTGTCCTCGGAAAGGAGTTGGGATGAATGGTATTGGGTGGATGATCGAAACGGGCATTACTCAACCAAGGCGTGTTATATGATCATGGCTGCTAACAGATAATAGGGTGGTCAGGGTGGAGGTCCAAAGACATGGGCGACTATATAGGACATACTTATTCATCCTTGCCTACAGATTATCCTATGGAAGGGTCCCGCCACATGTTGCTTCAACTCGAGAATGTTAGACTTGAATTTTTCAAAATAACTGCAAATAATACTTCTCATTAGTTAACCAAAAAGTCTTGTTCTATGCATGTTCCTCAGTGGTCAAGGTTGAATTTACCTGATGCACTTCGTTGGTTTCTTGTTTTAGACAACTAATAAAGTATTGTATCTTTCGATTAAAAAAATCTACATATGTCTTACACATGATTATATTCATATTTAAGATAAACACCTTATTATATTAGCTTGTACGAGGACAAATCGTCTAGAAACCCCACTTATCCTAAAAACTTTGTGAACCCATCCTAGCTACACACATATAAGATGCAACATTCACCATGATGCCACATCATCACCCACAAGTCACCAAATTCATGCACATTTTAGAAATCTCTTACACAAGTAAGGACATAATTGTAATAGCATGGTGCCATATGGACAAGTGTACATTTTTTCTTCACCAATTACTAATTTAATGATTCCTGGTTCGTTTTAACTTCGATTAGCTTCAAACTTGCGTCATTATTTTTAATTTTCCAAGGGATTTAAAACAAGATTAGTCATGAATATATTTTGAAGCACGAAAAAAAATAAATTATATCGGGGTGATAAAACTATTATAGAGTATTGATAAATCTTCACTAATAAATGTTTCATATCAAGGTGATAAAACTAGTGTTCGGTGTTGACAAAAATAGTGTTTATTGTTCATAAAAAAAACATATGTTAAGGTGATAAAACACGTGTGCTGGAGTGAAAAAAATAAGGTATGAGGTGATAAAACACATGTGATGTGGTGATAAACCTAATGTTTAGTGTTGATAAAACTAATGTTCAATGTTGATAAAAGACATGTGATGAGGTGACATAAAAACAAGTGATGAGGTGATATAAAAACTAGTGATGAGGTGATAAAAATCATGTTCAGTTTTGGTAAAATGAGGTGATAAAATTAGTGTTCCGTGTTGATAAAACTAGTGTTCAGTGTTGATAAAACTAGTGTAAAGTGTTGATAAAAATTACCAGATATAATTTTTTTTTAAAAATCAAACCCGAAATAATTTTTGTTTTCGTTCTTCAAAATATATTTATGATTGATCTTGATAGAATGTCCCTGAAAAAATATAAATATTGGCGAAAGTTTGAAGCCAATCGGAGTTTAAACAAAGCGGGAAAAATTAAATTTGTGAATTGGTAAAAAAATTAATATGATAATTTTACTGAAAAGCCCTTACAACTTGCCAAAGAGTGTTGTGTTTTTGCAGTCAACAAGTCAAACACTCAATTGCATCTCATTTATGAAATGGATGGTTTTGATGGGTTCACACGGTTTTTACGTTAAGGCATTTGATTTATTCTAGCTTGTACATTGATTAATACTGTTATGTTTTTCATCCAAATCCAATAGACTTTGTTGTTCACTTCTCTAAAACGAGAAAAATACCATCACTACCAAAATACTATAGCTTAATAAATCTTCACCAAAAATAAAACATGATTTTAAGCCCAGCGCTCTACCCCTAAAACCGAAATTCATTTTTAAAATATTTAAATTTTAAAAAAATGCATATTTATCGAAAATATATATAATTAAAATTTAAAAATTACATATACTAATTTTCAGCTCTCTTAATCTCTCTCGCAAGTAAGTCGAGATCTCCTCCTTCCCGAGGCAAAAAACCCTAGCCCCCTATGGAGCTTCCTACCCCTTCCACCGACATGACTAATGCGCCCACCGCAGGTATTGTCCCATCGTAGTCCAATCTGGAGAAACACCTACCACGTGTGCCCCCACCACGCCCTTCCTCGGAGGTGGTGCCTCCTCATAAACCGAAACGACGAAGGCCGATGAAGCAATCTGCTTTGGTCCCTGTTGCTCTCTCCCCCACGACGATCACCCCTTCTGTTCCACTAACGGGGGCTATCGTTTTCTCTCTAGGATACTCTGAACCAGTGACCAAACCTAGCCGGGGTCGTCCTTCCAAGACCCAAACCCTAGCTTCAACCGTAAATTACGCTAAGGTTTTGGCGCTACCTCCGCCTCCGCTCATCATCGACGAATCGGCGACTCCTCTGACTCTTAGGAGTACATCTATTCCCCAACCGTCATCGGAACCTTCTCCACCCAACGCTTCGCAGCCGTCATTAGAGGTTCCTGTTTCTACTTCACCGCCTCTACTGGTTAGGGACCCCTCTCGGGGTAAGGCTCAAATGATTGACCCGATGAGGGAGGAACCAAGGCGAAAGGATCTAGAGGCCCTCTATGAGGGGATCTTTGTCCCCAACGCTGACCGGGTGCCGGTGATCCCAACATTGCCGTCTCCTCCGCTGAGAATTGTCCACCGCCGCAAATTTTTCGAACGCAAGGAGACCGGGACCGCCTCGAAGTCGTCGAACCTACTGGTGTCACTGTAGTCTCATCTGCTCAATCTCCAGGATGACCTCCCGTCCTGCTCGCTATCGGAGGGTGAATATGAGATGGCGGAAGTCTCGTACCAACCTGTGAGCCCATCGGTCCTAGAACGTCAACAATTTGCCATGTTGGGCAAACTATGGACCTCCAAGCCACCCCGTAAGGAGGTCTTTCTCAAGATTATCACTAAGGCATGGGGGAAGTCGGCCGAAGGTTTGTTCATCAAGGACATCGGGCCTAGGGTGTTCGGGTTTTACTTCGAGACAACGGCGGTACGCTCATGGGTTCGTGGGAACGAGTCGTGGTGTTTTGATGGACGCTCCCTCCTGCTGGCTGATTTGGACCATTGGCTAGGGAGCCTCCTACCATGGATCAACTGAAACTCTAGGTTCATGCCCATGGTCTCCCTCCGGTAGTGCGCACCAAAACCACGAGAGAGACGATCGGCTCGACACTAGGATTGTGTGCCAAGGTAGCATGTGACCAATGGGGTATCTGCTTGGGCGGTACAATGAGGGTCATATTTTGGCAACTTGTGGAGTGCCCTCTTCGCCATCCGATCCTTCTTTGATTCTGGGAATTTCCCGATCCGGTTTGTGTCACTCTTACGTATACAAACTCCATGTGTTTTGTTTTAATTGTGGCATGATTGGACACATGGTAGCTGATTGTGATCGAGAGATAGTAGGTACGCTCAGGTTTGAATCCTCCACCTTGGAATATCAGAGGGACCGTCAACCTAAGACGTATGCAACGGATTGGGATGGTCAGATATCTCGCCAACCGGTGTCCTCGACTTCTGCACCTTATAGTCCCATGTCTCGAGGCAGAGGCCCAATAGTATCCTCAGCTACTACACCTTAGGGTGTCAGCCCTCGGAGCGTCTCCTAGACCCGGTTGGCTGATCCAGGTTGAAAGAACTTGGTGATCGGCCAACCCTCCGGGAGCAGTAGAGCCGATCCCCCACACCTGCCTGGGCATAATGATAGAATTGGACTTGGAGCTGGAGCTGAGTCTAGTCGTGGAGCAGGAGGTGGGGGGTGAAACGGGTTTTTCTCGGGAGCCCCGAGATGATCAGGATCGAGCGGGAAAACAACCCCGCATGGAGGAATGAAAGGAATTTAGTGCTCTGGGGACTGGCCCTAGGAGGGGTCCTTAGGAAGAGCTCTGTCTCCCTTTGAAGTTGATGACAGTAGGTTTAGTCACACTCTACAGAGTATGCAACAGCTAGGCACTACCTTGGGCAACAATCATCAGTTTCGCTGTAGTTTCTTTTTCGTTTCAGTTGGTCTTTATGGCTTTTCAAAACACCGCATGTGTCGGTTCATTTGTCTAAGAGTTATGTGTAGACAGACCTTCGGGGTTCAATACCATGTAATAACTCTTTTATTGTGTGTGGTCAGGGATTTCCCTAATGTACTTCTATTGTCGTTTGAACTAGGGATAATTCCATTTTAGTGCCCTAAAACTTTCGGATTTCGTTTTTAGTACCCTAAATGTTTTTTGTGCCACCTGAATACCCTAAATCTTCATTTATTCCATTTTAGTACCCACCGTTAACTTTCCATCCATTTTTTGATGGAAAATCACCATGTGTCAGGCACATGACTATGTCTTTTAAAAAAAATACCCAAACTGCCCTTGAATACTTTAAAACCCTAATTTTATATGCTATTTTTAAAAAATGAAAATGATTTTTTATGAATAAAAATATTTTATAAATAAAAACTGAATTTAAAAAAAAATAAAAATGATTTTAAAAAAAATAAAAATGATTTTTTAAAATAAATAAAACTATTTTTTAAATAAAAGTTGATTTAAAAAAAATAAAACTAATTTTATATGCTATTTTTAAAAATTGAAAATGATTTTTTATTAATAAAAATATTTTATAAATAAAAACTGAATTTAAAAAAAATAAAAATGATTTTTTAAAATAAATAAAACTATTTTTTAAATAAAATTTGATTTTTAAAAAATAAAAAAAATTAATTTTTAAACAAAAATTGATTTTTTAAACAAATAAAATCTGTTTTTTATATATATTCTAAAATCAAATCAGATATATATATTTTTAAATAAAATATAATTTTATATGAATATTTGAAAAATATTTGAATTAAATAAATAAGAAAGAATTAAATAAATAATTTTTGAAAAAAAAAGATTTAATAAATGGTATTTTGGATAATGGCAAATTTTTGAAAATTTGATATAACATGAGGGTTATTTTGGACATTTTATGTTTATTGGATGGAAAGTTAACAGTATTGGATGGAAAATCAGACGTTGGGTACTAAATTTGAATTATCAAAGATTTAGGGTACTGAAATGGCACAAAAAACATTTAGGGTACTAAAAGCGAAATCCGACAATTTTAAGGTAGTAAAAGGGAATTATCCCTTCGAACTATATTCAATGAAATCGTACTTTTTAAGTCAAAAAAATAAATAAAAGTAATGATTACATTTCCTTCTTCTTCCTGGACGCCATCTGTACCGGAATGATCTTTGACAACGGTGGCTTGCCTTGGCCAGACTGGTGGGAGCTATAACTGAGTTGGCAGACTGCCTTCTTTTGTTGAGTTTGGAAAGGAGAAAGACCTAAAACGACGCATGGGATCGACGGGCATTGATCCACAAACGGCGATCCAGCTCTTCAATTTCTCCGGTTTCAGTATGTCCACCACCATTCCTTTCCGCTAAAGGCTAAAGCTCGGCTACTTGGCTGCAACGGTTCTCCATCTATTAAAATTTATTTATTTATTTATTTGCACTCATATATATCATATGAATGAACAAGGCAACAGATTACAACCCATGTATGTAACAAGTCAATGTACTGTTTATATTTAAAAATTAAAATCATATAAATTAAGCATCATGCAGTGCATTCAATCATGATTATTCTTGTGAATGGCTGGATGTGGCGAATTCACCATTAATATTACGAGTTCAATCTCGGAATTTACTTTAAACTCGAAAGGCTATAATAATGAAAGAAAGAAAAAGCAGTGGTGCTAATAATGAAAAGGAGGTCGGCAGTGGAGGGGTAGCATGCAGCATGTGGAATCATACTAATTAATTGCAGTAATTACTGCTTTCTAAATCTTATTAATCAATTTTTAATTTTAAATCAAATATTGTTTTTGCCTAAAGATGATCCTCTATAGCCATCCGAAATAGCCAGCACCGCCAAACACAACTTACTTTGGTCTTTGAAGCAACTATTGTCTCCAAGCTACAGTTATAGAAGCTAAGTAAAATGCACTTAAATGAGTCGGAATCTATTGACACCTCAAATATTAGCCAAATTTTCATGTTATTATAGGTACTGAAGCCCGTACAACTTGCAACTTAAACGGTTCCAATTCCTGCAAAAGATTCTGAAGTTGAGATAGTTACGTTTTAAAGGGCGAAAATCGTTTGTGTCAAATCTTATTGGAGTCCGGAATCGGAACAGAGCGGTTCAATTCCTTTGACTAAACCGTCGGAATCTGACTCACGAATCGCACCACGCCAATGGCATGGTGGCACGTGGTGGAAAAAAATAACCGACCAATTATTTTTCTAAAAAATTAAAATTAAAAAATTTAGAAATCAGAAAAAATATCTCTAAATACCCCAAACATTTTTTTGCTTGCCTAGACTTTATACACACGAGCTAAATTGTGCACTTTCTTTTTTGTTTTTGTGATCAAGGTATGAATGATTTCAAGCCAGGTATAGTGAAATAGAGGCACGAGTTCGTCGAGGATCACGAACGACTAATGCGTGATTATTTTGATGACAAACCTATTTACAGCCCCAAGCTTGTTAGGCATAGATTCCGGATGATCCGACCTGTAAGAACTACTCCCGGTCAACGCCAGTCAAATCGGCGAAAAACATGAAAATTTTAAATTTTTGGACAGAGACTTAAATGAACCTAAATTTGACCCCGAGGGTCATACCGGACTTAAGTTGACCCCGATATCGACCAAAGTGAGTTCCGGGGGACTTAGGGCAACTTTCTGACCAATTTGGGAAATGTTGACTTTTCGTTGGAAAAGTCAACCGAGCGACGTTTTGGTCCGTTCGAGGTCCGTTTTGGATCCAAAAAGCTTAGCCGTCGTCACAGCGATCTTAGTTGAGCCGTTTCCTTGTAGCCCGTGAAGTTTCGTAATTTCTTGGAAAAAGTGCCCGTTCGGGGCCCGAAACAGCCGAATTTCGCGAATCTGACTGAACAATATCTAGAAGATATTATCGAAAAGGGATGGGACCCACTTGCCACATGTCACCAATGTGGTGGTGTTAGGTTTATTGGACAAAACAAAAGATGGGACTTGAGTGTTAGTTTGGTAATTAAAGGATAGTTGTTTGGTTTTTGAAAAAAATACAAAGATGAGAGGGGGTGTATGTTCGGCTACACTTAGCAAAAAAGGGAGAGTTTGATGAGAGAGAAAAGGAAATAGAAAGAGAAGGAGAAAATGGAGAAAAAGAGAAGAAAGGGTTGGGGCTTTGTGATTTCCCGACGATCCAACCGACGGATCGTCTCAACGATCGAAGAATCGAATTCCCGTCATCATTCTCTACGGTGAGCACCTAATCGATTTTCGTTTTGATACGTTTGAAAGTTAGGGTTTGGGTTTAAATGGGTTAAATATGGATGAGTCGAGGTGTTGGGTTCGTTGGGAACGTTTTGGAGCGAAAAGGATCGGTTTCTGGTGACCGGAGGCTCAGGGGAGCTCTGGCCACCGTGTGTGGTGGCTGCCGGAGTTGGGAGGTGGCTGGCCGGAACTAGGGCCGGCCACCATGGTGGTGAACCGGCCCAAAACCGGCCCAACCACCCTCGGGTCTTAAGGGCCGGGTGGGGCCCACTTGCTCGGGTTTCGTGTTCTGGTGGTTTAGGACGTTCCCCAAGTAGTTAATCCACACCCGGATCGAAATTTGGAATTAAATTGTGAAAGTTGTAATTGACGGGTTTAGAAACTTTAAACGCGAATTAAATTACTCGGAAGTCGGAAAACGATTCCGTCGAGTGCATAGGAACCCTTGAATTATTCTAAGACCGTAGAAACGAAAACGGGAATTTTCGGAGCCCCGGAAGGACGTTTTCCAATCCCGGGCAGATTCGCCGGGTCGGGCGAAACGGGCCTTTCCGGGTCCATTATCGAAAATGTCGAGTAATTGGGAAGTTTGGGAGTGATCGACATTGTCGGTGTTACATTTGGGCGTCAAGTTTATTAAAATTCAGTTTATTCCTGCAAGCTTAAAAGTGTTTTAAATTGTGTTCTTATTAGATTGTGCCACCGACAGAGGAAAGGGAAAGCTAGGCGAGTGATCGAGATCACGCCGGAGCTTGTTTGTGAGCTTTCGGAGAAAGCATACGAGGTAGGGAAAAGTAGCCGAATCTCGGCCCTGACTAGGGAAAGTTAACAGTAGAAATGCATGTGACGCTTGGGTGTCGTGGGTTAAGTAAGTTTATCGAACAATAGAAAGGCAGGCGACACCGGGTGGTGTCGTATGATACGGGAACGTATCGAACAATAGAAATGCATGTGACACTTAGTAGTGCCGTAGGAGCAGTGAACTTATCGATATTAGAATTACTGGAGGCATTTGGTTATGCCCGGAGGTTGATTGTTTAGTTTGAGTCTTGGGTGGCCATGAGAGCCCGTACTTTACTATTTGTGTCTTGGGTGGCCATGAGAGCCCGTACTTTACTGTTTGTGTCTTGGGTGGCCATGAGAGCCCGTATTTTACTGTTGGTGTCTTGGGTGGCCATGAGTGCCGTGGGGTTGTTAAACCCGTATTTTACTGTTGGTGTGTCTTGGGTGGCCATGAGTGCCCGTGGGGTTGTTGAGCCCGTGTTTTATTGTTGGTGCGTCTTAGGTGGCCATGAGTGCCCGTGGGGTTGTTAAACCCGTATTTTGCTGTTGGTGTGTCTTGGATGGCCATGAGTGCCCGTGGTGTTGTTGAGCCCGTGTTTTACTGTTGGTGTGTCTTGGGTGGCTATGAGTGCCCGTGGGGTTGTTAAACCAATATTTTACTGTTGGTGTGTCTTGGGTGGCCATGAGTGCCCGTGGGGTTGTTGAGCCCGTGTTTTACTGTTGGTGTCTTGGGTGGCCATGAGTGCTTGTGGAGTGTTGAACATGTGTTGTTGCTGGTTGTTGAACTTTGGTTGTGATTGTGATTGCCTGAGGTTGGGGGCCCGACAGAGATCGGGGGAATTTGCGTGGGGGTTGGCTAGCTTTCCGACAGAGATCGGTAAAGTTGAGCATTCTTTGGCTAGCCTTCCGACAGGGATCGGTAAGGTTGAGCATTCTTCGGCGATGGAGGGTTGCTCCCCTTCCGACTAGCTATCGGAAAAGTAGCTCGGTACATATCGCTAACAGGTCGACCCCTTGGCCTGACAGGGATCAGTAAAGTTGCGTGGGGCAGACTTGAGCCCAGCCGGTTAGCAACCGGCACTGAGCAGCTGGAGTGCGATCCTTTGTGATCTTTTTTAGTGTGCGATCCTTTGTGATCTTGGGTGTTGCGTGGTTGTCTTTTGTGCCTTTGGTGGAGGTCATAACCGCTGTGTCGGGTCTACTTTGAGTGTCCGGTTGTTGAGTTGGTTGGGGAAAGTAATAGTCCGTGCGTCAGTCGGGTTACTTGAGTTTGGGGATAGTGGTCCCCGGTGTTTGGGTTGTTGTTGTTTCCGGCATGTTCTGCTAAGTATGCCGTAGTCAGTCTGTTATCCGTGGTGGTGAGCGAACGCTCACCCCTAGCTGCTTTTCCTACAGGTACTGGTCGCGGGACGGACTAGGTGAGCTCTCGAAGCTTGAAGAGCTAGGAGTGGGAGTCCGGATTTCCTTTTTGAGTCTAGCGACGTACGTCTTCTATTTTGTCCGCTTGTTGGGACGTACTTTTGAGTTGTAAATTATTATTTTTGTTTAACGAAATGGTGATTTTAAGCGATTTATTTAAAAGGGTTGAAAATGGTTTTATTGTTTTACCGTTTGCGTCCCAGGTTCGGCTCTACTGAATTTGGGGCGTGACACGAACCTTTTTTACTCGGGTGATGGAAGCGGTAGCGGCGCATGACGACTTCTTCGTCCAAAAGAAGGCTTCTTCCAACCGGACCGATTTATCTAAAATGAACTATCGCAATACAAATGCTAGCGTACAAGTGTCCGCCCGAAGAAACACTACAAATGGGTGCAAGCGTCATACATAATGTGTGCGACGGTTTTGCAGTGCAATTATTTCTATATTTATGGAGTACTAGAGAGCTCTAGAGCGGATGGCTTTACTCGTTTGCTAGAATCGGGATTTATACGAGGGTTCCCGGGTATGATTGAGAGTCTTGTCTTCATTCCTTGGGAATGGAACAATTGTCCAACCGCATTGCTATGAATCTTTGGACAAGCAGATCATCATGACCATCCAACGATAATGTTATAAGATGTAACGTCGCATGATTGTATTTGACATGCGTATTTCGGTACGTATGGCTTAAACATGGATATCAACGTTCTCAATGACGGACACTTGTTTGATGAAACTCTTGACAGCTGTAACTACACCGTGGACTATGAGGTCAAAGAAAATCGATAGAACCGACCTTATTCATTTGGTGCAGTTCTCCTCTATGTTGAAATGTAGTTATTATAGGAACATATGCAACTCATATTCAACATACTGACACTCCGAGAATTAACTCTCAGAATGGCACGGAAAGCGTACCGGTTGTCAAGTAGTATTCGGGGTTTAAGTCCGAGATATCGTACCCAAGGGAGCAATTAGACAAGCACTTTAGTTAATTAATTCGCTAGTCAAGCTATTCCTATTCCGATGTTTGGTTTGTTTTGGAAAATAATAAATTCATGCATATAATAGGTAATATAAATGATCCGAAAATAAACACAAAGTCACAAGTGTTTTGAATAACAGAGATAGAAGGCGATCTAGGACATTAACGGGGTTCGAATGTGATGAATGACTTAACGGGATTCAGTATACATTTGCAACTAATATTATTCTAAGGGCAACGAGAATTCTCTAAGTATAGTCCTAACCATCTCTCGATCGTATTAGGACCCTAACATACTCGGTCCACCTAGTTATCTCTAATCTAGGTGTAGAGCGGTATGTAGCATTATATTCAATGAATTCTTCTAACTTTCGGGTTTTACTCCTATAGTTATTGCACTCGTGTCAGTCTAACCATATTCTAGCTTAGATTCAAACCCGAGCTATCTAGCATTAAGAACGGAATTAGATAAACAGTATCCTAATACAAGTTTAAGAAATGCATAACCGAAATAAGTTAAATCAATTCATCATATCGTTCCCCTAGCCCTAGATCATGATAGTTTAGTTCATGGCAATGAAATATGAACACAAAGAGATGATGAACACAATGATAATCATATTGAACTATAAAAGTAATACAAGTATCAAAGTTGAATCCAAACTATAAAAAACCTTCGTAAATGAGTTCGTGGTCTCTTGTTTGATCTTCAATCTCCCTCCTAAAGCTCTCTCCAAGTGTGTTTTTCTCTGCCAATTTCGTGATACCCTTCAATCTGACCTGAATTCCCTCTTATATGACGGGTTAACTCTGATAAAAATAGAAAACGCAGCTGGAAATCGCGTTTCTGACTCTTGCGCGGTCGCTTGCATGCCGTGCAAGTTTCTGGTGCACTTAAGTTGCACGGCAACTTGCAAGACGTGCAAGGTTCTGGTGCATTTTCTTGACGCCTCTGTCCAGAGTGCACCAGTTTGTTGCACGGCGTGCAACAAACTGGTGCATTTTACTGGCACTTTTGTCCAACTTTTAAATTCGCTCCGTTTCACTCCCAAAATGCCCCTTTTTGCTCCAATTGCTTGGCGAACTCTGAAATAAGACCAATTACACAAAATGAGAGTAAAATGCATCATTTTATATTAACTCGGGATTAAAAAGAACATAAATGTGGGCTAATGAAATCCAAAATAGATGTATTTTATGTCCACATCAACACCCCACACTTAAGCTTTTCTCGTCCCGAGAAAATTAAATTAACAAAACAGTAAGATATGTCCCGGTTAAACCCCGAGGTTCACCTCGATAGGAGGAGTCCGTGCCTCCTTTATTCAAGAATGGTAAAATAAAGATGCAGCATGCAAAAAGGTTACGAAAATTTGGTGATGACTGAGTTAAATTGTGCTTGCTGATCATAAGAGCTTTCTCAGAATTACACACCACAAAATCGAGCAAAGTTCAAGAAAACACATAAACCGATGAATACAAATAAGCAAGTTGCTACTCACATTAAAGACCGACTCTCCTAACGAGCACCCTCTCATTCACTTTACCAGCGTGCTTCCTCTTTTCCCTACTACACGGATCTTAGAGATTCATATGCTACTAGTTAATCTCATCTCCACTAATCGTGAGGAATCATGGCAATCAAGAATAAAAAAGGACTTATATTCGGCTTGTAATGTATGGCTAGGCAAAGGGCATGGAAAGGATTTAAAACACGAAGCTCATAAAATAAAACGTGTCAAACATGCTTCATCTCACACCCCTAACCACTTTTCACACATCCTGCTTACTTTCACCACAAGTCTTCACCAAACCATTCCTCAGACACTCTTTTTGAGTCTACTCGTTGGGCTAATTTTTTTTCTTTCTTTTGCCCCTTGTATTTCACCTTTTCGTTTCTCTTCTCTTGATTTTGTATTATTTTTCTTACCCATTAAAATTTCTTGGGTACAAGAGAGATTTATATCTTATCTGCTTTTTTTTTTCTACAAACCAAATGACACATTATCATCAAGAACTTCATTTTCTTTGTACTCACTCAACTCACAAATAAATTCCCAATACCCCCTCTCATGAAGCACATAAGACACGAAATATGGGTTCAAAAATAACATGAGGATATACAAGAAATGATGGGCACATAGGTTTGTAATGTAATGGTTAGAAACGAAAGGCCATAGGCTCCAAATGGGTAACTAAGAAAATAATGTACGGTTAGAGATTTGGCTCAAATGTTCCAAGGATGGCCTAAGATCATTTTCTCAATTTAACCATGTTTCTCACTCTATTTCGCCTCGAATGGGATACACAAGTAGTTCTAGACTAAGCTTACAATGCATAGGAATCAAAGAAAGCAACGACCAATCGAGCAAACACTCAAAATGCAAACAAGAGAGCGATATTAATGCATGTGCTTACTCTACTCAATTGATTCATGCTAATCTATGTATTATTTGAGCAGTGTAATAAATGGGCATGTGTAACAGTTCAATCATCGGGGTCTTAAGATCCTACACTCTCTTACTCAATCATATCACCAGAAAATATTTTTTTGATTTTTTTTTTCAATGCAGCACAATATGCAGACCAAAAAGTGCGAAACGAAATGCAAGCACCCCACCCCACACTTTAAAACACAGCACTGTCCCTAGTGCGACTCTAACACACATGACCACTTGCATACCACAATAAATATTCATAACATGTTGCCCCACACTTGTCAGTTGGCATAGATTCAACCACCATACAGTCATATATGTTTATACTATCAGCACAACAATTCGGGTGCTCGGCACCCACCAGATGACATATAGGAGTAAAACAGCAAAAATCAATAATAAGCAAGAGGGTAAGAAAACTGCCCCTCGAAGAACCGCTGTGTTGTACGCCACTGACTTGGGGATCCTGTGGCGCGTGGATGGATGGAAAACTCCTCGCCCGATCGAGCTCGTGTGAGCCCGGCGCCTCGCATGTGATCAATGTCCATACGCTCTCCAATCCATAGTTGGGGTGTCTCCCAACAAGCGCATTTGTTTAACGTCGTTAGCTCGAAGAAAGGGGCGGCCTAAGCCCCCCGTTTTATCCTCTTCATGGTTCATTGGAAAGTGATGTGAGGCTTTCTCTCGCCCAGACACCTTCACTAATCTCTTTCGGCTTCTTCCACACATTAACCACCAAGCTCAGGTCATTCTCCACCAGGATCCTGCATATGCAACAAGAAGGATTACAACCTCGAATATGAGTTAAAGTTTCACCTAAAACTTTACTCTTTTCCTAGAGTACATTCAACAATTCTCCTTCCCTGCCATCAGATAAGTCACCTGGTATTACAATGGGGTACAAGTCATTCTCATTCAGATATACATATTTCAGATTATCAGGAAGAGATTTGAGTCTGACTTACTGATCTAATCTAACAGGCTTTTCTAATTCAACTTGTGAGTGATATACACTAGCCATTTGGTGAATTCTGGATTGTTGCTCATCTCTAATACCTACAGACTCAACTTTTGAGATCTTATCTTCTTTCCTAGAGTCACTCCTATCATTCAGTACATGAAACACTTTCTGCTGCTCACCATATCTCACTATTATTTCTCCCTTTTCTACATCAATCAGGGCTCTAGAAGTAGCCAAGAAAGTTCTCCCATAATAAGAGGAATTTTATGATCTTCCTCCATATCCAAGACTATGAAATCTGCAGAGTAGATGAAGTCCCCAACCTTCACAAGTACATCTTCTATAATTCCCCTAGGCTATTGAATAGATCTATCCTCCAGTTGTAGGGTCACAGAGGTTGGTGTAGGTTCTTACCCAAGTCCTAACTTCCTAAACATGGATAGTGACATTAAATTAATACTTGCTCCTAAATCACGTAAGGACTTGTCAAATTGTATGTTACCTATTTTACAAGGAATCGAGAAGGTACCTGGATCCTTGAGTTTAGGTGGGAGTTTATTCAACAACATAGCAGAACATTCCTCATTCAAGTTCACAATTTCCCCCTCTAATAATTTTCTCTTGCTACCCAACAAATCTTTCAGGCATTTAGCAATTTTGGGCATACGAGTTAAAGCTTCAAGGAAAGGCATATTAATCTCAAGTTTCTTAAAAACATTCAAAAACCTTGCATATTGATCATTACGCTTGTTTTTCTTAATAACTGAAGGAAAAGGAGGAGGTGGAGTCCAAGTTTCTGGTTCAACATCGGACTCCCTTACCTTCTTACCTGAAGCGTGCCCCTTGATCTCTACTTCCTGTTTTTCCCGCTCTACTACAGCTTGTGGTTCCTCCTGTGTTTGGCTACTACCCAACATTATGGCATTGACACTCTCCCTGGGGTTCCTTTCTGTGTTGCTCGGGAGGCTTCCTGGAGCCCTGGAATTCAATATAGCTGCTATTTGTCCAATTTGGATCTCTATGTTCTGGAACCGAGAGTCATTGTTCTGGTTCACTATCTGCTGCTCCTGCACAGATGCCTTGTGCAACTCAATCACCTCTTTTTTATCCTCCTTCATCTGTGCCATCATGGTTAGCATCATCTGCTCAAGTTTGGAGGAAGAATCTTGAGGAGGTGCATATTGGGGCTGCTGTTGATACTGTTGATTCTGGTGCCACTGTTGGAACTGCGTGTTCTGAGGCCTCTGCTGATAGCCTTGTCCTTGAGATCTTTGTTGAAATCCCTGATGACCTTGATTCTGGTTCCCCACATAGTTTGCAGTTTCTCCCTGGCGTTCTCCAATACCTTGACTGTAGTCAAGAGGATCAGGATATGAGTGTACCTGCATTGCATCCAATTTCTTTGTCACACTTTGGACAATCTGGTCCACCACCCTATCCATTGTTGATGACTCCACTACATTGACAGTCCCCTTAGTTCCTGCACCCCTTCTGTTGGACTGCCAGACTCTATTAGAAGTCATCAGGTTAAAGAGAGCCACATTGTTTTCTGGAGTCAATTGCACAAAAGACCCTTCAGCTGCTGAATCCAACTGACCTTGATTGACTTCATTCAGACTAGAATAGAAAGTCTGTAGTTGCACCCATAGTGGTTTCCCATGATGTGGACATTGCCTCATCAAATCAGAGAACCTTTCCCATGCATCCAGCAATGTCTCATCACCTTGTTGGGCAAAGGTGTTAATGTCTGCTCTTAGCTTTATTGTCTTCTTAGGTGGGAAGAATTGGTTCATGAACGCATCCACTAACCGGTCCCATGTTCTGATGCTCCCAATAGGCATTTCACGTAGCCACTTACTTGATTTATCCTTCAATGAGAAAGGAAAAAGTCGAAGGCGCACTGCATCACTTGACACACCATTATACCTGAATGTGTCACACAGCTTGAGGAACGTTGTTAAGTGTTCCAACGGATCCTCTTGTGCATTCCCATGGAATGGGTCACCTCTCACCATGTTGATAACTGATATCTTGATCTCAAATGTCGGGTTCGTGACAGATGGTGCAAAAATGCTTCCTTCAATGCCTCGGAATGATAGAGTTCCATACTCCATCAATGCCCTTTGTCTCGGTGGTTCTTCTAGAGAAAAAAGCGGATTAAAGCCAGGAGGGATTGGATGTCGCTCCCTAATTGGGTTCTCATGTCTTGGCGGGATGACCTCCCTTTGATTGTCATCCTGGTTATCTTCATTGTCTGAGTAATGACTCGAACCAGAATGATGACTTGAAGCGGAGTGATGAATCATAGCTTGCTTCCCTTGACGCTTCGCGATCCGAGCGTTTCTCTCGACCTCTGAAATATCTGTAGTTAACAAACTCGGAGAGGGGTGAGACCGCAATTGCATACACAAAATTAAATTAAATAAAAACCATGGATGTATTTTATGTCCACATCACATACCTAGGAGAAATTGCACCAACATGTCAAGATCAAGGATGGAGGAACCTTAAAATACTTCTTGGCCTCAACGTAGGTCGCTCTCCTTCAAGGATCATCCTCTCCCAAAGGAAATATACCCTCGGCATATTGCCCGACAATGGTTTTATTGGATCTAAGTCGACATCCTTCCACTCACTCAACAACGCCGACTTTTGGTGGATGCTGGACCTTTTTCTGTAAACAATGGTCAATATCGTCGCCTGAGACGTTTATCATACCTGACCATCACTCGACCAAACATTAGGTATGTTTTGCACATCTTGTGCGAACTTCTACATGCCCCATGTTGGACACACTTGGATGTTTCCTTCCATGTACTTTATTATCTTAAGAGTAGCCCAGGGCAAGAGTTTTTTTTCGACTGACAACATTCTTACATTACGAGCATATTGTGATACTAATTGGTTAGAGTATCCTGATAATAGATAAATATACCACTGGTTACGTAATGTTTCTTAGCTCGTCTCCAGTCAGTTAGTGTTCTAAGAAACAAATTGTTGTGTCTTATTCCACATCAGAGGTTGAATACAAGGTTATGACAACAACCAATCAGAAGATACTCTAGTTGTGACAATTCCTCACATACCTCCAACCTCACCAATGTACGATGCTTCTTCTCCTCTGTGACAATCCATGAAACTATACACATTATCCCTAATCCACCTTTCCATGAATAAACAAAACACATAAAGATTAATTGTCACGTTTTTCGTCAACAACTACATAGTGTAGTGTTTCACTCTCTGAAAGTTACCACCCGACATTAGCTTGCCAATATCCTCACTAAGAGGTTGGGACGCAACCACTTTCATGCGCTTCTAGGAGAGTTGGGAATTTCCAATATCCATACTCCAACTTAAGGGAGAGTATCGATGCCAATTTTGTGTTGAAATAAATCTTGATTTCAACCACTAGATTGTATCTCTATTAGTGACCCACTTCCTTATCATCGGATATTGTAATTAGTACGATATCTTTATTTGAGTTAGGAGTACAAGATTATTGTCGCGGTGGGGACACACTATTAGAGGCAAGCATTGTGGATGCAAATATATGAAAAATAACATAATAATGCCAAATGTATCCCTACCACTATGTGTAATTTTTGTGGTCAACATTCAATATAGATTTGATGGTAAAATATCGATCAACCTCACAAGGAGATACTTTTAAGCCTAGGTCAAAGGAAACTCTAAACTATAGTTTTCACTACCCTACTCTATGTACATGTTGAAAGTAGAGAATGATCGATTAAATGTAGTTTGTAGAAAAAAATACAATGACAACTTCTAGAGAGAAGAGGAGTAATACAAGGGGAAAAGAAGCATATATAATAGGTGGAGATGGAATACTATGGACTCAAAGAATGATCAAATAAGATAAAAAGGTTTTATGAAAAATTTAATTGATTTTTGGTGTTAATTTAAATTAATTGTTCACGACGTTTCTTTGGAATCTCACTTATGCTTAAATTGTCTGAAGCGAAGGCAAAGCTATGCCATGAAGCACTTGGTTTTTACCAATCATCGAAATACAAATTCTTGAAATTGGCAAACAAGTCAACCTTGCAAACCATCAGGAATGTCTATAAGAGCATCTTAACCTTATATATCGATAAAATAACATGCTTAATACTCCTACATAGACTAATGAAGTCGTTAATTCCATCATAATTGTAATTGAGCCATCCATCAAAATTACAAGACCCGCTCCATGATACACACTAAATATCCACAATTACCACGAAAGGAAGAATTAAGAGTAATTCTATCTTTAAGAAAACATTTATTCTTTTTGAAAACCGTGCAATCTCAACCTTACCAACATATTAATTTGGGTCTTTGCTAATTGAAACATGAAATCCTAATCCGCATCTCAAATAAATGTCGGATCTCAAATAAAAATGCTACATAAAATGTCCACAATCCGCATATAAGTGAGTGCATGATTTATGGTCATCAATCACAAATCACGAAGTCTCCTAATGAAATACTTGTATGAGACAACATCACCAAAACACATTTACATGAATCACAGTTTACTTAATTATCCAAGTCATGACATTTATCACCAATCATCAACAAGCAATCGCTAATTATATCAAATCAACAATAAGTTCATGCTTGCAATCGTTCACATAATGATACAGGAACGTGGTGGTAGGATGAGGTAGAACCTGTTGATAGGATATGTATGATAGTGATGATAGGATGGAGTTCCTTAGTTGTTCGTACAACACTCTCTAAGGAACCAATGGATGAAGATGGAATCGAAGATGGAGATACTTCAACTGGCCGTACAACACTCTTTGAAGAATCTAAGTAACTAGGGAGATAAACGGTTGAATGAATGACACCACACAGATCATGGAAATTCTGTGATAAGTCGAACAATCAAGCTTCAAGGATTCACACACATGAAGATTGAATTGCTTAAAGTTCTTCCCAGAAGAAAACTCGAATTTTATTTCATAAAACTTGCATAATACATGCTGAGAAGGGACTTTATTAAATATTCCAACATCATGTGACCTTCACGGGTCGAAAATTGATTACATTTGACTTTAATTAATAACTAAAGACTCTTGAGAAGCCAAAGGTTGGAAATCTGCAAAACAGCAAAAGCAACTCATTAATAATCTGAATTTAAATGCATACCTTGGCTATTCATCTTCCTTGAATTAAATGGGTGATTTGTCTTTGGAAATGGGGAACAAGTTGACTTCATTGATTCTTTGGAGTAGAGGCAAAAACATATTTGTTGAAGTCTTGAATTGTTCTTGAATGTCTTCTTATTTGCCTTAGTGATCACGTCTTCTTGGAGTTTCCCATTCTCTATGATTGTAATTAAACTCTCCACTTGTTTGTTGAACTCTTCTCGTAATGATCTAGTTCCTGATCTTGTCCTTGGTGCTAGTCGCATGCTTAGAATGTTGCTGATAGCTTGTTTCTTTGTGTTGCTGATAGCTTCTTCCTCTGGTTCAGATAAGCTAGTCTCAATGTCCTCATCATCCCCTCCCTCTTAACAAGGTTCTGACCTCAGAACTGATTCATCTACATGATAGGGAGCCAAATCAGTAATATTGAAAGTAGGAGAAATGTTTAACTCACCTAGAAGCTCAAGCTTGTAAGTGTTGGTGTTGATTTTCTCTAGCACTCTAAATGGTCCATCTCCTCTTAGTGAGAGCTTGGATTTTATTTGGTTTGGAAATCTTTCCTTCCTCATGTGTACCCATTGTAATAACCACTCCCGGTCAACGCTAGTCAAACCTGCGAAAAACAGGAAAATTTAAAAAATTTAAGACAAACACTTAATTGAACCTAAAATGACCCCGAGGGTCATACCGGACTTAAGATGACCCCGATATCAACCAAAGTGAGTTCCGGGGGACTCAGGGAAACTTTCTGATCAATTTGGGAAAAGTTGACTTTTCGCTGGAAAAGTCAACTAAGCGACGTTTTGGTCCATTCGAGGACCATTTTGGATCCAAAAAGCTTAGCCGTCGTCGCAGCGGTCTTAGTTGAGCCGTTTCCTTGTAGCCCGTCAAGTTTCATAATTTCTTGGAAAAAGTACCCGTTTGGGGCCCGAAACGTCCGATTTTCGCGAATCTGATTAGAAAATATCTAGTAGATATTTTCTCAAAAAGGTGTGGGACCCACCTTGCCACTTGTCAAACAAGTGGTGGTGTTAGGTTTTGGGGGGAAAATGAGAGGTGAGGGGCTTATAGGGGTTCGGCCAACACAAAAAGAAAAGGAAAAAAATAGAAAAAAAGAAGAGAAAGGTTTAGAGAGAGAACGAGAAGGAGAAAAAGAGAGAAAGGGGAAAAGATAGGGTTTGGGTGCCACTATTCACGTCTTCAACCCTTGGATCGTCTCAAAACTTGGAGATTCACACTCCCCTCGTCTTCCTCTACGGTAATCACCAAACCGATCTTCGTTTTGGTTAATCTCAAATGTTAGGGTTTGGTTAAAATGAGTAGTTTAGGGTTGTATTGAGGATGGGGGATCTTTGGAGACCTTTTGGGGTGAAGGGGGACGTTTTCCGGCGACCGGGAGCTCGGGAGGAGCTCCGGCCACCATAGGGGGGTGGCCGGCCACCATGTGAGGTGGCTGGCCGGAGCTAGGGCCGGCCACCACCATGGTGGGCCGGGCCCACTTGAACCCTAGGACCCACGGCCAAGGTGGGCCGGGTGGGGCCCACTTGCTCGGGTGCTCGGGTTTTGTGTTCGGGTGGTTTAGAACGTTCCCCGGACCATTTATCCATAACCGAATCAAAATTTGGATTTAAAATGCGAAAGTTGTAATTATCGGGTTTAGAAACTTTAAACGTTAATTAATTGACTCGGAAGTCGGAATTCGATTCCGTCGAGTGCCTAGGAACCCTTGAATTATTCTAAACCCGTAGAAACGAATACGGGAATTTTCGGAGCCCCGGAAGGGCGTTTCCAAAACCCGGGCAGATTCGCCATGTCGGGCGAATAGTGCCTTTACGGGTCCTTTATCGACAATGTCGAGTAATTGGGAAGTTTGGGAATGATCGACATTGTCGGGGTTACGTTTGGGCGTTAAGTTTATTGAATTTCAATTTATTCCTGCGAGTTTAAAAGTGCCTTAAAGTTGTGTTCTTTTAGATCGTGCTGCGGACCGAGGAAAAGGAAAGCTAGGCGAGTGACTGAGATCACGTCGGGGCTTATTTGGGCACTTTTGGAGAACATATACGAGGTAGGGAAAAGTAGCCGGATCTCGGCCCTGACTAGGGAAAGTTAACAGTAGAATTGCATGTGACACCGGGGTGTCGTGGGTTAAGTAGGTTTATTGAATATTAGAAAGGCATGATACGGGAACGTAGAAAATATTAGAAAAGCATGTGATACTTAGTAGTGTCGTAGGAACAGAGAACTTAGCGATATTAGAACTACTGGAGGCATATGACCATGCCCGGAGGTTGATTGTTTAATTTATGTCTTGGGTGGCCATGAGAGCCTGTACTTTACTGTTGTGTCTTGGGTGGCCATGAGAGCCCGTGTTTTATTGTTGGTGTCTTGGGTGGCCATGAGAGCCCGTACTTTACTGTTGTGTCTTGGGTGGCCATGAGAGCCCGTGTGTTATTGTTGGTGTCTTGGGTGGCCATGAGAGCCCGTGTTTTACTGTTGGAGTCTTGGGTGGCCATGAGTGCCCGTGGGGTTGTTGAGCCCGTGAGTTACTAGTGGTGTGTCTTGGGTGGCCATGAGTGCCCGTGAGGGGTTGTTGAGCCCGTGTTTTACCGTTGATGTCTTGGGTGGCCATGAGTGCCCGTAGGGTTGTTGAGCCCGTGAGTTACTATTGGTGTGTCTTGGGTGGCCGTGAGTGCCCGTAGGGGGGTTGTTGAACCCGTGTTTTACCGTTGGTGTTTTGGTGGCCGTGAGTGCCCGTGGGGTTGTTGAACCCGAGTCTTGACTGTTGAGGTGTCTTGGGTGGCCATGGGTGTCGTGGAGTGTTGAACTGGTGTTGTTGCTGTTTGTTGAGCTTTGGCTGTGATTGTGATTGTGGTTACCTGAGGTTGGGGGCCCGCTTCATGAAACGGGGGTCCACGAGCACACGCGTCTGCATGTTCAGACGGGGTAGGGGGCCTGCCCGACAACAAAGGGGTCCTGGCCGCGCGTGTGTGGTTTGGGGTTGTGAGTGTGACAGGTCGACAGCCTGATCCGACTTTGTGTCGAGGAAAATGCAACAGGTCGACCGCCTGGCCTGACTGGGATCGGTAAAGGGTGTGAGGGAGATTACTGAGCAACAGGAATGTGATCCTTTGTGATCTTGTTTGGTGTGCGATCCTTTGTGATCTTGTTTGGCATTGCGTAGTCTTTTTGTCGTGTCCTTGGAGGAGGTCGTCGATAGTTGTGTCGGGTTTACATTACAAGTCCGAGTGTTGAGTCTGTTGAGGAAGGTAACGGGTTGTGTGTCAGTTGAGTACTTGAGTTTGGGGATGGTATTCCCGGTGTTGGGTTTGGTTTTGGTGTTACCGGCATTGTCTGCTAAGTTTGCCGTAGTCAGTCTGTTATCCGTGGTGGTGAGCGAACGCTCACCCCTAGCTGCTTTTCCTACAGGTACTGATCACGGGACGGACTAGGTGAGCTCTCGAAGCTTGAGGAGCTAGGAGCGGAGTCCGGGTTTTATCTTTTGAGTCTAGTGACGGATGCCTCGCACTTTGTCCAATTGTTGGGACGTTTTTGAGTTGTAAATATTATTTTGGTTAACTATTTGGTAATTTCAAAGTATTTATTCAAAACAGGTTTCAAATGTTTTATTATTTTAAATGTTCGCGTCCCGAGTTCGGTATACTGAAATTGGGGCGTGACACCCACACCAAGTCTTCCGGTTTAAAACTGATATCTTTTCGATGCTTATCAGCTTGTTGCTTGTATTTCTCAGTCTTTTTCTCCAAATTGTCATTGACCTTATGATGAAGTTTCTTGATAAAATCAGCTCTGTTTTCTCCTTTACTAGAACTGACACCTTGAGGCAAAGATACAAGATCTAATGGAGTAATAGGGTTAAATCCATAAACAATTTCAAGATGAGAGAATTTAGTAGCAGAATGTTTGGCATGATTGTAAGCAACCTCAATAAAAGGTAAACAAGATAACCAATTCTTAAATTCTTACCCACCGTGGCTCTCAACAATGTTGAAAGAGTATGATTTACTACTTTAGTTTGGCCATCAGTTTGGGGGTGACATGTAGTTGAGAAGAGTAGCTTTGTTCCCAACTTTCTCCATAAAGTTTTCCAGAAATGGGCTAGAAATTTGGTATCACGATCTGATACAATTGTCCATGGCGATCCATGCAAACACATTACTTCTTTAAAAAAGAGATCAACAATTTGAGTAACATCATTAGTCTTGTTGCATAGAATGAAATGAGCCATTTTGGAAAATCTGTTCACTACCACAAAAATGGAGTCCTTGTGCTTGATCTTTGGCATACCTAAAACAAAATTCATAGAAATGTCTCCCCATGGTAGGTTAGGAATAGATAAAGACATATATAAATTGTCACGCTCCAAATTCAGTAGAACCGAACTCGGAACGCGAATGTTTAAGACCATAAAACATTTTCAAACCTTTAAATAAATCGCTTTAAAACCACCAATTAGTTAATCAAAATAATTATTTACAACTCAAAAGTACGTCCCAACAAGCGGACAAAATACAAGGCGTACGTCGCTAGACTCAAAAAGGAAACCCGGACTCCCGCTCCTAGCTCTTCAAGCTTCGAGAGCTCACCTAGTCCGTCCCGCGACCAGTACCTGTAGGAAAAGCAGCTAGGGGTGAGCGTTCGCTCACCACCACGGATAACATACTGACTACGGCATACTTAGCAGACAATGCCGGTAACATCAACAACAACCCGACACCAGGGACTACGATCCCCCAACTCAAGTAACCCGACTGACACACGAATCGTTACTTTCCTCAACCAACTCAACACTCGGAAACGTAACGTAGACCCGACACAACGATTACGACTTCCTCCAAAGACACGAAATGTCACGCCCCAAATCCGGTTTTGACCGGATTCGAGACGCGACTCGGGTTAAAATAAATTAAGTAATAAACGATTGATAAAATACTCGAATCTCATAAAAACTTCATCAAAAACGATATAAGTAAACGTTCGAAATCCTCAATGAGTCACAACTCGATGTACAAAGTAAGATATAAAATGCTTAACAGGAAAGAACAACACAAGTCCAAAACGAATCCCAAAATGAACTGAAGCTCCCAAGCCTCGCCCACTCTAGACATCTGGTACTCCTGTAAAACAGTAAGAGAAACAAAGGGGATGATCTTACGCTCAGTAGGAAAAATCTCAATAACTCCACCTTTAGATCAATACTTAAACTGTTCAAACGGATAAACAAATGGCATAATAATACGATTAACAATGTAGTACTACTGAATAAAATATATAATCATAGCAATATCGCACTCTTAAAGATAACCGTAGCTTAAACGAGTGCATAAAAAGTTCCATAACGAAAAGATAAGAGTAAAATGGGAGTAATTAATATCATGTCAACCACTTGCTCTCTCAAGCCTCCAATCCATGGATAGATTCTGGGATCACCTCGGTTCCCATAATTCCGATCCACCAGAGTACCCATGTCATATCAGATTTTCCCTCGGTCCAGAGGACGCACATGCGTTGGGGCACCGGAAACAATCCCAAATGGGCGCTTATCATCGGGATTCCCAGAAATGCCTCCAAAGGACCATATATCATAGGGAACCAAGGTAGTGCTCCACTGGGACGCACGTCCTTGGGTGAAACCTTAGTAACCATCTCTCAAGAAGTAATCCAATTAGTATCTCGCAGGATCTGCTCATAATCAATCTGCCAATAATCAATAAATATCCCGCAATATCCAGTAATCAATGCCCTCAGGCTCTAATACTCAACCAATATCTCACTATATCTATCAACCTCCACCTTTACCACGGCATTACCCCCCCCCCCCCCCCCGGTGTAGTACCGAACCAAACAAGCATTTCAAACAAGAATAAGAATAAAGGAAACACACCATAACTTGGTCACCAATCAACGCTCATCGAATCACACTTTCATCACAACAAAGACATCCAATACACTCCACACTTACCGTATACTTACCTGTCATGAACCAGCGGTACATCGATCACCTGATTGTACCCCGTGGCACAACCAGTCATACTCGATCATCCGTTCAATCAACAATTATATCAACACAAACACTCAATCAACCAAGTACGCAATCAACCAATCAATCATCATGTGAACGATCAATTAAGTATTCAATCATACAAGCTAATCTAGTTTCATTAGACTCCTCTTAACAGTAACAAAAGTCCCCAAAACCCTTCCAAAAGTTCAACTCCAAAACGAACTCAAAACGGTGGAAGAACCTTCAAAAACCCCCAGAACTGGTCAGTCACGGACACTGTCACGGAGCCGTGACACCGACCCTCACGGAAGACGTCACGGAGCCGTGACGTGTGCCGTCACGGTCTCCTTCACGGAGCCGTGACGTCGCCCGTCACGGGATCCGTCACGTATCCGTGACGCTCCAGGGCAGTTCCGCCCTTCTTCAACCTCCAACTCCTTTTATCCGAAAATCCACAACCAAACTCCATTTTTAACCATTTCCAGCTCCCAAAACAATCAAATACCTCCAAAACTCCTGTACCCATGGTAGGAATCAACAAATAAACAAGTTTCCAAGGATTCTCCAAATCACAATCAAATCAAAATCTCCAAAAGTTCATCCAAAGTCACCCAACAACAACACCCTCAAATGGGTTCATCAAAGCTTCAACAAGAGCACAAACCAAACCTCCTACTTCACTACTTCTTCTCCAAATAACCAATACAAAGCTAGTTTATCAACAACAAGCCAAAACCCACAAAACCCAAGAAATGAGAGTAGATGAAATGGAGAGTTGTGAGCATCCATACCTCTAGGAGAATGAGTTGATGAAGATGAAGGTATTTTGGAGAGGATTTGGGTAGAGATTGATACAAAAGGTCTCTCTTTTCTCTTGCTTTCTCTTCAAGACACCATGGAAGCTAGGGGTGTCCAAAATTGGCCCGGAACCCAATCCACCCGGTCAATCCGGCTCACCCGGCCCCAGTGGGTTTGTCCCCATGGGTTACGGGGACGGGCCCGGGTTCAGAAATAACAAACCCGGAGTGAGCGGTCCGGGTTGCGAATTCGTTACATGCTTTCCTACATAACCCGGACCACCCGGATATGATACAAGTTCAGTGCCTAAAGCTACACTCTTACAATTTTAATTACTTTTACGTATAAAGATGAAGATGAATTGTTTGAGATTTTGAAGATGATTACCAATTTTGTAATAGAACATGTCATAGTTTTGTGTTGGGTTGAACTCATCTTTTGTAATCATAATCTGTTTTGAGTCAACTTGAACTTCTTGTTTGACGTTTTTAATCCTTGAACCTTTGATAAAATTTTAATAGGGTAGAGAGTTTTTTCATAATAAAGAAGTGACCAAATTGAGAGCTTATAAGCACTCTTTGATGACTTTTTAAGGGTTTTTGGATAATGAAAAAATATTTGAAAGTATACGTGCTACTACTTACGGTTAATGTGATCAATTGTTACCAAATTCGGATGGGTTGGTCCAACCCGGTGAACCGGCCCATAATCCGGACGGGCGGGTTCAAAGGTGTATTTTTGGGCCTGGGGCCGGGAGCGGGTTAAATTTTTTGAACCCGGTCACTACGGGTCGGTTCAAAAAATTAGCCACGAGGCGGGGACCCGGCCCATGGACACCCCTAATGGAAGCTCCAAGCTCTCCCTCATCTCTCAATTTTCGGCTGCCACTAGAGAAATAAGCTGAATTTGTGTCATCTAATGCCTTAAAAAGACCTAGAGGTGAAAAAGACCAAAAACTCTTTAGTTCTTATCTCTTTTATGGACAACTAGTGAGGGTAGAGATATCATTTGAGCCTTTTTCCTATCCTCCAAGCAATTAGTGACACTTGGAATTGTGGGGACCACTCTCTTCCATTTAAAATCCAGCAGTCCAAGTTAAATGTATTTACTCGATAAAAAAAACTCGGTTTTGACCAAATTTGACTTCCTTCGATATTATACTCAAATGAATGGAAACGGCCCAATTAAGCCGACCGTGATGATGGCTAATCTTTTTGGGCCCCGGAAAAGCCCCGAGTGACTTCCTGAGTCCTCAGTTGACTTTTCCGGCAGAAAGTCAAACTTGTCTTAAAAGTCACCGGTTCGACCGGGATCGACTGGGAGCGGTTCTTACACGAAAGACAACCACGCAACACCCAAGATCACACAGGATCTCACACCAGACAAGATCACAAAGGATCGCACTCCAGCTGCTCAGTGCCGGTTGCTAACCGGCTAGGCTCGAGCCTGCCCCACGCAACTTTACCGATCCCTGTCAGGCCAGGCGGTCGACCTGTTAGTGATATGTACAGCACTACTTTTCCGATAGCTAGTCGGAAGGGGAGCTGCCCTTCGTCGCCAAAGAATGCTCAACCTTACCGATCCCTATCGGAAGGCTAGCCCAAGAATGCTCAACTTTACCGATCCCTGTCGGAAAGCCAACCAACCTCCACGCAACTTCCCCCGATCTCTGTCGGGCCCCCAACCTCAGGCAATCACAATCACAAACAAAGTTCAACAACCAGCAACAACACAGGTTCAACACTCCACATGCACTCATGGCCACCCAAGACACCAACAGTAAAACACGGGTTCAACAACCCCACGGGCACTCATGAACACCCAAGACACACCTACAGCAAAATACGGGTTTAACAACCCCACGGGTACTCATGGCCACCCAAGACACACCAACAGTAAAATACGGGTTTAACAACCCCGCGGGCTCTCATGGCCACCCAAGACACACCAACAGTAAAACACGGGCTCTCATGGCCACCCAAGACACAAACAGTAAAGTACGGGCTCTCATGGCCACCCAAGACACAACCAGTAAAGCACGGGCTCTCATGGCCACCCAAGACACGAACTAAACAATCAACCTCCGGGCATAACCAAATGCCTCCTGTAATTCTAATATCGATAAGTTCACTGCTCCTACGACACTACTAAGTGTCACATGCAATTCTGTTGTTCGATACGTTCCCGTATCATACGACACCACCCGGTGTCGCCTGACTTCCTATTATTCGATAAACTTAACCCACGACACCCCGGTGTCACATGCATTTCTACTGTTAACTTTCCCTAATCAGGGCCGAGATCCAGCTACTTTTCCCTACCTCGTATGTCTTCCCCAAAAGCTCACAATCAAGCTCCGGCGTGATCACGATCACTCGCCTAGCTTTCCCTTTCCACTGTCGGCGGCACGATCTAATAAGAATACAATTTAGAACACTTTTAAGCTTGCAGGCATAAACTTAATTTTAACATACTTGACGCCCAAAAGTAACCCCGACAATGTCGATCACTCCCAAACTTCCCAATTACTCGACATTGTCGATAATGGACCCGGAAAGGCCCGATTCGCCCGACATGGCGAATCTGCCCGGGTTTTGAAAACGTCCTTCCGGGGCTCTAAAAATTCCCGTTTTCGTTTCTACGGTCTTAGAATAATTCAAGGGTTCATATGCACTCTACGGAATCAATTTCCGACTTCCGAGTAATTTAATTCGCGTTTAAAGTTTCTAAACCCGTCAATTACAATTTTTACAATTTAATTCCAAATTTCGATCCGGGTGTGGATTAACTACTTGGGGAACGTCCTAAACCACCCGAACACGAAACCCGAATACCCAAGCAAGTGGGCCCCACCCGGCCACCCTTGGCCGTGGGTGGCTAGGGTCGGTCCACCATGGTGGTGGCCGGTCCTAGATTCGGCCAGCCACCCCATGTCCGGCCAGCCACCGTGCACGGTGGCCGGAGCTCCCCCCGAGCCTCCGGTCATCGGAAAACGATCATCCTTTCGCTCCAAAACACCTCCAACGAACCCCACACCTCAACTCAACCATAAACCACTAGTTTCAAACCAAACCCTAACTTTCAAACTGAACAAAACGAAAATCGGTTAGATGCTCACCGTAGAGAATGACGGTGCGAGCTTGATTCTTCTATCTTTGAGACGATCCAACAGTTTGATGATCGAGAAATGGAAAAACTCTAGAACTTCTCTTCTCTTTTCTCTCCTCCTTCTCTCTTCTTTCTCTTTCTAAAAACTCCTCTTTTTTTCCCTTTTTTTGAATGTTGGCCGAACACCCCCCCCCCCCTTTAGGTAGTCTTCTTGTTTTGTCCTAAAAACCTAATACCACCACATATTTGACATGTGGCAAGTGGGTCCCACACCTTTTTGATAAATACCTTCTAGATATTTTCCAATCAGATTCGCGAAATTCAGCCGTTTCGGGCCCCGAACGGGCACTTTTTCCAAGAAATTACGAAACTTGACGGGCTACAAGGAAACGGCTCAACTAAGATCGCTGCGACGACGGCTAATCTTTTTGGATCGAAAACGGGCCTCGAACGGACCAAAATGTCGCTCGGTTGACTTTTCCAGCGAAAAGTCAACATTTCCCAAATTGGTCAAAAAGTTGCCCTGAGTCCCCCGGAACTCACTTTGGTCGATATCAGGGTCAACTTAAGTCCGGTATGACCCTCGGGGTCAAATTTAGGTTCATTTAAGTGTCTGTCTAAATTTTTTAAATTTTCCTGTATTTCGCCGATTTGACTGGCGTTGACCGGGAGTGGTTCTTACATAAATCGTTAGGATGTGACCTGAATTTTTCCTATAAGCAAGTGATGCATTTAGCACAGAACCTCTCCACATCTCTCTTTAAGTGCGGCCAAAAGAAATGATCCATAAGCACAATTAGAATTTTGTCTCGACCAAAGTGTCCCATAAGCCCTCTTCCATGTGCTTCTCTGATCAGCAAATCTCTCATGGAACCTTGTGGTGTGCATAGCCTTCTATCCTTGAATAAGAATCCATCTTGTTGATAAAATGATCCATACGCAGCCTTGCTTGTCTCCTTGAAAGCTTCTTTGAAATCTGGATCAGTTTCATATAAACTCTTGATATGCTCAAATCCCATGTGCAAATTAGAGCATGTCTCATTGATAATGCATATGCTACGACGTTTTCCTTTCCTTTCTTGTACCTGATCACATATGAAAAAGTCTCTATAAACTCAAGCCACTTCGCATGTCTTTTCTTAAGAGTGGTATGTCCTCTTAGATGCTTAAGGGTCTCGTGATCTGTATGAATAACAAATTCTCTGGATAACAAGTAATGTTGCCAAGTTTCCAGAGATCTTACCAAAGCATAAAGCTCTTTGTCATAGGTAGGATAATTAAGGGCAGCTCCATTGAGTTTCTCACTAAAGTATGCTATTGGTTTTCCCCCTTGAGTTAGGACAATGCCTATATCTGTACCTGAAGCATCACATTCAATTTCAAATGTGTAATCAAAATTAGGTAATACAAAAACAAGTGCATGTGTAAGGCTATCTTTGAGAATTTGGAATGCTTCCTCTTGTGCTTGACCCCAATTAAACTCCACATTCTATTTAATCACCACGGTCAAAGGGGCAAAAATGGTGCTAAAATCCTTCACAAATCTTCTATAGAAGCTAGCCAATCCATGGAAGCTTCTAACATTTCCAATGGTTGTTGGTGTAGGCCAATCTTGAATGACTTTCATTTTCTCCTCATTAACCTTTAATCCCTGCGAGCTTACAACAAATCCTAAAAACACAACTTGATCAGTACAAAATGTGCATTTCTTAAGATTCGCATAGAGATTTTCAGCTCGTAGTGTCTCTAGAACCTGTTCGATGTGGTTTAAATGATCAGCAAGGTTACTGATGTATGCTCTTAAGACATGATTCATAAGCCTCATGAATGTACTTGGAGCGTTTGTGAGTCCAAATGGCATGACCAGCCACTCATATAACCCTTGCTTAGTTTTAAACGCTGTTTTCCATTCATTTCCTTCCTTCATTCTTACTTGATGGTATCCACTCCTTAAATATATCTTAGAGAATATTGTAGCTCCATTTAGCTCGTCTAACATATCATCAAGCCTCGAAATTTGATGCCTATACTTGACAGTGATATTGTTAATGGCTGGACAATCAACACACATCCTCCATGTTCCATATTTCTTAGGCACTATAAGGACAGGTACTGCACATGGGCTAAGACTCTCGCGGATATAACCTTTTGACAAGAGATCTTGAACTTGCTTTTCTAGCTCTTGAGCCTCTTTGGAATTAACTCTATAAGGTGGTCTGTTTGGCAATGGTACACCCGGAACAAGATCAGTTTGATGCTCAATTCCTCTTATTGGTGGCAGACCTTGTGGTATCTCCTCGGGAAACACCTCTTTAAATTTTTCTAGTAGTTCAAGCATCTCGGGAGATAATTCATGCTCTTTTTGACCTGAAAACAAACCTTCCTTAAAGATCATTAGTAGCACCTTATTTGGTGAATCAAGAGATTTTAAAATAGTAGAAGGTGTAATATAAAGGTTGGTTTTGTCTAACTTAGCTCATTTGCTCATAGATATTTGCATTTCATGCACTTCTTGTGGATTAAGAGGAGCCAAAGTGTGCTTCTTGTTGTTGTGAGTGAAAGAGTAGTAGTTGGTCCTTCCATTGTCTAGAGTTTCTTTATCAAACTGCCATGGCCGTCCTAGAAGGAGGTGACCAGCTTGCATAGGAACCACATCACACACAACTTGATCTGCATATTTTCCTATATTGAAAGGTACAATGACTTGTTTGGAGATCTTGAGCTCGGAGGCATCATTGAGCCATTTCAGCCAATATGGTCGAGGGTGCTTTGTTCTTCGGAGACCTAGCTTATCAACCAAATACTTGCTGGCCATGTTAGTACATGAACCACCATTAATAATCAAGCTACATACCTTAGAGTTTATGTAGCATCGAGAGTGAAAGATGTTTTCTCGTTGAATAGTCTCGGGATCAAAGAGTGAGCTAAGAGCTCTCCTTGTGACTAGTAGCTCTTCGGATTCTACCCTTTCTTCTTCCTCATCTTGAGACTTGTATTCTCCATTAGCTTTGAGGATCATCACTCGCTGGTTTGGACATTCTCGTGCATATGGTCCTTTTCCCTGACATTTAAATAAGCAATGTCACGAGTTCTTTGAATTAAATCCATACCTTGCTCCGGTTTGGTTCCTTTTGATGATTCTGGTTGCTTTCCTTTGAACCTCTGGTGCATCTCATCGAACTTTCCTTTTTCTAGCGCTTTTTGGTGGTTGTGATGCCCAAGAATTTTTGTTTCGATTAGTAGAAGTTGTCTTCCTCTTAATATGTTGTTCAGCTTGAGTAGAAAGGTGCAACAATTCTTCCAAGTCATGGTAGTTTTGTCTCTCCACCTTTTTAGCAATTCTATCATGAAGACCATCTAGAAATTGAGCCATTAGAGACTCCTCTGAGTCTTCAGATTCTAATATGTTTCGAAGTGTCTTAAACTCATCAAAATATTCTTCCATTGATTTATTCCCTTGAGAGAGCTTTCTGAATTTTTGTTGTAGGCTTCGGTAATAATAGGTTGGAACATATCTCTTCCTCATGATGAATCTCATGTCCTCCCAAGTTGTAATCTGAACATGCCTTAGTGCATATGCCTCCTTCTCTCGGATACATCTCTGTCCCACCAAGCCAAAGCACCTTCGGTAAGTTGGGAAGCAGCTAAGGACACTTTCCTTTGTTCCGAGTAATTGTAATATTCAAATATATACTCCATACGCCTCTCCCAATCAAGGTAAGCATCTGGATTAACCTTCCCATGAAGGTTGGGGCATTAAGCTTGACATCTCGGTTTCCATGCCTAACATCTTCTTCTCGGCCTCGACCATAGTTGTATTGTCTCCTTGGCCTTGGGTTTTAATCAAAATATGGTTGGCCATCATCATCTTCACAATCCGGTTCATCTTCATTTTGATTCACTCTTTGAGCATTTACATTTCGAATGGGATTTCTACGGGCCGGTGGTGGCTGTTCAATTCTTGTCATTCGATTTCCAAGGTCTTGGAGTTGAGTTTGAATGGAAGCAAGAATCTGAACTACGTTTGCATCCCCTTGTTCTTCCATAGTCCTAAAATTTGATGTTTCTCACAAACAAACAAATCAAGTGCAAAGGAAGTCGAAGAGGAAATAAAACGAAATTGATGAGACAACAAGCTAAAAAAACAAATCTAAACATATTTGAGTTTTGTTCAATTTTTTTTTTATGAAAGTAAAACATCAGCAAATGTTAAAATTGAAATTAATAAAAAAAAAAAAGGATACATAAAACCTGATTTGGAGCGTTTAGCTCTGATACCAGATGATACAGGAACGTGGTGGTAGGATGAGGTGGAACCTACAGATAGGATATGTATGATAGTGATGATAGTGATGATAGGATGAAGTTCCTTAGCTGGTCGTACAACACTCTCTAAGGAACCAATAGATGAAGATGGAATCGAAGATGGAGATACTTCAACTGGCTGTACAACACTCTTTGAAGAATCTGAGTAACTAGGGAGATAAATAGTGGAATGAATGACGCCACACAGATTATGGAAAGTCTGTGATAAGTCAAACAATCAAGCTTCAAGGATTCACACACATGAAGATTGAATTGCTTAAAGTTCTTCCCAGAAGAAAACTCAAATTTTATTTCATAAAACTTGCATAATACATGCCGAGAAGGGACTTTATTAAATAGTCCAGCAGCAAGTGACCTTCAAGGGTCGAAAATTGATTACATTTGACTCTAGTTAATAACTAAAGACTCTTAAGAAGCCAAAGGTTGGAAATCTGCAAAACAGCAAAAGCAACTTATTAATAATCTGAATTTAAATGCATACCTTGGCTATTCATCTTCCTTGAATTAAATGGGTGATTTGTCTTTGGAAATGATGAACAAGTTGACTTCATTAATTCTTTGGAGTAGAGGCAAAAACATATTCGTTGAAGTCTTGAATTGTTCTTGAATGTCTTCTTATTTGCCTTAGTGATCACGTCTTCTTGGAGTTTCCCATGCTCTATGATTGTAATTAAACTCTCCACTTGTTTGTTGAATTCTTCTCGTAATGATCTAGTTCATGATCTTGTCCTTGGTGCTAGTCGTATGCTTGGAATGTTGCTGATAGCTTGTTTCTTGGTGTTGCTGATAGCTTCTTCCCCGGGTTCGGATAAGCTAGTCTCAATGTCCTCATCACATAACCCCTAAGTATCAATTAAACACCAAATTAATCACTAGTTGATCTTGAAATACTCATACATGGTATTCAACGAAATTGGATTAATATCAATTATGAACCCATGAAAACCGATTGACAATTAAGTCATGATTCAACCAACTGAAGTTTAGACAAAAGTAATAGCACTAAATACAACCAGCAACTTCAAGAGTCGTTCATTAAATCATCTTAATTTGGAAAAGTCCTAACATCTGTAATCATGAACTTAAGCTAGTGAAAATTACACATAACCACACCTAACTTGACATATTTTTTACTTTACCCTACCTAACTAAAAAATGCTCGTTTGCCAATGCACAGAGTTATTTACTTTTCACTTTACTCTTTTCCACCCATTTTGACAGAAAATGATTGTGTGAAGCACCTAATGTTACCTTTTTAAAAAATTACCCAACCGTCAATTTGTGTCTTAAAACCCTAATTCCCCTTTTTCGCTTTCTTTTATTTCCTTTGTTCCCTATCAAATCTCTGAGCCTCATTCACGCCTCAACTGGATGGAGAGCTCGGTGAGTCCACAACACCGTATCGAATAACACACCAATCAACAAAAGATCGGTTCCCTTCTACCACCACCAATGACTAAGCCACATAGTCCCCAAGGGGACATGTACACCCCTCAATTTTTTTGAAAATTTATTAATTAATTTTTGAAAATTTCTATAAAAACCCCTAAGTTTCTTCTCCACCTCGACTTAATTTTCCAGATATGGGGTAGAGATTCAACGTGTTGGAGACTCGAGTGGGATAGGGAGGCAACTTGGCCAGAGCTCAAAACTGAGGGATTCCTTCACGCCTCCACCTCTCTCTCATGTGCTTCTCTTCTCTCCAGATTTGTCTTTTTTTTAGATATTGGATGTGAAATTGTAGGGTTCATGTTTAGTCCTTTGAAAGGTTGAGGTTCGTGGGCAAAGTTTTATTTGGTAGTAAGGTTTAGGTGAGAAGTTAGGGTTTCATGGAAGGATTAACATGGTGGTTTTCACTTTTTTTTTACTACGAGAATTTAAATTAGTTTGGAACTATTATGTGTAAATGTAGATATTAAACCCTTTTTTTACTTTTGAGAGCTGACGCTTACAGTTTGAGAGACAAAAATGTATTGGATCAACATCAATTGAAGTATTTTAAGATTTTCATCAATTGAAGTTTAATAATGCTCGATGGTAATTTACACGTTGTTGGTTTTGTTTTTCGATGGTTTCTGACAACGTATATCGGGAACCGTCACGGAGAAGAATAGTCTTGGGAATTCCTCTCCGCTATTGAACCGATTATCGACGCGTGTCCTAGCGATAGTATGGATAAGGGCCAGTTCCGAATGATGTTCTTGTTGTAGTAAATATATGATCAACCATAAATATATGTAACTACCCTCAACTTTAGGGGTGGGCATCGGCCGGTGACCTGCCTTTTCACCCTTATCCGGTAACCAGACCGCGACTATTGGTTTACTAAGATCTATAACCGTCATTGTCCCTATAATCGTCGATTATTTGAGAATGTAGCCGGTAACAAGACCGATCGGTTATGGTTTGTACCTAATCTACCAGACCCATTAGGCTTTTTTAGTTTCTTTGTATGATAATTATTATTTTCTCATTTACAAATGATAAGACTATTTAATTGATTTGTTTAATTATTCGATGTTTATCATTTCCGAAATACAATTTTTTTAACAAAAAAATAAGAGATGAACTAGAAGGAATAATAGAGAGAGAATTTGAAACAAAATAGAGAGAGAAGAGATTGGTGGAAGGGGAGAGAACGGCTAAGTTAGGTCATGATGTGTGTTGTGAGTTAATGTTAGGGTAATAAATTTTATAAAGGGGGAGAAGGAAAATTAGAGTTACATAAAATGTTTGGGCCGACTGAAAGTGATAGGGCTTAAGGGTTGGACTATAAAATAGTATATTAACAATATGGGTTTATATAAATTAATGAGATACATGGAAAGCCCATTAAAAAAACAGAGTATTATGTAAATGATCAGTCGGCCATTTTTTCCTGTTTGGAGGATAAAAAACTGTACCCAACCCGAAATACCGTCGGATTGGTACTTTTTTAATTGTAACCGTCGTCAGTAACACCGGTTTCGGTGATTCCGATAATAGAGACAATCGATTTTCGATAACAACTGGACATTTGTACAACTCTACTCAACTTGACCACTTCTGAGATATTTATCTAGAACAATAAAAATTGAATTACTACTCGTTAAACTTTTCCAAATATCACTATTTGATTCAAATCAATAAATGTATTATAAAAAAAATTTGTTTTTCAAATGTCATCAATTTTCAAAAATTCAAAACATATTTTTTTTATTCACCCTTTCTTCTTGTACAGTAAATTAGCATACTATACAACAACTTTGATAAATGCGACATTTTAAGTATTTAATTTTCCCATAAACCGAACATGAAAAGTCACACTAAACTCCTTTGTTTACTAATTTTCCCTTTAAATTAGACACAAGGTTGTTCATGATCGGTTAATCGACCATGACGTCGACATTACTAAACCGAACCAGAATAGGAGGTTACTGATTTCTCAACATCGGCATCAATAAGTTATACGAATCTAATTTCTAACCAATAAGATTCTTGCTCGGTTATCGGTTTTGATTGAACCGATCAAGAATTTCAGATCAGGACGAGAATGGAAAGAGAGCACGAGGAGTTGAACGACGAGGAAAACTCAAGCAAGCAAATGTGAGAAACAAGAAAAGAAAATAGGTGTGGCTGTCGATCTACACAGAATACGAGAGGAGAGATTTGTTGCTCCGTTAAGGTTTAGTTGAAGGCTAGAATAGGTATAGATAATGGGCTCAATGAGACGGGTATAACAATGGGCCGATTTTATTTTTTAAACAATTTCGACCTGGGCCTTATTTACTATTGGACTTCAATAAATAAATAGTGAAATGAGGCCTAAACTTCATTGGATCAGTTTTGTCGATTAACCATCGGTTTTTTTTGAAATAAAAGTCGAATTGCTACGTTGCATTCCCCGGTTCTACTGTTAATTCATCGGAGTTGTCCCGTCATTCACCCGTTCTGGTGATTTTTAAGCACTCCTAATTCGACATATGTACCTACGTTGAGACAAGCACAAAACAATAGAAGACAGTAAAAAGTAAAAATTAAGCCAGTGTGTATTGAATATAATAAATACATTTTAGACTTATTATATTATATTTTAATTCTTTTTCTGAGGGGTGTGTCATATTTTAAAGATCTGGACCCAATTGTGAAAGGATTTGTATTTTTATGTTGATAATTTCGAATAATTATGTGTAAATATCATAATTATGTGTAATTATCTCATAAATATACAGAGCAAAAGCATAAATAATCACAAAAAACAACTGGCTTTTACGTCACCGCCGCCATCCCTGCCACCGCTAAGGTCCGTCCTCCTCCCTGGCCTCCACCATCGTCTCTGAATTCGTCGGGTCTCTGAAGTCGTTTCAGCCGCCGCCTCAGAAGTCCCCGCCGCCGTCCCTACAACCGCCACGCCCTCCTCCCTGGCCTCCACCACCGCACCCTCTTCCCACAGGCTTCAAGGACGATTGTTGGAAGGGATCTCTGAGTCAAGTAAGTCCTTCCTTCAATATTGATGATCACGGGTTCAGTTTTATAGTAGAAGAACAACATCACCTTTGGGTGACCCACCGGTATCCATGCCCTACCTTGAGCAGTGCAGATCAGTAATTTTTAATTTATACTTTACTGATGCAGTCCTGGCCTATGGATTGGGCTAAGACTTCTAGTCCCTTCTACATGCCTTTATGGCGGCCGTCGAGTTATATGAATAAAAAGAACGATGAACTTTATGTTCGATGTATGTTCTAATCTAGTAGTCAGAGAGCCCGTTCTTTGATGAACATCTTTGTTCAGATCTAATATGAATAAAATTTGCACCTTTTAGTAAAAAAAATCCCATCAAAATGCAATAATTAAATTGAACAATATCATATTATCATTCGGATGCCCAAGTACTTGATATGGTTAAATCTGAGCTCATGTCCACATCCCCCGTAAAGGCCCTCATCATGGATATGTGTACTATTTATCTCAACTCGAGGATATCAAACTCAAATTTGTAAATAGAGTTGACTAAAATATCTTATCGGTTAGCCAAAAAAGATCGATCTATATCCATTCTTCAGTGGTCTGGATTTAAACCTACATGATGCATTCCAATGTATTCTTCTTTCAGACCGAATAAAACCAAGGTTGTAAATAACGTTAGGCGCTAGTCGGGCGGTCAAGGGTCCTAGACGCTAGGCGGGGATTAGTCGGAGATTAATCGGGGATTAATAGGATTATTATTTTATTATTGTTTAATTTTTTATTTAATATATATGACATATATGTGAAATAATAAGGTATGAAGTATACTATACAACATCAATTTCTTTTTGTGACATTCAACATTAATTTAATATAAATATCTTTATAATAAATTAATTTAATCTTCCAATAAATATGGTCATAGGACATAAATCCCCAGCACTACTATCACAGTATTTATATCATGTTGATAATGATGATATAATCTGGATTTTATTAGGACTAAAATCTTGATTTTTCAATGATTACAGCTTGCTAAAAAGAAGCTCTCCGATTAATCTCTTGAGGTTCTTCTCCTACCCCTTTTAGGGTTCCAACCGTCGCCGCCGCCGCCGTCTGGTGCACTGCCCACCTCCGTTCCCCACCCACTGGTTCTGCCCCTTCTACGCGCCGTTGCTCTCCCCCTCCTTCAACACTATGGTGTTTCCGTTTCAACGATGCCATCGTAATGGATATCCCACCCGGATTCCATGGCCGCCGTCCCAACTCTCTCATGATCGTCTATTTGAGGCTGGTCAGCCGCGCCCCCCCATGTCCGATCACACCAATCCCATTCTGGTTATGCATAACCGGGGTTGGTCCATGCACGATGTGCACCACGACCCGACATGGGTGCACCAGGCTCCATGGCACCGTCCCACACTGCCGCCCGTCCGACCCTGGGCAATCAACCCCGGCAATCAACGCCCCTCCCGGAATGGGATCAGCCAATCCGACGGCAGGGAACTCGTTTTCAGGGCCTGGGCCCCGTCCCACCACCGGAGTGCAACGTGAATCTGGATTACCGTTGGGACCCGGTGCACTATCTTTCCTGGTCGTCGGCCTATCAACCAAGATACGATCAATCGAGGACTGGGACACAGCCTGGTAGGGCTCCCCACTATTCGGGTCCTGAAAACCCTAGGAGGGTCGGGACCAGTAGAAGTCGGGCCCACCAGGAGGATCGGGGTACTACCGTGAGGGTGCTGCACCCGGCTCCGATAATAACTAAACATCAAGGAAAGGTTACCACAAGCCCTCAGTCTCGGGTGAAGATCGGGGCCAAGTGGAAGATGCCTGACCCGCGGCTGGGGGATCTGATGAACTGCACTTTGGCTCGACGGGGGATTTTGCGCTTCACCACAGCTGTCGGACCAAGACCCAGGGTGATCAAGACGGGTCACAAACCGGAGACCTCACAGATGCCAACCTCCAATGCCCAAGCACAGGAACGGGAAATTAGCCCGGGGGTCTGCAACCCCCCGGGGGAGGAATGATCCCCTAGAGCGGGGGTGGGAAGGACTGCCAGGGACCTATACCCACAGACCCGGGACGTCTACAATCGAGAAGTCTCGGGGAATCCGCAACAAAGGCCTTCTCCTCTTTCAGTTTAATTGCTTTAGGTCGAATAAGAATTTGGTTAGGTAATTTCTATTTCATTAGTTTGGTATTTTTTGAAACAGTGGATCGAGGAACTCTTGAGTTTGGATCTGCGAAACAAAGCAGACTATTTATATGGAACCATGTGCGCCCGATGGGCCACGGCCAATTGGGACAACAACTGGTATCCGGGACTGTTAGGTCCTACATTGTAAGCACGGTGATATTATAAGGGAAAATTTCAATTTAATACCCTGACAAACATTTATTTGTAATATAATACCCTAGCTTGTTTTTTTTGCAATTTAATACCCTGGCAAACATTTATTTTCACTTTCATACCCAACCGTTAACTTTTCATCCAAAATGGATGAAAAGTCCAAAATACCCCTTGAGACCAATCATATTTTCAAAACCTACCACAAAAAATCAGATTTTTTATATATTTCAAAAAACTATATTTTGTTTCAAAAAATATTTTAAAAATCAGTTTTTGTATATTTCAAAAATCATATTTTTATACAATTTAAAAAATCAGATTTATTTCAAAAAAATATTTAAAAAATAAGTTTTTATATATTAAAAAAATATTTTTATATGTTTTTTTTTAAAATATTTTATTTCAAAAAAATATTTAAAAAAATAAGTTTTATATATTTAAAAAATAAATTTTTATATATTTCATAATAATATTTTTATATAATTTTTAAAAAAACAGATTTATTTCAAAATAAAAATAAAAATCAGTTTTTTATATTACAGGAATCAGATTTTTTATATATTTAAAAAATATATATATTTTATTTCAAAAAATATTTTAAAAAAAATCAGTTTTTTATATGTTTCAAAAATCATATTTTATGTAATTCAAAAAATCAGATTTATTTAAAAAAAATTTAAAATCAGTTTTTTATATATTACAAAAAACATATTTTTATATATTTCAAAAAATTATATTTTATTTCAAAAAATATTTTTTAAACAATCAGTTTTTATATATTTAAAAAATCAAAGATTGAAGGGTGATTTTGGTATTTTTTTTTTGAAAAAAAAAGGTCATGTGCAAAGCACATGACTACTTTCCATCTATTTTGGATGGAAAGTTAACGGTTGGGTATGAAAGTGAAAATAAATGTTTGCCAGAGTATTAAAATGCAAAAAAAAAACAAGATAGGGTATTATACTGTAAATAAATGTTTGCCAGGGTGTTAAATTGAAATTTTCCCATGTTATAATACTACTTCTTTCCCGTTTCAAAAAAAAAATCTGGATTTTATTATTTATATTACCGTTAAAGCACAAAAAGTGACGTTTGGAATACCAAGTCATTAATTAATGAAATAGAGTTGATCCAAACTAATATTTAGTAGCGTGGGTTTCGTACGAGGGAAGAGGATAAGCAACTTTTAGAATTCTATGCAATTTTTCTTAATTTACTTGACCGATTAATCGGATTTGGGCCTATTAATCGGCACCCATCCGATTAATCGGCCCAAAACCGACCTTGTAGCAAATTTTCAGGCGCCAGTACCCATTTTAGCGCCTAGGCGCCCCGAGGCGGGGTTTTTTACAACTCTGAATAAAACACTCCACCTTTTGCTAAAAAAAAAAAAATCAAAAGCTAGTAGGAAAGAAAAAGGAGTTTACTGAATTCCCCTCCATATGTCGAGCAAACACTGATGTTTTCACTGCAAAAAGCAAGAATGTCCAGGCTCCAAACCGAAACACATATATACATGTTCTACAAAGATACGTAGGTGTTTTGTGAACGCTTCCACATATATTACATTGCTATATCGGTTCTTCATTCCAAGTCACCTGCACCCTGACATAAGTAACCACAATGACCCTGAAATGATATGCTTCAACATCTGCTTGGAGCCGAGAAAGCCAATGTACCTGATTTGCAAGCACATATACCATACTATTCACTGCACACAATAAATGTATAATTCATCTCCTTGTTTATGATTAAGAATTTGAAGCACACAGTAGTCTATCATCTCCAGAACTTATATTGCCCTTGTTTTGCAGAGACGCAGAAGTGCGTGTGCCACCATTCACCCTCGGGCTTCTACTTTGACTGGACAAGTACTCCAATGCAACAAGGATATCACTAATGAGAGGGCGGAATGTTGGTTGCTCTTGGAGACACATTGCAGTGATAGCAATGGCGTGATGCAAGGAACGAACTGGGAAGCGTCCTTCCAACACAGGGTCTACCAACTCAATAAACTTCCTCCTGTCCTTGAGAAAAGGACGAGACTACAACCAATGGAAATGGAGGAAGACCAGTTATAAGTAAACTTATCATCAACTCTTGTTCTAAGAAGAAGAAAGAAATCTAGAAAAACTCACCCATGAAATTAGGTTCTGCTCTCCTGGGTTCCGGCCAACGTCTATAGCCCTCCGCCCAGTGATGAGCTCCAAGAGAACCACACCAAAGCTGTATATATCAGATTTAAGAGTCAATTTCCCGCTCATGGCATACTCTGGTGCACAGTACCCATATGTTCCCATGACTCTGGTTGAAACGTGAGTATTGTCACCAACAGGGCCAAGTTTTGCTAGTCCAAAATCCGAGAGTTTGGGGCTGAAATCGGTGTCCAGTAAGATATTTGCAGATTTCAAGTCGCGGTAAATAACAGGTGGATTTGCTTTGCAATGGAGATACTCTAGGCCTCTTGCAGCACCTGCAGCAATCTTTATGCGGGTGTTCCAGCTCAGTGGCTGTCTATCAGACTGCAGATCTGAAAAGCAGACACAGCATATTCTAAACCATTCAGAAGCAATGTCCCCTCTTAAAATGGGTCATAATAAGCAATCTATCCAGCAAAGAAAGCAGAACAATACCAAATTTACTAAAAGTTAGAGCTCCCATATAAAGGCGAGCAACGAAAGAATCAGTCTCTCAAAAGACAAGCATATAAGCAATAGCGGCAATTCATTCAAATGGATAAACGGATTCACTTATAATGTTACAATGTGATTTGATTTCACCCAAGAAACAAGGAAGTGACTAGTATTAGCAGAAGCACAAACAAATTTTCAGCATTAACATATTAACAATCAAAAGGAAAGTAATGAAGAGGAACAGCATTTGCAATCCAAAGATGTCATGTGACTAGTTTGAATGTAGTTGACAGTATAGGAATTTAGTTTGAAGTACCAAAAAGATGATTTTCCAAACTGCCCAATGGCATGTACTCGTAAACCAAGAGTCTCTGGTCTCCATCAGTGCAATAACCATTCAGCTTAACCAGATTGGGATGGTGCAACAAGCTCAACATGAGAACCTCAACAATAAACTCCTGAAACCCTTGATGACCATCTTGATCAAGCTGTTTGATGGCTACAATCTGCTCAACAGAAGCATTATTATCAGATCCAACACAAGACACAATTACAAAAACAAAATGCAAAACTTGCCTGGCCTGTGTCCAGGCGGCCTTTGTAAACCTTGCCGAAACCCCCTTCGCCGATCAAGTTCAAATCACTAAAATTACCCGTGGCCGTCGCGAGCTCGCGAAACGTGAAGCTACAGGCGGCGGTGGACTTGGCACTACAGGTGGCGGCGGATCCCAATCGAGATATTTTCAACCCATTTTCTGTCCCAAGATTGCAAATTAACACCCAAAATCGAAATGTAAAAAATTAGACACAAAGACTGTAACCACCAGCTCCAGATCCGCACACCCAGAAATAGCTTCAAACAAAATCAATGGTAATAATCAGAGAAGAAAGAACCTGATGATGAAGCAGCAGAACCACGAGCGTAGGGACGAATGCCATTATCGTCATCGATTCTCTTACGGTTGTTGAAACACGAAAAGCAACTCATCGTAGCTATAATAATTAAACACTCAGAGCAGTTCCGCTCTCTCCCTCTCCGCACCGGAACCCAAACCCTCTCGCAAACAATAATTAATTAAATAAATAAAGAAAAGAAAATGATAAATCAGGGAGTGAGTGAACACAGAAATATTTGGAGAGAGAAGCAGAGCAGAGTTTCAGAGAGAGAGATTTAAATGACCTTGATTTTTTTCCCGTTGCGGGTGTCTTTATCTCTCCCCTTCCATAAAAGGATGTTTTTCGAATTTAAATAAAAAACCACAGAGCAAAAATACAGAGCCTTTATTTTATTTTAAATTAAAAAGGAAAAGTAAGTGAAGAAGCATTTATGGGGTTGATAGCTGCAAGTCAGGATCCGTCCCTCTGCATTTAAACGTTCTGCTTACTGAGAGATTACCAGGCTACCCTTGTGTTACAGACCTATTTGCGGGACTGACACTGACTAAGTGACGGCTGTTTTTTGGCGGGTCCTACGTGGCAAGCAGTGGCGATGATCACTATCCATTCAATGATTTCGCGTGGCGAGGATGGGTCCCACTTGATATTTATTTGTTTATCGGTTATTTTTGGGCGTTCTCAAGATAAAACGCGATTTACATGTTTTTTTTTTTGAAAAGGAGTATAGCTGTATTTTATATATTAATCGGTGAAGACATACATACGACCCTTCACAACTTATAACGAATGAAAGCACAAGCACAACGGTAAATATTACAGACTCCAGACAAACTAGACCATAATATTACCGACCCCTAATGAAAACCTGCAACGCAACAACATGCGCCCAGAACGTGCAACATAACGTGCACGCCAAAAGTGCAACAAGTGCACACCAAACCGTGCCACAACGGGCAGACAAACCGTGCCACATTGGGCACACCAAAAGTACAACTAGTGCACATAAACTGTGCAACTAGTGCACACCCAATCTGCATCAAGTGCAGTTATTGAAAGCTGTAAAACGAAAGGAAAAAAGAAAACCTAGCCATCTTCAGAATCGCCACCATCCGACAAGGGACCTTGACCCGAGGAATCCAAAAGACGAACTCCAGATCCCCGCTAAAGGTAACCGTTTAGGCCGGATCTACAGCGTGACGAGTCGCCGGAGCTTCCCACCACCGCTCAAACCCACCTTGGCTTGACCATAGGAACCAAAACAGCATCAGCTGGAGACGGGCACGGACGCCGGCCAACGAAGACAACGATAAACCGACGCCGGCCTTGAGAGGGATGGAGAAAAAAGGGGGACGGGGTACGGGTGGTGGAGAGGGGGGAGGTGGACAAGGGGGGAGACGGGAGAGGGCTAAGGGAGGAGGAGCAAGCTATCACCGACGACAGCCATGGCCTGTGGCCGTGGCCGTCGCCGGTGATGGCACAAAAGGAGGCGGCGTGAGAAACTTTTCTAGGGCTTGGACGAGAGAGAAGTTTGATCAATTGTTTTCCTTGGAGTAACGCGATTTACATGTTAGTTCTTTTGGCATGTGGCATTGCAATTATATCTATTGGATTGGATTGGATTGGATTGGATTGGATTGGATTGGACTATTGGCGGTTAGCTTATTTCTAAAATTTGTTGTCTTTTCCGCAAAACGTTAAAAGGGGGAATTATGGTCATATCTTAGTAACAAGTGTTTGTCAACTTTCATTTTATAGGAATGTCACGAAATTATCGTGATTAATGTTTTTGTAAATTATCATTTAGAGTATCTATTTTTTTGAGTAAGAACGTTCCGTATATTAACGATATGGGTTTACAATACAACGAAGTGCATCAAGCAAGGTGCCTGACCACGGGAAAACAAATGTTGAACGAGCTTCCCTAGCTAACTAGTGAGCAGTCTTGTTCGCAGTTCTCTTTACAAATTCGAGAGTGACTCTCTCATTTTCAGCTAACATACGACGGATATCATGAATAATCGTACCAATAGGAGATATGGGGATCACTGGCTAATGTATTAACCGGAGGAGGACCTGAGCATCAGACCGAATGCAAATGGGTCCATGTCCCAGGCCCGCCACATTACTTAGAGCGATGACAATAACATACGCCTCAATCATGAGGGGAGACCAAAGACCTTGTAGCGTGTCATTCCCCACTTGGACGCACGCCGGATCCGAAGAGTGAACTATATGGCCCCACCCTACATGAGTCGTGTCCTGGAAGGTGGCCCCATTGACATTAATGACGACCGTATCCCCTGGGGGCGGAACCCACCTTGTCGGCCAACGAGGTATCAGAACACGAGGCTGGGGTGTTGGTGTAGCAGCCTTTGTCCATGCTTGGAGATTGACCTTCGCCTTAGACAGGGCCGTCAGAGCTGTTGGCGGATCCCCTGACCAAACCAGGGCATTCCGGGCCTTCCAGATTTCCCAAAGAAACGATACCACTGCCGCTGTTTTGGCGGGATCACATCCTCCTACACAGGCTAACCACCATTGCTCAAAACCCTGGTCCGGGCCAACAAGGGTAAAGTGACCAAACTTCTTCCAACACGTCTTCGCAAATCCACAAGCCGCCAAGAGAAGCATGACCGATTCAGGATGCGAACCACATATGGCACAAGTAGGATCCACAGGAACATATTTTCTGTTGAGAGCGGTGGGCACTTGAAGTGTGTCCGTCAGACATCGCCATAGGAAAATCTTGTAGTGGGAGGGGGGGGGGGGGGGGATGGATTTGCCAAATCGATGCCCAAAGGACCCCTAGAGAGTGGCCTTGGCGTGCTTGCCGAATGAGTTGCAATTGGCGATATCCTGCTTTTGATGAGTACTGTCAATTTTTATCCCACAACCAATATGGGACATCCTGGTGCCGAAGCGGAGAAAGCGGGACTTGCAGAATATCAACTAATTCTGCCTGGTCAAAGAGTTGAGTTATCCTCTGGATGTCTCATTGTTGAGTGCCCGGGATCATGAGACCCGCCACCATGAAACCTTGTAGGTTCGGGGAATCTGCACGTACGTGAGCTGACGGGCCTAGTAGCCACGGCGTGCCTACAATCGGGGTGGTCAACCCATCCCCAATGGCGATGCGTAAGTCGCGACGGATCATATCCTGGGTAGAAAAAACACTAGCCCATACGAAACTCGGCGTGCGTCCCACCCGAGTCAGCGAGAAAAAGTCGGAGTGAGGGAAGTAACAGGCTTTGAGTATCCTTGTGACCAAGGCATCAGGCTTATGGATAAGATTCCACGCTTGCTTCCCAAGTAAGGCAGCATTTGCATCCTACAGGTGACGGAATCCCATACCCCCTTCATCCTTGGGCTTACACAGACGGTCCCAATCTTGCCAAATAATCGGTTTCTGTGATTTCCCACCCCACCATAACTTTGCCAAAGCCACATGAATACGATGAATGATAGTAAGGGGTGTTGGGTCTCGAGGTAGGGTTGGAGATGAACCAACTCGCAGCGGAAAATCAATGAAAACCAAGAGACGATTAAAACCATGAAACAACTAACAAAGAATGAATTCACAAAAGAAAAATTCAACACTATTTCTTACCAAAACAAGAACACCGGTTAACGAATGATTGGCTTGAGTCTCCAAGACGCCTACGTATCCACATGGGAATCAAAGCCACGTAGTTCTTCTCTTTAAGGACTCCAGAACACAAAAATGGAGCTCAAACCTTGCCTTGGCCGAAATTGGGGAGGGGAGGGAGAGAAAATTGTGTTTCCTATTCTTGTCTTGTGTTTGTTATGTTGGAAAAAGATGACTTAAACATAACAAACCCCATACTTGTGAAACTAAAAGCATGAGACAAGTATGGTGACATGTAAGGTGTAAATAGGACAAAATATGGCTAGACAAGATGGGGTTAGTTGGTGAATCACCAACACCTTAATCCTTGTCTTGCTTACTTAATATTAATTAATCAAGACTTGATTAATTAGTTGCATGGGCCTCTTGGATCATGGCCCGTGGTCATTTCCAACGAGATCCCGTGATTCGCTCATCGTCTCCAAGCCTTCCATACCGGAAATTTCCAACATTATCCGACGCGATCAATTCCAAGACTCTAAGCCTTGTCTTGATCCGTAAAGTCCTATTCACTTACGGGCACATGACCCAAAACCCAATTTTGATCATGTCTCGAGACAACTCCCTTTTGGTCATTCTCCATAAATGTGTCAATGAGTTTCACCCTCTGGTGTGACCCTTAGGTTTATGCATGTCAATAGATCAACGTAAAATCTCATTTTACTTGATCCTATTTAAGTGGCAACTAACGAGACTTTAGTATTTCTTGACACTGCATAACGAATCGACCCTGTCGATTCTAACCTTTCCGTCGTCCCTGTCATTATCCTTTTATCTCCGTTATCCTGATTGAGACGAGGCATAGAGCCGTCATCCTTATCATTCTCAATCACCGTTCCTTGATATGTGAGATGACTGAATATACGATACCTAGTATCATGTGCATGACCATGCTATTCTTTCAGTCACTCTCGATCAAGCGGCCGAGAATCGATATCTTTCCCATACCGTAGTATGAGGGATAAATCCCTTAGCCGTCTTTCATGGAACTCATGCAGTCCGTCCCCAAGCCAATCCTGACCGTTATAAAAGCCCTGTTATAGACAACGTTAGGCTCAGGTCAACTCAGTGTTAGTCTTAGTGCCCGTAATTCAATCCTAAATGTCCAAATCTATATATCATCGTTAGCAATAAAATTAAAGCGACTTTATATTACTTATGTGTTGGAGTAATATATCGACGTGTGCTCTGATCTATGCCCACCATGCGAATATAACCATATATCGAGATAGATCACACTAGATGGGTCCCTAGTCAACAAAGCTTCACTAGAAGCGACTAGTATGAAAGATGGCTCTTTATGGCTTACGTTCTGTTAGTCATTGGAATGTGATTCCGGAGTCTGATAATAGATATCATGTGGGACATGATATTGGACGACCCGCCCTGAATATGTGCCATAGATTAAGTCATGAACATATTCAGTGTTGTAGCTTGTCATGTATCCTTAGACCAAGGAGTCTTTGTGATCGCTATGTAGTCAACAACTGAGTTTGACCTGAGCCTAACGTTGTCCGTAACAGGGCTTCCATAACGGCCAGGATTGGCATGGGGACGGGCTACATGAGTGACACGAAAGGCGGCTAAGGGATTTATCCCTCATACTGAGGTATGGGAAAGATATCGGTTCTCGGCCGCTTGATCGAGAGTGACTGAAAGAATAGCATGGCCATGCACATGATACTGGGTATCATATCTTCAGTCATCTCACATATCAAGGAACGGTGATTGAGAATAATAAGGATGACGGCTCTATGCCTTATCTCAATCAGGATATCGGAGATAAAAGGATAATGACAGGGACGACAGAAAGGTTAGAATCGACAGGGTCGATTCGTTATGCAGTGTCAGACAATACTAAAGTCTCGTTAGTTGCCACATAAATAGAATCAAGTAAAATGAGATTTTACGTTGATCTATTGACATGCATAAAACTAAGGGTCACACCGGAGGATGAAACTCATTGACACATTTATGTAGAATGGCCAAAAGGGAGTTGTCTCGGGACATGACCAAAACTGGGTTTTGGGTCATGTGCCCGTAAGTGAATAGGACTTTACGGATCGAGACAAGGCTTGGAGTCTTGGGATTGATCGCATCGGATAATGTTGGACTTTTCCGGTATGGAAGGCTTGGAGGCGATGAGCGAATCACGGGACCTCGTTGGAAATGGCCACGGGCCATGTTCCAAGAGGCCCATTAAAGGCCCATGCAACCAAGGCCCATGGAACTAATTAATCAAGTCTTGATTAATTAGTACTAAGTAAGGAAGACAAGGATTAAGGTGTTGGTGATTCACCACCTAACCCAATCTTGTCTAGCCATACTTTGTCCTATTTACACCTTACTTGACACCATACTTGTCCCATGCCTTTAGTTGGACAAGTATGGGTTTTGCTATGTTTAAGTCATCTTTTTTCAACATAACAAACACAAGACAAGAATAGGAAACACAACTTCTCTCCCCCTTCCCTTGCAATTTCGGGTTTGGCAAGCTCCCACCTCCATGTTTGTGTTCTTGAGTCCTCAAAGAGAAGAACTACGTGGATTTGATTCCCATGTGGATATGTAGGCGTCTTGGAGACTCAATCCAATCATTCGTTACCCGGTGTTCTTGTTTTGGTAAGAACTAGTGCTGAATTTTTCTCTTGTGAATCCATTCTTTGTTAGTTGTTTCATGGTTTTAATCGTCTCTTGGTTTTCCTTGATTTTCCGCTACGAGTTGGTTCATCTCCAACCATACCTCGAGACGTAACACTCATTTTTTTATTGCATAGCGATCACAAAGACTCATTGGTCTAAGGATACATGACTAGCTACGACAATGAATATGTTCATGACTTGATCTATGGCACATATTCATGTCGGGTCGTCCAATATCATGTCCCATATCAGACTCCGGAATCCCATTCCAATGACTAACAGAACGTAAGCCATAAAGAGCCATCTTTCATACTAGTCGCTTCTTGTGAAGCATTGTTGACTAGGGACCCATCGAGTGTGATCTATCTCGATCTATGGTTCTATTCGCATGGTGGGCATAGATCAGAGCACACATCGATATATTACACCAACACATAAGTAATATAAAGCCGCTTTAATTTTATTGGTAATGATGATATATACATTTGGACATTTAGGATTGAACTACGGGCACTAAGACTAACAATCTCCTACTTGCCCTTGTTCCAATCTAAACTCCAATATGTCCCCATCGACTTTACATGTCTAACATGTTTAGGTAGTGACACTGCCTTAGTCAAAGGGTTGGATATGTTATCATCTGTTGCAATATAGGTTATCTTCACTTCACCTCAGTTCAGTATTTCTCTGATGAGGTGGATACACCATAGTACCTGTTTGGATTTGTTATGCGATCTGGGCTTTTAGCTTGCGCAATGGCCCTTGTGTTGTCGCAAAATGGATTCACCGGGCTGAATGAGTTGTTAATTACACTCAACCCTGCCGTGAATTTCCAAATCCACATAGCCTCCTTAGCTGCCTCTGTAGCATCCATGTACTTGGCCTCTGTCGTAGATTCGGCAATGATATCTTGCTTTATGCTCTCCCAGCTATAGTTTTGCCATTCAGCGTAAACACATATCCTGACTGACTTCCAAAGTCATCTTGATTTGTCTTGGAAAACTAGCGTCTACTCATCCTTCGACGACTAGTTCAACATCATCTTTCCCCCGGGTTAGAATGATGTCTACTGGTACAACATAAGGCTTACGAGATGTCCGGTCTCGTACATGTCATGGCATATATGATCGATCCTGCCCCCAGGCGCATAGGATTCGCATCATCATTATCAGCTCATCAGGTGTCTTAGGACACTAAGTCTTGCTGAGATGAATGCCATGACTAGTGGGTAAGAGTCCTTTCTTTGAATCGAGCATTGATAACCTACTCAATGCCTTGTTCACATAGGTTCCCTGACTTAAATCCAAGACCCTCTTGGTGCGATCTCTACATATCTTAATCCCTAAGATACAAGATGCATCGCCTAAGTCCTTTATTGAAAAACACCTCCTCAACCAAGCTTTAGTCTCGTGCAAGGTTGGGATGTCGTTTTCAATGAGAACCAGAAAGGTAATCTTGCTCCCACTATCTTTCTTATAAACGCAAGATTCATCCTTGTTCTTGATTAAGCCAAATCCAATTACAGCTTCATCAATACGAAGGATCCAACTCCGAGAAGTTCGTTTCAATCCATGAATGGATTTCAACAACTTATAAATCTTTCCCTTATTCTTCGGATCGTCAAAACCTTTGAGCCGAGACATACAAACGTACTCAGTCAAATTTGCTAAAGCCAAACAATCGGTTTCTGTGATTTCCCACCCCACCACAACTTTGCCAAAGCCACATGAATACGTTGAATGATAGCAAGGGGAATTTTGAACACTGACATGACGTAGACCGATAGTGATGTTAAGACAGAACAAATCATGACGTCCCGACCTGTCGGAGTTAGTAACTTCCCATCCCAGGACCGTATCCGAGAAACCACCCGGTTTCCCATATATGCCATAGCCGCATTCTGGTTCCGACCTACCAGATTGGGGACTCCCAGTTACATTGAAGCCCCTGCAGTTTCTTCTATCCCCAGCTTGTCACAACAAGCTAGCTTATTCATAGGGGATGTATTCGAACTAAATAAAATAGAGGATTTACCGAGATTCAATGTTTGGCCCGAGAGTCGCCCAAACGTAGTCAACACTGAGCGGACTATCTTTGCATCTTCCGGGGTGGCCCTACAGAATAAGTAGAAATCATCCGCAAAGAACATATGCGTGATCTCTGGTGCTCCACGCACCACCCGGACCCCCTTCAAATGTCCCAAGCTGCGTTCGTGGGCAAGAAGACGGGCAAGACCTTCCATGCAGAACAAGAACAAATAAGGAGATAACGGATCCCCTTGCCTGATACCCCTAATCGGTGCCACCCAAGGCGTGTCTCTGCCCCTAGAGATATAGAGTACATGGCCGTTTGCAGGCAACATGCCATAAGAGATACCTAGGCCTTAGAGAACCCCATCCCCCGCATAATACTCAGGAGATATGACCACTCCACCCGGTCATAGGCCTTACTCATATCAATTTTAATTGCCCTATAGCCCACCGGTCCTCCCTTGAGTGTTTTCAACTAATGGATCACTTCGAATGCAATAACCACATTATCTTGGATGCACCTCCCTGGGATAAATTCTCCTTGAGTTTCATAGATAACCGATTGTAATACCGGCCGAAGGCGATTGGCCAGGACCTTAGAAACTATCCAGAAGATAACATTGTAGAGAGCAATGGGCCGCATGTCCGTAATCCGTTTCGGATCCGGTTTCTTAGGAATGAGAACCATTGAGGTAGCATTAAGCTCTGGATCAAACTCCCCCATACGGACAACCCCTGGACGAAACAGATGACATCCTCGACCACAATAGGCCATAAATGCTGATAAAAACAGAGATTGAGAACATCCGGCCCCGAAGCTTTATCTGGTCCCATCTAGAAGATAACCTCTCTGATTTCTCCCGCTGTAGCGGCTATAAGCAACGACACATTCTGGGCCTGGGATATGACACTCATCCCTTGAATCGGGAAATCGGACAGGTCCGGCGATCCCGTAGAGAATAGCTGCCGAAAATACCTCGTTATCAATTTCTTCATACCTGTTTCCCAAGTGACCCACTCATCCGCCCCATTCTTGAGAGATGCAACCGCATTAACCTATCTCTTGTAGGAGGTAGCTAGCTGCCTGGAAGAACCTCGTATTCCTATCTCCTTCCACCAACATACGTTTCTTAGCACGCTGGTGCCAAAACGCCTCCTTAACGCATAAGGCCTGTTCATACTGAATATGCACCGCCTCGCTCCATTTGATGCTCAGTCGTTCCACCTTGCCATTGAGCCCAGCAATTGTGCGCTGACACCACCGAATGTGGTTAACGTGCTTCTTGAAATGTTCATGTCCCAATTGATGCAAAGCCGCCCCTATCTGCTTAATAAAAACTCCCACATCGTACCCCCCGGCGCTCGCCAAGTGTTTCGAACAACCTCCTCACACCCCGGATCCTGAATCCATTGTGATTGGAATTTGAATTTTGGAGGCGCCACATTCCGTACTTGCCGAGCCAGGGACAACAGAAAAGTCCAATGATTCGAAGTGGTTGTACCTGGATTACTGAGATGCACATTCGGGAGTGAAGAAAAGAACGAACCTTTAATCAGCGCTTTATCCACCCGTGTCTGAATATTTCCCCCACGCCAAGGGAATTGATGACCCACCAGAGGAACATCCACCAGATTAAGTTCATCCACCACCTCTCGAAAGTCCTCAATAAGGGATTGCGGGTACGCCTCACCCCCTACCATTTCTGTCTGACTTAGGATACCGTTAAAGTCCTCAATAAGAACCCATTTTGGCCGAGCCTGGTGGTGAAGCCTTCGAAGCAAATCCCATAGATACCTATAACACGCAGGCCTGATTATCCAACCGTCGATACCTCCGCATTAATGAAGTGATCGCCCCATTCTCGGATATCCACCTCCACTCCTTGCACCCAGAACAACGCCAAACCCCTTCCCGTAAAAGAAATCGGCACATTGTAGTAGACTTGGGGGCCAATCGACCGCGCCAACATTCTAACCTCGTGATCATAGGCAAGCGTTTCGGATAGAAAAACCAGATGGGGTGGTGGTTACGAAGGAGTTGACGTAGTTGTTGCTTATGAGGATCAGTGCCCAGACCTTGACAGTTCCAAGCAATAATTCGGAGATCTGATGCACCCGCCCCCTCAGCTCGCCTTCTCCTCCCGACCATCGGTGGCATCCAACCCAAGGGAGGCGGATTCGGAGCTGAAATAAAAGGAATCGGGGTAGGTATCCACAAAGGAACCGAAATTTGCGATCGAGGGGCTGACTCAGCTCACCTTCCAGGCCTAGCCACAGGCGGATCTGGCCTCGGGAAAGTTGGAAGCAGGGCCAGATCCAGATGAATCAGGGGTATCGGGGATGGGGCCACCAAAGCACCTAGGTGGTTCGACTGGCAAGATGGTGGAACACCATCCAAAGATATGGGGGACGACAATAACGCTCGAGATGAGGGCAGCGATAGCAGGGCTGGCGGAGAAGCCGTGGCCCAGCGCCGCTGAGGCGGAATTTAGGAAACCCATTGCCGACCCGTAGAGGAGTGGAGAGGGGGAGATTGAGATCTGGACAAAAGCTGATAGGGGCGGTGACGGCGCGCTGTGCCAAGGGCTGCGAAACCCTAGCAGAGAGATCATAATTTTAAGTTCATGAAAACATAATTTCAGTTAGAGTATCTATTGTGGTAAGAGATTGTTAAGTTCTATTTTTTTTTAGCGAAAGATGCAGATTTCATTAATTAAAATATGTAATAACTATAAAGTGCATCAGAGACTCTCTGACCACGAAGAATAGGTCAAGAACATTTAAAATGTTCGCTATTCTTTTTTCAGTAGAACCGTCCTTGACGGTGTTGAATCAGTGCCTTATAGGCAATGACAGAATATGGGTAGGGGGAACGAGATACCGGAGATCTAAAGGGACCTCGATGGTAATGGTGATTGTGGGACGCAAAGCATCGTGTGGGGACCCTTCCCTAGGCCAGTCCCCGATGCTCCATCGATGCCTCATTCCTCCAGCGGGGCTTCATCCCCGCAATTGATGAGTTATACCTTGCTACACCAAACGCCCCCTATTCAGGTTCCCAACGGCTGTTTCTACACGAACTGGGGATGTCACAACTCCCTCGTATACCAAGGCGTCGCCCCTCTTCCATTCCCACCATGCTGGGGGGGGGGTCAGGGGGTCAGCAGTCTAGGCAGCAAGTTGACCAAAACCCGACCCCCTAATCTTCCCGTGTACAAAAGAACACGGTGGGAGGTGACCTTGTACTGGCTGTGGGCGAGTACCTAACCCGATACCTGGAAACCAATATTAGGTATCGGGTCCAGTGTTATGCCGACCCCTCCGTAGGGGGATAGTGTATCCATATGTATCGGGTCCAATGTCATTGCACTCTGAGCAGTATCCTTCCCGTCTCCATCCCAAACCATGCTTGCTCCATTGGGCCTCTTGAAATCGTTGGTGTGTACAGGGCCGAGGTTCCTCTATCGGGACAACACGTGGAGGTCTCTACCAATATGTCGGTATATGTCCTTGCATGTAATGCCTTGAGGGGCCCGACCTATTCGGCCGTCTGACTTTAGACCTTCCAGCCCCGGACCGAATCCCATCGGAATAAAACCAAGCCCATGTTCGTCTCCACCTCCAACACCTAGTGATCCAGTGCGAGAAGGACTCCACCATACGTCCACACACCCCATGGTCGTCACGAGTCCATCCCCAATACAGGGTCTGCATCGTTAGAACCTGAACGGACTTCGAAAACTCCATCGTGTCCCTCACCACTCCCACCGGCAATCGGGAAGGCCGAGCCTTGCACGACCTTGGCAGAGGGCCCAAACATCAGAGCAAGGACCTCGCTGGCCCTGTCCAGGGGATCCCGGTGCAGGAAGGGAGGGATCCCGTGGCATGGGGTATAGGTTGGGGCCCTAGGGCCATTGCCATGCCTCCTGTGCACTAGAGTCATGTCGTGGTGCTGGCGCGGTGAACCCTTAGACACGAGCTAGGGTTTGTTCCGTGGGGAGATGACCTATAACTTGAAACAAAAAACTCCAAGCACCTCCGTTCCCAACGTTGGCCTTCCCATCGCTGTCGAGATAGAGCCCCAACAAGGGGGTTACGGTGGCGGACCAAGGAACTCAACGATCCTAGAGAACCCGCTGACGCCCCTAATAGAGGAGACGAACCCGAGACGCCTGGGAAGGGAGAGTAGGACAATGGTGGGGTTATCATGCCACCTGGAATAGAGAGGACGTGTGGTATTGGTAAAGGGGGAGAAGGGTCGATGGTGATCGGACGGGGAGTCGACAAAGTCACCAAGGAGACAGGAGGGGGCGGGAGGCTCTGATGGTTGTGGGATGGTCACCCACTTCCATCCATATTTGAATCCCTCCCCAGGCGTGGTCTGCGATGATGTCGATGGTATGGGACACTCGAACATGGGGACGGCGAAGCCGACAACTCCAGGCGGCGCAGTAGGGGCGGCAGCAGATGGAAGCTCCATAGCGACAGGCATGCTAAGGCTAGGGAGGCTCTCAAAACGAGAGAGAAAAAAATTATATGATGCGGTCTAGTTAATAATACAACAACCTAGAGTTAGTTTCTATTAAGTTCTATTATTAAAGGTTTAATTTATTTGTTTTCCCTTTAATTTAATGTTCTATACTCTATTGAGTATAGTATGGTAATAGATCGAACTGGATTTAAAGACCACACATATTTACGAAAATAAAATATAATTTATCAACGAGAAAAATTAAGTTTTAAGCCCGTCTTACTTGCGTTTTCCTAATATATTATTTGAACCAAGGACATTGTGGTTAGGTGTTGTTACATATAGGTTGGCAATTTATGTGTGAAGCAAGATGTTATTTAAGATGTCATTAGACATCCTGAGTGTGCCCGGTAAAAAGATAGAAAATATGTCTGCTCAGATGTCAACATACATCTTATGCGTATCTGGTACTGTAGATTTGTTTCCTAATTTGAAAATATTTCTCCGATAGATATATGTTCTATTTAAGAAAGACTCTAACACAAGGAAACAAAGAAATTGACCTGATCGTGACTCTAAAGATTAAGGAAACACTATGAGACATTATACAAGGTATTATTCGAGCTATAATACTCGAGGCAACTCTCGTAGCTCGGTTCGGATCCATTGATATATTTTTCCGAACAATATCGTCTTAACTGACTATTTGTCGTTGTCAAGACTATTTGCTCGTTGTTCTTTGTTTATGATTACAGGGCTCCTAAGCATGTTGGACTAGCGTGTTGGGAGACTGGATAACTAATCAAAGAAGATCGTTGTTGTTCTCGAACTACTATTTGTAACTGAATGAGTATTCGAGTTGTGTTTGTGTGATTGAAGATTCACAGCCAACCTCTGAAAAACAAGATAATTTTTAAGACTAAAGGGCTCGTAGGGTAGAATCGAGATGGGATCTCGAATTCAAAGGGAGAGCCTGATATAGATTTGCACTGTAATAATAACATAGGTTTGATCTAGAGGATCTAAAACTTGTATGTTGATTGGTTACACATAGTGAAACCTTTCCATTAGTAAAGTGGCCCCAGATGTACGTGATGATGCACCGAACTAGGTAACCAATTTGCGTGTCATTGTTTGCTTGCTTGTTCTTATCATTGTTTCCATTCTATTCTAAAGAAAGATGTCAGTCAACAAGTCGTAACATCTTGTAAGACATCTTGATACTACACCTAACTAGAATTTCATTAGGGTTTATGCATTTTTCTGACAACACGATAAAATTAGCAGAGATTGTAAGAACCGCCCCCGGTTGATCCCGGTAGAACCGGCGAATTCCAACTAAGTTTGACTTTTGGCCGGAAAAACCGAAGACTCATGAAGTCATTCGGGACATTTCCGGGACCCAAAAAGCTTAGCCGTCATCACGATTAGCTTAGTTGGGTCATTTCCTTCAGTTTGACTGTAATATTGCAACGGTCAATTTCTGGTCAAACTTAGACTTTATATCGACTCTCTCAACTAAAATTGGACTGTTGGATTTTATTAAATTAAAGTGGCTCCCACAATGCCACATGACATTGTAGGCTTGGATGAGAAGAAAAGGAGTAGAAATGACCTCTTAACCCTCCCTAAAAGGCTCTAAATGGATAAAAGTAGCAAGGGGCTTTTGGTCATTTAACTTGTAGGTCATTTAAGGCATTTGTTGGACACGAATTCAGCATTCACATTCATTTTGCTGCAGAGAATTTCTAAAGGGAGAGAGAGGAGAGGAGCTCTTGGCTTGAGCAACAAGAAAGAGAGCAAAGAGGAGGTTTTTGGCTCATCTTTCCACCATTCCTCCTTCCCAAGCTTGCTATCTTCATCTCCTACACATCCTCAAGGTATGGATGGTGTAAACTTCTCATTCCATCCACTTTCAATCTATGGGTTTTGTGGGTTTTTGGCTTAAAGTTGAAGAACTAGCTTTGTGGGTGTTACTTGGAGAAGAAGTAGTGAAGTAGGATGTTTGGATTATGTTTTGGTTGAAGTTTTGATAAACCCATTGAGGGTGTTGTTGTTGGGTAAACTTGGATGAACATTTTGGAGTTTGAAGGACTTGGAAATGTGGTTTATGATTTGATTTCCATTAAACTTGAGTTGGGGAAGAACCTGGACTGGTTCGATACGGAGCATGACCCGGACCGGGCCCTGTGCCGGCACGGCAGGCTACACGGAACGGGCCAGGCACCGGCACGGTGTGCTGCGCGGAACGGGCGTGAGTCCGGCACGGAACCTCGCACGGTCCGTGTCAGACTCCGGGTCGGTACGCCGCACGGTCCGTGCTAGTTCCTGGGCCGGCCTGTGATACGGTCCGTGCCAGATTCCGGCACGGCCTGTGCTACGGTCTGGGCCACCTTCCGTATCAGACCTCCAGATCCAAAACCCTTTCTTTTAGCCCATTTCGATTCTTAAATCATTTCTTCAAACCTTATTTCCATTACTTGAAGATTGTTCTGTTTTCTTGGGAGGAGAGCATCGTTGAGTTATTAACTTTGGTCTTATTGTGGTCTAAGACCGTGGTACCGAGCAAGGAAGGAAGGGAGAACTTGGACTCGAGCTAGAAGAACGAAGATCACGCCGGAACCCGTGTGAAGAACGGAGTTGTGACTACCGAGTTTGACAACAGAGTTTTAGAGGATTACCAAGAGGTAGGGAAAGTCTTAACTTCTTATTTTAAACGCTTAGTATGCATGTTAGGTTAATAAATCAGAAAGGTCCTAGAATTGCCTATAGCATGCGAATAACTAGATTAATCGTATTTCAATTATTAATAACCGGAAGTGTCTAGAATGCATGCTTAGGATGAAGATGACTAGTGTAACTCGCTTTCAATACTTGGGAATTGATTTACTGGTAGAGAGGCTGTGTTGAGCTCTCGGATTAGTTGTGTGCTAGGTTCACATGCTTGGTTGTTAGTTATTAGGATAATCAAGAGTCTAACGGAAATAGTTTACTTGATGGTTGATTTGTTGACTGTTTACTTGATTGGTTGAATGATTGTGTGGTTATAATTGTTGATTGAACGGATGATCGAGTATGACTGGTTGTGCCAAAGGGGTACAATCAGGTGATCGATGTACCGATGGTTCGTGGCAGGTAAGTATACGGTAAGTGTGGAGTGTTATTGGATGTCTTTGCTGAAATGAAAGTGTGGTTTGAGAAGTGTTCATTGATGGGTGAATTATAGTACATTTTCCTTATTCTTATTCTTGAATGTTTGTTTGTTTGTTCGGTTCGGTACTACACCGGGGGGGGGGGGGGGGGGGGGGGGGTAATCTGGTGCCGTTTCAGTGGTGGAGTTTGATAGATACTGTGAGATATTGATTGATTATTGGAGCCTGTGGGCATTGGCAGATCCTACGGGATATTGATTGATTATTGGAGCCTGAGGGCATTGGCAGATCCTACGGGATATTGATTGATTATTGGACCCTACGGGGCGGTTGGATGGATTATTTCGTGAGATATGGTTACTACGATTTCACCCAGGTGTGTGCGTCCTACGGGAGCAGTACTTGGTTCCCTATGACTTATGGTCCTTTGGAGGCATTTCCGAGAATTCCGATGATAAGCGCCCATTTGGGATTGTTTCCGGTACCCTGACGCATGTGCCTCCTCTGGACCGAGGGAAAATATGATATGATATGGGTACTCTGGTGGATCGGAATTATGGGAACCGATGTGATCCCAGAATCTATCCATGGATCGTTGGCTTGAGAAAGCAAGAGGTTGGCGTGGTATCAATTACTCCCATGTTAATCGTTTTGATACGTTATAATAATTCTATGAAACCTTTTTATATTACTGTTATCTTTAAGAGTACGGTGCTTATCTTGTTCTATCCTATTTATCTAATATTTCTTTGTTTATCAAATTTTATCGTTATTTGAGTTACCTGTTTAAGCAGTACGATATTGATCTAAGGGTTGAATTGTTAAGGTTTTTCCTACTGAGCGTAAGCTCACCCCCTTTGGTTTCTTACTGTTTTACAGGCGTGGCTGATGTCTAGTGGGTTCGAGGCTCGAGAGCTTTTGGACATCTTGGGTTTTATCTTAGAGTTATGTTGGTCGTGTGTACTAAACGTTATTTATTTGACTCTTTATGTTGAGATGTGACTCATTGGGAATTCTGGAACTATTTACTAAGTTTGATTTGAGAGAGTTTATCTTGTCTTTTTATAAAGGTTTTGTTGGCTATTTATTGCTTTTCTACTTTTAATTTTGGTCACGTCTCGAGTCCGGTCAAAACCGGATTTGGGGCGTGAAAATTTGGTATCAGAGGCTGGTTTCATTTGAAATAGGTTGTAAATTTTAAACTTATTTTCAAAACCTCGGACCAACGTCAATTAGATGGGCAGAGTTAGGGAGTCTAAGTCGTGTACTCAGTGATGCAAGTTAAAAACTTTGATGCATAGAGCGAGAGCGACTCGAGTCTTACCGATTTCAATGGTTGTGTAAATTTGAATATTTTTGCTACAACGGGTACATCGCTTGAGTTGTATCCTTACCCTATGAACTGTCAGGTACAGTGATCGGTGAAACCGAACGGTTGAGATCGGTATTGGGTCAACGAGCAATGATCAAACCGTTATATATTAATTGTTGAATAAATTATCTGTTAAGTGTGTTGCTACCGTGTTGGTCGGTTCATGGCTGTTAAAGTTGAATGGTTAATTGATTGAGGTACTGATGAGATTGGAGATTGGTTTCATTGGAGTGTTACTGTCGGAGTGGTGATTGACCGAAGGGTGAACTTACGGAAGGGTTGGACTGTTAAGATTTTGAAATTGGTTGAGTATGGACTCGGTTATGATGTTGAGAATCGTTTAAGGAATCAAGATTAAAAGATGATCCAATTGGGATAACTTTTGAAAGGAGTAGAACTCGAGTATTCTTGCACCCTCTTTGATTGTGTGTGTACTTTACGAAGCATGAAAAATCTATGTACTGATTGTGTTGTGTACCTTGCAGAGCTTGAGAACTTTTTGTATCGTTTAACTTGTGAAAATTGATTGGGAAATGTCCCGCTTAAGCGGGGGGTTAGTGGAAAATACGAATAGGTCATGCCGAATTTTCCGTAAAAACTGGAGTATTTGTACCATCACGGTCTGACTCAAGGGCACCACTGTAGTAGAACGTGATGGTCGATTGTCAAGTGGTTACAACAAGGTTCGGGGACGCCTGAATCAAGTTGTAACGACGCGAGATCGACTTGAATGTTTTGAGTAAAGATAAGGAAATTGAGGAAAGAGAAAAGCTATGATAAAAAGGGTTAAGGACTTATTGCCAAACTGTTTGCTTCGTGCTTTGAAACCCTAACGATGGGTGTGTTTGTGTGTTGACTTTGCCTCCTGTGGGAGTTGGTTGCATTACTTGGTTGTTGTGTGAGACGCACGATGTGCGGACTTCTTTGTCGATATACGTACTATATACGACTTATATACTTACCCTTGATCCAATTAGGATCCGTTGAGACGAACGAGAACGTCCCTTTGGCTTAAATCGTTTCAGTAGTGTTAAACTGAGTTGAACTGTACGTACTACTGCAACGGTCTTTCGTGATGTATCGTGTTTACGTCCCAAGAGGTACCAGCAGCCGCCCAGCTTTGGGGCAGAGCCAGTCACCAGCTGTTGGACTGGCAGGGGCAGCAGGTGCCTAGGGTGCTGCTTCCACAGAGCACCAGAGCTTTGAGGATGGACCGTCAGGGTCACCAGTGAGAGATACCCCAGTCGCAGAGCCGACTCAGGCTACCCCTATTGATGAGGTGGTACGCGCAGTGCTAGCAGCACTCAGCGCTCAGCAGGAGACTGCAGCACCAGCGTTCAAACCCGTGCCTACTACTGAGACAGTCGTCGTTGAGAAGCCCGGTCAGATGGATAGCTACACGGCCCAGGTACTTCGTGATTTCCGTCGTTTGGGTACACCGACTTTTTTTGGGAGTGCTGATTCGAGGCAGCGGTTCTATGGTTGGAGCGGATCACTCGCAACCTTGACACGTCTGGCATTTCTGAGGGACGTCTTAGAGTCTCTTTCTCCACCTTCAAGGTTGAGGGTGAGGCGTTTTACTGGTGGCAGTCTGTGCAGACCAGAGTTGGTGAGGATTTTGAGCTGTTCAGTCGACTGTTCCTGGAGCAGTACTCTCCGCGGTCAGTTCGGGATGATAGGCGCCAGCAGTTCATGGAACTGCGGCAGAGGGGGAAGACAGTATCTGAGTATGCAGCGAGGTTCTTATCCTTGTCCCGCTTCGCACCCGAGATGGTGCAGACTGAGGACATTCGTTGCAGACGGTTCGAGCGTGGGCTCCTCCCTGCTATTGCGGGTCGGATTTTCGCTTTGAGGACAAAGGTGTACTCTACTCTTGTGGACCAGGCCTTGGCAATGGAGATGCATTTTCGAGAGAGCGCCAGAGAGCGAGATGTCAGGCCGAGACCAAGTGGGTTCCTCAGGCCATCAGAGAGGCGGGATGCGAGACGACAGAGGACTACCGGGTATTGTCAGCCACAGTTTCAGCAGAGTGGTATGCGCAGATGAGCAGCAGTAGCGTTAGTTGGACCCGCCCCGCTGTCACAGTTCTGCCCAGTATGTAGACAGCAGGGACACTTGGCCCGAGACTGCCCTAAGAGTAGAGGACCAGCAGAGCGAAAGGTGGATCGTCCACAAGGGTTTGGTGAGAGGCAGCGTGTTGATGATCAGACTTGTTACCAGTGCGGCCGGCAGGGGCACATTGCTTTCACTTGTCCCGATCGGGTTGGAACTGTACCTCCACCGAGGCCCCAGCAGGCACAGCCTCGTCAGGCACCTCTCGGCCGACCACGACAGGCACATCAGTAGAGAGCTCCGCGTCAGGCGGCGGGAGCAGTAGCACCGAGACACCCGGCTAGGCCTCAGCCGCAGGTGGCACTACCACCACCACCGAGAGGGGGACCACCGGCACGGCAGGGCCGAGTTTATGCAGTCGTAGATGGTAGAGCTGAGGGACAGTACGCCGGCCATGAGGCTACACAGGGTACGTATTTACTTTTTAATTCCTGGGCGTCTTTTCTATTCGACACTGGTGCTTCCCATTCGTTTATTTCTGCTTCTTTTGCTCGTTCGTTGGGTTTGAGGGTGGAGTCCCTTAGTAGCCCTTTGTGTCTTGAGACCCCAGTTACGGGGGAGGTAGTGCTGGTTACTTTCTGTCGAGACTGTGAGGTTCGAGTGGCAGACTGCCCCTTCGTTGGTGACTTACTCATTCTGGAGATGACTACTTTCGACGTGATCTTAGGGATGGACTGGCTTACGAGATATCGAGCGACGATCGATTGCTTTCGACGTCAGGTGACCGTGCGGTCAGGTGGCAGGGTTATTACCTGTGTTTTGGGTAGCAAGAGCGTAATCCTTCTATCCGCTTTGACTACGGGAGTGGAGGCTGAGGTTGTGCAGGGTAGCAGAAACCTACCGAGAGTAGTGTGTGAGTTTCCGGACGTGTTTCCGGAGGAGCTATCAGGTTTACCGCAGGCGCGCGAGATAGAGTTCTGGATCGACTTGATCCCAGGCACGGCGCCAATCTCGATGACGCCTTATCGGTTTGCGCCAGCTGAGTTAGTCGAATTGAAGCGACAACTCGAAGAGTTGCAGGAGAAGGGTTTCATCTGCCCTAGTGTTTCACCGTGGGGTGCACCCACCCTCTTCGTAAAGAAGAAGGGTGGTGCCTTGAGGATGTGCATCGATTACCGGAAGTTTAACTGGGTTATGGTAAAGAACCGCTACACGATGCCGAGGATCGATGACATGTTCGATCAACAGAGGGGAGCAACCTGCTTCTCCAAGATTGATCTAAGATCAGGCTACTATCATTGAGGGTCCGAAAGGAGGATGTGGAGAAGACCGCGTTCCGGACGCGTTACAGACACTTTGAGTTTCTAGTGATGTCGTTCGGGTTGACGAACGCGCCAACAACCTTCATGGATTTGATGAATGACATATTCAGGTCGTACCTGGATCAGTTTGTCGTAGTCTTCGTTGATGACATCTTGATTTACTCGCCTAGTGAAGAGGCACACGAGGAACACTTGAGGATAGTGTTGACCCTGTTACGTACTCACCAGCTGTACGGGAACTTGGATAAGTGTGAATTCTGCCTTGCAGAGGTGAAATTCCTCGGACATGTTGTGTCCCGAGATGGCATCTTAGTCGACCCAGCGAAGGTCGATGCAGTTTCGAAGTTGGCGAGGCCCAAGAATGTTTTTGAGATCCGTAGTTTCCTGGGATTGGCAGGATATTATCGACTCTTTGTTCAGGACTTCTTGACTCGCAAGGGAGCGGAGTTCCTTTGGACTAGTGAGTGTGAATACTCTTTCTCAGAGATAAAGGCTCGACTGACTACCGCTCCAGTGTTGATTGTTCCGGAGCGGGGAGCGGGCTACGATGTGTACTGTGACGCCTCAGGCGAGGGACTCGGTTGTGTGTTGATGCAGTCCGGGAAGGTAGTTGCTTACGGCTCAAGGCAATTGAAGGTACACGAGCGCAACTACCCGACCCATGATCTGGAATTAGCAGCAGTGGTCTTTGCATTGAAGAGTTGGAGGCATTATCTGTACGGAGAGCAGTTTAGAGTATTTTCAGACCACAAGAGCCTCAAGTATGTTTTCTCTCAGCGCGACTTGAACATGCGCCATAGGCGATGGATGGAGTTACTTGAGGAGTACGACTTCGAGTTGCTCTATCATCCGGGCAAGGCGAATGTCGTTGTCGATGCTCTGAGCAGGAAGTCGACTCATTACGTGGCCAGCATGGCAGTCCAAGAGTGGAACATGCTGGAGGAGTTGAGATCATTCAGACTGGAGCTTGAGGAGAGCACGGATGGTATGGATTTATGTGCATTGGTGGCTCAGCCCACATTGATTACTCGGGTGCTAGAGGCACAGGCCGAGGATGCCGAGGCGACAGGGATTCGTGAGAGACTGATGGATGGTGATGAGATCGATGATTGGGAGTTGAGTACAGATCAGAGTCTTCGTTATAGAGGACGGTTGTTTGTACCCCGAGGTTGTAGGGACACCTTATTGAGAGAGTGCCATCACTCCCGGCTTGCTGTGCACCCCGGCGGCACCAAGATATATAGAGACATCCGGCGACAGTTCTGGTGGAGTGGGATGCGTAGGGCAGTAGCAGACTTTGTTTCGAGGTGCCTCACCTGTCAACAGGTGAAGGCGGAGCATCAGCGACCCGCTGGCTTACTACAGCCTTTACCGGTCTCCGAGTGGAAGTGGGAACAAGTTACTATGGATTTTGTATGTGGATTACCGAGGTCGTCTAAGGGACATGATGCTATTTGGGTTGTGGTTGACCGACTGACCAAGTCGGCACACTTTCTGGCTATGCGGATGACTGACACGGTGGACATGTTGAGTCGGTTGTACATCAGGGAGATTATTCGTCTTCATGGAGTACCAGTATCAGTGGTATCTGATAGGGATCCGCGTTTCACATCCAGATTCTGGAAGAGCCTACAGAAGGCATTGGGGACAGAGGTGCTGTTTAGTACAGCTTACCATCCTGAGACAGATGGACAGTCCGAGCGCACCATTGAGATATTGGAGGACATGCTTCGAGCTTGTGTGCTAGACTTTCAGGGATCATGGGAGGATCACCTACCTCTAGCAGAGTTCGCCTACAACAACAATTATCAGTCTAGCATTGGGATGGCACCATTTGAGGCTTTATAAGGCAAACCATGCAAGTCGCAAGTATGTTGGGCAGAGGTAGGGGAACGAAGCTTACTTGGTCCTGATATGGTCAGGGAAACGACCGAGAAGGTCGCATTGATTAGAGAGCGGTTGAAGACCGCACAGAGTCGGCAGAAGAGCTACGCAAACAGACGTCGCCGACCGCTTGAGTTCTCGGTGGGAGATCATGTATTTCTGAGGGTGAGCCCGAAGAAGGGTCTATTACGGTTTAACCGCGGCGGAGGAAAGATGTCACCGCGTTTCATTGGACCATTCGAGATCTTGGATCGAGTTGGAGCCGTAGCTTATCGGTTAGCATTGCCACCGCAACTTGGGAACGTGCATAACGTTTTCCACGTGTACCAATTGCGGAAGTACATGGCAGATCCTTCTCACATTATTGAGTGGACAGACATCGAGGTAGCTGATGATGTCTCTTTGAGGAACAGCCTGTCAAGATTTTGGGTACAAAGGAGAAGGTCCTACGGAACAAGACGATTCCACTAGTTTTGGTGCAGTGGGGAAGTCAAGGAGCCGGGTCAACGTGGGAACGCGAGGATGAGACTCGGGAGAAGTACCTCCACCTATTTGATCTTTGAGGTACTTTCCTTTTAATTTTGAGGACGAAATTCTTTTAAGGGGGGTAGATTGTAAGAACCGCCCCCGGTCGATCCCGGTAGAATCGGCGAATTCCAACTAAGTTTGACTTTAGGCCGGAAAAAGTCAACCGAAGACTCAGGAAGTCATTGGGGACATTTCTGGGACCCAAAAAGCTTAGCCGTCATCACGGTTAGCTTAGTTGGGTCATTTCCTTCAGTTTGACTGTAATATTGCAACGGTCAATTTCTGGTCAAACTTAGACTTTATATCGACTTTCTCGACTAAAATTGGACTGCTGGATTTTATTAAATTAAAGTGGCTCCCACAATGCCACATGAAATTGTAGGCTTGGATGAGAAGAAAAGGAGTAGAAATGACCTCTTGACCCTTCCTAAAAGGCTCTAAATGGATAAAACTAGCAAGGGGCTTTTGGTCATTTAACTTGTAGGTCATTTAAGGCATTTGTGGGACACAAATTCAGCATTCACCTTCATTTTGCTGCAGAGAATTTCTGAAGAGAGAGAGAGAGAAGAGGAGCTCTTGGCTTGAGCAAGAAGAAAGAGAGCAAAGAGGAGGTTTTTGGCTCATCTTTCCACCATTCCTCCTTCCCAAGTTTGCTAGCTTCATCTCCTACACATCCTCAAGGTATGGATGCTGTAAACTTCTCATTCCATCTACTTTCAATCTATGGGTTTTGTGGGTTTTTGGCTTAAAGTTGAAGAACTAGCTTTGTGGGTGTTACTTGGAGAAGAAGTAGTGAAGTAGGATGTTTGGATTGTGTTTTGGTTGAAGTTTTGATGAACCCATTGAGGGTGTTGTTGTTGGGTAAAATTGGATGAACATTTTGGAGTTTGAAGGACTTGGAAATGTGGTTTTTGATTTGACTTCCATGAAACTCGAGTTGGGGAAGAAGGGGGAAGAACCTAGACTGGTTCGATACGGAGCGTGACCCGGACCGGGCCCTATGCCGGCACGGCAGGCCGCACGGAACGGGCCAGGCACCGGCACGGCGTGCTGCGCGGAACGGGCGTGAGTCCGTCATGGAACCTCGCACGGTCCGTGTCAGACTCCGGGCTGGTACGCCGCACGGTCCGTGCTGGTTCCCGGACCGGCCTTTGATACGGTCCGTGCCAGATTCCGGCACGGCCTGTGCTACGGTCAAGGCCACCTTCCGGATCAGACCTCCAGATCCAAAACCCTTCCTATTTATTTCTTTTCTACTTTTAATTCTGGTCACGTCTCGAGTCCGGTCAAAACCGGATTTGAGGCGTGACAGAGATCCTATGTGGAAAGGATAAAAAATAGACCAACCTGTTGATCCTTCTGGCCATGGCGGTGATGAACAATATGTGGGTATGGAAATCCTCCTTGTCCGTCCTCAAAGTGTCCATCTCCTGAAGGGACCGGTACTCACGCATGAGGCTCTCACTCGCTTTGATTGACATGAAGCGGTGTTTCTCCACGTTGGCTAAACTTTTGGTCAACTTCGGTTCCAACGTCGTTGGTGCCTTCCTTTTTTCCCAATCCTTCCACACCTTGGCCGCCTTTTTCCCTTCAAGGTGGTGCTTGCGCACAGATCTCGAAAAGGCTTTGGCCTCAGTAGCGGCATGAGCCAAGATGTCCATCTCCGACATATGAGCCCCCCCTCCACATCGCGGACTCACAATGCCAAATGATCATGGAATCACCATGCAAGATGTATGAGGAGTCCCTCTACAAGATATCGTGGTGCCAATAAACTGGTTAGTCGAGGAAAACTCGTTTTCGAAGCGGTGCTTCCAACATCATGTCCTCCCAAAAGGTTTCATCATGTGCGTCGACAGAAAAATATTGATGCAAATCAAGAGCAGGGCATATTCGCTGGCGATTCCAATTGGCGGATTCGGGTCACGGTCAGCCATTTGTTATTTAAAACGTGGGTGTTGTTACATATAGATTGGCCATGTTTTTGTCAAGCAAGATGTTATCCAATATGTCAACAGACATCTTGTATGTGCCTGGTAGCAAAGATAAAAAAGATGTCAGGGCGGATGTCAACAAACATCTTGAGTGTATCTACGCATATTCAGTGCACCAGATTTGTTTCCTAGTTAGAAGATACTTCTCTAATAGTTATATGTCTATTTAGTAAAGTCTCTAACGTAAGGAAACTAAGTGATTTTCCCTGATCATGACTCTCAAGTTTAAGGAAACCCTAGGAGGCACGATACAAGGGCTACTCAAGCTATAAAATCCCAAGTAACTTTGGTAGCTTGGTTCATATCATCGTTCATATTCTCTCGGAACATTGTAAGTCGTGATTGACCATTTATCGTTCGAAAGGACTATTTGTTTTTTGTTCTTTGTTCATGATTTCACGGTTCCTAAACGTGTTGGACTAGTGTGTTGGGAGATTGAATGGAGTGACTAAAGTAGAACGTTGTTGTGCTCATCCCCGTCTCGTAACTGAAGAGTGATTGAGTTTTGTTCTCGTGATTGAAGTGTCACGATCAACCTTTGAATACTGCAAGGCTAATCCGAGACTGAAGGGCTCATAGAGTGGTATCAAGATTGGCTCTTGGATTTAGGGGAGACCTTGAGATAGTTTTGCACTGTAATAATAACATAGGTTTGATCTGAAGGATCAAAACTTGTATGTTGATTGATTATGTATAGTGAAACCTTTCCACTGAAAAAATGCTCCCAGATGTAGGCGGTGATGCACCGAACTAGGTAACCAACTTGTGTGTCTTTTTGTGTTTTTTCTTATTGTTATTTTTCATTCTATCATAAGGCATGATGTTAGTACACAAGTCATAACATCTTATCTGACATCTTGCCTCTGCACCTACCTAGAATTTCAATTGGGGTTTTTTGTGCCTTTCATTAGAGTTTGTATTTTGTTTTTCTCTTTTGCATAAAAATTGAAAATAAAACTTAAAATCATGCTCGAATGACTAGCATTCGAGAACTAAACAGAAGGTCAATCCCCGGTAACTGCACCATCTTACCGGGTGGCCAGATGATGTACCAATTGTTGAGACTAATCAAACAATAATTACCCGAAAATGGCACCATCTTACTGAGGTCATGGGGTTCTTTGATATCAGGTGCAATTAAGGTCCTTCTCCACACTGGATTGAACCTTACTATCATACATGCTCGAGGTGTGATGAGACAGATTGTTCAACTTGAATACTCCGTCGTCGGTGCGTTGGTTCTAAATGGAAACTAACATACAAGTTTTCTTTATGGATTAATTTCTTATTTTAGCTGACTCAGTTTTACATTGTTATAACAACAACTCAATAAGCAATATAATTTTTACGGTACAAGTACTCATCGATGCCACTGGGAAGTGGAGGATATACTACTACAAAGACACTCTAAAATGAAGTTATCACTACCCTAGTTTAGGTTTTATATATACTTTTTCGCTCACATAAGTTGCACGGTAAATGAAAAGGGGGTTGGAGTATCAACTGTTCCTAAAGTTGTTATGAAGGGAGGGTAAGAGAAAGAAAATCACTACCAAGGGTAAACATGCAATTCAACACTGGCATAAACAAGAGTGCTACAAATGAGAGGTGAATTAAACATACAAACAAGAGTAACTTCTGCTCGTGGTGATGATGTGATTGTAGTATTTCATGACGGTATAGCTAAGCAACTCACGTTAGCATGCGGAATATAAAGAGAAGTATATACCAACCACCTAAGGTATTCCTAATCGTAGAATAGATCAACCATTAGAGAACGTACAACCCTATCGGTTCACGGTTCACAATTTATGGAATCGCGAACAGCCAGTCGCGCGCTTTAGCCTGTGGCTCGCTCTGTTTCAATTCACTAAATCGTGAATCAGATTTGTGAACCGCGCGGATCATGTGTCGTCCCACCCAATCAAAACTTGCCACCTGTTAACTTACATAGCAAATCGTTCGTTGGCTCTCCAACGATTATTTTTTAATTATTTTTTTTGAAATAACATTAATTTTTTCATTTTTTACCATCTGTTAATACCCCTTTTCCCCCACTCTCATCCCATTCATCAATCCTCTAACAATTTCTCTTCATCTCAAATATTTCTCTCTCAAATTCCACTTCCCACAAAGTTTGTAGTCCGGTTTTTTTTGTTCGAGCTGTGGATGATTCAAAATCCTACATTCGTGAAATGGAGGTGTTACTACATCTGTATTGACCATTTCTGAGTCAAGTAAGATGTTATCGAGGATGTTATGTAGAATATATCAAGTGAATATAGAACGTATCCATACCTATCCAGTTAGAGGATTTGTCACGTTTATTATTTTAGAAAAATGTCGTTTGTTTTAATATAAGTTGGGCCATTTATATATATATATATATATATATATATAATATTCGTCTATAACATGAATATTAACGTATAAATAAGTTATAAGTGTGTGAAAATAAGTTTTGAATTGCGCTCTGTTAGGGTTTGAGACCTCTCAACCCTAGCCTTCCTCTATGATGCCGCTGCTTTCCTCTATTAAGCGTTGTCATGCTCTAGGGCGCCACCTGGAGTTCGAGCATCCATTGCTCTTGTCCTCGAAGCTCTTTCCGGATCTCGAGCACCGGCGACTGCACCGCAACCCGTTGTTGTAGCATTTCTCGTGCACCCTACAAGCGAAGGACAGGTTCTCCCTCGTGCCATAGGTCTTGGTTCTGGACCCTCTCTACGATCCCTTTCTAGGGTTCCAGCCTCTCCCCGCCGCTCCTCACCCCGGCGTAGGTTTGGTCTCCTCTCCCGGCGTTGGTCCGGTCTCCTCTCCCAGCGTAGGTTCGGTATCCTATCCTGGTGTTTGTTCGGTCTCCTTTCTCGGCGTAGGTTCGGTCTCCCTCCTCCACCGCCTCTACAACCGCCAGTGAAGCCGTCGTCACTGTATCCGCCTCCTTGGCCTCCACCGAGGCCTTTCGACGCGTCTCGGGGCTTGTCATCAATCCACGACCTTGCTCTGGGTTTCTTGTCGGCATTTCGATCGACCCATGACCTTGCTCTGGGTTTCATGTCGGGGGGCGCAATTGCAGGTCAGCAGCGCCAATCGGCTCCACCTATACAACTGCTGGGGAAGCCGCCAGCACTAGATCCGCCCTCTTGACCTCCTCTGGGGTTTCCTCCTCGGTCTCTGGTCGATGGGCTCCGTTTTATTTTATCTGTTTTGTTCTGTTTTTCCAGGTTATTGAATACTAGGCATCAATTCACTCCCTCTGTTAATGATGAATTCAGGTTCGGTTTTCAACTTGACGAAACGAATCCTCTCCATGGGATTCAGGGGCACTTAGGCCACACCTTGCATAGTCTTCATCAATTTTGCCACCAGTCTAACCTCGACGACCACAAGTTCAGTTTTACATCAGAAGCAACGTGTCGCCTTTGGGGGACCCAGCATTTTACAGGCCTTACCTTGAGCGGTGCTCGTTAGTGCTATTCCATTCAGTACCTTTTAATTTTTGTTTGCCCTAGTGGCCCACTCAAAAATCGTCTTAGACGATCTAATGTTAACATAATAGCGCACCACTGTGTTCTTACTCTATTCTGCGTGGTCAGGGGTTTCATCCTGATGCACTCGTTTTGTAATTGAAAGTTACATCAATGAAAGTTTCATCACTGCTAAAAAAACGCATCAGTTTGGTGCATATCATTTACAAGATCATCTTTAAGGTCCTGACAGCCAGACTTAAACCTTTAATGAATTTTCTAGTGCATGATGTTTAAACTTATTTCAGTGTTGGGAGGCAGATTATGGATAGGGTGTTAATTGCCTCAGAACTCATTCATTTCATCAAAAATTCTGGCCAGGAGGTAATTGTATTCAAAATTGATTTTGAAAAGGCATATGATCACATTCATTGGGGACTTTGTTGAATTTATTAGAGGTTATGGGTTTGGGTTCATTATGGAGATCTTGGATGGCTGAGTGTATGGGAGCATGGTCTTCAGTGCTGATTTATGGATCTCCTTCAGGTGACTGTATGTGGCTCCTCACGGCCCTGCCCTCCCTCGACCATGCCCCAGTCCTCCTCTTCTTGCACTGGAGCTTTGAACCCTCTTTGGGCCAATCTCTCCTCCCGTAGCTTCATTGGAGTAACATCCCCTTGTCGGGAACCTGTTGAGATACAAGTTATTCTGTCCGCGAGCCTTCACCTAAGGGTTCTTGGAGCTGGGGCTTATCTCATCTCCTTCCCGGATGCAGAGTCCTTCAACGACCTCGTCTCGGCAGCTTGGTCTGAAATTCGACAATGCTTTCTCTCCATTTTCAGAGACATCGACTTGGTTGCGGTTGGAGGTCGTTTTCTTTGGGCTTCAATTACTGGAATCCCCTTTGCTTGATGGTCTGAGGAATCGATCCGTAGTATAGCCAGCTCCGTGGGAACTCCCATCTTGGTTCATCCTTGCTCGGCCTCCCTGGGTAGGTTGGATACAACGCTCGTTCTTCTTCATTGTCGCCACCTCAAGTGGCTGGATTCCTTGGTGGAGTTGAGCCTGGATGGAGGCTGCTTCACCACTCGAGTCTTAGAGGAGGACTCGTACTCCATCCCTCTTCTCCCCTTGAAGCCCTTGACTGATCGATTTGACTTGAAGATGGCGAATTCAGAATCCCTGTAGATCAATTGGGCTCTGTCTCTCCTAGCCCTTCCGCTGGTTCTTCGCAATCGAACATCAATTCCAGTTCTTCGGGTGAACCCTTGGTTTTCAGTGCCTCGCCGGCGACCTCGGACGGCACTTTGGACCTCACCGATGTCGATCTGGATCTGCCCCCTCCCTCTCCTGAGTGCCTCGAAAACACGCCAGCGTTAATTGCAGGTGGGCGCGCTCCTCCTCCCGAGTCGCAACCCCTCGATTCCCTCAAGCTCTCGAAAGAGGATTCGTCGATGCGCCTTCTCGAGACTTCGTCTCCCTCTCTGGCATTCAATGATGTTCGGCCGAATACTTCATTCGAGAAAAGCCTTGTTTTAGGAGAGTCTAGTGGGCCAGCCCCTATTGGGCTGGTTGGTCTTGGCTCGGGCCAGGTCCTAACTATCATCAAGTCTAGTTCTGCCCAGCCCAAGCCCGTCAACGCTCCCTTTGCATCGTTTATTTCGGGTATTCACTCTCCTGCTCAACTTAATGCCTCGCCCCCCCCCCCCCCGAGCTGCTCGCCGGAAAAAACGTAAAAAAGCCGGTCTTCGGAAGGCGACGGTCTCTCTCAAGGATGTTAGCCCCTCCCGCTCCCTTCGCAAGAAGTCCGAGGTCAAGAGACCGTGGGATCTTTGCAAGTCTCTGGGTTTCTCCTGTCCTCTCGGTGATGATGCAGCCATCAAGTTATTCGATCCTCCCTGATTTTTTTCTGGTTTCTTGTCTCTTGTCTCTTGTTTCTCTATTCTTCCTCCTGTAATTCTTTGGATTATTAGGTGGAATAAAATTAGTATTTTTCATTGATCAAAAAAAAATAAAAAAATAAAAGAGGCTTGAGACAAGGGTCCTCTCTCTCCTCATTGTTATTTGCACTTGTGGCTGAAAGCTTGCATCAACTCATGGTTAAAGGTATCTCTTCATATATGTTTGCTGGTGTGAAATGTAGTGTCAATGGCCCAGAGATCTCTCATCTGCAATTTGTAGATGACACTCTAATTTTCATCAAGGCTGGGCTTCAACAAGCCATCAATTTAAAGCACACTCTGAATGTTCTCCAAAAGGCCACTGGTTTGAAAATTAACTTTTAAAAATCCCAAGTTCTGCTTTTAAATCCTTCTTCAGTCCAGATTCATGAGATCACTGATATTATGGGATGTACAGCCATGCAACTTCCATTGAATTACTTAGGATTTCATTTAGGGGCCAATCCTAGAAGAGCCAAAACCTAGGAGCCCATTCTCAAAAAATTCAAAAGTAAATTGAGTCTGTGAAAAGCCAGACATAAGTCTTTGGGAGGTAGGATCACTTTTATCAATTCCTCTCTTTCCTCTTTACCTCTATATTACATGTCACTATATAAGGCTCCCAAGGGGGTTATTAAAGAAATGGAAAATGGCAAAAGAAATTCCTATGGAATGGCTCTTTGGATAAGAAAGTTCTGCATAAGTTAAGGTGGGAGCTTATTTGCAGGCCTAAAAGTGTTGGGGGTTTGGGTATTAAAAGGTTGAGTATCATGAATAGGGCTCTCTTGGCCAAGTGGTGGTGGAGGTTTGCTTTGGAAGAGGAGTCTTGATGGAAACAGCTTTTATGCTCAAAGTATGGATGGGATATCTCAGCTTGGGATTTATCCAAATTTCTTCTACATAATGGCCAATGTTTTTTGAGACATGTGGAGTCACACTTGGGGTGTCCAAAATTTGCTAGTGCTTTTGGAGCTGCAGGGCTACAATGAACTGTACATTCAGGGAATTCAGTTGTATTTTGGGAGGATTTGTGGGGACCAGATTTTCCATTGAAGTTCTTGTTTCAAAAAAAAGGGCTCTAGTCTCATAGTTTTGGGATAATGGTGATTGGGTGCTATTGTTCAGGAGGGAATTAAGAGGCTGGGAAGAAGATCAGTTTGAATTATTATGTGACGATTAATATGGTTCCTAATCTCAGTACTGAGGTAGATAAGGTCACTTGGGTGGTGGATCAAAGGGATTTCACTATTCATAGAATGTGTAAGCACTTGGATGATAATTTTGCAGATATCTAGTGTGGCCTGCATTGCTATGGAACCAATCCTACCTTCAAAAATTGATGCATTTATCTAGCTTCTGTGTTTACAAGCTATTTCAACCAAATGTTTCCTACTTGCAAGGGGCATCTATTCTCAATATATTTGGTGTCCTTAGTGTAGAGAGGAACCTGAGGAATTAGATCATCTGTTTTTGGGTAGCTCTTGGGTGTGGGAGGTGTGGGGCTTATGTTTGAATTGGTGGGGGTTAAAACTGCTTGCCCCGAGTCCATTAAAGACTGGTTTATATCTTGGAAGAGTCTTTCCCCAAGAGTAAAAACTCTCACTAGAGTATGTTATTATCAATTACAATCTGGAGGATTTGGTTAGACAGGAACAACTTGATCTTAAATGCCATTGTTCTTCATCCTGATGAAATTCTTTAGCAGGTGCAAAATGACTCCTTTCAATTACTTTGGGCTAAATTCAAAAACAAACAGTCCTTCTCATTTCTTGCTTGGATCAATAATCCCTTGGACTGCATTTTGGGAAGGCCTGCCTAAATTTAAGGGTCACTTTGTAGGAGCCGTGATTTTCTAGAGTCCCTTGTTTCTGTGGTAGTTCTGGTTTGGTCTCTTTTTTGGGGGGTGTTTGGGATTTGGGTGGGTTTTTGTGAGGGATGGGTACTATGGTGAGTTTGGTAAGGACATAACCAGTTTTGTTTCTGCTGTTTTGTGGTGGGAGTGGGGGTTAGGGTAGATCTTGTGTTGGGGAGCCCTGGTCTCCCTTGGAGTGTGGGTAGAATCTCCTAGTTTGAGTGTTCTGGGTGCATTGGCACTGATTTTCTTTTTCTTTGTCCTGCATGTTGTCTGGATGACCCAAGAGGGGTGTTGTGGATAAGCCTTGGTCACTGATGAGTGTCTGAAGTTGGACTCATGCTGGATTTCTCTGCTGGTGTAGACTTGGAGGGATAATCTCAGTTATTCTGGTGCTGAGAGGGATCAACTCAGTTCTTATGTTAAAAGGTTGGGGGTGTGTTGATTTTGCTGCAGAATTGAAGGGGGTATGGAGAGAATTTGGGTGTTGTTTGTCTGAAGTATCAGTTGGTTTGGGGGGTGAAATCACAACCCTACGCTGAGTGTTTGAAACATGGGGTAGCTATTTGGCTTTTTTTCTTCTTCTGAAACTTGGGGTATTGGGGGGGGTGCAAAATTGGGGTTGATTTTTGAATTTAAGTTGTTGCTTGGGGTGCAAGCAAGGTGTTAAGGTTTGAGGGTACTTGAGTTTGCTGGTAAAATTGTAATGTTTGTGAGGATTTAGGTTTATCCTGTAAGATGTTGGTTTCATTTGAGGGCTCGACCCTTTCCCAAGTTTTTGATTCGAAAACTTGGTTTATAAATCAAAATTTGTTGATAAAAAAGAATAGTAACGTATAAATAAAGATCTGAATTGTTAAGATATTCAATTATCATTATTTTCTTTGATTAAAAAACATTATTTTCTATTAATTATATGGGTCGGAGAGATTATAATTACATAAACTAATAATAAATAACTAAGAGCTTGCCCTAAAATAAAGAAGAATAAAATGGATCTAAAATCTACCAACATTAACTTTAGAGAAATATTTATTATTATTAATATTATTCATATTATTATTAATATTATTATTATTATTATTATTATTATTATATTCGAAGAAACAACAGCGTTCTCCAAACCCTTCGGGGTGCACAAACCACCATTTCTAGGGTTTTCCCATCTCCGCCGCCCCCATCACAGGCTTCCACCATCACCGGCCTCTACCACACCATGTACCCTCACTATTGTCGCCTCTGCCCGTCTCTGATCTAGTCAGGGTCATCTGCTTTCAGCCGCCTCCATCCTCTCCGAGCTCACTTCCACGATGTCCGGCCACCAATATCATCCTCGTCGGTACTCCCTTCCTCCCGTGCTCGTGCCAGTAGCCACCGTGGCTCTCCTGCCTCCGTCTACCGAGAACCGTGCTCCCTTCGTCGTCCTCCCTCTACAACTGCCTCTCGCTCCATGGCCATCTCTCGGCGGCCAGATCTGGGCGTCTCCATCAAAGGGGACAACGCTAGCCAGCATGGCTCCGCTCCCTTGATGAACTTGGGATCCGAGAGGATGGGCGATAGGTGGGGCCTGGTTCCACGGCACCCAAAGTCGGGCTTTTTGACTCCGAACAAACCTTAGTGGGTCGAATCGATGATGATCAACTTGCTTCTGCGTGAAGTATCGGTGAAGTCACATCCGGAGCACCGGGCGCATGCCCCATCCTCCACACTACATTTAAAGATCCGGGCAATTCAAGACAACGAATTGACGATACCAGAACGTCCCTATATGAAAGTCACGGGGCTCAGAAGAACTGGCATCGCAGATTTTGTAGTTTCGTATTTTGCTCGTGTACTTATCTTTGTTTATTCAAGATCAGCTATACAAAAACGATCACCAATACGGGTCAAGTTAGCCAGAATCCTTACGGGGGTTTCGGACATATACTGTCACGCCCCAAATCCGGTTCTTGCCCGAACTCGAGGCATGACTAGGATAAAACGATTAAAAAGGAAATAACTCAACAGTAACTTCCTGAAAATCTCCAATATAAAACTCAAATCCACATAACTCAGTTTAAAACATAAATAACCCTCCAGGGGTGTAATAATAATCCTCCAACATGGTTTGTTCAAAACTGAAATGAAATAAAAACGAAGTCTCTACAAGACACCCACACCAAGAAGCTCCCGAGCCTCTACTCCTCAATCAAGCCTGTAATCACAACAATAAACTCATAGGGGTGAGCTTGCGCTCAGTAGGGAAAATACATAACAAGGAGGACTTTAAGCTCAACAATTTCATCAGTAAAGTCAACAAGAAAACTCTTAACAATTGCGGGCAATAGGTACACCAATCAATGCCGTGGAACATGAAGTCACCACCCTCCGATCCACATATGATGTGTCCTCTCGGATTTTCCCTCAAGTCCAGAGGAGACGCATATCATTGAGGCTACCGGAAACAACCCCCTGAGGGCGCTTATCATCGGGATCCTCAGAAACGTCTCCAAGGGACTATATGTCCTCGGGAACCAAGGTATTACTCCCGTAGGAAGCATACACTTGGACAAATCAATAATAATCAAATAATAATGAGTAACACACTCAAGCGAAAACGGAGTAATCCATTCCCAACGAACACCATCCCACTACCACACTAGTTCACGAATCACCGTTTCACCACAACACACACAGCACACGAATCACATAACCACCACACACGAATCACATAACCACAACACACGAATCACATAACCACAACTTACCGTTTACTTACCAGTTATGACCCATCGGTCCATCGATCACCTGATTGCACCGCTCGGTACAACCAGTCATACTCGATGCTCCAACCAACCATTTAAGGAAACAAGCAATCATTCAAATACATTCAACAGTCAAGCACGAGTTCAATCAACCAAACATGAAAGCCTTCAATCGAACAATCAAGCATGCAATTCATCTAGTTCCATTAGACTCTTTAGCCTATCCACTAAGCAACCAAACAACCAAGCATGTGATCCTAACACACAACTAATCCGAGGGCTTTGCCAAGGCCACTCTACCAGTAAAACAATTCCCAAGTATTGAAAGCGAGTTACGCTAGTGATTGGCATCCTAATCATTCACCACTAGACATTTCCGGTTATTAGAAAAGTAAAGACAATTATTGTAGTTATTCGCATCCAATAGGCATTTCTAGGACCTTTCCAATTTTATTAGCCTAACATGCATACTAAGCATCATAAACGAGGAGTTAAGACTTTCCCTACCTCAAGGTCTTCCTCTCAACACTCTGATGATAAGTCTGGTGGTCACCACTCCGTTCTTCACACGGGTTCCGGCGTGATCTTTGCTCCTCTAGCTCGGTCCCCAAGGTCTTGGACACGAAGAAACATTAATTAGACTCCACTTAAACAGCAAGCAAGACCCCCAAAGCCCTTCCAAAGTTCAGCTCAAAACCAAGATCAAACAAGGTGAAAAACCCTCAAAGAAACCCCCACCCTGCTCTACCACGGACCTGGTCACGGACCCGTGATGCCAACCCTCACGGTTACCGTCACGGAGCCGTGACGAGTGCCGTCACGGACTCCCTCACGGAGCCGTGACGTCGCCCGTCACGGGATCTGTCACGGATTCGTGGCGCACCAGGGTAGTTTCACCCTTCTTCAACCTCCAGCTCCTTTTCTCCGAAAAACCACCTTCAAACCCCAAATTTTACCACTTCCAACTCCCAAAACAGTCAAATTCCTTCAATACTCCTATACCCATGGTAGGAATCAACAAATAGGCAAAATTTCTAATGATTCAACCAATCATAAACAACTCAAAAGCTCCAACAACTAAGGATTTCCCACAAAAACCCAACAAAGCTTCTCATCAACAACATCTCACACCATTTCCACCCAAACCCAACAACATCTAGCAATTTCAACCAAGACCCATGAAAATTAGATGAAGGGAAAAGAGAATTAGAGAGTTCCATTACCTCTAGGAGAGTGAGATGAAGAAGATGGTAAGAATTTGGAGAAGGGGTGGCTAGAGGAAGACTTCAAGTAGGCTCTTTTTCCTTGTTTATTCTTCAAAGCTCCTTGGGAGCTCCTCTCCCTTTCTTCTCCTCCCAAATTCGGCTACACCAACACAAATGGGTTGGTTTTGCTTTTCCAAACTCATATAAGACCTAGATGTGTTAAATGACTAGAAACCCTTTAGCTAGAATCCCTTGTAGAAGCTTTTGGGAGGGTATAATGGTCCAAGACCACTCCCCTTTCTCCCTTTCAACCAAAAAGGGACAAGTGTCCAAGTATGGTATTTTATTTTTCCAAAATAATTTCCAGCCCAATAAAATAATGCTTTAACCGATAAAAAGTCCTGTTTTTGCTAAATTGGACTTCCTCCAACGTTACACTCAAACGAAAGGAAATTATCCCCTTAAGCCAACCGTGATGACGGCTAAGTTGTTTGGGTTCCGGAAAAGTCCCGGGTGACTTCTCGAGTCATCGGTCGACTTTTCCGGTAGAAAGTCAAACTTGCTTGAAAAGTCACCGGTTCAACCGGGAGCGGGTCTTACAATCTACCCCCTTAAAGGAATTTCGTCCTCGAAATTAAAAAAAAGTACCTCAATGCCGAACAGGTGGGGATACTTTACGCGAATCTCATCCTCACGCTCCCAAGTGGACCCTGCTCCCTGATGTCCCCACTGTACTAGTACCAACGGAATCGTCTTGTTCCGCAAGACCTTCTCCTTTGTACCCAAAATCTCGACGGGCTGCTCCTCATAGGTGACATCATCAGCTACCTCGATGTCTGACCACTCAATAATGTGCGAAGGATCTGCCACGTACTTCCGCAGTTGGGACACGTGGAAAACGTTATGCACATTCCCAAGCTGCGGTGGCAAAGCTAACCGATAAGCTACAGCTCCAATCCTCTCTAAGACCTCAAATGGTCCAATGAAACGCGGTGCCAGCTTGCCTCCGCTGCGGTTAAACCGCACTAGACCCTTCTTTGGGCTTACTCTCAGAAACACGTGCTCCCCGACCATGAACTCAAGTGGTCTGCGACGTCTATCTGCATAGCTCTTCTGCCGACTCTGTGCGGTCTTCAACCGCTCTCTAATCAAAGCGACCTTTTCGGTCGTCTCCCTGACCATGTCTGGTCCAAGTAAGCTCCGGTCCCCAACCTCAGCCCAACATACCGGCGATCTACAAGGTCTGCCATACAAAGCCTCAAATGGTGTCATACCAATGCTGGACTGGTAACTGTTGTTGTAAGCAAACTCTACCAAAGGCAAATGATCCTCCCATGATCCCTGAAAGTCAAGCACACAAGCTCGAAGCATGTCCTCTAGAATCTGAATGGTGCGCTTCGACTGTCCATCTGTCTCAGGATGGTAAGCTGTACTCAACAGTACCTCAGTGCCCAAAGCCTTCTGTAGACTCTTCCAGAACCTGGATGTGAAACGAGGGTCCCTATCAGATACCACTGACACTGGTACTCCATGTAGGCGAACAATCTCCCTGACATACAACCGACCCAATATGTCCACAGTATCAGTCATCCTCATATCTAGAAAGTGTGCCGACTTGGTCAGTCGATCCACCACCACCCAAACAGCATCGTGCCCCTTTGACGACCTTGGTAACCCACTCACAAAATCCATAGTCACGTGCTCCCACTTCCACTCGGAGATCGGTAAAGGCTGTAGCAAGCCTGCGGGACGCTGATGCTCGGCCTTCACCTGTTGGCAGGTGAGGCACCTATAAACAAAGTCTGCAACTGCCCCACGCATCCCGCTCCACCAAAACTGTCGTCGCATGTCTCTATACATCTTGTTGCCACCGGGGTGCACAACCAGACAGGAGTAGTGGCACTCTCGCAATACGGTGTCTCTGCAAACGCTGGGCACAAAAAACCGTCCTCTAAAACGGAGACCCTGATCGGTGCCCATCTCCCAACCCTCGAGCTTGACACCGTCGATCAATTTCTCACGAATTCTTGCTGTCTCGGCATCCTCGGTCTGTGCTTCTATCACTCGAGTAAATAACGTGGGCTGAGCCACCAAGGCACACAAGGCCATACCATCTGTGACCTCCTCCAACTCCAGTCTGAATAAGCTCAACTGCTCCAGCATGTCCCACTCTCGGACATCCATGCTAGCAACACAATGACTCGACTTCCTGCTCAAAGCATCAGCGATGACATTTGGAGCCATAGCTCGAATGTTTGTAGAATTGCAGTCGATCGTGGTTCTTTGGTGCTGGGTCAATACAAGCAGGGCTCCGAGGTTAGGAACGAGGAGCACTGGCTCTCGTCTGTTTTTAATATTTATTTTTTATCTTTGTTTATTCAAGATCAGCTATACAAAAGCGATCACTAATACGGGTCAAGTTAGCCATAATCCTTACGGGGGTTTCAGACATATACTGGAACTCAAGGTCTGTGACCCAAACTACTTTATGATTTATTGTCATGAGTAATAAAAATTTTATATTCTCGTTTCAAAGAAAAGAAGAATAAAATGGAGTATAAATATAAAAGAATGAATGATTTTTCCTTTATTGAAAGGGTATATTTGTTTTTAATATTTATTTTTTATGTGTGATTCACACAGACGTAACATAATAGCCTTTACATGAGTATATATATATATATATAAAAGGTAGCTATCCAGTAAAAGCCAACTTTATTGTACAAACTACAAACCAATTTAAGCCATAGGATGCGGTCAAAGTGACGTTATCAGAGCGCGCGCGATGCTGACACGTGGCCACTTCGCGCGCGCCTCTGCCCGCACAGTAGCGCATGTTGACCACGCGCGCAGCGCGAGTGCTGATAGTTTACATAGCACGATGCTGATAGTTTAATACTAATGTAAACTATCAGCACTTTTTGTGCTAACTATCAGCACCGTGCTATGCAAACTATCAGTACTGTGCGCGAGCGCACCAGCAACGCGTGTGCCCACGTGTCAGCATCTGGTGAGTTCTTAGTTTGCACAATAAGGTGCGGTGTTTTATATATTTAATTTCCCACGTGTCAGCATCTGGTGCGCACTACTGACATCACTTTGCGGGGATCCTATGGCTCATATTGGTTCGTAGTTTGCACAATAAGGGGTGGTTTGTACCCGATACCAACGCTCTCTCTCTCTCTCTCTCTCTCTCTATATATATATATATATATATATATATATATATAGGGGAGTTTTCGGGTACAAACTTATTTTGGGTCAGAACGTAGATTGAATCTGGGCCATTGATTACCTAGATCGGATGGACACCAAAATTCGGGAGGGGGGGGGGGGGGTGATTGATTATGAAATCAATTACAAGATATGCATTAATTAAAAAGATATTAAAAGACATGCATTAAATCTGGGCCTTTAATTCTATGCTCCAAGGGCCCAGATTGAAAGTTCTACGTTCTGACGAAGTTATAAGGTTTGTTCCCGTTTCGTCCACGAACGATATGGTACCCATATGAATTTTTTCCCCAATTTGGTACCCAAATGTTTCGTCCACGAACGATATGGTACCCATATGAATTTTTTCCCCAATTTGGTATCCAAATGTTTCGTCCACGAACGATTTGGGTTAATGGGGTTAAAAAACTAACAGACCAAAGTGAAAAGACCATTTTGCCCTTTATCATTTTAGTTGACTTTTGACTTTAATGTAAAAAGACTATTTTCCCTTTTATTGACTTTTGACTTTATATTTAAACTTATTTTTTAGTAAGTATTTTATTTTTTCAAAAAAAATAATAAATTTATTTTTATGGATTTATTTTTTTATAATTTTTATAATTTTTATTTTTTTTGTTATTTTTTATTTTTAATTTTTTTAATTTTTTTATTTTTTTTATTTTTAAAATTATTATTTTAATTTTTTTTTTAATTTTCAATTTTTTTAAATTTTTAAAATTTTATTTTATTTTATTTTTTAATTCTTAAAATTTTAACTTATTTAATTTAATTATTTATTGTATTATAACTAAGGATATAATGGTAATTTTGTCTATCAATTTTATAAGCTTAAAATAAGAAAGGGTAAAATCGTCATTTAACACCCCACTTAACTGCACATGTCTAATTTAGTGGAATATTCCATCAGTTTTCTAACGGAATATGCTACTTCCGTCCGTGGACAAATCATTTAGGTACCAAGTTGGTCATTTGAAACATAAGGGTACCATATCGTTCGTGGACGAAACATTTGGGTACCAAATATATATATATATATATATATATATATATATATATATATATATATATATATGGGAACAATCAAGTACAAACCTCATCTTTAGATCAGAACATAGAACTAATCTACACCATTCAATATAGCAAATCAAGGGCTAAGATTTTTGATAAATTCTGATTCCAAAATATGTTCACGCGCATTGTTTGTGGGTATTTTCGGGAAAAAAAAATAGTTGGAATCGTAAAATACAAGTGGGAAATCGAAATTGGCTGCTATTTTCGTTTTTTTTCCACCAAGTTTACTATTTTGATCTTTCCCGCTTCGTTTCAACTCCGATTTAATTTTTTCTTGCGCCAATATTTTTATTTTTCCAAGAACTATCTATCAAGTAGCATATTGAATATTTTTTGAAGCAAGAAAAAAAGATTTACTCAAACAAACAAAAAAATAAACGAAATTAATGTATGTTTTGTAATTTTCAGTTGTATGTGTACGATAAACCTAATGTATGTTTATAGGAGCTAAAACTCAATGTATGTTCTTGCCATTTTCATTTGTATGTGTATGCTAAACTTAATGTATGTTTTTATGTTTTCGCAACTGCATATGTGTAAGCTAAACTTAATGTATGTTCTTCCCATTTTCATTTGTATGTGTAAGCTGAACTGAATGTATGTTTTTTCAAATGCATTTGTATGTATAGTACCCATAACTTTTCACTTTAAACATACATTAAGTTTAGGGTACACACACAACTGAAAATTACAAAACATACATTTATTTCGTTTCTTTTTTTTGTTTGAGTAAATCGTTTTTTTTCTTGCTTCAAAACGTATTCAATATGCTACTTGATAGATAGGTCTTGGAAAAAGAAAATTATTGGCGCAAGAAAAAATTAAATCGGAGTTGAAACGAAGCGGGAAAGATCAAAATAGTAAACTTGGTGAAAAAAAAAGTCGAAATTACCCTCAAATTCGAAATTAAAACAAATTTCAGCATATTCTTATGCGTTTTTATGCGCGTGTAGTTAAAATTGGAAAACAAATCTCATCCATCCAATAAAATATTTTAAAGGATGCGATTAGTTCTATATATATATATATATATATATATATATAGGGGAACAATCAAGTATATATATATATATATATGTATATATAGGGGAACAATCAAGTACAAACCTTATTTCGGGTCAGAACGTAGAACTAATCTCGGCCATTGATTACTCAGATCAGATGGCCACCGAAATTCAGGGGGGGTGGGGGTGATTGATTACGAACAGGTACAAACTTCTATCTTTCGTCAGAACGCAGAACTTTTAATCTGGGTCCTTGAATCGTAGAATTAAAGGCCCAGATTTAATGCATATCCTTTAATATCTTTTTTAATTAATGCATATCTTGTAATTGATTTCGTAATCGATCACCACCCCTCCTGAATTTCGGTGGCCATCCGATCTAGATAATCAATGGCCCAGATTAGTTCTACGTTCTGACCCAAAATAGGGTTTGCACTTGATTGTTCTCCTATATATATATATATATATAAGGACACTTTCAAGTGATATCAACCCTTTATGTTGTTACTTGTTACACAAATTTAGACCATTAAATTTTAAAATCCAATGGTTATAGATTTTCAGCCACAATTATCTATAAATTAAATAGAAAAAACACCAAAAGGATAGTTTGGTAACTCTATCCTCTATTTTTTTACTGCAGATTTTTTTTACTACCCACATTTGATTTTTTTTAAAATTGAAATTTTAATTCAAAATTTCAATTTTTTCACGGGTTCCATATACGATATTACATATTATTCTATAAGATATTACATAATTTTAGACCAGATGTTATATAAAGTTTTTTTTTGATGTTCTAAAGTTTGAATTGATAAAATCAATGTTACATAAATTTAGGACTGATATTACAGAATTTATAACCAAAAATTACAATTTTTTAATAAAAATGTAACAAGTTACATAATAAAACTCATAAGGTTACAGAAATAAAAACTAAATATTACATAATTTAAAATACATTGTTACGTCCAATGTTACACAACCAGGATCATAAAACTACAAACTAAAGTGTTACAACATACTATACCAAAACTTACAAAATTTACATAATCAGATCCACGTTGCAGAATATTTTACGGTACATTACAAAATCATACACTGAACTTTACATAATATGAGCCAAACCTAAACTCTAACTCAACGTTCTATTATATAAAGATCAACAATAATTAAAAAAAACTACCTAAACAAATCTGGTTTCAAAATGTTAACTTTTATGTACAACAAAGTTTGTTTTCAAAAAAATACCCAAACTTTTCGTAAGACCAGATCCACGGATCAAGCAGCTTTAATTTTGAAAAATTAAAACAACCAAAAAATTTAATACAAAGAAAGTAAAAACAACCGGAGCTTCTTCGGGAGCTTGGAGAAAATCACTTTACGGCAGAGGGGGATTGAAATCGGAACAACGACATCCTCGCAAGGCGGCGGCGAGCATGGCAACCCTCTCCAGATCTGGGAAGCGGCATCAGCGAGTTCCAGCGGTTCAAAACCAAACCTGCAACTCAAACTCGTCGGAAAAGACCTGGAGAAGAGGAGGGAAACTGGAGAAGAGACCTGGAGATGAGGAGAGAACCAGCACCGCGAACTCGCCGGAGAGAACCTGGAGAATAGAAGATCACGAACCACAGCTCCATTGTTGCTCAGCTCCGACGACGTTGGGGGTGCGCGAGATCCTGACCTAGAGAAGCTTCTCCGAGCGCAGTCAGTGCGTGAGACATCGTCGACCCCCCACGACGGAATCTTCTCGGATCTGCACGATCCCGGTCACGAATCGAGCTCTGGGACAGAGTGGCTGCTCCGGGGCGCGACTGTGTGGCTACTTGGATGAACACGGAAGCGGGATGCCGAATAGCGATCTGCAATGTACGGGACGCGGTGGTGTGGCGTGTTGCTCCGGCGTGGAGCATTCAGCCGGAGAGCTCCAGAGAACAAATGTGTGGCGGCATGGTGAGAGGGGGAGAGAAGATTTGTCATGTTGCTGCAAATGTGAAGAGACTCGGGGTGCATTTAGGGTTAGGTAGAAATAAAACTGAAAGGACTAAAATGTCCTTACATATATGAAAATTACAAAAATAAAATAGAACTTTGTGTTATTTACAGCTGTGTGCCATTATAATCACAGCCATCGATTTAAGCTGATCCAACGGTCCATAATCTGATAACATGTAACAAAATAAGAGTGTGATAACACTTGAAAGCATACATATATATATATGTAGGTACGCTTTCATGTGTTTCTATTTTCTTAATTTATTATTTGTTACCTTAATTTTGACCATTGATCTAATCAATTCAATGACTATGAATCTGATGCCATTAGCCGTAAATAACATAGCTTTTTTTTTGTTTTGAAATTTTATATGGACTTAGGGCATAGAAGTAATTACTCGTTTTTATTTTTACCCAAGCCCTACTACCTCTCTTTTCACTATTACGCCTCAATTTATAGATTCTATCACCACACTTGAGCTCGGCATCCCGGAGCACATGCAGCCATCCTCTTCGTCTTGCATCGTTCCCACCTCTTCGCCATCCTCGTCGTCTTGCATCGTGCCCACTTCGTCGGATGGAACTCGCAGCCGTCATTTTCCTTCGTGCCTCCATGGAAGCCGGTGAGCCGTCGCGCATCCCGTAGCCTCCCACCTGACCATTTGTCGTGCCTCCCGTAGCCTCTCACCTGCCCCAGCCGTCGTCCCGGGCCACACGAAGACACTGCTGCCGCCATGCAAGTCAGGCAAAAACTCCAGATCTACGACTGGAAGCTTGATCGTCGCGCCCACTTTTCCCGACGGTGAAACCAGCATCGCACCACGTCGTCGCAGCCAGGATACTCCGACGAACCAAGTCGTCGCACTAAGGTATGTTTGTCGCTATTTCTGGTTCCCGAGTTCTTCGGTGAGGTTTGTGAATCAACTTTTCCGTGTCCCGATCGCGTCGGGCCTCCTTCGCGTTGCCGGCGTTTGCAAAGGAAGGAACTCTAGGGCTTACAGATTTGCAAGAAGTTTGTCTTCGCCAGAGCTTGCAGAGGGTGAGGTCCGACGAAGTCTGCTTCTAGGGTTGGGTTTTGAGGTTTCAGTCGGCCATCCTCCGGCCATGGGTTGTGAGTTCCATCCCACCAATGGATTTTTATTCGTATTTGTTTTTGTTTTTTGCATAGTTCAGATTTAAACAACTGGAACATTCTGGAACAACAGGGTAGGAAATCATGTAGAGTGTTTTCATTTTTTTGTTTTGGTTGGAGCTTTGATTTGTATGGTAGATTTATGTCGTGACTTTAATTGGGTTGTTCTTTTGATTGTTTGGATAGTTTTACGCTGTGAATCTACAGCCGGAGTTGAGCAATAAGGTGAAGTTTGGTGTATGATTTTGTAAGTATCATTCTGTCATATTTAAGGTATTTTATGGTTGTTTAATGTATTTTATGGATGTAAGTTTCGGTATCAAATTACATAAAAGTGTATTTGAAATTCTGTAATATATAGCATGAGTTATGTAACGTTTAGTTTTTATTTCTATAAATTTTTTAGTTTTATTATGTAACTTATTATATTTGTATTAAAAAATCGTTATTTTTGGTTATAAATTCTGTAACATCGGTCTTAAATTTCTGTAACATTGATTTTTATGTTGAAATATCAATTCAAACTTTAGAACACCAACATTAACTTTATATAACATCCGGTTTAAAATTATGTAATATCATATAGAATAATATGTAAAATCATATATGGAAACCGTGAAACAATTAAAAATTCAAAATATAAAAATATCAGATGTGGGTAGTAAAAAAATATGCAGTAAAAAATAGAGGATATAGAGTTACCAAACTACCATTTTGGTGTTTTTTCTATTTAACTTATAGATAATTGTGGCTGAAAATCTATAACCATTTGATTTTAAAATTCAATGGTCTAGATTTGGATAACAAGTAACAACATAAGGGTTGGTAATACTTGAAAGTGCCTATATATATATAGGATAGCTATCAGGTACAAACTTTATAACTTCGTCAGAACGTAGAACTTTCAATCTGGACCCTTGGATCATAGAATTAAAGGTCCAAATTTAATACATATCTTTTTAATTAATGCATATCTTATAATTGATTTCGTAATCAATCACCTCCCATCCCCCTCTGAATTTCGGTGGCCATCCGATTTGGGTAATCAATGGTCCAGATTGGTTCTACGTTCTGACCCGAAAATGTGTTTGTACTTGATAGCTCCTATATATATATATATATATATATATATATATATTTAATTTGATGCAATTTGGTGTGTTGCAATCAGTTATCACTACCATCCACACCCTTCTCTTTTAGCCATCTTATTGTAATATCTCTCTATAATCTATAAGAAATGAAAAGCAAAGGCACTTGAGCTTGATTAAAGGAACAACAACACCTTTATTTTTCACCAAGGTCATGGCTGACCATTTCTCCTCTTTTGGCTCTCATGGCTGGTTCAAGCTCAACCCTTCTCTTAATTATCACCGTCACTACTTCTCTTCCTCCTCCTCAAACCCTTCACCTCCACATGCACATGCACATGCACATCATCATCATCATCATCATCATCATCATCATCATCATCATCATCATCATCATCATCATCATCATCATCATCATCATCATCATCATCATCGTCATCATCATCTTGCTCCCCACCACAAATTCTACAGCTCAGTCACACCTGATCATCTCCTCCACCACAACCATAGCTTTATCACTACCACTACCACTACCACAACCATCAACAACCCTTCTTTTCTTGTATCTTGCATATAGCCAAAGAGAGGTTTTCCAGTGGATGAATGAGAAGGCTTTGTACTTGTTGAAAGAGGCCCATTCTTGCCTGAAGGAGAAGCTCTAATTTTTTTGGAAGATAATGGAAGGAGCCTCACTTGCATTGTTGAAAATTACGTCATTTCTAGGCAGCCGAATAAACCAAAGAGTACTTTCTATTATAAAGAACCATTGTTTTTTGGAGCTTTTTGCAATCAGGCTCACACCAGCCTCAATCAAAATCTGAATATCTAAAGGCATAACCCATGAGACATTCCACCATTGAAAAATTAGAGCCCAGACCTGTCAAGATTTATTACATAGCAGGAACATGGGGAGCATCTCCAACTCTACAACACAAAACGGACATAGAATTTGTTCCAAGGAAAAATTAATACCTTGGCTTTCTTGGAAGCATTTTGTAGGTAATGCTTTTAGGCAAGCTATCTAGAGAAATGCTGAAATTTTAAGAGCCAAAGAAGGAGACCATAATAATTTTGTACATTGAAATGTGGAGAAGCCTTGGGTCTGAAGGCACTGGTAAGTTTTATGAACAAAGAACCTTTTGTTATCAGCAACCTAGATTAATCTGTCAGCTTCAAGTGATTGTATCACAATATCCCTCAAAAGCTATTTGAAAGCTTTTGCTTGTCCTTTCTCTCATCCTCTAGGCCTTCTTTTGAGAGGAAAAACCCAAGAACCATCTATCCAAAAATCACATGCTCTTGCGGATTTGTTTTCACATAATAAGAAGATTCTTCTGAAGTTCTCCTTAAGAGAAGTTTGGAGCAACCAATTATCATACCAAAAGGAAACTCTTGATCCATTACCCACCAATAAAGTTATTCCAGAAGCTCCAAAAATGGAGGCAAAGGTTGGATCAGAAACTAAGAGTAAAATGTGATTCATTAATGTTGAGGTTCCTGTAATGTTGCACTTGATAGAGCCTAGTTAGCTATGTTCCACCCATATTTATGAAAAATAACGAGTTTCCAAAGTGATTTTTCTTTCATAGCAAATGTTCACCACCATTTTTCCAATAGTGCCCTATTCATGTCAGATAGTCTCTTGATCCCCAATCTTCCACACTCAACTGGTTTACATAGATTTTGCCAAGCCACCTTAGATAATACCTTCCTTTCAAAGAATCATTTCCATAGAAATTTTCTCTGTCAAGCCTCAAGTTGTTTGATGACCCCTTTAGGAGATTTGAGAATAGACAAGTAATATAAAGGAAGAACATTGAGAGAAGACTTGATCAGAGTTATCCTTCCACCAATAGAATGAAATCTGACTTGCCATAAACCCAAGTATTTTTTTATAATTCTTGATAATGTGTTCCAAAGATTTAACAAGTCTTAGATTTGTACCTACCTTGAACCCCAAGTAACCCATAAGCAAAGAACATGATTCACATCCTATAATCCTTTTAACTTCTTCCACTGAAATATTTTTTGGATTTAGCACTGAGACCTTTGACTTTGAATAGTTGATTTTCAGCGTTGTTGCAATTTGAAAGGTCATGAGGGAAGATTTGAGCTTCCTTACATGCTTTAAGTTTCCTTGATGAATACTATGGTATCAATAGTAAATTGAAGGTGAGAAATGATTGGAAATGTAGTCCTTAGTTGCACTTCTTGAAACAAAACTCTATCCAATCCTTGTTGAAGAATTTGGTGAAGAGTTTCTGACATTGGAGAGATTGGACATCATTGTCTTAGGCCTCTTCGAAGTGGGAAGTCTTTTGAAGGAGTGCCATTTAATAGAATAGAAACCCAAGCTTCAAGACAACCACAAATTCACATTATCCATTTGTGCCTAAACCCCATTCTTTCCAACAATTTTGGGACAAAACTCCAGCTAACATGATCATATGCCTTTTCAAAGTCCATGTTGAATAAAATAACCTCATCCCCAGAATATTTGATATGGTGGAGAACTTCAGCTGCAACGACGACACCACCCATAATTTGTCTTCCTCCTATAAACTTTGATTGAACCTTATTGACAAGAGTATTCAACACTCCTTTGAGTCTAGAAGCTAGTAACTTTGCCGATATTTTGTAGATACTCCTAATAAGACTTATGGGCCAGAATTCATCAAAATATTATGGAGAAGGAACCTTTGGAATGAGGATAAAAAAGGATGAGTTGGTCCCTTTCTCTAATAAGCCTATGTCATGAAAGAAACTGAAGAAAGCCAGAAGATCTAGCCTAATAATTTTCTATCTGCTTGGAAAATTTTCAAAGAAAAGCAATCAGGGCCTAATGGAATCCTTAGAGCACTCATGATCTCTTCTTCAGAAAATATTGATTCAAGGGATTCTGTTTGTTGAGAAGATAATACTGTAAAAGAAAAGTCCAATAGATCAAACTGTATGGTTGAGGACTCAGAAAATCTACTAGAGAATTGATAGTGAGCCGGGTCTATAATAGTTTCAGGGTCCTCAATCCAGATCCCATTGTGAGAAATTTGAGAGATTTTTTTCCTGGCCCCCTTGAAATTTGCAAGAACAAGATAAAACTTGAAGCATCTATCTCCTTCTTTGATCCATCTCACTCTTTCCTTTTGACTCCACAACTTATCAAGGAGTTTTAGCTTTGAAATTAAGTTTGCATTGAGCAAAGATCTGGCACAACATTCCTCGGCAGAAAAAGGTCTTAATTCCATTAAGCTATCTAGCTCAGCTATTCCATTTCTTAAGGATTGAATTTGCAAAAGAGCCAAAAACATGAATATTCCCCTATTTCACATCAGCTTTAAGTAATTTTAGTTTGGACCATAGAATATATGCAGGATTGCCTTGTACCTGATAAGAGACCCAGAAATCTTGTACACCTTTTATGAACCTTTTATCCTCTAACCAGGCATTGATGAATTTGAAAGGCCTAGTGTTACACCCCAAATCCGGTTTTGACCAGACTCGAGACGTGAACTAAAACAATAATAAGTTTAAATGAAAGTAAAGCCAAAAAGAGTCTCAAATAGTAGTTTAAAACTATAAACAACGTCGCGAGTCACAGCTCGGTAGAAAACGGTAAAACAACTCAAAAGATAACGGTACGTCTCTAGACTACTAGCCTAGGACCCTCGCAAGCTCCCAAGCGTCGAGCATCCAGCTAGTACACAACTCGCTCAGGACATGAAAAACAACAAAGTAAGGGGGTGAGCTTTCGCTCAGTAGGAAAAGTAGTTAAGGTTATAAGCAAGCGCTCACCACCACGGGTAACCGTCCAATTAGGGCATAATAGTACAACACACAACTAATTTCCAACGAAACTCGTAACCACAATCCTAAACTCAAGACCAAACCACACTCACAATACTCAAACGAACAAGCACAAACTGCAACCACATCACTTAACATGTCATCAAGCACAAAGTAAACAGTAAAAACACACACACGTCCCGTACCGCAGTCCCCAACTACGCCGGTTGTCCACAGCCCGACTCTATCATATCACACCGGAACACACAGCATCGGCCTAGATATCTTCCCGGAAAACACTCGGGGCACAATCACAATACGTCCCACCGGAATCTCCATCGGCCTAGACATCTTCTCGGCACTCCTTCGGGGCACGACTCCTAGAGTCAAAACACGACACCAAGTGTCAACACAAACCGTCGGCCTAGATGTCCCACATCGGAATACCCCCTCGATGTAGGTATCGTACCAGAACCACGACCCGGGGGACCGCGCATACGTGGGACCACACTGTCGGCCTAGGTACTACCCTACACCGGCGTACCCCCTCGGTCGTAGGTATCATACCGGAATGCAACTCCTCTTGTAACACACATCAAGATAATAACACGCATCGCAATGCCATATTTTAAACACGGCTTATCAAGCCCAACAATCTTACCTAAAACCAGTCACGTCGGTCCATCAACCACCCGACCATTTCACAAGAAATGATTCACGTCATAACAAGCATGACACACTTGCCCAAAGATAACCACACATACTACACCGGGTAATACCAACAAGCTTCTCGATCTAACCGAGCCTAAATCACACAGCATGCATTTCAATCAAGTCAAGGCAAATCAAGCAACACACAACCTAAGGGCTCGACCTGGCCCGCATGCATTTCTACCAGCACAACAAAACCCAAACGTACGGATCGACATGGCACGTAAGCTATCCCTTAATTCACTCGTTCCCCACCGCCTAATCATGCATTTCTAACGATTAAATTAAGTAAAAACGACCTATACGCATACTAGTAACTTGCCACGATTGAACCGGTATCCGCTACGTTCCCTACCTCAAGAAGAACAGACAGCTACGTCTCCTAGCTGCTGACGTCCTGGCTCGCTACCTCCGGTCTTCTCTACGATCGAAGCCGGACTCTAAATTAACACGGAAAGTCATAGTTAAAAACGGTTCCAACGTTAATTTAAAGGTTACGATCAGTCCAGTTTAAAATCAACAGTTGCCTTTTAAACTCGAGCGGGCCAAAAGCGGGATTATACGACGAATCGGGTTCGAGCACCCGAGCACAGAATCTGGTGCACATTTCCCGAGGCATGGATTTCGAGGCACGAGTTTCGAGGCACGGTTCTTGAGGTGTCCAAATCGGCGTTCCGGCTTTTAATCCCGTCCTAAGTCCGTTTCAATAGTCCGGTTTAATGTTCGGGGTTCCAAAATCGTTCAACAGTCTAACGTTCTTCAGATTCGACCAAAAGTCCAAAAACCTTTTTAAATTAAAACTGTTTCTTTTCCTTATCTGATTTAAATATGTTTTCTTTTCTTTTTCTTTTAGTTTCCTTAATTAAATCGATTCAAAACTGTTCGAGCAGATCTAGAAAGTTCCACGGGAAAAGAAAAGAGGGAAGAAGGTTTGGGTCTAAAATTCCGACCGACCACCAGCGTGCCAGTACCGGCCGAAGACTCATGGTGGTAGTGGTTCTCACCGTAGGGGGAAAGACGGCGGCGGAGCACGGCGAGCTCGTCTTACTTCAGATCTGTGCGAGACAGGCGAAGAGAGCCCTCTCTCGCTCCAGATCTGGAATGACGACGAGGGTCACCAGCTCGACTTGCTCTTCCCGATGGCGGGGTGACGACAGGAGCTCGGCTACGCGCGGTAGAAGAAGGCGCTGGAGAAGAAGAAGAAGACGGGTGAGGGAGAAAAGGAGCTCGGAGGCGAGGACGTGGCCGACGAGCTTGGCTGAACGGAGAGGAGGAGAGGAGACGGTGGCGTGAGAGAAGGGAGAGAGAGAGGGGCGTGAGGGAGGCGACGAGCGGTTCGAAGGAGAAGAGGGAGAGAGGTTCGGGATCGAGAGAGGAGAGGGTCGGCATCTCGCGTGAGGGAAGAGGGAGGAAAAATGACGCTGAAACCCTAAAAAACGCGCTTATAAAGCGTGAGCCTGGGCTTGGGCCTCTAGCGAGATGTGGGTCGGGCTGGCCTGGCTTAAACGGGCCTCTGACGATGATTGGGCCACACGGCCCAAAGCTGAGGAGGAGGACGAGTTGGGGCGGGCCTGGCTCGGGCCGGATCTGCTGGCCGGGTCTGGCCCGACCGGTTCAGCCCTTTCCCTCTTTTTTTTGTTTTTCCTTTTTTTTTGCAAAAGCTCTCAAACTTCGATCCGTTTTCCCACCGCGACGTTACCAACAACCGACCCGATTTTCAACCTCGACGTTCCGATCGAACAAAATTAAATAAATTAAATCTTTTTACCGAGGCAGTCTTCCCACCTAGGGCCCCAATCCTACATTTTGTTATGTAATAGTACATGTTTGTGATCTAAGATGCACCCGGGAATACAAACTTGGAAGAGATCTCCAAACATAGACATGACATCATAAGAGATGAAAAATCTGTCTAACCTGAATCCCTAGGACTGTGGGCCAAACCATGTAAATTTTCCTCTAGATAATAGTAAGTCAACTACTCCAACTGCAGTTACAAAATTTGAAAAATCAGACATAGTTCTAGACACAAGTTTGGTAACACTAGACCTCTCAAAAGCATCAAGGATAACATTAAAATCCCCAGCAATAATGAAAAATTTGTCCTGAGATAACTCCTCACAGATTTCCACCCAACAATTAACCTTATTTCTCCTCAAGCTGGGAGCATAAACAATTATAATGCACATCTCAATCTTAAATTCTACTGAAAATCCTCTCCAAATTATAGCATTAGTCAGAAAGGAAGTTGAGGACATTCTAAAACTGTCAGAATTCCATAGAAAAATAATCCCTCCAAATTAGCCCTCAGCTCGAATTTGAGCCAAGAGCCAGTTATTATAAAAGCCACACAATCTGAGGAAGAAGTTGGGTAACTGTTTCAATTTTGATTCCTAAATAAGTACAAACTCTAGACGTTTCTTGCTACACACAACACGAAGGGCTTTCTTCTTCTGCCTCGAGCCTAATCCTCTCATGTTTCATGAGAAGATCCTCATTTCAATTAGGATGAAGAAGTGGGAGGGACAAGAGTCTATCCCTCATCATCATATTGAAACTGCTCTTCTAAGTCTTTGAATCCGTCCTCAGAGTCCTAAAGCTCCACTTATTGATTCAGTTCTTCATCATGGTTATCGAACTGGTCAATAATTTACTTACCAGCAGCTAAGGCCTTAAGCCCAATTGCTTTGCAATAATCCCAATCTCTTCTACCCTTAGTAGCAATAGTTTTAGGGGAGATCACAAATGAAGCCCTTTAACATGTAGAAGATGGTGGAGAGACCATTATTGTTGTATGCTTTTTTGACCGAGTAGCACAAGAGAATGAGACATGTATTTTTTTTCCCTTCTTCTTTTGAAAATGTGGAGTGAATAGGCTTTCATGGTGAGCTGCATATTGAGTTTTGGAAGGATTTAAAGTTCCCTCCAATGGTGGCAGTAGAGTATGGCCTAAGATGTTGACAGTAGGAATACAAATCGGGGCATTATTAAATGCTTCCATTTCCAACCTCTCCTTTTTCTAGTCTAGAGTCTTAGGATTTTCTTGAGAAGTCCCCAACATCACTTTAGCTTGTACTTGAGGAGGCCCCAAACTTGCAAAAGAATAAATATTCTCCGGCGAGGCAGGCTAGCCTGAACTGAACAGTGTAACAATGTTTTGAGGAAGATTTCGAATAAGAACATCTTCATTTGTGATAACTCTCAGGTCTTGTGAGGTTGAATTGTCTAATATGGAAGTGTAAGTAGAGAAATCAACCCTCAAATCACTTGACATTGAGTCTGAAGCATTCTTGTGTTGAGGTAGAGCCTGACTGACACTCTATCTTTCTCCTCCTTCAATTAATGGTCTAGAGATTTAACCAAAACTGAAGAAAAAAATACCTTCTCCCAAATAGATCTGTACTTCCTAATTTATGATTGAAACCTTGCTTGTATGAATGAGAATAAATGCAACATCCAAGTAAGAAGTTGTTTTAGATTATGGATGTATAGAAACCAGTTCTCCCAGCTCCGATATGCAGGCTTCAAATGTTTCATTACACCAGCCTTGTATAGGAATACCATAGATTCCTACCTAAACAAATTTCCCTCCTTTTGAACAGAGCTTCTCTTTGCGGGGGATTATAGCCATCCATTTTATGAGCCAAAGTCCGTTGTCTACCATCAACTGCGAATCAAAATCTGTTCCCCAAAGATTTGAGCTGAATTTCAGAGACTCCCTCAAAAGCTATCTCAGACATTATAGCTTTGGTACTGAGATTCCAATTGATCGCATCTAAATGGCTTCTCAATAACAAATCACGATTGGCAATGACGACGCCTCTACAAGAACTACATGATCCAACTTTCTTCTCCACTCCTTTGTGGGCGTCTGGCTTGGTCCTCTGAAGGTTTCCTTTTGTTTTTTTTCTTATTATATCCACTAGTAGAATGTACCAATTACAACTGTGTCCCTTTAAAGAAGAAATTGCAAGATCCATCTCTCGTTTGGAACTGTATCTAACAAAGGCAAACCATTCTCTTTTGGAGTTTGGTTTGAGAGGCGCTTCTACTTTTACAACTTTCCCCATGATAGAGAAGTAATTCTCGATCTAGATCGTAGAGCTACGAGGTGGGATGTTGTGGATGAAAACTCAATATTCCTCAAAGAGGCGGAAAGACCCCGACCTTGACGAGTTCCTTTGAAATTGTCGTTTGACTACCAACCCTCTTTGTTTCTACTGAAGTTCTGGGCGCGAAGCTTTCTTTTGATGCAAGTAGTTTTAGAGGAAACTAGGTGTGGAATATGTATATGAGGCCACGACTGGAAGAATTTGTCGTAAAACATCTTCTTTCCATCCAAAAGTTTATTGTGGCCTCTTGGAGAATATTGTTGAGCTATATCAGACGAGGATGGAGAATGACGCCGATCCCTTCTAAGTCTTTTCTTGATTCCTTTTTTAGTTGCAAATTCAAAGCCTGGAGGAGGACCAATGGATGAAGAAGTATGATATTTGATCTTTCTCGATGGAATAATGATTGATTTGAGATGTTGTCGTCCACCGGAACGAATCTCAGAACCTCCTCCACTCGGTTCTTCCACGGTCAACCTAGCTCCCAAGCAATTGTCTTCCCTGTTTGTTAAACTGATGTGAGAAATAGTCGCATGAGTTATGAGAGAGAGAGAGTTTCCATTTGTATGATATGCTCATTTCTGTATTGATTTGAAAATTTCAATATGCTACAGACCTACAATTTGTTTTTTTGAAACATCAAGTATTTTTATTGATGCTCCCCTTTACAAGATGTAAAGGAGGGAAAGAGCACGAAGCTCTCCAAGAAACGATATTACGAGTCAAACCCAAGTAGTAATCGAGCAACTGACCCAAATAGACATCATAAAACCAAGAGATGATACACAAAAGAGCAAACCAAAGCCGGACGAAAACCAAACTATAAGCCTCCATACTTATAACTTGTTGATGAGACCCATTTGGAACATAGATCGGATCGACGAACAAATATAGACCGGGTCTACAGGTAAAATTGCATACCCTACCCACATGAAACCAAGAGACGCAACTTGATAAATAAAAGTGACGCAGAAATATACTGAAAATGAAGGTTGGAAAGGAAGACGACAGTCCACATGCGATTTAATCATAAGATTGTTCCTAAACCACGTTTTACACTTGGATAGCTACGTATTCTTTTATGGGCATCATGTTTGGATTCAAACCAACATCGCACGTTCCTTAATGGCCTCCATCATTATTGCATCGTCATAGGTCATATCAAGGTGCCCTCTTCGCAAATTTTATTCTTTGGTTCAAGTCTAAACAGAATAATTGGATCTCATCTGTACCTGAGCTCTTTCTCTCGCTCCATCATCCCATTTCTATTGGATCACGAAAGATACTTTTTAACAATATAAAACAAAACAAAGCACTTGATCTAATCTAACAAAACCTAATTAAAGATTCATTTCAACCACATCCTCACCTTACTCATGCTTCTAATCACGTGATAACTTTGAAAATCTACAAGGTAGAGAGTTACTTGACCATCAAGAATGATGTTCCATGCTCTCTTCCACTATCACCATGGACACTAGTCTACCCCCACAATTGTGTATAAAGTATCGGTTCAACGAAATTTAATTCTCTTACAGTCGAAAGTAAAGAGGGTTATCACAGAATAAAGATTAGACTTTAACCATATAGTTCGTTAAGATTCAAACTCCTATTTCAAAAGATGAAAGAACACACTTAACACTTAACTATTAAATCAACCTCAATCCGCAAAAAATGAACTGAATTTGTAGGATAATATTCAAAAATACGATGGTTAATATCAAAAAAGAAAGATACATCGATTAGCACAGCCTTATTCTCTCTAGAGCTGGGTTTTGCGAAAACGTTTGATCAGGGCATATGGCATTTTCGGCCGGACATCTATCAAGCAGTGACAGGGGTCTCGATGTCGAGCTTCTACGAGAGCCGACGGAACCCTTGGAGGAGGCGGGTTAGGAATCCATCATATCGTCGATGGCGATTAACTGCCCGTCTCGTGTCCTTTCGCTAGGAGCGGCGAAGGAGGAGAAAAAGGAGCCGATGGATGAAGAGAACACCGGCTCGCCGGTGATGTCCGTCTACCCGGAGCGTGAGTTATCCCGATCTGGATCACTGGGGACGACGGAGGAGGAGCAGGAGCCACTACCAGTGGAGAGGAACCAGATACGGTTCGCGGCAGTTCGAGAGGCGAGTGAGCGGTCGGAGATGATCTGTGGTTCAGGGCGCCGCCCGATTGAGCACTTTGCGGCATCTAGAAGGGGAACTCCAAGACGGACGCCGGCGATAGGTCCGCGACCTCGGCAGGCCGGGGTAGGGAGGTCGGGTGCGATACCAGAGAGAATAACATCGCCGCAGAAAGGTTACCAGTGGGGAACAATCATGACCATGCACTTGGAGGCGGCAGCTGAGGGGGAGGAATTTGTCACTCCGATAACAATTCCCATGCAACCAACCCGAAAGGAGTTGCCGGAGATAAGGCCGAGTACTTAGAAACGGCGACCGGGAAAAGAACATGCTAGGGTTCCTGAGGAGATCAGGTCGTCTGGGCCGGTGATGCTGGGCTTGCTATCTGATGCAAGGCGGCCTTGGACTGGTTCACGGGCCGGCCAGGAGGATGGGTGGATGATGAATATTGGGTCGGGCCGTTAGATCAGGGGATACAGGGAATGGGCTCAGGCGACATGGCCGGGCGTCACGGGCTGAAAAGGCTCAACGAGGGCGGGGGGTCTTCGGCCTGGTGGGGGGACGGGTTGGGCTATCCGGTTGGGCAAGAACCCGGGTCAGACCGGGAGCTCACCCAGACCCGGTTTAGACCGAATTCGACTCGGGTATTCAAGTTAAGGACCCTACTTTGGGTATGGGAGATATCGGCAATAAGATGAGGGCACTTCAGATGACGGAGGTGGGAGTGTCACCAGAAGAAATAGAAGAGGACGGAGCGGACTTCTCATTTGCTTTAGCGGCAAGGGTACTTACTTCACGTCCTTTCTATTGGAGAACAATGGTGGATCGCATGGAAGACATGTGGGGGATGCGGAACATGGAGGCAAGACCTCTAGAAGACGGGGTGGTGGCTTTTTTCTTTAAGACGGCCAAAGAACGAATGAGGGTGCTAGCTGGGGAACCCTGGTCCTTCTGGGATACCTTAGTCATCTTCGTGGACCTTAGGTTGTACATGAGGCCAGGGGACATGCATTTTAACCAGTTCTCGGTCTGGGCAAGGGTATCCAATCTGCATTGGGGGCATGGACTAGAAAGGTGGCATTCCGTATTAGGAATACGTTGGGTGTCTTTTAGGTGGCGGACATAGATAAGTATGGCATGTGCTGGGGGGATTTCATACGAATTCGTATCCGGGTCGATGTGCGGGTCCCCCCTGCAACGGGAAGTGTGGTTCCGGCTCTTGAAAGATAAGGTACATACTTTTTTGCATGTGTCTTATGAGTTTCTGCCAGATCATTACCATGGATGCAACTGTGCCGGCCATCTTTTCCCAGCAAGCCCAAAGAGCGAGGGAACAAAGGGCCCATCTCTGAGGTCCCCGACTGACCCACGCTCGACGTTGTTGAAAGCTAAGCATGAGAAACATATCCCAAGAACAAATTGGGTCTACTTGGGAGGTGCGTCGGGGGCATCAAATCGACTTTTTGCCCCGGTGGCCCCTCAGAAGGAGATCAGTCAGAGAGGATAGGAAGAGGAGGAGGAGTCTCGACCTTGGAGACCTCAACCGGTCATACAACGACTGGGGCCTCGGGATGGCTGATCGGAGCAGCGAGGGGAACCTCGTTCAGTGTCGGCAGGTATGAAAAGGTTGGTCAGAGATGTGGAGGAGGATGAGGACTCGGAGGGGACTCGATTAGATGGTGCTTCTAATACACGGCGGGGGAAATAAGCACCCTCGCCTCGAGGAATGAGTGCGAAACGGTCCATGGGGATGGCAGTCGGTTATACCGTCCCCCTGGATGTAGGATGGTAGTGGTACCATCAAGAACCGACTCAAGGTTCCCTTACCAGCTAAGGGGTCAGCAATCCCGCGCTTTGGAGCTCTACCTCTATCATTCAAGAGAGGACGGTGCACGCTGGCAACCTGGGGGATACTCAATCCACCACTGTGAGAAGCTACAATGGGCCTGCTCGATCGTTGAAAACCCGTTTGGAGCCGCTTCATCGGTGATCTTTGGACGCTATCGCAGTACTACCCTCCGAACACCAATGGATTCTACAAGAGCACGTTTACTCTCCATTCAGTTTTATGTTATTTTCGTACTTTCAATTTTCTCATTGATATGTTTGTCTGATGTAAACATTTTACAGCTATAATATTCCTCGTATTTCCTAAAAAAACGATGGTTAATATCATATTAAAATTTTGATTTATTTCAAAATTTTATGACTATTAATATTTAAGTTATAGAATTGACTAACAATAAATTCTAATAGGAAAGGAAGATAATTTGGCTTCGTGGAATTTCAGCAGTCTGCGTCTGCCCAGAAAGCCATATACATCTTCAATGGTGTTCTATACAAAGGTTACAAGATTTTTGTAGCCTTTGCTAGGCCTGAATCATACCCTTTTCCGATCATACAGAATTCCGGCCTAAAACAGAGCATCGTTGCTTCATAACAGAGCAGTAGGTTTGTAGTGGCAAATTGTCCTGGAGCCCTGGCCCTACAGGAAAAGAGGTTTAATGTTGAGGATGGGAAGTTGTTGCAGCTACTGTTGACCGAAGATCGGAAATCGACCACGGAGGTAATTCGAATGCAGATCGCGAATTATCCTTTCCGTATCTTTCGTGATTTTGTTTCCAATTTTAGTTGCATTGCTGGTAAGGATACTTCAGATATCATGCCTAATTTACTGGGTTGCGATGATTCTTCTGCGGATTCATTTGTTGTGGTTGCGAATTTTGACGGGCACGCAAAACCTCCGACAGAAGGAGTGAGCGTGGGTTCGCTTGGGCCATTGGGCTTGGCTGAGGGGATTGTTACAGCCCAACCCGTGATGCAGATGTTGGATTCAGCGCATGTATCGAATATCGCGACAATTACGCGTGAGAATGGAGAAGCATCTTCTGAGTTGGACTCGGCTGGTCTGAGCCCAATTTCCAGCCCAATGGTTAATTCTCTGATTCCATCGACAGGTTCGGTTGATCCAATACAGGCTTTTCCACTTCAGGCTCTCAGCGATCCAAGTCTTGTTATGGGTAGCCCGACGAATACGATTGGTGATCCTTCGGAGGGTAGTCCTTGGAAGGAAGTCCTACTTAAATCGTCAAAACGAGTAGCCGGCCTCCCAAACACTTGTCCGAATTATATACCTTGAAGTGTAAACCAAGGAATCGTTCTTTGGATTAGGAAAGACTTGCTCGTCCCGTTGACATTGGGAATCAGGTTGAGCATGGCAGTCCTTGGAAATTCTTTAGTTGCAGCTTCGTCTCATGGACCTGATGCTTGGACTACAATCCGTGAATTAGCTTCCGAAAAGAAAGATGCGACTAATCGTATCTGAGGTCGGGAGGCGAGGTTTCATGGGGTTTTTTTCTCTCTTTTTGTTTCCTTGTTTTTTTTAGAAAAAAGTTTGGCCTTTTAACTCCCCTTTCTGGAGTTCCTGTGTAAGTGTTATCTTTTACCTTGATTATCCTTTAATCACGGCATTCCGGTTCCTTTTTAGGAATCAGTCTTATTGATAAATTTTTTGAGCTTATAAAAAAAGGGAATTCATGAGAATTTTATTTGATCAACAAATAATTTCATTAAAACCAATTCTTTGAAGCAAAACAAGGGCAGAGAAAGATTATCTCAAGAAAAACAAAAGAGAACCAAACAAAGGTTCAAATCCAACACAACAATGAGCTGACTTGCACTCCAAACAACTCACAAAGTGCTTACATGCAGTCTAAGAAAATAACAAACAAAACGAAGAAGCCAATGAGCTACCCATAAAAAGGAAGCAAAAAGATCCTAAAGGTCCAACTCAAATAAGCTGCAGTAGAAACTCTCCTGAGACCAAATTGCTCCCAAACCAAACACCAACACAACTTCAAACACCTTGAACTACAAAATTGGCCATACAATAGTAGCATCAAGTTAATAAAATTTCATTTTTGGCTCATAAAAACATAATTAGAAGAAACACATCTGCCCAAACCAAAACAAAACACAGAACAAACTTACCCAACACCACTAAGGATTGAAAATTCTTTTCCTTCTGGTGTAAGACAGAGGAGAAAATTTTTAGGCATGTCTAATCTCCTCTATAAAAGACGTCCATAGTTCCCTTATCCCCCTCACACTACAGGGTGCATAAAAAATTAATGAGCGAGAACTGAACCTTCCATTGAACATAAAAGTTGGTCCACACCAAAACACGATTAAGCCTTACAACCAAGGATAATATAAACTCATCCTTCTTTAAAAAAAGATAGAAACCCTCCTGAAGCCCCATCATATTTTAATTAGAGATCTAATAAAATAGAGGGAACAAATTACAGCTTTGATTGTTGGAGGAAAAAAGATCGATGATGCTTGTATATCACGACTCTCAGAGTCCTCCTCTTTTGGTCAGAGGGCACCCCTCTCATATTTCATAAGAGGACCTTCAAAGCTCAATAGAGATGGAGGATTTGGAATGAGAATTAATCTCCTCCAGAAAAGCATCATAGTCTTCTTCTAAATCCACATAATCAACCCTAGAATCAACATCAAAAATCACTTTCTGATTAATTTCCGCCTCCAAATTATCAAATTGGTCAATAACCAATTTATCAGCAACAAAGACCTTATGCCCAATTGCTTTGCAATACTCTCACGGGCTAGTGAAATCTTCAACTACTACAGTTTTGACTTTATTCCTCTTCTTATCTGAAAGTTGGAGGAGAGGAACTTCCTTCCCTCTCTTAGATCTAGTATGATACACGTAAGACACCTGTAACAAGATTTTCAAGGAATGGATTGTGGGATTTGATAATATTCCAACAATCCAATACTGTGGGAATTCAAGGAATTAATTCCCTCCACGTTATGAAAAACTCTTGCTGAAGCCTCTTGTTATGGCCCACAAAGTTGGCAGGAACCTCACCCCTTAGCATCTCAATCATGTTATTATTAGACAATGTTTTCTTCATTCCTTCCTCCTTCTCCAAACCTTCTACAGTCTTTAGAGGAAGGGAGAGAGGAATTAGAGTGTCTTGAGGCTGAGGATCAACGGAAATTTGAACATGAAAGTCTTGGTGAAATAGATGACCTGGAGACGAATGGAATGTCAATCTCATCAGTACCTGAATAAGATCAATAAGTACCAAAAGTGTAACCGACTACCAAGGTTGGAGAGTGACAACGACCCCAATTGTTACAAGTCCCAACGTAAAACGGGCCAAAACGCGTCGGAAAAGAAGCCTAAACAACCCTATAAATTGGGGGCGCGTGAGGCGTGTTCTCTGAATAATTAATTATCCAGTCAATATTCACTCAGTACTTCTGCAAACCATGATCTTCTTATAATATGATCCATTCACTTTACAACTCGACTCAATTTCAGATATTCGCATCACAAATCATCCTAGTCACCACATGATTCGTACATCATTATCTCCTATGTGATTCTCTCACATTACATGTTCTTATGGTAGAGATTATTGAAAAGGGCCTCCGCGTGATAATTTCTTTGAGGGGTAGCCTCCGTAATTTTGCAGCTCTTCCAAACATACAAAAATACGATTATACCCTTCAATTATCATCTTTAAACCCTTTTAACTCCCAAACACCAACACAATCACCTCATAATCACTTCTCTTCATCTTATTTTCTCTTTTTTCTCTTCATCTTCTTTCTCTTTAAACTTCAATCTTCTTCTCCTTACTTCTCCTACCTCCACTCGTCGTTGTCACATTGAGGTTGCCACGAAATCACGGTAGCCTTATTTTTCTCTTCATTTTCTTTTCTCTCAACCCTTCTTCCCCTTATTTTTCTTCTTTCTTCTTCTCTACCGTCAATCAGAGCTGATTGGGGCCAATACGCCGCCGATTGGCGTCATCCCGCGGCAGATTGAGCCAATCCCAATCAGCTTCGATTGGCCCCCAATCAGCTCCAATTGGGGTCATCCCGCCGTCGATTAGGGCAATCTGCCGCGGGATGACAAAATCTGGGGGCAAAAAAAATGGGCGGGAATTTCAAATTTTCAAATTTTGAAAATCGTTGGAAATCAAAATTCGAAAAAGGGCAAAAGAGGAATAATTAAAAATTCATTAAAGAAGGAGGTCTTTTGCAAAACATAACATGGTTGGAGGTTTTTTAGCAATAAATTATGAATATAAGGCTATTTTCATAATTTGTCCGTTCTAATGACCTAATGGGCAATAAAGAGAGGATAGTATACATCGTCTGATTCTATATCTTTTATATCTGCGAACATAAGTTTTTTTGAAACGGAAAAGAGGTAGTTGTATTACGATTTCATGTCATGCTTACAAGGAGGGACATAACAATCCCGGATACCAGCTTTTTGTCCCAACCGGTCGTAACCCGTCGGGCGCACATGGTTCCATACATATAGTCTTCTTTGATTTGCAGATCCGAACTCAAGTGTTCCTCGATCCAACGTTACAAAAAAAATAACAAACCAAAGTCCTAAACTTATTGAGCCAAAAGGTTATTCGACCTAAAACAGTGAAACCTACTAGAGAATTAGCCTTTAGTGCAGATTCCCCGAAACCTCCCTGCTGCAAAAACTTGTTCGGGGTTGAGAGTCCCGAATTCGGGTGCCGGTGAAATAGGCCCCAGCCTACCGTCCCTCCTCCCGGATCCCAGATCCAACGAGGGAGCAGACCTATGCCGGCGAGGGGTGACCCTAGGGCGGGAGGCCGCTGCAGATGGAAGACGACGCGTGGAGCTCGTATTCCAGAAAACGGCAGGGGGGCCACGGTGGCTACTGGCTCGAGGGCGAGACCGGTCCGGCGACGCATGATCGGTAGCGCGAGGCGAGGGAGAAGCCGTGACACGGATTGAAACGATAGGCGGCGACCTGTGGAGGTAGTCCGTCTGCAAAAAAGACAAGAAAAAATAAAACCGATTCCGATCAAATGAACGACGACGGTAGATCAGAACAAGAAGGTTAGAAGAAAGCTTTGGAAGCAGGGGCTTCAATGGTAGAAGCAGGGGACTTCAACGGTAGGAAAAAGAGTTTCAAAATGGTTGCAATGAAGGTGAGGAGAGGGGGAGAGGGGCTGCGCGCAGAGAGAATTGGTTTTCTCTCTGCCGCTTCTTCGAACATAAGTTAAGATCAATAAAATGATCTTTTCTATCTCAAAGAAAGGTGAGACATAAATGTGGATATGCATAGATTAAGCTTGTAATTGTAAAAAATAAAAATTAATGGAGTAATTTTAAGCCCAACAGAAACTTCAAATAAGTGTGGCCCAACAGGCAACAGCGCCAGAAAAGCATTTGTATATTCAGTTCAAATAACTGAACTGAGTAGTACTGTATGTAAGATCTTTCTTTTGTCTCTTCCTCCCCAAACCCTAGCGAGGTTTGTGCGATAGATTCTGTCGGTTTTCTTCTGTTTCTGTCGTATTGAAAGGTAAATAAGTTGCTTAGTGTTTGGTTTGGGGTGGTATCTTCCTCGGCAAGGAAGGAGTTCCCTTAGAGTTGGGCTTTAAGAAGAATATACAACATATTAGAGGACCCATCAAGAGAAAGATCATTATTATATGAAGTAGACTTTTCACTTAGTTGATTACCTGTGTTTGAATTCATTTTGGAATTTGTTGCAATTGTTTCAGCTTGGATCAACCCACTAAGCTTCAATGGAGAGGAAAAATGACGCCGCAATAGCCAAGCTGGCCCATCAAATGCTGGAGATGCGAACTGAGCTTCTGGAGATGAAGGTGATGCAAATGGATCTGCAGAAAGGAATGAGAGAAATGCTGAGCGGCATCAACACCCTGCTGCAGGACAGACAAAGCCAACACACACCACAAGCAGGTAATGGGGTTAACTTACCCCTATTACGGGAACAATGTTCATTCAATCTGTTTACACGATAGATAGTTGAAGGCCCAATTATAGTTATACTCTAACACGCGCCCTCACGGATAAATCTGTTTACGATTGAGAAGAGTGATAAGGGCTAACCCATTTTTGGGAAAATTTGATAAATAGAGAATAAATTAGAATTTTTGTAGAGAGTGAGGTTTGAACCCGGGTTCGTGAGTGTCAAGCTCTTATACCATATTAGAGAACTAACTCAACTAAAAGCTCAAGCTGATAGTTGAAGACCCAATTATAGTTATACTCTAGCTTCCTTGCGTTTATCTGGAAGAGCTGAGATATGGTTCACTGGGTGACGGATTGATCAGCAACAAAAATCTTCTGTCCAAGAATTTGAGTTCCAATTTGAGAGTCTCAAGGACTTGATCATGTCCATAAATCATACTCTTTGTTGGGCTAGTAATGTTAATAAGTGGCTTAGGGGCACATCATTGTTTTGATATCTTCATTGGCATGGATGTGGTTCCTATTCTGCTTTGCAGAATGGTTGCCGATGGTGGAGTTAGGAATGGCAGCAAGGTGCTGTTTTTTTTTAAAGATCATCGCTTCCTAGTTTAGGGTTAGCTTGTTATGTAATAGACTAGTTGCCTCTTGAGGAATGGCCCATGAATACAAGTTACAAATAATAGTTGGTTAATTTGTTCTTGCTGATTTGTGTTTGAATTCATTTTGGCAATGATCCGCCACTTCGGACTTGCAGGATTCTCTAAGAAAAGAGGTAGATCAGAGTTAGAGGCAGAGGATATCAAGTGAGTCTTTCGAATTTCTACTGTTCTATTTTGCTGAACCAGTACATCGCTAATCTTAGGGCCAGAGGCCTACAAGTGTGTCTCTTTCTCCATGTGATGTGATTTTCTGCATCGATAGGCCTGTGGTGGACAAGAGTGGCTCTGCTTCTGCTGAGATTGGCAAGGATCAAAGTCAAAAGGACCTCAACTATCCTATGAGTCCTGCAATGAACAAGAATGGCTCTGCATCTGCTGAGATTGGCAAGGAGCAAAGTCAAAAGGACATCAATTATCCTAAGGGTCCTGCGATGAACAAGAATGGCTCTGCTTCTCTTAAGATTGGGAAGAAGCCAAGTCAAATGAACGCCAATTATCCTGTCAAGCCTAAGAGGTCTCCCAGTGCCTTCTTCGTGTTTATGTATGTAACCTTCTGTTTTCCTTTGTGCTTTATTTGTAGCTCATCTCATTTTTGTGGGTTTATTTCCGTGGAAACGGTTGAATTTTCTTCTGGACAAAGAACCGTTTTTGTTTTGTCGGACATGATATGATATATGTATTGAATTAAATTAACTGCCATTTTAACTTTGATTAGCACGCTTGCGGTTGATCAGTTTCTGTGTGTTGAATTGTTGCTGGAAACAGGGATGATTTCAGGAAAGTATACAAAGAAGAACACCCTGTCAACAAATCAGTATCTGATGTGAGTGTTTGTATTACTTTTCATGGTTTTTGGCTCTCCAATTTGTGCCAAGTATCTTTATTGTTGTGTTTGGAAACTAGGTTGCCAAGGCTGCTGGTGAAAAATGGAAGTCAATGTCGTCAGCTGTAAGTAATACATTAATGTTTGGGTGAAATGAGTTACTATTTTATTCTAATATTCTTCATTACCGCCAGGAGAAAGAAATCTATGTGAACAAGGCAGAGGCCCTGAAGAAAGAATATGTGAGCAACATGAACACCTATAACACAATAAGGTATATCTGCCAGTTCCGGTGTCCAGCTTTTTGCATTTCGGTCAAGTGTCTGAATGTGTGTTTCCATCTTCTGATGATTTCAGGGCGCAGATGAGTATGAAGGATGGTCTCACAAGTCCGAATACAACTTGACTGATGAAGATGAGAGTGGAGATGTATGTAGGTTGGTTGCTGGAATGATACCTCGGGCGCTATCTTTTGGGTCTACCAATTTGTTTTTGGTAGGCGATGTTATTTGTATAATCTTTTCAGTCTACATTACAAATTGTTTTTGAATTGTAAGGTAGTTTTTGGAATGTCGATTAAAAAGAAAAGAGCTTGAGTTTTCTTGAAGTGCACGTAGCTATTCATCTTTGTGCGCATCATCTGTAGATACAGATACGATTGCAGGCTGCTCTGAGCTAAGTTCTAGAAAGGGATAATCAGTGTAACCAAGAACAGGGTCATGTGTGTAGAAAGTGCTTCTGTCGTATTTGTTAAGTGCAGCACCAATCTGAAATCTTGTGGGCAGATCAGGGTTGGCCAAGAACAGCCGGCCGAAAGCAATGAGATCGGCACCACCCTGGGCGATCACTCGATCTCCGTCATCTTTGTTGTAGCCACCGGCGGCAATGAAAGTCCCCTTGAAAGCCTTCCTCATGGGCAACAGGCTGCTCTTTGTTTCTTGCTTGTCGAACTGGGTAACCATCCGCGGCTCGATCATGTGACAGTAGAGTATTCCACAGTCGTTCAGGGACTCGGCCATGTACACTCCGAGAGCTTCCGGGTTTGAATCACCAGAGTCGTTGTAATCAGCGAAAGGAGAGAGCCTAATACCCACTCGTTGGGCTCCAATCTCGTCGGCCACGGCTTTTACTACCTCTAGAGGGAAGCGGCAACGGTTGGGTAAGCTCCCCCCGTATTGGTCTTGTCTGTCGTTTACTCCGTCTTTGAGGAATTGGTCTATCAGGTAGCCGTTGGCTCCGTGAATCTCTACTCCATCAAACCCTGCAATTACAGTAATAATATGTATGCATGCATGTTTGTTTCAAAAGGAAAAGAAATGATATTTTGTTAAACATGTTAGAGTATATTAGGACCTTAACGTCGGGATCGCGTTACAGGACCGAAATACACGATAGGGTTGAAGTTCTGGCTCCGCGAAGGCGAGCTTTTATTCTTCCCTCTCTCAATCGTAAATGACACGAGCTTGTTAGAGAGAGCTCACACAATGAGGGAAACTAAATCTGATTTTTAATTCTCAGCGTAAATATTTTATTATTCTCTCTTGATATATATAACCAAGGAAGTTATCCAAACCCAAAGTCCTAATACAACCATAATTAGTAATCTATCCAACTTCTCTATTCCTAATATAATTGGTCAATTAAATGGCATTTATTGAAAAGGAAATAAGCTACTTAAGTTCCCAAAATTCCATCCCCTAACTGACATCGCTTACTCGGTTACTGTAGATGGATTCCCCTTCCTTTGGTACGCTATTTTGTACCGTCCCTTACGACCCGTAACATCACTCCCCACTTGCACACCGCGCTTCACCTCAAGCGCAAAAGAAGGATATGCCTCAGCTAATTCTCCTGCCAACTCCCAAGAAGCTTCGGAGGGTGACCTGTGCGTCTAATGCACCAAAATTTCAGTCTCCTCTCCTCGCTTTCGAACGTCCAATATAGCTACAGGTAGTGGTGGTGTACCAATGTTTCTGGCGGTGGTAGCTAAGGAGTCACGGTCATATACATGAAAAACGGGGTGAATGCGGAACTCTATAGGTAGGTCTAACTTGTAAGCCACTGGCCTAATCCTCTGCTCCACCGGAAATGGTCCATAGTAACGAGGGATGAGCTTCATGCCGCTACGTGGGGCAACACATTTCTACCGGTATGGCTGCAATTTTAGTAACACCATATCACCCATCTCAAAGGTGACGTCCCGGTGGGGTCGATCGTACCACGCCTTCATAGCTTGCTACGGACGGAGGAGTTGGAGACGGAGACCTTCTAGTGTTTCGTCCCGAGCGCTCATCTGCCTATCTACGACTTCCACTCGTGTCATTCCCGGAGTGTTACTCAACATGCGTGGTTTTTTTTCTCCATAAACAACCCCAAAAGGAATAGCTCGTAGTGTCGTATGAAGGCTCGTATTGTAACAAATATTCCGCCACGCCACCCAACGGTCCAATGCTTTGGATGGCCAGTCACAAAGCAACGCAAATACATCTTCAAGGTACGATTAAGTACCTCGGTTTGGCCATCACTCTAGGGTGATATGTGGACCTCATGCGAAGCGAGCACCCGCTCAATTTAAACAGCTCCATCCAAAAGGAACGTGTGAAGGTCTTATCTCGATTGCTCACAACGGACTCAGGAATACCATGTAAACGAACCACGGTATCAAAAAATACTCGTAGTACAGACATTGCGGTATATGAATGTGTTAGGGCCACGAAATGGCCATATTTGGACAACCTGTCGACGACCACAAGAAGCATAGTTTTTCCCCCTGAATTGGGAAATGCATCAATGAAATCAATACTGATATTGAACTAAACCTGAGTTGATACTAGCAGGAGCTGGAGAAGACCTGCAGGACGCAGCGTATTCGCCGGCAAATTTCACAATCCCAAACAAAGGCTTGAACACTCATTTTCATACCTTTCCAATAGAAGTCAGTGCCACTCGTACCAATGTCTTTTGGTACCCCTTGTGGTGGCTATTGTGGATGGCGGTGATAACCGTAGGTATCAAGGGTGAATCGGGTTGTATCCATGCCCGATTTTTTAATAGAAGGATCTCGTTATTAGACGCCCAAGAGTCCGAAAGCTTTCCGGTCTGGATATCGGATTGGAGTTTTTGGAGGGTATGAAAACATTGTACCTCAGCTACCTCGTCCCAGAGGTGGATAAATGGTGTTGAAAGCGCACAGATGAGGCCAAGGTCCTCGTCGCACTGAGAAAGGGCATCTGCCACCATGTTTTCATGATCTGCTCTAAACTCTACCTTGAAGTCAAAGCCCATTAATTTGGACAACCAATATTGTTGTGGAGATATTGTGACACGCTGCTTTAGTAAGTATTTCAGGCTGAAATGATCTGTGCGAATCACAAACTCACGCCCCCACAAGTAAGGTCACCCGTGCCGAGAAGATTGGGCCAACCCGATCAACTCCTTCTCATAAGCCTCGAGTTTGGAGTGTCTCACTGCAAAGGGTCTGCTAAAAAACAATGGGTTTGTTAGTTTGGTGGAGAACGACTCCAATGCCAAAATCACATGCATCACAATGAACTGTAAATTGCTTATCGAAATCTGGTAAAACCAAGATCAGGGTATTAGTCATAACTGTTTTCAAGACCTCGAAGATTCTTGAGTGTCCTGGCCCCAAAGGAAGGATTTTTTTCTTCAACAAACGAGTCATCAAGGCAACTAAAAGACCATAATTGTGAACAAAATTTTGATAGTATCATGTGAGGCCCATGAACTGACGCAATGCCCACGACGTTGTTGGTTGAGGCCACTCTGTCATGGCCAAAACTTTTCTGGGATCGACTTCCACCCCCTTTCCTGATATGATGAACCCTAAATAGGCTACCTGTTCTTGGGCGAACAAATGCTACGCTTGAGAAAAAATGAATTCATCTGTAGTAAGTTTGGGATTACCCGTAAGTGGTGGAGGTGCTCCGACTAAGAGGTGCTGTAAACCAGGATGTCATCGAAGAATACCAACATGAAGCGCCTCAAGTATGGAGTGAAGACGTCGTTCATCAAGGCCTAGAATGTAAATGGTGCGTTCGTCAGGCCGAATGGCATCACTAAGAATTTTGAAATGGCCATGATGGGTGCGAGACGCGGTCTTCGGTATGGTCGGAGGATGAATCTGAACGTGATGGTAGCCTGAATGCATGTCCAGTTTGGAGAAAAAAAACGAGCTCCATGTAGTTCGTCCAGTAGTTATTCTATGACGGGTATCGGGAATTTGTCTTTGACAGTTCGTTCATTCAATGCCCGATAATTAACACACATGCACCATGTTTTATTCGCCTTTGAGACTACCAAGACAGAAGATGAAAAAGGGGATTTGCTGGGGCGAATAATTCCATGTTCCAACGTTTACTCACATTGGTTTTCAATCTCATCTTTCCATCAGTGTGAATAACGGTACGGGCGTACTACCACGAGTGTTGTGTCCGACTGTAAGTGAATATGGTGGTCAGCTGCTCTCGACGATGGAAGCCCGGTGGCTGTAGCGAAAATGTCAGAGAATTCACCACGTAGGGTTTTGCATTGGTGCTCCTTAGAGATGCCTCTAAATAGTGCAGCGAAGGACGCCAGGTCCGACTCTGGTTGTAGGCCACGCAATACAATGGGACGATCCAGTAAAGTGAATCATATGGTCATGTGATCAAAATTCCACGAAATATCCCCGAGAGTCCGCAACCAATTAACCCAAGTACTACGCTACAACCACACAAAAGTAAGACGAATAAATCAAATTTAAACACATCCGTACCAACCTGAATCGGAGCCATGTGAAAAATGCCTGGGCTGGCTATACTCTCCCTATTGGCTACGAGGACACGTAAACTTGTCCGGGAATGGACTTACAAGCCTACAATTCTTACAAAACCTTCGTCCATAAAACTATGCGCTGAACTTGAGTCAATAAAAATCAACAAGGTCTTACCGCCCAGGGCACCTCAAATTCGTATGATCTGCGGGGCCACCATACCGGTTATGGCATGAAGCGAAATTGAGGGGTTGGACTCTTCTTTGGGCACGACAACAGTGCCATCCCCTTCTTCTTCAATCAGCTCCAACAAAAATAATTTTTTTACATTTGTGACTGATGTGGACATAAATTGCATCAATTCTAGATGTTTTTAGCCCACATTTTTTAGCATTTTAGTCCCGATATTGAATAATTTTGACCACTTTTCTCTCGTTACTCGTATTGTCTCTCTCATTATGTTTTGTAGGTGGTTTGATCGGAAAAAGGGCCAAAATAGAGTAAAACTCGGTTTTAGGAGTTTTGGAAGTTGGCTGATCTTGCGAAGGGCATAACATGCGAACTCTGATTGCCTCCAATTTTATGTCAAATCGAAGGGAATTCAGAGATCTACAGCTTCCGTCAAGGGTCCAAGACCATCCAAAACTCTCTGCTCCACCACGGAGCCGTGACATGGTCCGTGACGGGTCCCATCAAGGAGCCGTGACGGAGATCGAAAACGGCCAAAAACTCGTTGTTCCGTCAAGGAGCCGTGACATGGTCCATGAAGGGTCCCAAGGATCCGTGACGCCTCAAGTCCGGTTTTGAGGAGAAAAAGGCCACCAAAACTCTTATAAATATGGGAGAGCTATGTTAGAGAAAGAGAACTTGTTTTTGGGACAATCACAGAGAGCTAAAAGGTGGAGATTGGTGAACTTTGAAGCTTGAAGGAAGAGAAGCAACTTGGACAAGCTTTGTATGAGAAGTAGGGTTGTGCAAATTAACCGCAACTCGCAACCCACCCGAGAACCCGCCCGATCCGGGACCCGTATAACACACATCCGTCGGTTACGGATCGGATACCGGATCTGGATGACCCAAATCAGCAACTTATTGGGCGGATATCGGATTGGTACATACACTTAACCCAAATCATATAAACCCTAAAACATCTCTTAGTCGTGCTTCACTACTTTACCAAATACATTTTCACCTTGAATGAACACCACGCGATTGCTTTCCCCCACAATCTCACGACCAAAAGTCTCTGACCCTAGCTTCATCCTCGTCTCCTTCTTAATCCGTTCACGACGACTACTTTCCCCCCCACGACATCCGCCAACAAATCTTCGACCCCAACATCGTCTTCTACCTCTTCCACGCTCTACACGGATCTTCAACTCGTTACTTCTTCGATCTCTTCTTGCTCTATTAAATCTCGCAACAACTCTTTCAACAACATCCCTATCTAAGACAACAAGTGTTGTTGTGAATGGGATGAGGAGGGTTGTTGGGAGTGACGGCTAGGGTTGGGTTATGTATGGTTGTCATCTGAAATTTGAGAGGAGACATGGTTAAGATCTGAAAGGTGAGACTTGAGAGATCAGAAAGATGAGGTTAAGATCTCACGGGTTGTGCGGGTTCAAAACCGATTCGCCCGCAACCCGATATGGGCGGATCTAGCCCAACATATATATCATGTGGGCGGATTTGGAGCCGTCATTATCCGATCCGCAATTTTGCGGGCAGGTCTAAAATGGTGCGGGTCGGGCCGGATATCCGCCCATGCACACCCAATGAGAAGAGAGTGCTTGAACTCAACCATTGTAATTCTATATTAGTATTGTATATCCACTACTCATTCAATATGATGATTGCTTATGAAAAAAAAACAAGGCTATACGCTTCATCATAGTTAAAGCAGAGACCGTTAGACATGTGATTCTGCTTCTCCGCTTTTGAAATGCGTTTGACGAAAGGACGAGGAACATTCTCCGTGACCGGTTGTCAACGCGGAATAAAGGTATCTTGTTGAGCCCTTTTCTCATATGGCTTATCCAATCTCATGGTTGTTGTTGAATCCCAAGTTGTTCTATATTCACATCAATTTCCAGTGTTCCCTTAAGGGCCACTCAGGAATAAGGAGATTTCTTGGTCGAATTGCAAGTTAGGAACTTGTGCCGTCAAACGTTCAAACCTCGTAGCGTACTCATCTACTAACCCGTTCTGCCTCAACTTGGCTAGATCTCATAACTAGTTACCTGGAAACATGGAACCAAAACGAGCATTGCAAAAATGTTTAAAAACTGGCCATGTAATGTTTGGTTGTCCTTTTGCAACTTCATGTACCAAAGATGTGCATCATCCTCCAGATGGAAAGAAGCCAATAGGATCTTCTCCTCTGCACAAGTCTGTTGGTGAAGGAAATACCCTCACTACAATTCAGCCACGCGTTGGTTTCGAGCGTCCATTAAACCTCAAAAAATCGAGACGAGCGAATCGAGGTGCCTAAAACCCTTCGTTGTCGGTACGGTCCTCTCTCGCTGTCGTCTGATCGGTGCAGAGCTCTCCTCCTATCGATTCTCCAATGTCGTACCGGACAAGGAATCAATTCGGACCGCTGGCTCTTTGAACTGAGCCTCCGTCTTGGCCTGATCAGCACGATATGCTACCCGATCAGCACTATATGATGCCATAAACTCATCAAACTTTTTTTCTAAGGATTTGGGTGGATCCATAATGCGTGGCTCGGATACCACTATAGACACCAACTTCGGGATCGTGTTACAGGGCCAAGATATGCGATAGGGTTGAAGTTTCGGCTCCACGAAGGTGAGCCCTTGTTCTTCCCTCTCCCAATCGTGAATGACACGAGCTCGTTAGAGAGAGCTCATACCTCAATGAGATAACTAAATTTAATTTTTAATTCTCAACGTAAATGTTTTATTATTCTCTCTTGGTATATATAAAACCAAAGAGGTTACTTAAACTCAAAGTCCTTATACAACCATAACTGATAATCTACCCAACTTCTCTATTCCTAATACAATTTATCAACTAACAGACGTTTATCAAAAAAAGAAATAAGCTATTTAGGATCCCGAAATTTCATCCTTTAACCGACTTCCCTTACTCGACTACTGTAGATGGATTCCCCTTTCTTTGATACGCTATTTTATACCGGTCCGTATGGCCCGTAACAAATTACTAATTTAATTAAAACTCAAGCTGATTATTAAAGACTCGGTTATAATTATATTCTAACAAAAAACAGACCGGTGTGGTCCGAAAAATACCAGCTTCCATGGCGTTTCTGGCAGCAGTTCTGAAGTCATTAACCACATGTGCAATCTCGTCTACTGTGAGCTTACGGGGAGGGGGATATTGTGCGACAGTGGTGCCATCTATTTGAATCTGAGCAGCCACCGGCTTGTCGGTGCAAGAGATTGGGGGTAGGCCATTGGGTTGAAAACCTGTATAGTGTAACTAACAATAAGTCCTAACCAATCAAGAGAAAAGGAGAAATGATTAGTTTAGTTACGGTAATCTGAAACTCGGCCAGCATGCCAAAGCTGACAAAAGAAGATGGATCCCTTGTCGTGAACAACCTCCGTGATGGGTTTCCATGCTTGCACTTGTTGTCTTGTCCAAATGTCGGGCATATTCGGGTGTCTTCACAGTCATCAAACAATCGAACAAATTAACATCGTACATATATACGTGGGTAAATTACAAATACCTACCCCAAAGTTGTACCGTTTAACTGGTACCTACCCTAAAGTTTTTTTAACTGATATCTACTTAGATTTTTAGTTATATAACAAATAATCCGAGCCGTCAGCTAAAATAACGAAAATACCCTCAACTACAGTTCAATAATTATTTTTAAAAAATATTTAAAAAATCACTTTATATATACATAAATACTCATTAAATCACTTCGATTTTATTTTTAAAAAGAATTTTTTAAAAAAAGCACGGGGGGCATTTTCGTCATTTTAGCTGACATCTTGAGCCATTTGTTATATAACTAAACATCTGAATATGTATCCGTTAAAAAAAATTAGAATAAGTATTAGTTGAACGTTACAAATTTGGGGTAGGTGTTTGTAATTTACCCCGTATGCATGCATACATAGGAGAATAGATACTAAGTAGTAATACTAACCCACGGGCAGCCTCTGAAACGCCGGTGGCTTCTCCAATCAAAAACCCACCATTTGATGCTCTCTGTGAGTAATAGAGAGCGGCATGTGGTTGAGCCTCAAAGTTGTAACATCTCAGCCTTGCCATCGGAGCCAAAACTACCCTGCTCAGTGCTCACACACCATTTATAACCAAATTTTTCCTCGGAAATCAAACCTTAACTATAAACCATATAGTTTCAGTAGCAACCTGTGAGAGAGGTTGAAAATTCCCATTGTATAGGGAGACATGAGAGGAGCCTTCACCTTGCTCTCTTCTTCAACCATGACTGCTTCTCTCTCTCCTCGACTAAGTGAAATATCTCTTCACTTGCCACTTTAAATACTCTCTGGGATGAATAATCATCCTTGGATTATTCAAAGTCAAAATACTTAGGATGAATAATCAACCCAGCAAGATCAAAACAAAATAAGCCAAATAATCTTACGCCTCATATTCAATGATAAGAAAAAGTCGGACTTTTGTTAAGGTTTGAGTTCTCAACTGAGACGCTTGGTGATTTGGACAGCTCACTAGAGTCTAATTCTGTATCTTGTTATATTTACAGTTCACTGTTAGGGATGATGATACATATAATTATATAGTATATATATATGTTACTTACACCGTACTTTCTCATATTCACAAACGATTCTTTTCTCATATGTTATTTTTAAGACCACCCAAAAGTGGGAATCGATCTAATCTCAATCTAATTAAATCAAAATTTAAAAAAATTGTGAAGAATAGACTCGATTCGTAGGTCTAATTCAAATCACCTTACCGTAGGAATAGACCCGATTCCACTACTGTAGAATTTCACTTAGGTGACGAATAAAACGGATTCGTGACCTAAGTTTTAGCACTCTAGCCACGGATACAGCTATCCGTCAGCCATGTGGGGAAACTTAGGTCACGGATCCTGTATCCGTCACCCAAGTGACTACCCTGGCCGACGGATGTAGTATCCGTAGATAAGGTAACTACTATCCGTCGGCCAGGTGGACAAACTTTACCCACGCATGTTGTATCCGTCAGCCAAGAGGAAAAACTTTAGCCACGCATGTTGTATCCGTCAGCCAAGTGTAAAAACCTTAGCCACATATGTTGCATCCGTCAGCCAAGTGAAAAAACCTTAGCCACACATGTTGCATCCGTCAGCCAAGTGACTTGTATCCGTTGGTAATGTGAGCCAATATACGAAAACATTTAACTGTATCCCGATGAATATAACGACATTACACATGAAATATGTATAAAACAATGCGTATATAAACACAAAAACAGATCATAGATAATGTGTTTGGAAATAGTTCATAGATAAGTTTGGATACATTTGCCAGATAATGTGTTCACAGAAACACAACATTAAACATAATCATAAAAGAAAACACAGAAACGCCTAATAGAGTTACGAAGCAAGCAATATTCTGATGACACGCTCGTGCATTTCTTTGTTCGCTTCCATCCATTCCACAAAACGTCCAAACCACGCAGGCTCCTCTATAGCTTGAAGGCCATCGTCTTGAACCTCGTTCATCCACGGAGGGGTGTGATGTGGGCCTACAACAGGGAGTGGAGGTATGTCAATACCTTTCTCACGCATTAGGTCAAAAATATAGTCGAAGCGTTGATGTGCTTCCTGGACTAGTATGTAATAATGTTGGACCCACGGTGGGGGAGCTGCAGTGTTGACTCCATGTGGACCAGGTACAACATTTCCTGCATTTTCACGTCGACGCCACCTACGCTCGAGTCGACGATCAAATTTTGGTTCCATATATCCTGACTTGACTGAAATAACAAATTACTATTATAATCAATCCCAAATAATTAAGTCAAAGCACACGGAAGTAATATGCATAAAAACCAACACTTAATTAATAAAGTGAACAACATTTAAAACAACCGTTAAACATTCAAACAATGTCATAGAATAAGTGCTACTGAAATAAAAGTCATCCTTAACACACATCCGTTAAATAATAGTAGATTAATATTCTAGCTAGGCGTCTAGTCTTTGAACTAGAGCTTCGTGTAGTCTTTCAGCCACTGCACGTTCACCCTTGCGTCATGCTTCGGGCCGCGCATGGACGGGGCTCAATTAGATGTACGAGACCCCTCGGAAGCAGCCAGCCTTGCGTGAACACGTCTAGCTCTTTCCTCAAGCCTAGCTATTGCAGCAGCTCGTTCAGCAGCTTCTTCTACAGCTATCCTTTCTCTTTCAGCTGCTCTTTCAGCTAAAATCCTTTGTCCCTCTCGGTTAATGAGGCCTCGTAACCTCATCCGAGCTGCTGCTACCGCTCTCGTGCGTGGCAAAGACTCTGTCGGAATGCTGTTGAACAGTCGCATCATCTTAGCATGCAAATCAAGCTGGACGTGTGGTGGTCCATAATATTCGTCCTCTGAGAGGATGTTCTCCCCTACGCTACTGCTGTCATCCATTGACTAAATGAAAGCAAACCTTAGTACTATATCAAAACGAATATACCAGAAACAAATTTAAACTTACATATATTAGCATTCATAAAATGTATTAATTAGCATATTAATTACCGAGTCATACAATTCAAACTTAAAACTACTTTAAACATCGTTCATACACTAAGTAGTAAACTAGTCTTGGAACACGCGCTTGGAAGTCGATCCATCAGACGGAGTCCGTCTTGTGCTTTCAGCAGAGTGTCTCTTAGCGGCGAGCCTATCTCGTTCTACCCTTTGCTTTCTAAGTCTATCTCCTTCAGCTGAAATCAGACACCTAATATACATGCGAGTCTTTGCCTCGCGCATCGAAGAAAGACCCCTAGGCAATTTGTTCATGACTAAGTTCATTGCTTTTTCCCAGTCTACATCCCTCACTACGGGAACTTCTTCATCAATGTGATCTGGCCCAGTTAGGTTATTCTCCCCAACACTACTGCTATTGGTTTCATCCATTGAAAGGATAACCTAATACACACAGGAATATGAACTTGTTTTTCAGGATGCAAACATAACGTGCATTATATTAAACCCTATATTTCTAACTTTCTGAATCGTTTCCACACATGTATCGTATTTTATTAAACCCTAAATAATTTTGAAACTAAACTTCCCGGAAACCCTTATTCAACACAAGGTTAATTATTTCGGGAACCCTAAATTCCTGAAACCTACAATTATTTTGAAACTAAATTGCCCGGAAACCCCTAGCTTATTTCTGCAACCCTAAATTCATTAAACCCTAAATTTATAACTTTCTGGACCGTTTCCACACATGTATCATATTTTATTAAACCCTAAATTATTTTGAAACTAAACTTCCCGGAAACCCTTATTCAACACAAGGTTAATTATTTCGGGAACCCTAAATTACTGAAACCTACAATTATTTTGAAACTAAACTGCCCGGAAACCCTAGCTTATTTCTGCAAACCTAAATTCCTGTTTCATCCTATATTCACATCTGACACCAATGAGTATTCAATAAAGGGATGGTTTTACTTGACTATTCTTTCGTATATATATTTTTCGATCAATCTTAAGTAAAAATTACATTCTACAAAAACCTAATAAAGGAATGTTGTTCATATATATACAATATTAACAACAAATATATATGAACAAATCGATTGTGTAATGATTTAAATCATTATACAATATTAACAACATATGGATAGTAGGGGACTGACCTCGGAGACAACGATAGAGGCAGAAGGGAAGACGCCGGAGCAAGTAGAGGAAGAGATCGGGGGTGTTCGAGCAGGCGGCGGCGGGTGGCGGCTTCGGAGCAGACGGAGGGGGCGGCTGTGATGGAGAAGAGGAAAGGAGGAAGTTACATAAATGAGAGGAATTAGAGTTCGAGGGAGTTAAATACGCGACCCTCTTGGCCGACGGATGCAGGTATCCGTCGGCCAAGATTAAACGACACCGTGTCGTTTAGTTGGCCGAGTACATGACTTAGACGTCATCGTTTTTGCATATCTGTTAGAGCTGGCCGGCGGATTGGTGTATCCATCGGCCAAGTTTTTCTGCTGCAGTTATTCTCAGCCACTCAAAAAAACTTTACCTTCTCTCCCATCTATTTTTCATCTCCCAACTCATTCTTTCTTTCCCAATCTCTTTTTTCTCTCCCACCCCCATTTCTTTTCTATACACAAGATTCCCTTTTTTTTATGTCAATATTGTCAAGAATCTTTTGTGTTGTTCGTTATTGACAAGATTCTTTGCTCGTGTTCGTTATTGGTAAGAACCCTTCGTCGTGGAAGGTGCTTCAAGCTCGAGAATGGTACGTAAGCTTATTTGGTAAATTTTGTTTCCTTGTTGTGTATATGTATTTAGATATTTTGTTCAATAGTTGTTATTATTGACTGTGTATCAGGAAATTGATAAGAGTTGGATGACTCTCAGTAAGTACGATCCGAAGTTTATGGAAGGGGTAGCGGTTTTTATCGAATATATACAGACAAATTTCCCTAATATTGAATCACACAGGTGTCTGTGCGGTTGTTGTCTTAACGCATTTTACCAAACTGTGCCGGATATATATATATGCATTTGATTAGGAACGTAATGATGAGGGGTTACGATGTATGGATCTTTCACGGTGAAAAATGTAACATGCCTACCTTAACTGAAGTAATGAATAGTAGTAGAAGAACTTGGGACACTGGCGGTTCATCAAGTAGCGCAACTGTAGGTGTGAATGAAGATCACCGTAGAGAACCAGTAATTATGGAGTATATGGACGATGTGTTCCCATTTCGGTGTGGGGGCCAAATGGACGAATTGGTACAGGATGACGATGACATTGCGGATGTTGACAGGTCGATTGCGCAAGAAGTGGTAGACAACTACACAAAATTATTGAAAGAGCATAAAAAACAGTTGTACAAAGACGCGACAACGGATAGGTTGACGGTGATCATGGAGTTGATGGATCATAAGGAGAAATATCAATTGTCAAATAAAGCATTCACTGCGTCTTGTGTGTTAAATAAAGCATTGTTACTGGCTGAGAACCATTACCCGTCTTCATTCAAAGAGGCAAAGAGTGTTTTGAAGAGTGTCGGGATGGGTTACAAGACTTACCATGCATGTGAAAATGGTTGTATCTTATTCGATGGACCTCATGCCAAAGATAATGTGTGCTACAAATGTGATTCACCTTGCTATGAGAAGATCATCAGAATGCGAAAACCAAAGGCTAAGAAAACTGTTAGATATTTCCCCATTATTCCACAGTTGCGAAATTGTACAGTTCACCTGATATTGCAAAGCAAATGCAATGGAATGGTATTAAGGAAAGAAGGATCGACCCGCATAAGCTGACTCACCCAGCTGACGGGGAAGGCTTGTTGGACTTCGATAGGACGTGGCCTCATTTTGGATCTGAAGCTGCAAATGCACGTCTTGCATTGGCAACTGACGGGTTTAGTCTGTTTGGTGCAAATGATATCTCTTATAGTGTGTGGTCCGTTGTAGTTATGCCTTACAATTTACCTCCAACCTCGTGCGTGAAGAAAGAATTTAACATCTTAACGATGTTGATATTTGGCCCTAAGTCGCCTGGTAAGTGCCTAAATGTGTTAATGAGACCCTTGATGGATGATTTGAAAAAGTTGTGGTCCAAAGGGGTTGTAACCTTTGATGCATCCAACCATCGAGCGTTCAAGATGCGAGCTGCGGTATTATGTACTATTAGTGACTTTCCCGGTTTGGGAATGTTGGGAGGCATTCAGACGAAGGGTTATAAGGCTTGTCCAATATGTCTGGATGATCTCGAAGGGCTTCACAGTCATAATAGGACGTACTACGTATGAGCACGGAAGGACTTGCCAGAGAATCATGCATTACGGAAAAATAAAAAAAATCAACGGTAAACGGGAGATGAAAAAATCCCGCCCTGAAAAGAGTGGATATGAAATGTATGAAGAAATATCGGACATTCAGTTTCCCGAACTGTCGTTACATCCAAAGTTTACTCAGAAGAACAAATCCGGCCAGAAAAGGTTGTGTTGGACACATGAGTCGATATTTTGGGAACTCCCGTATTGGAAATCTTTGCGGACAAGGTACGCATTGGACGTGATGCATATTGAAAAAAATGTGTGCGACAATCTTATTGGGATGCTTTTTAACTTGCCTGGGAAAACAAAAGATGATTTGAAAGCCAGACAAACGTTGGAGGAATTGGGTGTGCATAAGTATCTATGAGCCAAAACAACGGGCAACAAGACTTTCATGCCTTATGCCGACTACACGATCAAGCCTGAGAAACGTGGTGAAACGCTTGATAAGGTTACAAATATAAGGTTTCCATCAGACTATGTGGGATCCTTGAAAAACAAGATAAGCGTGAAGGATAAGAAGTTTTTTGGGCTTAAAACACACGACAATCATGTTTTGCTGCAACGTATACTTCCCATCATTGTACGCCCTTATGTGGCACCGCACGTAGCCACCGTGATATGTGAGCTTGCAAATTTCTTTCAGTCTCTCTGTGCAAGGGAGATTTCAAAGAAGAAGCTAAAGGAGATGCAGGTTGATATTGTATTGATTCTCAGTAAGTTGGAAATGATATTCCCTCCGCCGTTCCACACAATCATGGTGCATTTATGTAAACATCTCCCATCTCAAGTCCTGCAAACCGGTCCTGTCTACTATACTTGGATGTTCTCGATGGAACGTGAATTGGGGTACTACAAAAAATGGGTGCGCAACTACCGATACCCAGAGGGTTGCATCGCAGAATGGTACATTAATCACCAATGTGCGACGTTCATCAATTTGTACCTCGATAAACGAGCCATGGATCCGGAGATGCCAGATAAATGGGGCATTTCAATTGTTTCCAAACATGTGCTTCCAACTATTCAGATATGGGAGCCCTTGTTAACCAAGGAATTCGTGCGTATCACTCATTGGACCGCTATGCAGAATGCTGAAGAATTCAGCTCCGAGATGATTGATTTCAAAGAGGATTATGAGACGGTGAACCCAGGGTCAACCGATTTACAACACTGAATCGGAACATTTTGCTCAATGTTCAAGGAAACCGTAAGTTCAATATCAGTTAAACGTGTATTCCTATATATATAAATAAAAATACATTTATCAATGTGTATATATTAATAATAATGTATGCAATAATTCCCAGATGGAATCGTATTCCGATGACGATCCACAATATATGGAAGCAAAGGCTCTGAGTCGTTAAGTGCAGAGAGTACATTATTATGGTCAATTTCATGTACACGGTGTGAAATACATGTCCGAACAACGCGATAAAGGAAGAACCTCATAGAACAGTGGTGTGATGTTTAATGCAGAGGGCGGTGTAGCTTATTACGGTGTGTTGTTATACGTAGTTGAGCTTCTGTACAGTGGACGGATGCCGGTTGTTTTGTTTTACTGTTGATGGTATGATCTAAATTCCGTGAAAGTAGATAATGGTTTGATATCCATAAATACCAACACAAATGCATATCGCGACGATCCATTCTGCCTAGCAACCATGGGCAAACAGGCAAGTTGCATCATTTGTATATATTACTGTACTTAATTGTTATTGGATGCTTTCCTAATTATTTCACGTGCATAACAGATATTCTACATCGATGACCCGAAAATGGGTGGAGGGTATAAGATCGTGAACAAGGTGGCCCCTAGAGGACTATTCATCTCGGAAAAGCGTTTGCCATCCATTTCGTATGAGGTGGACGCTCCTTACCAAGAGACCGAGCCTAAAACTGCACTAGTTGTAGCGGAACTAAATGTGCTACCAAATTCTGATGGCGGTCTCCAAGAGGTACATGATGTGGACGATAACGACGAGAATAGTGAAGATGACTGCGAAGATCATGGATACCACAATGACGAAATACATGAATCCGATTAAATATATATAAGTTCTAATGTGTTGTATCGTAGTTAGAAACCTGTAAGTTCTAATGTGTTGTATTGTAGTTAGAAACCTGGAAGTTCTAATGTGTTGTACTAATATTGTAGTTAGAAACCTGTAAGTTCTAATGTGTTGTATGTGTCAACAAATATCAACTTGAAACAGGTGGCTTGACGTTTTCCTACAAAATTGTTTTACTCTTCCATGCCACTTGGCCGATGGATGCTAAGATCCGTCGGTCAGGACACTACCTGGCCGACGGATCCAAATGGCATAAAACAGAGAGCAAATACTCTGTTTCGGTTTGAAATTCGTGCATAAACCCGTCAAATTGGCATGTTTTTGTATGTTATATAGTTGATTAATTGTTTTAGAACAACATAAACATATATATGATGTGAAAGAGAATTACGGAAATCATTTAGTCAATTTAATCGATGTATTTGTTTCTTTACCGACGGATCCATCCTATATGTCGGTAAGGTGATCACAACTTGGCTGACGGGTGTATATACGTCAGCCAAGGGCTCCCTATACGTGGGTAAAGTGGGTTTACTATTGTACAACAAATATTTGACCACAATATTAACGACGAATTAACCGTTCGATGGTTGGTTTTTTTACATACGTATACTATTTTGGATAGTAAATACGAGATAAGCGGTCTTGATTATATCATATGCGAGAGAACGACACGTATTGATCGAAATCGCCAGTTCCACTATGTGCATGAACATATTCATCTTATATCGTATAACGTTGTCTCGTTCATTTTTTGTATGTGATATGTATGACTAATATACGATCTTATGTTGTATATGAGGCATACTAAGTACTTATATCGTTCAATTATCAACACCCGTCATATAGTCGGGAAATATGACGGGCTTTGGGGTTTTGGCCAACGTCGGTCAACTGAGGCTGGCCGACGGATACATATAAACATCGGCCAGGTTTTTCAATTTCGCCAAAAATGGTAAGTTTTGGTATTCAAACGATAGCGTTTACACATGGCCGACGGATACAGTCAATATGTCGGTAGGGTTATCATAACTTGGCTGACGGATATACATAAGTCAGCCAAGTGCTACCTATACGTGGGTAAAGTTGGTTGACTAATTTACACAAAATATTTGACCACAATATTAACGATGAATTAACCGTTCGATGATAGTTTTTTTTACATACGTATACTAGTTTGGATAGTACATACGAGATGAGCGGTCTTGATTATATCATATGCGAGAGACCGACACGTATTGATCGAAATCGCCAGTTCCACTATGTGCATGAACATATTTAGCTTATATCGTATGACGTTGTCTCGTTCATTTTTTTATGTGATATGTATGTCTAATATACGATGTTATGTTGTATATGAGGCATACTAAGTACTTATATCGTTTAATTATCAACACTACTATAGTCGGGAAATATGATGGGTTTTGGTGAGCGTCGACTGTCAACTTCTGCTGGCCAACAGAGATCCATCAACTGATATGTATGATTTAATACGATCTTATGGTGTATATGAGGCATACTACGTACTTATATCGGCCAATTATCAATACTACGATAGTCGGGATTTGAGACAAGTTTTGGGGTTTTGGTCAACGGTAGGTAAATTATGATGGCCGACGGATGCAGAGATCTATCGGCCAAGTTTTTCAATTTCGCCAAAAAATCGTGAAGTGTGGGTAGTAAAACGACATCGTTTGAACATGACCGACGGATGTGCTACATCCGTCGGTAGGGGTCCATTGCTTAGGTCAAGACCGAGTCCGCCTCCCTTTTCCCTCATTTCTCGTTTCGTCTTCAACTCCATTCTCTCTCTCTCTCTGAATCGCCGGTGACCAATCTCGGCCGATCCTCTCGTCGCCGACCTCTTTGCGCCGCAGGGACGTCGTAGTGGAGCAGTGGTTGTCGTCTCCGAGCAGATCTCGTCGTCGCCGGCCTCTTTGCGCCCCAGCGTTAACGTCTCTGACCAGATCTCGTCGTCGCCGACCTCATCGCGCCCCACCGTCAACGTCTCCGACCAGATCTCGTCGTCGTCGACCTCTTCGCGCCCCACCGTCAACGTCTCCGACCAAAAACCGCACGTCGCCGATCTCTACGAGCTTCTATTCTAAAGGTACGTGCCTCTCATACCATCTTCTTCTACTTGTTAGGTTTCTGTGGAAACGTTTGAAACCCCTAAATTTTGGTTGAAGAAAGAACATAAATTTTTTGGGGACCTAACACAAAAGACCAATATGACTGTGATTTTGGCTGTGATTTTGGGGTCCTAACACAAACCCCTAAATTTGTTGGGGTCCTAACACAAACCCCTCAATTTTTTGGAGTGGTTGTGATTTGTTGGGGTTTCTGTGATAATTTGGGAGAGATTGTGTTCTGTTTTGGCAATACTAGTCAATTTGGTGATTTGGGTTTGTGTTGGTTGCATGAATGTTTAATTTTTTTTTTCTTCAATTGTTTCTGTTTCATTAGTATAATAATTGGAAAAGTATCCTCTTGATTCCATTTTTTGGGGTAATGGGTTTGGGCTTTATGTGATAATTTGGGAGAGATTGTGTTCTGTTTAACAATGCTAGTCAATTTGGTGATTTAGGTTTGTGTTTGTTGCATTAAGGTTTGATTGTTTCTGTTTCATTAGTATAATAATTGGGATAATATCCTTCTGAATCATGGTTACATTTTTTAATCAAGAGTTTTGTATTCATATTAAGTTTCTAATTATAGGAACTTTACATTGATTTAAATGCTGTATTTTTATTTATTTTTGTTGAAACTCAAAGGTCTGAGACATGGGTTTTGATTGCATGTCAGGTTTAATAAGTGGGTCAGGAAATCTGACAGGGTTTATCATTGGTGTGAGATTGTTTCTGGTCTTGATCAGTCTCCATAATTGTTATTCCAACACTTGCATTATTGACTTTATTTCTTTTATGTGGAATTAAGATGCTGAAATTCCGTTTTAAGTACTAATCAGCTGGATCTGTACTAATGGAATCAATCAATGTGCTTAACTGTTGCTTAAGTTTTTAAATTTATGGGTGAGATATCTATAGGATTGCATTTTATTTTATGAGTTTCTATGCTATGTGTTCTAATTCAAAGTTTGATTTATTCGTTCACATGAGTTCGCAGGATGGGAAAGAGAAATTATAGCAAGTTCTACAACCGCCTCAACTTCTTGAGCGTCCCCGAGGGCCTCCAAGCGGAACCCTCCGAATATGGTGGAACCACCCAAGAATCCACCCCCATGACAGCGGCTCGGGCACCTACAATGGGGCGCCTTCGAGATTGTGAGACCCCTTCTCCCGGTTGTAGTGAGGCAGCATCTACCACCAACCGGGACAATGTCCTGAGCATCCGGTCCCGAAAACTAATGGAGGACGATGAAGATGTGGCTGCCATGCTGGCCGGAGGAGAGGCGGCCTCCACCTCAACAAAGACCAAGACCGGGAAGCGGGGTGTTGTAACCAACAAGAACCTCCACCGTAGGCTAAAGGATTTGGCCCCGCCCGGGGGAAAATTTACTTTCGGCCATAACGGTAAACACTTGACAGGGACACTTGAGCGGGAGGATGACGTACGGGTGATTGGGTCCATAGTGCGGACTTACATCCCCATGGGCCAGGCGCACTTCCATGAAGTTCCTGAAAGTGCTAAGGAGGTTATGTTCTTCCAGCTCAGCGTAAGTACATTACCTTTTCGCATTCATTGATTCATGTAATTATTTCTTATATAATTACTAATGTTGTTGTATTTAATTATTCAGATGTTGTACAAGTTCGAAACCGGACCATACTTTAACAAGCTTCTGGATTTTGTCATGGAAACGGCATCCAGCCGCTACCGTGATTGGAAGTATGATATCCCTGAGTGGGTCCTCAAAATGGAGCCGAAGTACAAAGACCCCGAGCACCCCGATGCTGAGATACACATACCCACACCGCTGGAGTTCCTTGAACGCGAGGAGCAGTTCCGTTGGCTCTGCAAGCACTTCAAATCAAAGGAGTTCAAAGTAAGCACTTTATTATATTGTGTTTGGTAAATTCTGTAAATTACTAGTCATGAGTTATCAATAATTATAAATGTTTACCATCTGATTCGTTTATTGTAGAAATTGAGTGACAATGGGAAGGCATCTCGAGGACATAACCTGACTGCACACAACGGGGGTAGCATGCCGCTCGCAAAACGGGCCAAGCGCTGTCTTGCCAAATCCTCCATACTTGCACACTACGACGCCTACGTCGAGGTCTACACAAAGTAAAATGACCTCAAAAAGGAGAACGTGAAAAGAGCGGTATATATTGTTTTAATTACATTTATTGCATCAATTATTTTTAAGTTAATACAATTCTGGGTTTTCATATCATGTATCGTATATTACTGTAAATTAAATTGGTGTGTTATGTATCTCAGGCACATGCCAAATCTATTGTGGATGAGGCCCGTGAGCGGTTATCGCAGTCACAGGATACGGAGTGTGAGGGTTCATCGCCCACTGTTGCTGCGAAGCCATTGACTTTGGAGGAAGAGCTCCCCCTCATCTAGATTATCACGGGTAAACAACAGAAGGGCAGACTCCAATCCGACATCGGGAAGGCGGTCAAGCTCCCAACACAGCGTGAGGTGGGAGTCACTGTGTCACGCCCCAATTTCAGTAAACCGAACTCAGGACGCGAACGTTTAGAACAATAAAACATTTTGAAACATTTTACATAAGTCACTTTAAAATCACCATTTGTTCATCAAAAATAATCATTTACAACTTAAAGGTACGTCCCAACAAATGGACAAAAAGCAAGGTATGCGTCGCTAGACTCAAAAGTAAACCCAGAATCCGGCTCCTAGCTCTTCAAGCTTCGGAAGCTCACCTAGTCCAACCTGCGACCGGTACCTGTAGGAAAAGCAGCTAGGGGTGAGCGTTCGCTCACCACCACGGATAACAGACTGACTACGACATACTTAGCAGACAATGCCGGTAACACCAACAACAACTCAACACCGGGGACTACTATCCCCAAACTCAAGAAACCCGACTGACCCACACACACTGATACTTTCCTCAACCGACTCAACACTCGAACACGTAATGTAGACCCGACACAACGATTGACGACCTCATCCAAAGACACGACAGACAACCACGCAACACCCAAGATCACAAAGGATCGCACACCAAACAGGATCACAAAGGATCGCACGCCAGCTGCTCAGTAACCTCCTCTCTCTCTCTCTCTCCCGCTCTCGCCCTTTACCAATCCCTGTCAGGTCAGGCGGTCGACCTGTCGCGCAACTTCTCCCGGTCTCAGTCGGGAGGCTAGCCCACAACCTCTCCCCTACCCCCGATCTCAGTCGGGAGGCTAGCCACACCCACGCGCACCTTCTCCCGATCCCTGTCGGGAGGCTAGCCCACAACCTCTCCCCTACCCCCGATCTCAGTCGGGTGGCTAGCCGCACCTCACGCAACTTCCCCGACACAAAGTCGGGTCTCCAACCTCAGGTAACCACAATCACAATCACAAGCAAAGTTCAACAAACAACAACAACACAGGTTCAACACTCCACATGCACTCATCGCCACCCAAGACATCAACCGTAAAACACGGACTCAACAACCCCACGGGCACTCACGGCCACCCAAGACACACCGACAATAACTCAAGGGCTCAACAACGCCACGGGCACTCACGGCCACCCAAGACACACCGACAATAACTCACGGGCTCAACAACCCCACGGGCACTCACGACCACCCAAGACACACCAACAGTAACTCACGGGCTCAACAACCCCACGGGCACTCACGACCACCCAAGACACAACAGTAATACGGGCTCTCATGGCCACCCAAGACACAACAAGAAAGTACGGGCTCTCATGGCCACACAAGACACAACAGTAAAGTACGGGCTCTCATGGCCACCCAAGACAGAACAGTAATACGGGCTCTCATGGCCACCCAAGACACAACAGTAAAGTACGGACTCTCATGGCCACCCAAGACACAACAGTAAAGTACGGGCTCTCATGGACACCCAAGACACAACAGTAATACGGGCTCTCATGGCCACCCAAGACACAACAGTAAAGTACGGGCTCTCATGGCCACCCAAGACACAACAGTAAAGTACAGGCTCTCATGGCCACCCAAGACACAACAGTAATATGGGGTCTCATGGCCACCCAAGACACAACAGTAATACGGGCTCTAATGGCCACCCAAAACACAAATTACACAATCAACCTCCGGGCATAACCAATGCCTCCAGCAGTTCTAATATCAACAGTTTCACAATCAACCTCCGGGCATGGTCATATGCCTCCAGTAATTCTAATATCAACAGTTTCACAATCAACCTCCGGGCATGGTCATATGCCTCCAGTAATTCTAATATCGATAAGTTCACTGCTCATATGACACTACTAAGTGTCACATGCATTTCTAATGTTCGATACATTCCCGTATCATACGACACCACCCGGTGTCGCCTGCCTTTCTAATATTCGATAAACCTACTTAACCCACGACACCCAAGTGTCACATGCATTTCTACTGTTAACTTTCCCTAGTCAGGGCCGAGATCCGGCTACTTTTCCCTACCTCGTATGTTTTCTCCAAAAGCGCACAAATAAGCTCCGGCGTGATCTCGGTCACTCGCCCAGCTTTCCCTTGCCTCTGTCTACGGCACGATCTAAAAGAACACAATTTTCAGTACCTTTAAGTTCGCAGACATAAACCGGAATTTAATAAACTTGACGCCCAAAAGTAACCCCGACAATGTCGATCACTACCAAACTTCTCAATTACTCGACATTGTCGATAATGGACCCGGAAAAGCCCGATTCGCCCGACATGGCGAATCTGCCCGGGTTTTGGAAACGCCCTTCCGGGGATCCGAAAATTCCCGTTTTCGTTTCTACGGTCATAGAATAATTCAAGGGTTCCTAGGAACTCGACGGAATCGAATTCCGACTTTCGAGTCATTTAATTAGCGTTTAAAGTTTCTAAACCCGTCAATTACAACTTTTACAATTTAATTCCAAATTTCGATCCGGGTGTGGATTAATTACTTGGGGAATGTTCTAAACCACCCGAATACCTGAGCATGTGGGCCCCACCCGACCCCCTTTGGCCGTGGGTGGCTAGGGCCGGTTTGGGGCCGGTCCACCAAGGTGGTGGCTGGTACTAACTCCGGCCAGCCACCCTACAAAACCGGCCAGCCACCATACACGGTGGCCGGAGCTCCCCCGAGCCTCCGGAAAACGTTCATCTCTTCGCTCCAAAACACCTCCAATGAACCCCACACCTCAACTCATCCATATTCAACCCATTTCAAACCAAACCCTAAGTTTTAAACTTAACAAAACGAAATTCGGTTAGATGCTCACCGTAGAGAATGTCGATGGGAGTTCGATTCTCCTATCCTTGAGACGATCAAACGGTTTGATGATCGAGGAATGGTAAAACCCTAACAAGCTTCTTCTCTCTTTTTTTTCCCTTTTCTCTCTTCTTCTAACTCACTTTCTCTCTCCAAAAACTCTCCCCCTTTTACCATATGGCCGAACCATCCATTTCCTTTCCCTTTTGCTTTGTTTTTAAAAATCAAACTAATACTTAATTACAAAACTAACACTAAAAGTAGCATTCTCTTGTCTTGTCCAATAAACCTAACACCACCACATTGGTAACATGTGGCAAGTGGGTCCCACACCTTTTGGAAAATATCTTCTAGATATTTTCCAATCAGATTCGCGAAATTCGGACGTTTCGGGCCCCGAACGGGCACTTTTTCCAAGAAATTACGAAACTTCACGGGCTACAAGGAAACGGCTCAACTAAGACCGATGCGACGACGGATAAGCTTTTTGGATCCGAAACGGTCCTCGAATGGACCAAAACGTCGCTCGGTTGACTTTTCCAGCGAAAAGTCAACATTTCCCAAATTGGTCAAAAAGTTGCCCTGAGTCCCCCGGAACTCACTTTGGTCGATATCTGAGTCAACTTAAGTCCGGTATGACCCTCGGGGTCAAATTTAGGTTCATTTAAGTGTCTTTTTAAAATTTTTAAATTTTCCTGTTTTTCGCAGATTTGACTGGCGTTGACCGGGAGTGGTTATTACACGCTGGGTGCTCGAGTGCGCGTTCAGTCAGCTCGTCTGAGGAGCTAGAAGAGCTCAAGACTCGCTTGGCTGATCAACATGCTGAGTTCGCTAAGAAATTGGAGGAGCAACACCGGTTGATGGAGGAGCAGCGCCTTGAGATGGAGGCCAGGATTGCTGCCCAAGCAGCGGAACAAGCTCAATTCCGGGCGTTGTTCAACTCTTGGGCATCCACTCAGCAGAACAACATCGTGCCTTCTTCCGTCAGCCCGTCAGCGACTCCTGCATCAGCGACTCCGGCTTTAGAGACCCCGCCATCAGCCCCGCCATCTTTACCTTAGTCAGTCTTCCCCTTTCTCCTATAAACACTATGTTATTTGGATTCGTGAACTGATAACTTTTTATGTTATGTGCACTGATAAACTTATTTAGAACTATTATATTTGTTAATGTTTGGTTGGATGTTTGCTTGCCGTGTTTATGGTTTAGATGTGTGCTTGCTATTTTTACGGTTTGGATGGTACAAGACCAGGTACATTTTAATGCACGGTTGGGTGCATGAATTTTGAAATATATTTTTTTGTTTTTCAACACAAACTTGGCTGACGGATACAATCATCTTCATCCGTCAGAATGGTTTTAGACCTGGCCGACAGATCACACCCGTCGGCGAGGTCATATAACTTGGCTCACGGATCACACCCGTCGGTAAGGTGAGATCACTTGACTGACAGATACGACCCGTCGGCACGTTGGAAACACTTGCCTGACGGGTCTGATCCATCAGGCAAGGGATCCAACCTTGCCGACGGGTAGGACCCGTCACTCAAGGGATATCACCCTGCCGACGTGTCTGATACGTCAGGCAAAATTTTACTCCTTACCGACAGAACACACCCGTCGGCAAGGTGCTATAACCCTGCCGACAGGTCTGATATGTCGGCAAGGAGTAACACCTTGGCTGACAGGTTGGATCCGTCGGCAAGGTCACCAAATTTGACTGACGGATCGTATCTGTGACTAAGGTCATCACATTTGGCTGACGGACAAGATCCGTTGGGCCGGTGATAAGCTTACAGATGGATATTCACATCCGTCGGCCCAATACTTGGCCGACGAGACCTGGCCGACGGATCTTGGCCGACGGATAAGCTAACCTGGGTGACGAATCAGATCCGTCACCCAAGTCAAGATCAGCAGTAGTGTTCGTCTATTCTAAGTCTAACGTAATTTTTTAAAATAAAATATAAATTAAAATTTTAAAAGAGAACCAACAAAACACACCAACAACCAACGCCTGCCGCATGATAAACACTACAAGAACATCACCTCGAAACACTTAATATTAATAAAACGAAAAACAAAAGGATTTCTTTATTATAAATAAAACAATATAATTTTTTTTTTAAATCTTAAACATATCGATTGTATTATTAATTAATTTAACCACATAAATTGTAATAGTAATTAAGTAATCTTATTCTTAAATTAATAAATACACGATTACCTCATATTAATTCGGAAATAAAAAATTATAAATAAAAATTAATATAATCTTAATTAAAAATATAAAATTATAAATCAGAAATTAATTTAATCTTAATTAGGTAATATAAAGTTATAAATTATGAAAATGACGCCGTCTTTGTTTTCTCTTAAACCTTAGAGAACTCAAGAGTTTTGCGAAGCTTGATTGACGATGATGTCAACTTCGGCCGGGCAACTGTCAAACAATGGTGGAGGTTTCGACGTGGAGCCGTTGAGGGAGGTTCAATCACCGTCGGAACCTTTGATAGAGACGGGGAAGGAGATCAACGGGTCGCCGGTGCTGCCCCAATATCCGGTGCACGGTCTGTCCCGCTCTGGTTCGCCGATGGCACCGGAGGAGAGGGACCATATGTGTTTTTTTTTGCTATCCGGGAGGAATGTGATCGGCTGGAGGTGATGCGAGAGCCGGGGCTTCATTTCCAAGAACATCACACAGCATATAAGAGGGGGATACTGAGAAGGACGTCGATGATAGGGCCTAGACCTCGTGAGGCCGGTGTAGAGAAGACGAGGGAAGTGCCAGGGAGAATGAGATCGTTGCCGAGGGGTTTTCGCTGGAGAATTCTCATGACACGCCAATTGGAGGCGGCGGTTGAGGAGGAGAACCTCTCCACTCCGACTTCAATCAACGTGGTCAATGTATCGTCGCAACAAACAGTCCGACATGAGTCGTCGGAGAAGGTACCAACCACATGGAGGCGGCGGCCTGGTAAGGAACCTGCTAGGGTTTCTGAGGACGACATGTCATATGGGCCTGTTGTGTCGGGCCTGCTCGTGGACGCAAGGCGGGCTTGTGCTGGGCCAAGGGACGACCTAGGTTGAAGGGGTGAGGCTGATATGCGGGTTGGGCTGATGTGTTCGGGGCAGAGAGGGTCGGGCTTAAGGGAACGGATCAGACGACCTGGGCCGAGGGAGAGAAGGCCTGCTGATGGGTTGGGCCCCTCGGGTCCGGCGGGTGAGCGGGTCGGGGTTTCGGGTCGGTCCGGTATCCGGATCCGACCAGGAGCTCTCTCAGACCCGATTGCGAATCCAGATGGGGGGCAGGTCGGAGGCTACGATCGGGACGGGTCACGTTTTTTGGTTGGGTCGTGGTTTGTATCGGAGGTGGGACTTGCAGCCTGAGCAGGTACTAGAGCGGGCAATTGCTTCTAGGGCTGGTTCGGGTCGGATCAATGCTCAGATGGTGCATCATTTATAGCGGTGGGGGGCTCCAAGCATCCTCGCCTCACAGAATGAGTCCGAAGAGGTCTAGAGGGGGGTCGGTCAGTTGGTTGTACCGCTAGTTTGGACGTAAGGTGGCAGCGGTTCCACCAAAAGTCGACATGGTGCTTCCCTACCAGCTCGGAGGTCAGCAATCATGCGTTTAGGAGCCCTATCACTATCAATCAAGGGGGGACGACGCACGCTGACACCCCGGGGGAGTACCCAGTCCACCACAACAAGTCTTTGACAATGGTTTGCTCGACTCTTGCCCCTCTCGTTTGGATTCGATGTATCGGTGTCATCAGACGCTACCGCAGTATTGCCCTCCAAACAACAACGGAATACCTAGAGCGCTTTTACTTTTACTCTTATGTTTCATGTCATTTCAATTTCATTGTTCCCGTGTTTGATTGTCTTGTATAAACACCTTTAATTTGTAATATCACCTGGTGTTGATAAAAAAAAATTATGAAAACATTAAATAATGTAATATAATTTATTAAGTAAATTATTATTTTTTGATCCGCAAAAAAAACGATTTTATTCAACCCAGAAATGAAAGATCTCAAATAGAGAAATTACAAAACGGGAAGAGAAACGAGCTAACAGAGGCCGCAAGGGCAAGAACAAGGAGCGAAGCCAACAAACAACAGTACAAAGAAATCAAAAGCCGACGGACTCCGACGTTACGTGATATCCTCGAACATGTTGATTACTTCGTCTTCACAAAAATTAGCAGTGAAACCCACGAGTTTGGCTAAATCCCAAGCGTGCTTGGCTTCAGCTTTCTTGCGAAGAGACCCGTTGGTAGGCTTGGCAGTAGGAGCGAGATTGGGACGATTACGACGACCGAGCTTCTTGGGATTTTTCTTCTTCTTTTTTTTCGATAAAAAGTCGATAAGAGGAGAGTCATCATCCAGCGAAGGAGAGTTAATGTCGGCAATGAACTCAGGGAACCCAGCTGGGTGAGAGACAGGGGGCTTGGGATCTGCAGAGGGGCACAAAGGGGATGGCCCATGGGCAGAGGCAGGATTTGGGCTTGGGCTGGGGGAAAGGAGCCCAACCTCTCCAACAATGCCCAGATCCTGCGCACACGAAGCACTAGAAGCGAGGTGAGTTAAAGCCTCGGGACTCTTCGACGAAACATCGAGAGGCGCGACCTTGGGACTAGCAGAAGCCAAAGGGACGGCACGAGTTCCCGCGCCGGACTCTTCGGGTCCAACTGACCTTTCGATTTCGCCAGAGTGACCCCCGGGCGGCGACCCGCGATCAGAGGCCGACGAGGATGGAAGGGGCTGAGCGCAGGGGTTCGGAACCGGGAGAACTGCCGGGCTTTGAGCACAGAGCTCGCCTTCTTCAAGCTCAGGAGGGTCGGCCGGGGCAGAAGCGGAGATCACCGGGACTTGCTCGATGTCAGGGAAAGCAATGGAGATTGGGAAAGTCTTGCCAGAGATCTGGAGCGAGAACTGAGACCTCGTCAGAAGGAGGTTCTGTGAGTGAACTAGGACGAAGGCTCTATCGAGCCTAACCCTAGAAGATGAATCAGGGTGAATGAACAGGGGGGTTCCAACCAGCGCCGCAAGGTTGAGGATCGAGGGGCGGGTCCAACCGGAGAGAGGCAGACCTTCGATGGAAATCCAGCGCAGGCAGCCGCCGTTGGAGACAGAGTTGACATTGGAGAAGAAGCCCCAAAACCAGGTTCGAAGCCAGGACCAGCCCGAACACTCGGCGAGCTTGAAAGAGGTTGAATCCGAAAAGGTAAAAAGGAGTGCCCGATTGCCCAAATCAGCAAGGCGGATGAGACCTTTCTGATGCTCCGAGAGTTCGGACCAAATGGAAGGGAGAGTGTGGCTCGATTTAACAAGCCCCACCACACTTAAGGCCAGAGATTTGCTCCAGAAGTTGCAGGAGGATCCGGGGCAGATGCTGGCAACAAAAGTAGGAGGAGAAGTTGGCGTGACACGGTGAGATGCGACGACATCTTTGAAGCTCCGGACGCCGACAGAGGAGGGTGCAGGTGTAGAAGCCAAAGAGCCAACTCCGTAAGCAAGAGAGAAGTCCACAATGAGCTGCTCGGAACCCAGCTTGGAGCGATGCAAGGAAGAGACCGCCTTCACGGCATCTTCGGCTTTGATAAAGTGCACAAAACCAAATTTCTTGCCCGACTTGTTGAGCTTGCTTGGAAGGAAAGCTCTACGAATAGGGCCGAAAGTGGAGAACAGAGCGAGCAAATGTTCATTGGAGAACATCGAGGGGAGGTTGCACACGAAGAGCTTAGGGCACGGAGGGCCGCGGGGTGGGAGGAAGAAGGGGGGGAGGAAGAGAGAGGGGGGAAGGCTTGGGAGGGGTCGGGAGGTTGCATTGTCATGATCCTTGTTGTAACATTAAGTAAATTATTGAATCTATTATTGAGAAAATTTATTTATAAAATAAATATATTAAGGAAAGTTATTTACTAATGAAGTGTATTAAGGAAATTTGATATATTTTTATTTATTAGATGTTACACGGTGATTTTATATAGGAGAGTCATTGCATTAGACCCGATTCGTGGGTCTACGAATATGTGAACGGTCTATTCTTTCTCCTCTTCTTTAAGCAAAAATCGATAAATAGAATCGAATTAGATTTAAATTTTGGGCTTTTTTAGACCGATTCGACGTCCAATTATACCTTGTTTCGACCCTTTTATAAATGGTCTAAAATATTTTTCTTATATTCTTAAATTATTTTCGTTTTAGTATTCAGTCATAATAATGACCAACTAAAAATCCAAACCTAACTTTTTATGGATGAGTGTTGTGATAAGATGGACCCACCCTAATTAAGTTTATCACTTATCAAAACTTATCAACCCAGAGAGCCTTTGCCTATAAATAGATACATAGTATACGTTTTGGATAAACCTTTTGGTTGATACTCTTAAGTCTTACCTAACACGAAACTATTTTTGTTCTCTCTTTCTTTAGTGAGGTAAGATTATGTAATAGAGAACGTTCGTAAACTTAATAGTATACTATACATGTTTCTCTATAAAACTCGTCTCGCTCTGCCCCCTCTCTAAAACCCAACCCTAGTCGTGCTTTACGACGCCGTCGACGTTCGAATTGGTCTCCTTTGGAATCAGGAATGACGCTGGTGGCTTTCCCCCCTTTCATATTTTGCTTCTTATACGTTTTCTTCCTTTTCTCCCTCCGTTTACAACCGTTCTTCTTTGTCTCCGGCGTCGTTTATAACCAGATCTACTTGTTCCTCTTTCGATTCTGATGAGGAACATCGTAGATCTGGGTTTTGGATACCGATCTAATACTTGGCGAAGTTTATCCTTTTTCGACTTTACTCCGGTCCTCTCGTTCTGGCTTTTCTTCTTCCAGTTTAGTTCCTCAAGTCTCATATCTGTCCCTTTCTGGACCTTCGGTGGACTTTCGTACTGAGGAGTTGCGAGAGGCGCTCCGGTGAGGGGGGGAGGGTGCTACACCGTCTGTTTCTTCGCCGACGCGCGCGGATCTGGACCTCTGGTCTCATATCTGCTTCACTCTCGCCTCTGGAGCTGTTGGCCCCAGTTGGCTCTTCAAGACGACATTTGTTGACGTTTAGGTTGCTGGTCACCGATTGTTGAAGAAGAAGGGACTAGCGGAGCAGTGATTTTGGCGATTCTTCTCCTCTCCTCAGCGGGGTCGCGCGGACTTCTAGTGGGACGTCTTTCTTCACTTGCCTGGGTAGAAGATTGGTGTGGATCCGTCCTTCGTCTGTTGTGTTGCTGACTAGTTTGGGCCTTGGGGTTCAGCAGCTCGTCTTTTTTCTGGCCTTGGAACGTGTCGAGGAAGAACTGGAGTGGGTCGACTTTTCAACTCCAGGGGTTGATGGTTGCGGTTCTCCTCGTGTAGCGGCTCCTGGACCCTCGTGGCTGGATCTCCCCTTCATCTTTGCAGATTCAGGTACCCCACTTTCTCCCTTCCTCTCGATCTGTACTTCTCCTCCCCCCCCCCCCCCCCCCCCCCCAATCACAGTTGTTGGTTGGGGCCTCACGGTTATAGGTGTTGGACGGCGTGAGGTGTTATGGCTCGGTGCCCTGTTTGGATTTGAGTACAGATTGGGGGGGAGGGATAGGTGGTTCTGTTTTTGTGATTTCTGGAGGTGTTTTTGCTATGTTGGTGGTTTCTTTGGTGAGGGTTTGGTTGCTGATTTTCTGCCGGAGTTGAGCTTCCGTTGGGGTTTTCTACTGGTCTTCAAGTTAGTAAAATCTGGGTGTGTTTAGACCCGTTTTCGATTGTTTGGTTTAGTGTTACCTTTTCCCTTGTTGGCTGTTAGGTTCTCTTTTTTGGTGTTTGTTTGGTTAAGCCCTTGTTGGCTTCTGGTTCCTTTAGTTTGGTTCACTACATGTTTGTTAAATTTAGGGATTTAGCCCTGGTTTGTACCCTGTAATGGGTTGTTTGTACTGGTTGAGGTGCTTCGGCATGCTCCTTGTTTGTAATTTGAGGGTTCGCCCTTGGGCTTTTTTTCAGTTTGAAAACTTGTCTCTTTTATATAAAAAAAACTTGTTGATCAAAAAAAAAATAGAGAACGTTCGTGAGTTTCTCAAATGCATAAGCAGTAGTATACAATTACTTTGTTTTTAATGTTCTCGACAAAAATATGATTGATAGTGTTCTCAACCACAAATAAAGTAGTGGAAGAAGAAATGGGAATTTGGACAAAAAAAGTTAAAAATAAAACACTCTCAATTTCGTCTTCCTTTTGTTAAACTTACCCGTCGCCACCCTCCTTTCCCTCAGATGGTGACAACCTAGGCTTAGGCCTTAGTTGTTGTTGGCGGAGGCCATCATCTCCTCTCTCTTCCTTTCTTATTTCTCTATTTTCTCTTCTTCTCGTTTCTCTTTCCTCCTTGCTTTCTTCCGTTCTTGGTCGTCTTGTTTCTCCGGTTACCGTGCACAACAGCCCACGTTTCCAAGTTCAAGGAGTCTTCGATTCGTGTTGGACAACAGCAACAACTTGTGGGTTTGCGCAGCTTCAGGTCTTAGATCTAGGATCCCTTTCAAGATCTATCCGACTCTTCGTTGCCAGCATCGGTTTTCGCTCGCTCGTTGGTGATTCCTCTCGTTAGTGGTACGCTGTTGGAGTGGATTCAGTACTGAAGCTGCTGCTTTATGGTCGTTGGGTTCTGTACGTGGGCGAGCTCAGATCCATTTTGGAACCACTCGTCTTCTACCAGAGTGTTCACTGGCTCCGACACCTTTTACCTTCTCTGATTGATCTGTTGGTGCACGGATTGGAGCTTCTTGGCTCTGTCGGAGCTTATAGAGCTACTCCTCGTGTGTGGGTTTGTTTCTCGCACGGTCTCGGAGTCTTGATGGAGTTCTTCATCTAGTCCTTCGTGCCTGAATCTGATTTTAATGGCAGCAAGCCATACCCCCAATCGTCGCTTCAAGTTCATCTGTCTGAATTCTGGTTGGATCATGCTCGGTATAATTATAGGCTTTTCCCCTAGGGTCCCTTCTCGGTGTTGGTCGGTGAGGGATTACCGGTCTCACTATCGGAACGCTCAACTCAAATTCTACCCTCGGATTCCTAACAGTGATGACTTGTTGCAGCCTGCTTGGAGGTCTGAGCTCGTACTCGGTAGAAGTATCAGTCCTCCCTCCTTTTGGAGTATTTTCTTGGTGTTGGCCGGAATTGAGTTTCAGACGGTTGAGTTTGAGCTTCAGCATTTGGCAATTGGGGACGCAGGTTTTTGATGGGCTCTTGTTTTGACCTTCAATGTAGTGTTATGCTTCTCTGCAGGTTTTGGTGTCAGATATGTCCGGATTTTGGTTGGCTCGTGCTCGGTATAATTATAGGACTTCCCCAATGGGTCCTCGCTTTGGTGTTGGTCGGCGAGGGGTTATCAGTTTCAGTTTTGGAACGCTCAGCTCGAGTTCCAGCCTCAGATTCCCGAAAGTGAAGACTTATTGATGCCTGGTTGGAAGTTCGAGTTCGTACTCAGTAGAAATACCGGTCCTCCCCCTTTGGGGCCGTTCTTGGTGTTGGCCGGAAGTGGTTATCGGAGGACTGAGTCCGAGCTCATGCGCCTGTTGGAAGTCTTTTATCGTTGCGCTTCAAGTTGGTTAAATCTAGATGTATGTAGATCCTTTTTTTTTCTTATAGCACTTCATGGTTGTAAAATCTGGGTATTAGACCCTATTTTAGTTGTTTCTTTGGTCTGTCGTCTTGGTGACTTCCTGCGTGAAGTTGGGTTTCTTATCTTGGCTAGTCTTAGTCAGATTCTTCAGGTGTTGTCTTTTCTTGTGATGTTATTTTGTATCCCATATAACTTGACTATGATGATCTTGGGGATTTTTTTGTTGGTCTGTAGGTAGACCATGTGTAACTCTTCTTTCGTCTCAAAAAAGGTTTCAATTCAATTTGCTTTGTCGATAAAAAAAAAGTAATGAAAGGGAGTGGATATTCCTTTAGTTCTCGCCCAAAAAGATCCCCATTTGCATCTGGGCGGTTAGGATTTATAGGTACCATTTCTCCTTGAGATCCTCATAACAAACGACGGCGCGATGTTCCCAACGATTTTCATCTCATCCCACAGTGACGGAAGTGAACCAGAGACTCCATTCTCGGGTTCTTTGGAGAGCTCCCCTCTATCGGCTCCAATGATCGGTCCTTTTGGGGTGGATTCGTTGCAGGAGGATGGGATGATGTTCTCTGACCACATAGGCGACGGAGCCACCAGTAACTGGTCGACCTTTGGCTAGGCACAACAACCTATCGGGGCTGGCCCGAGGCATGGTCCGAGGTGTCTGGGCCCGAGGCCCACGACCGAGACGGCTTTGTAAGGCTAGGGCTCCCAAGGAAGGGTTGTCATCTCCGGTAGAAGTATTACAGCGGACGGAGGAGATGTTGATTGAGAAACCAGTCCCGATCCATGTCTCCCCGGGGAATATATTCCACACTTTCCGACCTAGACGATGGGGTTTGGTCGCCAATGAGGCGGAGGAAGACTTCTGCTGGGACGGAGATGTGGAGCAGGGGGAACTTACCGCTGGATATGCAATCCCGATCGGTGAAGGCGAGCGGTTGGCGGCGTGATAAGGACAGGGTGTGGAGAGCGAACCCTATTATTGATGGGCCGTTAGGTATGGGCCCATGACTTGGACCTCAGGGCTGGGTTGGAATGAACCCTTTCCAGCCTTCCCTGATGCGGTGTGGGATGAGCCCAAGCCCACGGGCAGTTTTTGGGCCGATTTGGAATGGCCAAGAGTGGGGAAAACGTCTAGAACTCTAGACATTACCAGATGTGAGCCTCGGTCCATTGACAGATCCGAGGGAAATAGCAGGCCGAGGCATCCCAGTCAATGTCCCTCTATCCAATGTGAGGTTGATGAGCTAAGAGACAGTCTTGGGGGGACTAGACATTCGTGAGGTGGTTGTCCCCCTAACGGAACTTTGCGGACAGTGGCTGAATTTTAATTATAATATGGTGGTCTTGGTAATTACTCATCAGACCGATTATTTCAATCTTTAGTAGACTAGATGGCAAATCTTTGGCAGATATTGAATATAGTGTCTAGACCACTAGAGGTTGGTGTTGTGGAATTTTTCTTCTGATCAGTGCGGGAATGAGCTCGGGTGCTTACAAGAAAACCCTAGCACTTCAGGAGGTCAATGGTTATTCTCGTGGACCTTTGACCTCAAATATGTCCTTAGGATATGTTTCATCTCACAATTCTCCGTTTGGGCACGTGTATCTAATCTTCCGGTTGATTTATGGAATATGGGTAAGGATTTTCGCTTGGGGAACTCTATAGGTGTTTGTTAGGAAATGAATGGAGATACGGATTGCATGAGTAGGGGAAACTACATGAGGATAAAAGTTCGGGTGGACATCATACTGCCGCTCCAGAATCAACTATGGTTTAGACTTGCTGAATCGGAAGTATGAAGTTTATTACACATTTCGTACGAACGATTATCGTACCATTATTTTGGATGCAGTTGTGTGGGGAAAAGGAAAGGAGATCCTTTCTCTGATCCATTGCAAACCCGAGGCTGGTAGGATCTAGAGCCCGTCATGGTACACCGACCCTAGGGATCAACTAGTCTTATTTTAGGGGGTCCTTAGGTCGAACGGTCCCAAAATTTAACCAGAACCCGTAATGGGGATCGGAAGGGGAAAGGGAAGGCTAGGATTGAGGATGCTCTGCCCCCCAAACGAACCAGCTTCTTCCCTGTCAAAAATGACAACATGGTCCAAGACCCTGGATCACAAGCCAAGTTCTTTCCCGTCAACGGGGGAACCCATTGTTCCTGGGGGAACCATCCTCATGAGGACAGGAGCAACAAGCCTTTAGGGGGCCAACTCGAGTACCCTCCATCTATTTTTCGAGAAGCCGAGCAGAGGACTACTTGAAGGACACTACTGAGCGGGGAAGATCATCTCTTCTAGTAGGGAAGAAGCGCCTTATAGAGGACACTCAAAATCGGGAGTCGGAGGCTCATCACAGACCACTAAGGCACAATGTACAACGGAGGGGATGCGTTAAGCACCTTCGCCTCACCCAATGAGGAGTTCTTGGTCCATTAGGGGCTTGGCCAGTAACACCTCCCTAGTGGACGTAAGATGGCAGTGGTTCCACCAAGTCCTGGCATGGTACTCTCCTACCATCTCGGAGGCCAACATTTTTGCGTTTTGGAGCCATATTATATCATTTTTAGGGAGGAGAACGCACGCTGGAATCCCGAGAGAATTTTAGTCCACCATAGTACCCTTCCGGTAATGGGTGGCTCTACCCTAACTCCCAGTTCAGTTCTACAGTATCAGTGCCTTTGGGTGCTACCACAGCATTAGCTCTTGAGCGTCTTTATAGAGCATATCAATTTCCTGAGCATGTTTTTATTCCACTTGGTCCCACGATGTTAGAACATGTTATTCAATTTTTCATATTACTTTTTAGGGTTAAATACATTTTGGTACCCTTATGTTCGGTCCACAGACATTAAGGTTCCAAATGTTTGGGAACGACCATTTTGGTACCCTATTGTTCGGTCCACGAACCTTTTGTGTGTTTGGGTTTAAAAAACTAACGGAATAATGGTGCATGTGGCACCTTAATGTCTGTGAACCGAACATAAGGACATAAAAATATATTTAACCATATTTATATATTTGTGTTCACCTTGGGTTAGACAATTGTTTCCTATATTTAATATATTACCTCGTATCCATTTAAAAAAAGTAATGAAAGGGAGGTAAATAATCTAATTGTTATATTATTTCAGAGCGCTTATCAAAATTTATTATTATCATCCATTCGTTTTATCGATTTGATTCATTAATATTACTCGTGAATTTATTTGTATTTTCTTCATTCTTATGTATATATATCATTTATACTTCACGAGTATGCTCTTTGGTTGCCAATAATATTTTGAATCGTTCACACCTGAAAAAGTGGTGGTATCAAAGTTTTGTTACACATTAAGTATTGTTTATACAATTCTATTTTACTAACGTTATTCGTGAAGTAGTCTTATAATGAAACTAAATCATTTGAGACCAGAAGCTCTAAATGATATGTCGCAGAGTTGGAGCATGATACATGCCTTAATAGCTAAATGAAAAATCACAAACCCGAAGCCTACTACGTGCCTTAACGACCAAATGAAAATCTACAAGTTTGAAGCTTAATACTTGCCTTTGACGGCCAAATGAAAAATCGTTGGGCCAAAGCCTGATACTTTCCTTTTATGGAATTACAAGCTTGGAGCTTGATACTTCCTTTTAAGACCAAATGAAAAATCACAGAGCTGAAGCCTGATACTTTCCTTTTATGGACAAACAATAAAGTATAAGCTTGGAGCTTGATACTTGCCTTTTATGACCAAACGATAAATTACAAGCTTGGAGCTTGATACTTTTCTTTTACGTAAAATGATAAATCACATGCATGAAACATGATGCCTACCTATACGGCCAAACAATAAATCACAAGTCTGAAGCTTGATACTTTCATTTACGGCCGAACGACAAACACATGCCCGAAACCTGTAAAATGTCCTTAAAAGGGAAAAATATAGACACATGCATGAAGCCTTTAACTTGTATGTAAGGCACAACATGAAACCACAAGCCTAAAAAATCGTTGGGCCGAAGCCTAATACTTTCCTTTTATGGAATTACAAGCTTGGAGCTTGATACTTGCCTTCTAAGACCAAATGAAAAATCACTGGGCCAAAGGCTGATACTTTCCTTTGATGGACAAACGATAAATTACAAGTTAGGATCTAGATACTTGCCTTTTATGGCTAAACGATAAATTACAAGCTTGGCGCTTGATACTTTTCTTTTACGGAAAATGATAAATCACATGCTTGAGACAAAATGATTGCCTACACGGCCAAACGATAAATCACAAGTCTGAAGCTTGATACTTGTATTTACGGCCGAACGAAAAACCACATGCTCGAAACCTGTAAAATGTCCTTAAAAAAGAAAAATACAAACCATATGCATGAAGCTTTTAACTTGTATGTCAAGTCACAAGACGAAAACACAAGCATGAAGCTTGTAACTTGTGTCTAAGGCCTGAAGCCTAAAACTTTCTATACAATTATTTTTATTTATTCTGTCTATCCCACGAGCTTCTTCGTTGTGCGGTTATATGTATAATTAGTTTATGCATTTATTTTAGTTAACCCACGAGTTGGTTTTTTGTGTGGTTATGTATATATTTTTTTATCAGCATGATTTTTTATTAAAGACTCTCATTCTAAAGATTATCGTACGAATCCAAGTCCAAGAAGGACCAAGACTAAAGAACACTAACGATTACAGTGGAACTCTCAAGAGAGCTAAAGGGTCAAAGCTTGAAAAGAAAGAAGGACTACATGTCCAAAAACAGAACGACTATGAACGAAACGAAATCAACCATCGTCGGTGACCCATTCTTGACCTTCTGAAGTCAAATTCGGATCATCAAAAGTCTTCGCTTGAGCAGGCTGAGCAATTTGAGCTTGTCGAACTTGCACAACCTGTTTCCGAATTTGAACATGATTAGCGACTCTTCCACGACTCGAAGAACGCGCTCTTGGCATAGTGTTGTAGTATTGAGGACTTGACGAACGAGGTGCCAATAAATTCTCAGGAAGAAACTCCTTACGTTTTAAGGGTTTGAGGAGGGCATCCTTTCATGGACTACCCACTTGATCCTTACCTAGTTTATTGGCTGCAACCGGGCACAAACGCCAAAGGAATACACGGCTCCATTTGTTTGATCTCAACCAAGCTAAATGGAGACACACTAGCCACACCACAGTGCTCCTCCGATCCACCCACCACCTGATTTGCAAAACACGCTTCTGCTACCACATCCGTGATTTGCACAGGAACATCATATGTCTCAGCCAACAAATTTCCACCATGGGCTTGGATGCCATCCGTGACTTGATCAAACAAGCCATTAAGGGGCCTCAAGCTCTAGGGCAATGCTTGAGAGTTGAAGCTGAACCAACCATCTCCATGGCCAGCTCGACATCATCGTCCCGGATCGAGTCCAACTTGGCAAACTGGGCTTCTGTACAGCCCATAGGAACAAACCCTTTCCAGAAACTAAGACAAAGACGATATCATCGTACGTTCCGAAGGTGTTTCTAACCCGTTCCTCAATCGTGTAATATGGTACGAAGACCTTGTTGTCCTATATCTTGGAAGTCACTGAGCTTGAAACCACAAGCGATGGACTACGAGCTGCCTCAACCCGGACAGAAGAGGGTTGCTGATCAGAACCATCACCAAAGGATGAAAGCCCTTTGTTCTTTCGGCGACTACTTACATTTGACACCGCCGCAACTGCAATAGAAGACTGAACAGAACCTCTTGGTTGAACCCATACGGTATTCTTCTCTCTAAAACACACCTCCCTGACCCGAGAGCAACGCCCATGTTCACGATTACATGTGATCAAGCAATGCTCCTCGTACAGAGAGCAAGACAGAGATTCAAATTACAATCCAGGTTTTTTTTTATAAGCGCTAAAAATTTATTCAATGGACATTCTCTAAGAAGGAGAAGCCAAAAAGCAAGCAACCACGATTACAAAAGTCTCCGTTGGAGAAAACAGGGAACAATCGATTAACAGAAAACGACCAGAATCAACTAGCCAAAAACAGCTTCCTCTAATCTTCCTCATACAACTCGCTATCTGAAGACGGAACGTTGTAAGTATTCTGATTGATGGCTCGGGTCTTGGACCTAGTATTATGAGTACGAGGGACCAAAGTGGACTTTGGCCTACCCTTAAGGGCCTTAACCGCGAGGGCCTCCACCACCCAGCCACCAATCGATTGCATAGCTCTGTCAGACACGTCTGAATGGGCGGAAGCTTCACGCCAAACACTTTAAAGTCCGAAAGATGTGAGGGAGCCCGACTCAATCGTTTCGGGGATTTAAGAAGGGCATCCTTCCATGGACCAGACTGATCCGCAGACGAAACACCCTTCTCAATATCCAAACTACCTGAACCGGGTTCTGGGCCTATCGGAACTGGCCCAATATCAAAAGTTACTTAAGCTGGACCTGTGGAAGGGTTCTGGGCTTGGGTCTCTTGACCCATAACTAACCCAAAACATTCATTGGACTGCACATGATCTGCTGATTCAGATCCAGGCCCAACTTGCATGAGGACATCCCCAACTTGCGCCAATTCCTCCTCATACACCTGCGTTGACACATGGGCCCGGGCCTCACTGTTTGAGCCCATCACGCAGGTTTGAAACAAACCTTCGTCTTCCCCACGCGGTACAGACGCGGATTTGGGATTCACGAATCCAATCTGCTCCTCCAAACGCGGCAGAGAATCAGAATTCGAATTCTCAATCCTGTAATTGATGGAGCAAATCAATCCGAGAGTTTTGGATGCTAGACGAGACTCGGGCTCGTCTCCGGTGGATGTCTCCGGCGAGAGAAACACCTTCTCCCGCGTCCCATCTACAATCGGAATCTCCTCCAAGATTTTGTGCCCATCCGTCCCTACCCCTTCTCCCCCATTTGAGATGCCCAAAACATCTAAAAATGGGTTCTGCTTCTTAGTCTCAAAAACAGAGTAGGTGCTCTGTTTTTCACATCCTATGTATAAACGCTTTGGCGAAGCATTCATCATAATCCGACGTCGAGCAGTGGCGACAAAGAGAATATGGTCGTTGATCTTGTAGCCGTTTAACCCTTCAATTGCCTGATCCGCAGCGACCTTGGAATCAAACCGGATGAATCCAAAATAATGACCTTTGAGGTTCGGACGTTTGAGAACGCACACGAAAAGGACCTTACCGAAAGGGCAGAAAACATTCTGAGTCCAGTCTGCCGACGACTCGAAAGGTAGGTTACTCACAAAAAGTTCATCCTCCACCAGGTTGGTTATGTATATATTTAATTTATATATTTATTGTAGAGGTTACTCCATGTCCTAACCCCCTACTACACTTAATTGTCAAATCCGCACCCAAGCTTTGGAAAATTGTCAAATAATAACGAATTTCAAAACTTTAATTATTAAAAACCAAAAAGTACTGTTTAAATTGACTACAACTGTGAACAGTGAATCACGTGCGTCTCACGTGACTCATTTTATAATGGAGCTTGGGCGAGATGAGGTCACGAAGAGATGAAATTCGAAGCTCAGACACAAAGAGATGAAGTTCGAAGAGCTGAGATGAAGAGATGAGGTCGCGAAGAAATGAGGTCACGAAGAGATGAAGTTAGGCCAAGTTAACGTCTGAAGGAAGAACATATTTGAGGGTAAACTCAACTTTTCACTTGGCCAAGTTAACGTCCGTTTAAGATTAGAAACAATTGGCAATTTCAGTTAACTGACCGTTACTACATGGCAATTTCTATAGTATAGGGTTTGGGTTTAACAATTTCTAAAAGTTGGGTGTTAGGACATGGAGTAACCCCTTTATTATACCCTGTTATTTATACATATATTTAATTTCCTCATTTAATATGATTACTAAAATTCTGGTACGGTGCAGTAGTAAGATGTAGTACAAGATGTTAAGACTTGTTGACTGACATCTTGTTTTAGAACAGAATGGAAACAATGATGATAACAAGCAAGCACACAAAGACACACAAGTTGGTTGTCTAGTTTGGTGCATCATCACATACATCTGGGGGCACTCTATCAGTGGAAATGTTTCACTATGTGTAATCAATCAACATACAATTTTCAGATCCTCAAGATCAAACCTATGTTATTATTATAATCCAAACTTATCTTAGGGTGTCCCCCTGAATCCAAGAGTCAATCTTTATTCCACCCTATGAGCCCTTTAGTCTCGGATTAGTCTTTTTCTGTAAAGGTTGGTCGTGAATCTTCAATCACGCAAAAAAAACTCCAATACTCATTCAATTGCAAATAGTAGTTTGAGCACATCAATGTTCTTCTTTTCTTAATTCATTCAGTCTCCCAACACGCTTTGGAAACCTAAAATCATAAACAAAGAACAAAAAAAAAATAGTCCTCTCGGACAACAAATGGTTAGTTATGACTACAATGTTCGGAGAGTATAGCAATTGATCTGAACCTAGCTACAAGTGTTACCTCGAGTTTTATAGCTCGAATAATACCTTGTATCGTGTCTCCTAGGGTTTCCTTAATCCTTAAAGTCACGATCAGAGAAAATCTCTTTGTTTATTTGCGTTCGAGTATTTCCTAAATAGAAAAAATATCTATTAGAGAAGTATCTTCAAACTATGAAGCAAATCTACAGCACCAGATATACACAAGATGTATGTCGCCATCTGGGCAGACATCTTTTCTATCTTTACTACCAAGCACATACAGGATGTCTGATGACATCTGGAACAACATCTTGCTTGACGCGGACATTTCCAACCTAGATGTAGCAACAATATCACCCTTTGGCTATTTATATATGTAAGTACTTCAATAACTCCAGTCTAGGAGATGACAAAACACAGATATCTCAACACCTCCTCGCATGCATTGATTAACACACGAATTCTTTAACTAAAATAGATATCTTATATGGGGGACAAATGCTTCTTCTGTCTTCAATAAACATATATCTTCAATCAAGAACTAGGCATGCTTTAACTATAGGTACAACCCAGCATGGCATGCATTTATCAAAGCAAATATCTTTAGTCCAGATATTCTTGTCAACCCGGATAACTTTTAAAAGCAAGCGCTTCTAGCATTCTTACATACTCATCATAAAAATACCTTCTACTCCCCTTGATAGCCTTAAAAGTGGCCAAAGATTGAAAAGCAACTAACTATCTATTTTTTGATAAGCTAAAATTTTTATTAAAAAGGAGACTCATTTCAATGAGAAATGACGATGGAGGTCAAAAGACCAGTAACACACTTACAAAGGTGCTCCGCTAAAAGGGGATCTATAAGGCCAACCCATATCCCAAAGAATAGAACAAAGAACAAAACAAAGCACGAAAGCAAACGAGTGTACAAATCCATTGATCATTTTCGAGCCTTGTGAGACACTTTCCACAAGACCGAAACAGGAGGCGCTAACTTGATGGTATGTTCCCGACTCAACGATCGAGTTCTCAAACGAGTAACAACAGTGTAAGTAGAAGGTCGACTCAGACGAGGTTTGTCACGCCCCAAATCCAGTTTTAGCCGGCCTTGAGAAGTGACCTGAAGCAGTTGAGATAAAAGTAGTAAAACTATAATAAAATCTTTTTTAAAATTGAAAGCGAGTACAAAATATTTCTCAATAATTTCATCCAAAATTATTAAACATATTTTCAAAACTTGACAAGTAACGTAAGATAAATAAAGTTCAACAATATGGACCAACCCATCTCTAATACAACTCTCAAGACATCCGGAAGCTCCCGAGCCTCGAATTCCCCAGATCTCAAGTACACATGTACGCACAACAAATAAACAAGAAGGGGTGAGCTTACGCTCAGTAGGGAAAATCGTAAACAGCTTTAGCCTCCGAGTATAATAATAAAACTGCTTTAGTTTGATGTCACAAGTGCTTAAAAACCTTTAGACCAAAAGATATAATAAACAAATAAAAAGCAACGAGAACAATAGCGCATAATGATAACTTCCCAGCGAACAAATAGAGAACATTATAATAAAATGGAAAACCATCACAACTGGAAACAAGTGAATACTAGTAATCAATGAAAGACTATAGAATCACTGAAATGAAATAGTATCGCTTTTTCGACGATAACAGTAGCTTAAAATATTCCATGAAAATACTAAATGTAACGTAACGATTAAAATGGGAGTAATTGATATCACGCCAACCACTTGCTTTCTCAAGCCTCCGATCCATGGATAGATTCTGGGATCACCTCGGTCCCCATATACCGATCCACCAGAGTATCCATGTCATATCAGATTTTCCCTCGGTCCAGAGGAGGCACATACATCGGGGCACCGGAAACCATCCCATAGGGACGCTCATCGTCGGGATTCTCGGAAATGCCTCTAATGGACCATATGTCATAGGGAACCAAGGTAGTGCTCCACTGGGACGCACGCCCTTGGGTGAAACCTCAGAAACCACCTCTCATGAAGTAATCCACTCAATAATCACTCAATATCCCGTGGGATCTGCCCGAGCTCTCAAGCTCCAATAACCACTCCAAATAACCACTCCATAATCACTCAATAGTCACTCAATATCCCGTAGGATCTGCCGAGCTCTCAGGGTCCAATAACCACTCAATATCCCGCAGGATCTGCCGAACTCTCAGGCTCCAATAACCACTCAATAATCACTGTCTCTGTCAAACTCCAACCACCACAACGGCACCGGATTACCCCCCCCCCCCCCCCCCCCCCCCCGGTGTAGTACCGAACCAAACAAACAAACAAGCATTTCAAGAATAAGAATAAAGAACATACATTATAACACATCCGACAACCAACACTTATCGAATCCCAATTTCACCACAACACACCAAAGACAGTCACTTAATCCTCAATCTTAGAAGTACACACACGTTCATCAATACACATCACACGGGTTTCATACCCACAAAAAGTCCAAACTGACCTTTAATTACCTTGATTTATCTGATTTTAAAAACCTTTTAATTTAATTTATTTATTAATTAAATTTCTCTAAACTGGATCCGACCCGACCCAGACCCGGATACAAGTCTGACCTGGACCCAGCCCCAGACCCGAGCCAGACCCGGCTCTAATCCAGGCCCGAGCCGAGCCCAATCTGGACTCAAGGCCGAGTCTAGGTTCGCAACATCTCGGCCCAAGGCCACGTCTGTCCCAGTGCCCGTCTCAGCTTGGCCCATCTTCTCCTGGCCCGCACTGAAGATCTGGCCTGAGCTGAGGTCGGAGAAGGGCGAGGGTTTCGAAGCTCGCCGGCGGCGGCGGCGATAGAGAGCTCGGAGGGGTTTCTCGTTGCCGGTGACGACGTCAGGAACTCGGAGGAAGCGAGGGGAGGTCACCGGAGCGATTTCCGTCCAGATCTGTCGGCTAGAGAGCCTCACCAGTGAGAGGCTTCAGATCTGGAACACGCGGTTCCGGCGAGGCTCCTCCAGTCGTGCTTGACTCAAACGAGCTTGGAGTTCGAGATTTTCCGGCCAAAGAGAGGATGGAGAAGGTGAACCCGGTGAGTAATCGAGCTCGCCGTTGCTGAAAGGGTCCGGCGAGGCTCGAATCGAAGGCGATGGCAGCTAGGGTTTTGAATCGAAGAAGGAAGAGTCAAGGGTTTTCTCAGGGTTTGGGGGTTTTGTCGCGAGTTGAAGCATGAGATGAAGAAGAAGAAGGGTAAGGTGAAGAATCAAGGACGAAGAGGGCTGGAGAAGATGGTGGTCGGAGAAGACGAAGAACGTCTCTGGTGCGCGAGCTCGAGAGGACGAGTGCGAAAGGGAGAGGGGTCGGCTCCTTGGGTCGCGTGCACGCAAAATGGAACTGGAACGGCGTGTTTTTACCCCTTTTATTCATTAGGGTTTTGCGAGACCGGGCCGGTCGTCTGGGCTGGGAGAGTGCGTGTTAGGCCATATGGCTCGGCCCAATCCCAAGCAAAGCTGACCCAAACCAAATTCCCTTCTTCCTCTTTTTTTTTCTTTTCTTTTCTTTCCCCTTTTTTGTTTGTTTTGAAATCGATCCAATAATCGCCTCGCTCCCCAACTCGACTACGTTCTCAACGATAAATTATCGGAATAACATTCAGGTCTTTATAGTCTACCCCCCTTAAAGGAATTTCTTCCTCGAAATTTAAAACGCACGCGCTCCTCCTGATCCTATCTCAGGGAACGTCCTGCTCACGACTCACAAGCGAGAGATCCGCGGTGTACTCACGCGGTTTGGGAAACGCGCGGAAGCTGCTAAGCAACGACTCTAGTCCTTCCTAAAGATCTCAAAAAAGTTCAATAAGCTGCGGGGCCAACTTGCCTCTGACGCGGTCGAACCGCTAAAAGTCCTTCTTAGGCTCACTTTCAGTAATACGCGTTCACCGACTGTAACATCCAGAGGTGTGCGCCTTCTAACTGCATAAATCTTTTGTCTGCTCTGCACGGTCTTTAACCGTTTCCGAATTTACGCAACATTCACTTAATCGTTCTTCACTAGATCACGTTATTTTCTCAAACGCCATACTTGGCGGTGAAAAACAGTCTTTCTCAACAGCTCGCAAATCCAATGTGCAACATCTCACAATGACTCAGATTGTCACCCTTAGTGGTGCAAAACCGCCTTACCCAAGACTTCACGAAAACACGCGCAACGTTTCACCAACTCAAGAATACCGAGTAATAACACAAGTCGAGCACCTTTAAACATTAAGAAAACTAAGGTGAGGATCTTGATATCCCACGCCGGAAGTTCCGTCGTCAAAGTATTCTGGTGGAACTCTTTACAGTCAAACCAAGTCGAAACCACACATAACGTAACTCAACCAATTTCTCCTTAGTGATCGTCACAGGTTGTCACCGGATCACACCCAACGGAACTCAAGTACTAACAAGTCAAGACCAACCACAAACAAATTACAAGGAAATAAAACGCACTCCAATCAACACAACGAAAGACCTCCCTAACACTGTAGGATCTGGAACAACGTTCGTTTCATCACAACTCGTGGAAAGGTAGGCACACTTCAAACAAGTGAATAACAGAATGCACCGACCTCTAGTCGGAAGTCAGCACGCCTCAAAACGTATTACCAATAGAAGCTCGCGTTCTCCGAAGTGCGGCATACTTGCCCAATTCTAACGACAGGTCACACCTGGTAAAACCGTTCAAGATTCTCAACCTGATAAAGATTCAACCACTCAACAAGTACCACGATTCTAGAATAAGGAGAAACTAACAAATCTCAACTACGGTCGTTCACGAACGTTAACCCACTTGCTATAGTTCTCTTACTGTCGTTACCTGTTCACACTTCTGACAAAACCAACTTACAAGTCGCTTCGTAAAAGTCAATGTATCTGCGAGACCACGGTTCTCAACCCCGGTGTATGGTTCTGTACAACCACAAACTCTACCAACATCTTGTCGGACGAACGATGAACAACGACAAGAACAGTGGAACCTCGTACTGGCACTCTAGCCGAAAGTAGGTGTACAAGAATCACACTCGATAGCGAAACACAATCCAAGATTTTCAATAAAGTTTATCCCGATCGATGGTAATCCTTATATCGTTGACACTCGTTCACGAGCTGTCGATCAAAAAAACCCATAGTCAAGTCCACCCAAGTCACCCCATAAGGAGTAAACGTCATGCACTGATATCTCGATAATTTGAACAGTTCAGTCGCTAGCGCGGTTCCTTCCATCGTTCCTCGAACCACTCAAAACCAACAACGATTAACTCTTAATCTTACCTGTGCCTATGCATGGCACAAAATCCGACCTACCACACAACGCTCAGTTCGGTGCCATCTTGTTACTGGCCTGGAAGCTTGTGGTAGTCGCCCTTAGCTATCAGTTGCCGGATTTCAACGTGAGCTGCTCTCACTTCTATGGTGTAACCTTATGGTTATGCTTCGTCCTCGCGAGGCGTTTGGCGTTCATTCTTCTCTTGCTGACAAAGGTACACCTTGGTACCCGGTTCTCATTTTCCGTATTCTTCTCCGCTGGAAAAGTCGTCTGAACAACTCTCGATGTTATTCGCCTGTTCCGCGTGAGCTGGCGGCAAACCATTTAGTCCTTCCGGAACGAACGTAAGGAGCACATTCTAATCCAATCTCTTAAGTACGGCACACATGTGCAATCTTTCGTTCGTTAAACAGGATTTTGAAACAAAATCACCTTGAAGGTTCGAATCTTATGACCTAAACCTTCTAGCGGAGGTAAAAGAAGCTGGAGATTACTACTCCTGGAGGTTATGGGCCCACCACGCTTTCGCTGCGCTACTCTGATCTTATCATTGCCTGGACATCTCTTGTGACCGTTCGGACTGTTTACTGGTCAGAGCAGCAGCCTTTCACTGTTTGGGCATCCGCTGCCGAAAGTGTTCGACGAACGTCTGATGTTTCACCAATCGGTTCTTAAAACTCGATCCTTACTATCGACGAAGGAAAAGAACTCCCCGTACTACTAGGTCTGTTGCTCCTCTTTCAAACCCCTAACTGGCGTTCGTTGGTACTATCACACCTCTGGTCGGTGTGTTTAAGACACGGGTGGGCTTACCAGTTTGAAACTCGATCCAACATAAAGTAATCACAAAACGACACAACCAAGTGTAATACTTAAGTGTTAGCGACCAAGAAAACCAAAACGTAAATCGTAAACAGCTACTCTAAGCGAGCTCCAGATCAGTAACAAGTCCCTCAGCTCGGGGCCCGGCAATCGCGTATGCTCGGCCCTGCTGAATCAGAAGTCCTCCTCTTGGTGGTGGTGGAAGAATCTGCTGCTGTGATAGCATGTCCTCTTATCGGCTCTCGTACGCCGACCTGCAGGACGGTTTGTGAATATAACAATCCATGGGCAGTTCCGGCCCAGATGTCCCAACTGTCTGCACGAATGACAAAATTGTGCCACCGGGGCAGATTCAACCGACGCTGCTGCCCCAACCCGTCGTGTCCCATCGGACTGGGTCCGCGGTTGAAACAATCATGAGGTCCTCTGCCTCTTAATATTGTGACTCCTTGACGGCCTTAAGATGTTACTCGGCCTCAGCTTGCTCTTCCGCGCTCTGGCGGTCTCCTGAAGATGCTTCTCCACGGCTAGCGCCTGATCCGCTAATACAGAAAGTCCTCATTCTGAAGGTAATAACTTGATCTGCGACAGACGCGGTGAGTCCTCTCTTGAACACCCGTGGCGGCTCTCCTCTTTTTGCACCATCTCGGCGCGAAACGGTACATGAATGTGAACCCTGCCTCAGACTTAGAGACGGTCATCCCTCTCTACTGCATATCCAACAACTGCTGGTGTTGGTCCTCTCGAACGGATCGAGGGAAAGATATTGTTCCATGAACAATCTATTGAATATCTAAAAGTCACATCCAACCCCGATCTGCACAACTGCCACCAGTATCATGCTTCTTTCTCAAGCTGAATGGTCGCGAAAACAAACTCAGATGATCATCTGAATACTCTCGAAGTGACGAGGTTTCGGGTAATCCGCCTTAACCATACTACAGCTGTATCGGGGTCCGAACCCCCGGGATTGATTGGCGTACTCAAACCACGAAAAATTTCTGAGAGCCTGGCCGTGTTGTTGTGCATCTGGCCTGGCCTCTCGAAAGGGACGGCGTCGGCCATATGCACAGACTCTGGTGTCGTTACTACAGTCTCCTGCTGAGCACTGAGCGCTGCTGGTACTGCGCGAACCACCTTATCCATAGGGGTCACCTTAGTCGACTCTGCAACTGGAGGAAAGTTCGATGGTGACCCTACCGGTCTACCTCAAAACTCTGGTGCCTTGTGGAAGTCGCACCCGGGCGCTTGCTGTCCCTGCCAGACCAACGGCTGGTGTCTGGCTCTGCCCACAGCGGGGCGACTCCTGGTCCCTCTCGGACTGTAAACACGGGACATCTCGTGTACTCGTTGCATTTAAACGTAAGTACTCATAACTCAATTTTAACTCAAGTGATTCAAATTATCATAAAGGGACGTTCTCAAATGTCTTAAAGGGATCCCACTTAGATTGCTAGTACGAAGTCTCGTTTAGAACAACCGGTTCGATCAAAATACAAGGACATTCACGCGTGTCCCACAAAGATCAAATAAAGACCGACCGCACTTGGCTCAGTAGATATATATAATAATTTATATATAGGCAGAAAAGGCCGCAACTTAGTGCGTCTCACAACAGTAATCAACGGTGTTCAATCAAATCAATCAACTCCCATAGGAGGAACAATCTCAATCAATTCACACAATTCGCAAAGCAACAAGCATACCCCTCGATTGGGTCTCTTCCCAGTACTAGGGTCTAGAATCGCAACACGATAAATCTCACAATTTATGTCCTCCACTCTTTTCCATAATCTTCATCCCTTACTTATTCTTTATAACATTCATGTTGATCTCACGTCGTTACAACCCAATTCAGGCGTCCCCAAATCTCGTTGTAACCACTTGACATCCCTCTATCACGCTCGACTACAGTGGCGCCCCTGAGTCAGCCCGTGATAGTGCAACCACTTCAGTTTCTACCGAAAATTCGGCATGACCCGTTTGTATTTTCCTCTAACCATCCGCTTAAGCGGGACACTTATATAATAACTTGTACACAGAGTCCTACCCATAAGGTGCACACAAAACATCTCAAACACACAACCTCTTGAACACCATAAATAACCCATACGGGTCTTAGCAAATAACTCATTATTACCCGGTCAATTTAACCCTTCAGGTTTTACTTAACAATCAACGGCCGTCCTAAGCGGCAATTTCCTCAATAATTATTTAATCGACGTGTTATAACCAACCCGAGCATCACTCGTTCATCCGATCTAAACCCGATCTTAATCTCAACCTCAATCTCTGTCTCGACTTACTTTCCATTTCAAACTCAATATTATTTTCAACTTTATTTCTTAAATAACGGTGGGCACTTAAACAAGTCGACAATTACCAATTAAATTTTCGCCGGGCATTCAATACTTAGAGTCTCACGCTCCGCAAGGTACACAACACAATCGGTACACAAGGTACACAACACAATCAATGCACAAGGTACACAACACAATCAATACACAAGGTTCTTATACTCTTCAAAGTATACAACACAACCAATAACCAAAATTCCCATGTTCCTCGAAGTTCTCAGTGTACGGAGTTCTCGTGCTCCCTAAAATACCACGGGGTTCTCGTGCCCCAAAATCTCAGAATTGTTGCACGCTTTACCGACTTCTAGTCGGAAGGTGGGTACACCTCAACAAATTCACCCATAAGATCACAACCGTCGTAGTACACTCTTAGCTTAGCAACTCACACCATTGCCACCAAACCACGAAAACTCAAATTAACAATCTTTTTGAACAAATGATTTACTCAACAACCAATTTGCAACGGCTCGATAACAGCTCGTTAACCCAATACCGATCTCAACCATTCGGCTTCACCGATCACTGCATCTTACAGTCAATAAGGTAAGGATCCCGATCAAGCGATGTAACCATCATAATAAAGAGATTCAAATTTAAACAATCATTGAGACAATCAAGATTCGCGTCGCTCCCACTCTACGCATCAAATATTTTCACTTGCGTCACTGAGCACACGACTTAGACCTCCTAACTGTACCCACCTAATTGACGTTGGTCCGAGGTTTTGAAAATAAGTTCAAAATTTAACCTGTTTCAAATGAAACCAGGCTCTGATACCAAATTGTCACGCCCGAAATCCGGTTTTAGCCGGCCTTGAGACGTGACCTGAAGCAGTTGAGATAAAAGTAGTAAAACTGTAATAAACTCTTTTTAAAATTGAAAGCGAGTCCAAAATATTTCTCAATAATTTCATCCAAAATTATTAAACATACTGTCAAAACTTGACAAGTAACGTAAGATATATAAAGTTCAACAATATGGACCAACCCATCTCTAATACAACTCTCAAGACATCGGGAAGCTCCCGAGCCTCGAATTCCCCAGATCTCAAGTACACATGTACGCACAAAAAATAAACAAGAAGGGGTGAGCTTACGCTCAGTAGGGAAAATCGGAAACAACTTTAGCCTCCGAGTTTAATAATAAAACTGCTTTAGTTTGATGTCACAAGTGCTTAAAAAACCTTTAGACCAAAAGATATAATAAACAAATAAAAAGCAACGTGAACAATAGCGCATAACGATAACTTCCCAGCGAACAAATAGAGAACATTATAATAAAATGGAAAACCATCACAACTGGAAACAAGTGAATACTAGTAATCAATGAAAGACTATAGAATCAGTGAAATGAGATAGTATCGCTTTTTCGACGATAACAGTAGCTTAAAAGATTCCATGAAAATACTAAACTTAACGTAACGATTAAAATGGGAGTAATTGATATCACGCCAACCACTTGCTTTCTCAAGCCTCCGATCCATGGATAGATTATGGGATCACCTCGGTCCCCATATACCGATCCACCAGAGTATCCATATCATATCAGATTTTCCCTCGGTCCAGAGGAGGCACATACATCGGGGCACCGGAAACCATCCCATAGGGACGCTCATCGTCGGGATTCTCGGAAATGCCTCTAAGGGACCATATGTCATAGGGAACCAAGGTAGTGCTCCACTGGGACGCACGCCCTTGGGTGAAACCTTAGAAACTACCTCTCATGAAGTAATCCACTCAATAATCACTCAATATACCGTGGGATCTGCCCGAGCTCTCAAGCTCCAATAACCACTCCAAATAACCACTCCATAATCACTCAATAGTCACTCAATATCCCGTAGGATCTGCCGAGCTCTCAGGCTCCAATAACCACTCAATAATCACTCAATATCCCGCAGGATCTGCCGAGCTCTCAGGCTCCAATAACCACTCAATAATCACTGTCTCTATCAAACTCCAACCACCACAACAGAACCGGATTACCCCCCCCCCCCCCCCCGGTGTAGTACCAAACCAAACAAACAAACAAACAAGGATTTCAAGAATAAGAATAAATAATATACATTATAACACATCCGACAACCAACACTTATCGAATCCAAATTTCACCACAACACACCAAAGACAGTCACTTAATCCTCAATCTTAGAAGTACACGCGTTCATCAATATGTTGGGTCTCGAGGTAGGGTTGGAGATGAACCAACTCGCAGCGGAAAATCCATGAAAACCAAGAGACGATTAAACCATGAAACAACCAATAAAGAATGGATTCACAAGAGAAAAATTCAGCGCTATTTCTTACCAAAACAAGAACACCGGTTAACGAATGATTGGCTTGAGTCTCCAAGACGCCTACGTATCCACATGGGAATCAAAGCCACATAGTTCTTCTCTTTGAGGACTCAAGAACACAAAAATGGAGGTGGAAACTAGCCAAACCCGAAATGGCCATGGAAGGGGGAGAGAAAATGTGTTTCCTATTCTTGTCTTGTGTTTGTTATGTTGAAAAAAGATGACTTAAACATAACAAAACCCATACTTGTCCAACTAAAGGCATAGGACAAGTATGATGTCAAGTAAGGTGTAAATAGGACAAAGTATGGCAAGACAAGATTGGGTTAGGTGGTGAATCACCAACACCTTAATCCTTGTCTTCCTTACTTAGTACTAATTAATCAAGACTTGATTAATTAGTTCCATGGGCCTTGGTTGCATGGGCCTTTGGAACATGGCCCGTGGCCATTTCCAATGAGGTCCCGTGATTCGCTCATCGCCTCCAAGCCTTCCATACCGGAAATGTCCAACATTATCCGACGCGATCAATCCCAAGACTCCAAGCCTTGTCTCGATCCGTAAAGTCCTATTCACTTACGGGCACATGACCCAAAACCCAGTTTTGGTCATGTCCCGAGACAACTCCCTTTTGGCCATTCTCCATAAATGTGTCAATGAGTTTCATCCTCCGGTGTGACCCTTAGGTTTATGCATGTCAATAGATCAACGTAAAATCCCATTTTACTTGATCCTATTTAAGTGGCAACTAACGAGACTTTAGTATTGCCTGACACTGCATAGCGAATCGACCCTATCGATTCTAACCTTCCCGTCGTCCCTGTCATTATCCTTTTATCTCTGATATCCTGATTGAGATAAGGCATAGAGCCGTCATCCTTATTATTCTCAATCACTGTTCCTTGATATGTGAGATGACTGAAGATATGATACCCAATATCATGTGCATGGCCATGCTATTCTTTCAGTCACTCTCGATCAAGCGGCCGAGAACCGATATCTTTCCCATACCTCAGTATGAGGGATAAATCCCTTAGCCGCCTTTCGTGTCACTCATGTAGCCCGTCCCCAAGCCAATCCTGGCCGTTATGGAAGCCCTGTTACGGACAACGTTAGGCTCAGGTCAAACTCAGTTGTTGACTACATAGTGATCACAAAGACTCCTTGGTCTAAGGATACATGACAAGCTACAACATTGAATATGTTCATGACTTAATCTATGGCACATATTCAGGGCGGGTCGTCCAATATCATGTCCCACATGATATCTATGATCAGACTCCGGAATCCCATTCCAATGACTAACAGAACGTAAGCCATAAAGAGCCATCTTTCATACTAGTCACTTCTAGTGAAGCTTTGTTGACTAGGGACCCATCGAGTGTGATCTATATCGATCTATGGTTCTATTCGCATGGTGGGCATAGATCAGAGCACACATCGATATATTACTCCAAAACATAAGTAATATAAAGCCGCTTTAATTTTATTGCTAACGATGGTATATACATTTGGACATTTAGGATTGAACTACAGGCACTATGACTAACACAATACACATCACACGGGCTTCATACCCACAATTACCCTTACTGTCATACTTACCTGTCACGGACCGTCGGTACATCGATCACCTGATTGTACCCCTTGGCACAACCAGTCATACTCGATCATCCGTTCAATGAACAATTATATCAACACAATCATTCAATCAATCAAGTAAACATTCAACTAAACAACAGTAAAGTAAACTAGTTCCATTAGACTCTTGATTATCCTAATATCTATCGACCAAGCATGTGAACCTAGCACACAACTAATCTGAGGGTTCATCACGGCCTCTCTACCAGTAAATCAACTCCCAAGTATCAAAAGCGAGTTGTAATAATTATTCTCATCCTAAGCATACATTCTAGCAACTTCCGGTTATTAGTAATGTAAAGACGATTATTCTAGTTATTCGCCTCCTATATGCAATTCTAGGACCGTTCCGATCTTATTAACCTAGCATGCGTTCTAATAATGAAATACTCGAGTAGTTAGGATTTCCCCTACCTTGTGGTCTTCCTCTAAATACTCTGCTGAAAAGTCGATTTTCCCCTACTCCTTTCTTCACACGGGTTCCGGATTGGTCTTCGTCTTCTCGGGCGAAGTCCAAGCCTGGGTTTTAGCAGTTAAGACTTACAATCAGTTCAGGTAGTCCAAGGTTCTTTGAAAAAAAAAGTCCAAACTGACCTTTAATTACCTTGATTTATCTGATTTAAAAAACCTTTTAATTTAATTAATTTATTAATTAAATTTCTCTGAACCGGATCCGACCCGACCCAGACCCAGATCCAAGTCTGACCCGGACCCAGCCCCAGACCCGAGCCAGACCCGGCTCTGATCCAGGCCCGAGCCGAGCCCAATCTGGACTCAAGGCCGAGTCCAGGTCCGCAACATCTCGGCCCAAGGCCACGTCTGTCGCAGGGCCCGTCTCAGCTTGGCCCTTCTCCGCCTGGCCCGCACTGAAGATCTGGGCTGAGCTGAGGTCGGAGAAGGGCGAGGGTTTCGAAGCTCACCGGCGGCGGCGGCGATAGAGAGCTCGGAGGGGTTTCTCGTTGCCGGTGACGGCGTCAGGAACTCGGAGGAAGCGAGGGGAAGTCACCGGAGCGATTTCCGTCCAGATCTGTCGGCTAGAGAGCCTAACCAGTGAGAGGCTTCAGATCTGGAACACGCGGTTCCGGTGAGGCTCCTCCAGTCGTGCTCGACTCAAACGAGCTAGGAGTTCGAGCTTTTCCGGCCAAAGAGAGGATGAAGAAGGTGAACCCGGTGAGTAATCGAGCTCACCGTTGCTGAAAGGGTCCGGCGAGGCTCGAATCGACGGCGATGGCAGCTAGGGTTTCGAATCGAAGAAGGAAGAGTCAAGGGTTTTCTTAGGGTTTGGGGGTTTTGTCGCGAGTTGAAGCATAAGATGAAGAATAAGAAGGGTAAGGTGAAGAATCAAGGACGAAGAGGGCTGGAGAAGATGGTGGTCGGAGAAGGCGAAGAACGTCTCTGGTGCGCGAGCTCGAGAGGACGAGTGTGAAAAGGAGAGGGGTCGACTCCTCGGGTCGCATGCACGCAAAATGGAACTGGAACGGCGCGTTTTTGCCCCTTTTGTTCATTAAGGTTTCGCGAGACCGGGCCGGTCGTCTGGGCTGGGAGAGTGCGTGCTGGGCCGTATGGCTCGGCCCAATCCCAATCAAAGCTGACCCAAACCAAATTCCCTTTTTCCTCTTTTTTTTTGTTTTTCTTTTCTTCTCTTTCCCCCTTTTTTTGTTTTGAAATCAATCCAATAATCGCCTCGCTCCCCAACTCGACTACGTTCTCAATGATAAATTATTGGAATAAAATTCAGGTCTTTACAAGGTTGAAGGAGGACGTCCTTCCACGGACTGCTCTCCTTCTTCTCCGCTTTCACCGAGTCCTTCGGCCCTTCAAACTCGTCAACCGGCTCTGAAACTACCGGACCTGCCGAAACTACCACACCATCCACCTTTACTTCCTTTTAAATCGAACATGGGTTGGGTACACACAGTACCTTGGGTCCTTGAGTTGCACGACCCAAATTACCTTGGGCTTCAACCAAACCCTGTTGAAAAACATAAGAAAGCATTGTTAGTCTTAGTGCCCGTAGTTCAATCCTAAATTTCCAAATGTATATATCAACGTTAGAAATAAAATTAAAGTGGCTTTATATTACATATGTGTTGGAGTAATATATCGATGTGTGCTCTGATCTATGCCCACCATGCGAATAGAACCATAGATCAAGATAGATCACACTCGATGGGTCCCTAGTCAACAAAGCTTCACTAGAAGCGACTAGTATGAAAGATGGCTCTTTATGGCTTACGTTCTGTTAGTCATTGGAATGGGATTCCGGAGTCTGATCATAGATATCATGTGGGACATGATATTGGACGACCCGCCCTGAATATGTGCCATAGATTAAGTCATGAACATATTCAGTGTCGTAGCTTGTCATGTATCCTTAGACCAAGGAGTCTTTGTGATCGCTATGTAGTCAACAACTGAGTTTGACCTGAGACTAACGTTGTCCGTAACAGGGCTTCCATAACGGCCAGGATTGGCTTGGGGACGGGCTACATGAGTGACACGAAAGGCGACTAAGGGATTTATCCCTCATACCGAGGTATGGGAAAGATATCGGTTCTCGGCCGCTTGATCGAGAGTGACTGAAAGAATAGCATGGCCATGCACATGATACTGGGTATCATATCTTCGGTCATCTCACATATCAAGGAACGATGATTGAGAATAATAAGGATGACGGCTCTATGCCTTATCTCAATCAGGATATCGGAGATAAAAGGATAATGACAGGGATGACAGAAAGGTTAGAATCGACAGGGTCAATTCGTTATGTAGTGTCAGGCAATACTAAAGTCTCGTTAGTCGCCACTTAAATAGGATCAAGTAAAATGGGATTTTACGTTGATCTATTGACATGCATAAACCTAAGGGTCACACCGGAGGATGAAACTCATTGACACATTTATGGAGAATGGCCAAAAGGAAGTTGTCTATACTTTGTCCTATTTACACCTTACTTGACACCATACTTGTCCCATGCCTTTAGTTGGAAAAGTATGGGTTTTGTTATGTTTAAGTCATCTTTTTTCAACATAACAAACACAAGACAAGAATAGGAAACACAACTTCTCTCCCCCTTCCCTTGCAATTTCGGGTTTGGCAAGCTCCCACCTCCATTTTTGTGTTCTTGAGTCCTCAAAGAGAAGAACTACATGGCTTTAATTCCCATGTGGATACGTAGGCGTCTTGGAGACTCAAGCCAATCATTCGTTACCCGGTGTTCTTGTTTTGGTAAGAAATAGTGCTGAATTTTTCTCTTGTGAATCCATTCTTTGTTAGTTGTTTCATGGTTTTAATCGTCTCTTGGTTTTCATTGATTTTCCGCTGCGAGTTGGTTCTTCTCCAACCCTACCTCGAGACCCAACAGTGGTATCAGAGCCGTGCTACCTTCGGGATTCACAAGACGGTGTTCAAAGTTTCGGTTTTGCTTGAAAGTTTCGTTTTTGGCATGTTGTTTTGCTAAATTGTTTGATAACATGTTTTAAATTCTTGTTTATGGATTTAATGCATGTAAAATGAATTTTTGAAAATTATTTCAAATCTGGAAATTTTGATTTTTTGGGTCTCGGGAGCGGGACTCTCGGGGAGCCGAAACCGGGACCGAACGGAGCTCCGTTGGACGGAGCTAGGCCAAGCATGACCATTGGATGGTTGATATGCCAACGCTAAACCGTTTTGTTAGTTATGAAGAGTTTGGAACCGTCATGACTAACTCGAAGATCAAATGTTCAAAAGTTTCATTTTTGAACGGTTTCGATAAACCGAGCATCAAAAAATTTTGAAACTTGGCTATTAATTAAAACCGGAAATTCACATGATGTTTGATAACATGATTGTTTGATAACACGATGTGTGATGTGATGTTGGCATAGTGTACATAATAGCCCCGAGCTCGATTTAATTATTTATCGCTTTTCACGGCCTGCGAGTCGTTAGAGTTAGCGTGTAATTATTATTTCAAGGTGTGGTTGTCGAACCACTTATTTGTAATATTTATTTATTCCTGACCTGTGAGTCGTGTATTAAATTGTAACATTTTACTCAAGACGAAGAAAGGGCGAAAAGGTCATTTGGTGGCTTTTCGGGTGTTGGCATCGGCTTGGAGTCGGTGGAGCTCAAGAAGCTAGTGGGAGTTAGTTTAGGGGGCTATTATGTGCACATTTATCGCTTAATGCTTGGTTTAGTTTATGCATGATTAATTCTATGTGTTTTAGAATTGCATGTTTAACTTTATTTACCGAGCATATCACCTCACATGCAAAGATAAAATTGGAATTTTAATCCTTGTGTGTGAGCCCTTAGAATCGTCATTACATTGGATGTAGTTGACGGGTTCGAAGGAAGAATTACATTGGATGTAATTTGAGGCATCATTGCATTTGGAATGTAGTTGCTATGCTCATCGCATCTAGGATGTGTCAAAGTTTTAAACACAACCGGACAAGTAAAAATGGGTCATGTCCGATACCTCCCAATTATCAACACCTTACTACCTCCCCGTCCTATGGGTGTCGTGCGCATTAGCGGAGCATCCATGGGAAAGCGGGGTAGTAGGTTTGGACGACATATGTGGGTGTCGTGCGCATTAGCGGAGCACCTACATAGTGACGAGCCATAGTTGAGAATTGGTGGACCCGACTACGATTCTCAGCCTGAGGTTGAGCTAGGGTAACAGATAGGGTAAGCCGTGTACATAAGTACATACCCTAGCCAAGAGTCACATTGGGTGTGATTGGATGGAGTCCTACCTACATAGCTCGATTAAGTGGTGAGCATTAGTTCAGCTTAATCGAGTGAATCAAGGATCTTGGTTTCAGATTCTAAAGGTTTAGAATCGATTGTTGGTGTTTAAGCTTGATCTTCATAAAATTTATTCAGTTTACGGATTGATTTTTATCTGTTGTAGATCAAATGGAAAATTCAGCGAACATTAATAGTTTGTCATTAAAAACCATTCTTGACCGGGTCAAGCTAAATGGGACAAACTATTTGGACTGGTACAGAATTTTGAGGATAGTTCTCAAGTCTGAACGCAAAGAATATGTACTTGACAAGGCTGTCTCTAAGACCATATCAGAGTTACATGAAGTGTCATTAACTGCTTAGAAGAATATATCAGGGATCTGGGATCCAAGGATATTCTGATGGTCAACAAGGGAATTGGAAGTGGCAAGGGCGGGGCCCATGCGTACTTGGCAGGAAAGATTAGACACCTGAGAATGTCTGCTTCTGCTGCCAACAGCCTGGTAATTGGAACCGGGATTACATGAAGTTCACGGCTGATCTGAAGAAGGGCAGTGGGACTGCGCCTTCATCAAATAGCCTGGATGATCTGAAGAATGGCAGTAGGACTGCGCCTTCATCAGGAAACCTGGATGATCTAAGGAAGGGCGGTGGGGCCGTGCCTTCATCCGGTATTAACTCTATAGAGCTACATCTCTCTACTTCCAAAGATTCATGGGTATTAGATACCAGGACTGAATCTCTCACATGCACTAATATATGGTGGTTGAAAGTAAGAGAGGTTTGGAAAGCACGAAGTTGACCTCAGAGTTGTGGCAACTGATGTAGGATCCATGAGTCTTGCTTTGCCAAGTGGTCTTGTCTTAGTATTGTATAATGTATATTGCATACCTACTTTTAGTAGGAATATTATATATGTATCCGAGTTTGACAAGGAAGGATATAATGTTAATATTGGAAATGGAGTTTTCAATGTTCTATGCAATGATATGTTTTATATCAGTACTGACTTGGTTGGAGGATTGTACATATTAGATATGGGTAACAATGCCTCAAGTTCTATATATTCCGTTAATACCAAGAGATCTAAATCCAACGATTTAAACCTAACTCTGTTATGGCACTGTCATTTGGGTCGCATAAACAAGAAGCACCTATCAGCACTTCAGAAGTGCGGGCTTTCAGGTTCATTCGAATTCCATTCGATCGATAGGTGCAAGGTTTGTTTGATGGGAAAAATGACTAAAGTGCCCTTTATCGATCGCGATGAAAGGGCGGGTGAATTATTGGGGCTGATACACTCGAATGTGTGTAGACCAATAACTTCACTTGCTAGGAGGGGTTTTAGCTACTTTATCACATTTACTTATGATTACAGTAAATATGGTTATGTCTATTCGCTGAGACATAAGTCTGGAGCTTTTGATAAATTCAAAGAGTTTAAGACTAAAGTAGAAAACCAACTCGACAAAGGTATTAAGGCACTTCGATTGGATCAAGGTGGAAAATACTTGACCACAGAGTTATTAGATCATCTAAAAGAGAATGGGATCCTTTTGGAATGGACTCCTCCTGGGACACTGTAGTTGAAAGGTGTAGCCAAACGGAGAAATCGGACATTGTTGGACAATGGTCCGTTCCATGATTAGTTGGACTGATCTCCCAATCTCTTTTTGGGGTCATTCTCCATAAACGACCGCATTCATAGTGAATCGGGCTTCGACGAAGGGTGTGGAAGGGACACGGGATGATGCCCGCTTTGTCCTTCCTAAAGATTTGTGGTTGCGAGGCTTATGTGAAACATTTGGTTTCGACTAAGCTCGAACCAAGATCTGAGATATGCACCTTCGTGTGGTATCCCAAAGCAACAAGGGGATATTACTTCTACAATCCCAGTGAGAACATGGTGTTCGTCGCTTGGGCTGGGGTCTTTATGGAAAATGAGTTTTGTTTCCAAAGACGTCATTGGGAGGACTGTGCATCTCGAAGAAATTCAGGATGGTACACATCTGTCTAAAACAATTGACAACCCAGTAGAAAGGAGCCAGAGATTGTCGTAGAGTAAGAACCAATTCCTGTTACAATTCCGGAAGGTCCAAGGCGATTTGAAAGGATCAATCTTCCACCTCCAAGATATGGTATCCGGAGGTGACAATGAAGTCATGGTGGATCACGATGATCCAGCCACCTTTCAAGAAGTCGTGGATGGGCCCAACTCCGAGTTATGGCTGGGAGCCATGAGGGGAGGAAATGCAATCCATGTCGGACAACCGAGTCTGGGAACCGGTTGATCCTATCAATGGTGTGAGGACCATCGGATGCAAATGGATCTTCAAGGTGAAGATGGACATGGACGGCAACCCTCTGACCTACAAAGCTCAACTGGTGGCTAAAGGTTATAGGCAGATCCAATGGATTGACTATGAGGAAACCTTCTCCCTAGTGACTATGGTCAAAATCGATCCAAATTCTTCTTGACATAACTGTGTATCATAACTAAAAGATATGGCAAGTGGATGTCAAAACCGCTTTCCTAAATGGAAATTTGACTGAGTACGTTTGTATGTCTCGGCCCAAAGGTTTTGATTATCCGAAGAATAAGGGAAAGATTTATAAATTCTTGAAATCCATTTATGGATTGAAACGAACTTCTCGGAGTTGGATCCTTCATTTTGATAAAGCTGTAATTGGATTTGGCTTAATCAAGAACGAGGATGAATCTTGCGTTTATAAGAAGGCTAGTTGGAGCAAGATTACTTTTTCTGGTTCTCATTGAAAACGACATCCCAACCTTGCACGAGACTTAAGCTTGGTTGAGGAAGTGTTTTTCAATAAATGACTTAGGCGATGCTTCTTATATCTTAGGAATTAAGATATGTAGAGATCGCACCAAGAGGGTCTTGGATTTAAGTCAGGGAACCTATGTGAACAAGGCATTGAGTAGGTTCTTAATGCTCGATTCAAAGAAAGTACTCTTACCCACTAGTCATGGCATTTATCTCAGCAATACTCGGTGTCCTAAGACAGCTGATGAGCTGAAAAGGATGATGAGAATCCTATGCGCCTTAGGGAAGGATCGATCATATATGTCATGACATATATGAGACCGGACGTCTCGTAAGCCTTATATTGTACCAGTAGACATCATTCTAACCCGGGGGAAAGATGATGTTGAACTAGTCGTCGAAGGATGAGTATACGCTAGTTTTCCAAGACAAATCCAGATGACTTTAGAAGTCAGTCAGGATATGTGTTTACGCTGAATGGCAGAGCTTTAGCTGGGAGAACGTAAAGCAAGATACCATTAGTTATGCAGTGTCAGGCAATACTAAAGTCTCGTTAGTCGCCACTTAAATAGGATCAAGTAAAATGGGATTTTACGTTGATCTATTGACATGCATAAACCTAAGGGTCACACCGGAGGATGAAACTCATTGACACATTTCTGGAGAATGGCCAAAAGGATGTTGTCTCGGGACATGACCAAAAATGGGTTTTGGGTCATGTGCTCGTAAGTGAATAGGACTTTACGGATCAAGACAAGGCTTGGAGTCTTGGGATTGATCGCGTCGGATAATGTTGTACATTTCTGGTATGGAAGGCTTGGAGGCGATGAGCGAATCACGGGACCTCGTTGGAAATGGCCACGGGCCATGTTCCAAGAGGCCCATGAAAGGCCCATGCAACCAAGACCCATGGAACTAATTAATCAAGTCTTGATTAATTAGTACTAAGTAAGGAAGACAAGGATTAAGGTGTTGGTGATTCACCACCTAACCCAATCTTGTCTAGCCATACTTTGTCCTATTTACACCTTACTTGACACCATACTTATCCCATGCCTTTAGTTGGAAAAGTATGGGTTTTGTTATGTTTAAGTCATCTCTTTTCAACATAACAAACACAAGACAAGAATAGGAAACACAACTTCTCTCCCCCTTCCCTTGCAATTTCGGGTTTGGCAAGCTCCCACCTCCATTTTTGTGTTCTTGAGTCCTCAAAGAGAAGAACTACGTGGCTTTGATTCCCATGTGGATACGTAGGCGTCTTGGAGACTCAAGTCAATCATTCGTTACCCGGTGTTCTTGTTTTGGTAAGAAATAGTGCTGAATTTTTCTATTATGAATCCATTCTTTGTTAGTTGTTTCATGGTTTTAATCGTCTCTTGGTTTTCATTGATTTTCCGCTGCGAGTTAGTTCATCTCCAACCCTACCTCGAGACCCAACACCCGCGTCACAAGGGGATGTCGATGGAATTACTTGGCCGTGAAGTAACAATATGCGACCTGGAGAGTAGAAACTAAATATCTATACTTCACCAAGTACTTCTAGCAGAGGAGCAATATAAGTAGTAGCAAACAACATACTATAAACGACATCATCATGTCAAATAGAGAATATTGTATTGGAGCAAAGAGTGTAGTAGAGTAGTTATCAGTACATCAACCAACAAGCTCGAACGTGCCCGAGGAAAAAGCTTTCAAAACAAGTTCATCAAAATAAAAGTGTATTAGTAGGGTGGAGGAACACATAACTCTTCAAAGTGGATCTGATTCTGTGGAGGAGGCTTCGAAATCTTCCTTGACACCCTGAGCTACTTGTAGGTCATGGAGAAGATCTTCCAGTATCTTCTTGTGGTTGTCCAGAGTAGAAATTGAAGTTTGGATTTTCTTCATGACAATGCCTATATAGACTGATCCCCTTGAGTTGGTTCCTTTTTTAGATTTCTTGTTGGATGTCTTGACATCTTAATTGAAAATTTGACCCTCTAAAGCGCTTCATGTTGAAAGATAGTTGTGCAGGTTTTTCTCTTTGATGTTAGAATCCCTCAAGATATTGGGATATTGATGTAGGATCAGCTCAATGATAAGAGAGGGGAATCTAATGGGAAATTTTGTGGCACATGATCTTACATGATTAGCAAAGTGATCAACAACAAAAGAGCCAAAGTTTAAGGAAGATGATATACCCATAGAATAAATGAGTCTGGCCAGTTCTAGAGTAATGCTTGAACATGGAAAGATGGTGGCCAGTTGGAAAATTAGATACTAGAAAGGCTGGAGTACAAGGTAGTGAGCGTTAAGGATGCAATATTTGCCTTCAATGGCCATTTCTTTCCCGAATCACTAATAATCTCCTTGGCTTCCGAGTTAAGTACATACTTTACAAGCCTTAGTTGAGTTGTAGGCCTTCTCAGATAGATGTTGACATCAATATTCTTACCTCATACCACCACAGTGTGGTAATCTTGATCCTCGAGATCATCAAATCCAGGTGCAATATTGACTACAAACTCCCTTACCAGGTGAGGATGGAACGAACCAATTTCATTGATAGTTTTCATCAACTTAGCATCCTGGAGAACATTGTAAACTTGCTCTAACCTCGTGGCATCCTCCGATAGCTCCTGTCACGCCCCAATTTCAGTAAACCGAACTCAGGACGTGAACCTTTAAAAACAATAAAACATTTGAAACCCGATTTGAATCAACACTTTAAAATCGTCATTTAATTAATCAAAATAATAATTACAACTCAAAAACGTCCCAACAATTGGACAAAGTACATGGTATCCGTCACTAGACTCAAAAGGTAAAACCCGGGCCCCGTTCCTAGCTCCTCAAGCTTCGAGAGCTCACCTAGTCCGTCCTGTGATCAGTACCTGTAGGAAAAGCAGCTAGGGGTGAGCGTTCGCTCACCACCACTGATAACAGACTGACTACGGCATACTTAGCAGACAATGCCGGTAACACCAAAACCAAACCCAACACCGGGAGTACAAACCCCAAATTCAAGTACTCAACTGACACATAACCCGTTACTTTCCTTAACAGACTCAACACTCGGACTCGTAATGTAGACCCAACACCACGATCACGACATCTTCCAAAGACTCAAAAGACCACCACGCAACACCCAAGATCACAAAGGGTCGCACACCAAACAAGATCACAAAGGATCGCATACCAAACAAGATCACAAAGGATCGCATACCAGCTGCTCAGTAACCTCCCTCATGCCCAGTTATCAATCTCAATCAGGTCAAGGATCGACCTATCGCAATTCCTCGACACGAAGTCGGATCAGGCTGTCGACCTATCGCAGTTCATCGACACAAAGTCGGATCAGGCTGTCGACCTATCGCAGTTCATCGACACAAAGTCGGATCAGGCTGTCGACCTATCGCAGTTCATCGACACAAAGTCGGATCAGGCTGTCGACCTATCACACTCACAACCCCAAACCACACACGCGCGGCCAGGACCCCTTGTGGTCGAGCGGACCCCCTACCCCGTCTGAACATGCAGACGCGTGTGCTCATGGACCCCCGTTTCATGAAGCGGGCCCCCAACCTCAGGTAACCACAATCACAAACAAAATTTAACAAACAGCAACAACATAAGTTCAGCACTCCACAGGCACTCATGGCCATCCAAGACACCAACCGTAAAACACGGACTCAACAAACCCACGAGCACTCACGGCCTCTCAAAACCACCAACAGTAACTCACGGGCTCAACAACCCCACAGGCACTCACGGCCGCCCAAGACACACTAACGGTAAAGACCCGGGTTCAACAACCCCACGGGCACTCATGGCCTCCCAAGACACACCAACAGTAAGGACACCGGTTCAACAACCCCACGGGCACTCACGGCCTCCCAAGACACCAACAGTCAAACACGGGCTCTCATGGCCACCCAAGACTCAACAGTCAAACACGGGCTCTCATGGCCACCCAAGACACAACAGTAAAACACAGGCTCTCATGGCCACCCAAGACTCAACAGTGAAACACGGGCTCTCATGGCCACCCAAGACACAACAGTAAAACACGGGCTCTCATGGCCACCCAAGACTCAACAGTTAAACACGGGCTCTCATGGGCACCCAAGACACAACAGTAAAACACGGGCTCTCATGGACACCCAAGACACAAAAATGCACATACAACCTCCGGCATAACCAATGCCTCCAACAATCCTAATATCAACAGTTTCACAATCAACCTCCGGGCATGGTGATATGCCTCCCGTAATTCTACTAACGCTAAGTTCTCTGCTCCTACGACACTACTAAGTGTCACAAGCATTTCCAATATTCGCTACGTTCCCGTATCATGCATTTCTAATATTCGATAACCTACTCAACCCACGACACCCCGGTGTCACATGCAATTCTACTGTTAACTTTCCCTAGTCAGGGCCGAGATCCGGCTACTTTTCCCTACCTCGAGGCGAACCGACAGCTGCGTCTCCTAGCTGCTGACGTCCTGGCTCGCTACCTCCGGTCTTCTCTTCGATTGAAGCCGGACTCTAAAACAAAGCGAAGGCCAACTCAAAAACGATTCCAAGTCTAATTAAAACGTTACGACGGTTTCGATTTAAATTCAACAGTTGCCTTTTAATTCGAGCGGGCTAAGAGTGGGATTCAAACGACGAATCGGGTTCGAGCACTCGAGCACAGAACCCAGTGCACGAATTTCGAAGCACGGGTCCCAACGCATGGATTTCGAGACACGATTCCCGAGGTACCCGATTCAGGGTTCCACTCTTATTGCGTTCTAGGTCTGAATTAACCGTCCAGTTTAAACGTCCAGGGTTCCAACATTCAACCGTTCAAAACTAAACTGTTTTTAACCCTTTAATGATTTAAATCCGAAATTAACAAATCTCTTTTCTGTAATTCCAAAACTCTTGAATCAAGTCCAGATTTGTTCAAAGTCCACTTAAAACCGTTTTAAATCAGATCTGACTTCGTTTTCCTTTTTGATTTAAAACATTTTCATTTTCAAATGGTTTTTCTTCCAACCAGTTCGGATCCAAAATAGACTTCGTTCCAGATCAGTCCAGATCAAAAACAATTTTACGTCCGAAATACAAGGACCGAACTTTTATTTCAAATCTCGTTTTGCTTTGTTTTACTTTCCTTTTGATTTCAAATCTGGTTTTTATTTTAAAACTCAACTTAAACCCTTTTCCTCATTTAATCGAATCTGAAATTGTTTTGAAACATATTAACAACACCTTAATTTCTTTGTTCTTCTTTACTTTTCATATTAAAACCTTTTCCCAATACTCCTTTAAACAAGACTGAAATCACGTTTTAGTTCTGTTCTTTTCCATTTCAGAAGTTCGATTCCATCCCAACCAGATCCAGAACAGAAAATGTTCTATCACCGACCAGATCTGAACAAACTCGGGAAAGGAAAACAAAAGAAGAAGGACGAGATCGGATTGGGTCCGGCCGACCACCGGTGACGCCGTTATCGGCCGAGGTTCCACGGGCCAAGAACTCACCGTAAAGAAGAGGGACGGCGACGGGGAGAAGGTGGCGCAGTCGAGCACGGTGGTTCCGGAACCTTACACGGCCGGAGAGCTCGGGGCTTGGGCGAGGTTCTGGCGAGGCGGCTACGAGAGAGGGAGGGCTCAGCGGCGGCAGTCGTGTCCGGAGAACTCTCCAGATCGGAGGAGAGGAGGGTACCGGAGCTCGGTGTCGGCGTCTTAGGGCTGGACGGAAGAGATCGAAGGTAGGAAGAGGGCCGGAGAGCTCGGCTCTGGGCGGAGGCGTTCGAGAAGGTGAGAGGGAAGGGAGGTGGTGGCTGTCGTGGTTGAACGAAGGTCGGGGACGCCGGTTTCCTTCGAGATGAGAGGTTGAGAGGAATGACGGCGGCGAAGGGAAAGGGAGGCCGGCGATGGAGTGAGGAGGGGGGAGGGTTCGGGCATCAGAGACGGAAGAGGAGGACGGCTGCAAATGTTAGGGTTTCAACCCTAACTTTCCCCTTTTATACCCGAATTCCCAACGGGCTTGGGCCACCTCCAACCGGGCCTGACTAACGGGCCTCGCCGAAATGGGCCGCGCGGCCCAGACGTGGATGGCTGAAACGGCCTGCCCGGGCCGGGTCTGGCTTGGCTGGGTTGCTGGTCGGGTCCGATCCGACCCGGTCCGACCCAATAGTTTTTTTTTTTGTGGGACGGTGGGGTGTTACAGCTCCTTCTTAGGATTGACTATCCTTTGGTAGACAGATCTCCACTTCTATGTTGCTCCTTCATGGTGGAAGGATACATCGTCCATTGGTACATCAAGGACTCCTCCTAGAACTCTCTTTGCACATACACTTTTCTTTCCTTAAGACATAGGCACTAGAACATCTTTTTCTGCTAATTCTTCCTCAAAGGAGGACTCATCAACAAGGTGGATCGCAGGCTTGGGGGTCTTCTTTGATGCAGAGGTACTAAGAGCCTTTTTTCTTGGAGTTTTCCTCGTCAAACTACTTATGAGAGTAGCTAATTCCTCTTTTCACCAAACATTTGGGACCTGAGCCTTTTAGACTCTCTTCTTGCAATAGAGGCAGTGCTCTTGACTTTCATTTTCTTCTCCCTCTTCTCTTTTACAAAATCAAGGTCTACTAGGTTGACATCTACATTAACATCATCAATAGCTTCTTTCTTGACATCCTTTGGGACATCTTTCTTGACATCATGGACACTTTATTCCTTTTCAGCAATTTCATCATTATGACTACCCTCTTTTTCAACATACTTTACAACCTTCTCTATGACAACATAAATAGGATCTTCTTGCATTATAGTTTCAGACTCAATTTCTTTCTCAGCATCCTTAAGTACGTCAGTGAATGTTTCTGAAACAATCTTCTTTTCTACCACTTTAGCCTTAAGTTTCCTCCTTTTCTTTGCATTACCCACCCACGAGGCCCAATGGACGGCCCAAGTCTCCAAAAGCCCAAGGGATTATCTAGTTGAGTCTTGACTAAATGAATCCAACTAAGTTAGTCAAGTTAGTTATTAGTTAGTTAGTTAGTAACTAGGTGGGACCTTATTTTCACTATCTAACTAATTAACTAATTATATATTACTCCACTATCATAATTAACTAAGACACTTGGCATATGATGAGAGATTAATGAGGTGATGGTCACCACTTATCTCTATATGCAAGACAGTTAGACATGTAACACCTGCATAAGAGAGCTAAGGTGATTTTAAGTCTTCAACTTCTCTTCTTTTTTCCCACTTAGAGCTTCATTGTTTTTGTGTTCTTGAGTTCTACATCAATAATTACATGGGTTTGATTCCTTGGAGGATACGTAGGCGTCCTTGAGTTCTACATGACAGTTCATATGTAGTATTCTCATAGTAGGTCATCCAATGTCATTTCCCTAAATGACATCTATGATTTGGGTTTATATCCAATATGAATGATCAATAAAACATGATCATCAATCTGTTAGTCTTAGTGCCCGTAGTTCAATCCTAAATGTCCAAATGTATATATCATTGTTAGCAATAAAATTAAAGCAGCTTTATATTACTTATGTGTTGGAGTAATATATCGATGTGTGCTCTGATCTATGCCCACCATGCGAATGGAACCATAGATCGAGATAGATCACACTCGATGGGTCCCTAGTCAACAAAGCTTCACTAGAAGCGACTAGTATGAAAGATGGCTCTTTATGGCTTACGTTCTGTTAGTCATTGGAATGGGATTCCGGAGTCTGATCATAGATATCATGTGGGACATGATATTGGATGACCCGCCCTGAATATGTGCCATAGATTAAGTCATGAACATATTCAGTGTTGTAGCTTGTCATGTATCCTTAGACCAAGGAGTCTTTGTGATCGCTATGTAGTCAACAACTAAGTTTGACCTGAGCCTAACGTTGTCCGTAACAGGGCTTCCATAACGGCCAGGATTGGCTTGGGGACGGGCTACATGAGTGACACGAAAGGCGGCTAAGGGATTTATCCCTCATACTGAGGTATGGGAAAGATATCGGTTCTCGGCCGCTTGATCGAGAATGACTGAAAGAATAGCATGGCCATGCACATGATACTGGGTATCATATCTTCAGTCATCTCACATATCAAGGAACGATGATTGAGAATAATAAGGATGACGGCTCTATGCCTTATCTCAATCAGGATATCGGAGATAAAATGATAATGACAGGGACGACGGAAAGGTTAGAATCGACAGGGTCGATTCGTTATGTAGTGTCAGGCAATACTAAAGTCTCGTTAGTTGCCACTTAAATAGGATCAAGTAAAATGGGATTTTACGTTGATCTATTGACATGCATAAACCTAAGGGTCACACCGGAGGATGAAACTCATTGACACATTTATGGAGAATGGCCAAAGGGGAGTTGTCTCGGGACATGACCAAAACTGGGTTTTGGGTCATGTGCCTGTAAGTGAATAGGACTTTACGGATCGAGACAAGGCTTGGAGTCTTGGGATTGATCGCGTCGGATAATGTTGGACATTTCCGGTATGGAAGGCATGGAGGCGATGAGCGAATCACGGGACCTTGTTGGAAATGGCCACGGGCCATGTTCCAAGAGGCCCATGAAAGGCCCATGCAACCAAGGCCCATGGAACTAATTAATCAAGTCTTGATTAATTAGTACTAAGTAAGGAAGACAAGGATTAAGGTGTTGGTGATTCACCACCTAACCCAATCTTGTCTTGCCATACTTTTTCCTATTTACACCTTACTTGACACCATACTTGTCCCATGCCTTTAGTTGGACAACTATGGGTTTTGTTATGTTTAAGTCATCTTTTTTCAACATAACAAACACAAGACAAGAATAGGAAACACATTTTCTCTCCCTCTTCCATGGCCATTTCGGGTTTGGCTAGTTTCCACCTCCATTTTTGTGTTCTTGAGTCGTCAAAGAGAAGAACTACGTGGCTTTGATTCCCATGTGGATACGTAGGCGTCTTGGAGACTCAAGCCAATCATTCGTTACCCGGTGTTCTTGTTTTGGTAAGATATAGTGCTGAATTTTTCTCTTGTGAATCCATTCTTTGTTAGTTGTTTCATGGTTTAATCGTCTCTTGGTTTTCATTGATTTTCCGCTGCGATTTGGTTCATCTCCAACCCTACCTCGAGACCCAACAGTGGTATCAGAGCCGTGCTACCTTCGGGATTCACAAGACGGTGTTCAAAGTTTCGGTTTTGCTTGAAAGTTTCGTTTTTGGCATGTTGTTTTGCTAAATTGATTGATAACATGTTTTAAATTATTGTTTATGAATTTAATGCATGTAAAATGAATTTTTGAAAATTATTTCAAATCTGGAAATTTTGAAAAAAGTTTGTTTTTTCGGGTCTCGGGAGCGGGACTCTCGGGGAGCCGAAACCGAGACCGAACGGGGCTCCGTTGGACGGAGCTAGGCCAAGCATGACCATTGGATGGTTGATATGCCAAGGCTAAACCGTTTTGTTAGTTATAACGAGTTTGGAACCGTCATGACGAACTCGAAGATCAAATGTTCAAAAGTTTCATTTTTGAACGGTTTCGATAAACCGAGCATCAAAAATTTTCGAAACTTGGCTATTAATTAAAACCGGAAAATCACATGATGTTTGATAACATGCTTGTTTGATAACACGATGTGTGATGTGATGTTGGCATGGTGTACATAATAGCCCCGAGCTCGATTTAATTTTTTATCGCTTTTCACGGCCTGCGAGCCGTTAGAGTTAACGTGTAATTATTCTTTCAAGGTGTGGTCGTCGAACCTCTTGTTTGTAATATTTATTTATTCCCGACATGCGAGTCGTGTATTAAATTGTAATTTTTTTACTCAAGACGAAGAAAGGGCGAAAAGGTCATTTGGTGGCTTTTCGGGTGTTGGCATCGGCTTGGAGTCGGTGGAGCTCAAGAAGCTATTGGGAGTTAGTTTAGGGGGCTATTATGTGCACATTTATCGCTTTATGCTTGGTTTAGTTTATGCATGACTAATTCTATGTGTTTTAGAATTGCATGCTTAACTTTATTTACCGAGCATATCACTTCACATGCAAAGATAAAATTGGAATTTTAATCCTTGTGTGTGAACCCTTAGAACCGTCATTGCATTGGATGTAGTTGACGGGTTCAAATGAAGAATTACATTGGATGTAATTTGAGGCATCATTGCATTTGGAATGTAGTTGATGTGCTCATCGCATCTAGGATGTGCCAAAGTTTTAAACACAACCAGACAAGTAAAAACGGGTCATGTCCGATACCTCCCAATTCTCAACACCTTACTACCTCCCCGTCCTATAGGTGTCGTGCGCCTTAGCGGAGCATCCATGGGAAAGCGGGGTAGTAGGTTTGGACGACATATGTGGGTGTCGTGCGCCTTAGCGGAGCACCTACATAGTGGCGGGTCATAGTTGAAAATTGGTGGACCCGACTACGATTCTCAGCTAGGGTTGAGCTAGGGTATCAGATAGGGTAAGCCGTGTACTTAAGTACATACCCTAGCCAAGAGTCACATTGGATGTGATTGGACGGGGTCCTACCTACATAGCTCGATTGAGTGGTCAGCCTTCGTTCAGCCTGATCGAGTGAACCAAGGATCTTGGTTTTAGATTCTAAAGGTATAGAATCGATTGTTGGTGTTTAAGCTTGATCTTCATAAAATTTATTCAGTTTACTGATTGAATTTTATCTGTTGTAGATCAAATGGAAAATTCAGCGAACATTAATAGTTTGTCATTAAAAACCATTCTTGACAGGGTCAAACTAAATGGGACAAACTATTTGGACTGGTACAGAATTTTGAGGATAGTCCTCAAGTCTGAAAGCAAAGAATATGTCCTGGACAAGGCTGTCCCTAAGACCATATCAGAGTTACATGAAGTGTCATTAATTGCTGAGAAGAATATATCAGGGATCTGGGATCCAAGGATATTCTGATGGTCAACAAGGGAATTGGAAGTGGCAAGGGCGGGGCCCATGCGCACTTGGCAGGAAAGATGCGACACCTAAGAATGTCTACTTCTACTGCCAACAGCCTGGTCATTGGAACCGGGATTACAGGAAGTTCACGGCTGATCTGAAGAAGGGCAGTGGGACTGCGCCTTCATCAAATAGCCTTGATGATCTGAAGAAGGGCAGTAGGACTGCGCCTTCATCAGGAAACCTGGATGATCTAAGGAAGGGCGGTGGGACCGTGCCTTCATCCGATATTAACTCTATAGAGCTACATCTCTCTACTTCCAAATATTCATGGGTATTAGATACCAGAACTGAATCTCACACATGCACTTATATATGGTGGCTGAAAGTAGGAGAGGTTTGGAAAGCACGAAGTGGACCTCAGAGTTGTGGCAACTGATGTAGGATCCATGAGTCTTGCTTTGCCAAGAGGCCTTGTCTTAGTATTGTATAATGTATATTGCATACCTACTTTTAGAAGGAATATTATATCTGTATCCGTGTTTGACAAGGAAGGATATAACGTTAATATTGGAAATGGAGTTTTCAATGTTCTATGCAATGATATGTTTTATACCAGTACTGACTTGGTTGGAGGATTGTACATATTAGATATGGGTAACAATGCCTCAAGTTCTATATATTCCGTTAATACCAAGAGGTCTAAATCCAACGATTTAAACCTAACTCTGTTAAGGCACTGTCATTTAGGCCGCATAAACAAGAAGCACCTATCAGCACTTCAGAAGTGCGGACTTTCAGGTTCATTCGAATTCCATTCGATCGATAGGTGCAAGGTTTGTTTGATGGGAAAAATGACTAAAGTGCCCTTTTATCGATCGCGATGAAAGGGCGAGTGAATTATTGGGGCTGATACACTCGAATGTGTGTAGACCAATAAGTTCACTTGCCAGGAGGGGTTTTAGCTACTTTATCACATTTACTGATGATTACAGTAAATATGGTTATGTCTATTCGCTGAGACATAAGTCTGAAGCTTTTGATAAATTCAAAGAGTTTAAGACTAAAGTAGAAAACCAGCTTGACAAAGGTATTAAGGCACTTCGATTGGATCGAGGTGGAAAATACTTGACCACAGAGTTATTAGATCATCTAAAAGAGAATGGGATCCTTTTTGAATGGACTCCTCCTGGGACACTGTAGATGAAAGGTGTAGCCAAACGGAGAAATCGGACATTGTTAGACAATGATCCGTTCCATGATTAGTTGGACTGATCTCCCAATCTCTTTCTGGGATTATGCTCTAGAGACGACCGCATTCTAGTGAATCGAGCTTCGACGAAGGGTGTGGAAGGGATACTATTTTAAAATGGTACGGGATGATGCCCGCTTTGTCCTTCCTAAAGATTTGTGGTTGCGAGACTTATGTGAAACATTTGGTTTCGACTAAGCTCGAACCAAGATCTGAGATATGCACCTTCGTGTGGTATCCCAAAGCAACAAGGAGATACTACTTCTACAATCCCAGTGAGAACATGGTGTTCGTCGCATGGGGTGGGGTCTTTATGGAAAAGGAGTTTTGTTTCCAAAGACATCATTGGGAGGACTGTGCATCTCGAAGAAATTCAGGATGGTACACATCCGTCTAAAACAATTGACAACCCAGTAGAAAGGAGCCAGAGATTGTCGTAGAGTAAGAACCAATTCCTGTTACAATTCCGGAAGGTCCAAGGCGATTCGAAAGGATCAATCTTCCACCTCCAAGATATGGTATCCGGAGGTGACAATGAAGTCATGGTGGATCACGATGATCCAGCCACCTTTCAAGAAGTCGTGGATGGGCCCATCTCCGAGTTATGGCTGGGAGCCATGAGGGAGGAAATGCAATCCATGTCGGACAACCGAGTCTGGGAACCGGTTGATCCCATCAATGGTGTGAGGACCATCGGATGCAAATGGATCTTCAAGGTGAAGATGGACATGGACGGCAACCATCTGACCTACAAAGCTCAACTGGTGGCGAAAGGTTATAGGCAGATCCAATGGATTGACTATGAGGAAACCTTCTCCCTAGTGGCTATGGTTAAAATCGATCCAAATTCTTCTTGACATAATTGTGTATCATAATAACGAGATGTGGCAAGTGGATGTCAAAACCGCTTTCCTAAATGGAAATTTGACTGAGTACGTTTGTATGTCTCGGCCCAAAGGTTTTGATGATCCGAAGAATAAGGGAAAGATTTATAAGTTGTTGAAATCCATTTTGTTAGTCTTAGTGCCCGTAGTTCAATCCTAAATGTCCAAATGTATATATCATCGTTAGCAATAAAATTAAAGCGGCTTTATATTACTTATGTGTTGGAGTAATATATCGATGTGTGCTCTGATCTATGCCCACCATGCGAATAGAACCATAGATCGAGATAGATCACACTCGATGGGTCCCTAGTCAACAAAGCTTCACTAGAAGCGACTAGTATGAAAGATGGCTCTTTATGGCTTACGTTCTGTTAGTCATTGGAATGGGATTCCGGAGTCTGATCATAGATATCATGTGGGACATGATATTGGACGACCCGCCCTGAATATGTGCCATAGATTAAGTCATGAACATATTCAGTGTTGTAGCTTGTCATGTATCCTTAGACCAAGGAGTCTTTGTGATCGCTATGTAGTCAACAACTGAGTTTGACCTGAGCCTAACGTTGTCCGTAACAGGGCTTCCATAACGGCCAGGATTGGCTTGGGGACGGGCTACATGAGTGACACGAAAGACGGCTAAGGGATTTATCCCTCATACTAAGGTATGGGAAAGATATCGGTTCTCGGCCACTTGATCGAGAGTGACTGGAAGAATAGCATGGCCATGCACATGATACTGGGTATCATATCTTCAGTCATCTCACATATCAAGGAACGGTGATTGAGAATAATAAGGATGACGGCTCTATGCCTTATCTCAATCAGGATATCGGAGATAAAAGGATAATGACAGGGACGACGGAAAGGTTAGAATCGACAGGGTCGATTCGTTATGTAATGTCGGGCAATACTAAAGTCTCGTTAGTTGCCACTTAAATAGGATCAAGTAAAATGGGATTTTATGTTGATCTATTGACATGCATAAACCTAAGGGTCACACCGGAGGATGAAACTCATTGACACATTTATGGAGAATGGCCAAAAGGGAGTTGTCTCGGGACATGACCAAAACTGGGTTTTGGGTCATGTGCCCGTAAGTGAATAGGACTTTACGGATCGAGACAAGGCTTGGAGTCTTGGGATTGATCGCGTCGGATAATGTTGGACATTTCCGGTATGGAAGGCTTGGAGGCGATGAGCGAATCACGGGACCTCGTTGGAAATGGCCACGGGCCATGTTCCAAGAGGCCCATGAAAGGCCCATGCAACCAAGGCCCATGGAACTAATTAATCAAGTCTTGATTAATTAGTACTAAGTAAGCAAGACAAGGATTAAGGTGTTGGTGATTCACCACCTAACCCAATCTTGTCTTGCCATACTTTGTCCTATTTACACCTTACTTGACACCATACTTGTCCCATGCCTTTAGTTGGACAAGTATGGGTTTTGTTATGTTTAAGTCATCTTTTTTCAACATAACAAACACAAGACAAGAATAGGAAACACATTTTCTCTCCCTCTTCCATGGCCATTTCGGGTTTGGCTAGTTTCCACCTCCATGTTTGTGTTCTTGAGTCCTCAAAGAGAAGAACTACGTGGCTTTGATTCCCATGTGGATACGTAGGCGTCTTGGAGACTCAAGCCAATCATTCGTTAACCGGTGTTCTTGTTTTGGTAAGAACTAGTGCTGAATTTTTCTCTTGTGAATCCATTCTTTGTTAGTTGTTTCATGGTTTTAATCGTCTCTTGGTTTTCATTGATTTTCCGCTGCGAGTTGGTTCATCTCCAACCCTACCTCGAGACCCAACAGTGGTATCAGAGCCGTGCTACCTTTGGGATTCACAAGACGGTGTTCAAAGTTTCGGTTTTGCTTGAAAGTTTCATTTTTGGCATGTTGTTTTGCTAAATTGTTTGATAACATGTTTTAAATTCTTGTTTATGGATTTAATGCATGTAAAATGAATTTTTTAAAATTATTTCAAATCTGGTAATTTTGAAAAAAGTTTGATTTTTCGGGTCTCGGGAGCGGGACTCTCGGGGAGCCGAAACCGGGACCGAACGGGGCTCCGTTGGACGGAGCTAGGCCAAGCATGACCATTGGATGGTTGATATGCCAAGGCTAAACCGTTTTGTTAGTTATGACGAGTTTGGAACCGTCATGACGAACTCGAAGATCAAATGTTCAAAAGTTTCATTTTTGAACGGTTTCGATAAACCGAGCATCAAAAATTTTCGAAACTTGGCTATTAATTAAAACCGGAAAATCACATGATGTTTGATAACATGCTTGTTTGATAACACGATGTGTGATGTGATGTTGGCATGGTGTACATAATAGCCCCGAGCTCGATTTAATTATTTATCGCTTTTCACGGCCTGCGAGCCGTTAGAGTTAGCGTGTAATTATTCTTTCAAGGTGTGGTCGTCGAACCACTTGTTTGTAATATTTATTTATTCCCGACCTGCGAGTCGTGTATTAAATTGTAATATTTTACTCAAGACGAAGAAAGGGTGAAAATGTCATTTGGTGGCTTTTCGAGTGTTGGCATCGGCTTGGAGTCGGTGGAGCTCAAGAAGCTAGTGGGAGTTAGTTTAGGGGGCTATTATGTGCACATTTATCGCTTTATGCTTGGTTTAGTTTATGCATGATTAATTCTATGTGTTTTAGAATTGCATGCTTAACTTTATTTACCGAGCATATCACCTCACATGCAAAGATAAAATTGGAATTTTAATCCTTGTGTGTGAACCCTTAGAACCGTCATTGCATTGGATGTAGTTGACGGGTTCAAAGGAAGAATTACATTGGATGTAATTTGAGGCATCATTGCATTTGGAATGTAGTTGATGTGCTCATCGCATCTAGGATGTGCCAAAGTTTTGAACACAACTGGACAAGTAAAAGCGGGTCATGTCTGATACCTCCCAATCATCAACACCTTACTACCTCCCCGTCCTATGGGTGTCGTGCGCATTAGCGGAGCATCCATGGGGAAGCGGGGTAGTAGGTTTGGACGACATATGTGGGTGTCGTGCGCATTAGCGGAGCACCTACATAGTGACGAGCCATAGTTGAAAATTGGTGGACCCGACTACGATTCTCAGCCTGAGGTTGAGCTAGGGTAACAGATAGGGTAAGCCGTGTACATAAGTGCATACCCTAGCCAAGAGTCACATTGGATGTGATTGGATGGAGTCCTACCTACATAGCTCGATTAAGTGGTGAGCATTAGTTCAGCTTAATCGAGTGAATCAAGGATCTTGGTTTCAGATTCTAAAGGTTTAGAATCGATTGTTGGTGTTTAAACTTGATCTTCATAAAATTTATTCAGTTTACTGATTGAATTTTATCTGTTGTAGATCAAATGGCAAATTCAGCGAACATTAATAGTTTGTCATTAAAAACCATTCTTGACATGGTCAAGCTAAATGGGACAAACTATTTGGACTGGTACAGAATTTTGAGGATAATCCTCAAGTCTGAACGCAAAGAATATGTCCTTGACAAGGCTGTCTCTAAGACCATATCAGAGTTACATGAAGTGTCATTAACTGCTGAGAAGAATATCTCAGGGATCTGGGATCCAAGGATATTCTGATGGTCAACAAGGGAATTGGAAGTGGCAAGGGCGGGGCCTATGCGCACTTGGCAGGAAAGATGAGACACATGAGAATGTCTGCTTCTACTGCCAACAGCCTGGTCATTGGAACCGGGATTACAGGAAGTTCACGGCTGATCTGAAGAAGGGCAGTGGGACTGCGCCTTCATCAAATAGCGTGGATGATCTGAAGAAGGGTAGTAGGACTGCGCCTTCATCAGGAAACCTGGATGATCTAAGGAAGGGCGGTGGGACCGTGCCTTCATCCGGTATTAACTCTATAGAGCTACATCTCTCTACTTCCAAAGATTCATGGGTATTAGATACCAGGACTGAATCTCACACATGCACTTATATATGGTGGCTGAAAGTAGGAGAGGTCTGGAAAGCACGAAGTGGACCTCAGAGTTGTGGCAACTGCTGTAGGATCCATGAGTCTTGCTTTGCCAAGAGGCCTTGTCTTAGTATTGTATAATGTATATTGCATACCTACTTTTAGTAGGAATATTATATCTGTATCCGTGTTTAACAAGGAAGGATATAATGTTAATATTGGAAATGGAGTTTTCAATGTTCTATGCAATGATATGTTTTATACCAGTACTGACATGGTTGGAGGATTGTACATATTAGATATGGGTAACAATGCCTCAAGTTCTATATATTCCGTTAATACCAAGAGGTCTAAATCCAACGATTTAAACCTAACTCTGTTATGGCACTGTCATTTGGGTCGCATAAATAAGAAGCGCCTATCAGCACTTCAGAAGTGCGGGCTTTCAGGTTCATTCGAATTCCATTCGATCGATAGGTGCAAGGTTTGTTTGATGGGCAAAATGACTAAAGTGCCCTTTATCGATCGCGATGAAAGGGCGGGTGAATTATTGGAGCTGATACACTCGAATGTGTGTAGACCAATAAGTTCACCTGCCAGGAGGGGTTTTAGCTACTTTATCACATTTACTGATGATTACAGTAAATATGGTTATGTCTATTCGGTGAGACATAAGTCTGAAGCTTTTGATAAATTCAAAGAGTTTAAGACTATAGTAGAAAACCAGCTCGACAAAGGTATTAAGGCACTTCGATTGGATCGAGGTGGAAAATACTTGACCACAGAGTTATTAGATCATCTAAAAGAGAATGGGATCCTTTTGGAATGGACTCCTCCTAGGTCACTATAGTTGAAAGGTGTAGCCAAACGGAGAAATCGGACATTGTTAGACAATGGTCTGTTCCATGATTAGTTGGACTGATCTCCCAATCTCTTTTAGGGGTTTTGCTCTAGAGACGACCGCATTCATAGTGAATCGGGCTTCGACGAATGGTGTGGAAGGGACACCATTTTAAAAAATGGTACGGGATGATGCCCGCTTTGTCCTTCCTAAAGATTTGTGGTTACGAGGCTTATGTGAAACATTTGGTTTCGACTAAGCTCGAACCAAGATCTGAGATATGCACCTTCGTGTGGTATCCCAAAGCAACAAGGGGATACTATTTCTACAATCCCAGTGAGAACATGGTGTTCGTCGCTTGGGGTGGGGTCTTTATGGAAAAGAAGTTTTGTTTCCAAAGACGTCATTGGGAGGACTGTGCATCTCGAAGAAATTCAGGATGGTACAGATCTGTCTAAACCAATTGGCAACCCAGTAGAAAGGAGCCAGAGATTGTCGTAGAGTAAGAACCAATTCCTGTTACAATTCCGGAAGGTCCAAGGCGATTTGAAAGGATCAATCTTCCACCTCCAAGATATGGTATCCGGAGGTGACAATGAAGTCATGGTGGATCACGATGATCCAGCCACCTTTCAGGAAGTCGTGGATGGGCCCAACTCCGAGTTATGGCTGGGAGCCATGAGGGAGGAAATGCAATCCATGTCGGACAACCGAGTCTGGGAACCGGTTGATCCCATCAATGGTGTGAGGACCATAGGATGCAAATGGATCTTCAAGGTGAAGATGGACATGGACGGCAACCCTCTGACCTACAAAGCTCAACTGGTGGCGAAAGGTTATAGGCAGATCCAATGGATTGACTATGAGGAAACCTTCTCCTTAGTGGCTATGGTCAAAATCGATCCAAATTCTTCTTGACATAACTGCGTATCATAATTACGAGATATGGCAAGTGGATGTCAAAACCGCTTTCCTAAATGGAAATTTGACTGAGTACGTTTGTATGTCTCGGCCCAAAAGGTTTTGACGATCCGAAGAACAAGGGAAAGATTTATAAGTTGTTGAAATCCATTTATGGATTGAAACGAACTTCTCGGAGTTGGATCCTTCGTTTTGATGAAGCTGTAATTGGATTTGGCTTAATCAAGAACGAGGATGAATCTTGCGTTTATAAGAAGGCTAGTGGGAGCAATATTACCTTTCTGGTTCTCATTGAAAACGACATCCCAACCTTGCACGAGACTAAAGCTTGGTTGAGGAAGTGTTTTTCAATAAAGGACTTAGGCGATGCTTCTCATATCTTAAGGATTAAGATATGTAGAGATCGCACCAAGAGGGTCTTGGATTTAAGTCAGGGAACCTATGTGAACAAGGCATTGAGTAGGTTCTTAATGCTCGATTCAAAGAAAGGACTCTTACCCACTAGTCATGGCATTCATCTCAGCAAGACTTAGTGTCCTAAGACACCTGATGAGCTGAAAAGGATGATGAGAATCCTATGCGCCTGGGGGCAGGATCGATCATATATGCCATGACATGTATGAGACCAGACGTCTCGTAAGCCTTATGTTGTACCAGTAGACATCATTCTAACCTGGGGGAAAGATGATGCTGAACTAGTCGTCGAAGGATGAGTAGACGCTAGTTTTCCAAGACAAATCCAGATGACTTTAGAAGTCAATCAGGATATGTGTTTACGCTGAATGGCAGAGCTTTAGCTGGGAAAGCGTAAAGCAAGATACCATTGCCGAATCTACGACAGAGGCCAAGTACATGGATGCTGCAGAGGCAGCTAAGGAGGCTATGTGGATTTGGAAATTCATGGCAGGGCTGGGTGTAATTAAAAACCCATCCAGTCCGGTGAATCCATTTTGCGACAACACAAGGGCCATTGCGCAAGCTAAAAGCCTAGATCGCATAACAAATCCAAACATGTACTGCGGCGTATCCACCTCATCAGATAAATACTGAACTGAGGTGAAGTGAAGATAACCGATATTGCAACAGATGATAACATAGCCAACCCTTTGACTAAGGCAGTGTCACTGCCTGAACATGTTAGACATGTAAAGTCGATGGGGACATATTGGAGTTTAGATTGGAACTAGGGCAAGTGGGAGATTGTTAGTCTTAGTGCCCGTAGTTCAATCCTAAATGTCCAAATGTATATATCATCGTTAGCAATAAAATTAAAGCGGCTTTATATTACTTATGTGTTGGAGTAATATATCGATGTGTGCTCTGATCTATGCCCACCATGCGAATAGAACCATAGATCGAGATAGATCACACTCGATGGGTCCCTAGTCAACAAAGCTTCACTAGAAGCGACTAGTATGAAAGATGGCTCTTTATGGCTTACGTTCTGTTAGTCATTGGAATGGGATTCCGGAGTCTGATCATAGATATCATGTGGGACATGATATTGGACGACCCGCCCTGAATATGTGCCATAGATTAAGTCATGAACATATTCAGTGTTGTAGCTTGTCATGTATCCTTAGACCAAGGAGTCTTTGTGATCGCTATGTAGTCAACAACTGAGTTTGACCTGAGCCTAACGTTGTCCGTAACAGGGCTTCCATAACGGCCAGGATTGGCTTGGGGACGGGCTACATGAGTGACACGAAAGACGGCTAAGGGATTTATCCCTCATACTAAGGTATGGGAAAGATATCGGTTCTCGGCCACTTGATCGAGAGTGACTGGAAGAATAGCATGGCCATGCACATGATACTGGGTATCATATCTTCAGTCATCTCACATATCAAGGAACGGTGATTGAGAATAATAAGGATGACGGCTCTATGCCTTATCTCAATCAGGATATCGGAGATAAAAGGATAATGACAGGGACGACGGAAAGGTTAGAATCGACAGGGTCGATTCGTTATGTAATGTCGGGCAATACTAAAGTCTCGTTAGTTGCCACTTAAATAGGATCAAGTAAAATGGGATTTTATGTTGATCTATTGACATGCATAAACCTAAGGGTCACACCGGAGGATGAAACTCATTGACACATTTATGGAGAATGGCCAAAAGGGAGTTGTCTCGGGACATGACCAAAACTGGGTTTTGGGTCATGTGCCCGTAAGTGAATAGGACTTTACGGATCGAGACAAGGCTTGGAGTCTTGGGATTGATCGCGTCGGATAATGTTGGACATTTCCGGTATGGAAGGCTTGGAGGCGATGAGCGAATCACGGGACCTCGTTGGAAATGGCCACGGGCCATGTTCCAAGAGGCCCATGAAAGGCCCATGCAACCAAGGCCCATGGAACTAATTAATCAAGTCTTGATTAATTAGTACTAAGTAAGCAAGACAAGGATTAAGGTGTTGGTGATTCACCACCTAACCCAATCTTGTCTTGCCATACTTTGTCCTATTTACACCTTACTTGACACCATACTTGTCCCATGCCTTTAGTTGGACAAGTATGGGTTTTGTTATGTTTAAGTCATCTTTTTTCAACATAACAAACACAAGACAAGAATAGGAAACACATTTTCTCTCCCTCTTCCATGGCCATTTCGGGTTTGGCTAGTTTCCACCTCCATGTTTGTGTTCTTGAGTCCTCAAAGAGAAGAACTACGTGGCTTTGATTCCCATGTGGATACGTAGGCGTCTTGGAGACTCAAGCCAATCATTCGTTAACCGGTGTTCTTGTTTTGGTAAGAACTAGTGCTGAATTTTTCTCTTGTGAATCCATTCTTTGTTAGTTGTTTCATGGTTTTAATCGTCTCTTGGTTTTCATTGATTTTCCGCTGCGAGTTGGTTCATCTCCAACCCTACCTCGAGACCCAACACATTTATGGATTGAAACGAACTTCTATGAGTTGGATCCTTCGTTTTGATGAAGCTGTAATTGGATTTGGCTTAATCAAGAACGAGGATGAATCTTGTGTTTATAAGAAGGCTAGTGGGAGCAAGATTACCTTTATGGTTCTCATTGAAAACGACATCCCAACCTTGCACGAGACTTAAGCTGGTTAAGGAAGTGTTTTTCAATTAATGACTTAGGCGATGCTTCTTATATCTTAGGGATTAAGATATGTAGAGATCGCACCAAGAGGGTCTTGGATTTAAGTCAGGGAACCTATGTGAACAAGGCATTGTGTAGGTTCTTAGTGCTCGATTCAAAGAAAGTACTCTTACCCACTAGTCATGGCATTTATCTCAGCAAGACTCGGTGTCCTAAGACAGCTGATGAGCTGAAAAGGATGATGAGAATCCTATGAGCCTAGGATGAAACGTAAAATGGGATTTTACGTTGATCTATTGACATGCATAAACCTAAGGGTCACACCGGAGGATGAAACTCATTGACACATTTATGGAGAATGGCCAAAGGGGAGTTGTCTCGGGACATGACCAAAACTGGGTTTTGGGTCATGTGCCCGTAAGTGAATAGGACTTTACGGATCGAGACAAGGCTTGGAGTCTTGGGATTGATCGCGTCGGATAATGTTGTACATTTCTGGTATGGAAGGCTTGGAGGCGATGAGCGAATCACGGGACCTCGTTGGAAATGGCCACGGGCCATGTTCCAAGAGGCCCATGAAAGGCCCATGCAACCAAGGCCCATGGAACTAATTAATCAAGTCTTGATTAATTAGTACTAAGTAAGCAAGACAAGGATTAAGGTGTTGGTGATTCACCACCTAACCCAATCTTGTCTTGCCATACTTTGTCCTATTTACACCTTACTTGACACCATACTTGTCGCATGCCTTTAGTTGGACAAGTATGGGTTTTTTTATGTTTAAGTCATCTTTTTTCAACATAACAAATACAAGACAAGAATAGGAAACACATTTTCTCTCCCTCTTCCATGGCCATTTCGGGTTTGGCTAGTTTCCACCTCCATTTTTGTGTTCTTGAGTCGTCAAAGAGAAGAACTACGTGGCTTTGATTCCCATGTGGATACGTAGGCGTCTTGGAGACTCAAGCCAATCATTCGTTACCCGGTGTTCTTGTTTTGGTAAGATATAGTGCTGAATTTTTCTCTTGTGAATCCATTCTTTGTTAGTTGTTTCATGGTTTAATCGTCTCTTGGTTTTCATTGATTTTCCGCTGCGAGTTGGTTCATCTCCAACCCTACCTCGAGACCCAACACAATCAACATCATACTAGTCTTAGTATATCGATAAGACCATGGATCATTAGAATAATATTATTTTTCTTCTAAGAGGTTTACCACGGGTGTTGTGTCCGGGAGCAAGTGAATGTGGTGGTCAGCTTCTCTCGACAGTGGAAGCCCGATGGATGTAGAAAAAAAGTCAGAGAATTCGCCACGTAGGGTTGTGCGTTGGTGCTCCTTAGAGCTGCCTCTAGATAGGGCGGCGAAGGACGTCGGGTCCGGCTCTGATTGTAGGCCACGCAACACAATGGGACGATCCAGTAAAGTGAATCACATGGTCATGTGATTGAAATTCTACGAAATATCCCCTAGAGTCTGCAGCCAATTAACCCCAAGTATTGCGCTAAAACCACACAAAGGTAAGACGAATAAATCAAATATCAACACATTCGCACCAACATGAATCAGAATCATGTGGAAAATGCCTGGGTTGGCTAAACTCTCCCTATTGGCTACGAGGACGCATAAACATGTCCGGGAATGGACTTGCAAGCCTATAGTTCGAGCAAAACCTTTTCCACAAAACTATGCGTTGAGCCTAAGTCAATTAGAATCAATAAGGTCTTACCGCCCAGGGCACCTCAAATCTGCATGGTTTGCGGGGCCACCATGTTGGTTATGGCATCAAGCGAAATTGAGGGGTTGGCCTCTTCTGTGGGCACGGCAGAAGTGTCATCCCCTTCCTCTTCAACCAGCTCCAACCAAAATAGTTATTTACATTTGTGACCAAGGCTATAAGCTTCGTCACAGTTAAAACAGATATCCTTAAAGATGTGATTCTGCTTCTCCACTTTCTAAATGCGTTTGACGAAAGGACGAGAAACATTTTTCCCGACTGGTTGTCGACACGGAATAAAGGTATCCTCTCGAGCCCGTTTCTCATATAGCTTATCCAATCTCATGGTCGTTGTTAATCCTGAAGTACGCGATAGGGTTGAAATACGCAATAGAGTTAAATTTCGGCTCCGTGTAGGCGAGCTTTTGTTCTTTCCTCTCCCAAATGTGAATGACACGAGCTCGTTAGAGAGAGCACACACCTCAATGAGATAACTAAATTTGATTTTTAATTCTCAACGTAAATATTTTATTCTTCTCTATTGGTATATATAGTCAAAGAGGTTACCCAAACCTAAATTCTTAATACAACCATAATTGGTAATCTACCCAACTTTTCTCTTCCTAATACAATTTGTCAACTAACAGACATTTATTAAAAAGGAAATAAGCTACTTAAGTTTCCAAAATTCCATCCCTTAGCCGACTTCCCTTACTCGGCTACTTTAAATGGATTCCCCTTTCTTTGGTACGCCACTTTGTACCGGGTACATCTCATAACAGATTACTAACTCAATTAAAACTCAAGCTGATAGTTAAAGACCCAATTATAATTATATTTTAACAAAATAGATTGGTGTGGTTGGAAAAATACCAACTTCCATGGCGTTTCTGGCGGCGATTCTGAACTCATTAACCACACGTTCAATCTCGTCTGTTGCGAGCTTACGAGAAGGGGGATATTGTTCAGCAATGATGGCATCTATTTGAATCTGAGCAGCCATCGGCTTGTTGGTGCAAGACATTGGTGGTAGGTCATTGGGTTGAAAACCTGTATAGTGTAACTAACAGTAAGTCCTAACCATCTATTTATAGTTGCCACCACACCCCCCCCCCCCCCTCACACACACACACACACGCAGAGAGAGAGACACTATATATATATATATATATATATATATATATATATATATTAATAGAACAATAAAAATAACAATTCAATAATAATTATTTAAACAAAATATACACTAAAATAACAATAATATTAATAAACATTATACAACAATAATTTTAATTTTAAAAAAAATTAATTTTTAAATTTTTTAAATTTTTCTTATATACAAATAATTAAAAATAATAAGTACTTAAACAGAAACAAATACTAAAATAACAATAACAATAATTATAACATACAAGATTACACTAGACTAACTAGAAACACACTAATTAATTTTTTGACAAATTAAAACACACTAATTAAACTAAATGACAGATTATACTAGATGACAGAATAGACATATGTCCTATCAACATGCAAAAACTAATAACATACTAATTTAATATGAAACAAACAATTATATGACAAATAATAACTACTTAAAACACAAATATTATTAAAACAAAATTATACATAATATAACAACAATATTAACTCAACATAAACATTAACTTTAAACAACAATAATTTTTTATATATATAATATAAATAGATAACAACAATGACAATAACAACAATAATTATACGACAAGAAACATATTTATATCAAACTTAAATACTATAACGAGAATAAACATGAATAAAAACAGGCGGTGTAACCAGCCATTTATTTAAGAGGAATTAAACAACAAAATTAAAAACATAATACAAACATTTTTTTAATTAACTTAAATGAATTTGAACGAAGGGCAAAATGGGAATTTTGCCACCTAGAAAACACCACTTAAAAGGAGTTGTGTAGGAAAGATTTCGTAGAACTTTGCTGAATTTTCTCTCAAAGTTGTTGTGTGTTGGAGCCATGCATCCAACTTTCTATTTATAGCCCCCATGCAACTATTTATGGGGTTGTCTTCTTCCTCCTCCATGTTGAAAGAGCATGGATCTTCGTGAGATGGGTCTCCAAAGCTCATCATGCACATGAGGACGGATGAGCTGAAATGCATTTGTGTGGCTGGCCGGAGCTGGCAGCAGCCACCACATGGTGGCCGAGCCCCCCCTCAAACCCTAGGGTCTCGACCAAGCCTTTTGGGTGGGGCCCACGTGCTCGGTTGCTCGGGTTTTGATGACCGGGTGGTTTAAAACGTTCCCCGAGCCATTTACCCTAAATCGAATCGAATTTTGGAATTAAATTGGAGAAGTTGTAATTAATGGGTTTTATAAACTTTAAACGTTAATTAATTGACTCGGAAGTCGGAATTCGATTCCGTTAAGTGCGTTGGGTTCCTTGAATTATTCTAAGACCGTAGAAATGAAAACGGGGACTTTTGGAGCCCCGGAAGGCAATTAACCAAAACTCGTGCAGATTCGCCATGTCGGGCGAATCTGGCCTTTACGGGTCCTTTATCGACAATATCGAGTAATTGGGAAGTTTGGGAGTGATCGGCTTTGTCGGGGTTACGTTTGGGCGTTAAGTATGTTAATTTTCGGTTTATTCGTACTAGTTTAAAAGTACTTTGAACTTGTGTTCTTTTAGATCGTGCTACGGACCGAGGCAAAGGGAAGCTCGGCGAGTGACTGGGTGTACTTCGGGTGTTGTTGGAGCGCTTTTGGATTTATATACGAGGTAGGGAAAAGTAGCCGGATCTCGGCCCTGATTAGGGAAAGTTAATAGTAGAATTGCATGTGACACCGGGGTGTCGTGGGTTGAGTAGATTTATTTAAATATTAGAAAAGCATGATACGGGATTGTAGCGTTTAAGAGAAAAGCATGTGACACTTAGTAGTGTCGTAGGAATAGAGAACTTAGCGATAATTGAATTACTGGAGGCATATGACCATGCCCGGAGGTTGTTGTGTGTATTTATTGTTGAGTTTGGGTGGCCTTGAGAGCCCGTGCTATTTATTGTTGAGTTTGGGTGGCCTTGAGAGCCCGTGTTATTTATTGTTGAGTTTGGGTGGCCTTGAGAGTCCGTGTGTTATTATTTGGCGTCTTGGGGTTGTTGAGCCCGTGAGTTAAGTGGTTGTGTTTTGGGAGGCCATGATGGCCCGTGGGGTTGTTGAACCCGAGTCTTGACTGTTGAGATGTCTTGAGTGGCCTTGAGTGCCTGTTTGTTGAACTTGCTTGTGTTTGTGGTTGTGTTTGCCCGAACCGACTGTGTGTCGGGGAGTGGTGTGGATTTTGGCAGGTTACGAGCATTCTTCGGTTGGCCTGACCAAACTCGAGCCTCGGCAGGTTCTGAGCATTCTTCGGCTAGCCTGTTCCGTGTCCGGATCCTGAGAGGTTATGAGCATTCTTCGGCTAGCCTGATCCGTGACCGGGTCCCGGCAGGTTACGAGCATTCTTCGGCTGGCCTGACCGCGTACGAGGCTCGGCAGGTTCTGAGCATTCTTCGGCTAGCCTGATCCGTGTTCTTGTCTTTGGGAAAGGTCATTGTTGGTTGTGTTTGTTTTACTTGCGAGTTTGAGGTTGAGTACTTGAGTTGGTGTCGGTTTGGGTGTCGGTTTTGGTGTTGGTTTTGTGTTGGTTTTAGTTTTGGTGTTACTGGCTTTATCTACTAATTATGCCATAGTCAATCTGTTATCCGTGGAGGTGAGCGAACGCTCACCCCTAGCTGCTTTTCCTACAGTACTGATCACCGGACGGACTAGGTTAGCTCTTGAAGCTTGTGGAGCTTGGAGCGGAGTCTGGTCTTTATTTTGTTGAGTCTAGTGACGGATATTGTACCTTGTCCACTTGTTGGGACGTTTTTGTCTTGTAAATACTATTCTTTTGAGAAGTGAATGGAAATGTCAGAGCTTTTATTCAAAACAGGTTCAAGTGTTTTTATGTTTTAAAATGTTCGTGTCCCGAGTTCGGTTCTCTGAAATTGGGGCGTGACAGTTCTAATTATGCATTTGCTCCAAACTTGCCAAGTGAGAGATAAAGCAACCAATGATGTGCTACCCAAGTAATAATTACTTGTTGTAATTTTTTCAATTTTTAGATTTCTCTTTTTTTTAAATAATAATAATAATAAATTATTGTTAATTATTAATTTTTTTACGGTTAAACCGTATTATGAATAGTACAACATACAAAGAAAGATAATTGTGTTATTTTCATTTCTTCTCTTTTCTTTTCTTTTTTTTCTCTTTTTTTCATTTTTCTCTTTTTTTTCTCTTTTTTTCTATTTCTTCTTTTTGCTTTTTCTTTTCTTTTTCTCTTTTTTTTGTAACAAAAGCTTACCAATATTAGAACCCTGATGTAATAACCACTCCCGGTCAACGCCAGTCAAATCTGCGAAAAACAGGAAAATTTAAAAAATTTAAGCAGACACTTAAATGAACCTAAATTTGACCCCGAGGGTCATACCGGACTTAAGTTGACCCCGGTATCGACCAAAGTGAGTTTCGGGGGACTCAGGGCAACTTTCTGACAAGTTTGGGAAATGTTGACTTTTCGTTGGAAAAGTCAACCGAGCGACGTTTTGGTCCATTCGAGGACCGTTTTGGATCCAAAAAGCTTAGCCGTCATCGCAGCGGTCTTAGTTGAGCCGTTTCCTTGTAGCCCGTGAAGTTTCGTAATTTCTTGGAAAAAGTGCCCGTTCAGGGCCCGAGACGGCCGAGTTTCGCGAATCTGACTGAAAAATATCTAGGAGATATTTTCTAAAAGGTGTGGGACCCACTAGCCACATGTCACCAATGTGGTGGTGTTAGGTTTATTGGACCAAACAAAAGATGGAAAGGTGGTGTTAGTTTTGTAAATATGATAAAGTTGTGTGGTTTTGAAATAAAACAAAAGGAAGACCAAATGTAGGTCTCGGCCATAGTTGTAAAAAGGTGTAGTTTTTGGAGAGAGAAATTAGATAGAAGGAAGAGAGAAGGAGGAGAGAAAAGAGAGAAGGAAGGTTGGAGTTTGATGATTTTCCCGTCGATCAAGCCGTTGGATCGTCTCAACGATAGAAGATTCAAGCTCACACCGTCATTCTCTACGGTGAGCACCTAACCGATTTTCGTTTTTTTAAGTTCGAATTTTAGGGTTTGAGTTTAAACGATTCAAATATGGTTGGGTTTTGGTTAGAATTGGTTTAAAGATGAATGGTTGAGGTTTGGGGTTCGTTAGGAACGTTTTGGGGCAAAAAGGGATTTTTTCCATTGTGGCCGTGTGGGGCCCACATGCTCGGGTATTGGGTTTTCGTGTTCGGGTGGTTTAGGACGATTCCCAAGTCGTTAATTCACACCCGGAACGAATTTCGTAATTAAATTGTAAAAGTTGTAATTGACGGGTTTAGAAACTTTAAACGCGAATTAAATTACTCGGAAGCCTGAAATTGATTCCGTTGAGTGCATAGGAACCCTTGAATTATTCTAAGACCGTAGAAACGAAAACGGGAATTTTTGGAGCCCCGGAAGGACGTTTTCCAAACCCGGGCAGATTCGCCATGTCGGGCGAATCGGGCCTTTCCGGGTCCATTAGTGACAATGTCGAGTAATTGGGAAGTTTGGGAGTGATCGACATTGTCGGGGGTTGCATTTGGGCGTTTAATTCTTTAAATTCAGGTTTCGCATGCTTACTTAAAAAGTGTGTTAATTGTAATGATTGTAGACTGTGTCGCCTACCGTGGAAATAGGAGGCTAAGCGGGAATTATGGAGCTTTGCCGGAGTAAGAGTATCGGGTTGACACGCTTCAAGAGGTAGGGAAAAGTAGTCGGATCTCGGCCCTGACTAGGGAAAGTTAACAGTAGAAATGCATGTGACACTTGGGTGTCGTGGGATAAGTAGGTTTATCGAATATTAGAAAGGCAGGCGACACCGGGTGGTGTCGTATGATACGGGAACGTATCGAACATTAGAAATGCATGTGACACTTAGTAGTGTCGTAGGAGCAGTGGACTTATCGATATGAGAATTACTGGAGGCATATGACCATGCCCAGAGGTTGATTGTGAAACTGTTGATATTAGAACTGCTGGAGGCATTGGTTATGCCCGGAGGTTGATTGTGTAATTTGTGTCTTGGGTGGCCGTGAGAGCTCGTACTTTACTGTTGTGTCTTGGGTGGCCATGAGAGCCCGTACTTTACTGTTGTGTCTTGGGTGGCCATGAGAGCTCGTACTTTAGTGTTGTGTCTTGGGTGGCCATGAGAGCCCGTGCTTTACTATTGTGTCTTGGGTGGCCATGAGTGCCCGTGTTTTACTGTTGGTGTGTCTTGGGTGGCCGAGAGTGCCCGTGGGGTTGTTGAGCCCGTGAGTTACTGTTGGTGTGTCTTGGGAGGTCGTGAGTGCCCGTGGGGTTGTTTAGCCCGTGAGTTACTGTTGGTGTGTCTTGGGAAGCCGTGAGTGCCCGTGGGGTTGTTGAGCCCGTGAGTTACTGTTAATGTGTCTTGGGAGGCCGTGAGTGCTCGTGGGGTTGTTGAGCCCGTGAGTTACTGTTGGTGTGTCTTGGGAGGCCGTGAGTGCCCGTGGGGTTGTTGAGTTCGTGTTTTACTGTTGGTGTCTTGGGTGGCCATGAGTGCATGTGGAGTGTTGAACCTGTGTTGTTGCTGTTTGTGAACTTTGCTTGTGATTGTGATTGTGGTTACCTGAGGTTGGAAACCCGACTTTGTGTCGGGGAAGTTGCGTGGTGTGGCTAGCCTCCCGACTGGGATCGGGGGAAGCGGAGAGGTTGTGGGCTAGCCTCCCGACTGGGATCGGAAGAAGGATTGCGAGGTTGGTGGTGTGGCTAGTCACCCGACTGAGATCGGGGGTAGGGGAGAGGTTGTGGGCTAGCCTCCCGGCTGTGTGTCGGGAGAAGTTTCGTGGTTTGCGCGGGTGTGGCTAGTCACCCGACTGAGATCGGGGGTAGGGGAGAGGTTGTGGGCTATCCTTCCGGCTGTGTGTCGGGAGAAGTTTCGTGGTTTGCGCGGCTGTGGCTAGTCACCCGACTGAGATCGGGGGTAGGGGAGAGGTTGTCGGCTAGCCTTCCGACTGAGATCGGGAGAAGTTGCGCGGCAGGTCGACCGCCTGACCTGACAGGGATCGGTAAAGGGCGAGAGAGAGATGGGGTTACTGAGCAGCTGGCGTGCGATCCTTTGTGATCTTGTTTGGTGTGCGATCCTTTGTGATCTTGGGTGTTGCGTGGTTTTCTGTCGTGTCTTTGGAGGAGGTCGTCAATGGTTGTGTCAGGTCTACATTACGTGTTCGAGTGTTGAGTCGGTTGAGGAAAGTAACAGTGGGTGTGTGTCAGTCGGAGTACTTGAGTTGGGGACAGTGATCCCCGGTGTTGAGTTTGTTGTTGGTGTTACCGGCATTGTCTGCTAAGTATGTCGTAGTCAGTCTTTTATCTGTGGTGGTGAGCGAACGCTCACCCCTAGCTGCTTTTCCTACAGGTACCGGTCGCAGGTTGGACTAGGTGAGCTTCCGAAGCTTGAAGAGCTAGGAGCGGGATTCTGGGGTTGCTTATGAGTCTAGCGACGTATACCTTGCCTTTTGTCCATTTGTTGGGACGTACCTTTAAGTTGTAAATGATTATTTTGATGAACAAGTGGTGATTTTCAAGTGATTTATGTAAAGGGTTTCAAAATGTTTTATTGTTTTAAACGTTCGCGTCCTGAGTTTGGTTTACTGAAATTGGGGCGTGACAGCTGAGTTCCCAAAGAATGGGGGTTGAGACAATTGCTCCTCATTATCGTCAGCAAGGTTGATTATTGGTGCTTAGGACGACGTGTTTGACTCTGATCCTTCTTCTGACGAAGCTTTGGTAGAGCCATTGATACTTTGCATGATTTGTTTTAGAGCATTTGCATACTCTTCTTCGGTTTTAGCTGAAGCAAGCAGTGCATTTGCTCTAGATTTTTGGGTGAGAAATAGAGCTTGTTGATGGTCGGCGATGTTCCCAGTTGATCGAGTCCGGGATGCCCAATCTCTGACTATGTCTGACGCCAGGGTTTTGGGAATGTTGAATGATGACCACTATTTGATCCTAAACTTTCGTTGGATGAGCGAGATGGCACCATCTCGGTTATGGATGAAAGTCCATGACAAAACCCAAGGTAGGAAGAAGTGCATAGAAAATAGGCATAAGGCTGGAAATATGGCTTCTTCTGGAGAAGGGTTATACGAGTTTGAAAATATCTGAAAGGATTGTGACACATCTGGGTGGAGGTATTCTAGAGTAGAGCCAAATATTCTCCACCGTTGAGCAAACCAATTTGGTAGTTTTGAAGGGATGATGGTTTTATTGTTGAAATAAATAAACCAAGAATGTTAAAAGTTTGAGTTTTGAATGTAGAATGTATTATACCATGCAGTAACATAATCCTAGTAGGAGTATGTCCGACAATGAGGAATGGTGGTTTTGAAAGAAATAGGAAATGTTTTTGAAGCTGTCAGAGGGATGCACCAATCAGCAATGGTAAGTATCTTTTGGATTTTTGTTGTTGAATATGAGGGTGAACTTGACATCGGGTTTGGCTTTTGGTCGACATAGTGTTTGAACTCAACTGACTTAGTATCTTTCAAAATACTTAGGTAATAGGTTGGGGTTTTTGTCAAGTCGAGAGGAGTGAAAAACCAGCCTTTATGAACAAATTTTTCAACAGTTTTGACAGGATCAGAGTCAAAAAACCCTGGTTCTACAGTAAGAACCGGGAGTACATCAACTTTGTCTATGTAAAAAGATTTTTGATATTTTGAGGTTGACCGAAAAACAGTTTGAGGATTATATGGAGAAACCAAAATATTTTTTGAAAAAGATTGTTCTCCTTTTTCATGTTTCGAAATGTTTTGGGAAAATCGTTGAGAGGGTGAGATAATCTCCTTCTCGGTTTTGAGGGCAAGGGTCTGACCTGAGGACACCGGCTGAGATGGAAGAGCTTGAAGATTCTTGAGTAACGAAGGGTCTTCAGACAGTGCCACGAGCCACTTTTGTAATTCTGGTGTTTTGCTAGACTCAGATTGAGACGCTGATTCTAGGTTTTGCTTTTCCATTTCTGCATATGTTTGTAACGGTTTTGCCGCCGAGATGGTTGTAACTTCTTTCTTCTTCTAGACATTGGCTTGTTTGTGCTTGGATCTGTTTTGCAAGCATTCACGAGTTAGGAAATCTAGTAGAGAATTTGTATATCCTTTAATAAATTCGATGTCAAAGTCAAAAGCACTTAAAATAGCCTGTCATCGGGCAAAAATTTGTTTCGAGGCAATATTTTTAACATCCTTTTGTAAGACTTCTTTTGCAGACTTGCAATTAATACGAAGAAGAAACTTTTGATTTAGAAGATCTGATTGGAACTTTGAAATACATAAAACAATACTCAAAACTTCTTTCTTGATGGTGGAATAATTGATTTGTGTATCGTTCCAATGACCTGAGGTATATGCAATTATACTCTTCTCCTCCTATATTCTGCTTTAAGATTCTCCCGTATCCTATATCACTAGCATCAGTTTCTACGACCTTAGGGAGGCGAGGATCTGCTAAATGCAAGTAAGGGATAGTAAGGACATGTTGTTTAATCTGTTGGACGAGCATAGTGTGTCTATCTGTCCATGGTTCAGGGTTTTTCTTTAATCTATTATGCAGAGGTTTTGCTAACCTATTGATATTCGGGCAAAAATCTAAGACATAGTTTAGACTACCAAGAAACCTTTGCAATTGGGTTTTATCAAGAATCTGATTCGGAAACTTGTTTGCAAATTGTAGTGAACGCTCAATGGGCACTATTTATCCACAGGAAATGTTATGCCCAAGGAAACGAATTGTAGTTTTGAAAAGGGGGATTTTTTTTGGCTGAGACAACAAGACCACTCTTCTTTACTGCAGAAAAGAATCTCTTGAGATGCTTCACATGCTAGTTAAAATATTTTGAGAAAACAAGTACATCATCAATGTAAACAATACAAAAATCAGAGTAAGGGTTAAAAATATCATTCATAATTCGCTGAAATTCAGAAGGAGCATTTTTTAACCCAAATGGCATGACATTTCATTCATATTGACCGAAAGGAACAGTAAAGGCCGACTTGTATCTATCTTTGGGGTCAATTTGAATTTGCCAAAAACTTGATTTTATACCAAATTTTGAAAAAAGAAAAGAAGAATGAAGTTTTTGTAACCAATCTTTTTTTTTGGAATCGGATAACGAATCCATTTTAAAGCTTTATTCAGAGGTTTGTAATTTATTACTAATCGGGGTGTATCGCATTCTATTTCGGAAGATTTGTTGACATAAAAAGCAGCACATGACCAAGGAGATCTGGATTTTGAAATTAATCCTTTGATCTCAAGGTCTTGGATCTCTGTCCTACAAAATCGTTCAATATCAGCATTCATCTGAATTGGACGTGCTTTTGTAGGTATGAATTTATCACTGAAATCCGGTTCATATGGGAGATCAACCATATGGTGTTTCCTGTCCCAAAAGGCATTAGGTAAGTCAGAACAAACATGTTTTTCAAAAAGGTTTTGGAAGTATAACACCTGTATTTTTGCTGAATCGCTTTCTAAGAACTGTTCTATTCTTTTATAGTGAACTTCATTTTTGAGATGAAAAACGTCTGCATGTTTTCCATAGATAAGAACATTAATCTCATTGTTATAAATAGTTTCAGCTTTTATTATGTTCAAACTCCTGGTTTTGGGTTGCTCTAGGAAAGGGAAAACAAGTTTTGAGGATTTGGATTTAAAACTGATACCTTCAAGATCAACTTGATATGGTGTAATCATGTTACTAAAAGGAGTTCCTAAAATTACAGTATGGTGAATGTCGGGACACAAGAGAAAGATAGTCTTGAGAAAAAATCTGTTATTAAAGACAGAGGAATTGGTCTTTCCAACGATTTAACGTCTGGAATCGTTGGCGGTATTGAGCCTTTCTTTTGTTTCTTCTTGAAAACGAAGAGACACAATTCCTGGCTTTATGACGTTTTGGTCAGCACCAGTGTCAAAAAGGGCAATGGTGTCCATGTTGGAGTTATCGGGAAAGACTATAGTGATTTTAATAAAATACTTCCGCGAGGTAACTTCTTTGAGGACACATATGAAATCCTCAGGAACTTCCTCTAAACCCTCTGTTTTAAGAGGAAGGAATGTTTCACCTTTCTCATTATCTAAGTCTTGGTTTTGAACATGAGATATAAGAAGTTGGATCTTTCCTGAATCCTCCTTTTGTTTGTCTTTTAATAGTCTTATCTCAGTTTTGATGGCTTAATTTCGGCATGTAGGTCAGTTATGGTGGTTTTAGGGGTTTGTACCTTCTTTCTCCTATTAAAAATAGTGGTAAGGTCATATAGGTTGGTACTAGAAGACGATGCAGCTAGAGTTTGGGTTTTGGTAACTGGCTTGGTTTCTGGTGAGGTCTTGAGCTGACTCAAGTATTGTTTTTTCAGAGTGGGATCATCAATATTACCGACCATGTCCAGTATTAGAGATTGGTCACTTGTAAGCATACAACAACGCTTAACGGGGCCTTCTTCATCCTCAGTGTCGGAGGAACTAGTTATGAGTTCGTCTATTACGGTCTCAAGATTATCGGATGGTGAGATAGAACCATCTTCAGTATCGGAAATCTCTAAAAGGAGAGCTGAAATTCTTTCCTTGATTTCGTCTGTTGTGTCAAGTTCTTGGATCTTGTTTGAGACTTTGCAAAATTGGGAGATGTGACCTTTTTTACCACAACGGTAACACTTCATATCTTTTGAGTACGACTTTGGGGTTCCGGTTTGTCTATTGGGTTTTGCAAATGTTTGCTTATAAGGTTTCTAATAATAAATAGGTTTTTCAAATGACGTCCTTCTATATCTTCTATAAGGTTTTGATGTGGATGGTCCTTTGTTACAGTCCCTATTACAAGAGCTAAGTTTTGAAAATGAAGATTCAAATTGTTTACAAAAAGAGCCGACTTCTTTCTTTTATTGTCTCAGTTCACACTTAAGGTGCTTTTGAAGTTTTAAATCTTGGCATATTTGAAGGCATTGCTTTTGGGAGGTACTAATTAATTCTCCATAGGTGAGTTTATCGTAAGGGATTATATGGCTACCATAGGTTTCTCTAATTTTGTTTCTGACTTTCTCTCCTAAGAGGGTAGGGAGACCAGCAAGGAATTTTTCTTTCCAGGATGGCTGGTTAGAGTCTTCACGAAGCATGACTCTAGAAAGGAATGTGGATTTGTAACACTAAAAATCTCATAGCTTCTTGCATCGAAGATTCGACAAGAGGTATGCGTTCTTTTCGTTGAGATGAGAAGAGTCTCCAATAAAATGGAGAGATATGGTAAGAATGAGGACCGAAACAGCATCCTGGGTGGTTTCTCCTAGACTTGTTAGTATAGGCATTCCTTCATTATCTGTTTGGACACTATTGAGGATGTCTGAATGCTCTTGCGAGGTTAGGTAATGGTCCAACCACCCTTTCAATTGTCCAGAGAACCCCGCATTTAGAAGTTCATCCACAGTCTTATCTGAGGTTCCTTGTTGGGTTTTGTAGGCATTAGATGCCATGGTCATTTGTTGGAGGAGGTTGAGGATTTGATATTCTGACATTCCATCTAATTTGGTTGGGCAATCCTATGAGGTTGGGATCCTATATTGATGTCATCATTTTGTATAGGTACTAGAGAGAGGGGAAGAATATGAGAGGGAAAGGTAGGAGGTTTCAGGGGTGAACTAACATATCCTTCACTATCAGATGAGTTTGGCTCTAGGTTAAGAACTTGGCATCTAGAGATATGGTCAGTTGTGTCTGGTACAACGCTATGTGATGTAGATGGTTTATCTATTTTACTAAGTTGGTCTGTGATGGCTTTAAGGAATATCAAATCCTCAACCTGCTAAAATAATTTGAAAATCGTTACTTGTTTTTCAATTTTTTTTCAAAAATACCCCCTTAATTGTTTCTAATTTTATAGTTGTGCACCTCAATTTTTATAACGTCATGTATCGCTGTTGAGAAAATTTGGTGTCCCCTCGCTGAATAATTTGGCTTCGTCACTACACCTTAGTACGTATGTTTTATCACCACATTACATCTGTTTAATCACTTCATTACATGATTTTTATAATCTTAATACATGGGTTTTATCACTCTATCACATATTTTTCTCAACGCAATACATGTGTTTGATCATACCATTACGTGATTTTTATTATCTAAGTGCATGATTTTTATCACACCCATTACATGGTTTTATCACTTCATCATATGTTTTATCAACAATATACACTTATTTTATCACCCTAATATGAAACATTTACCAGCAAAGATTTATTGACATTGAACATTAGTTTTATCACCCCAAAATTAAAAAAAAAAATAGTGCTTCAAAATATGTTCATTATCAGTCTCAATAGATAGCCCTTGGAAAAACAAAAATATTAGCGCAAGAACGAAGTTAATCGGATATGAAACGAAGTGGACAAGATTAAATTAGTGGATTGGTCATGAAAAAAATTGACCCTTACTCGGTAAAAGCTTTCAAAACCCTAACATTTGTGTTTTGTCACCGACGGTCGGCCTGTGAGGTAGGAGGTCGCTGGTGGCCTCTCTTCCCCTCCCTCTGTGTCCCTTTCCCGTCGTATTTGTCTCTTGCCGTCTAGATTCGTTCTGTCATGCTCGTGCTCTCGGAGGTGTTGGGTTTGTTCACGGTGGTCCGTTTGCGGCAACGCTTTCGATCGTGGTTCCAATGAGTAGAGGTGGATGTGTCTTGGCGATGGTGGGACTATGATGATGGTGCTCTATCGTTCCAGATATGTTTGGCTTGCACATCACCAGAGTGATGTCCTTGGCCGTCGTCCGATCTGTTCTAGTGGGCTTTTGTTAGTGTCGGTGAGGGTCTATACATTGCCAGAGTAGTGGTTTTGGAGCATCATCGTTTACGTTCCCTTTTGCTCGTCCCGACGACCTCGAAGTATTAGGTGCCGACGACAAGGTTTCTTGATGGTCTGGGTTTTGATTCACTCTGTGAATATCTTGATTGATAGCTTTGTGGTGTGGCTGGCAGATTCTCGGTGGGTGGCTGTCTCTCGGCTCATTTTGCTGCTCAACCATGATCCTTGTTCATCTTTCCTCTTCCCATGTTGTGAAGTATGAAAGTGTGGGATTGGGTTTTGGTGTAGTGGTCCAGTAAGTCTGATGTTCTTTTGGCGTTGTGGAGTTCGTATGTTGGGGTTTTGTCTGAATAATCGAGATTGTTATCCCGATGCTCTGTCATTATTCGGTGGAGATCTCGATGGTTCTGTATCAGGAATCGAGATCGTTGTTTTGGCTTTTTGTGGTTTCTTCTCTACTCGCAGGGTAGTTCAATTGTTGTTACGTTGACTTCTCTTGTACAAACCAAGTTGTCACGCCCCAAATTCGGTAGAACCGAACCCGGAACACGAACGGTGAAACAATAAAACAAAATTCAAACCCTTTTAAGTAAACCGCTTAAAATCACCATTTAGTTAATCAAAATAGTATTTTACAACTTAAAAGTACATCCAAAACAAGCGGACAAAATAAACATGTACGTCGCTAGACTCCCAAATAGAAACCCGGACTCCCGCTCCCAGCTCTTCAAGCTTCGAGAGTTCCCCTAATCCGTCTCGCGACCAGTACCTGTAGGAAAAGCAGCTAGGGGTGAGCGTTCGCTCACCACCACGGATACCAGACTGACTACAGCATACTAGCAGAAAATGCCGGAAACACCAACAACAAACCAAACACCGGGGACTACTATCCCCAAACTCAAGTAACCCGACTGTCACACGAAAACTGTTACTTTTCCCAACCAACTCAAACCCGAACGCGTAATGTAGACCCGACACAACGGTTACGACCTCAGCCCAAAACGCGAATAATAACCACGCAACACCCAAGATCACAAAGGATCGCACACGGCAAACAAGATCACAAAGGATCGCACTCCAGCTGCTCAGTGTCGGTTGCTAACCGGCTGGGCTTGAGCCTGCCCCACGCAACTTCCCCCGAACGCAGTCGGGCCAGGCGGTCGACCTGTTAGCGATATATTCCGCAATACTTCTCTGATAGCTAGTCGGAAGGGGAGCCGCCCTCCATCGCCGAAGAATGCACAACTTTACCGATGGTTAGTCAGAAGGCTAGCCAACCCCCACGCGCGCGACCACAGAACCCCTTTATTGTCATGCGGGCCCCCAACCTTGTCGCAGAAGAATGCACAACTTTACCTATGGTTAGTCGGAAGGCTAGCCAACCCCCACGCGCACGACCACAGGACCCCTTTATTGTCAGGCGGGCCCCCAACCTCAGGCAATCACAATCAACACCCAAGGTTCAACAAATAGCGACAAAGATATACGACTCACTACCCCTCGGCAAGACAGTCCACAACAATATAGATTTAACACCCCACAGGCACACATGGCCACCCACGATACTAGGGGTGTAAATGGTCGGTTAACCGACCATTTACTCTTGCTTTGGGCCCCAATTCGAAAATGGCCGGTTAAGACAATTTGGAACCGCCACCAACGCTGGCGTTGGTGGAACTCGCGCTGAAGTTGGGTTGGTCGGTTGGCGGTTTGAAACCGATCCGACCAATATGTTTGGGCCTTCAAATTGGGCCGGAGATTTCAGCCCAATAGCCAAATTTTAAATGCAAAATAACATAAATAAGAAGACAACAATATTTTCAATCTTTTTTTTAGGATGAAAACCATTAAGGATGGATCAAGGAGGACTTAAAGTCCTCAACTTGGTTCATCCCTAATGATGAAAAACACCCTCTACCCTAATGAATTTTATTATGATAATAATGTTTTCAAGCTAACAGAAATGAAACATTAATACGAAATAGTACTAATTAAAGAGACTGCAAAAAATGAAACTATCCTAATACTTCATCTTCAAGGACATGCTTCTGCTCACAACTTCATCTTCAATTCTTTTCACATCAGAACAAAGTTGGAGCACCAATAGTACTAGCAGCTTGCACCATATCTGACAAAATATGGTGTATGTGTTAATAATTATAATATTGTACAACAAATTCAGAATAGTAATTCCAAGTGTAATTTTTTACCTTCTTCAATTTTGAGATTCTGCTCCATTAACTTGACCAACTGGTCTGCCCTTTGTGCTGGGGTCAACTCTACTTCCTTTGTAGAAATGGGAACCTTAAGCCAATCTTGGGTACATACTAAAGCTTGCACCGTCAATGGGAGTAGAGCAGATCTGAAATCGGTTAGTATCCTAGAACCAGCACTAAAGGCTGATTCAGAGGAAACAGTTGAGACAGGAATCGCTAAAATATCTCTTGCAATTCTCGAAATAATGGGAAACCTAGCTGCATTTTGTTTCCACCAAATCAACACATCGAACACTCCCTTTCCCTTATCCTCCTCATCATCCTCCCTCAAATACCTCTCAAGCTCAGATCTACCTATACCCTCTTGTGAAGTTTTAAGTCGCTTGTAAGAAGCAAACATAACATCAGTGTCTAGGTCTTCAACATCACTAACCATACCAGCTTGTGAACTCGATTCAGCACTAGTGTCATATACTTTAGCATATTGAGTATAAAGGGAATCTAATGCATCTCTAACCTTAGGGATAAGTTGTGCAGCCTGATCAGGTGAATAAAGATGTTCTATAGTGTAGTTGACAAAATTGAGCTTCTTTCGAGGGTCAAGAATAGGTGCAAGGAATAAAAACAGGTTCACATTGTTCACATTGCCAAAATATTTATTGTACTTGACTGCCATTAGATTGGCCATGGATACCATGTCACCATTTTGAGAGGCTAGGCCTCTTTTAATGAAGAGACACATATCAGTAACACAATCTAACAACAGATTAGAAGTGGCATAATATGAACCAGAAATTTTATTTGTCATGTCATAAAACTTTTTCAAAAAAGAAAGAACAGTCTTACAATTCACCCAATCTTGCTCACATATCCTTCCTAAGGGGTTACCCTCCTTGTCAACTCTCTTGTCCAACTCTGCACTAAGGTTAGGATCAAGCACTTCATACTCCTCAAAGGCCCTTTCTAGCCTACAAGCTGATTCTAGCATAAGGTATGTAAAGTTCCAACGTGTTGAAACATCGAGGGACAACAACCGCTTGCTGTCTATACCAACCTGTTTGACAGCAAGCTTAAAACGGTTCAATCTCATAGGGGATAACCTAATGAACCTAACAGCAATCCTAATCTTTTCTACCGATCTTCCCACCTGCCCTATCCCATCACTAACAATCAGATTCAAAATATGAGCAATACAACGCATATGCATAAATTTACCATCCAACACAGTTGTAGACATCGAGTTCATCCTAGTGCTAAGTTGTTCTATGGCCTTGTCATTTGCTGAAGCGTTATCCACAGTAATAGTCATGATCTTGTCAAGACCTCATGCAAACAAACAACCACTTATTGCCTTACAAATATCCACACCAGTATGTGAACCAATGGGTGTGAAATTTATAATTTTTTTGTGTAACTTCCAATCATCATCGATAAAATGGGCAGTTAGACACATGTAGTTGATTTGTTGACAACTAGTCCATGTGTCAGTGGTCAAGGATACCCTAAGGGAACTAGACCTAAAGTAAGTATGCAACTTCAATTTCTCGGTTTCATACAAAGCAAACATATTTGTCATATAAGTTACCCTAGTATGCAACTTAAAGTGGGGGCATGCAACTTCGATGAATTTTTTGAACCCATTTCCTTCCACAAAGCTGAAGGGCAATTCATCCATCACTAACATCTTGGTAAGTGCATTTCGACAAGCATCTTGATCGAAATGCCAACATGTCAGTGATGCCTCTTTGTTTTCATCTATGGGGGTAAAGGCCAATTGTTGTTGTGACCTATTATTAGTAGGATTTTTAGGACACAATTTAATATGACCTAACATGGTACTAGTTCCATATCGATTAGAATCAGCACGATACTTTTTAGGACAGTAATTGCACTGAGAAAACTTCTCATTATTTACTACCACCCTAGTAAAGTGTTTCCAAGCAAGAGATTTATGGAGAGAGGATGTAGTTAACTTACATGCAGCTCCAGATGATATTGTAGCTACAACTGGAGCTGATCCAGATGCTAATGTACCTCCAGATGGTGTTGATGCTCCAGTTGTTGCTATTGCTCCAGATGGTGTTGTTGATCCAGCTCCATCATCAAGGTCGATTATTGACTGGTTATATTAAAACCAGAAGACAAAGTTAGCAAAAAAAGTATTATACAAGTACAATACACCAATATTAACAGAGAATAAAAAAATATGACTTCACAACAAATTTCATAAACGAATTTAAAATTGAGACGAAACCATAATGATAAGAGGATAAAATTTTGAAACAATAATGAACTGTTCAAAAGTTATAAGGTCTAACCAAAACCGTTCACAAAATGATCACAAATAAACAAATCATAAAAGTTAAGAGGATAGAAGTTAAACCATAATAGACTATTTCTATATGAAACAAGAATGATAAAAGTTTATATTTTATATATGAATCTATGAATAAGAAGTTATCATAACTTATGACTTCATAAAACCAGATTCAAAAAATTAGTTATAATTTCACAGCACATAAATTCTTCACAGTTTCTACAAATTTTATACACAGATTCAGAAGAATTATACATGAATCTTAATCTTTTGTTTAAAGATAGCCATTTGAAATAAAATTTTATACAAATAGTTAATAAACTATAATAATAAAACAAAAATAGAAATCATAATTCGTATTACAAACACTTAATAAACAAGATTTCAAAATTAAATCATACTTCATATTAAAACAGTTCATAGTTCATACAGTATGAATTAATTATTATTCAAGTTCAAGACAAAACAAAGATAGAAATCTCAGTTCATGCATAAAAGTGTAATAAAAACAATACGAATTTAAACCAGACAGAGATAAATTTACCTTCCCGTTCCTCGTTTCCATTAGCTCAGAATCACCACAATGAAACTTTTGCTTCTCTTCGAAGAACAAAACCAAGAGTAAAGAGAGAACCAACGAACACCCTAGAACTGAGACTTGTGCTTCTTCTTTCATCTCTCTCGCTCTTATATAGGTGTGCAATTCGAATCCCAAGCCTTCATCAACGGGATTTCGAAAACCAATTTCAAAGCTGATAGAGGAATTTCGAAATCAAATTGAAAGCTGAGAGAGGAAGGTTGAGATTCAGACATGGATAATCGGATGTTTAGGGCCGGATTTGTCTAGGGTTTGAGAAGAAATGGAAAGAAATCGTGAGAGAGAGAGGAAAGAGATCGTGAGATGATTCTGACTTGGGGAGGAACGGCCGAATGGGTTTAGGGTTTCAGTCGTATAATATGAAACCAAAATTGATCGGATCGGGCCTTTGAAGTTTGAACGGGCTCGGCACCGTGGGCTTGCGAAGCCCACAGGGCAATATACCCAACTACACTGGTCCGGTCCAAACCGGTTAACCAGCGGTTTGCCTATAGCAGAACCGGACCCCAACCAAAAGGTCACCGGTTCACCATTTTTTAGGCCGCCGCCGCTGCCGGAATCTCCGGTTCTGGGTTCTCCGGTGCTGGTTACGTCCGGTGATGGTCGGTTTGGCCGGTGGTGGTTAAAAATTAACACCCCTACACGATACACCAACAGTAAAACACGGGTCAACACCCCCAAAGGCACACATGGCCACCCACGACACACCAACAGTAATACACGGGTTAACACCCCAAAGGCACACATGGCCACCCACGACACACCAACAGTAATACACGGGTCAACACCCCAAAGGCACACATGGCCACCCACGACACACCAACAGTAACACACGGGTTCAACACCCCAAAGGCACTCATGGCCACCCACGACACACCAACAGTAATACACGGGTCAACACCCCAAAAGGCACACATGGCCACCCACGACACACCAACAGTAATACACGGGTCAACACCCCAAAGGCACACATGGCCACCCACGACACACCAACAGTAATACACGGGTCAACACCCCAAAGGCACACATGGCCACCCACGACACACCAACAGTAACACACAGGTTCAACACCCCAAAGGCACACCTGACCACCCACGACACACAAACAGTAAAAACACGGGTCCAACACCCCAAAGGCACACCTGACCACCCAAGACACACAACGGTAAAATACGGGTTCAACTCCCCACCGGCACTCATGGCCACCCAAGACACGCAACGGTAAAAATACGAATTCAACTCCCCACGGGCACTCATGGCCACCCACAACCACAAACAATTCAATCAACCTCCGGGCACAACCAAATGCCACCAGTATTTCTATTGTTCGATAAGCTCACTTATCCTACGACACTAATAAGTGTCACATGCCTTTCTATTGTTCGATACGTTCACGTATCATACGACAACACTAAGTGTCGCATGCATTTCTAGTGTTCGATAAACTTACTTATCCTACGACACCACTAGGTGTCACATGCATTTCTACTGTTAACTTTCCCTAGTCACGGCCGAGATCCGGCTACTTTTCCCTACCTCGTAACGCTTTCCAAAAAGTCCATGCCCAAGCTCCGGCGTGCTCGTGATCACTCGCCTAGCCTCCCCTTTCCGAGGTCGGCGGTACGATCTAACATGAACACAATTAGAACACTTTTTAAGTTCGCAGGCAAAACTGAATTTTGAAGAATTAGACGCCCAAACGCAACCCCGGTAATGTCGATCACTCCCAAACTTCCCAATTACTCAACATTGTCAATAATGGGCCCGGAAAGGCCCGATTCGCCCGGCTCGACGAATCTTCCCGGGTTCGGAAAACGCCCTTCCGGGGCTCCGAATATTCCCGTTTTCGTTTCTACGATCTTAGAATAATTCAAGGGTTCCAATGCAATCGACGGAATCAATTTCCGACTTCCGAACGATTTAATTCGCGTTTAAAGTTTCTAAACCCGAAATTTCCAACTTTCGCAATTTAATTCCATAATTCGTTCCGGGTGTGAATTAAAGACTTGGGATCGTCCTAAACCACCCGAACATGAAAAACCGGGGCCCGGGAAAGTGGGCCCCACATGTTCACAATGGAAAATTTTCCTTTTCGCCCCAAAACGTTCCTAACGAACCCCAAACCTCAACCATTCATCTTTAAACCAATCTTAAACAAAACCCAACCTTAATCAAATCGTTTAAACTCGAACCCTAAAATTCAAACGTACCAAAACGAGAAAATATTGGGTTCTCACCGTAGGGAATGACGGGGGGAGTTCGAATACGCGAGAATTGAGACGATCCGTCGGTCGGATCGTCGGGAAATCGAGCACAAACCTCCCTTTCTCTTTATTCTTCTTCTTCTCTCTACTTTCTCTCTCCTTCTCTTCTTTTTTTCTCAAATGGCCGACACTCTCTCTTGCATTTCCCTTTATTTTGTTTTAAAAACACAACTACCACTTAATTACAAACTACCTCTCCTTTCTTTATTTTAAAAACCAACAACCACCACTTGTGTGACAAGTGTCTTGTGGGTCCCACCTTTTTGAAAAATATCTTTGTAGATATTTTCTGTCAGATTCGCGAAATTCGGCCGTCTCGGGCCCCGAACGGGCCCATTTCCAAGAAATTACGAAATTTCATGGGCTACAAGGAAACGGCCCAACTAAGACCGCTGTAACGATGGCTAAGCTTTTTGGATCCAAAACGGGCCTCGAACGGACCAAAACGTCGCTCGGTTGACTTTTCCGGTAAAAACTCAACCTTTCCCAAATTGGTCAAACAATTGCCCTGAGTCCCCCAGAACTCACTTTGGTCGATGTCGCGGTCAAATTAAGTCCGATATGACCCTCGGGGTCAAATTTAGGTTCATTTAGGTGTCTTTCCCAAAATTTTAAATTTTCCCGTTTTTCGCCGATTTGACTGGCGTTGACCGGGAGCGGTTCTTACACAAGTGGAGTGGTACGAGTGTAGACCCGATCTTTATTTTGGTATTGTAGTCGTTTTGTTCTATTGCTATTCTTCTTTTGATGGAATGCGTTTTACGGTTTGGGTTATGCCCTTTTAGAGTTCTCGTTTTTCGAACTCTTTTCGGTAATCGTTGTTTTCAGTCTGACTTTCCAGATCCTCTTTATCTTGGAGAGTGATCTATTTCAATAAAAATCTGAGCTTATCAAAAAAAATTGACACTTATTCGCATGACGCACTGCTATTAGAATTATGCTCTTGGTTTTTATGATTTTAGAATATAAGGGGTTTTCAACAGATTTTGCTTGTACTAAATTGATTTTTTTTATAATCGCTGAATTTATTAAGCCTTGAGATTCCAGGGTGAAATCTAGAGCAAAAAAGATACAACCCAAAAAGATGGGGTCTTAAAACCTTCAAAAATACACTAACCTTAAATAATCCAAAACAGGAAAAAAAATATCCTACAAAACAAAAATCGAACACCAGACTAAAAAAATCGAGCCTCTCGCCCAAACTTCAAGCCCTCCCAGATCTCCCTCAATGCACACAAGATCCGGGGTTGGAGCACCAACTCTTAAAAGAGCATTCAGGCAATAAGTCACCTGCTAGTTTAACTAGACTGTAGCTATGAGATTTCAGTTTCAGAAACACCTCTGCCAACGGTTCGACCTTGCTCTTGAAAATAGTCCCATTGCACTACAACCAAATCTTCCAAATCGTGATATAACATACCTTCAACCACACCCTCCTTTTGTCGACCAATGCAGCTTCATTCCATCCTTCCATAGCCAAAGAGAAATTTACAAGCACAACCCAAACTAGAGACCACCAAGAGTGAACTCTGCCCCATAGATTTCAGGCATACTCATAATGAAGAAACAGATGGTCCATATCTTTGAATCTAAACATACAAAATTTGCAACACGTGGCATTCAAAGAATTTTGTAACCTCGGGCCTCCAAAAAGCACAAAGTAGGGAAAGCCTTAAGAATCAATAACCACATAAAATTACTATACTTCAGGGGTAACCCTTTAACTCACAAATAAGCACCCCACGACACTACCTCAAAAGACGGTGCCATCAGCTTATATACCGTCTCGACTAAAAATTTGGGTCCTTTAACCCAAACAAGCCGATCAGCATTGTTTGATAAACGAAACCCGGCTAATAATCCTTTTAGATCTCGATCTTCTCCCATTTCCCAAGAATAAAGATTCATGTGAAAGGCCACAAACCAAGACCAATTTCTCCAATTATCATGAATCGAAGAGGCACGCGGGGAAGCAGACGCAAATAACTGAGGGAAACAAAGACGGAAAGGTCGATCTCCTTACCAAATATGCGCTAAAAGCTCACCCTGACCTCATTCCCCACCTTCTAGTGAATACCTTGACCCCCAAACAAATGAAGGAACCATGGATCACCTGCTAAGCTAACAATATGCCCGAAAAGAAACGAACTCCCGGGTTTGTCCAGCTTCGTAAGGTCCCAATCACTTAACCTCCAATTAAACTTCTCACAAATAAGCCTCTTCCATAGAGAATTATCATCCTCAGCAAACCTCCAGAACAACTTCGAAAGTAAGCTCAAATTCACCTCTTCCAGGCGGCTAAGGCCAATGCCCTCTACCGATTTAGGGAGACATACTGAATCCGATTTTACCTTATGAATGGCTCGGCGAGCTATATTGTGAGACCATAAGAAACGTCTCTGCATCTGTTCGAGCTTAACTATAACTACTTTAGGAGCCTGAAAGATACTCATATAAAAGATTGGAAAAGCCGCTAGTGTCGACTTGATAAGCACTTCTCGGCTAGCCAAGTTCTGCATTTTCGCTTTCCACCCATTGAGATATTTTCAAACTTTCACGAAAACTGGTTTCCAAAAAGAGATCCATCGCGGGCTTAAACTCAATTGAAATTGTCTCGGTAGGACCCGTTGGGACAAACCAGGCAGACTTGCTAACAGTTCAAAAGAAAGTAAAAATTTGTCTATACGAGACGCCTTAGAGGTCAGCCCAAACCAAGTAAACTTGCTTCCTTGAAGAGGAATATCACAAAGTGCCATGTCAAAAATAAAGTCCTTAAATGCAGCACTATCTCAGTCAAAATGTTCATAATTCAAGTGTTTATCTCGGTCACAAGCCGTATTAAATCACCTCCCACCAGTAAACAGTCATCGAAAGAGTGCTTGTCTGCCACAATTTTTCCCCATAGATCAATTCAGTCTTTACTCAAGGAAGGCTCATAAACATTTAACACAATCAAGGGTAAAGAGTCCTCTAAAAAAACTCCATTCCAAATCAGAACATTGTCTATACTGTTAGTGGAAATCACATAGAATACAACCTCTTTCCACGCCATGAGCACCCCTCATGCTGCTCCATCCGAAGGGATGAAAGATGATTTCCAAACCTACGTGAATCCGCAGCTGCGAAGAATGCTTACTGGAATTTCCTCCATTTTTGTTTCCTGTATCAAAACCATACTCGAGCTATGCTTAGATAGCGCCACCCTAATACACTGCCTCTTTTGGACGGCATTCATCCCCCTCACATTCCAGTAATGAATTTCACCATGGAAGGATCGTGATTAGCCCGAAAGAGAAGAAGGTTCGCCTACCTCTTTAGTGTAATACTCTCCCTCTTTCGACTCGTCCTCCATAAAAGTTGGGTCTAAAGTGTCCCCCAACTCAAAATCCAGAGCTTCAATTTGCTCTTCCGCTGAAAGGTCATAAGTTAAGGCTTTGTGACTAATAGATTTAATGTAGCTCCACTTTGTAGCTCTGGATTCTCTCTCTCTACTAATTGACCTTTCCTTGGCCGAAAAAGATAAAAAAAAATTGGTATATGGCTAGGTTTGGATAGTCAGTGGCCCTTTTTGGCTCCAATTTTAAAATCTTCTGGCCCAAGTAAAATCCCTGAAGGACTTGGACTCTACGGTGTCGAAGAAAAAGAAATACATTCTCATGCAGGAGTGGTTGGGTCTAATAAAAATCTGTTTCCTTTGTCTTTAGTCCCTGCAGCACATGGAGGGAATTCTTCCTTGTCACCCAGACATAACATAATTTCTAAATCACCCTCCCTATTGCAACCTCACTTTTAGGTAGTGTAAATGTATCAATAGCTCGAACGTGGACCGGGAAATCCAACCCATTCACCTTCAAACGCCTACAAAAGTATATCGCGTATAAACTATTCAAAATTAGTAGGAAATTAGCATCCAAATATACAAACGTCTCATCTCTTAGGGCCATGACAATGGATCCAAATAATTTTCAATACCCTTAAAAGATTGCATACACCAGCCTGAAATAGGTACATCAGTCACTCTAAACCAAGATAACCGGCCTGGTGATAACAACCATACCTTAGCCCACTCAAACAAGATAAAATTGTAATTGCACCAATGTAATTTGGATTTCAAAACCTCCTGTAACAGTTCTTGATCAGTCGTTTCCCAAGTTTCGAATTTGCAGATCATACACTTGATCTCTGTTTAGAAACACTCTCAGGGATTCACTGTAAGATCAACTTTTTCCACCCCGAAACACTTAGATTTAACCAAGGATAAAGGTAGTCTGAGTGCACACCTGTTATCAGTGGTATTCGATCAGCTAGAATTGGAGCTTCTACTTTCAACGATGGAAACAAAGGTGTACCAGGTTTCGTGGCTCACTTTGGGTTTGAGCTTGGAGCCTTAGGTCTCCAGACTTGCTTCACCTCCAATTTTCTTCTTATGGAAACGAACAGTTTGTAATTTTAAACCATTTTCCTATTAAAAACATGTACCAATGCCCTAACTTCTTTCTTGGAGGCAAATCCAAAAAATCGACCCCCCCCCCACCGATTGGGTCATTTTCTCACATAAACCCTATTAATTGAGTATTCCTGTGTGAGGGATCTAAGTGCTAACGGACCTGCAAAGACAATTGGTGATGGGCTGGGAGGAATTAATGAAGGCAATCGAGAGCCCGACCCAGGAAAGCAAGGCATGACCGTTATGCTCGACATCTTCGTTTTTGGAAGAGGAACATGTCGCCTTCAACAGACCAAACTTGGTCGGCACGCTGGGAGAGTCACGCCAAAACAGGCAGAAACCATAGGAGAATTGCAGGGTTGAGAAACAGAGTATCATAAGGGAAATCAGCTTTCAATTAATATTGTTGTTCGTAGTGGTACTATTTGTAGTAGGGATCCTTTGCATTTCAAGGTAGAGAATATTGTAGAGGAACCTCTTGAAGCAAGAGGTCAAAGCTCAAGCTTGGAGCAAGCTTGGAGCCTCCTGTGTAATCGGATCATTACCATTTCAGTTTCAGAAAATAGCAATTATACCTTAAGTCTCTATCACAAATAATTTAGAATTGTAACACAAGTATCATAGCCTCCGTATCCAACGGCAATGGAAGAAATTCCTGAAGTGACCAAGCAACGCATCGCCTCCATTGTTGGGAAGGTGGACGGCATTCAGACTCAAGTTCGTACAAACCTCCAAGGAGTCAATGCTAGAGTGGACGCGATGCACATTGGGCAGGCCGAGCGCAACGCCGAGGTAGACCAGATTCTCGCTCGCCTTCCACCACTCCACGACATCAACCAAGCTTCCACTAGCTCGGCGGGAAACAACAGGGATTGTTAGCGCACTCCAGATAAAGACCAAATCCCCCAGTACAGGTCAGATTCCCCATTTTGCAACTACCCAACCCCACACCAACCGCGCATTCCCACTCCACAACCTACACAAGTCGAACTGGTTGAACCTCAAATCACTCACCATCAAAATCAACACACCCATACTCCGAATATCACTTTTCCCTCATTTGAGGGCACAAACCTCTCTGTGTGGATACAGAAATGTCTCGCCTATTTTGCCTTTTACAACATCGAAGGGGCTTTCAAAGCTCGGTTGGCGTCTTTACATTTTCCTGGGCAAGCTGAGTCTTGGTAATTAATGTATCAGTGGGGGAGAGAAAATATACCCTGGGAAGACTTCATTCATGACATGGCTTGGAAGTTCGAAGCCTTGGGCCATGACGACGCCGTCATCGAGTTCCTGCAATTGAGCCAAACAGTCTTTGTTTCAGAATTCGAGGATCGATTAGATGAGGCAAGAGCTATGGTCATGAATGATCACCTAGATCTCAACGAGAGGTTCTTTTAATCTTCCTTCGCCGCCTAGCTCAAACCTTCCCTCCGACCGGGCGTCCTCCAGCTCGACCCAACGTCGGTTCAACACGCCATGCGATTGGCTAGGTTTGAGGAGATGAAGCAGGGACGGGGCCCCACACATACAACCACATTGGCACGAGCTAGCCCACAATACCACCAGAGAGCGAGGCCTTACCAACAAAACGCAAATGGGCCTCCGGCCTGGTACAGGCCCACCTGTACCAGGCCCACGAGTTAACCGAGACAACACGTGGCCAAAGGCAGACCTAGGTTAACTCAAAGATCATCGTCGGCGAGGTCTTTGTTTCAATTGCCCAACTCCATACAACAAGGAGCATCGTCTCACCTGCCCAAATCGTAATCAACTTTTCCGGTTGAGTGAGTCTGATGATGAAGATGACGAGGACATGGAAGGAAACGTAATAGAAAGTGAAGGAAACGGGGAAGGAGAACCTCGCACCCTGGAAATGGAAGTAATGGCTGAAACTGAGGAAAGGATTTATGCAATCGGTGATCCACGAGGTTCTCAGGTGAAAACTAAAACAATTCGCATTCAAAGGTTGGTGCGAAGGAAGTCCTTGTCCATCTTGGTAGATACGGGAGCCATCTCGTCGTTCATCGATGAAACCACAGCAAAGTCCCTTCAATTGAAGCTTTCCCAAATTCAGACGAGGAGAGTTCGTCTCGCTAATGGTAAGAAATTTTACTATTGCTCCAGTGCTACAGTCATATGCTAAATTGATGGGTTCAATTTCGAGGGTAGTTATCTAGTAATGCCTTTGGGGGACTGCGATGTTATATTGGGGGCTGACTGGTTGGAATGTGTTAACCCTGTCACGTTTGACCATGTCCGTCGCACCATTACAATCCGAGTTCAAGGCCGATATGTTATCATCCAGGGTATGGGGGTTGATAAAGGGCCAGGGCTTGTAAATTTCACAATCCTTAAGAAAGAAGCAAGGAAGGGAGAAGAATTATGGTTGCATCAATTATGTCGATTAGATGAGAAGGAAACAGAGGATCGGTGCATCCTCATTTGGTTGGGTTACTACAGAGGTATGGGAAGGTGTTCCAAGAAGCATCGTCCCTACCACCAAGACGTGGCTTGGATCACACCATTCCTATAATTCTAGGAGCTCAACCCCTATCCATTAGACCCTACAAGCTCAGCCACGAGCAGAAGGGGGTGGTGGAAACCATGGTCGACGAGATGCTCAAGAAAGGAGTTATCAGAAACAGTTCAAGCCCATTCTCCTTTCCGATCATCTTGGTGAAGAAGAAGGATGAAGGATGGAGGTTTTGTGTGGACTATCGCAAGCTTATGTTAGGTCCCAAGGAATCAATCTAGAGGGGGGGTGAATAGATTGATTACGAATTATAGCAACTTAAAAACAAAATCGGAAATTTAAACAACAAGCAAAGATAGCAAGATAGAGAAAGCCAACACAAGATATACGTGGTTCACAACTCTCCTTAGAGTTACTACGTCCACACTAAAGAACTCACTTAGAGTTCGGCCTTTTACTAACTTATAGTAAATATTACAAAGTCTCACAAGAACTAATATTCCAAGTTACAACACCAAATGGGAAGCAAGAACAATTCTTGCAACCAACTACAACACCCTTTTCTAGCCTACAAGGCCAATTACAATCGAAGATATTGTGGTCAACTCACCAAGAGTCAACAATACAATGTGTTTAATCTTATATAGAATAAACACAATGTCTCAATTACAATCAAGATATAAAGATGAAGTACAAGCAAGCTATATATGATTTCAAGATATGTAAGGCTTAGCTCAAGATGATTTTGAGAGAAGAGGATTTCAAAATAGTTTACAAAGAGAGCATAATATGTTCAAGAAGAGATATAACAATAAGAATATATGTTTTTCAAAGATCAAAAGATATGAAACTATTAGTTCATGACTTTGAAAACAATTTCTTGAACAAAGAAGAATAGAACTCTCAAGATGACTTTTCTCTCAAAGATGAAGAAAAACTTTGTGCTGAATTTTTGTAGAGAAAGAGTAGAAGTGTTGTGTCTTGAAATGAAGAAACAAATGAGGGCTTTTATAGACAAAAACTTGGCACTTGATAATTCAAAAAAGAATTGTTGGAAGAAATACTTGAGTGCAAAGTCAAGTGACATATCTTGACAAGAAATATCCTCAACACATTTCAAGATTGAAATGATGACTTCTCTCTTTTCAAAATCAATTTGAATGAATAAAAAAGGATTATATAATCAAGAGAAATCAGATTTTTGAATAAGGAAAGAGAGGTTGAGTAATAAGCTAGCCAAACCATATCTTAATGATCATACTTACAAGAATCCTATTGGTAGGACTTGAACCCTTTCAAAGTAGACATTTTGAATCTTCCATAGCCTTCCTTGATCATCATTGAAGGTCTGAAAATGTCCTTGGAGATTTAAATTTCGTGCACAACTTCATTGGACACAAGTACAGGATGAACATGCTTGCTGCCAGAAATTTCAGCTTTGACCTTTGCTTGTTCAAATGAGCATAACTTTTTCCACAAGAATCCAAATCAAGTAAGGTCAGTTGGGTTATAAAATAGACTCATATATCTTTCCAATGGTATAGCATAGGCCTATTATTACCTGGTAGATAATCCCAGTTTAATCAAGAAAGACAGTCAAGAAAATCTGCTTTACCTGTTCTGGCAGATTTGATGTCTACTCACCTTTCCGTCCATTACTCTCTGATGGAGTATCCAAATGGGGAACCAATTTGATAATTAAACAGTAGACTCACAGAGGTTTTTAAAACATCAAATAAATCGTAATTTGATTAAGAAATGAATTTTATATGATTTTTCAAAGTTACCTCAAATGCAACCAAAGTTGGTGTCTTGAAAAATCCGAAAATCACATGTATAAAAAATATAAGAACTTTTGTAAAATGAGTTTGGTTTGAAACAATAAACATATGGAAGAGTTATTTGATCTTGAATAAATATATGTATACTTGTCATCATCAAAACACGTAGATTATTATGTTGACACAAGGTCACAACAGCTTAATGATCTCACAATCAAGGATAAATATCTGATCCCTGTCATTGATGAGTTGCTAGACGGGCTTGGAGGAAGAAAAGTGTATTTCAAGATAGATCCAAGATCTGGATATCACCAAATTTGCCTGAAGGAAGGGGAAGAGATGAAGACGGCTTTCAGGACGCACCATGGACACTACGAATGGAAAGTGATGCCCTTTTGGCTCACCAATGCTCCGGCAACATTTCAGGCTCTGATGAATGAGGTATTTAAGCCATTTATGCAAAAATTTGTTTTAGTTTTCTTCGATGATATATTGTTTTACAGCAAAACTATGGAAGATCACTATAAGCATCTTGAAATGGTGCTGGAAACTCTCAAGATGGAGCCCTGTTTGCGAGGAAATCCAAGTGTGAGTTTTGAATGAGCTTGGTTGAATACCTAGGGCACATAATCGCAGGCCAGGAAGTAGCCACAAATCCGAAGAAGGTAGAAGCGATAAAGGATTGGCCGACACCAACGAACCTGAATGGTTTGAGAGGTTTCTTGGGGCTCACGGGTTACTATTGCAAGTTTATCAAAGGCTATGGCATTCTAGCTAAACCTCTCACTAATCTTCTGAAGAATGAGGCTTTTCAATGGGGAATGAAGGCTCAACAATGCTTCAAACAACTCAAGGAAAAAATGTCATTTGCTCCGGGGTTGCAATTACCAGACTTTGAGTTACCTTTCACCATAGAAACCGATGCTTGCGAGATGGTAATTGGGGCAGTATTGATGCAGCTAGGGCGGCCTATTGCATATTTAAGCAAAGCATTAGGACCCATGAACAACAAGCTCTCCACGTACGAGAAGGAGCTTCTGGTTGTGGTGTTAGCAACGAAGCAATGGAGGCACTACCTTCAGAGTTCGAGGTTCACTATCAAGACAGACCACCAACCATTGAAGTTTCTCCTTGAGCAGAACTTTACCACATCATTTCAACAAAAATGGTTGGCTAAGCTCTTGGGGTTGGATTATTCAATCGAGTATAAGAAAGGAGCTTCTAATGGTGATGCAGATGCTTTATCACGAAGGCCAAATCAAGATTGCAGGGCTATATCCATGGTGGTACCAGTGTGGATGGAGGAGGTAGTTGATAGTTATGTGGGGGATTTGGAGGTTGAAGGAGTGATATTGCAATTGGAGATCACACCACAAGCATTGCCCTACCACCAACTCAAACAAGGTGTGATCTTTGTAGGAGGCAAGATTTATTTAGGTAAAGGCTCCAAAATCAGAGAGAAAATTATAGAAACTCTTCATGCTTCAGCCTTGAGTGGGCACTCGGGAGGTAAAACCACACTTAGAAGAATCCAACAACAATTTTGGTGGCCAGAAATGTCAAAGGCAGTCAAAGACATGGTGAAGAAGTGTGAAACGTGCCAAAGATTCAAAGGTTGAGCATTCCCTCTAGTCCCTAGAAGTCAAAGACATGGAGAGCGTTCCTTATCCAGGCCTTCTTCAACCCTTTAACATTCCCTCTAGTCCCTGGAAGGAGATAGCCATGGATTTTGTGGAGGGGCTACCGGAATCGGAAGGCTTTGAGTGTATTCTGGTAATTATCGATAGGTACTCTAAATATGGGCATTTCATTCCGATCAAGCACCCATTTACAGAATCCAAGGTTGCATAAATCTTTGTGGATAACGTGTACAAGCTTCAGGGGTTGCCTGATTCGATTGTGTCTGATCGAGACAAAGTTTTCACCCTCACCTTTTGGAAGGAACTCTTTGGCATGCTGGGAACTCAGTTGCGAATGTCGACTACGTATCACCCTCAAAAGGATGATCAAACTGACAGATTGAATCAATGTTTGGAAGGCTATATGTGCGCCATGGTTCATCAGAAGCCCGAGACTTGGAGCAAGTGGTTGGGATTAGTTGAATATTGGTACATTACCAATTATCACACCTCTCTCAAGATGAAACCTAGTGAGGTATGGCTACGCCCCTCGATCACTCAACTTGGCAGAAATAGGGACGAAGGTAGCAGCTGTTGAAGAATTCATAAGGAACAGAGCATCAATCGCTCAGTTGTTGAGGAGTCACTTACAACTTGCACAAGAAAGGATGAAGACCCAAGCTGACAAGCATCAATCAGAGAGGCAGTTCGCAGTAGGAGACTGGGTTTATCTTAGATTGCGACCTTACAGGAAATCGTCTCTTGCATTGAGGCAAAACATGAAATTGGCAGCTCGATACTATGGGCCCTTCAAGGAGTAATTTGGCAGAAATAGGGACAAAGGTAGCTGATGTTGAAGAATTCATAAGGAACATAGCATCAATCGTTCAGTTGTTGAGGAGTAACTTACAACTTGCACAAGAAAGGATGAAGACCCAAGCTAACAAGCATCGATCAGAGAGGCAGTTCGCAGTAGGAGACTGGGTTTATCTTAGATTGAAACCTTACGAGAAATCTTCTCTTGCATTGAGGCAAAACATGAAATTGGCAGCTCGATACTATGGGCTCTTCGAGGTTTTAGAGAAGTTGGGTTCAGTGGCATACAAGTTGAACCTCCCAGCCTCGGCTAGAATCCACCCGGTTTTTCATGTATCTCTGCTGAAGAAGCATATTGGGGACAAACACAAGCTCATGACACAGTTGTCGGAAGTTGGAAATGAAGGCCAATTGAGGGTCGAACCTTTCAAGGTATTGGAACTACGTTTGATCAAAAGGAAAGAACAGGTTGTGGCCGAATACTTGGTACAATGGGATCTGTATAGCAAAGTATATGCAACGTGGGAAGAAGCTCGAGCTTTCCGAGCAAGGTATCCACAATTTCCGATACCGGACTTGAGGACAAGTTCGATTCAAGAGGGAGGCATTGTCAGGGCTCTAAGTGCTAACGGGTCTGCTAAGACAATTGGTGATGGGCTGGGAGGAATTAATGAAGGGAATCGAGAGCCGGCCCAGGAAAGCAAGACATGACTGTTATGCTCGACGTCGTCGTTTTTGGAAGAGGAACATGTCGCCTTCAACAGACCAAACTTGGTCGGCACGCTGGGAGAGTCACGCCAAAACAGGCAGAAACCATAGGAGAATTGCAGGGTTGAGAAACAGAGTATCATAAGGGAAATCAGCTTTCAATTAATATTGTTGTTCGTAGTGGTACTATTTGTAGTAGGGATCCTTTGCATTTCAAGGTAGAGAATATTGTAGAGGAACCTCTTGAAGCAAGAGGTCAAAGCTCAAGCTTGGAGCAAGCTAGGAGCCTCCTGTGTAATCGGGTCGTTAACATTTCGATTCCATAAAATAGCAATTATAGCTTAAGTCTCTAGCACAAAAAATTTAGAATTCGAGATAGGACAATCGATTGAATCTCATAAATTCCTTTGGTTTTGATCGGAACTTGAGCTTATCCCTTTGGTCTGCAGATAGTTAAAGCTAACTTATGAACTCGAAAAAATTTCGCTTTAATCCACCGTTCATGATAATCGGTCTCCCGTGGGGAATCAGGTTTCGTCAAGTTTTGCTCCGAATGGTCCTAATTTTCGACCATCGAAGCTTTGCTTTTGTTCCCCTAGTTATGGATCCACAGTAAGGATTCCTTTAGCAGCATACACACCAAAACAGAGCTAGAAAACTCCCACAATGATTGGGTATTCCGGGGTCGTTAACCAAATTCTACGACACCGATACACGATTTTCCCTAATCGCAATTTTGAGCACTCTAGTTACTCTCTGGACGTGAATTGATGGATAAAAATAAACTGTCGATTAGACGTTGGACCTTAATTGGACATTATGAGCTTACCATGGTGTTGGATTCATTGTTTGTAACTTATGGATGGGACCATAATTTCTCTCAATCCCGTCATATGTAAGAGTTGGAAGAGTATGGAATGACTGTTGTTTTTGGCTCAATGTGTAACCATCTCACACCATATAATCTTCATAATGATTCTCTTTTTTCTTTTTTTGAACGAAAGGTGTAATATTATAACTTTTATAATCGATTACATTGCTGGCATCGAGGAACATGCTCCTCGGTCACGGAAGTAAGGTCAGTTGAATGAACAATGGTTCACTGAGCCTTTGTCTTATCAGAACCATCACAGACGGTATTTTGATGCCCCACGGGCAGGTGATGCCTCTTGGGCAAATAGAGAAGAAAGTGAGGAAGAGCGGGGTACCGAAGATTCTGAGGGATCTCAACAGTAATGGTGATGGTGGGAGGCAGAGCATCGTCTAGGGAACCCTCCCAGGGACAGTCCCTAGAGCACTGGATTCTTGTCATCATATACCCTGCAAAGACAAAGTCAGAAAAAATAACAAAGACTCACCTGATTAGCCAGATCCATAATCGAGAGAGGGGTCGAGGAAGGAGCGGTGGTGGAGGCCATGAAGGAGGTTGTTTCAGGGGCGACGGTGACGTCTTCAGAGGCGGCGATGGCGGCGGAGGCCGGGGAGAAGGACGTGTCGGTGGCTTTAGCGGGGACGGGGCTGATCGAGAGAGATAACCTGATACCTCGAAGTCCCAGGTGAAGGCGCAACCCTAGACAACACGCCGCCCGAAACAGGAACCTGAGCAAGGTCGTGGTAGTCTTGGGAACACGGAGATCTAGGGAGAGCGACAGGGCCGTTGCTTGGGGTGGAGGTAACCCAGGGACGAGAACGCCATGGAGGCGGAGAGGAAAGACTGAAACTATGTTGGGAGAGGTGTAGGCAGCGTAGGGGTGAGACGCGGCGGGAAGGGGATGAAAACCTAGGTTTTTCCTCCACTGGAGGCGCAACCCTAGCGTTTTTTTAATGATTCTCTCTTAATGATTATGTCTTGTTCATCAACTTAATAATAACAGGAAAAATATTTTTGTAATATTTTTGTGTTTCTTTCTATTAATGGTTTTAGCTTTCGAAGAGTGCGACTTTTTTTTAAATAGAGACATAGGTGTTTTTGTTCAATACAATTGCTCAAACACACAATAGTTTACTTAGAATCATAGACCATATGTTCTAAATTATAGTCTGGAATTCTGGTAAGCGTACCGGTGCTCTTGGATCCGTAAATATAATCTAGGGTTAAATACATTATAGTACCCTTATGTTGGCCGAACCTTTTGGCACCCTTATGAATTTTTAATACATTTGGGTACCCCTAATGTTCGATCCACGGACGTTTTGAGTCATTCTGTTAGAAAACTAACGAAATATTTCAAATAAGTTAGTCATGTGACCCCATGTGTAGTTTTTTTTTTAATCAGCAAAGCACATTGAAATTAAAACTGTTCTTTGAAAAGAAGAACAGAGTTGTGTTACAAACAAGAGCAATCCACATGGGATTCTCAACCACCAAACAACAAGACCTCAACCCAACATGGGGAGAAACCACCAGAACCAAGACCTCGACCCAACATAGGGAGGAACAACCAGCACTTGAATTTGAATAAACCAACAAAGGAGCTCAACCCAACAAGGGGAGCAAACAGATAGAAATCAACAACAAATTGAGATCTTAGTATCCAGATTTTCCTACCATGAAGGTCAAACAAAAGTAGGGTCTAATACTCGAATTTTCCTACCATTAAGCTCATTTATGTATAAAAACAACAAAAACCCTGAACAGCAAGATTGTCATCCAGCTTCATTAAGTGGAGTAAAATGACGATTTTGTCCTTCCTTGTTATACCTTATAAATTTAACAAATGAAATTACCATTTTACCCTTAGTTGATAATATTAAAATAATCAAAATTAATCCATTATATTTTGTATCTCATTCTCGTTAAACCCATTAAACCAGACTCTTCGTGTCCTTTCAGTTCTAGAGTGTTCTTCCTTGTGGGAGGTCCCGGCAACGACGTTGCGATGAGACCACGATCGTGGAGGGATGGCGGTGGAGAGGAGACCACGATCGTGGAGGGATGGCGGTGGAGAGGAGACCACGGCACGAACTAGGGTGGCAGCGGAACCAGAGCTTCTTCGTCCCTAAGTGAACGTTCCTCTCCAACCACGGCACTAGCTAGGGGTGGCGGCGGCTGTTGTGTTCGTAGATACGTGGTCACCTAGGCACGGTGATGAGGTCGGTGAGTTCCGCGATAGGTCCGACGAGGGTTCACGTCCTCGTCTCAGATCCGTGAGAGAACCAGACCACGTGCCTCGGATCTGTGCGATTCTAGTTCTCAAGCACCGACGCCGGAAGGAACTAAGGTCGGCGAGTTTGGGGTGGCAGCTGGGGGACCAAAACGGTGCGTTCGGGGTGCTTAGGTTCTCTTCTCCCATCGTTCTCCGTCTAGTTTGGTCTGTGGCGGTGGTTTATGGGTCCGAACAGATTAGGGATTTGTTCTGTGTTTTTTATTTGTTTTGTGTTGTTCGATTATTATTATTAAATTGTTTGATTTGTTCTATGTCGTTTAGTTCCAATTTTGTTCTTCTAGTTCCATTTTTTCAGTTCGTTCACGAATTAAAGAATTAAATTTGAAATCATGAACCAGTTCGTTCAGTTGGTTCCAGATTTGTTCATTGTCTTCGATTTGTTCAGTTTGAGTTCAAATTGATTAACAAGAAGCCAGAAACACCATCGTGTTCCATTTTTTCAATTCGTTCACAAATCAAATCGGACCCTCCCCAAAAACCAGAAGCTCCATCAAATCGTGTTCAGTTTGAATGTTCATCTTCGCTTGAGGATTGTTCATCTTCGTTCATTTGTTAATTATTTGATAAAAAGAACATTAATTTATAATATTTAATAATAGGGGTTACTCCGTGTCCTGACGCCCAACTTTCACAAATTGTTAAATCCTAACCCTATAAAACTGAAATTGTCATGTAGTAACGGTAAAACATCTTTGTACACCAAATATTTCTAATTTTAAACGGACGTTAACTTGGCCAAGTAAAAAGTCGAGTTTTCCCTCAAATATGTTTTCCTTCGGACGTTAACTAGGCCGAACTTCATCTCTTCGTGACCTCATCTCTTCATCTCTTTGTTTCTGAGCTTCGAACTCCATCTTTTCTTTACCTCAGTTCGCCCAAGCTCCACTATAAAATGAGTCACGTGAGACGCACGTGAGTCACTGTTCACAGAAACAGTCAATTTAAATAGTACTTGTTGGTTTTTAATAATTCAGTTTTGAAATTTGTTACTATTTGACAGTTTTCCAAAGTTTGGGTGCGGATTTGACAATTAAGTGTAATACGGCGTTAGAAAATGGAGTAACCTCTAATATATAAATAAAAGGAATCAATAAAAATGTAAAGAACATTAATTTTTGAAAATTAATTAAAAATACTATAATTAATTTTATGAAAATTCTAAAATATTTACGAAAATTGAAAATAAAATATTTATGGAAAAGTATTTAGAAAAAATTAAAAAATAATTAAAATTAAGTAAGAACTGAGGGATATAATCGTATTTTTACTCTTAAGTCAAAAGTCAACTAAATTAGAATAAGGGTAAAATGGTCATTTCATATTACTCTTTTAGCTTTTTAACCCCAAAGACTCAAAACGTTTATGTACCGAACATAAGGGTACCATAATGTATTTAACCTTATAATCTATTATGCAGCGTACTATGCATCGTATTGTGCATCCTAGATAAGAAGAAGATAATAAACAAATAACGAATACAAAAAAAACTTTGGAGCATGTAATGTCAGTTCTTCTGAAACTCAGCTTTCGCAGTGGGGCATTCTGTTATTGTCGATCCGTCGTCTTGGTACGTCAGAATCATCTGATATGTCCCTCCCAGGTATGGGACTTTGTTTAGATGTGATAAGTAGGGTGGAGCACGCACTAGCGCAAACACCGACTTCCCCCTCAAAGGTCGCTCGTAACACGACTTCATCCAACGCTTAAGCTCGATTACGCTGATCCTAAATTATGAGGCATAGTGAGATAACTTCATATGAGAAAGGAAGAATGAGAAGAAAATAAAAATCAAAAAAGAGAGTCGTTGCCGACTATAAAGAGAACTCGAATACTAAAGTAGTTTATTCAAAAACTAAACAAGAGTACTGACTTTTTAAAACAATATTGTGAAAGAATAGGTTTGGGCGTTGTGAATTTAAAGAATTATTTGTTGAAAAGAAATGACGAATTTCAATGAAATAAAAAAGTTATTGGTCATGCATTATTCAGAAGGTCGTACATGTGTCACGGACCGAATATTTGTACGGGCCTAAACATATGTGGGACAAGTATGGGCAGCGAAGTGGGCTTGGTCCGAGGTGGTGGTAAAGTGGAAGACACGACCTCGGACCAAGCCCACTTCGCTGCCCATACTTGTCCCACATATGTTTAGGCCCGTACAAATATTCAGTTCGTGACACATGGGCAAGGGGAAAGGATGGAGGAGAATAAGGGGTTGGGATCTCTTCATTCAAATCTTGATTTGGTCAACTTGAATTTGAATTTGAATTCGAAATCAATTCTGATTTAAATTCAAATCTGATTTGATCATGGGAATCAATTCCTTGATTATTGTAATCCAAGAGACATGAAAGATCTCCTTGAAGTAGGATATATAGATGGTAGCTAGGTCATTGTAAATCATCCACGAACTTACTTGTTCAATCTTCAATACAAAGTCCAAAAGCTCTCTCTTTGAGCACCAATCCTTTCTTCTACATTTCTTGGTTTGTTTCTGTGCTTACTATCAAATCACTTCCGCAAAGTGGTAAGACTGATCATGCAGGCTTGAAAATCTTGGGAAAGAGACTTGTCCAAGATCGTGAGCCGCACGGATCAAGTTGTTGAATTTGGTCCCGTGACAAGTGGTATCAGAGCCCCAGTTCAAACAACAAGCAATGGCAAAGACAAGAAACACTCTTTAAATAGATGCAAGTGGACATGATATGACCAAAGTGAATACGAAGAAAAGAAGTAAGTCCAAAGAACCCACTCTTCGTGATATTGATTCTTCCTCATCTGTTTCTTTGGAGGAACGTGTTTCTCTTTTGGAGGAATACGCAAGAAGAGGAGAGAAGAGGTTGACGTGGCTCAAGGGGTAATGTGTAAGAACCGCTCCCGGTCTATGCCGGTTGAACCGGAGGTTTTCGGCGAAAGTTGACTTTTTGTCGGAAAAGTCAACCGATGACTCCGAGGGTCATTGGGACCTTTCCGGGGCCCAAAAATCTTATTCGTCGTTACGGTTAGCTTAATTGGGCCGTTTCCTTTCAAATGACTATAATATTGGAAAAAGTCAACTCGGACCTTTATTCGGTCAAACACGGTCCGATTAGGAACTAAATCCTTTTAATTAATTGAGATGGAATTATTTAAGCTTGAAGTGGTCCCCACATGGACATGTGTCCATGTTTTCTTGGAAGGGAAGAAATGGATGTGTTTTGACCCTTATGCCCCTAATAGTTGAACTTGGGAGGAGATAAGGCAAGAGGGTATTTTGGACATCTTGCTATCTAGGTTTAATACCCCTTTTTGAACCAATTTCAACATATTTTCACAAGGTGGCCGAATTTGGGAGAGAGAGAGAGAGAGAAGAAAAGGGGTTTTGGAGACTTGAAGAAGAAGAAATGAGGAAAAATGGAAGCTTGAAATTCAGCAAAACTTGGTAAATCCTTCCATTTCAAGCTTCCATTTTCTCTTGATTCTTCATCTATTCCTCATTCTCAAGGTAAATCCCCAAACCTTTTTCGTTTTTATTGATTTGGGTTCATGGGTTTTGGAGGAGAATGGAAGAACTTGGTTGGGTTTTGGAGTTTGGTGTTTGGATGATGAATTTTTGTAGAAAAAGGATGTTGGATGATTGATTTTGTTGAGTTTTGTGGAGTTTTGATGAAGACCCATTGTGGGATTTGAAGTAGAGACGTTTTGGATACTGTTTTGTTGAATTTCAAGGTCAACAAAATCGTGACTGGAGGAAGAAGAAGGCGGAACAGTGTTGAACCGTCACGGATCCGTGACGGGCACCGTGACGGGAGACGTCACGGCTCCGTGAGGGAGACCGTAACGGCGTCAGTCACGACTCCGTGAGGAGAACCGTGACGGCGCAGCCCACGGATCCGTGACCAGATCCGTGGCAAACCTGAATTGGACCTTTTGGTTGAATTTCGAGTAATTGGAACGGTTATCCATAACCGGGTCCTTTTGGGGTTAATTGGGAATGTTTTCCTCGTTAAACCTTTGTGAATTACTGTTAATTACCGTGTTTTTTTGTGATCCAAGATCTTGGACCCGATCGTGACGGAGGAGGAGACACTTGGATCCCGTGACGTGGAGAAGGAAGCTAGCCAGGTCGTCAGCAGCTAGGAGTTGAGAGTTGATTACTTTTGAGGTAGGGAACGTAGCGAATACCGGTTTAATTACGGAAAGTTACTAGTATGCATGTAAGATTATAATAACAACCGGAAAGGTCCTAGTTCGCATATAGGATGTGATTCACTAGAATAACCGCTTTCAGTTACATTAATAATCGGACGAGTCCTAGTTGGCATATAGGATGTGATTCACTAGTTTAACCGCTTTCAATTATGGGAAATTGTCGTGCTGGTAGAATGGCCATGTCGAGCCTTAGGTTGTGTGCTTATTGAAATGCCATGATCTTAGATTGAGATGCATGATGTGTGACTTAGTGTCGATAAGATTGAGAATCGTGTTATGATATACTCGGTGTAGCATGTTGTGGCTATGTGTGGGCAAGTGTGTCGTGATTGATGTGATGTGAATCTTTGGTTGTGATATGATCGGGTGAGTGATAGACCGATTTGTGTGTTATGGTGAATTGGCTCGGTTAGTATATTGTGGTCGAATTATGGCATTGTGCTGCGTGTTACTCTCTTGATGTGTGTTCCAAGAGGAGTTGTGTCCGGTATGATACCTACACTGAGAGAGTATGTCGGTGTAGAGTATCGAGGACGAGGATGGTGTGACCTTTACCTCGATGCTATGTGGTCCGGGAAGGCGTACGACTGAGGTATGTGCCGGTCCGTTATGCTTGAGGCCCCGGGTCTCCATGACGGGAAGACATCCGACTGAATGTATTGCCGGTCAGGTATGTTACCCCGAGTCTAGGTGACGGAAGATGTCGGGACCGATGCTCTGTGTTTCGGTACGATATAAATAGGACGGGTTGTGATAGACGGTGATGTTGGGAACGGTTGTACTAAGTTATGTGTTGCTCTGTTGTGTTGTTCTGTGCGTGCAGGTTGGCTATGTGCGTTGTTTTATATGTGATTGCGGTCTTGCGAGAGTGGTTGGTGGTTGGTACTTGTCATGTGGGCGTTGTTGATAGTATGCTTTGCTAGTATGCCCTAATTGGACGGTTACTCGTGGTGGTGAACTGATGTTCATAACCTTAACTACTTTTCCTACTGAGCGAAAGCTCACCCCTTACCTTGTTGTGTTTCAGGTCTTGAGCGGGATTTGTACTAGCTGGATGCTCGATGCTTGGGAGCTAGCGAGGGTCCTAGGCTAGCTTGTCTAGAGACGTACTGTTTATCTTTTACTGGACTCTTTTACTGTGTGTTTTTACCGAGCGGTTGACTCGCGTTGTTATTTGGAGATTTAAATTGTTATTTGAGACTCGTTTTGGTATTAAATCGTTTTATTTATTATTTATTTAAGTTCACGTCTCGAGTCCGGTCAAAACCGGATTTGGGGCGTGACATAATGTGTCACGCTAGCCGAGCGTGATGAAACCATTGTGGTGAAAAACATCACAGCTGTGGAGACCAGGGTGGATGTGCTAGAAGCCATAGTGGAAGCTTTGCAAGATGAACTGAAATTTTGCAAGAAAGTTTTGGCTAATGGAGGTGGGGGCACTCCTTGGATCGATATTCCTAAGCTAAAGGCTTTTGCATGTGTTCGTAATGCAAAAGAGGTTGACAATTTTCTATGGGGATAGAAAATTACTTCGAGGCCATAGAAATCAGAGAGTACTCAAGTAAGTTGCAATGTGTTACTTTCAACGTTGTTGACTTTGCTCGATTGTAGTGGCGCATATGATGTGAGGATGTAAAACTCTATGAGGAGGAAAGCACTGACTCATGGTTGGAGTTCAAGGAAGAATTCCTACAGTATTTTCGACCTGAAAATGTTGAGGACGAAGCAAGGGGAAGACTTCTTTGCTTGACTCAGAAAGGTACCATTGCATAATATGTGGTGGCTTTTCAGGAGATCATGTTGGAGATACCGGGCTTTGGAGGGAAGGAGGCACTCTTCCAATTTAAGGACGGGTTGGTTGCTTGGGTGCAGGCGGAGCTGCGAAGAGCCAATGTAAGGTCTCTAAATGATGTTATTCGAGTTGCAGAGTCTTTGGTAGATTACAGCAAGAAGGACAGGGAAACCGAGGAAGGTGTAAAGCATGGGAAGCCTCATCATAAGGAGGAGAAGTGAAAGGACGTGTCAATCGAGAAGCCCAAGTTCAATGGCGAGAGGACATCCAAAACGGGTAACTCTAATCATGTTCAACATTTTTTGAAATGTTATATGTGTGATGGACCTCACTTGATGAAGGATTGCCTGAATAAGCCTATCCTTAAGGCTATGGAGACCGTGTCGGAACTACCGCAAGGACCACCATGAGCTCTTTAATGCTTTTGGGTGCAATGCAAGTGAAGGAAGGACGGAAGGGACGTAAAGGTTCCATGTATGTGGATACCGAGGCGAATGGAGTCAAGATGAAGGCCCTTGTGAATACGGGCGCTTCGGACTTGTTCGTGAGTATGGAGGCAGCCTAGAAAATAGGGCTCAAGGTACTCAAAACATGTTTAACCATGAAGACGGTGAAAAAAGAACCAACTCAAGTGGCAAGCATAGCTCGAGATGTCCAATTGAAGATTGGAACTTATAGCGGGAAGGTAGATTTGTTGGTCATGAGGCTTGATGACTATGACTTCGTTATGGGTTGGGACTTTCTCGATCGCATACAAAGTGTACTCATCCCCCATACCAACACGATGTGGATCTTGCAAGGGACACCATCCAAGATTCCACTCGAGAGGAAACTCAAAAGAGGTAAAGTAATTTCAAATATGCAATTACATTCTGATTTAAGTCATTCCTCCTCTTCTACCTTTCTTGGGGACACAAGGGTTGATGGGAAAAAGGTGGAAGTTCCTACCTTGGTGGGGGGGCTTTTGGACGAGCCCAAGGACCATTCGTCTTGTGGGCTGCCCAAGAAGCTACCACCAAGGCTTGACAACGTGGATGTCAAGGAACTTGTACCGGTTGAGCGTTCGAATGTTCAAGCAAGAAACCCTCGTGGGGACTTATTGGGACAATAGAAGGCGAAAACACTTGTACCTAACGATGGTGGAGTGGAAACCAAAACAGATGTGACTAAGAGGAAGGTCATCTGCAAGGTCGGCCATGAGGGACAAGTGGCTCAAAGTGTTGTGGAGGGAAGAGGACTTCTCAACAAATGTGCGAAACAAGAAGAGGCAGGTGTTGTTGGATCTTCATTGTAAGCATTACGCGAAGGTAGATCCTTTGCGTAGGGCCAAGCTATTGGATGTTGCGATGGACAACCGCAACTTACATAACCCTTCTCTTGAGCACTATCTTGAAGGACGTCAAGTTGTATGAGAAGAGGCGAAAGGGTGGCATGCTGAGGATGACATCCATAGTTCGTACTTCGAAGAGGCAACAAAGGGGCGAGTTCAAGATGAACATGGAGGTAAGATCCTTGTGTCAATTTTACCAAATTTTGATTCTAAGCATCCATCTTCTTCTATCTTTCTTGGGGTCAACATGGGTGACAAAGGGGTGAAGAAAGGAGGGACTACCGAGATGGTGGGCGAACTTTTGGTCGAGTTCAAAGGCAGCCCGCCTTGTGCGCTATCCAAGAAGTGGCCACCAAGGCTCAAACCTTCTCAAGATGAGAAGACGGTGGGACTTGCAAGTGCCTTGGGCGAGGACTTGTGGGGGCACGCCCGTTGGATAACACCAATGTGGGTTTTGTCATGGAGGAAGGCAACTGAGCATGGAGCGAGGGGCAACCGAGCATTAGGGCAATTGCTCGCTTTGGTGGGGGAGGATGTCACGAGCTTAAACATGTGTGGGACAAATATGGGCAGCGAAGTGGGCTCGGTCCGAGGTGGTGGCAAAGAGGAAGACACGGGCCAAGGTGGTAGAACTCGGACTTGGCATGGTCAAGACCCACGAGAAGTGTTTGACATGGCCAAGTTAGGCTTATGCCACGTAGGCAGAAACATATAGCATGAATGAAGGAAAGAGACGTCATGTGGACGAACACATGGGCAAAGGAACAAAATAGAGGAGAATAAGGAATTGGGATCTCTTCATTCAAATCCTAGTTTGGTCAACTTGAATTTGAATTCAAATCAAATCATTTAATTGTTGTAATCCAAGAGATCATGAAAGATCTCCTTGGAGTAGTATATAACTATATATAGATGGTAGCTAGGTCATTGTAAATCATACACAGAACTTACTTTTTCATTCTTCAATACAAAGTCCAAAGCTCTCTTTGAACACCAATCATTTCTTCTACATTTCTTGCTTAGTTTGTTCGAGCTATCAAATCGCTTCCGTAAAGTAGTAAGGCTGATCACGAAGCCTTGCAAAGCTCAAGAAAGAGACTTGTGCAAGGTCGTAAGCCGCACGAATTGAGTTGCTGAATTTGGTCAGGTGACACATGGCTTGTTATTTTTGAAAATGTAATTTTCAGCCTGTACCCAATTTGTAAAGAAACACTTCAACAATTCTCCAAAATGAAACGTAAAGCACATGGAATAGATATAGCTGCAGTCAAAATTTTCTATACATAAATGAATGATAGATGTGATTTCCCTTCCTTAACCATAACTACATATTAGTTGGCTTTACTAAACAACCAACTGTGTAATCGCTTCTCTTACTTATTGGTTATAAACAGAAAAGGGCAACCCATGGTGACTGCTTCAATCCAGTGTACAACTCACTCCCAAGAGTAAGACCGGAAAAATGTCATGCCTTTACAATTTCTAATATATGCAACCCGAACTCTGACCTACACTACACCTCATTTGACCATAGACTACTACCCGCCATTGGCTTAGCCTTCAGCATCAGAAAGTAAGGCCCTCTTTGGTAATCTCAGCTGCAGTGGCACAAATCAAATAGATTGATACAAAGCCAGAAATTTTCCATGACCAAGCTAAGCATTATAAATTGTATTAGAATTGCTTACTTTAGATTTTGTAGTCCTCCACCCTCCCGATCTTTCCTGTGGTGTGAATGCAAATTTATCGATGGAATTGAAAGCTGAGTTTTTATCCATGCTCAGGGTACATACTGGCAACAAATCCTAAAATGACCGTTTAAGGGAAGTTAGGACTTCCATGGCACACGTAATTTTCTCAGTTGGAGGATTGGACTGGTAAATTTGAACATAGACATTTATCATAGCTAAAAAGGCCTGAGGTTTTACAGAATACAGTAATTATTTGCCTTCTACAATTAAAGACTGAATTGTTGGAGAACATATCTGTGAAGTTGTTTTATTCACAGTACACCTGAGACACCTTACAAGACCCATCTTTCTCAGTCCCAATGAGCTTGCAGCACCGACAATATAGCACCATTAGGATCACCAAAACGATAGTGCAAAGCATGAATGCCGTGGAGTATTTATGTTCCTCCTATAAAATTAATTGTATAATACAATTTATACAATTAATTTTCCTTTGATAGGATTATATTCAAATAAGAATACAACATCAATTATTTTTAATTTCAATCTTCTTGCTATTCCACTATTTTTATTTTTGTACTGCCACCTACTTATCATTAACTTTTTTCTAGACTTTTGTTTTGCCACTCAGATTTATACTGAACACTGACAAAAATTAATCAAACTTACCTTGTTGTTTGACTCTCTGTCATCACTTGCTTCAAGATGCTTGTCACTTGACATTTTGTCAATTGATGCTTCAAGATTCTTAATTTCCAACAGATCAAAGCAAAACAGTATCTACACATGGGCCAGAAAATTGGAAGTCAGAATCCAGCACAAAACAAAGATCATGGAAAGTAACAAGAAAAATAGATAGAGCTATCAGATGTGAAGCATCAATCAATTGCACAATCCATGCACAACGGTAGTGATTTGTTACCAAGGTGTGGTGTAAAAATACATAAAAAAAAGTAATAGCAGCTACCTACCTTGTTGAGTAATTGAACATTTGATGAATCAGTAGCCTTGATCTGTACACCAAGACAATTGTTTGGGGTACTGCAGAAAGGGCAAAAAATATTACTGAATACACACCCATCTGCTTCACACCAAATGCCCTGTCCTTGGGCACCTTCACGAGCTCCATTGCAAAGTCGTTGATCAATTGATGAAACATCAGTCATCACAATAGGTATTCCTGTCAATGTATTTATGGCATGAGGACCCAATTTCTCTTTCCAAAGAGACACCAAGTGAACTTTTGATGATGTAGTTAACGAGCAAGTAACATATAGATTGTTCTCAGGAAGACCCAATGGACTCCTGCAGAATGAGCAAGCTATTTGTAGTCTCCTGTCAACAGTAGGCCCACAAGAAGCATCAAAATTACAAATGGGCATTTGAGTCATGCTTGACTTCTTGAATTCACTCCCCTCAAAACCGAATTCAATTCTGCGATTTGCATCAAGCTGCACTTCTCTTGCCATGGACTTCCTCCTTTTCTGGAAATGAGAATTAACACTCACATTCAAAGATGAACCTTTATCTGGAACCATGCCAGCAGCCACATTTCTCTCGGGAGTAACTACCGTCAAACAAGGATCTTCACTTGGACTGGTTGAAGAGATCGAACAGCAAGCCAATTGCTTTGGAAACTCAGAGGTATGAATTAAAGTTGAACTGGAATTTCCACCCTTAGAGAATGATTTTGAACTACAAGTGGTAATACGACAGTCAACACTTGGTGTTTCATTCACAATGAATACTTCTGGATCTTCACAAGAGAATGACATGGACACAGCTTCTGAGGACCTACAGATAAATGCACTTTACAATCAAACTGAAAGATGGTTTAAACGAAAATACTTGGCGTGAGCATAATTTTAAGGAATAAGACCTTGTAGGAAGTAAATGGACCGGACAATACAAACTTGTAACGAACTTCTCTTTCATAACCACCCAAAAAATATCAATGCATTACTTACTAATGTCAAGATTGACAAAGTGGACTACCTAGAATAACCAATAATTGATAAATCATATACTGAAGGTGTGATATGTACCTCAAATATTTTGGAGAACTGCACTCTAGGTCAATAATTTCCCTGCAACTCTTGGTGTTCTCATCTGGTTGTGCAGATGTTTGAACTTTCACATCTTTTTGGGAATCCAGCTTGGCAAAAGCAGCATCATACATCATAGAAATTACTTTTTGTCTACAGCCACCAGACCTCTTGGGTTTCTCATTTTTCTTTCCTTTAAAGCTTTTGCTATCATTCATAGAGGGGCTAATATCTTCTTTGATTTCAGAATTATTTAAGAGATTCATGGTACTACTGCCAACTCGTTCCTGGAGATAGGTTTTGAGAACATTTGAATTACTAACTTGATCACGATAAAGAAATTAAGTGTATTAAGTGCAAACCAGACCAAACAAATTCAGATGCAAGACCTTGACATCCTTAAAGAAAGATTTTAGTCCCTCTAGCGATGTATCGAAGTTGTCATACTGTCTAAAACATTTCCTTAGCCACTTTGAAATATTTGCTTTATTCCTTTCTTCTTGATAACGCTCATCTGCTTGACAGGGAAAAACATTTAGAAGTCACTTCAGTTTGAGCTGCCAATAATTCAAAACATTGATATGAATACTACTAAAACCACGCAAGGCTATTATAAGTAAACATCACTAGAGTCTAGAATTTTCGGAACAATTACCTAATAAGATGATGGCACCATAGTCAAACTTATGGCGTATACAACGTCCTACAAAAAATAATTAACAGCACTAAATATCAGTCCAATACCAACCAATTAAAAACAATAAGTTAGATGCTGCCATTAAGGAGTTGTTGTGTGTCACAAAAAAAATGATACTAAAAGTTGTGACTAAACAAGCAACAAGTCATTAAACAATAAAACCCAGCTTTGGCCAACTAAGGTTGGCCTAGTGGTCAAGTGAGAATTCTCATATCTTACAAGGTCAGAGGTTCAAATACTAGTGGGCAACTGCTTGGGGGCAGGTTGAGGTTAGGGGATTGTAATCCTGTATTAATAGGCACTCTTGGTAAAATAAAAACCCAGTTTAAATCACTGAAAGTAAATAGGAATGCATACCTGCAGCTTGATTCAGAGCTCGGAAGGCTTGTTGGCAGTACCATTCACTCCCGCTTAGAAGATTTTTGGATGATTTATATGTATCATTATATTTCTTCTTTAATTCAACTTGAATGTCATACCTGTTAAGAAATCACAATTAGTCAGTAACTCATCAGATAGTTGGATGCTTTTCATTTTAATTTCTTCAACAAGGGTGAGAATTCTTACACGTTTGGGAATGGAATGCCAACAACAACCTAAGATGATCAAGGACTTACATCTAGTAAAAAAAGATCGTGTGTAATAATAGAAGCATGTTCCCTCAAATTTGAGGCAAGTTGGAACAAAATTAGGAAGCACTTATATTTAAAAGACATCAAGAGTGGAGTTCTCCTTATAATCATTTTAATCAAAGTTGGTGTTAATTATTATGTCCTTGATATACAATTTTGTCCATTCCTTTTTAGTAGGATCCCAACATGAAGAGGAATGAAAAATGAAGTTACTATCTAGCTTTTGAATATGACACCAAAAAGGATACAACAACTCGAGCATTATCATCAGAAAAGTCAATTCCTTCTGATACCTGAAAATACAATATGACATGATTAGTATATGCAAACTAAGAAGTTAGTATACATAAATCATACACATGCAATAAGTGCAATTTGTCACTGTGCATATATGAAATGTCAAAGAATACGAGTCCAATATTTAGAGAAAAGAATTAGAAACACAGTACCAGCAGGTAAGGAAAGTAGCAACAGTTACCTACTCATAAAGTAAAAACATTTTTTTGAGATGATACAAAAGCATATTATGTTGTTGTTTAAAGTCCTAAAGAGCATGGTCTATGTTAATAAACTTGTTCCAACCCACAAGCTTAGTCTATTAGGTGGAGGACCCAACTAATATATCAAGTGATTACCAAATACACATTCTTTCAATGTGGGACAAATTATCACTCCTCACGTACAGGCTTGACAACAAAAAAACATACTATTTTGAGACTGAGTTAAACTTACTCTAACCCCAAAGCTTAAGCTAATAGGTGGAGAGCCCACAACTAGTATATCACATGGTCAATAAAATTCACATTCTTTCAATGTGGGACACCTTAACAATCTTCATCTTCAACACAAGTTACGCTAACGTGCTCTTGTACAAAGATTGTGTGGTTAAATGCAGTGAGAAATGTATGGCATGTGCCCTCATTTGATCACGAATGTTTTATGTTGCTAAACTATAAACTCAATAATCTTAGTTTGCACCAGCTGAAGTCTAATCTGTTTCCATTTAGGTCCAGTCTAAGGTACCTGATTTATTTGATGCGGTTTGAGAACATTCTGTCTCATCAAATATTTATCAAGTAACTATTCAGCTTGAAGATCGTGAATTTTGGTTTCGCTTTTCTTTTTATAAAGAGATTCCATAGTTAATATTTTTTCTTTGATAAATGATGGTTTTATTAAAGGGATAATGATCCAAAACTACCCTAAAGTTTCGTCCACAAACGAGTTGATGCACAAAGTATCATCCACATTGTGTGGCTACCCTGAAGTTTTGTCCACGACTTTTTTAGTTTTGACATAATAGGGACGTTCAGAATGATGGTCTGGGGCCTCTAGGCAGTGCTTTCCGGATTGAATAGAAGCGTGGACAAAACTTGAATGCACCCACAAAAGCGTGGACAACTTCGGAGTAGCCACACAACGTGGACAAAACTTTGTACATCAACTCGTTTGTGGACAAAACTTTAGGGTAGTTTTGGACAATTATCCCTTTGTTAAATGCTTTTTACTCCAAGAGAAAAAAGACCGGACTGCCAGAAAAGGCTGCCCTCAGATACCTTCACCCTTCTCCAGAAAGACCACAAAAAACTCGACCTCAAAAACAAAGGAAATCAAAAAAACAAACTCAACCAAAAAAAAAGATATTCCTACTATTAGTCCCTTAAAGGTCTGGTAGTGATAAACCTTCTCCATAACTCTTTTTTATGCTAACCTTCAAGAATTTCACTGTCGCTATGGGTTTTCGATAGAGTTGAAACATAGAAGGGTTGCAAAGAAACTGTCTTTCTGCTCCCTTTAACCTTTTTAACGGATTCAGACGACCAAACAGGGAAGGTATGATCAAAATCCTTATTGAAGGTGACAGTCGGGATCAGTTTGTTTGCGTCCCCCAGCTTCCCATTGATTGAGTGCTTTGACGGCGACCCTTGCGTCTTGGCTTGAGGAAGGCCTCCTTCCAAGGATTATCATCACCCGATGCAACCCCGAGGTTTCTACCTGCTGAGGCGATTGAACCAATGATCCAGACGCAAGCCTAACCGCAAGCTTAAGCCCACACAATGTTGGGCACTAACTGATTCCAGCACGAGAGAATTGTCGGGGCACGAACCAACGGGTTGTGATTCCTCGGAATCAAATTGGGCAGGCCCAACTTGTATTACAAGTCCATCTCCAACCACAAGCCCATCCGCAACATGTTCTTCATCTTTGCACGTGTTGTCAACATCATCCGCGACAAGATCTTTAGAGTTCGTGACGAGATTTGCTACGACATCGTCCAAGATTATAGCAACCAATTTCGTAATTGCAATATCTCTGACAAATTCGGGAGCGTCAATCACGGGGAGAAAATCCGATTGGGATAAGATTTTTGTCGGGGATTTCTTAGGGACGATCGGGAAAGTAAACCCACTACAGTCGGGCAGCTTCGTCGGCGTGGAGTCAACTGAGGTCGCCGGTCTTCCCCCGACGATCAAGACGTTCTTAATTATTAAGGAGAGACCAGAAACAGGAACTGAATCAAACCGACGACAAGAGATGGCCACAAAAAGAATGTAACCACTGACCTTGAATCTGTTTAAACCCTCAACAGCTTGTGTAGCTTCAACCTTGGGTTCAAAATGAACGAAACCAAAGTAGCATCCTTTGTAATTTGGTCACTTTGAGATGAAAGCAGACGAAATTGTACCATACAAGCCAAAGACGTTACAGATCCAGGATTTCGATGACTTAGTATAGACAAAAATCTCGTCCTCTTGAGCCTTGAAACCTGCATAATTCTTCATCCCTGAACGAGGCCGGCGATCGACCTTCAACGCCGTGTTATTCTGTGGTTTTGAAGGCTCAGACAAAACGTCGTTCTCCTTAGTGCCCTGGTCACTGGGATCTGCTCCTATTCCTCCCTTTTTCTTCATCGCTTCTGTGACGGGACTGGCCACAAAAGTCGTTGTTTGCGATCCTCCTTGGCAACATGACGACCGACACCTGTTGTCTGACCGTCCATGGCCTTGGAACGGCAAACCGACTTGACAAAACCTTTGCCCTTAACTCGAGCCAGCGCAGTCTTGACGCCTAACGAGCAACGATGACACAAAAAATGATCATAGCTTGACATCACAGCTAAACAGAAGGAAGGAAGGACCTCAAATAAAGAAGCCATTTAACAACTTGTCAATCGTTGAAAGTATAGGTAGATTCGAAAGTTAATATTGGGCCCATGACTTTCACAAAAGATATTATAGCGACATTTAAGCAACAATAAAATACTATTGCAATCATATTCAGATAGTCACCCACCCATTAGCTTGAGCTTTGGGTTAGGATCGGGCTTTAACATGGTATCAAGCTTTGTTTTACATGCAACCATACATGCCAACAGGCCATAGTTGTTCCACGTGCAGGATGGATTGAGAGGATCCACAATATGTGGGACTCTTGTACGTGGAACAAGAATGTATAAACGGAGAGGGAAAACAAAAGGGTCACAAGCTCGGTCTCCACAACAATAAGGTTGAGTCTTTATATTTAGCTCTTTTCATTTATATTTGTTCAATATGGGTACTTCAATTGCAAGTAACCAATAAGTAAAGATATCCATCTTAAGAAGGAAAAAATTGAACTTGTATACCTTTCCCCGGCAAACTGCAAGAAAAGCAGCTCCTTCTCTCTTAGAGTCTTCAGGGGACTCAATTGCACTGAATTGATTAGCTTTCATTTTCTTAACTCTTCTTTTTTTCCAAACTATAGGTTTATTACAAACACTATCATAATAATCCTTCAAAATATGTTCAAAATCATCCTGGCCTCTTGGCTCTACAAAGAAAACAAACTGTTAATTCCCGATCCGCATAAAAATGAATGCATATAGACATGAAAGTAAGTACTCAAGGTACGAATGGAAAAATCAGATAAATTACATATAAACTGAGAAGGTTAACCAAATGCCCTCCAAAGGTACAATCCTTAATGGCAATATGTTATTTGTTTATCACATGTTCTGATCACAAAAGAAAATGTTTATCACATGCTCAAATACGTACTGACCAAGAAAACCACAACCAAACCTTACCCACAAAAAGAGATTTTCTTGCATTCAGTCGAGACCATTGACCTGTTTCACGCCAACGATTACTTAGTTTCTCCATCAACTTATAACTTGGGAAGAACACAAGAGCCCCGCCTGGAACAAGGTGGCATATATCCTCTAGAGATTTGCCAAGCGCATCCTGAAGAACAAAAAAAATACTGAACATGAGAAAATCTCCATTAACAAAAAGTCAGCAATATACAAACTCAAACCACCTGAAAACGATAGTCATCAGCTGTTTTATAACTTGCATTCAATGGATAATTACCAGAACCTGTGGGCATAATAGTAGCCCAGACCTGTAGTAGAAAGACGGATAAGTCATAATTGGAGTAGCAAGTAGAACAGTAAAGATATCATTCAAGACAATGCCATGTTTACCTGTGATTCAACATCAATTACATGTGGAGCTTCCAAACAAGTTCCAAATTGAACTCCAAGCTCAGAAGAAAACGAATTCATAGGTGACAGGGTCCTAAATTACAGGAAAATAATAGATGAAGATACCACCTTGAGACATGATAGAAAAAGGGAACTGGACATAATAACAAGATTCCACAACTTGAAGTACTGTCTAAAGATGTCACGTGACACTAATAATTAGCAGTAGATGACTGTACATGTATCATATAGATGTAGACTATTTGGAACTAAATCTATCGTGTTCCTGAGCTAGGGCAGTGATGGTAACAGTTGACTCAGGGGGACCAATGTATGCAGGCTGATGGAAACAGCTTGTCATTGACCAATATTATGATTTATCATTGCTTGGTAGATCCACTTTCATGGAAGGATATGTTATGACCCTGCGTGATGGATCGCGTTATGGGACCGTTGTAGGACTTCAAATTCAGTCCAAGGCTTCGCGCGGCGAATCCTTGTTCTTCTTCTTCTTCCCAATCGTAACAATTACAGGCTCGTTATAGAGGGAACCCGAGGACCTCGTAGGAGAGACCAAAGTATTTCTTTAAATTCTCAAGTCTATATTATTCATTCACCTCTCTTGGTATATATAGCCAAGGAGGTTACCTAAAACCAAAACACTAATACAATCATAATTGGTAATTATCTAACTTACCTATTCCTAATATTACTTGAACTCAAAGACATTAATAATAAGGAAATAAACTAATAATTACCCAAAACCCTAGCTGACTACACCCTAACCGGCCATACCCTTGTGGTGTGCTTGCTTATCCCATTCCGTTACGGTCCGTGAGGCCCATAACAGATAGCAACACCGAACATTGAAATTTCTCATAGGCTACATATGGAGATCAAGTATTAAGGTTCACAGACACAACTAAATCAGCAGCTGGAACTGTTTTACAGTTCTGTTAGAAAAATTAATGGAATATTCCATTTCTGTTATACATGTGCAGTTAAAGTATAACTGAAATGACCATTTTACCCTTATCATGAATCTTTTGACTTTTCCTTTTGACTTTTGCATGAGACATTACCATTCTACCTTTTCTAATAAAAAACAAATTAATAAATAAATAAATAGACAAATAAAATAATTTTTTTTATAAAATCAGTTTTTTTTATAAAATCTGTTTTTATTTATAAAAATTATTTTTATTTTCAAAAATTCAGATTTTAATTGAAAAAAATACAGAGAAATCAGTTTTTTTTATAAATTCAGTTTTTATTTATAAAAACTATTTTTATTTTCAAAATTTCAGATTTTAATTTAAAAAATACATAAAAATCAGTTTTTTATTTAATTATTATTTAATTATATTTGGGTAGAAAAAAGAAAAATAGAAAAATATATAATAAAAATATTAATTAAATTTAAAAAAAACTGATTTTTTGTATTTTTTTAAAAAAAACTTTGATTTTTATTTATTTTTTAAATTAAAATTTGAATTTTTGAATTTCAAACCAAAAGGGCAAAATTGAGGGTATATCAGTCTTTTAACTCATTCTTATTTTTGAATTTCAAATCAAAAGGGCAAAATTGTCAATTCAGGTTCTGCTGTTACACTTTTCTAACAGAAGTGCGTGGACGATTCATAACGGTAGCCAGACGACGTGGACAAAACATTGTGCACTATTTCGTTTGTGGACGAAACATTAGTGCATGTTTTGACAATTATCCCAAGAATAAATAAATAGCTCGGGGTCCGAAAACCATACACCAAAAGACCCAGCAGCCAGGTTTGTTAAAGGCCAATGCTTACCCAGATGTTAAAATGATTGACAAAGAAAGTTCAGCAATGTCTTTGAAAACAACAGCTGGATTCAAGCACCACAAACTTAAGGTATGTGTCCAGTTCCCAATAGAACTTCCTGCATGCACAAAACAACAATGTCATTGTGATGATGACAACATTTTCTCTTATCTGGAAAAAAATCAATAGCTGCCATATAAAAGTAACATGTTTTTCTCCCTAAGAATCATTCATGTGTTGCATTAAAGCTAGCTTTTCAGGCCACTTGAGATTATGTACACCATACTGGTCCATTTAAAAAAAATCCGGCATTATATTCAAACGATAAATAGCAGCAAGAACAACTACTCTAACCACTTACCAGCATCTTTTTTAATATATCTTCGTAAAGCAAGCTGATAATCAAACACATGACTCCCATTTCTCGAGAAGAAATAAGTGAGTGATGAGAACAATCCTGAGTGTTTGAACAGTCAAAATATTAAGAATTAAACTGGGAAAAGCTCAATGCATGTAAATATGAAAACAATTTTTCCTACACCTTCCAATATTATTACTGACATCCCACTTAAACGAGCTGTTTCCTCTGACTCTGCATCTGTAGAAACTTTTATTGCCTGGTTTAACAGTTCATGAGTTAAGTTGATTAGATGGTGGAAATTTGTGAGAACCAACCTCCCAAAAGAACTTCTGTAGCAAAATCATTACCTTCAAGACACACTCTAGCAGAATAGGGAAGCATTGTTGTGAAATACTAGCTTCTTGGAGCTCCCTTAAAGCCTTATCACCAGTCCAACTGCAGCATCACAACAATATACTTGTTTGTAAGATAACAAGCATCTCATGTCCAGATCCTGAGGACACAACATGGGACTCATATAATAAAAATAAGCAAAAGGTTTTGTAAGAAAATTTTGCTGATTATTTGTATCAATTAAATGCTTTGCTTATTGGCTTAGTAATTGTTGAGATCATCAGACAAATTCAAGATGGCTTTCATGGATGTATGCTGTTTGCAAATGATCATCTCAGTTGACGAGAGTATATTACGAATTAAGAGTAAATGCCTACTTAAATAGATAGAGAAAAGCATTCTAATGTAGATTCTAAATAACTGTCGCAGTGAAATATCGAGGTCTCCTTTAAGGTTATTTCAATTTAACGGGAAGATAACGGAGTGATATCAGCAAATCGCTCTTTGTATTTAATATATATATAATTATATACAATACATATATTAATGACAAGTTACAAAAGAAGTTCATATTTGCTCTTTATCTCACAAAAGAGGTCACCTTCAAAACCCTAAAAGATCTGAAGTCGAGAGAACAAATCTGAGAGAGAGAAATGGTTGGGTTAAGTGGGTTAATCAGGAAAATAAGTGAAAGGCTTTAAAATTCTGTTTTATCTCATTTTCAGCGTGTCTCGGCAAGTTGACCGCGCCGATCGAGTTTTAAGATATCGATATCGCTGGTCCCATTTTTCCTTAATATTGCCGCGATCGCGACAAGATCTCGAGATATTTAGAACCATGATTACAATCTAAGGAATGTAGTATAAATAGGAGTACATATGGAAGTAATTAACTTAGGCACCTTGGATCTCTATTCCAAGACGATTGAGAGAATGAAGTGGAGAAGAGCTCTAATGGTTCTTTGTGATAAAGGAATATCTTTAAACCTGAAGGAGTTGTATAGGTTAGCATAGGACCAAGTATGCTAACTCCACAACTCTTGTTGGGACTCTTACTCTCTCCCAACTCTTGTTGAGTATGTCTCTCAAGGTGGGGGTCATGTGGCAATATTAGAGCTTCTTTACACAAACAAGATCTTGATTTCACTTGATACACAATCTTTAGTTTAATTAAGAATCAAAAGTTTGGTGTTGCCTTCTACACAAACAAGGTCTTGAGCCCAAATCTTGGTACACATAGCCGAGCAAAAACAAAAGCATATGACCAAATATGTTCATGGCACTGAATATTGGTATTGAAAACAGTAAAAAAAAAAAAGTGAATAATAGGGATGTGCGCCAAAAAGAAACATGAAGGAAGAATAAGAATGAAAATGATAGATTGGGAATGACCCTGAGGAGAACGTGAGAGAATTTTGTTTATGAGAAACTAAAAGAGGTAAGAGCATACTTAAGTGGACATGGAAAGTGGTAAAAAAATATAGGGCTAATTGCTAAAAGCTACATTATGTATTATCCATGCTTTAAACTACATTATGTATTGTCCACGTCCCTAATTTTGACGGAATATTCCAAATTTTGTAAGTAAATGACCGTGGTCAAAAGATAGTGTAGTTTAAAAGAGTGAATAATACATAATGTAGTTTTTAGCAATCAACCCAAAAATATGTATGATAAAAAATTTAATGGAATAGAATACATTAGAAAACAAAGGACAAAGTGGAGAAAGGAAATAAAAGTAGAACATCTCATGGTGTTTTGCTGAAGGATACATGTAGCTGACCCGGTATTGTTTGGAAAATTGCTAGAGATCTGCACCATATGTAGTGCCTTATGTTCAACACAGAAAACTCTTCGAGATGGGTACTTTTAGCATTTTAACTGTTATAAAGGTTAAAAGGTAAAAAAACTAGATTTCCTATTAGATTGACCAAACATGAGTTCTACTTAACAGTTTGTGCATTACACAACAGATGGTGCCTAGAGAGCTTGGGTAAAAGGATCAGGTCTAATAATCATTTGAGTGACTTGACCATGATATCACTCACCAAGAGCAGTAGTGCTGAAACTCCCGCATTTCTAATCCATTTTTCTTCTGTTGAATCCAGCTTATAAGGTCCTGTACATTTGTGGAACTTACATATTGAACTAACATATCAAAAATCAAATATGAATACAAAAGTCACAAAGAAGAGTCACTTGGATACCTACCTGTGTCATTTCATATAGAGGTTGGTAAAGTAAAGCATTAACAGAGCAGAGATGCTCCAGTTCTGTCTCCAATTCTAAATGGCAGCCACAAGCAACATATCAATAAGACTACCCAAATAATTACAGAAATTACTGATAAACAATGAAGAGCTACATTCATAACCTACTAAGCAAACTATCTTCATCCACATCCACGCTACCAGCATCACGAGCAATATCCTCCATGTTGCTGTAAACAAGGGAAGCCAATTTAGCAATAGAAAATGCAGAACTGATCCTGATGGGATAAAAAAATGCAGCCTCGATCAGCCTATTCACCTAGACACAAACTTTGATTAACTGAACAAAAGTAAAGTTCAATTGAAAGAGAAGGGACCATGTGCCCTCCTAACCACATCGCATATCATTGCCTAAGTTTCCCAAGGCTTTGAAATATATGTTCTAGCTTTGAGATGTACAGTACTAGGACATGTGGATTTTCTTTTATTTACAATCATTCTAGTGGCAAGGATTTATAACATATTTAAACAAAATGCAACTGAAGATGGTTTTGCTTTAGCTCAACAAAAATGGAAAGCAAAAAAAACACAAGATTATTAAATAATCCTCTTATTGAACTGTTAGTTGCTAAATGGTGGTACATATATTCAACCTTATAATAAGGTAGCCGTACCAACATAAGATGAGCCAAGTGGTAAGGAGTTCACTTTCTTATAGTGTGATACTGGGTTTGAATCTTGGCACATGCAATAGGTTAGGATTAGACGAGGAATTGCCTACAAAAAATAAAACAAGGTTGCCGTACTTACTGGGCTTCATCAAGAATCAAAATAGCTCCCTTGATATCCACTTCCATTGCCCCCCTGACAATTGGATTAATAATGTAGCTGTAAGGGCAGAACACCAATTGTGCATGTTCTGCCATTGAACGTGATGCATAATATGAACAGCCTGGGTAAAGAAAGCATATGTTTAGTGAGATATTAGCTGGTAACATGAACATTATTTAGTAAGAAAATAAAAGAATTTAAAATCAACCTTTCACTGCTTGTCCAACTTTAACAAGATCTTCAATGTCATGGACCTCATGGCAACCTCCTTTTTGGAGGGTTGGATGACTTTTGACTTTATGCATGTTTCTGTTGCAATGAAAAAAAAATTGAATAGCCATCACTTTCATTTGATATGTTGATAATTAGCCTAAGTCCGGAGATACATAAGATTCAAATAGCCGGCACCCATAACTCTACGATAAAAGATGCACAGAAAAATTAAAGAGCTTCAGATATAGACATAATTCATGAAACTCACCTATAGTGCATGCATCCTCCATCTTGATCCTTCAAAAGCAGCTTACTGAAAATATCCAATTATACAATTTAACAGAAAACCAACAGAAGGAAACTGATAAAAAAAAAAGGATATCCAGAGGTTAAATATGCACCATTCTTCATCTATGTTTGCATTCCCTCGTACACGTGTGTTTGTACAATAATGTTTACGGGAAGCCTGAAAATACATACAGCTCAAGTACTTAGCAATTGCTATAATCTTAAATTAACACAATCTCAAACATATAATACAGTTCACTTTACCCAACCCCAACTTAATCTTTTTTATAAGTTAAAAGACATGTTTATTGTACATCTGTGGGGAAAACCATACTAGAGAAAACAATTTTATTTTCAAACTATCATCTTTGAGGGACAATATTATTTATTGTACCCCTATTTAGAGAACAGCGTAGATAAGTCGACCGCGATAGCTACATTACATTGTCGATAAAACTAAAAATTAAGCATACACACTCCTAACGGAGTGTTACACTTAATCCAACCCAAAAGCTTAAGCTATTAGGTAAAGGTCCCAACCAGTATATCAACAGGTCGCTTAAAGTACATTCTTCATATACAGGACAACTTCAATGCGGATGAAGAGAAAAGGAGATGTTAGGCTAGTTTAATGCAATGGATATGTCTGGAAACTTATTATCAACAATACAATGTCCAAGGAAAGGAAAAGAAGATCTGGATACAACCACCAATTCAACAAATCAGGATTAACAAGCATCAGTACATCAAGTTAAATGATATTCAGAGCCAGAGGCAACTATAAAAATAATATTTATGTGATTGACCTACCAGAACTGCCATTGGAACCCGGTAAGCAGTTTTCCTGTACTCACGGATTACTTGAGAAATCTGGGAATGAGTCCTCCTAACAGACAGAACTCAACAAATAAGTACTGTTGTGGTAATAATGTTTTGTATATTTTGCATTTCAATAAAATTTTGCCAAGATTTCTAATAGTGATAACTATGCAAATTTACTTTTTTTCCTTTTTCAGATTTTAAACTAACTTTATCAGTAAGCATATCTAGGTATGACATCTCTCCAATATTTTGCTCACGTAATATTACATGTTTCTCAGTAAGCATGTCTAGGTATGAGTATGACAACTCTCCAATATTTTTCCCAAATCATATCATCAGTTTCAGTTCATAGTCACATTTCTGCTATGATTGTGAGAGGGACAGTTAAGTTTGTAGATTTTTTTCTTTCGAACGAGAGATACAACAGGGAGTAGCCTCACCTTTCCCTTACCCCTCCCCACCCAACCCAATGAAATTTGAACACACAACTTCCAATGTGGAGATGCTAAGCTTGAAGTTTGCTGGAGTTAAAAGCCTAAAAACAATATTTGCTAATCATGAACTTAGCTCTCGGTTATACCCATGCTGATAGGAAATAGTGATCTGAAATATGGCAAGCAACTTGACATCTGCTTGCAAAATGCACCAAGTAGCATAAACATTATCAATCTATTATATTTGCAGGTTTATATGAGGTTTCAGCTCGGAAACAATGGTTAAATCTTGTTTTCAGATGCTAAAGTCTAACTCATACAAACTCAGTAACTGCAGCATCGTATCAATCTGAAAAATACAATAACTAACACTTTCTTTTAAATGGCAATCCAGCAGAACCAAACTTACGATGAATAAAAAATGGTAGGTATTGTTTTTTTCTTCTCTTTCACACTGTTTTCCGAAGGCCCGGGGGTTTCTGACTGCAGATTACCTAATGAAATGCAATATCAGTGATACATTGAAGCAAAAGTGACCTTTGAAACTCAGACCCGCATAAAATTCACTACATTCAGGAGAAAATACTATAAACCCCTATCATCTCATAACACTTAAACTAATCTATATGTAAGCTAAAAAGGTAATTTTGCATTTGTGGCATGATAAACTGCCCCAAACTTCATTTGATGTTTTTTTCACTCATTTTGTGGAAATAGAAATTGGGGTTTCATTCTAATGCAGTTTATTAGGCTTTTTCAACACGATAATCGAAACCCATTAGCTATAATACCTGAAGGCTCCATTTCCGGAACAAATCCGCCACCGTGAGCTAAGGGATCGGTGAACGCCTCTGGTGCAGGCTTGGAGTGAGTGAGGTTCGCGAACTGACTCTTCGTCTTATAGTTCTGCTGCCAAGCGAGAGTCGAGCAGAGCAGGGAGAGCGATTTCCCGGTACCGGTGGGAGACTCGAGCAACGCGTGGCAATGTCCATCTCTCTGGGCCCGATCCAGCGTCGATATGACCCTTCCCATGAAAGCGAGCTGTGAGCCGTAAGGTTGGTACGGGAACTGAACTGCAATTCCTCCGATCGGATAATCATTTTTTGAGGTTTTGGGGTTAGGGTTTGATAGTTGATTTGCAGAGGACATGTCTGCACTGTGCGGATGTGGGACTGTTCTGGAAAACTGGACATAAGATACGTAGTTCTGAATTCTTGGCGGGAACTTTCCGATTATTTACTTAGAATAATGAAATTAGCGGGATTTCTTTTTGTACACTAGCGCTGAAATTTATCTATTCTCGTAATTTTTGTTTTTTGAATAGGTACCCTTCATTAATCGAAGGTAAGTTAATTAGTAAGAAACATTTCTCTCTTTTTTTTTTTGCATGGAGTGCTTTGTTACAATTTTTGTTAGGATTTCAATTAAGTTGTTCTTAGCCACCACGTCTCTGGCCTTCCACCGTCATCAGAAACGTATCCTTTGGACCTGTACCGGTCCCCTCCCGTAACTCTTATGGTGGGCGACTGGTTTCTCCTCTCAGTACCGGTTGATCCCATTATTGTCGTCGCCTTCAAGTATGCGATTGTCGTTGCCTCAGATATTTATTCTTGATTGGCCTCCATCGGTCATGACCATGTCATCGATGTAGCCACCTACTTGACCTCCACTGATGCACCATCCTCGATCTCTCTCTCGATTCTAGATCAAGCTAATCGATTGGGTTTATTTTATTTTGTCTGTTTTTTTTTTTTGCAAGGTCAAAGACTAGTGAGCAAATATTCATGGACGTTTACCAGAAGGGAATCCTAAATCACGTATATCCTCATGTTGCTACTGTTGAGATCATGTTCGATCATTCTCCTCACGACAAAACGAGTCCCCCATGGTATCAAGCAGTGTTCATGCACCATCTTGATTGTTCACAACAGTATCAGATTTTAGTTTCCACTCGAGAGATTCTTGTCTCTCTAGTAGGGACGATCATCCAGGATATTCGACATTTGTTTGTTCGAAATGAGGGTATAGCTCTCGAGTTTGTTAAAAAGAACTGTGAATGTAACATCTCATTAGCTAGATAGTGAGGCTCGTTTTATGTTTGTTCTTCAGTGGTCAGGGAACTTGTTTCCTAATGCACTTCGTTGTATCATTCTTTCAGATTATTAATAAAAGTGCACATTTCGCTGAAAAATAGTCAGCATACAAATTACAAATAAAAGGATGAACCTTTGAGATGTAGAATGTAATCTAGGACCTCATCATAAGCGTATTATTGATTTAAAGCACAAAACATATACCTACTTGACTTCATAAGTAACAAAAAACATCAAATTTTCAAAAATTTAATTGAGCATATAAGTGAATACAGTATACTAAAGTTACATATATTCTTCATATTGGATGGTCTTACTTCACTAGAACACTCTGGAATGCCCCACCTTGTAGAGGGTGACCAAATAACTGAGACTGTCGATGGAAACATGTCCAACGTCAGTGTAATCCCAAGGAGAGACATGAGAAGAGTAAGAGGGAAAGGATGGGGGAGGCAGGCGGTGGAGGAGACGAGGGAGAGGGAAAGGATGGGGAAAGGCAGCCGATGGAGGAGACGAAGGACACCTCCTTTTCCTGCTAGATGGTGGATACAGTAGCACACCAATTACTTTTTGAAACCCTAAAAACTCTACCTTCTGCGCTTGGAGAGAGAGCATCAAATAGAAGGGGGCCTTATCATAACACTTTTGCTATGAAGCGCTTCGTATATCACCATGAAACTTATGAGAGGTCTCATGAGGTAGCATGACTCTGTGTGACAGTGCCTTCGATGTGGGCGTAAATGACAGTTAGGGTTGAGAGCTTTCAACCCAAACAGGTTATCGTGCACTTGTTTCGCCTACTTTTAATTCCATGCTCATTAATACTTTAAGCATAACAATAAAAAAAAATATTTTAGTCTCATCAAAGATGAAATAATAATTACCAACAAGGTGGATATATGTAAGAACCGCCCCCGGTCGATCTCGGTCGAACCGGAGGTTTTCGTTGAAAGTTAACTTTTTGCCAGAAAAGTCAACCGATGACTCCGGGAGTCACTCGGGACCCTTCCGGGGCCCAAAAAGCTTAGTCGTCGTTACGGTTAGCTTAGTTGGGCCGTTTCCTTTCCGTTGACTATAATGTTGGGAAAAGTCAACCTGGGGTTATTTTCGGTCAAACCGCGGTCCAATTAGAGACTAAGCGTAATTAATTAAGTGAGCTGGTTTTATTTGAGCTAGGAGTGGTCCCCATAGGGACATGTGTCCTTACTTGCTTGGAGGGGAAGAAAAAGGGGTTCAAAGGACCTATATGCCCTAAATTGTTGGTCTTAAGAAGTGGGAAGCAAATGGGTAGTTTGGAGATTTCCCCTTTAGGATATATGACTCAATTTGGGAGCATTTCAGCCCAAACACTTAGTGTTGGCCGAATTTCACCAAAGAGGGTAGAAGAAGAAAGGAGGAGAAAAGAGAGGTCTTGAACCCATTTGTGACTCAAATCTTCTCAATTTCACTTGTTTCTTCACATTTTCTTCATCCTCAAGGTAAATCCTCAAACCTTTTTCGCTTTTATTGATTTGGGTTCATGGATTTTTGAGAAAACATGAAGAACTTGGTTGGGTTTGAGGTTGTGAATGTTGGATGATGTTTTTTTTTGGAGAAAAAGGAGTGTAGATGATTGATTTAACTTGGTTTTGAGTAGTTTTGATGAAACCCATTGAGGGGATTGAAGTATTGAAGATTGTTGGGTCTGTTTTGGAGGTTTGGAAGTTCATCAATGGAGGTTTTGGGGTTTTAAATTCGTGAAACTGGAGCTGGAGGAAGAAGGACGGAACTGTCCAGACCCGTCACGGACCCGTGACGGGGGTAGTCACGGCTCCGTGAGGGAGACCGTGACGGAGGAAGTCACGTCTCCGTGAGTAGTGTCACGCCCCAAATCCGGTTCTTGTTCGGACTCAAGGCGTGACTAGGAATAGGTGGTTTAAGAGGTAACAATTCAACCATAAGTTCCTGAAAACTCCAATAGGAAGCTCAAATCCACAAAATTCAGTTTAAAACATAAATAACCCTCCAGGGGTGTAATAATAATCCTCCACAAAATCTGTTCCAAACAAAAAGAAATAAAAGCGAAGTTTCTACAGACACCCACACCGAGAAGCTCCCGAGCCTCTACTCCTCAACCAAGCCTGTAAACACAACAATGAAGTCACAGGGGTGAGCTTACGCTCAGTAGGGAAAACACAAAACAAGGTGAACCTTAAACTCCATAAATCAACACCAAAGTCAACAGGATAGCTCATAACGAATACATGTAAAAGGTAAACCAGCCAATGCTGTGGCACATGAAGTCTCCACCCTCCGATCCACATAAGATGTGTCCTCTCGGATTTTCCCTCAAATCCAGAGGAGACGCATAACATTGAGGCGACCGGAAACAACCATTCGGGGCGCTTAACATCGGGATTCTCAGAAACGTCTCCAAAGGAGTTTATGTACTCGGGAACCAAGGTATTACTCCCAAAGGAAGCATACACTTGGACAATTCAATAATAATCAGTTAATAATTGAATAACGCACTCAACCGAAACACGAAATAATCCAATCCCAACAACCACCAACTCATTGCCACACAGAGCTCACACATCACCAATTCACCACAACACACAGTACACGAATCACATAATCATAGTACACCAATCACACAACCCCAACTTACCGTTCACTTACCAGTCTCGAACCAACGGGGCATCGATCACCTGATTGCACCGCTCGGTACAACCAGTCATACTCGATGCTCCAAGCAACCATTTAAGTAAATCAAGTAATCATTCAAATACATTCAATAGTCAGGTGGGAGTTTAATCAACCAATCATAAAACCTTTAAACGAGCAATCACACATGCAATTCAACTAGTTCCGTTAGACTCTTTAGCCTATCCACTAACAACCAACAACAAAGCATGTGATCCTAACACGCAACTAATCCGAGGGCTTTGCCAAGGCTCCTCTACCAGACAAACAATTCCCAAGTATTGAAAGCGAGTTACACTAGTGATTGGCATCCTATTCATTCACCACTAGACAATTCCGGTTATTAGTAATTGAAAGACAACTAATCTAGTTATTCGCATCCTATAGGCATATCTAGGACCTTTCCAATTTTATTAGTCTAACATGCATACTAAGCATCGTAAACGAGGGGTTAAGGCTTTCCCTACCTCAAGGTCTTCCTCTCAACACTTTGATGAAGCCCGGTGGTCACCACTCCGTTCTTCACTCGGGTCCCGGCGTGGTCCTTGCTCCTCTAGCTCGATCCTCAACGTCTTGGACACAAAGAAACGTTAATTAGACTCCACTTAAACAACAAGTAAGACCCCCAAAGCCCCTCCAAAGTTCAGCTTAAAACTAAGATCAACCAAGGTGAAAAAACCCTCGACGAAACCCCCACCCTGGTCTGCCACGGACCTGGTCACGGATCCGTGAGGCCAACCATCACGGTTACCATCACGGAGCCGTGACGAGTGCCGTCACGGACTCCCTCACGGAGCCGTGACGTCGCCCGTCACGGGATCCGTGGCGCACCAGGGCAGTTTCGCCCTTCTTCAACCTCCAGCTCCTTTTCTCCGAAAAACCACCTTCAAACCCCAAATTTTACCCCTCCCAACTCCCAAAACAGTCCAAATCCTTCAATACTCCTCTACCCATGGTAGGAATCAACACACAAACAAGTTTCCAATGATTCATCAAATCAAAACCAACTTAAAAGCTCCAACAAACTAATGATTTCTCAACAAAAACCCAACCAATCTTCTCATCAACAACATCTCCCACCATTTCTACTCAAACCCAGCAACATCTAGCAATTTCACCCAAAACCCATGAAAAGAGATGAAGAGAAATGAGGATTAGAGAGTTCCATTACCTCTAGAAGATGGAGATGAAGAAGATGGTAGAGATTTTGAGGAGTGATGGCTAAAGGAAGGCTTCAAGTGGCCTCTTCTTCCTTGATTCTTCTTCAAAGCTCAATGAGAGCTCTTCTCTCTTGCTCCTACTCCAATTTTCGGCTACACCCAAAAGAATGAGTTGAATTTGCTTTTCCAATCTCATATAATACCTAGATGTGTCAAATGACCAAAAGCCCTTGAGCTAGAATCCCTTGTAGAAGCTTTTGGGAGGGTAAAAGGGTCTAAGACTATTCCCTTTTCTCTCTTTCACCCAAAAAGGGACAAGTGTCCACATAGGTTATTTACTTTTCCAAAATAAATTCCAGCACAATAAAATAATGCTTTTAGTCGATAAAAAGTCTCGTTTGACCAAAATTGACTTTCTCCAACACTATACTCAAACGAAAGGAATTTCTCCCCTTAAGCCAACCGTGATGATGGCTAATTCGTTTTGGTTCCGGAAAAGTCCCGAGTGACTTCTTGAGCCATCGGTTGACTTTCCGGTAGCAAGTCAAACTTGCTTGAAAAGCCGACGGTTCGACCGGGAGCGGGTCTTACAATCTACCCCCCTTAAAGAAATTTCGTCCTCGAAATTAAAAACAAGTTACCTCAATGCCGAACAGGTGGGGATACTTCACGCGGATCTCATCCTCGCGCTCCCAAGTGGATCCTGCTCCCTGATGTCCCCACTGCACTAGTACCAACGGAATCGTCTTGTTCCGCAGGGCCTTCTCCTTCGTACCCAGAATCTTGACGGGCTGCTCCTCATAGGTGACATCATCTGCTACCTCAATGTCTGACCACTCAATGATGTGCGAAGGGTCTGCCATGTACTTCCGCAGTTGGGACACATGGAAAACGTTATGCACGTTCCCAAGCTGCGGTGACAAGGCCAAACGATAAGCTACAGCTCCAATTTTCTCTAAGACCTCAAATGGTCCAATAAAACGTGGTGCTAGCTTGCCTCCACTGCGTCTAAACCGCACTAGACCCTTCTTTGGGCTCACCCTCAGAAACACGTGCTCCCCGACCATGAACTCAAGTGGTCTGCGACGCCTGTCTGCGTAGCTCTTCTGCCGACTCTGTGCGGTCTTCAACCGCTCTCTAATCAAAGCGACCTTTTCGATCGTCTCTCTGACCATGTCTGGTCCAAGTAAGCTCCGGTCCCCAACCTCAGCCCAACACACAGGCGATCTACAAGGTCTGCCATACAAAGCCTCAAATGACGTCATACCAATGCTGGACTGGTAACTGTTGTTGTAGGCAAACTCTGCCAAAGGCAAATGATCCTCCCATGATCCCTGAAAGTCAAGCACACAAGCTCGAAGCATGTCCTCTAGAATCTGAATGGTGCGCTCTGACTGTCCATCTGTCTCGGGATGGTAAGCGGTGCTCAACAGTACCTCAGTACCCAAAGCCTTCTATAGGCTCTTCCAGAACCTGGATGTAAAACGAGGGTCTCTATCCGATACCACTGACACTGGTACTCTGTGAAGACGAACAATCTCCCTGACGTACAAACGACCCAACATGTCCACAGAATCAGTCATCCTCATACCCAGAAAGTGTGCCGATTTGGTCAGTCGATCAACCACCACCCAAACAGCGTCGCGCCCCTTCGACGACCTGGGCAACCCACACACAAAATCCATAGTCACATGCTCCCACTTCCACTCGGAGATCGGTAAAGGTTGCAGCAAGCCTGCGGGACGTCGATGCTCGGCCTTCACCTGTTGGTAGGTAAGGCATCGAGAAACGAAATCTTCAACTGCCCCACGCATCCCACTCCACCAAAACTGTCGTCGCATGTCTCTATACATCTTGTTTCCACCGGGGTGCACAACCAGACGGGAGTGGTGGCACTCTCGCAATACAGTGTCTTTGTACTCGCTGGGCACAAACAGCCGTCCTCTAAAGCGGATACCCTGATCGGTGCCCATCTCCCAACCCTCGAGCTTGACACCGTCAATCAATCTCTCACGAATCCCTGCTGTCTCAGCGTCCTCGGTCTGTGCCTCTAGCACTCGAGCAAAAAGCGTGGGCTGAGCCACCAATGCACACAAGGCCATACCCTCTGTGACCTCCTCCAACTCCAGTCTGAATAAGCTCAACTGCTCCAGCATGTCCCACTCTCGGACTGCCATGCTGGCAACGCAGTGACTCGACTTCCTGCTCAAAGCATCGGCGACCACGTTCGCCTTGCCCCGATGATAGAGCAACTCGAAGTCGTACTCCTCAAGTAACTCCATCCATCTCCTTTGGCGCATATTCAGATCACGCTGCGAGAATATATACTTGAGGCTCTTGTGGTCTGAAAACACCCTGAACTGCTCACCGTACAGATAATGTCTCCAGCTCTTCAGCGCAAATACCACCGCTGCTAGCTCAAGATCATGGGTCGGGTAGTTGCGCTCATGCACCTTCAACTGCCTCGAGCCGTAAGCAACCACCTTTCCACTCTGCACCAGAACACAACCTAGCACTTCGCCTGAGGCGTCACAATACACATCATAGCCTACTCCCCGCTCGGGAACAATCAACACTGGAGCGGTAGTCAGTCGAGCCTTTAGCTCGCGAAAAGAGCGCTCACACTCATCAGTCCAAAGGTACTCCGCCCCCTTGCGGCTCAAAGCTGTCATAGGTGCTGCAAGACGGGAGAAATCCTGAACGAAGCGTCGGTAATAACCTGCCAACCCTAGAAAGCTCCGAATCTCAAATACACTGCTGGGTCTGGCTCACTTCGACACTGCCTCTACCTTGGCTGGATCGACCAAGATGCCCTCCCGAGATACCACGTGCCCGAGGAACTTCACCTCTGTGAGCCAAAATTCGCACTTCTCCAGATTGTCGTACAACTGGTGAGTGCGTAAGAGTGTCAAAACGGTCCTCAGGTGCCCCTCATGCGCCTCCTCACTGGGCGAGTAGATCAAGATGTCATCGACAAAGACTACTACAAACTGGTCTAGATAAGGTCTGAAGATGCCATTCATTAAGTCCATAAAGGCGGCCGGTGCGTTCGTCAAACCGAACGGCATCACCAGAAATTCAAAGTGTCCATAACGAGTTCGGAACGATGTCTTCTCTACGTCCTCGGCTCGGACCCTCAGCTGGTAGTACCCCGATCGAAGATCGATCTTCGATAAGTACTTTGCTCCCCTCAGCTGGTCGAATAAATCATCAATCCTCGGCATCGGGTAGCGGTTCTTCACTGTCACCCGGTTCAGCTTCCTGTAATCGATGCACATCCTCAAGGCTCCACCCTTCTTCTTCACGAAAAGGGCGGGCGCTCCCCACGGAGATACGCTCGGGCGGATGAAACCCTTCTACTGTAGTTCCTCGAGTTGTCGCTTTAGCTCGACCAACTCGGCTGGCGCAAACCGATACGGCGTCATCGATATCGGCGCCGTACCCGGGATCAGATCAATCCTGAACTCCACCTCACGTGCTGGTGGCAAGCCTGATAGCTCCTCCGGGAAGACCTCCGGGAACTCACGCACTACCCTCGGTAGCTCTCTGCTGCTCTGCACGACCTCTGTCTCAGATCCCGTAGTCAAGGCGGATAAGAGAACTCCGCTCCTGCTACCCAAAACACACGTGATCACCCTATCACCTGACCTCACTGTCACCTGACGTCGATAGCAGTCGATCGTCGCTCGATACCTCGCGAGCCAGTCCATACCCAGAATCACGTCAAAGGCGTTCATGTCAAGAACGAGTAAGTCACCAAGAAAGGGGAAATCTGCCACCCTAATCGCACAGTCTCTACAAACGGTGCTCAACACCACCTCACCCGTAGTCGGGGTCTCCAAACAAAGGGGTTGACTCAAAGTCTCCACCCGCAAACCCAAAGAAGAAGCAATAGACAAAGATATGAACGAATGGGAAGCTCCCGTATCAAATAAAAATGAAGTCCACGCCTTATAAAGTAAACACGTACCCTGAGTGGCCTCATGGCCGGCGTACGGCCTCTCAATCCTGGAATAAGTAACTGCAAAGACTCGGCCATGCTGTGCCGGTGGTCCTCCTCTCGGTGGTGGGGGAAGCGCCACCTGCTGGCCAGCTCTCGGCTAGTGCCTCTGACATGCTGCTCCCGCCGCCTGACGCGGAGCTCTCTGCTGCGGAGCCTAACGTGGTCTGCCAGGTGGTGCAGGGCGAGTCTGAGTCTGCTGGGGCCTCGGTGCAGGCGCCCTACCAGCTAGCTCAGGGCACGCCCGAATGAAATGATCAGATCGACCACACTGGTAGCATCCCCTCTGTCCCCCCTGCTGTGCCAGCTCAGGACACGCACGCATGAAGTGGTCGGCGCTGTCGCACTGATAGCACCCCCTCGGCTCGCCCTGCTGTCTGTCTCTGGTCCCCTAGGGACGATCATCATGGCGTTCTACAGGTCCGTTGCCCCTCGGGTAGTCTCGTGCCAGATGACCCTGCTGTCCACACCGAGGACACAGCTGTGCCACCGGGGCGGGTCCAACTGACGCTACGGTCCCTGCTCGGCGCATGCCATCCTGCTGAAACTGAGGCTGAAAGTGTCCTACAACTCTCTGTCTGCGTCGGTCTCGACGGTCAGACGGCTGCACAAAGCCACTCGGCCTAGGCCTAGTCTCTCGCACCCTGATAGTCTCTCTGAAGTGTCTCTCCATGGCTAAAGCCTGATCCAAGAGTGTGGAGTACTCTGCGGTCCTGAAGGCGATAACCCTGTCGGCTATCGACGGGATGAGCCCGTTCTCAAATCTCCTGCATCGATCATCCGCAGTCTGAACCAACTCCGGCGCGAAGCGGGCCAAAGAAGTAAACCTCACTGCGTACTCAGAAACGCTCAAACCCCTCTGACGTAAATCCAGAAACTGCTGACGCCGGTCATCCCGAATGGAGCAAGGGAAGTACTGTTCCAAGAACAGTCTGCTAAACAACTGAAAATCACTGCCGACCCTGTCCTGCACTGACTGCCACCAGTAGTAGGCCTCTCCCTCAAGCTGAAAAGTGGCGAACGAAACCCTCAAGCGCCCCTCCGATACACCAGAGGTATCGAGGTTGCGGGTAACCCGCTCAACCAGCCCGAAGCTGCCTCGGGGTTCGCTCCCCCGGAGTAGGTGGGCGTACCAAGTCTACGAAACTCTCTGAGCGACTGGGCCGTGAGGCTATCAAACTATCCTGGCCTCTCCCCAAAATCTGCTGAAGCAACAGGCACGGGCTCTGGTGTCGGTGATGTAGTCCCCTGCTGCACACTCAAGGCTGCTAGTACAGCGCGAACCACCTCCTCGAGAGGGGTCGCCTGAGTCAGCTCTGCGACTGGAGATGTCCTGGGTGGCGACCCTGTTGGTCCACCCTCAAAGCGCTGATGCTCTGTGGAAGCAGCATCCTGGGAGTCAGCTGCCCCCTCCTGCTCAACGGCAGGTGCCTGACTCGGGCCCCCAGCTGGGCGGCTCCGAGTACCTTTCGGAACATACGTACGAGCCATGTTGTCTATCCGCCTGCATGGATAACGCACATGTTCAGTACTTAGTTCAACAACGGTTCTCACACGTTACAAGGACGATCACACACGTCACACAAGTCACCCACAGTTACGCCCCCCCCCCCACACTAGTAGATATATATATATATATATATATATATATATATATACTCATATAATATAGCACACAAGTTCGCATCTCTATGCGTCTCACAACAACAACCAGCGATTTAGCAATCCACCACCAACTCACACAGGAGGGTTCCAACTCAAGCACACCACACAAACACCAATCAAAAGGCATACCCCTTGCTCGGGTATCCTTCCACAAAGAGGGGTTCATCACTTAACACAAATCAATTCAACAATCACCCTTAACCCTTCCTTCCCTTCCAAAGATTTCCATTTCTTAACTTTTACCCAAAGCTTTTCGTGTCGATCTCATGTTGTTACAACCCGATTCAGGCGTCCCCGAACCTCATTGTAACAACTAGACAATCGAACCATCATGCTCAACTACAGTGGCGCCCCTGAGTCAACCAATGATGGTGCAAACATTTTAGTTCTACTGAAAATTCGGCATGACCCATTCGTATTTTCCCTTAACCCTCCGCTTAAGCGGGACAAGTACCAACACAAATTCACAAGGCAAAAGTACACAGAGTTCTCATGCTCGGCCAAAGACATCACACAGTCAATAAACGGAGTTCTCATGCTCCTAAAGTACACAACGCAATCAATAAACGGAGTTCTCGTGCTCCCAAATACTACGGGGTACTCGTGCCCAAACTCGCCACACACGGGCATAAGGGATTCTCGTGTCCCAATCTCACCACACAAGGGCATACAGGATTCTCGTGTCCCAATCTCACCACACAAGGGCATACGAGATTCTCGTGTCCCAAACAAGTTCTCATACAACGGGTTACGGGGTTCTCGCGCCCCACCCAAAACACTCAATACCAACACACATGGAGTACTCATGCTCCAGACAAGCAGTCAACCACAAGTCAAAACTTGAACAGGACCAAACTACACTTGAAAATTTTCGAAGTACTACACCAAAATGGCAACACCACCAACCGTTGGCTCACCCTACCATGAATGCATAGCGGGTCGGTCATTGACCGTTAATCCAATTCCGATCTCAACCATTCGGCTTCACCGATCACTAGGGAGAGGATACCAATCAAATAATGCAAACATTGTAGCGTAAGGTTCCATTTAGGACAACCATTAAAGCGACTCACGACTCAGACTCCCTAACTCTACCCACCTAATTGACTTCAGTCCGAGGTTTGAAAATCAGTTCAAAAGACACCTGTTTCAAATGAAACCAGGCTTTGATACCAAATTGTCACGCCCCAAATCCGGTTCTTGTTCGGACTCAAGGCGTGACTAGGAATAGGTGGTTTAAGAGGTAACAATTCAACCATAAGTTCCTGAAAACTCCAATAGGAAGCTCAAATCCACAAAATTCAGTTTAAAACATAAATAACCCTCCAGGGGTGTAATAATAATCCTCCACAAAATCTGTTCCAAACAAAAAGAAATAAAAGCGAAGTTTCTACAGACACCCACACCGAGAAGCTCCCGAGCCTCTACTCCTCAACCAAGCCTGTAAACACAACAATGAAGTCACAGGGGTGAGCTTACGCTCAGTAGGGAAAACACAAAACAAGGTGAACCTTAAACTCCATAAATCAACACCAAAGTCAACAGGATAGCTCATAACGAATACATGTAAAAGGTAAACCAGCCAATGCTGTGGCACATGAAGTCTCCACCCTCCGATCCACATAAGATGTGTCCTCTCGGATTTTCCCTCAAATCCAGAGGAGACGCATAACATTGAGGCGACCGGAAACAACCATTCGGGGCGCTTAACATCGGGATTCTCAGAAACGTCTCCAAAGGAGTTTATGTACTCGGGAACCAAGGTATTACTCCCAAAGGAAGCATACACTTGGACAATTCAATAATAATCAGTTAATAATTGAATAACGCACTCAACCGAAACACGAAATAATCCAATCCCAACAACCACCAACTCATTGCCACACAGAGCTCACACATCACCAATTCACCACAACACACAGTACACGAATCACATAATCATAGTACACCAATCACACAACCCCAACTTACCGTTCACTTACCAGTCTCGAACCAACGGGGCATCGATCACCTGATTGCACCGCTCGGTACAACCAGTCATACTCGATGCTCCAAGCAACCATTTAAGTAAATCAAGTAATCATTCAAATACATTCAATAGTCAGGTGGGAGTTTAATCAACCAATCATAAAACCTTTAAACGAGCAATCACACATGCAATTCAACTAGTTCCGTTAGACTCTTTAGCCTATCCACTAACAACCAACAACAAAGCATGTGATCCTAACACGCAACTAATCCGAGGGCTTTGCCAAGGCTCCTCTACCAGACAAACAATTCCCAAGTATTGAAAGCGAGTTACACTAGTGATTGGCATCCTATTCATTCACCACTAGACAATTCCGGTTATTAGTAATTGAAAGACAACTAATCTAGTTATTCGCATCCTATAGGCATATCTAGGACCTTTCCAATTTTATTAGTCTAACATGCATACTAAGCATCGTAAACGAGGGGTTAAGGCTTTCCCTACCTCAAGGTCTTCCTCTCAACACTTTGATGAAGCCCGGTGGTCACCACTCCGTTCTTCACTCGGGTCCCGGCGTGGTCCTTGCTCCTCTAGCTCGATCCTCAACGTCTTGGACACAAAGAAACGTTAATTAGACTCCACTTAAACAACAAGTAAGACCCCCAAAGCCCCTCCAAAGTTCAGCTTAAAACTAAGATCAACCAAGGTGAAAAAACCCTCGACGAAACCCCCACCCTGGTCTGCCACGGACCTGGTCACGGATCCGTGAGGCCAACCATCACGGTTACCATCACGGAGCCGTGACGAGTGCCGTCACGGACTCCCTCACGGAGCCGTGACGTCGCCCGTCACGGGATCCGTGGCGCACCAGGGCAGTTTCGCCCTTCTTCAACCTCCAGCTCCTTTTCTCCGAAAAACCACCTTCAAACCCCAAATTTTACCCCTCCCAACTCCCAAAACAGTCCAAATCCTTCAATACTCCTCTACCCATGGTAGGAATCAACACACAAACAAGTTTCCAATGATTCATCAAATCAAAACCAACTTAAAAGCTCCAACAAACTAATGATTTCTCAACAAAAACCCAACCAATCTTCTCATCAACAACATCTCCCACCATTTCTACTCAAACCCAGCAACATCTAGCAATTTCACCCAAAACCCATGAAAAGAGATGAAGAGAAATGAGGATTAGAGAGTTCCATTACCTCTAGAAGATGGAGATGAAGAAGATGGTAGAGATTTTGAGGAGGGATGGCTAAAGGAAGGCTTCAAGTGGCCTCTTCTTCCTTGATTCTTCTTCAAAGCTCAATGAGAGCTCTTCTCTCTTGCTCCTACTCCAATTTTCGGCTACACCCAAAAGAATGAGTTGAATTTGCTTTTCCAATCTCATATAATACCTAGATGTGTCAAATGACCAAAAGCCCTTGAGCTAGAATCCCTTGTAGAAGCTTTTGGGAGGGTAAAAGGGTCTAAGACTATTCCCTTTTCTCTCTTTCACCCAAAAAGGGACAAGTGTCCACATAGGTTATTTACTTTTCCAAAATAAATTCCAGCACAATAAAATAATGCTTTTAGTCGATAAAAAGTCTCGTTTGACCAAAATTGACTTTCTCCAACACTATACTCAAACGAAAGGAATTTCTCCCCTTAAGCCAACCGTGATGATGGCTAATTCATTTGGGTTCCGGAAAAGTCCCGAGTGACTTCTTGAGCCGTCGGTTTACTTTCCGGTAGCAAGTCAAACTTGCTTGAAAAGCCGCCGGTTCGACTGGGAACGAGTCTTACAAGGAGAACCGTGACGGCCTAGACCACGGATCCGTGACCAGATCCGTGGCGGAGCCCATCAAGGACCCGTGATCAGAACCGTGACAGACCTGATTTGACCCTCTTGGGTCATTTTCGTTGAATTTCGAGTAATTGGGACGGTTATCTATAACCGAGTCCTCTTAGGGTTAATTGGGAGTGTTTTCCTCTTTTAACCTTTGTGGATTACTCTTAATTCCCGGGTTTTTTTGTGATCCAAGACCTTGGAACCGAGCGTGACGGAGGAGGAGGCACTTGGACATCGTGCAGTGGAGGAGGAAGCTAGCCAGGTCGTCAGCAGCTAGGAGTTGAGAGTTGTTTACTTTTGAGGTTGGGAACGTAGCGAATACCGGTTTAATTACGAAAAGTTACTGGTATGCCTTTAAGAAAATAGTAATAATCGGAAAGTTCCTAGTTTGCATATAGGATGTGATTCACTAGAATAATCGCTTTCAATTACGATAATAAACGGAAGAGTCTTAGTTTGCATATAGGATGTGATTCACTAGAATAACCGCTTTTAATTATGGGAAATTGTTGTGCTGGTGGAATGGCCAGGTGAGACTTAGGGTTGCGTGTTGATTGTGATGCCATGATATATGATTGAGATGCATGATGCGTGTTGTAGCCGTTGATTAGATTGAGAGTCATAGTAAGATATACTCGGTGTAGCATGTTGTTGCTATGTTTGGGAAAGTGTGACATGCGTGATGTGATGTGAACCATTGATTGTGATATGATCGGGTGACTGATAGACCGATATGTGTGTTATGGTGAGTTGGCTCGGTTGGTATACCGTGGTTGAACTATGGTAGTATGATGCATGTTATGCTCTTGATGTGTGTTCCAAGAGGAGGTGTAACTGGTGTGATACCTACACCGAGGGATAGTTTTGGTGTAGGGTGTCGAGGCCAAGGATGGCGTGATCAGTACCCCGATGACCCGTGGTCTAGGAAGACGTCCGACCGAGGTGTGTGCCGGTCCGGTACGTATGGTGAGTAATGCCCCGAGTCTGTGTGCCGGGAAGACATCTGAATGAATGTATTGCCGGTCGAGGATGTTACCCCGAGTCTTAGTGACGAGAAGATATTGGGACCGATGGTGTGTGGTCCGGTACGATATAAGTGGCTGAGTGCATTTGGTGATGTTGGAAACTGTTGTATGGGGCATGTGTTTGTTCTGCTGTGTGTGCTATGTTTGTTGATTGGCTGCGTGCGTTGTTTAAGTGTGATTTTGGTCTTGTGAGAGTGATGAGTGGTTGGTAACTCCCCGTGGACGTTGTTAGTAGTTATGCTTTGCTAGTATGCCCTAATTGGACGGTTACTCGTGGTGATGAACGGAGGTTCATAAACTTTACTACTCTTCATACTGAGCGAAAGCTCACCCCTTACCTTGTTGTTTTTCAGGTCTTAAGCGGGATTTGTGCTAGCTGGGTGCTCGATGCTTGGGAGCTAGCGAGGGTCCTAGGCTAGCTTGTCTAGAGACATACATTTTATCTTTACCCAACTCTTTATTACGTGATTTTACCGAGCTTTTGACTCGTGTGGTTATTTGGAGATTTAAATTATTATTAGAGACCTGTTTTAGTATTAAAAATTGTTTTATTATTTATTTCGTTTAGTTCACGTCTCGAGTCCGGTCAAAACCGGATTTTGGGGAGTGACAATTTGGTATCAGAGCCTGGTTTTCATTAAAATTATTTTTCAAAACTTCGGACCGTACGTCAATTAGGTGGTTAGAATTGGGTCGTTAAGTTGCCGTGTGTCGGTCACGCAAGTCGGAGATGTCCTACGCGTAGAAACGGAGAGAGTCTCGGGTTGGTGGTTTTCCGGTCTAAGTACTGTGTGCCTTTGGTGAACCTGTGTGGTTGGTGTTATTGTTTGAGTTAAACTGTTTTCCGAGTATGGACTTGGCCGGGCGGTAAGAGTGAAATTACCGAGACCCGAGGTGTAAAGTTGAGATGACTTGTTGTGTGCTGTGATTGTGTTGGGTGCTTTATGCATATTGTAAATTGGTTGTCCCGCATAAGCGAATAGTTAGCTTAATTTACGAACGGGTCATGCCCGATTCTCTGCAGAAACTGAAGTGTATGTACCATCACGATTTGGCTAGAGGGGCCACTGTAGCTTGATGTGAATGAGGGGATGTCAAGTGGTTACAACGTAATTCGGGGACGCATGAACCGGGTTGTAACGATGCGATGTCAACATGAATGTTATGTTAGAAAGAGGACGTGTTAAGAATTGGAATCTAAGTTGATGGTTGTCTAATGTGGAATTGCTGTGTGGTGGATGCATTGTGAAGCGTGTAACTGTGTGTGACCTCGCTGATTGAGTGTGTGATCTATGCGACGCACTAGTGTGCGAACTTCTCTGGCTGTGTGAAATTGTGTGACTATACTATTGAGTATAATATTAATATGAGTACTACTGTGATGAACTGTTGACTATGTGACCTTTGTTGGCAATTGTTGAATTGTGTGGTTGACTTTGTGGGACGCAAAAGTGTGCGGGTTTCATTGGTATGTATATATTTATAGTTGTGTGCTTCGTAGTGATATATATATATTGATAACAACCTAAGGTCGGTAAATCGTGACTAAGTTTCGGTGTTGTGTGGGTATCTGTTCTGGCGATTAATTGTTGTGAAGCGTGTGTGAGCGCTTTTGCCTTGAGCGCGTCGCTTTGTGTGAACTTGGGAACTAAGCGTGTGCGTTTACCTGTGCGGAGGGTACATACGACGTGGCACCTCGAGGTAGGAGAGGTAAACTGTTGGGGCACATGTGCCTAGGGTACTCTCACCGGGGAAGATCGGTACGAGACGAAGGTTACGGCGTTGGCCTGTGTGCACCAGTTTTGGTGACGGTCGAGACAACCGATACAGTAAGTTTGAGAGAGGGCCTCGAGCCCAGAGTTTGGATCGAGTTCTCACCATGATGAATCAGGTGTAGTTTGAGATAGTGGATACGACGACGACAGTGGCACGAGGTCGCGGAGAAACTGTGAGAGTCCGTAAGACTCGGCAGCGACCGAGCAATGTTGCGAGACCGTACGAGATTCGCGAATCTAGGGGGCAGAGAACCGCAGGGTTCTCCCGGCCACATGCTCTGTCTGACGGTATGAGGCAGACAATATCAGGAACAACGGTAGGTCTCGTCGCGTTAAAACGGGGCCAGTGTGTTCACACTGTTGGCAACTGGGACATCGGAGACGAGTGATGAGCGACGGAAGGCCGCAGCAGTACCAGTAAGCCGTCAGACTGGTCAGGGGAGGTGGCCGAGTGGCGATGAGATCAGAGTGGCGCAGCGGAAGCGTGGTGGGCCCATGACCCACATGCGTCGCACTCTTCCGTTTTTTTACTCTTGTTGAGAAGTTAGACCTAAGAGTGGAGTGTCTGAGGCGACCTTGTGTCTTGACACTCCAGTTACAGGAGAGGTAGTTTTGAGTACTGGTTGTCGTGCTTGTGAGATTCGTGTGGCTGATTGCCCTTTTTATGATGATTTGCTTGTGTTGGACATGACTGCATTTGATGTGATCTTGGGGATGGACTGGGTGGCGATGTATCGGGCGTCGATCGACGGTTATCGTCGACAGGTGACTGTAATATCAGGAGACGTGATCGTCACTTGTGTCTTGGGCAGTAGGAGCGGAGTTCTCCTGTCTGCGTTGACCGTCGGAGATGAGACGGAGATCGTGCAGAGTAGAGAGCTGCCGAGAGTGGTATGTGAGTTCCTGGAGGTCTTCCTGGAGGAACTGTCAGGGTTACCACTGGCGCGCGAGGTGGACCTTAGGATCGACTTGATCCCGGATACGGCGCCGATACCTATGGCCCCGTATTGGTTTGCATCAGCCGAGTTGGTCGAGCTGAAGCGACAACTCGAGGAGCTTCGGGAGAAGGGGTTTATCCGACCGAGTTCTTCGCCGTGGGGAGCACCCGCCCTCTTCGTGAAGAAGAAGGGTGGAACATTGAGGATGTGCATCGACTACCAGAAGTTGAACCGAGTCACGGTGGAAAACCGTTATCCGATGTCGAGGATCGATGATCGGTTTGATCAGCTGAGAGGAGCAAAGTGCTTCTCGAAGATTGATCTACGATCCGGGTAGTATCAATTGAGGGTTCGGGAGGAGGATGTGGCGAAAGCCGCATTTCGGACTCGGTAGGGGCACTATGAGTTCTTGGTGATGTCGTTCGGGTTGACGAACGCACCCGTAACGTTCATGGACTTGATGAACGGTATCTTCCGACCCTACTTGGACCAGTTCGTTGTGGTGTTGTATACGACATTCTGATTTATTCGCCGAGTGAGGAGGCGCATGAGGAGCATATTAGGACATTTTTGACATTGTTGCGCACTCACCAACTGTACAACAACCTGGAGAAGTGCGAGTTCTGGCTCGCCGAGGTGAAGTTCCTCGGGCATGTTGTGTCCCGAGAGGGTATACTCGTCGATCCGGCGAAGATCGACGCGGTCTTGAAGTGGGCACGACCCAAGAGTGTCTTCGAGATCCGCAGCTTCCTAGGCTTGGTAGGGTACTATCGACGGTTCGTCGAAGACTTCTCACGTCTGGCCGCGCCGATGACTGCCTTGACACGCAAGGGATCAGAGTTTGTGTGGACTGATGAGTGTGAGCATTCCTTTGCCGAGCTGAAGGCTCATTTGACCACCGCGCCCGTGTTGATAGTATCGGAGCGCGGGGTCGGGTATGATGTGTACTGTGATGCGTCCAGCGAGGGACTGGGGTGTGTGTTGATGCAGTCCGGAAAGGTAGTTGCATATGACTTCAGACAGTTGAAGACACATGAGCGCAACTACCCGACCCACGATCTCGAGTTGGAAGTAGTTGTCTTTGCGCTGAAGAGCTGGCGACACTACTTGTACGGAGAGCGATTCCGAGTGTTTTCGGATCACAAGAGTCTCAAGTACATCTTCTCAAAGCGCGACTTGAACATGCGCGAGAGGCGATGGATTGAGCTACTTGAGGAGTACGACTTCGAGCTACTCTATCATCCAGGCAAGGCGAACGTCGTCGCTGATGCCCTGAGTAGGAAGTCGACTCACAACCTTGCTAGTATATTTGTCCGATAGTGGGACATGATGGAGGAGTTGAGCACGTTTCGGCTCGAGCTCGATGAGATCACCGATGGTGTGGCCATGTGTTCGTTGGTGGCGCATCCCACACTAGTTGCCCGTGTGCTGGAGGCACATGCCGGGGATTGAGGCGGCAAGGATCAAAGAGAGGATTATCAGCGGTGTTGACACCGAGGGATGGGAGCAGGGTACTGACCTAGGTCTACGATACCGAGGAGGGCTGTTTGTGTCGCGTGGTTGTAGAGATGACGTGTTTACAGAGTCTCATCACTCCCGTCATGATGTGCACACAGGTGGCACCAAGATGTATCGGGATATCCGACGACAGTTCTAGTAGAGCGGGATGCGGAGAGCAGTTGCTGTTTCGAGATGCCTTACCTGTCAGCAGGTAAAGGCCGAGCATAAGTGCCCCGCCGATTTGCTACAGCCACTACCAATCACGGAGTGGAAGTGGGAGCACGTCACGATGGACTTCGTGAGTGGCTTGCCAAGGTCACCGAGAGGGCACGACGCAGTTTTGGGTGGTGGTTGACCGATTGACCAAGTCGGCACACTTTTTGGCCATGAGGATGACAAATACGATTGACACTTTGAGCCGGTTGTATGTTCTAGAGATCATCCGTCTTCACGGGGTTCAGGTGTCGGTTGTGTCCGACAGAGATCCGCGATTCACCTCCAGGTTTTGGGAGAGCTTGCAGAGAGCCTTGGGGACCGAGGTCTTGCTTAGTACATCGTATCACCAACAGACCGACGGTCAGTCAGAGCGCATTATTCAAATACTAAGGATATGCTGCGAGCATGTGTGCTGGATTTCCGAGGGTCATGGGAGGACCACTTACATTATCGGAGTTTGCCTACAACAACCGCTTCCAGGCCAGTATTGGGATGGCACCGTTTGAGGCGTTGTATGGTAGACCGTGCAGATCGCCCGTGTGTTGGGAAGAGGTGGGAGATCTTAGTCTACTTGGTCCAGAGCTTGTCCAGGAGACGACCGAGAAGGTCGCCCTGATTCAGGATCGGTTGAGGACCGCGCAGAGTCGTCAGAAGAGTTATGCATATAGACGGCGCAGACCTCTTGAGTTTTCGATGAGTGATCATGTGTTTCTGAGGGTGAGCCCAAAGAAGGGCCTATTGCGGTTCAACCGCGACGCAGACAAGTTGTCCCTGCGGTTTATCGGATCTTTTGAGGTCTTGGGCAGAGTTGGAGCCGTTGCTTATCGTCATGCATTGCCACTGCAGCTCGGGAACGTGCATAACGTCTTCCATGCATCCCTATTGTGGAAGTACACTGCGGACCCCTCCCACGTGATTGAATGGACGGATATCGAGGTAGCCGAGGATGTTTTGTATGAAGAGCAGCCAGTCAGGATTCTGGATAGGCGAGAGAAGGCCTTGCGTGGCAGGACTATCCCACTGGTACGTGTGCAGTAGAAACATCGCGGAGTAGAGTCGACCTAGGAGCGCGAGGATGAGGTTCGTGCGAAGTACCCCAGCCTGTTCGACCCTTGAGGTACGTCTATTGTAAATTTCGAGGACAAAATTATTTTTTAAGGGGGGGGGGTAGATTGTAAGAACCGCCCCCTGTCGAACCGAAGGTTTTCGGCGAAAGTTGACTTTTTGCCGGAAAAGTCAACAAATGACTCCGGGAGTCACTCGGGACCCTTCTGTGGCCCAAAAAGCTTAGTCGTCGTTACGGTTAGCTTAGTTGGGTCGTTTCCTTTCCGTTGACTGTAATGTTGGGAAAAGTCAACCCGTGGTTATTTTCGGTCAAACCGCGGTCCAATTAGAGACTAAGCGTTATTAATTAAGTGAGCTGGTTTTATTTGAGCTAGGAGTGGTCCCCATAGGGACATGTGTCCTTACTTGCTTGGAGGGGAAGAAAAAGGGGTTAAAAGGACCTATATGCCCTAAATTGTTGGTCATAAGAAGTGGGAAGCAAATAGGTAGTTTGGATATTTCCCCTTTAGGATATATGAATCAATTTGGGAGCATTTCAGCCCAAACACTTAGTGTTGGCAGAATTTCACCAAAGAGGATAGAAGAAGAAAGGAAGAGAAAAGAGAGGTCTTGAACCCATTTGTGACCCAAATCTTCTTAATTTCAATTGTTTCTTCACCTTTTCTTCATCCTCAAGGTAAATCCTCAAAACTTTTTCGCTTTTATTGATTTGGGTTCATGGATTTTTGAGAAAACATGAAGAACTTGGTTGGGTTTGAGGTTGTGAATGTTGGGTGATGTTTTTTTTTTGGAGAAAAAGGAGTGTAGATGATTGATTTAACTTGGTTTTGAGTAGTTTTGATGAAACCCATTGAGGGGATTGAAGTATTGAAGATTGTTGGGTCTGTTTTAGAGGTTTGGAGGTTCATCAATGGAGGTTTTGGGGTTTTAAATTCGTGAAACTGGAGCTGGAGGAAGAAGAAGGACGGAACTGTCCACACCCGTCACGGACCCGTGACGAGGATAGTTACGGCTCCGTGAGGGAGACCGTGACGGAGGAAGTCACGGCTCCGTGAGGAGAACCGTGATGGCCTGGACCACGGATCTGTGACCAGATCCGTGGCGGAGCCCATCAAGGACCCGTGATCAGAACCGTGACAGACCTGATTTGACCCTCTTTGGTCCTTTTCATTGAATTTCGAGTAATTGGGACGGTTATCTATAATCGAGTCCTCTTAGGGTTAATTGGGAGTGTTTTCCTCTTTTAACCTTTGTGGATTACTCTTAATTCCCGGTTTGTGTTGTGATCCAAGACCTTGACTACTTTTCCTTTTGAGCGAATGCTCACCCCTTACCTTGTTGTTTTTCAGGTTTTGAGCGAGATTTGTGCTAGCTGGGTGCTCGATGCATGGGAGCTAGCGAGGGTCCTAGGCTAGCTTGTCTAGAGACGTACATTTTATCTTTTACCGAACTCTTTATTACGTGATTTTACCGAGCTGTTGACTCGTGTGGTTATTTGGAGATTTAAATTGTTATTAGAGACCTGTTTTAGTATTAAAAATTGTTTTATTATTTATTTCGTTTAGTTCACGTGTCGAGTGTAGATGATTGATTTAACTTGTTTTTGAGTAGTTTTGATGAAACCCATTGAGGGGATTGAGGTATTGAAGATTGTTGGGTCTGTTTTGGAGGTTTGGAAGTTCATCAATGGAGGTTTTGGGGTTTTAAATTCGTGAAACCGGAGCTGGAGGAAGAAGAAGGACGCATGTCACGCCCCAATTTCAGCGAACCGAACTCGGGACGCGAACTTTTAAAACAAGAAACACTTAAAACCTCGGTAACTCTCGGCTCTGCACAGCCGGTACTTCCTCCTCTACGGACAACGCCGACAGGAGGACCCCACTTTTACTCCCCAGAACACACGTCACCTCGTGCCACCCACTGTCACTGTCACTCGTCGCCTGTAGCAATCGATATTGGCTCGGTATCTCGACATCCAATCCATTCCCAAGATCACATCAAAGGTAGTCATCCCCAACACGAGAAGGTCACCAGGGCAAGGACAGTCTGCGACTCTAATCTCGCAGGCACGACATACTCTAATCAACGATGCATTGCCCCCAACTGGGGTGTCCAGGCATAGGGGTGGACTCAACGGCTCTAAGCTCAACCCCAACCTCTCAGTACAACCCGACGAAATAAAAGAGTTTGACGCCCCGGTATCAAACAAGAATAAAGCCCATAAATGATACAGTAAACACGTACCCTGGATGGTCTCGCGGTACGTGCTCGGTCCCGGGGCTCTGGAGTCGGTGACTGCATATACTCTCCCCTGCGAGGCCTACTGCCTTGACTTGGCGCACTGGCCGCTGAATACCCGTGACTCTGCTGTTGTCTCGGAATCGGTGCGCTCGTAGACGGCCGTGACGGCCTCGGCTGTTGACCCTGTCGAGGGCGACCCCTGGGCGACTGTACTGTCCGCGACTGTTGCGGTCGCTGCGCTTATGTCTCTCCCAACTGCTCGCGGCACCATGCCATAGTGTGTCCAACCCGACCGCACCGGTAACAACTGATCTCGTCAGCCCTCGACCCTGAGCCCTGGCCTGTCCGGCTAGTCGCTGGTAATGCCGCAGGGCTTGCCTTTGCCGGACAGTCTCGCTGTAAGTGGCCTGGCTGACCGCAATGATAGCATACCAGCCTCCTCTCTGAGGCGACTGGTCCCACTGACGCTACTGACCCGTGCGATCTCGATCAACCCTGATGAGGCGGTGGTCGGAAAAACCCTGTAGTCCTCTGTCTCCGCGAGTCTCGTGCGTCGGACGGCCCCGTAAAGCTGGTCGGCCGCTGTCGAACCTCGCGGGTCCTGATCGCATCCTGGATCCCCTGCTCCACCGTCGCTGCGGTGTCCACGAGGTCCGTATACTTCCGCAGTCTCAAGGCGAGGACCTTGTCCCGAATCACCGGTCTAAGTCCCCCCTGAAACCGCAGGCACCTGTTCAGCTCGGAAGTCACCATCTCCGGCGCGAATCTGGCTAAGGCCGTGAATCTGGCCTCGTATTATGCTACCGTCAACCCTCCTTGCTCCAGGTCTAAGAACTGCCGATGTCGCTCCAGCCGAGCCGACTCGGGAAAGTACTGTGCCATGAACACCTCCTGGAAGATGCTGTAGTCGTATCCGACCGTGTCCTTCACACGCCCCCACCAGTGGTAGGCGCTGTCTCTCAGCTGGTGGGCCGCGAAGGACACCCTGCGACGGCCATCCTCGACCCCCGATGTGTCCAGGTCTCGAGTGACCTGCTCTAGCCACCTCTCGGCTAGGTCGGGATTCGGTTCCCCGACAAAAGTAGGTATCCCGAGCTTCAAGAAATCTAGTAGTGCTCGGGAGGTATGATCCTCTGTCTGAACGGCCCTCACCGGGACCGCGGCTGCCTCTGGTGCTGGTGAAGCAAACTCTCGGCTGGCGATGATCGCCACCAGACTCTGTACCGTCCTGGTTAGCTCATCCAAGGCAGTCATAACCGGAGGGTCCGTGACAGGCGGAACACTGGGGGTGCCTGTAGACGGCCCCGCGTCACTCCTCCTCTCTTCTCCGACAGGAGTGCCCTGCACCTCCGCGTCCTCGGCGGGCTCAACGGTTGGCACCCTCCCTGGTGCCCCTATTGACCGTCCCCGCCGGCCTCGCGTGGGTGCCCGACCCCGTGTCCCTGCTGCTCGTCCGCGTCTACCGCGAGCCATAAACAGTATCCTCTGCACGGATACACGCAAACGTTCAGTTTGCAAACTCAAATAAAGACAACAGTTCAAAACACTAACGCTCACCCGGTCTATGCTTACACTAGCGTGCTTATCACTAAAGCGCCACGCCGCTCAAGCTAAACATACTTTAAATATAGTATTAGTAAACGAGACCTCAACGAGATCGCACCGACGTGCACCACACAAACGGCGACAAACTACCCCACACAACGAAACAACAACCACCCCACACAACGAAACAACAACCACCAAAATTTTGAAGACGACTCACTGGACCGGGCCGGTACACGACCCCTGCCATGCCACACTCCGGGCCGGTAACCAACACTTGCCGGGCCATATGCCGGGCCGGTAACCTGCCCTTGCCGAGCCTCATTCCGGGCCGGCAGGTCGCCCTTGCCGGACACCATTCCGGGCCGGCAAGCAGCCCCTGCTGTGCCCAGTTCCGGGTCGGCAGGCAGCCCTTGCCGGACCCCATTCCGGGCCGACAGGCAGCCCCTGCCGTGCCCAGTTCCGGGCCGGCAGGCAGCCCCTGCCGTGCCCCGTTTCGGGCCGGCAGGCAGCCCCTGCCGTGCCCCGTTTCGGGCCGGCAGGCAGCCCCTGCCGTGCCCCGTTTCGGGCCGGCAGGCAGCACCTGTCGTGCCCCATTCCGGGCCGGCATGAAGCAACTGACATTCCACCTACCGGGTCACACCAGAGACTCCTATCTCTTAGCGATGACGAAAACCACCCTACTTACACCCGATGTGTCTACCCTAGGGTATTCGTAACTTTACCGGCAAAAAAACGATCTGTTCCCTAGTACGTCGTAGACATTCAACCACTAAACAAACAACGCGCATACGATCCGTTCCCTAGTTACGGCTCCGTGAGGGAGACCGTGACGGAGGAAGTCACGGCTCCGTGAGGAGAACCGTGATGGCCTGGACCACGGATCTGTGATCAGATCCGTGGCGGAGCCCATCAAGGACCCGTGATCAGAACCGTGACAGACCTGATTTGACCCTCTTTGGTCCTTTTCATTGAATTTCGAGTAATTGGGACGGTTATCTATAATCGAGTCCTCCTAGGGTTAATTGGGAGTGTTTTCCTCTTTTAACCTTTGTGGATTACTCTTAATTCCCGGTTTGTGTTGTGATCCAAGACCTTGACTACTTTTCCTTTTGAGCGAATGCTCACCCCTTACCTTGTTGTTTTTCAGGTTTTGAGCGAGATTTGTGCTAGCTGGGTGCTCGATGCATGGGAGCTAGCGAGGGTCCTAGGCTAGCTTGTCTAGAGACGTACATTTTATCTTTTACCGAACTCTTTATTACGTGATTTTACCGAGCTGTTGACTCGTGTGGTTATTTGGAGATTTAAATTGTTATTAGAGACCTGTTTTAGTATTAAAAATTGTTTTATTATTTATTTCGTTTAGTTTACGTGTCGAGTGTAGATGATTGATTTAACTTGGTTTTGAGTAGTTTTGATGAAACCCATTGAGGGGATTGAGGTATTGAAGATTGTTGGGTCTGTTTTGGAGGTTTGGAAGTTCATCAATGGAGGTTTTGGGGTTTTAAATTCGTGAAACCGGAGCTGGAGGAAGAAGAAGGACGCATGTCACGCCCCAATTTCAGCGAACCGAACTCGGGACGCGAACTTTTAAAACAAGAAACACTTAAAACCTGTTTTGAATAAAACTCTGATATTTCCATTTAGTTACCAAAAATAATAATAGTAATTACAATACAAAAACGTCCCAACAAGTGGACAAGGTACAACATCCGTCACTAGACTCAACAAAAATAAAGACCAGACTCCGCTCCCAGCTCCATGAACTTCAAGAGCTAACCTAGTCCGTCCGGTGATCAGTACCTGTAGGAAAAGCAGCTAGGGGTGAGCGTTCGCTCACCTCCACGGATAACAGACTGACTATGGCATAATTAGTAGATAAAGCCAGTAACACTAAAACCAACCCAACACCGGGACTACAGTCCCCAACTTAAGTACCCAGCTGACCCACAACCCGTTACTTTCCTCAACAGACTCCAATCGATAACACAATGTAGAACCGACACAACTATCGACGACTTCCTCAAGGACACGACAGAAAGACTACACAACGCCAAACAAGATCACAAAGGATCGCACACCAGCTGCTCAGTAACCAATCTCAATCAGGTCAGGGTTCGACCTATCGCAATTCCTCGACACGAAGTCGGATCAGGCTGTCGACCTTTCAAACTCGCAATTCATCGACACTAAGTCGGATCAGGCTGTCGACCTTTAGAACTCGCAATTCATCGACACTAAGTCGGATCAGGCTGTCGACCTTTAGAACTCGCAATTCATCGACACTAAGTCGGATCAGGCTGTCGACCTTTAGAACTCACCACTTCAGGTAACCACAATCACAGTCAAGTTCAATTACACAGGCACTCAAGGCCACTCAAGACACCTCAACAGTCAAGACTCGGGTTCAACAACCCCACGGGCACTCACTGCCACTCAAGACACACCAACGGTCAAGACTCGGGTTCAACAACCCCACGACACTCATTGCCACTCAAGACACACCAACGGTAAGACACGGGCACTCACGGCCACTCAAGACACCAATTTAAACACACGGGCTCTCATGGCCACCCAAGACACCAACAATTTAATACAGGCTCTCAAGGCCACCCAAACTCAACAATAAATAACACGGGCTCTCAAGGCCACCCAAACTCAACAATAAATAACGCACAACAACCTCCGGCATACTCGATGCCTCCAACAGTCCTAAAATCACTAGTTTCACAAACAACCTCCGGGCATGGTCATATGCCTCCAGTAATTCAATTATCGCTAAGTTCTCTGTTCCTACGACACTACTAAGTGTCACATGCTTTTCTCTTAAACGCTATAATCCCGTATCATGCTTTTCTAATATTTAAATAAATCTACTCAACCCACGACACCCCGGTGTCACATGTAATTCTACTATTAACTTTCCCTAATCAGGGCCGAGATCCAGCTACTTTTCCCTACCTCGTATATAAATCCAAAAGCGCTCCAATAAAACCCGAAGTAACTCAGTCACTCGCCGAGCTTCCCTTTGCCTCGGTCCGCAGCAGGATCTAAAAGAATACAATTTTAAAGCACTTTTAAACTATTACGAAAAACTCGAAAATCAATAAACTTAACGCCCAAACGTAACCCCGATAAAGCCGATCACTCCCAAACTTCCCAATTACTCGACATTGTCGATAAAGGACCCGTAAAGGCCAGATTCGCCCGACATGGCGAATCTGGCCGGGTTTTGTTAATTGCCTTCCGGGGCTCCAAAAGCCCCCGTTTTCATTTCTACGGTCTTAGAATATTTCAAGGAACCCAACGCACTTGACGGAATCGAATTACGACTTCTAAGTCAATTTATTAACGTTTAAAGTTTCTAAAACCCGTTAATTACAACTTCTCCAATTTAATTCCAAATTTCGATTCGATTAAGGATAAATGGTCCGGGGAACGTTTTAAACCACCCGAACGATAAAACCCGAGCACCCGAGCACGTGGGCCCCACCCAAACTCCTTGGCCGAGAGCCCTAGGGTTTGAGGGGGGGCTCGGCCACCATGTGGTGGCTGCTGCCAGCTCCGGCCAGCCACCACCCACGGTGGTCGGAGCTCCTCCCGAGCCTCCGGTCACCGGAAAACGTGGCATTAAACCCCCAAACACCTCTAAAACGTCTCCAACACCTCTCCAACCTCCACACAACCCTAAGTCATTAGTTTTAACAAAACCCTAGCTTTCCAAAATAATCAAAACAAGAATCGGTTTGGGTATTACCGTAGAGGAGGATGAGGGGAACGGGATTGCTCTTTGCTTCAAGACGATCCAAAGGCTTGATTCTCCTCCAAACCCTAACCTTTCTCCTTCTCTCTTCTTCTTCTTCTTCTTCTTCTTCTCCTTCTCTCTTCTTCTTCTTCTTCTTCTTCTTCTTCTTCTTCTTCTTCTTCTTCTTCTTCTTCTTCTTCTTCTTCTTCTCTCTTCTTCTTCTTCTTCTTCTTCTCTCTTCTTCTTCTTCTTCTTCTTCTTCTTCTTCTTCTTCTTCTTCTTCTTCTTCTTTTCTAAAACAACTAACTCCTTTTTTTTTTGTATTTTTCTTCCTTATTTTTGATATATGGCCGGCCACATAAGGCACCCCTACCTCTCATTTCCCCCCCAAAACTAACACCACCACTAATTGGATAAGTGGCAAGGTGGGTCCCACACCTTTTTGGAAAATATCTAGTTGATATTTTCCGATTAGTTTCGCGAAAAATGGACGTTTCGGGCCCCGAACGACCACTTTTCCCAAGAAATTACGAAACTTGGCGGGCCACAAGGAAACGACTCAACTAAGACCGCTGCGACGACGGCTAAGCTTTTTGGATCCAAAACGGTCCTCGAATGGACCAAAACGTCGCTCGGTTGACTTTTCCAGCGAAAAGTCAACATTTCCCAAATTGATCAGAAAGTTGCCTGAGTCCCCCGGAACTCACTTTGGTCAATAACAGGGTCAACTTAAGTCCGGTATGACCCTCGGGGTCAATTTAGGTTAAGTTAAGTGTCTGTCTTAAATTTTTTTAAATTTTCCTGTTTTTCGCAGGTTTGACTGACGTTGACCAGAAGTGGTTATTACAACGGAACTGTCCAAACCCGTCATGGACCCGTGACGGGGTTAGTCCCGGCTCCGTGAGGGAGACCGTGAGTCCGTGACGGAGGAAGTCACGTTTCCGTGAGGAGAACCGTGTCGGCCTGGACCACGGATCCGTGACCAGATTTGTGGCGGAGCCCATCAAGGACCCGTGATCAGAACCGTGACAGACCTGATTTGACCTTCTTGGGTCCTTTTCGTTGAATTTTGAGTAATTGGGAAGGTTATCTATAACTGAGTCCTCTTAGGGTTAATTGAGAGTGTTTTTCTCTTTTAACCTTTGTGGATTACTCTTAATTCCCGATTTGTTTTGTGATCCAAGACCTTGACTACTTTTCCTACTGAGCGAAAGCTCACCCCTTACCTTGTTGTTTTTCAGGTCTTTAGCGAGATTTGTGCTAGCTGGGTGCTCGATGCTTGGGAGCTAGCGAGGGTCCTAGGCTAGCTTGTCTAGAGACGTACATTTTATCTTTTACCGAACTCTTTATTACGTGATTTTACCGAGTTGTTGACTCGTGTGGTTATTTGGAGATTTAAATTGTTATTAGAGACCTGTTTTAGTATTAAAATTTGTTTTATTATTTATTTCTTTTAGTTCACGTCTCGAGTCCGGTCAAAAAAACGAATTTGGGGCGTTACAATATACATTAGGGATAATGATAAAAAAAACTTTAGCCTTTTGTAAATCATCTTTTTTTACATGATAAATATATATCCTGAATTGTTAGTGTGGTGTTTTTATGTCCATAATTAATTGTCAACTAAGGAGGATATATTTTAGGGATAATGATTAAAAAAATGTCTTTTTACTCTTAATTTATTTATGTGAATTATCATTCTATTTCTTTCATTTTTATATCAGTTTGTTTTAAAAATATAATTTGTTCTTAAAATTTCAGCATGATAGCGAAAACATATTCTAATGACCTTTCGTCTAAAAAATGATTGACCCCATTCCTAGGACAAATCCCACCTTAAATAGTCGATGTTTCTCAAGAACATTCTAGCTCTACCTTTGTCGTCTCAATTTTTTTGTGCCCAAAACTTTATTAAAAACTGTGTTTTGTACAAAAAAAAATGTGAGTGCATAAGGCATTGACCTTCTACCAAGTATCTGTAGGCAACTAAAATCAAGAACAACGAAAAGAATAACTTAGAACAATAGTATACTTACAACCAAGTCGATAGGTTGTTTATGTAGGAAGTCCGAGTCCAGCAGAAGGTTGCTTCTTTAAGACAAAATTTCCCCCTCTACGGCACTGAAGGTTGGAATGGCAAGTGTCTCCCAAGATAAAACAGACTTAAACCACTAGCGAGTACTTCAACTAGTGGAGTCTGGCGACCTAAACTTGACTTGTACTAAAACTGTAGAATGTCAGAAGAGAAGAAGAATAAAAAAATGAAGTGATTTTTCTGTCCCCTCAACACCCTTTAAATAGTAGACAAGGTGCCCTTTCAGAAAGATTGCGACTCTTTGACCAAAGGGCATGTCTGTTTAAAACTTGATCACACTCTTGATTCAAAACTTGACCAGATGCAAGATAATGAATCTTGACATAAAGTTGAGAAGATTAATTGCTGAGTCTTGCATGCAAAAAGATAGGATTTTCGTGAAGCTCGAAGCTCAGGCCCAGGCCCGGAGGGACGGCGGCGGCGGCACGCGTGCGGGCTCTCTCCATTACACATTAGTGGTGACCCAAGGCCACGACCTTATTCTAATTGTCAAACTTTATAAAGTGTATGAAAAAGTGTAATGTGGGCAATGTGGGTTTGCATTAAATGTCATTTAATGCATGTCATTAATCCATGTTTTTCTGCAACTTTGCATGTGATTATCTCATTAAATATTCAACGTATTTCCGTAAACATACATCTTACGTTCAAGTTCGCAATGATGTGAACGTAACGGATACACGTGTTGCCGAAATTGATGATCGGAACAAGATGATATGGATGTCGGAAAGTGAGTTGCCTAACAGTGTGTACGTGGGAACAAATGTGACATCGCGTCATTTTTTTAGAGGAGAGGTCATTGGAGAGTATGCCTTTGTACTTACTCCTAAAATTTCAAAAGAAGAAAAATAAAATCATTTTTTCTAATTCCATTTTTTGTAGGCATGTGTTCGATTATTCGGTTGAGTGATTTTTGTAATTTAATCAAATTTATAGATTTTTAAACTTTGTTAACATAACTATTTTTTAGATTAGGTTAGCACAATCACTAATAATAGAACGCACACCCACAAAGAATAATAAATTAGTATTGGTCAAACTTCTGATATTTGTGTTTTTTACATTTTATTTCAAAATTGAATGTTGAAGTTGTCTTTTTGAATAAAAAAATTATACTAAGTGTAATAAGAACACAAATTAAAGACATTCTCTTATAAAAAATTGTTTTAGGGTGGAAATCTTCGAGAGAAATGATTGTCCTATTCTTTGGTAGTCTTGGGAGGGGTTGTATAGGTTAAGAACATAGGGGTATAGATTTCAAGAATCACGATAAATCGAACAAGGCACTCTTAAGTATACAATTGTGGAGGTTGTTGTCTAAGGGAGGAAGTCTAATTAAGCGAGTTGTAAAAACTAATTATTTCCCTTGAACAAGCGTTCTTGAGACTCGTCCTGACTTTAACTCGAGTTACGCCTAAAGGAGCATTCTCTCGGCGCATGCCCTGATCAAGTATCGCGCTCGACTAACTATAGAATCAGGGTTGTCTACAAACATAGTAGGCCAAACATGGTTATCAACTACGCATTTGTCTGAAGAGTCAACGGGCATGAGCTTGAAAGGGCAACCTGTGAAGATTTTGATGAGTTTAGGGTAGTAAACGTGGGACATGGAGGTTCTCGTTCACCTTTTTATTAATCAGGATGTTACAGTTTTCAATGAAGTTTCACTTGGTATATAAGTGAATTAGGAATCTTGGTATTTGTTAGGTGAGTCGAAGGGGCACTACTTGGTCAAGTTAGTGTACCACTCATTGACTTATTGAGGGATTTAATACCACCTAGGGGCCACTTCAGACATATGGGCGAAGATTTGAGCCTTCGTCTGTGAAATTCTGGTTATGTGCAGTAGTAAGATGTCGTTCAAGATGTTACTTGTCAGCAGACACCAAGATGTCTTACAAGATGTTAACACGTGCGGACTGACATCTTGCTTTAGAACAGTATGGAGATATAAACAATAACAAATAAAAATAATAAAGACATGTAGGTTTGTTACCCAGTTCGGTGCATCATCACCAACGTCTGGGTGCACTTTTCCAGTGGAATGGTTTTCACTATCACGTAATAAGTCAAAACATACAAGTTTGGATCCTCCGTATCAAACCTATGCTACTATTACAAAGTGCAAAACCTATCTCAAGGCTCCCCTTGAATCAGAGATCTTCATTCGATCCCACTCTTCAACCCCTTCAGTCTTGGATTAATTTGATCCATTCAGTCTCGAATTTTTTCTTGTTCTTCAATGAGGTTCGTGAATCTTCCACGGTTCACAACCCAAAACAACACAATCGCTCATTCAGTTATGAATAGAGTTTGAGCACAAATACGTCCTTCTTTGTTTAGAACAACCAACCTCTCAACACGCTAGTCCAACACACTTAGGAGCTATGCAGTCATGAACAAAGAACAACAAACAGAAGATATTTACAGCAGTTACGCTTGTAACGGCAATGATGTCGATGACGTTTTGTTCATGATGTCGACTAGCCAACAATGATCGGTAGAATAATTGTAGTTTTTCGATCAAAAACTAATGGAAATCCTCTTGACTTTTTATAGTTGCTCCTCCTATTGTGATCGTGCCTCCATAGGGGTTCTCAAACCTTAGAATCACGATCTAACTTGAGTTTTCATACCCTGAAACAATTCATAAAGCAAACAGATCTGTTTAGAATAAAAATATCTTTAAGTTAGGAAAATATTCTAAACGAATATGATGCTTGAAAATAAAAATATTCGCAATTTAGGAAACATAAGATACTTATTTTTAATTTAGGAAACGCGTGATTCTTATCTTCAAATTAGGAAACGCGTGTGACATCTTTGATGACATCTGGTCTGACATGCGATCAAGCGGAGCTCTAAATATCTTCATGAGTTATATAGCTCCTACAACTTGTAAATGTGCCTCCTATGGTTTCCTTAATACTTGAAGTCGTGATCTTTCTAAATCTCTTTGTTTACTTGCGCTAGTATCTTTCTTAAATCGAATAGATCACTATCGCATAATATCTCCATATTAGGGAAACAAATCTTACTTGTTTCGTCGCGCTAGTATCTTTCTTAAATCAAATAAATCACTATAACAAGATATCTTTAGGCTTGGGAAACAAATATCCAAAGTAGTAAGCAACTCTGCGGTATCAGATAGGCACAAGATGTCAAAGTCAGTTGACATCTGGGTTGACATCTTTTCTATCTTTACTATCGGGCACGCACATGATGTCTGATGATAGCTTGGATAACATCTTGCTTGACACAAACATTACTAACTTAGATGTAACAACAGTCTGTCACCCCAAATTGAGGAATTTTCTATGGAAATCTTCTTCGAGTTGTCTTCTATCGCGAGAAGGTAACGGGGAATGAGGGTAGATATTCCTCTTCATTGCCCTCTCTACCTAACTGGTATGGAAACGAAGGTACATCTACTCATCTCATGCCCATTTGTAAATGATTATTGGCGATGACCGAATCAATTTTAACAAATCGAACGAGTTGTTTCAACACCTCTAGAAATTACAGCCTTTTGTTGGTTGGCATGCTTAGATTCAATTCCTTCGAAATGTTTCTTGGAGAAAAGGGGACTGCCACTTCCTCTTGATCAAATTATCTGTCACATCTGTAATTGGGATTATGAAGATAGAGCTCATGCTTTACTCCATTGCCCTAAAGCCTGGCTAGTGTGAGGGCTTGTGTTGAATTGGTGGGGGATCTTATTGGGCAATGCTAGGTACATTTAAAGACCTGATGTCAAGTTGGGTATCAATAACTCAGGCAAAATTCAAAAAGGCTTGGATTAAAATTCTCAAGTTTGTTTATGGCAAATATGGTTGGCTAGAAATTCAGCATATTTCAAAGGGGAGCTCTTAACAGCAATCAATCTTATAGTTTTGAGTGGGCTAATTTTCAGACCAATGGCGTCTATTTCTCTTTTCAAAGTTGGAGGAGTGCTCCAAGATCTTGTTGCTACAAAAGTCACTACTCAAATCAGTTTCAGGATACCCTCTTGAAAAACTCAGTATAACATTTTCATCACTGGGTTGGGGTTTTGGGTGTGGTTTGTGGGTGGTTTGGGTGAGCTTGGTGAGTTTGGTAAGGATTGTTTTTGTGTTCTTTTTTTTCTCCCTTCTCCCTTTTGTGTGGTGGTAGTTAGGTCCTCTTTGCTCTTTGTTTGTGTGTGGGTAGTGCCTCTTCTAGGTTGGAGTGTTTATGTCTTTTCTCTTTTGTTTTTGCAGGCTTCGACCTTGGTTGGTTGTTCTTCATCCCTCCTACAAAGTTCCCCTTGGGTTATTCTAGATGCCTTGAGCCTTAAGTTTCCTTTTTTGGTGCCTTGAGCTACAAGTTCCAGGCTCTTCTCATGGCTAGGAAGCTTAGTTTTCCAAGGTTTATGCAACAAAGACTTCATTGATGATCTCCAGAGTCAATTCGAGCTAACTCAATTCCATCAGATTCTTTGGGAACCTTGAGGAGCAAGATACTAGTTCATCCCAAGGTTTGACATTCACATTACCCATGGAACTCTTACCATCACTTTCGGTAATGCTCATCAGGTGTAGTAACATTGCTAGTGTTTTCAAATACTCAATTCTATAGGAAGTGGGTATATCTAAGGCAATTCCTTGTCAATCTTGGAGGCTACAAAACTTATTAACTTTGCTTAAAGTTAGTTAAAATAAGGAGTACGTCCGATTTATTAGTCCACAAACCGATTTGTTTTCCTTGATTAGAAATTGTTGCTCGGGTTTAAGTTTGTTGTGTATCTTATCATTGTAACTAAACACTTCCTTGTACTCCTTATTCCTATTAAAAGAGGCTTAATCTAATTTTTCTTTTACTGATAAAAAAACAAATCGGATGACTTTACGCGGATTTGGAAAAATCAGGTCAGTGTTGTAAAATCCCCACCTAGCTGAGGATTTTTACATCACTAATCTGATTTTTATGTTTCTATCTTAAATATTTATTATTCAGCATATATATAATATAATATTTATGATTAACATATATACTAAATATATGTATTTTTCAATTCTAAAGTTAATTATAAAATTCAGGGAAAATTTCAATATAATACCATGTCAAACATTTTATTTCAGTATAATACCCTGATAAGTTATTTTACACTTTCATACCTAAACTAAACATTTAATAACAATTTCACACCCAGCCGTTAACTTTCTATTAGTTTGGATGGAAAACAGGTAAAAAGTCCATAATACCCCCAAATAACATTCAAATTTTCAGAATAATGTCACCCAAGTGATGAAATGTCAATAATACCCCCATAACTTTATTTTTGTTTAATCTTTTTTATCCTATAACAATCATTTAAAAAAAAAATATTTTAATTTTAAAAAATCAGTTTAATTTTTTAAAATACATTTTTTTTGAATAAAACCAATTTTTATTTTTACAAAATTCAGTTTTTGTATAAAAATAAAGTTTTATTTTTATAAAATTTAGCTCTTATTTAAAAATCATTTTTTTAAACATTTGATTTTAAAAAAATTCATAATTAATTATTTAATAATTCATAATTAATATTTTATACACCATACATCTCCATCAACATCATACACCATACATCTCCTTCAACATCATACATCTAAGACCCTCAACGTCTACATCTCCTTCACCCCAAATCCAGAAAAGCAAGTTCAAATTTCTTCTTCTATTTCCCTCACTAAATCCGAGCTACAAGAAGACCCATACCCAAGCCCCAATTTATTCTCCTCTCGACCTCACCGTCTTCAATCTTCTTCTCGCCGTAGCGCATGGTGGTGTGGAAGTAGATCGCGCAGTCCGGTCTCGATTATAGATCTCCGGTACCCCTGTCCGTTAGCTTCTTCTCTATCGTTTCCGTGAACGGGCCGAAAAAGGCGACGAGACCACCAACGTGAGGAACGATGGACGGCGGTGAGATGCTATGGAAGTCATGTGCTCACCGGAGAAGCCGAGTTCAATTCTAAGCTCGAGCTCTTCTACCGCAACCTTAGTCGTCTCGTGCTCACTGGAGAAGATGAGTTCAGATCTGAATTCAATTTCTGATGCGGCAACCTCTATCTCAATTCTCTTCTTTTTCAGACCTCCCTTGCCGTGAAAATAGTGCATGAACCGAGTTTAGATTTGGTGGGATTCCTTTGGTGGGGAAATAACTCATCTCTGTGAAACCTTAAGAACAAACTCATCTCCGTGAAACTGAAGAACACATAGAGTGAGTAATGGCTTTTGTGTGATAAAGATTGATAGAATATTATTTAATTTTTTCTTTTTAATAAATCAGGATTTTAATTAAGAAAATAAAGAAATGTTTGAGGAAATAGACTAAGAATAAAAAATAGTTTATTTTTAATGATAAAATTGTTGTTTGTTTGAATAATGAGGGGTAAAATAGTCATTTCATCACTTGAGTGGCATTATTCTGAAAATTTGAATGTTATTTGGGGGTATTATAGACTTTTTTATCTATTTTCTATCAAAAACTAACAGAAAGTTAACGGTTGTGCATGAAACTGTTATTAAATGTTTGGTTTAGGTCTGAAAGTGCAAAAACAAAAAAATTGACATGGTATTATACTGAAATTAAATGTTTGAAAATGTATTATATTAAAAATTTCCCTAAAACTAATAATCATAGATGATAGATACTTGCATCTTAAATATGTTTAGATGTCAATATTATTTATTTCTTTATTATTGACATTTTTTTATCTTTTAAACCACCAATATCCCCTATAGATAATTTTCAATCCATTCCCATAGCTTAAATATTAACCATATCCAAAGGATCACATAAATTTAAGAAGAGGAAATTGAGACGCAAATATATATGCGTTTTAAACTAAATGTCAGACTCAACTAAAGGGGAATATTAAATCATATTATAACATTAAAAACACTTGAAATTTGTCGTGTGCCTCACAGTTAGCCTTTAGGTTAAATACCTTTTGGTATTCTTATATTCGGTCCACATACCTTTTGGAACTCTTTTATTTGTTTAATACATTTTGGAACCTTATATTTGGTACATGAACGTTTTTAGTATTTGGGGTTCAAAAACTAACTGAGTAGTGTTAAATGACCGTTTTACCCTTTGTATTGATTTAGTTGACTTTTGACTGAAAAGTAAAAAGACAATTATATCTCTTAGTTTTAAATTTAATATCATTAACATTTTAATTAATAATTAGTAATATTATTAATTTCTTAACTACTTTCTTATTTTTTTATTTTCATTAAATTTTCATTTGATTATTTTTTACATATATATATATATATAGGTACACAATATTTTGAACAAATAAAACGCCTTTTTATTAGATGTAGAAGCAAAAATACACTGATAATCTTACATCGACATGTTGGCAGTATATACTAAAAATAAAAACAGGGGGAGGAATCGTCTTGGCCCATGGGCCTTGGACTCTCGGCCATATAATAACAAACCCGGTACTACTAAGGTAACATTGATTGGGGCATTTCTGCCAATAATCGAAGGAGAGGTTGAAAGGCGGCACTTCTTTTGACTCGACCTGACATCCTTGTGCATGGATTTGTAGTTGGAAAAGGCCTGGGTTGTCTGGTAGATAACTAGAAGAAAAGGGGATTGATATCTCGAGATTCCACCGAGTAGGGCAGGGCGGAATATGCATCCTCATGCATACTCCGGTGTAGTGGGAGGTAATTATTGACCATGGCGAGGCTGCTTGGCAGACCTTGCCTTATCCTTCTTCATTATAACATGCCTCGTGTCCGAGGTTGGCTCATCCAATATCCTCTTCTTGAGAGTCTGTGGCCTACAATCATTCTTTCATCCTTGAGGCTAAATTTTACTATTCCTTTCTTGGTCTATCGGGTAATCGGGGCCTCATATGGGGTGCTCTGATTGGATAGATTCCTTTTGTCTTCATGAGTTTTTTCCAACTTCGGGATGATTAGGTGCAATCTCCCAATCATAGGTCGATTCGTATCCGGGGATGAGGCATGGATGGATTGGGTGTGCAGGGTACAATTACTCGGGTCCAGATGTGTGCTGCTTGTTTTGGTAGGGAATCCTACATCGGTGGTGGGGCTTGTAGAGCTAAGGGGGCGAAGCTTGAATGGACAATGGGTCTTAGTGTCATGAATATCCTAGGTCTTCTATGCCATAAGGTTGAAAATCATATCCCGCAATAAAACATTTAACAAAGTGTTGCAAGAGTTGCAATAACGCATTTAAATTTGTCATAAGTAACCGTCAATCCAATATCACAAAGTTGACTAATGCTAATAAGATTTGTATTTAAACCTTCTATAAGTAAAACATGCTTGATAACAGGGTTCGGATCCTTACCACAATACCAATACTGGTGACCTTGCCTTGCCCTTTGCAAAATTTGACCGTTCCTCCAATGCAGTTTGTAAGTGTATCAGAAAGTGTACGGTCTCCGGTCATATGCCTTGAACACCCGTTGTCCATATACCACGTTCCTTGTGTAACTTCTCATTTGAGGCACGCTTGGACGTCTCCATTTATTTCCTACATCCACAAATGCTCTTGATTGATATGATACACTTTCTTTGGGTCCTTTATGATTATATTTCTTTTTCCTAACTCTTTGACCCTTTTTCAAATCAACTTCTCTTTTTATTTTGCATTCAAAGTTAGCATGCCCAATCAGCCCAACAACACCGCGATAAAAACACGTGATAGATTTTCTTTTCATCATATTTTTACTAACATATGATATAATAGGAATATCGATTGTGGTTTGCCAAGATCAATCATTATAACCAACACAACTTTTATCATGATAAGATTTTTGAGAAGATAATATACTATCAAGTTTAATGCTACCACAAAAAAAATGTTAATATCATTTCTAAACATAGCATTTTCCTTTTATAGATTCATGCACTTATCCTCATAATCGCTTTGTATAGAAACTATCTCATTTTCAACTAAAGCTTTAACTAATCTTTCTTCCTTGAACATACTTTTCAACAATTTACTCTTGTTGGTTAGTTTTTCAATAAACTCTTCCGAATCAAATTCATTAAGAGAGTTACAAGAACTTACCTCAATGTTGTTGTCAATTGTCATGAGTGCTATAGCTTCCACTTCATCATTGGAGTTGTCATCTTCCGAACCGGAGAGGAGATCATCCCAAGTTTCCGCCTTCATAGCATTCATGGGGTTCTTTCTTTGCCGCCTTTTTTCTTTCTTTTCTTCACCTTTCTTCACAAGACAATCCACAATTAAATGATCTTTGCCACCACACTTTGTAGCAATTATAGTTGTTGTTTTCTCTTGAGCTTTTGTCTTTGTCATTTTTGGAGCTTTTTGTAGGAGGATACTTCTTTTAAGCTCTCCGCATTCTTTGGTACTTCCTACAACTTTTCACAAACATTGCATCATCATCATCATCTTCAAAGTCCTCGTTGGATTTTTTCATCAACCCCAAAGTTTTCTTTGGTTTAGGCTCTTCAAACTTTTTCATAGCCATCTCATGGGTAAGTAGATTTCCTAAGAGTTTTTCAAATTCGATTGTCTTGATATTTTTCACTTTATTTATGGCCATCACCTTTGGTTGCCATTCCTTTGGTAGACTCCTAAGAATCGTTTCCACTTTTTGTTTGTTAGGGAAAATTGTATCAAGAAGTGCAAGACGACTTACAATATTGTTGAATCTTTCACTCATTGAGTGAATGCTCTCTGGATTGCATCTTGAAATAATCATATTCTTCAAGTAACATGTTTGTGTTTGCCTCTTTGACTTGAGAAGTTCCTTTATGAGTGACTTTAAGTTTCTTCCAAACTTCATAGGCCATTTTGGAACCTACCACTCTTGAATGCTCATTTTGATTTAATGAACATAGAAGAATGGATAAAGCCTTCTTGTTTTGAGACATCTTCCTCTTGTCTTCCATGTTGAACTCTTTCATTGGCTTTATATTTATTCTCCAATTTCATTCTTCATGGTTGGAATAAATAGCCATTCGGAAGTAATTTCCCATAGATCATAATCAATGCTTTGAAGATGTATCTCCATTCTATATTTCCAATGAGAATAATTTGACTCATCAATTAGTGGAGGCTTGTTTTGTGAAATGGCACAAAAGAAAGGAAGAGTTATGTTGTTTGAGCTTGGCATTTGGATCTTTAACACCTAATTTGAAATTTAACCAAGTATTAGTAGTGTAAAAAGCTTTGATACCAATTTTTAGGTCCAAAGAAATCAATCTAGAGGGGGGGGGGGGGGGGGGGGGGGGTGGGGGGTGGGGGTGAGGTGAATAGATTGATTACAAAATATAGAAACTTAAAAATAAATTCAGAAATTAAACAACAAGCAAAGATCGCAAGATAGAGATAACCAACACAATGATGTACATGGTTCACAACTATCCTTAGAGTTGCTATGTCCACACCAAATATCTCACTTAGAGTTAGACCTTAGACTAACTTATAATAAATGTTACAAATTCTCACAAGAAAAAATCTTGCAACCACTACAACACTTTGCAATAACAAATATTGCAATCAACTACAACACCTTTTTTTAGCCTACAAGGCCAGTTACAATAGAAGATATTGAGGTCAACTTACCAAAAGCCAACAATACAACATGTTTAATCTTATATAGAATAAACACAATGCCTCAATTACAATCAATATATAAAAATGAAGTACAAATAAGGTATATATGATTTCAAGATATGTAAGGCTTAATACAAGATGATTTTGAGATAAGAGGATTTTAAAGAAGTTTACAAAGAGAGCATAACGTATTCATGAAATGATGTAACAATAAGAACATATGTTTTCAAAGATCAAAGAATATGAAACTAGTAGTTCATGACTTTGAAAACAATTTGTAGAATAAAGAACAATAGAGCTCTCAAGATGACTTTTCTCTCAAAGATGAAGATGAACTTTGTGCTGAACATTTTGTAGAGAAAGAGTAGAAGTGTTGTGTCTTACAATGAAGAAACAAGTGAGAGCTTTTATAGACAAACACTTGGCACTTGATAATTAAAAAAAAGTTGTTGGAAGAAATACTTGAGTGCGAAGTCAAGTGACATATCTTGACAAAAAATGTCTTCAACACATTTCAAGATTGAAATGATGACTTTTCTCTTTTAAAAATCAATTTTAATGAATAAAAAAAATTTGATAATAAAGAGAAACATGTTTTTGAATGAGGAAGATTAGATTGAGTGATGAGCTAGCCAAACCATATCTTAAAGATCATACTTACAAGAATCCTATTGGTAGGACTTGAACATTTTCAAAATAGCCATTTTGAATCTTCCATAGCCTTCCTTGATCATCATTGAAGTTCTGAAAATATCTTTGGAGATTTAAAATTTGTGCACAACTTGATTGGACACGAGTAATTGAGGGTTGATGAGGGGTCCACGGGTACTCCCCCTCATTGGCCAAAGGGTGACATCGATTCCACCAAGTACCGACGCGACATTCTCAAATCAGACTGAGAACCAATTGGTTTTTCGGGAGGATGCTTAGTCTATTTGAGCCATTTCAGTCCCTAGTTACAAGACTGCTCAGGCTGTTACTCTCGGGCTTCAATATTCTACTAGAGCATGGTCCAGAGTCGATTTCTGCCTTTTCCGATCATAGAGTTCATCCACCCTTATTCCATAGTCTTCAGCTTCTATATGATTGTCTCGGTCGTTATCGCAACATTCTCTTGTTTACACCCTTGAAACACTTATGTGAAAAAGTATTTTTCAATTTAGTAGTTGTCCCACGATGTACGAATTTTTTATTTTGTTTCCTTGCACTTATTTCAATCGTTAATCGCCTCTCCTACATAATCAGTTTTAGGATTTTACCTTCAAAAATTTCTTTTTTATTAATATATTTATATTATTATTCTTGTTACCTGCTAAAAAAAAGCTATATTTTTGTCCAATAAAAGTGTGGTTATTTACATATTGACCCAACTCTTTAGAGCATGTACAATGGAAAGGCCCTGGGTGAGGCCCTGGCCCTGAGGCCCTTGCGTTGACTGGACAAAAGTGAGGTCCTAGGGCCTCAGAATAGTGGGTGTTTTGCAATGAGAGGCCATGTGCTGACTGGATGCTGAGTTGTTATTAATTGATATTTTGCTGTTTTATATAATTCTTTATCAGAAACCGTTTAAATTATTTATAATATAAACAAATGTGAAAAATAATAATTAATGATAAAAAAAATTGAACACGAATAAAAATTAACTTGAACTTTTATTGATCCCCTTGTAATACAACCCACAAAAAACCAACTCCAAGAGTACAAACGACTACTCGTCATCATTGAAACCAGCTCTATATAGACCTCATAAGTGCTCCATAAGATCAATTTGTAGTTGCTTGTGGGTCTCATGATTTATGACACTTTGTTGACAATCCACTCGTTGCTGGTATGCCAATGGCCCTCCGTGGTGCCATCGTTCCGGTGGTGACCGATAGCCGTTGATAACGTACTCCACAGCTAGCTCACGACCGTAGTAAGCGTCTTGGAATAAGTGGCTGTTTTTGAGGACGTTGATGTTGTTGTTCGAGCCAGCCATCCCGAAAAACGCATGCCAAATCCATAAATCACGGGACGCTACAACTTCAAGCATAACCGTCTTGTCCCCGTGGCGACTTCCCCGTCCATGGGCTCCCTGGTCTTCGGTTGGGCAATTCTTCCACTTCCAATGCATGCAGTCAAGACTCCCCGCCATTCCGAGAAACCCTCGGGTGTATCCTTCTCGGAGTAAGCGGTCCATGTCAGCCGGTGTGGGTGTACGCTCGTACTCGGCTCTGAATACCTCAATGACGGCCTTGCAAAACTTACGTAAACATTCAAGTATAGTGCTTACCCCAATGTGCAGAGTTTCGTTTAATGAATCGGCCGAGCACCCATACGCAAGCATCCGTATCGCGCCGGTGCACTTCTGCTTTGTTGATAAGCCCGGCCGTGAGGCCGCATCGGGCTTCTGAACGAAGTAGTAGTCGTGTTCCTTGATCGCGTCCATAATCCGTTGAAAAAGTGGTATGCACATATGAAACCGACGCCTAAACATATCAGGGCCATATATGGGTTGATCGACAAAATAGTTCCTCATCAATTGGTTGTGGGCTTCAGCATGACCTCTGTTAATCTCTCGTCGCATTGGTTCCCCACGAACGACCCTCTCGATCCTTGGCATTGCTCTCTGCATGCTCCTCTCAATCCTCTGCCAGAGTCGTCGCTCAATTGGCCGCATTCAGGCTGCCATCTCCTCATATGTCGGCAGTTGGGCTGCCAGCTCCTCATACGTCGGCATTCGGGCAGCCAGCTCCTCGTATGTCGGAACCTCAACGTCGGACATAACCTCATCGTCGGACATTTTGGAAATTAAGAGAGTAGAATGTGGAAATGAGTGTGAAAAAAATGAGGTTGGGGTATTTATAGGGTATAGAATCTTTTTGATTTAATTAAAAAAAAATAGTCGTTGCTGACCGTTGTAAAACGATCAGATTTGCCACGTGTCAGCACACGAGAGGAGGGGAGCCAGACAAGGCCGAGGGGCGTGAGCCTGGCCAGCGAGTAAGGAACGAGGGGCGAGGCCCAAGCCGCGTGTTTCAGGACCGCGGTCCGCGTGAAATCCGGCCTGGGTAGGGGGCGAGGGCCGGCCAGCGTGCTCTTAGAGCATGTACAACAGAACGGCCCTGCGTGAGGCCCTGACCCTGAAGCCCTTGTGCTGACTGGACAAAAGTCAGGGAGTGGGAGTGCAGAAAATGTTAGTCTTAGTGCCCGTAGTTCAATCCTAAATGTCCAAATGTATATATCATCGTTAGCAATAAAATTAAAGCGGCTTTATATTACTTATGTGTTGGAGTAATATATCGATGTGTGCTCTGATCTATGCCCACCATGCGAATAGAACCATAGATCGAGATAGATCACACTCGATGGGTCCCTAGTCAACAAAGCTTCACTAGAAGCGACTAGTATGAAAGATGGCTCTTTATGGCTTACGTTCTGTTAGTCATTGGAATGGGATTCCGGAGTCTGATCATAGATATCATGTGGGACATGATATTGGACGACCCGCCCTGAATATGTGCCATAGATTAAGTCATGAACATATTCAGTGTTGTAGCTTGTCATGTATCCTTAGACCAAGGAGTCTTTGTGATCGCTATGTAGTCAACAACTGAGTTTGACCTGAGCCTAACGTTGTCCGTAACAGGGCTTCCATAACGGCCAGGATTGGCTTGGGGACGGGCTACATGAGTGACACGAAAGACGGCTAAGGGATTTATCCCTCATACTAAGGTATGGGAAAGATATCGGTTCTCGGCCACTTGATCGAGAGTGACTGGAAGAATAGCATGGCCATGCACATGATACTGGGTATCATATCTTCAGTCATCTCACATATCAAGGAACGGTGATTGAGAATAATAAGGATGACGGCTCTATGCCTTATCTCAATCAGGATATCGGAGATAAAAGGATAATGACAGGGACGACGGAAAGGTTAGAATCGACAGGGTCGATTCGTTATGTAGTGTCAGGCAATACTAAAGTCTCGTTAGTTGCCACTTAAATAGGATCAAGTAAAATGGGATTTTACGTTGATCTATTGACATGCATAAACCTAAGGGTCACACCGGAGGATGAAACTCATTGACACATTTATGGAGAATGGCCAAAAGGGAGTTGTCTCGGGACATGACCAAAACTGGGTTTTGGGTCATGTGCCCGTAAGTGAATAGGACTTTACGGATCGAGACAAGGCTTGGAGTCTTGGGATTGATCGTGTCGGATAATGTTGGACATTTCCGGTATGGAAGGCATGGAGGCGATGAGCGAATCACGGGACCTCGTTGGAAATGGTCACGGGCCATGTTCCAAGAGGCCCATGAAAGGCCCATGCAACCAAGGCCCATGGAACTAATTAATCAAGTCTTGATTAATTAGTACTAAGTAAGCAAGACAAGGATTAAGGTGTTGGTGATTCACCACCTAACCCAATCTTGTCTTGCCATACTTTGTCCTATTTACACCTTACTTGACACCATACTTGTCCCATGCCTTTAGTTGGACAAGTATGGGTTTTGTTATGTTTAAGTCATCTTTTTTCAACATAACAAACACAAGACAAGAATAGGAAACACATTTTCTCTCCCTCTTCCATGGCCATTTCGGGTTTGGCTAGTTTCCTCCTCCATTTTTGTGTTCTTGAGTCATCAAAGAGAAGAACTACGTGGCTTTGATTCCCATGTGGATACGTAGGCGTCTTGGAGACTCAAGCCAATCATTCGTTAACCGGTGTTCTTGTTTTGGTAAGAACTAGTGCTGAATTTTTCTCTTGTTAATCCATTCTTTGTTAGTTGTTTCATGGTTCTAATTGTCTCTTGGTTTTCATTTATTTTCCGCTGCGAGTTGGTTCATCTCCAACCCTACCTCGAGACCCAACAGTGGTATCAGAGCCGTGCTACCTTCGGGATTCACAAGACGGTGTTCAAAGTTTCGGTTTTGCTTGAAAGTTTAGTTTTTGGCATGTTGTTTTGCTAAATTGTTTGATAACATGTTTTAAATTATTGTTTATGGATTTAATACATGTAAAATGATTTTTTGAAAATTATTTCAAATCTGGAAATTTTGAAAAAAATTTGATTTTTCGGGTCTCGGGAGCGGGACTCTCGGGGAGCCGAAACCGGGACCGAACGGGGCTCCGTTGGACGGAGCTAGGCCAAGCATGACCATTGGATGGTTGATATGCCAAGGCTAAACCGTTTTGTTAGTTATGACGAGTTTGGAACCGTCATGATGAACTCGAAGATCAAATGTTCAAAAGTTTCATTTTTGAACGGTTTCGATAAACCGAGCATCAAAAAATTTCGAAACTTGGCTATTAATTAAAACCGGAAAATCACATGATGTTTGATAACATGCTTGTTTGATAACACGATGTGTGATGTGATGTTGGCATGGTGTACATAATAGCCCCGAGCTCGATTTAATTATTTATCGCTTTTCACGGCCTGCGAGCCGTTAGTGTTAGCGTGTAATTATTCTTTCAAGGTGTGGTCGTCGAACCACTTGTTTGTAATATTTATTTATTCCCGACCTGCGAGTCGTGTATTAAATTGTATTTTTTTACTCAAGATGAAGAAAGGGCGAAAAGGTCATTTGGTGGCTTTTCGGGTGTTGGCATCGGCTTGGAGTCGGTGGAGCTCAAGAAGCTAGTGGGAGTTAGTTTAGGGGGCTATTATGTGCACATTTATCGCTTTATGCTTGGTTTAGTTTATGCATGATTAATTCTATGTGCTTTAGAATTGCATGCTTAACTTTATTTACCGAGCATATCACCTCACATGCAAAGATAAAATTGGAATTTTAATCCTTGTGTGTGAACCCTTAGAACCGTCATTGCATTGGATGTAGTTGACGGGTTCAAAGGAAGAATTACATTGGATGTAATTTGAGGCATCATTGCATTTGGAATGTAGTTGATGTGCTCATCGCATCTAGGATGTGCCAAAGTTTTGAACACAAGTGGACAAGTAAAAGCGGGTCATGTCCGATACCTCCCAATCATCAACACCTTACTACCTCCCCGTCCTATGGGTGTCGTGCGCATTAGCGGAGCATCCATGGGAAAGCGGGGTAGTAGGTTTGGACGACATATGTGGGTGTCGTGCGCATTAGCGGAGCACCTACATAGTGACGAGCCATAGTTGAAAATTGGTGGACCCGACTACGATTCTCAGCCTGAGGTTGAGCTAGGGTAACAGATAGGGTAAGTCGTGTACATAAGTACATACCCTAGCCAGGAGTCACATTGGATGTGATTGGATGGAGTCCTACCTACATAGCTCGATTAAGTGGTGAGCATTAGTTCAGCTTAATCGAGTGAATCAAGGATCTTGGTTTCAGATTCTAAAGGTTTAGAATTGATTGTTGGTGTTTAAGCTTGATCTTCATAAAATTTATTCAGTTTACTGATTGAATTTTATCTGTTGTAGATCAAATGGCAAATTCAGCGAACATTAATAGTTTGTCATTAAAAACCATTCTTGACAGGGTCAAGCTAAATAGGACAAACTATTTGGACTGGTACAGAATTTTGAGGATAGTCCTCAAGTCTGAACGCAAAGAATATGTCCTTGACAAGGCTGTCTCTAAGACCATATCAGAGTTACATGAAGTGTCATTAACTGCTGAGAAGAATATCTCAGGGATCTGGGATCCAAGGATATTCTGATGGTCAACAAGGGAATTGGAAGTGGCAAGGGCTGGGCCCATGCGCACTTGGTAGGAAAGATGAGACACCTGAGAATGTCTTCTTCTACTGCCAACAGCCTGGTCATTGGAACCGGGATTACAGGAAGTTCACGGCTGATCTGAAGAAGGGCAGTGGGACTGCGCCTTCATCAAATAGCCTGGATGATCTGAAGAAGGGCAGTAGGACTGCGCCTTCATCAGGAAACCTGGATGATCTAAGGAAGGGCGGTGGGACCGTGCCTTCATTCGGTATTAACTCTATAGAGCTACATCTCTCTACTTCCAAAGATTCATGGGTATTAGATACCATGACTGAATCTCACACATGCACTAATATATGGTGGCTGAAAGTAGGAGAGATTTGGAAAGCACGAAATGGACCTCAGAGTTGTGGCAACTGCTGTAGGATCCATGAGTCTTGCTTTGCCAAAAGGCCTTGTCTTAGTATTGTATAATGTATATTGCATACCTACTCTTAGTAGGAATATTATATCTGTATCCGTGTTTGACAAGGAAGGATATAATGTTAATATTGGAAATGGAGTTTTCAATGTTCTATGCAATGATATGTTTTATACCAGTACTGACATGGTTGGAGGATTGTACATATTAGATATGGGTAACAATGCCTCAAGTTCTATATATTCCGTTAATACCAAGAGGTCTAAATCCAACGATTTAAACCTAACTCTGTTATGGTACTGTCATTTGGGTCGCATAAACAAGAAGCGCCTATCAGCACTTCAGAAGTGCGGGCTTTCAGGTTCATTCGAATTCCATTCGATCGATAGGTGCAAGGTTTGTTTGATGAGCAAAATGACTAAAGTGCCCTTTATCGATCGCGATGAAAGGGCGGGTGAATTATTGGGGCTGATACACTCGAATGTGTGTAGACCAATAAGTTCACTTGCCAGGAGGGGTTTTAGCTACTTTATCACATTTACTGATGATTACAGTAAATATGGTTATGTCTATTCGGTGAGACATAAGTCTGAAGCTTTTGATAAATTCAAAGAGTTTAAGACTATAGTAGAAAACCAGCTCGACAAAGGTATTAAGGCACTTCGATTGGATCGAGGTGGAAAATACTTGACCACAGAGTTATTAGATCATCTAAAAGAGAATGGGATCCTTTTGAAATGGACTCCTCCTAGGTCACTGTAATTGAAAGGTGTAGCCAAACGGAGAAATCGGACATTGTTAGACAATGGTCTGTTCCATGATTAGTTGGACTGATCTCCCAATCTCTTTTAGGGGTTTTGCTCTAGAGACGACCGCATTCATAGTGAATCGGGCTTCGACGAATGGTGTGGAAGGGACACCATTTTAAAAATGGTACGGGATGATGCCCGCTTTGTCCTTCCTAAAGATTTGTGGTTGCGAGGCTTATGTGAAACATTTGGTTTCGACTAAGCTCGAACCAAGATCTGAGATATGCACCTTCGTGTGGTATCCCAAAGCAACAAGGGGATACTATTTCTACAATCCCAGTGAGAACATGGTGTTCGTCGCTTGGGGTGGGGTCTTTATGGAAAAGAAGTTTTGTTTCCAAAGACGTCATTGGGAGGACTGTGCATCTCGAAGAAATTCAGGATGGTACAGATCTGTCTAAACCAATTGGCAACCCAGTAGAAAGGAGCCAGAGATTGTCGTAGAGTAAGAACCAATTCCTGTTACAATTCCGGAAGGTCCAAGGCGATTTGAAAGGATCAATCTTCCACCTCCAAGATATGGTATCCGGAGGTGACAATGAAGTCATGGTGGATCACGATGATCCAGCCACCTTTCAGGAAGTCGTGTATGGGCCCAACTCTGAGTTATGGCTGGGAGCCATGAGGGAGGAAATGCAATCCATGTCGGACAACCGAGTCTGGGAACCGGTTGATCCCATCAATGGTGTGAGGACCATAGGATGCAAATGGATCTTCAAGGTGAAGATGGACATGGACGGCAACCCTCTGACCTACAAAGCTCAACTGGTGGCGAAAGGTTATAGGCAGATCCAATGGATTGACTATGAGGAAACCTTCTCCTTAGTGGCTATGGTCAAAATCGATCCAAATTCTTCTTGACATAACTGCGTATCATAATTACGAGATATGGCAAGTGGATGTCAAAACCGCTTTCCTAAATGGAAATTTGACTGAGTACGTTTGTATGTCTCGACCCAAAGGTTTTGACGATCCGAAGAATAAAGGAAAGATTTATAAGTTGTTGAAATCCATTTATGGATTGAAACGAACTTCTCGGAGTTGGATCCTTCGTTTTGATGAAGCTGTAATTGGATTTGGCTTAATCAAGAACGAGGATGAATCTTGCGTTTATAAGAAGGCTAGTGGGAGCAATATTACCTTTCTGGTTCTCATTGAAAACGACATCCCAACCTTGCACGAGACTAAAGCTTGGTTGAGGAAGTGTTTTTCAATAAAGGACTTAGGCGATGCTTCTCATATCTTAAGGATTAAGATATGTAGAGATCGCACCAAGAGGGTCTTGGATTTAAGTCAGGGAACCTATGTGAACAAGGCATTGAGTAGGTTCTTAATGCTCGATTCAAAGAAAGGACTCTTACCCACTAGTCATGGCATTCATCTCAGCAAGACTCAGTGTCCTAAGACACCTGATGAGCTGAAAAGGATGATGAGAATCCTATGCGCCTGGGGGCAGGATCGATCATATATGCCATGAAATGTATGAGACCAGACGTCTCGTAAGCCTTATGTTGTACCAGTAGACATCATTCTAACCCGGGGGAAAGATGATGCTGAACTAGTCGTCGAAGGATGAGTAGACGCTAGTTTTCCAAGACAAATCCAGATGACTTTAGAAGTCAATCAGGATATGTGTTTACGCTGAATGGAAGAGCTTTAGCTGGGAAAGCGTAAAGCAAGATACCATTGCCGAATCTACGACAGAGGCCAAGTACATGGATGCTGCAGAGGCAGCTAAGGAGGCTATGTGGATTTGGAAATTCATGGCAGGACTGGGTGTAATTAAAAACCCATCCAGTCCGGTGAATCCATTTTGCGACAACACAAGGGCCATTGCGCAAGCTAAAAGCCTAGATCGCATAACAAATCCAAACATGTACTGCGGCGTATCCACCTCATCAGATAAATACTGAACTGAGGTGAAGTGAAGATAACCGATATTGCAACAGATGATAACATAGCCAACCCTTTGACTAAGGCAGTGTCACTGCCTGAACATGTTAGACATGTAAAGTCGATGGGGACATATTGGAGTTTAGATTGGAACTAGGGCAAGTGGGAGATTGTTAGTCTTAGTGCCCGTAGTTCAATCCTAAATGTCCAAATGTATATATCATCGTTAGCAATAAAATTAAAGCGGCTTTATATTACTTATGTGTTGGAGTAATATATCGATGTGTGCTCTGATCTATGCCCACCATGCGAATAGAACCATAGATCGAGATAGATCACACTCGATGGGTCCCTAGTCAACAAAGCTTCACTAGAAGCGACTAGTATGAAAGATGGCTCTTTATGGCTTACGTTCTGTTAGTCATTGGAATGGGATTCCGGAGTCTGATCATAGATATCATGTGGGACATGATATTGGACGACCCGCCCTGAATATGTGCCATAGATTAAGTCATGAACATATTCAGTGTTGTAGCTTGTCATGTATCCTTAGACCAAGGAGTCTTTGTGATCGCTATGTAGTCAACAACTGAGTTTGACCTGAGCCTAACGTTGTCCGTAACAGGGCTTCCATAACGGCCAGGATTGGCTTGGGGACGGGCTACATGAGTGACACGAAAGACGGCTAAGGGATTTATCCCTCATACTAAGGTATGGGAAAGATATCGGTTCTCGGCCACTTGATCGAGAGTGACTGGAAGAATAGCATGGCCATGCACATGATACTGGGTATCATATCTTCAGTCATCTCACATATCAAGGAACGGTGATTGAGAATAATAAGGATGACGGCTCTATGCCTTATCTCAATCAGGATATCGGAGATAAAAGGATAATGACAGGGACGACGGAAAGGTTAGAATCGACAGGGTCGATTCGTTATGTAGTGTCAGGCAATACTAAAGTCTCGTTAGTTGCCACTTAAATAGGATCAAGTAAAATGGGATTTTACGTTGATCTATTGACATGCATAAACCTAATCGATTCGTTATGTAGTGTCAGGCAATACTAAAGTCTCGTTAGTTGCCACTTAAATAGGATCAAGTAAAATGGGATTTTACGTTGATCTATTGACATGCATAAACCTAAGGGTCACACCGGAGGATGAAACTCATTGACACATTTATGGAGAATGGCCAAAAGGGAGTTGTCTCGGGACATGACCAAAACTGGGTTTTGGGTCATGTGCCCGTAAGTGAATAGGACTTTACGGATCGAGACAAGGCTTGGAGTCTTGGGATTGATCGTGTCGGATAATGTTGGACATTTCCGGTATGGAAGGCATGGAGGCGATGAGCGAATCACGGGACCTCGTTGGAAATGGTCACGGGCCATGTTCCAAGAGGCCCATGAAAGGCCCATGCAACCAAGGCCCATGGAACTAATTAATCAAGTCTTGATTAATTAGTACTAAGTAAGCAAGACAAGGATTAAGGTGTTGGTGATTCACCACCTAACCCAATCTTGTCTTGCCATACTTTGTCCTATTTACACCTTACTTGACACCATACTTGTCCCATGCCTTTAGTTGGACAAGTATGGGTTTTGTTATGTTTAAGTCATCTTTTTTCAACATAACAAACACAAGACAAGAATAGGAAACACATTTTCTCTCCCTCTTCCATGGCCATTTCGGGTTTGGCTAGTTTCCTCCTCCATTTTTGTGTTCTTGAGTCATCAAAGAGAAGAACTACGTGGCTTTGATTCCCATGTGGATACGTAGGCGTCTTGGAGACTCAAGCCAATCATTCGTTAACCGGTGTTCTTGTTTTGGTAAGAACTAGTGCTGAATTTTTCTCTTGTTAATCCATTCTTTGTTAGTTGTTTCATGGTTCTAATTGTCTCTTGGTTTTCATTTATTTTCCGCTGCGAGTTGGTTCATCTCCAACCCTACCTCGAGACCCAACAGTGGTATCAGAGCCGTGCTACCTTCGGGATTCACAAGACGGTGTTCAAAGTTTCGGTTTTGCTTGAAAGTTTAGTTTTTGGCATGTTGTTTTGCTAAATTGTTTGATAACATGTTTTAAATTATTGTTTATGGATTTAATACATGTAAAATGATTTTTTGAAAATTATTTCAAATCTGGAAATTTTGAAAAAAATTTGATTTTTCGGGTCTCGGGAGCGGGACTCTCGGGGAGCCGAAACCGGGACCGAACGGGGCTCCGTTGGACGGAGCTAGGCCAAGCATGACCATTGGATGGTTGATATGCCAAGGCTAAACCGTTTTGTTAGTTATGACGAGTTTGGAACCGTCATGATGAACTCGAAGATCAAATGTTCAAAAGTTTCATTTTTGAACGGTTTCGATAAACCGAGCATCAAAAAATTTCGAAACTTGGCTATTAATTAAAACCGGAAAATCACATGATGTTTGATAACATGCTTGTTTGATAACACGATGTGTGATGTGATGTTGGCATGGTGTACATAATAGCCCCGAGCTCGATTTAATTATTTATCGCTTTTCACGGCCTGCGAGCCGTTAGTGTTAGCGTGTAATTATTCTTTCAAGGTGTGGTCGTCGAACCACTTGTTTGTAATATTTATTTATTCCCGACCTGCGAGTCGTGTATTAAATTGTATTTTTTTACTCAAGATGAAGAAAGGGCGAAAAGGTCATTTGGTGGCTTTTCGGGTGTTGGCATCGGCTTGGAGTCGGTGGAGCTCAAGAAGCTAGTGGGAGTTAGTTTAGGGGGCTATTATGTGCACATTTATCGCTTTATGCTTGGTTTAGTTTATGCATGATTAATTCTATGTGCTTTAGAATTGCATGCTTAACTTTATTTACCGAGCATATCACCTCACATGCAAAGATAAAATTGGAATTTTAATCCTTGTGTGTGAACCCTTAGAACCGTCATTGCATTGGATGTAGTTGACGGGTTCAAAGGAAGAATTACATTGGATGTAATTTGAGGCATCATTGCATTTGGAATGTAGTTGATGTGCTCATCGCATCTAGGATGTGCCAAAGTTTTGAACACAAGTGGACAAGTAAAAGCGGGTCATGTCCGATACCTCCCAATCATCAACACCTTACTACCTCCCCGTCCTATGGGTGTCGTGCGCATTAGCGGAGCATCCATGGGAAAGCGGGGTAGTAGGTTTGGACGACATATGTGGGTGTCGTGCGCATTAGCGGAGCACCTACATAGTGACGAGCCATAGTTGAAAATTGGTGGACCCGACTACGATTCTCAGCCTGAGGTTGAGCTAGGGTAACAGATAGGGTAAGTCGTGTACATAAGTACATACCCTAGCCAGGAGTCACATTGGATGTGATTGGATGGAGTCCTACCTACATAGCTCGATTAAGTGGTGAGCATTAGTTCAGCTTAATCGAGTGAATCAAGGATCTTGGTTTCAGATTCTAAAGGTTTAGAATTGATTGTTGGTGTTTAAGCTTGATCTTCATAAAATTTATTCAGTTTACTGATTGAATTTTATCTGTTGTAGATCAAATGGCAAATTCAGCGAACATTAATAGTTTGTCATTAAAAACCATTCTTGACAGGGTCAAGCTAAATAGGACAAACTATTTGGACTGGTACAGAATTTTGAGGATAGTCCTCAAGTCTGAACGCAAAGAATATGTCCTTGACAAGGCTGTCTCTAAGACCATATCAGAGTTACATGAAGTGTCATTAACTGCTGAGAAGAATATCTCAGGGATCTGGGATCCAAGGATATTCTGATGGTCAACAAGGGAATTGGAAGTGGCAAGGGCTGGGCCCATGCGCACTTGGTAGGAAAGATGAGACACCTGAGAATGTCTTCTTCTACTGCCAACAGCCTGGTCATTGGAACCGGGATTACAGGAAGTTCACGGCTGATCTGAAGAAGGGCAGTGGGACTGCGCCTTCATCAAATAGCCTGGATGATCTGAAGAAGGGCAGTAGGACTGCGCCTTCATCAGGAAACCTGGATGATCTAAGGAAGGGCGGTGGGACCGTGCCTTCATTCGGTATTAACTCTATAGAGCTACATCTCTCTACTTCCAAAGATTCATGGGTATTAGATACCATGACTGAATCTCACACATGCACTAATATATGGTGGCTGAAAGTAGGAGAGATTTGGAAAGCACGAAATGGACCTCAGAGTTGTGGCAACTGCTGTAGGATCCATGAGTCTTGCTTTGCCAAGAGGCCTTGTCTTAGTATTGTATAATGTATATTGCATACCTACTCTTAGTAGGAATATTATATATGTATCCGTGTTTGACAAGGAAGGATATAATGTTAATATTGGAAATGGAGTTTTCAATGTTCTATGCAATGATATGTTTTATACCAGTACTGACATGGTTGGAGGATTGTACATATTAGATATGGGTAACAATGCCTCAAGTTCTATATATTCCGTTAATACCAAGAGGTCTAAATCCAACGATTTAAACCTAACTCTGTTATGGTACTGTCATTTGGGTCGCATAAACAAGAAGCGCCTATCAGCACTTCAGAAGTGCGGGCTTTCAGGTTCATTCGAATTCCATTCGATCGATAGGTGCAAGGTTTGTTTGATGAGCAAAATGACTAAAGTGCCCTTTATCGATCGCGATGAAAGGGCGGGTGAATTATTGGGGCTGATACACTCGAATGTGTGTAGACCAATAAGTTCACTTGCCAGGAGGGGTTTTAGCTACTTTATCACATTTACTGATGATTACAGTAAATATGGTTATGTCTATTCGGTGAGACATAAGTCTGAAGCTTTTGATAAATTCAAAGAGTTTAAGACTATAGTAGAAAACCAGCTCGACAAAGGTATTAAGGCACTTCGATTGGATCGAGGTGGAAAATACTTGACCACAGAGTTATTAGATCATCTAAAAGAGAATGGGATCCTTTTGAAATGGACTCCTCCTAGGTCACTGTAATTGAAAGGTGTAGCCAAACGGAGAAATCGGACATTGTTAGACAATGGTCTGTTCCATGATTAGTTGGACTGATCTCCCAATCTCTTTTAGGGGTTTTGCTCTAGAGACGACCGCATTCATAGTGAATCGGGCTTCGACGAATGGTGTGGAAGGGACACCATTTTAAAAATGGTACGGGATGATGCCCGCTTTGTCCTTCCTAAAGATTTGTGGTTGCGAGGCTTATGTGAAACATTTGGTTTCGACTAAGCTCGAACCAAGATCTGAGATATGCACCTTCGTGTGGTATCCCAAAGCAACAAGGGGATACTATTTCTACAATCCCAGTGAGAACATGGTGTTCGTCGCTTGGGGTGGGGTCTTTATGGAAAAGAAGTTTTGTTTCCAAAGACGTCATTGGGAGGACTGTGCATCTCGAAGAAATTCAGGATGGTACAGATCTGTCTAAACCAATTGGCAACCCAGTAGAAAGGAGCCAGAGATTGTCGTAGAGTAAGAACCAATTCCTGTTACAATTCCGGAAGGTCCAAGGCGATTTGAAAGGATCAATCTTCCACCTCCAAGATATGGTATCCGGAGGTGACAATGAAGTCATGGTGGATCACGATGATCCAGCCACCTTTCAGGAAGTCGTGTATGGGCCCAACTCTGAGTTATGGCTGGGAGCCATGAGGGAGGAAATGCAATCCATGTCGGACAACCGAGTCTGGGAACCGGTTGATCCCATCAATGGTGTGAGGACCATAGGATGCAAATGGATCTTCAAGGTGAAGATGGACATGGACGGCAACCCTCTGACCTACAAAGCTCAACTGGTGGCGAAAGGTTATAGGCAGATCCAATGGATTGACTATGAGGAAACCTTCTCCTTAGTGGCTATGGTCAAAATCGATCCAAATTCTTCTTGACATAACTGCGTATCATAATTACGAGATATGGCAAGTGGATGTCAAAACCGCTTTCCTAAATGGAAATTTGACTGAGTACGTTTGTATGTCTCGACCCAAAGGTTTTGACGATCCGAAGAATAAAGGAAAGATTTATAAGTTGTTGAAATCCATTTATGGATTGAAACGAACTTCTCGGAGTTGGATCCTTCGTTTTGATGAAGCTGTAATTGGATTTGGCTTAATCAAGAACGAGGATGAATCTTGCGTTTATAAGAAGGCTAGTGGGAGCAATATTACCTTTCTGGTTCTCATTGAAAACGACATCCCAACCTTGCACGAGACTAAAGCTTGGTTGAGGAAGTGTTTTTCAATAAAGGACTTAGGCGATGCTTCTCATATCTTAAGGATTAAGATATGTAGAGATCGCACCAAGAGGGTCTTGGATTTAAGTCAGGGAACCTATGTGAACAAGGCATTGAGTAGGTTCTTAATGCTCGATTCAAAGAAAGGACTCTTACCCACTAGTCATGGCATTCATCTCAGCAAGACTCAGTGTCCTAAGACACCTGATGAGCTGAAAAGGATGATGAGAATCCTATGCGCCTGGGGGCAGGATCGATCATATATGCCATGAAATGTATGAGACCAGACGTCTCGTAAGCCTTATGTTGTACCAGTAGACATCATTCTAACCCGGGGGAAAGATGATGCTGAACTAGTCGTCGAAGGATGAGTAGACGCTAGTTTTCCAAGACAAATCCAGATGACTTTAGAAGTCAATCAGGATATGTGTTTACGCTGAATGGAAGAGCTTTAGCTGGGAAAGCGTAAAGCAAGATACCATTGCCGAATCTACGACAGAGGCCAAGTACATGGATGCTGCAGAGGCAGCTAAGGAGGCTATGTGGATTTGGAAATTCATGGCAGGACTGGGTGTAATTAAAAACCCATCCAGTCCGGTGAATCCATTTTGCGACAACACAAGGGCCATTGCGCAAGCTAAAAGCCTAGATCGCATAACAAATCCAAACATGTACTGCGGCGTATCCACCTCATCAGATAAATACTGAACTGAGGTGAAGTGAAGATAACCGATATTGCAACAGATGATAACATAGCCAACCCTTTGACTAAGGCAGTGTCACTGCCTGAACATGTTAGACATGTAAAGTCGATGGGGACATATTGGAGTTTAGATTGGAACTAGGGCAAGTGGGAGATTGTTAGTCTTAGTGCCCGTAGTTCAATCCTAAATGTCCAAATGTATATATCATCGTTAGCAATAAAATTAAAGCGGCTTTATATTACTTATGTGTTGGAGTAATATATCGATGTGTGCTCTGATCTATGCCCACCATGCGAATAGAACCATAGATCGAGATAGATCACACTCGATGGGTCCCTAGTCAACAAAGCTTCACTAGAAGCGACTAGTATGAAAGATGGCTCTTTATGGCTTACGTTCTGTTAGTCATTGGAATGGGATTCCGGAGTCTGATCATAGATATCATGTGGGACATGATATTGGACGACCCGCCCTGAATATGTGCCATAGATTAAGTCATGAACATATTCAGTGTTGTAGCTTGTCATGTATCCTTAGACCAAGGAGTCTTTGTGATCGCTATGTAGTCAACAACTGAGTTTGACCTGAGCCTAACGTTGTCCGTAACAGGGCTTCCATAACGGCCAGGATTGGCTTGGGGACGGGCTACATGAGTGACACGAAAGACGGCTAAGGGATTTATCCCTCATACTAAGGTATGGGAAAGATATCGGTTCTCGGCCACTTGATCGAGAGTGACTGGAAGAATAGCATGGCCATGCACATGATACTGGGTATCATATCTTCAGTCATCTCACATATCAAGGAACGGTGATTGAGAATAATAAGGATGACGGCTCTATGCCTTATCTCAATCAGGATATCGGAGATAAAAGGATAATGACAGGGACGACGGAAAGGTTAGAATCGACAGGGTCGATTCGTTATGTAGTGTCAGGCAATACTAAAGTCTCGTTAGTTGCCACTTAAATAGGATCAAGTAAAATGGGATTTTACGTTGATCTATTGACATGCATAAACCTAATCGATTCGTTATGTAGTGTCAGGCAATACTAAAGTCTCGTTAGTTGCCACTTAAATAGGATCAAGTAAAATGGGATTTTACGTTGATCTATTGACATGCATAAACCTAAGGGTCACACCGGAGGATGAAACTCATTGACACATTTATGGAGAATGGCCAAAAGGGAGTTGTCTCGGGACATGACCAAAACTGGGTTTTGGGTCATGTGCCCGTAAGTGAATAGGACTTTACGGATCGAGACAAGGCTTGGAGTCTTGGGATTGATCGTGTCGGATAATGTTGGACATTTCCGGTATGGAAGGCATGGAGGCGATGAGCGAATCACGGGACCTCGTTGGAAATGGTCACGGGCCATGTTCCAAGAGGCCCATGAAAGGCCCATGCAACCAAGGCCCATGGAACTAATTAATCAAGTCTTGATTAATTAGTACTAAGTAAGCAAGACAAGGATTAAGGTGTTGGTGATTCACCACCTAACCCAATCTTGTCTTGCCATACTTTGTCCTATTTACACCTTACTTGACACCATACTTGTCCCATGCCTTTAGTTGGACAAGTATGGGTTTTGTTATGTTTAAGTCATCTTTTTTCAACATAACAAACACAAGACAAGAATAGGAAACACATTTTCTCTCCCTCTTCCATGGCCATTTCGGGTTTGGCTAGTTTCCTCCTCCATTTTTGTGTTCTTGAGTCATCAAAGAGAAGAACTACGTGGCTTTGATTCCCATGTGGATACGTAGGCGTCTTGGAGACTCAAGCCAATCATTCGTTAACCGGTGTTCTTGTTTTGGTAAGAACTAGTGCTGAATTTTTCTCTTGTTAATCCATTCTTTGTTAGTTGTTTCATGGTTCTAATTGTCTCTTGGTTTTCATTTATTTTCCGCTGCGAGTTGGTTCATCTCCAACCCTACCTCGAGACCCAACAGAAAAGTGGGTGTTCTACAACAGAAAGGACCTCTGAGGCCCTGGGAGTGCAGAACCGTGCTGACTGGATTATTATTTGATATTTTCCAGTTTTATTTAATTCTTTATCAGAAACCGTTTAAATTGTTTATAATTTAAACAATTTTGGAACAAAAATAAGTATTGACAATCAATAATGAATAAATAAATTCAACACGAATATAAATGAAGTTCTAATTTTATTCAACCCCTTTTAATACAACACCAAAAACCCCAGCTCCAAGAGCACAAACGACTACTCGTCGTCATGGAAACCAGCTCCATATAGACCCCATAAGTGCTCCATAAGATCTTGTTGTAGTTGATGGTGGATCTCAGGATTTATGACACTTTGTTGAGCATCCACAAGTCTCTGGTATTCCAATGGCCCTCCGTGGTGCCATCGTTCCGGTGGTGTCCAATTCGGCATTTCTGGAGGTTGCGCCCACAACAACTCCTCCTCCCCATACTCGTATCGGTCACGCTCATCCTCTACAATCATGTTGTGTATAATTATGCAAGTGTGCATGATATCAGCCAAAAAGTCTGCGCTCCAAGACCGAGCGGGACGGGAAATGATGTGCCACCTTGCTTGAAGTACTCCAAAAGCCCTTTCAATATCTTTTCGAGGACCTTCTTGACATTTAGCAAACAACTTCTCTTTGGGCTCGAAGGGATGCCGAATAGTCTTCACGAACCGTGCGTATGATGGGTAAATGCCGTCCACCAAGTAATAAGGTCGGTCGTACCGATGCCCGTTGATCTCGTACTCCACAGCTAGATCATGGCCGTAATAAGCGTCTAGGAATAAGTGGGTGTGGTTGATGACGTTGATGTCGTTGTTCGATCCATCCATCCCGAAAAATGCATGCCAAATCCATAAATCACGGGACGCTACAGCTTCAAGCAGAATCGTCTTGTCCCCGTGGTGATCTCCCCGTCCATGGGCTCCCTGCTCTTCGGTTGGGCAGTTCTTCCACTTCCAATGCATACAGTCAAGACTCCCCGCCATTCCGGGAAACCCTCGGCTGTACCCTTCTCGGAGTAAGCGGTCCATGTCCGCCAGTGTCGGTGTACGCTCGTACTCGGCTCCGAATACCTGAATGACGGCCTTGCAAAACTTACGTAAACATTCAAGTATGGTGCTTACCCCAATGCGCAGAGTTTCGTCCAATGAATCGGCCGAGGACCCATACACAAGCATCCGTATAGCGGCGATGCACTTCTGCTCCGTTGATAAGCCCGGCCGTGAGGCAGCGTCGAGCCTCCATGGCATGAAGTAAGGGTCGTGAGCCTTCACCGCGTTCATAATCCGTTGGAAAAGTGGTCTGCACATACGGAACCGACGCCTGAACATTTCAGGGCCATATAGGAGTTGTTGGTCAAAATAGTTCGCCATCAATTGGGTGTGGGCTTCCGCACGATTTCTGTTAATCTCTCGGCGCATTGGTTCCCCACGCATGGCCCTCTGGACCCTTGGCATTACTCTCTGCATCTGCCTCTCCATCATCCGCCGGAATCGTCGTTGAACTGGCCGCATTTGGGCTGCCATCTCTTCATATGTCGGCAGTTGGGCTGCCATCTCCGCATGCGTCGGCATCCGGGGAGCCAGCTCCTCGTACGTCATCTCCTCAGCGTCGGACATAACCTCGTCGTCGGACATTTTCAAAAATAGCAAGTAGGAAGTGATTATGAAAGAGTGAAAGTATAGAGTGGTGTGAAAAAAATGAGAGTGAAGATGGGTATTTATAGGGTTAGTTTTAGTTGATTTTTGAATTAAAAAAAAATAGCCGTTAGCAAAATGACCGTTGCCAACGGTCATTCCACGTGGCGCAGCCACAGGCTGCCACGCCAGCGACGGCGCGCAAGGAGCGGGACCGGCCAGCGGGCAGCAGACGGGGCACGCGGCACGCACAGAGGGGGGCGGGGGCGCGAAAATGGGGAGCGGGCGCGCGTTTTTCGGCCTCCACAGCGGGTCGGCCCGCGTGCCGCAGTCCGGACGAGCACGGAGTGGGGCGCGGGAGCAACCCGTTGTACATGCTCTTACGTTGGTACACGCAGGGCAGGACCCGAAACATCTAATAATCAAGAAGACAGGGGTGACAGCGTAAATAAAAAAAGGTTTCATAGTCGACCTTCCAATATATCCCCAGTTTGGATCGAGAGAGACCAGACGCCAAATCCGATGCACATAGGCAAGAAATGTCCTCCTTTCTTCTCTCCCAGTCGGATTAAACCACAAAATTGACCTTCCTCTCCAAATCCTCTGCGCTATCTTCGCGATCTAGCCCATCAACCCCCCCGTTCGGCGTCCCGATCCCACGGAGCAAGCTGCAGATTTGCGGCCTGGATTCTACGTATCTACTTCCCGTTCCTCCGCCTCCAATTCTTTTTGATTTCCCGATTGGACTTGTGTGCGTGATCTGAGATTTGTGTTGCGATTTGGGGATTAGCTGATTCGAATCTGCGTCAACAATGGCTGGACCGAACCAAGGGCAGAATATGGATTTGTTCGAGACTTACTTCAGGAGGGCGGATTTGGATGGGGATGGGAGGGTCAGTGGAAACGAAGCCGTGGGGTTCTTTCAAGGATCCAATTTACCCAAGCCAGTCCTCGCTCAGGTTCCCTGCTGCTCTCTCATTTCCGTACCTTTTGTTTTCTCTCTGTACAGCGCTGTGTTATGGATTGGTGGAGCCTCTCAACTATAGTTGCCGCTACCCTTTTCGTTTTTATCGTCAACTTCAGTAATGTCTTTTAAGCTATTGTACTTGTTTTTTTTAATAATAGTTATAGTGCAGAAATCATGAATCTATAGTTATATAGCTCAATTCATATTTTTTTTCTTCTGAGTCTGGACTTGTGGAGCTACTTTGAAGTCTGGATTGGTGCACTATATTGCCAAGTTAAATTGGTATAAACAGCCCATTGGTGTTCTGCACTTGTTTATTAGTGTCATAGATAGACAAATGAAGAGAACCCTATGTGTTAAACCAGGGATAGCCTAGAATTCAGCCAGTTAGGACACACCAAGCATAGTTTTTCTAGCTGATAAGCTATATATTTGAAATGGCTGAACTCAGGTTCTGGGGTTTAGAATCATGATTGCAACAAGTGGAGTGGTAAAAAATGTCAATGCCTTTTGGTGGATTTGCCAACATGTTGTATGTTGTTTTTGTTGGAGAACTTGTGCATCCCTTACTGGTTGTGGTTGTTACTCTTTCAGTTACAGATGTTTTCTGGCAAGGCTATCCAATGCTCCAAGTCCCTGTGTGTGGGAGTAGTTCAGAACTTTGCTATACTATTAGATTCATGAACATTTTATACAGTGATTGTTATAAGGATTAGGCATTCATGAACTTTTTACACAGTGATTGCTATAAGGATTAGGCATTTAATCATGATTCTTATCCTACACTCTTTCCTTTTGGGACAAGGTTTCTCGTGAGTAATATTGTATTGGAAGTTTGTTTATTGTTGATATATTTTCCTTTTCTTTGTGAAGAGACATTTAGTTTATTGTTTTTCTTTTCTTTTTATGAATGCAGATATGGATGCACGCTGATCAAAGCCATAGTGGGTTTCTTGGTAGGACAGAATTTTATAATGCTCTCAAATTAGTAACCGTGGCACAGAGTAAGCGGGAATTAACTCCAGATATAGTAAAGGCAGCATTATATGGCCCGGCTTCTGCTAAGATTCCTCCACCAAAAATTAATCTTTCAGCAACACCTGGACCTCCTGTACCTTCAATGGTGGCTACATCTACCCCACAGATGGGTGCAGTTGCACCAACTTCTCAAAATCTTGGCTTTAGAGGACAGGGAGTTCCAAATGCAAATTATTTTCCGTCTCAGCAAAACCAGGCAATGAGACCTCAAGGCATGCCTGTTGGTACTGCACTGAGTCCGCCAATGGGTATGGGTTCGGGTTCACAACTCCCTAGGGGTGGTAATATGGTTAGTACTGGTGGTCCAAACCCGAACGTCTCAACTGATTGGTTGGGTGCAAGGACTGGTGGTGTTCCAGCTGGGCCCAGGGGAATGGTTCCATCAACAGCCTCTGATACATCAACACCCCAGCCTCCACTTTCAACATCTCTCCTGCCAACAACTAATGATTCTAAAGCATTGGTTGCTGCTGGAAATGGGTTTGCTTCTGAGTCTGGTTTTGGAGGCGATTTATTTTCTGCAGCTCCTTCAAAAAAACAAGAACCTTCATTCCCTACTTATTCAGCTAGCACACCTGCCTCCTCAGCAATTGTCCCAGTTACCAGTGGGCCCCAAACTTCCGGTAAATCAACTTCACTTGATTCACTACAGAGTGCTTTCTCTATGCAACCTTCAGGTAATCAGATTCAGCGAGCCCCGTCATCATTGAACCCAGCCCCTCAGCTTTCCTCTCAAGGTTCTTCAGCTACACCATCTGTTCTTTCTGCTGGGGTGGGAAATTCTCCCTCAAACACCTCACAGCGTCCGTGGCCAAAGATGAAACCATCTGATATTCAGAAGTATAGCAAAGTGTTTATGGAAGTTGACTCGGACAGAGATGGGAAAATTACAGGCGTGGAAGCACGCAACCTTTTTCTCAGCTGGAGGCTACCAAGAGGTTAGGGATTTTTTCCGTTTGACTTCTGATTTATTAATACTTCTGCTGACGCTGAAGCTGCATTCTCTGATACTTAAAATTGCACGAACACACTATGCTTGACCAGTGTTGCCATTGTAGTATGTGCACTATACTCTGTCTGTGGTAATTTTCTTCAAACACCCTGCACTAAATTTAGAAATTTCCTTTTTGGAAGAATTTATGCGAAAAGAGATAGAACTATGTACATTACCGTTTCTATCTTATTTTTTAAATGATGAACAAGTTCACTACATTGAACAAGGAATTACCTATTCTCTAGGTCATTTAAAAGCATGCAGCTTGAAAGGCTTCCCTCCCTTTCTATATGCGTGTGTTTGTTAACCTTCAGTGCAATGTTAAAGGTTCTATGCAAATTTGTATTTTATGTTGTGCCAGGTTCCCATAATGAGAGTGATTTAGAAATTCTAGTTTTTAGATTCCCACGTTATGGATATGGACCTTGTTCTGATCAAGGGTTTCTGAACACTGGTCTCTATGGAAAGGATAAATTTCTCTTGGAAGTTTCCATATTCTTGAGATACAGTTTAAGCTTTCATAATCCTTGCTGTCTAACCCATCCCCATCCCCATCCCCATCTCCCTTCTCATTTCATTTGCTGCTCTAATCCTCTGCAACATTTCTCATGCATTGCCAAAAATGGTGATTCTGTGCACTAAGTTGGAAGGTGAACAGCACATGATATATATTTGCTAGAAATTTGTGATAAAACATGATATAATATCTAGATCATGTTCCAATCCAGTCAATCATCCATCCCGCATAGTTGAACTTCAGTTGTTGCTTTGAGTTTTCTTATTATGCATGCATACTGTAAATGGTAAATATGTGTTTATTGTTTAATAGTGTAATTATAGATACAGGTGCATGTGTTGCGTTTTGATATACCTACCACAGTGATTGAAGTTCTAGCATTTAAAATATAGATCTTCTCAAATTTTCTGAACACATTAGGATGTTTTGTTTACTGATTACTAGATATGGTTTATCAAAATCATTTCATGTTCTTTGACAACTATAGAATACTATATTTGCATTAATATATACTTCCTCTGTTCCAGAATGAGTGTCCTACTTCCTCAATTTTAACGTCCCTGAAAAAAGTGTCCACTATCAATAGTAACGTTCGTATTAGTTAGTTACCATATGTCAAGGCAAAACTCTACTACTACTTTCTCGCTACAAGACATTCAGTACAGAGTTTTTTATATATGTATTTAGCACTCACTGCTTTCTCGCAATTTGAAAACACAAATTTATAGGCTTTCTTTCAGGATGGCAGCATGTGACCCGCCTCACCAAATGCAGTAATTACCAATATAATGCATTTTCTTGCATTATCCGTCCTATAATTAGCTTAAATAGGCCATAACATTGATTTTGTTGTCTTTTACAGAGGTCTTAAAGCAAGTTTGGGACTTGTCTGACCAGGACAATGATAGCATGCTTTCTTTGAGGGAATTCTGTTTTGCTCTGTACTTGATGGAGAGATACAGGGAAGGTTGTCCTCTTCCTGCTGCACTTCCAAGAAATGTCATGTTTGATGAGACACTGTTGTCAATGACTGGTCAACCTAGTGTCAACTATGGAAATGCTGCTTGGGGTCCCCATTATGGTATTTTTAGGCCATTTTTCTTTCCTAATAGGCTTTTAGGTGTCTTTAATATTTATATTTATGTATCTCCTCTGTCAGCCATTTTCTGATGAACCATCTGTTTGCTTATGATTAGGTTTTGGACAGCAGCAAGGAATGCCAGGTGCCCGGCCAGTGGCACCTCCAGCTGGTTTGAGGCCACCCATGCAAGGAATGCCTCAGGTTGATAATACAATGCAGTCTAATCAGCAGAAGACCAGAGTTCCAGTATCTCAGGACACCTTCGCAAACCAGTTAAATGGGGAGCAAAATTCGGCAGTCTCAAAGCCTCGAGAGGCAGTAGATCTTGAGAGAAAGGTATTTTCCCTCAGTTGTTTTTATATTCCAAATTGCAATCCTTGTACTTAAAATAAGTTAGTCTTCCAGGAGAGTTGAAAGATGTTTTTTTTTTGTGATTTTAGCCAGGGTTCTAATTTCTTGCTTCTCTATATTATGTGGTTTTATCCCAAGTTTTTACTTGCTTCGCTTTGTAAATCGTTCAATATCATCCTATCTGCTTCACTTTATTAATCACAGTATTATTTTTGTATCCCTTTTTCTTTCTTTTCTCTTTTGTCCATATATGCTTCTAGAGGAGTGTATCTGATGGTCCTTAGACCCGAGCAACTCAAATCATGTCTACCATACAATTACTTATTAAAAGCATATGTTTATGCAACTAAAACAGCACATGTTGCAGCAGTAGATAGATGAGTTGAGTTATGTGACATCTTAGATAACTGTCCCTTTGAATTGGTTGGACTTTTTGTACTTTTGGGATGTATAGCAGTTCACTTTATTAATTTCGTACAGGTTGAAGGAAAAGAAAATGTACTTTTGGATTCAAAAGAGAAGATGGAGCTCTACCGCACAAAGATGCAGGAACTTGTGAGTACATCTCTTTTTTGGTTACTTTTGCGCTATTGATGATAGGAAGCATTTTCTATTTTTATACTTCGGGGATCAGGATGTGCACTTCAGTTGGTTACTTATCGGAAAAATGTGGAGGATTATGCGAGATTGGCTAAGAAGCTGTTTATGGAGTGGTTATATTCTGATGTCATTATAGATGATATGATATGGTGGTTGACAGTTCTTATTGCTAGGTATATAATTATGAAGGTTTTCCTAGGGGAAGCACTTGATCATATCTAAGTTTCATTTTCTTTCAGTGACACACATATGCAGAGAAACATTTCAATCTAATACTTCATTTTCATGCGCCCACTATGGGTGCATGTATTACCCCCTTACTTAGGCTTTCAATCGTTCATAATCCTGCTATATGGTTTATAGTTTGTATATTTTGCATGGTACCACTTACGCATGCCCATCAACTTTCATGCATGCAAAACTGATACATCATTTAAGTCGTCTAGTTACTCTAACTATGTGAGATACTGCCTAAAGTATTTTTAGGTTGTTTTACCCTGCCTTGGCTAGTTTTGTCTTGGAGCACAACATCAGACTCTCAAATTATTTTTCTTGCTGCTTGTGTGTTCATGGGTGTTGTCTTTTTTACCAGAATCATTTAATGAAACAAACATGGCTTTGTGAACTGTTGGAATGTGTTGACGTTCCAGTAGTAAATCACCAGTTCTCTTTGACTCAATTATAGAATTGTAACATTTAGCTGAGAGATTCCTGTAATTTGTATGTCCCTGGTTTATTTTTCAGACCCATTATAAGTACGGGATTGTTCTTGAGATATAAAGTTAGTGAATATATATTTTCCTGGCCTTTTGCTCTCTTCATCCCATATATCTCCTCGTCATTTGAAAGTTCAACATAAACTTATCATCGGCTTTAGGTAGTCTTAACTGGTTCGGGCCTAACCTTAAGTCCTTATCTGGGTACCTTTGTGTTTCAATCATGGTAGTCCCAGCATAAAGGGCAACATCGAAGCTTTATGATATGGAGACATTATTTTGATTTCGTTGAATCATAGGATTATCAAGTACACTTACATAAAAAAACAATAATTTTAATCATATAATCAAGTGTTTCATAGTTGCATTTACTTAGGGTTGAACTTGAGTTTAAAATGCATCTCCTTTTTTATGCACATCAAAATTTGTGCTCACTTGCTTATGTAGAAGCAAGGAGCACCAAACTTTTGATTCTTAGACTTTTACAATTGATGTATCATGGGCTCAAGGCATCCTTTAAACTAGAAAGGAGCTCTAATATTGGCCCAACAAGAGTTGGAGAAATAGATGATGACATCTCCTTATGATTTTCTTGCCTTGTCTCACTCTTCGTTGTTTGGTTTCAGATCATGTATAAAAGCAGATGTGATAACAGATTAAATGAGATCACAGAAAGGGCATTAGCAGATAAGCGTGAGGTACTTTATCAAGATGCAGAGAGTGATGTTTCTCTCATTTCTAAAGACTTGATTTATCCATTAAATAACTGTATTACAGGCAGAGTCACAGGGTAAAAAGTATGAAGAGAAGTACAAACAAGTAGCAGAGATAGCTTCTAAACTAACTATGGAAGAGGCCAAATTTCGTGAAATTCAGGTAAAATTTATTCTAATTGTTTGGGCTATAGTGTCCTGGCAGTGGTCTCTACTGAGTGAGCTCACTGGAACGTCTAGAGGGTAATACATTATATTATTCTTATGGTTTTGAAATTTTGTGACCAAGCTGAATTGAGCAATGCGTAATGATAAAACCAGCACTCTTATTACCAACGTGTTCGGTTCCTTTTAAGCTAGATCTTGGGTTTGCGCCACTTGAATGGAGAAATTGAGCTTGGGGGAGAGCTTTGCTCTCCAAGTGGGTCCCATGGTTTGAGACAGCCACCCACCCACACATATATTGCCAATACAATAACATCAGAACTCTTGTTAGTCGAAATGCCTGTTGCTTTCTTTTCAAAGTTAGTTTCCCCGTTCATTTTAGTCTGCTTTCTCCTTGTTACTGGTGTTACTTATTATTTGCCGGGTGGTTGTGGGAAAGGATTGCTGTTGTTCAGAAGTACAAAATCAACAAATTTACTCTGTGACTTCTCATCTTTAATAGTTTGAAATTTCTTTGTTACATTTTAATTCTTTTCCAGGAGAGAAAAATGGAGCTGCAGCAAGCAATTGCTACTATGGAGCAAGGGGGCAGTGCTGATGGCATTCTTCAGGTAAATGCTAACTCATTAGCTTTACTTGTGACTCACTGAAGATTGTATGTGTACTTGTTTAACACTGCTGCCTTGCGCAGGTCCGTGCTGACCGTATACAATCAGATCTCGAAGAGTTGTTAAAGGCCTTGAAAGAACGCTGCAAGAAACATGGAATAGATGTGAAGTCAACTGCAATAATTGAGCTTCCCACGGGTAACACAAGTTTCACGCCCCTTTCCCCCTTCCCTTATTGAATGACGAACTCATTAAGTTTTATAACTGTTAATAGCATATGGTGTTTCATTTGGTATTGGACCAATTTTGAAAATAAAAGTAATACTCTAATATGTTATTGTGTGCCACTCATTATTAGGGCTGTTCACGTGTGGATATCCGATCCGACCTGCACCACTTTGAATATGCTTACATACATACGGTTATTAGAAATCCCGACCCGTGATCCGCCCATCGGATCACATTATATATATGGATCCCTTCGTTCAAATTTCAGGCGGTTAATTTCTGAATTCACTAAATCCGACTAAACTTTTGTTTGGAAGAATAAAAGTTTGGCTCAAGCCTTCAAGGTCTAATTCTGTCTTAGAGGAACCAGAGGATAACATGTAAATCAGAATCAATTTAGACTCAACCCATCCTGATGACATACTGTTTCAAACATCATCATTTTCAAACCCCAAAACTTAAAACTTTGGCCCAACAATCATCATTAATACTCTTACCGACATTAATTCTGCATCAACACCCGTCTACGATGCCGCTCGTGAGAAAACCTTAAACTCGTTCCCCCCAACCAACCTCGAATCTCATATCCTAGGTCTTCAATCAAACTAAACAACGACCCTTGGTCTTTTGTTGGACTCGACGACGATGCGAGGACAAGGAGAGTTCCAGAACAGAGCGGGTGTGATCGTTCGGGCGGTGGGAGTTGATATGTTGATGGCGGGTCTAGACCTGGAAATCGAAGACAAGGACCATGGCTGTGGCGTTTCATGAGCCGCTGCAACGAACAAATGCGAAGACTTGGTTGTTTCGGTTTAAACGAAAAGATGGAGGAGAAGCCATGCAAATCGGTCCGCGATTAATTTGCAAAACCCTAGGTCTGTGTCGTTAAGAGGCAAGGAGCGTGGCTGGATTTCAGCCACAATTTTGTAATATCTTGATCCACTCACTAGATCGACGACCATGATGAGACGGACTCGGGCAGATCGAGTTACCCACAGTTCCTGATAACTTGTCCGCCATCCGTCTTGAAGGTCATGGATTGAATTATGAACGACTGTTAATAGGTAGCTGGGTACCACAAATCTTGTTATAATCTTCCATGATAATGAGATAGGTTATTCAACTTACCCTAGGCTTTTATGATCAGCTTGTGTCAGATCATGATATAGAAGAAAACTTTGATATATAGATGTTCATGAAAACCTCATAACTGGAAGGCATATTGCACTTCTTCCCTTCTTCCTTACTACGGAGGAGTTCTTATGTTGAGTGGTTTGTTTGTCGGAGAAGAATATTGATGCAATCCTATGTGCTTAATTGAATAGTTTCGTGAGTAGACATATTGTTGTTGTTCATCGTGCAGAATAATATAGGTTGCTTTAGCTTTCTAGGAATGCTTGAAGCGTACATCCTAATGTTGCTGTCTGTTCTGGCATTCCATGAGCATCTTGTAATTTGTTTAATTTCATTATTCTGCTTATTTTCTTCTGCGCGTCTTGCTCTTAAATTTTATATTACCTATTTGACACAATGATTTTTTTTAGGTTGGCAACCTGGAATTCAAGAAAGTGCGGCACTTTGGGATGAGGATTGGGATAAATTTGAAGATGAAGGTATGTCCTTTGGTTTGTCGTCCTTTGATATGTTTACATGACTTTACTTATGTCATTTCCTTTTTCTTTTTCACTTACAGGATTTGACAATGAGGTCACTTTTGACAAAAATGCCACTGATTCTCCCAAAACAAAATCTAAGTCCAATCAGGGAGAAGCTACTTCCCCAGATGGTCCTTTAACTCCGGATTTGTCGGCAAAAGCTGATGGAAATGTTGTGAATTCCTTTGGGAACGATGTGTTCCAGAGTGAATATGCTCACAGTGATGATGAAAGAAGTCCTCCTGGTAGTCCAGTTGGAAGGGCAGCTCTGGATAGCCCCAAGGTGATGTCTGACGTTCATTTTGACAAAGGTACTGAAGCAGATGCTGCAAGTCATAGGTACGACGGTTCATACCTATTTTGGTGCTTCATGTTTGGATCTTGTTTTTGCTGTTGGCTGATTATCTGTTTTACTTACTTGTGGCACTAAATATAATTAGTTATGGAAACACAAGTTTTGATGAGTCCAGCTGGGGAGGTGCCTTTGACAATAATGATGATGTGGACTCTGTATGGGGGTTTAACCCTTCCAAGGTAAGCAGGAACCGTATGAAGTATGTCTTTTGATGTGTGTCATGTCTTGTTTGTACACCCAATGTGTCTCCCGTAGAATAAAAGCTGAAGTCTTGATTACAAAATTATTTAGGAGTGTTTTTTATTTATAAAATAGTCGATCTGATCTTACAATGTTATATCGGTGTTATAGATATTTTTTCTTAGGCTGCATGTTGCTAAATGTGAACGTTGTCCCACCATAGGGTAGGGTGTGGTAGAAGAAAATCATACATCTCAGCCATATCTTGGTGATACATACATGAGCTAATCATACACAAATGGGGAATATGTTTGCTTTGATTGAGAAGAATGGTGAAGATGTTAATTTCCTTACAACCAATATTTTCTGCAGGAATCAGATTCTGATAAACATAATTTCTTCGACTCCGATGACTTTGGAGTCAACCCAGTTAGAACAGGATCCCCTCAGGAAGAGAGTAGCTTTCAGAAAAAGAGTTCAATTTTTGAGGACTCTGTTCCTAACACTCCACATTCTAAGTTTAGCAACTCTTCGCCAAGGTACAGTGAGGGGTTTGGAGATCACTATGACAGTTTCTCGAGGTTTGATTCCTTTGGCATGCATGATAGTGGATTTTCTCCTCAGTCGGATAAGCTTGCAAGATTTGACTCCATCAACAGTTCTAAAGAATTCCAAAGTCGCGGTGGGTTCACTTCATTTGATGACTCGGACCCATTTGGCTCCAGTGGCCCATTTAAGGTCTCATCGGGTGACTAAACTCCCGAAGTGGTTTGAGATTTGGAATGCTTTCTAGCAGGCAATACATCAATGCCGTCTCCAGTTTCCTCGCAAGCCTGCCATTTTTTTTCCGATTTGCTTAGGTTGGGTTCGTGGCTGCTTTTATTTGTTGTGTATTGTATAGCTTGGAACAGAAACTGGATATATATAGAGCTGTTTCTCGTAGGCCTTGTGTTGTCTGTATACATGTAATGGCATGTAGTGTCCTGTATTTTGAGGAGTACCAGGATCAAACGATTGCAAACAGAAAAGGATTTGCTTATTTATTATTGTTATTATTACAGTTTCTGAGCTGAAAATTGATTGAAGGAAATAAGAGTGTGGTGTGATGTGTATCATGAGCCATCTTGACTTAACAATATTACATGGTGCTAATTGTTAAAGTCGACCAAATGATAACATGCTTAGTTCTCAATGAGCCAGATACTGGAACCTCTTAAGAATATAACCTCTAAAATCAAGAGTCTAACCTTGTCGATGGTATTCTTAGTTCGACCTGGACGAGAAACGAAAGGCGGGTATGAGTTGGACGGGACGAATTGTAGAGGGGAAATGTCGAGTTGGATAATGGGTACGAGCTAAACAAATGGGGAGAGGTTTCAGATCTATAATTTCCTTACCGGAGACACTGTTGCATTGTGTTTCAGATTTAGGTTTTATAATTAAGTCAACAAGAAGAATCAATTCCTGAAGTACGATATGAACATGCTTTAGTCAATGTTAGAAACAATCCCTTGTTGAAGATATTATTGCCTTGTTCTGTGTGGAACATGATAGTGTCACAATTGATATTTATTTTTATTTTTTATAAAAGAAAACTACAATTACATATCCGTAATTTGTACGATCGTCTGATACACATTCTTAAGTTTTTTTTAACTGATACCTACACGTATGTTTCATTTTGTAACGATTTGTCTCCTTTGTCTAAATTTCCCATCTATTTACTGTTCATTTTTCTAAAATGCCCAAAATTTCTTTAGTTATACAACCCTAAATCTACCTCCAATTCTAAAGTTCCCTCCAAACCTAAATCCATCTCTAAATCTCCCTCTAGACATAAATCCAACCCTAAGAGAGTGGCATAATTGTGTAATATTGGAAGGTAGTTAAGGGTATTTTCATCTTTTAACAAAAAGATTGACAGAACTAGAAGGAAATGGCAACTCATTACAAGATGAAACATGTGTGTAGATATAGTTAAAAAAACTTGAGGGTATGTATCAGACAATCGTGGCAAATTACAGATAGACAATTGTAGTTTTTCCTTTTTTATAACGTTAGTATATTTTGAATATTTTACATTAACTTTGTAAGTATCATAATGAATGAAGTTTGATTTGATATGTTTTGTAGTCGTATAATCGAGTCTTCAGTTGTAGCGTTTTTATGAAATTGGATTCGAATATGATAAGGGTAATTTCAAAAACTTGTGGTGAACTTTGCACGTTTTGCGCATACAATCGGTAATTATTTTTTCAAATGACATCCCAACTATTTTTCGTTTGTAAATTCGTTTCTTTAACAGAAATTAGTCATGTGACAATCATGTGACTTCAAATTTCTTGAAATAGCAGAATCCCCTTTAAATTATACGTGTTTTGCAATTCGTGACCTTCATGTATACGTGGTTTGCAATTTGGAACCTATATGTATACACTTTTGCATGGTTATTGTCGAATTTTTACAAAATTTTAACGATATTAATGGATTGGCAGACGAAAAACAGTTAGGGGATGAGATGTGAAAATGATTATAATTCACCAGTAGTATTTAGGGGAAACCCTAAAACCTAACTCTGTATTATAACTCGTTTTCGAATCCTAACCGCGTTTGACCTTTGATAATAACTTCTAACTGTGAACTTTTCAAAGTTTGTAAAACTTAGCGTAAAAGTGACGAAACTTGTCTGACATCACATATGCGTTTATTTGAGTACCTCAATCTCTAAAATTCACTCATGAATGTATATGTTTTTGGTATTTTATGCAACAAAAAGTCGATCCATTTACAGGGGCGGAACCAGTAAGGAGTTAGGGTGTTCCATGGAACACCCCAAACATTAGAAAAATTGGTCCAATGGTTAATGGTTTTCGAAAATTTACAGGACATCTGGGGTTCGAATCACCCTTGGAACACCCTATTTTATCCCATTGGAACACCCTGTTTGGGCTTTATTAAACTTACTAAAAGCCCAATTCTATATTATTCTTTAGGGAAAATTTCATTTTAATACCCTGCCAAACATTTAATTTCACTTTAGTACTCAACCGTTAACTTTCTGTTAGTTTGGATGGAAAAAGGTAAAAAGACAATAATACCCTAACTATTACTCAAATTTCCAAACTCATGCCATTGAACTCAGAACTTAAAAATAAGTGAAATGACAATAATACTCTCCATTGTTAGAGTATTAAAATGAAAATTTCACTATTTTTAAAATAAAATCAGTTTTTTTATAAATTCATTTTTTATTTATGAAAATTATTTTTAATTTTCAAAAATTCAGATTTTAATTTTAAAAGTATACAAAATCAGTTTTTTTTATAAATTTAGTTTTTATTTATGAAAATTGTTTTTATTTTTAAAAAAAATCATATTTTAATTTAAAAATACATAAAAATCAGATTTTTTAAAAATACATATAAATCAGTTATTTTTTAATTTAATTAATATTTTATTATATATTTGTTTCATTTTTTCATTTATGTACCCATTCACCCTCTTTCTCCCCTCATCATCGTCTCTCTCCTCATTCTCTCTCCTGTGCTTCTTCTCTCTCTCTCACTATCCCCAGGTTTCTTCTCTCTTTATCTATCAAAGACACATGTCATCTTCATCTGCATAATCTATCAACACCCATATTCATCTTGTTATCTACACCCATATTCATATATCTCATCCAAATCCGAGAATATCAACACCCAAATCGAAGAATATCAACACCCATACCGGAGAAGCTTCAATGGACCCCGACCTTAGTACTCGTCTTCGATTAGTCGGCCTCTGCAACCTGATTTGGTAGCATAATCGAAGAGGATAATGAATCGAGAAGTTCAGATCTTGGTCTTGAAAGAATATATTTGGGCATCGCTTGTAAGGGGTCGAGCCGCGGGAACAGCTTCTGGGTTCGTCGCCAGCGGCGGCTGCGGCGACCACTTCTCCCCCACCGATGGTCGATCACTGCGTTTCTTCAGTTCAGTGAAAAAAAGTGAAATTGAAAGAAAAAAAGATATGTTCTGCGTTTGAATGGGTGTAGAATTGAAAAAAAGGAAAATATAAATTAAACTAAAAAAATAAATAATAAACAATAATTTAAATAATATATATATATATATATATAATTTAAAATAAATAATTATATATATAATTCAATATAAAAAAAATTATTTTTATATTAATTTTTAAAAAAAACTGATTTTTATGTATTTTTAAAATTAAAATCTAAATTTTTGGAAAATAAAAATAATTTTCATAAATAAAAAATGAATTTATAAAAAAAACTGATTTTATTTTAAAAATAGTGAAAATTTCATTTTAATACCCTAACAATGGAGGGTATTACTATCATTTCACTTATTTTTAAGTTCTGAGTTCAATGGCATGAGTTTGGAAATTTGAGTAATAGTTAAGGGTATTATTGTCTTTTTACCTTTTTCCATCCAAACTAACAGAAAGTTAACGGTTGAGTACTAAAGTGAAATTAAATGTTTGATTTAGGTATGAAAGTGCAAAAAATTTATGCCAGGGTATCAAAGTGAAATTAAATGTTTGACATGGTATTAAAGTGAAAATTTCCCTATTCTTTATGCATCTGGGCTGGCTTTCAGTTTGAGCTTCCTTTTTTCACATTTCTTCGCTCAATCGTTTGGGTTGGCTTCTCATTTGGCTGAACTTAAATTAACATTTAATGACCAGGTTTGCTAGGCGTTGTGGCTACAATTTAATCACCATAAATATTGTCTTCAACACTCTTTCTACAATTTTTATTTTTATATGTTATATCATGTATATAATGCAATGAACCCAATATCCTAGAAATGGATGTATAAACAGTATAGTCGTAAGTACTCAAATACAAGTAAAAGGCAAAAAATGGGCGTATAGTCTTAAATATTCAAATACAAACAAAAAATAGGAATACGAATAAAAAGTAATAATCAAGTAAAATACACATAAAATTAACATTGTTATGAACAGTAACACAATAGAATAAAAGCTTATTTGTTAGTGTTTATGTCTGATCCTATGTATCTAATTTCTAGAAGGGGTATAATTATAAAATTAAAAATAAATTAAGGAGAGTATAATTATTTAATAAAAATAATAGAAACAATTTTAAAAAATATAAGTAATAATAAAAAAATTGCGGGGACACAATTAATATATTAAGGTGCATTATTAGGAAATTTTGAAAGATAAACGATAAAAATCGGAATTTTTTTTGAGGGGTACGGGCTCCTTAAAACCTTAGTGGCCTTGTGACTATCGACGACTACTCTTAAAATAAATTCCTAATTCCGCCTCTGTCCATTTATAACGTCCAAATGAGATAAAGGCATGAGCTACACAATAAAATACTTTATACTAGGTTCTACAGATCATTGAAAAATGACCGTTTTCATACACGATCAAGCACATTTAAGATTTAAAAACTGATCATGATAAAAGGTTAGGTTTTAGGATTACTTTTAATATTTACAGACACGTGTAACTGTTTTAGCTATATGGAATTAGGTGGTCGCAAAAGTTGATCAGTTTGGGCCTAGATCCAGGCCCAATAGAGTTTACAAAGATGTGCACCACAGCCCATTCAATTTGTTGCAAAATCGTAGAGACGGAGTCACGGAGACGAGGCGACTGATCTACAAGCAGGCACAAAAATGGCGAAGTTGCTGCTATGGCTTCTCACAATCGCCGCCATTTTTACAGCTACCTCTTGCATCGATGACAAATGTGGTGCTTGCAAAGCTGTTGCGGTAAATATTTAATTCCTTTCCGCGATAACCTTCGGACTCTTGATCTGGAATTCCAGATCTTCAACAATCTGCTGCGTGTTTACTTTCGATAATCACTTTTACATTTCCTGTAAATCTTAATTTTCTGATCTGTAAAGTTTAGGCGGTAATTGATTTGTATAATTGTCTGCAGGAGGAGCTCGAGCTCGGATTATCCAATGTAAGCTTTTCTGTTCTTCTTTCGCCATAATTCGTAATCATGGTCTATGCTTGTTCTTAGGAAAAAATGTTGTTCGTGTTATGTGAGCTTAAAAGCTTGCATTTTCTAGTACGTCATTGCACCATCAACCTGGTTGGCTGTTATCCTTGATAAAAATAAAATAAAATCCTTACTGTTGTGCCTACACTAATGTAAGTTTGCTCTCTTCAAGTAATGATTGTAGTGAAATTTTTGAATTTGAAAGACCATCTGAATCTGTAAGTTGATTCAACATTATTGGAAATGGTTAAGCTGTCTCTCAATAGGTAAAGTTTCCTGTTTATAGTCCAAAGACATTGAGGATTCACTGCCATATTGAAGATTGAGGCTTTTCCCATTACTCCATGAATTGCAATTCACAATACAATAAATGATGAACACCAGGGAATCATAAAGCATGATATAATAAAACAGAAAATTTAAAACCGCATCATGGAGAAAGCCATGCTACTATTTGCAGAAGAGAGATGAGTGCAATATAACTTGCATCTTGGATACATTGGACACGAGACGAATAATGAAGTTTATGGAAAAGTAGTTCTTAGTTTAAGCACTGTCATTATTTTTGTGTTTTGAAGTCAGCTTTATTAGGACTATTTTTTTTAGTATCCTACTACCATGATAGTGTTTTTGCTTGTGGCAATAACTTCGCAACAACAATCATCCCAGGAGAAACCAAGGAATCATTTGGACCTGAGACATCGCTTGGACTCTAAGGGTCAACGCAGAGGAAAGGTTATCGATTACAGGTATAATCTCATGAACTTCTTCCGGTTCTTAGGAAATGATTGAATTTTCTCAGGTATGTATAATCTCATGAACTTTCTTCCAGTTCCTGAATTTTCTCAAGAGGTTGCAATTTGTAGATAAGACTTCTTTCTTTCATAATTTGTTGCCTACCAATCCAAGTCTGCTGTCTTATCATTATTTGTCTTCCTTGCAACTAGGCCCTGGCTGGAGCAATAGTGCAATTATAGCTGAGAAACAATCATTATAAACCCTAGTATAGTTGATAGGGTTATATACAGTTTGATTTCTTTCAACCTTTTCCATTAACTTGTATTGATATACCTTGGTCAATGAGCCATTGTTGTGGTTTTGCCACATGGTTGGCTGAGTGACCAAATCTGTATTAAACCCGCTTATCCCATTGCTTGGTAAGTGTGGGTCATTTGGAATTTAGTTTGCTACCCTTGCTCAATTCGGTAAATGACACAAAGAATGTGCCAGAAACATTTGGGTTATCTTACGAATAATCATCAGCCTGCTTGAGTATGTTTATAAAATGTAATAATTTCTATTCATCACAAAATTTTATTTGTTGGTATCCCTGGCTAGCCTAAGAGACACCTTCAATGTCCTTTTGACCACATTATTGCAAATGGAATCTTGTTCTGTATGTCCATATAAAATTTATTCTGTAGAATGACTGACTGAACCATACATGTATACACGAAAAACAAGACTTACTTTGTTTTCTTTTATGGGCTAATCTAATTATAACCTAACCCTAGCCTATATTAATCAAAGTTAACACCTAACCTTACCACCACCCTGCACCTGCTGCCAAGCAGGTGACCCACTGAGATTCGAACCCCTGACCTCAAAGAGGTGAGAGAGCTAACTTGACCACTAGGCCAATCCCAGTGGGCAACAAGAGTTACTTGTCAAACATGAAAACCGAGCGCAAAACAAATATGGTTCATAGGAGTTTGATTGAAATGTATGGTATAACATTGTGGAGGGACATGTTTATAACCTACATGATGATATAGACACATACTGGTAAATCTTTGATTTTTTATACATATTATCTACTTATCTGCATGTTTGATAGTTTAAAAGATGAATGACATTTTTTGACACTAAATAGCGGGACTAGGTTGTTCTCTTTCTCATTAATCGGACTTCTTAGTAGTTTAGACATTCCTGTCCTCCTTTACTGTATCCTGTTTTTATTCTGTAAAACTTAGTTTGACAGCTAAAACTATGGGTACTTTATATTTAGATACATTTATGTATAATATAATATCCTTCTAGTGTGTGTGCATGTGTGTTCTTGACATGAGTCTGATGACTACCTTACTCCATATTTATACCTTAAACAGAGTCAGTGAACTGCGAGTTGTTGACCTACTCGATGGATTGTGTGAAAAGATGCAAGAGTACACTCTCGAACAGGTAATTCTTAATCTGAACTATGTTTCTTTATTTCCACACTTACCATGATGTTACTGAAGGTATCCTCCTTTCATTTATAACTTTCATAGTACATCAGGTTATATATTGGATGCAATTCTGTCTTTGCAGCATATTTAATTTTTGGTTCTAAGTACGCTCTTTGTTTGTCTCTTCACTTTTACAGATAGACCCAAATAGACGAGGATGGGTTAAAGTGGATGACTGGGATATTCTCACTATAGGTGAGTTTTTTCTTTTCTTTGGATTTCTAATGACTTCAATGAAGCTCCTTACGAGAGTATACCATGAACCTAACATGTCATTATGTCTTTTTAATAGATAATTCTTTCCATGGTAAAATTATAGAGGTTTGGTAGAATAACTATCAATTTGCTAGTCCTTATCCCCATAAATGCAGTCACAATAGCCTATGAAGAGAAATTTTCCTCTGCCCTTACTTTGATGGCTGATTTTGCTCGGTTATTGAGAGATTTTCTCAATTTTTACTGAATTTTATGGTTTGATGTCTTGATAGAAAAACAAGAAGCTCGAGCATATTCAAAAGATATATCATCTTATTGTGGAAGGTAAGATCCTGAATTAATTAAGCTACTCCTGCTATTAATTAAGTACTTGGGCAGTGGCTGCAACTCTAACCCATGTGCTTATGATAATACAGGTTACTTGAGGACACAGAAGAGGAGGTTAGTGTCTATACCTAATCAACGGTTTCAAGCTTTAGCCAAATATTTATGTGCTTGTACATTGAATACAAATATCTTCTTTCCACTGAGATCAGTTACTTTTGCTGCAGTTGGCAGATTTGATAAAAGAGGGGTCTGTTAAAGTAGGAGGCGTAAGCAAGGTCTTGTGTCAAGATCTCAGTAAGCACTGCAGCCAAACAAGGTAATTTTTGACGAACATTATAACTGAATGTACCTTTACGTAAGTAATATAAAGCCTATATTATCGGTAAGAAAGGAACATATAGACTGCAATATATTTGACATAACTGCATCACTAATTATGGTATGCATATTTCGGGTACCTCGAGAAAATGATTGATATCTGTCACCATTTATAGTTCCTGATACTATAGATTTGGAACTTTAATTCAAGTTATAGGTACCAGTTTGTACCTTTATATAAGTAATATAAAGCCTATATTATCAGTAAGAAAGGAACATATAGACTGCAATATTTTTGACATGACTGCATTCACTAATTATGGTATGCATTATGGTACCTTGGGGAAATGATTGATATCAGTCATCATTTGAAGTTCCTGATAGTATAGATTTGGAACTTTAATTCAAGTTACTAGGTACCAGTTTGAGTTCTTACTTTTGTTCTTGCTCTGTTATTTTTATTCCTTCCATACAGAACTAAAATGTTGTCTGACCTGCAGTGGTTCGGACCAGGCAGCTATGGATGATGATGATGACGATGAGGATGATTTTTCAGATGAACTTTGATGTGACAAATTACCCGAAAGAGTTGGTGTCCCTTTTATAGGGTATGAAGAATATTTCAATTATTATAGATGGCAACCATGCTGCAATGATTAACTTGGAAATTACCAAACGTGTAATTTCCATCAGAGCTTTTGGTTTGTGTTCTAAACAATACATCCACTTTGACTGTTTCATTAGTCCACATCTGAAGCAGCTCGGATATATATGGGAATAAAAGTCTAGTGTTTTTCCAACGTCAAGGATATGTATACTAAGTATGAACAAAGAAAGGAGATCATGGAAGAGATACGTGACGTTGAAAACAGAAACAGATCGAAAAAAGAGAGACAAGTCTATGTTATAAACATATCATGAACTGAGCAACAATTAGGCAAAACTGAACTATAAAGCTATTTTGGCATCTTCCGATTGTCCTTTCAAAGATGTGGTGGCATGTTCTGTCGGGATTTCTCCTAGCCCCCATGGCCTAATGCTATTGTCTTCTTTATTGAATTTTGGTGAAAGAAGTACAGAAGTGCCCTGGCAACATGCCTAACTCTCTCTGGCTGTCTCTTTGGTCTAAAACTCACACAACAAAGACGATGCCTAACTATACGTCACGTAGAACCATTTATATCTACTGACTCACGTCACACGACATCTATTTATTGGCTAAGGCATAACAACATCTTAACAAACTCGCAACAGCTTCAACGACCTCTCCACTTCAACGCCACATCACACAATCATAAACACTTCTCTCTACATTGTTTTTTTTATCAACGATGCATGATATTAAGATATGATCTTCAAATTGAAGATGCAGATAAGTGACCAAGGTCACCAATTTAGAAAAACCATTACAGAAAAGAAGAAGGTTTGAGATAAAAGGGTCAGTGAAAGAGAAAGAGACTTTCCTTGAGGCGCAAGTAATAGATCATTAAATATTAAAACACAATCCAAAATCTAATGTAAAAGAGAAAACAGGACTGGGGAATCAAGTAACCTTGTGAGAAACTGGGAATCCTGGTGCAGAGTCTAGGGGAAGATATCCAAGATTCGAAAGAGAAGCGCTTGTATTGCTTAAAGAGAGACCATTCCACATTGAAAGAAGAGAAATGGATACTAAGGTGGATTGATGCCGGAGCAAACCAAGTGTTGTTGAAGATCTTTTGATTCCTAGCCAATCAAATATGCCAAACTGTGAAATAGATGATTAGGGACCATTATTTGTAATGTTAATGAGAAACCAATCATATCCAAGCCATGATAAGATCAGTAAAAGAAGGAAGAAGAGAAGATTAAATATTTTACCGTTTGAGCACAGAGGACCAAATCAACCAGGAGTGATGACAATTAAGTAGAAGGTGATCACAATCTTCAAAATCCTAGAGACAAGAAGGGAAAATGGGATCCTATAGATTCAAGGATAAACCTATAGATTCCAAAAATGATTCGGTAGGAATTCCCTTTAAGCAAAAAAGTCATGAGAATGTTGAAATTTTAGGAGGCAAGTTAGGGGACCAAAGATAATTTACCCAAGGTACAATAGATCTGTCACGATCATCCAAGTAGGTATACATGTTAGAAACTGAGAAAGGCTTGTGATTTCCTCTCCAAGAGGCAATGTTAGAGCCCTGGTGATACAGGTTGATTGGGTCTATTTGTGCTCCTAGTTGAGAAAAGAGCCCCCTTTCCAAGCCTCTTAAATCTTTTCTAAAATAAAGAAGCTACTCTATTGTTTCAGAAATGAAGGACTATCTTTTTTATGAATGTTGAAATGATAGAGCCTAGGAAATCTATTCTTGAGAGGGAAGTCACCAAGCCACAAATCTGTTTGGAAATGTATTCTAGAGTCATTCCAGTTAACCTTGATAGAGCCATTCCACAAAAATCTTCTCTACCAGTATTCCATCTCTTTAATGACTTTGGATGGAGCTTTAAAGATGGACATGTAATAGAGAGGAAGGAAGCTAGGAGATGACTTGATTATGGTGATGCTGCCACCAAAAGAATGGTGTCTGCACTGTCATAAACCAAGCTTCTTTTTGCATTTATCAAGGATAAACTACAAATACCTACCCCAAACTTGTAACGTTTAACTGATACCTATCCTAAAGTTTTTTTAAACTGATACCTACTCAAATGTTTAGTTATATAATAAATAGCCCAAGCCGTCAGCTAAAATGACGAAAATGCCCTAAGTTATTTTTTAAATATTTTTTAAAAAATGAAATTAAAAGTAATTTTTAAAATAAAACTGAAGTGATTTATTAAGTAAATATGTATATATAACAACAAAAGTGATTTTTTTCTAAATTGAACGCGCTGCACGCGCCCGACCCGTTTCTTAGGGTTTTCTCCTATGGGCGGGTGTCGCCGCCGGCGAGTGCGTCCGGCTAGCGTCTCGAGTTCTTAAGGGTGGACTAGTGATGATGAAGAAGCTGAGTTCGATGCCTCATCCTTCTACGATGGTGATTCTGTGCTTAAGGGGTTCGATCGTTGGAGGAATAATCGACGACGTTGGAACGATTCTCGTCGATCATCACGCTGGTTCGATTTGCGCGACTGGTTGGAGGCGCGGCACAGGGTTGATCGGAGGAGGGTCCACAGCAGGGGTCGTCACGATCCGAGAGGGTGTAAGAGTCCTCGCCCTTCTCGGCGTAGATCTGGTACATGTTTAGCAGCGATGCCCATGGTTCCCTCCGGTACTGGTCTGGGTGCTACGGCGGCGTAGGATAAATCAGTTGGTCCCTTTACTCAAGGAATTGGTCCCTCTGCCGCACGAGATTCGGATCCTGTTCATCGAGGGGGAGTGGCTGCTACTTCTACTGTTCGAGCGGCTCCCTTTGCTCAAGGTTCTAGTCCCACTTTTGCTGAAATGGTTGATTGTTAGTCTTAGTGCCCGTAGTTCAATCCTAAATGTCCAAATGCATATATCATCGTTAGCAATAAAATTAAAGCGGCTTTATATTACTTATGTGTTGGAGTAATATATCGATGTGTGCTCTGATCTATGCCCACCATGCGAATAGAACCATAGATCGAGATAGATCACACTCGATGGGTCCCTAGTCAACAAAGCTTCACTAGAAGCGACTAGTATGAAAGATGGCTCTTTATGGCTTACGTTCTGTTAGTCATTGGAATGAGATTCCGGAGTCTGATAATAGATATCATGTGGGACATGATATTGGACGACCCGCCCTGAATATGTGCCATAGATTAAGTCATGAACATATTCAGTGTTGTAGCTTGTCATGTATCCTTAGACCAATGAGTCTTTGTGATCGCTATGTAGTCAACAACTGAGTTTGACCTGAGCCTAACGTTGTCCGTAACAGGGCTTCCATAACGGCCAGGATTGGCTTAGGGACGGGCTACATGAGTGACACGAAAGGCGGCTAAGGGATTTATCCCTCATACTGAGGTATGGGAAAGATATCGGTTCTCGGCCGCTTGATCGAGAGTGACTGAAAGAATAGCATGGCCATGCACATGATACTGGGTATCATATCTTCAGTCATCTCACATATCAAGGAACGATGATTGAGAATAATAAGGATGACGGCTCTATGCCTTATCTCAATCAGGATATCGGAGATAAAAGGATAATGACAGGGACGACGGAAAGGTTAGAATCGACAGGGTCGATTCATTATGTAGTGTCAGGCAATACTAAAGTCTCGTTAGTTGCCACTTAAATAGGATCAAGTAAAATGGGATTTTACGTTGATCTATTGACATGCATAAACCTAAGGGTCACACCAGAGGATGAAACTCATTGACACATTTATGGAGAATGGCCAAAAGGGAGTTGTCTCGGGACATGACCAAAACTGGGTTTTGGGTCATGTGCCCGTAAGTGAATAGGACTTTACGGATCGAGACAAGGCTTGGAGTCTTGGGATTGATCGCGTCGGATAATGTTGGACATTTCCGGTATGGAAGGCATGGAGGCGATGGGCGAATCACGGGACCTCGTTGGAAATGGCCATGGGCCATGTTCCAAGAGGCCCATGAAAGGCCCATGCAACCAAGGCCCATGGAACTAATTAATCAAGTCTTGATTAATTAGTACTAAGTAAGCAAGACAAGGATTAAGGTGTTGGTGATTCACCACCTAACCCAATCTTGTCTTGCCATACTTTGTCCTATTTACACCTTACTTGACACCATACTTGTCCCATGCCTTTAGTTGGACAAGTATGAGTTTTGTTATGTTTAAGTCATCTTTTTTCAACATAACAAACACAAGACAAGAATAGGAAACACAACTTCTCTCCCCCTTCCCTTGCAATTTCGGGTTTGGCAAGTTCCCACCTCCATTTTTGTGTTCTTGAGTCCTCAAAGAGAAGAATTACGTGGCTTTGATTCCCATGTGGATACGTAGGCGTCTTGGAGACTCAAGCCAATCATCCGTTAACCGGTGTTCTTGTTTTGGTAAGAAATAGTGCTGAATTTTTCTCTTGTGAATCCATTCTTTGTTAGTTGTTTCACGGTTTAATCGTCTCTTGGTTTTCATTGATTTTCCGCTGCGAGTTGGTTCATCTCCAACCATACCTCGAGACCCAACAATGGTATCAGAGCCGTGCTACCTTCGGGATTCACAAGACGGTGTTCAAAGTTTCGGTTTTGCTTGAAAGTTTCGTTTTTGGCATGTTGTTTTGCTAAATTGTTTGATAACATGTTTTAAATTCTTGTTTATGGATTTAATGCATGTAAAATGAATTTTTGAAAATTATTTCAAATCTGGAAATTTTGAAATTTTTTTTGATTTTTCGGGTCTCGGGAGCGGGACTCTCGGGGAGCCGAAACCGGGACCGAACGGGGCTCCGTTGGACGGAGCTAGGCCAAGCATGACCATTGGATGGTTGATATGCCAAGGCTAAACCGTTTTGTTAGTTATGACGAGTTTGGAACCGTCATGACGAACTCGAAGATCAAATGTTCAAAAGTTTCATTTTTGAACGGTTTCGATAAACCGAGCATCAAAAAATTTCGAAACTTGGCTATTAATTAAAACCGGAAAATCACATGATGTTTGATAACATGCTTGTTTGATAACACGATGTGTGATGTGATGTTGGCATGGTGTACATAATAGCCCCGAGCTCGATTTAATTATTTATCGCTTTTCACGGCCTGCGAGCCGTTAGAGTTAGCGTGTAATTATTCTTTCAAGGTGTGGTCGTCGAACCACTTGTTTGTAATATTTATTTATTCCCGACCTGTGAGTCGTGTATTAAATTGTAATATTTTACTCAAGACGAAGAAAGGGCGAAAAGGTCATTTGGTGGCTTTTCGGGTGTTGGCATCGGCTTGGAGTCGGTGGAGCTCAAGAAGCTAGCGGGAGTTAGTTTAGGGGGCTATTATGTGCACATTTATCTCTTTATGCTTGATTTAGTTTATGCATGATTAATTCTATGTGTTTTAGAATTGCATGCTTAACTTTATTTACCGAGCATATCACCTCACATGCAAAGATAAAATTGGAATTTTAATCCTTGTGTGTGAGCCCTTAGAATCGTCATTACATTGGATGTAGTTGACGGGTTCGAAGGAAGAATTACATTGGATGTAATTTGAGGCATCATTGCATTTGGAATGTAGTTGATGTGCTCATCGCATCTAGGATGTGTCAAAGTTTTAAACACAACCGGACAAGTAAAAGCGGGTCATGTCCGATACCTCCCAATTATCAACACCTTACTACCTCCCCGTCCTATGGGTGTCGTGCGCATTAGCGGAGCATCCATGGGAAAGCGGGGTAGTAGGTTTGGACGACATATGTGGGTGTCGTGCGCATTAGCGGAGCACCTACATAGTGACGGGCCATAGTTGAAAATTGGTGGACCCGACTACGATTCTCAGCCTGAGGTTGAGCTAGGGTAACAGATAGGGTAAACCGTGTACATAAGTACATACCCTAGCCAAGAGTCACATTGGATGTGATTGGATGGAGTCCTACCTACATAGCTCGATTAAGTGGTGAGCATTAGTTCAGCTTAATCGAGTGAATCAAGGATCTTGGTTTCAGATTCTAAAGGTTTAGAATCGATTGTTGGTGTTTAAGCTTGATCTTCATAAAATTTATTCAGTTTACTGATTGAATTTTATCTATTGTAGATCAAATGGAAAATTCAGCAAACATTAATAGTTTGTCATTAAAAACCATTCTTGACAGGGTCAAGCTAAATGGGACAAACTATTTGGAGTGGTACACAATTTTGAGGATAGTCCTCAAGTCTGAACGCAAAGAATATGTCCTTGACAAGGCTGTCTCTAAGACCATATCAGAGTTACATGAAGTGTCATTAATTGCTGAGAAGAATATATCAGGGATCTGGGATCCAAGGATATTCTGATGGTCAACAAGGGAATTGGAAGTGGCAAGGGCGGGGCCCATGCGCACTTGGCAGGAAAGATGAGACACATGAGAATGTCTGCTTCTACTGCCAATAGCCTGGTCATTGGAACCGGGATTATAGGAAGTTCACGGCTGATCTGAAGAAGGGCAGTGGGACTGCGCCTTCATCAAATAACGTGGATGATCTGAAGAAGGGCAGTAGGACTGCGCCTTCATCAGGAAACCTGGATGATCTAAGGAAGGGCGGTGGGACCGTGCCTTCATCCGGTATTAACTCTATAGAGCTACATCTCTCTACTTCCAAAGATTCATGGGTATTAGATACCAGGACTGAATCTCACACATGCACTTATATATGGTGGCTGAAAGTAGGAGAGGTTTGGAAAGCACGAAGTGGACCTCAGAGTTGTGGCAACTGCTGTAGGATCCATGAGTCTTGCTTTGCCAAGAGGCCTTGTCTTAGTACTGTATAATGTATATTGCATACCTACTTTTAGTAGGAATATTATATCTGTATCCGTGTTTGACAAGGAAGGATATAATGTTAATATTGGAAATGGAGTTTTCAATGTTCTATGCAATGATATGTTTTATACCAGTACTGACTTGGTTGGAGGATTGTACATATTAGATATGGGTAACAATGCCTCAAGTTCTATATATTCCGTTAATACCAAGAGGTCTAAATCCAACGATTTAAACCTAACTCTGTTATGGCACTGTCATTTATGTCGCATAAACAAGAAGCACCTATCAGCACTTCAGAAGTGCGGACTTTCAGGTTCATTTGAATTCCATTCGATCGATAGGTGCAAGGTTTGTTTGATGGCCAAAATGACTAAAGTGCCCTTTTATCGATCGCGATGAAAGGGCGGGTGAATTATTGGGGCTGATACACTCGAATGTGTGTAGACCAATAACTTCACTTGCCAGGAGGGGTTTTAGCTACTTTATCACATTTACTGATGATTACAGTAAATATGGTTATGTCTATTCGCTGAGACATAAGTCTGAAGCTTTTGATAAATTCAAAGAGTTTAAGATTAAAGTAGAAAACCAGTTGGACAAAGGTATTAAGGCACTTCGATTGGATCGAGGTGGAAAATACTTGACCATAGAGTTATTAGATCATCTAAAAGAGAGTGAGATCCTTTTGGAATGGACTCCTCTTGGGACACTGTAGATGAAAGGTGTAGCCAAACGGAGAAATCGGACATTGTTAGACAATGGTCCGTTCCATTATTAGTTGGACTGATCTCCCAATCTCTTTCTGGGATTATGCTCTAGAGACGACCGCATTCATAGTGAATCGGGCTTCGACGAAGGGTGTGGAAGGGACACCATTTTAAAATGATATGGGATGATGCCCGCTTTGTCCTTCCTAAAGATTTGTGGTTGCGAGGCTTATGTGAAACATTTGGTTTCGACTAAGCTCGAACCAAGATCTGAGATATGCACCTTCGTGTGGTATCCCAAAGCAACAAGGGGATACTACTTCTACAATCCCAGTGAGAACATGGTGTTCGTCGCATGGGGTGGGGTCTTAATGGAAAAGAAGTTTTGTTTCCAAAGACGTCATTGGAAGGACTGTGCATCTCGAAGAAATTCAGGATGGTACAGATCTGTCTAAACCAATTGACAACCCAGTAGAAAGGAGGCAGAGATTGTCGTAGAGTGAGAACCAATTCCTGTTACAATTCCGGAAGGTCCAAGGCGATTTGAAAGGGTCAATCTTCCACCTCCAAGATATGGTATCCGGAGGTGACAATGAAGTCATGGTGGATCACGATGATCCAGCCACCTTTCAAGAGTTTGTGGATGGGCCCGACTCCGAGTTATGGCTGGGAGCCATGAGGGAGGAAATGCAATCCATGTCGGACAACCAAGTCTGGGAACCGGTTGATCCCATCAATGGTTTTAGGACCATCGGATGCAAATGGATCTTCAAGGTAAAGATGGACATGGATGACATCCCTCTGACCTACAAAGCTCAACTAGTGGCGAAAGGTTATAGGCAGGTCCAATGGATTGACTATGAGGAAACCTTCTCCCTAGTGGCTATGGTCAAAATCGATCCAAATTCTTCTTGACATAACTGCGTATCATAATTACGAGATATGACAAGTGGATGTCAAAACCGCTTTCCTAAATGGAAATTTGACTGAATACGTTTGTATGTCTCGGCCCAAAGGTTTTGATGATCCGAAGAATAAGGGAAAGATTTATAAGTTGTTGAAATCCATTTATGGATTGGAACGAACTTCTCGGAATTGGATCCTTCGTTTTGATGAAGCTGTAATTGGATTTGGCTTAATCAAGAACGAGGATGAATCTTGCGTTTATAAGAAGGCTAGTGGGAGCAAGATTACCTTTCTGGTTCTCATTGAAAACGACATCCCAACCTTGCACGAGACTAAAGCTTGGTTGAGGAAGTGTTTTTCAACAAAGGACTTAGGCGATGCTTCTTATATCTTAAGGATTAAGATATGTAGAGATCGCACCAAGAGGGTCTTGGATTTAAGTCAGGGAACCTATGTGAACAAGGCATTGAGTAGGTTCTTAATGCTCGATTCAAAGAAAGGACTCTTACCCACTAGTCATGGCATTCATCTCAGCAAGACTCAGTATCCTAAGACACCTGATGAGCTGAAAAGGATGATAAGAATACCATGTACCTAGGGGCAGGATCGATCATAAATGCCATGACATGTACGAGACCGGACGTTTCGTAAGCCTTATGTTGTACCAGTAGACATCAGTCTAACCCGAGGGAAAGATGATGCTGAACTAGTCGTCGAAGGATGAGTAGACGCTAGTTTTCCAAGACAAATCCAGATGACTTTAGAAGTCAATCAGGATATGTGTTTACGCTGAAGGGCAGAGCTTTAGCTGGGAGAGCGTAAAGCAAGATACCACTGCCGAATCTACGACAGAGGCCAAGTACATGGATGCTGCAGAGGCAGCTAAGGAGGCTATGTGGATTTGGAAATTCACGGCAGGGTTGGGTGTAATCAAAAACCCATCCAGCCCGGTGAATCCATTTTGCGACAACACAAGGGTCATTGCACAAGCTAAAAGCCCAGATCGCATAACAAATCCAAACATGTATTGCGGCGTATCCACCTCATCAGAGAAATATTGAACTGAGGTGAAGTGAAGATAACCTATATTGCAACAGATGATAACATAGCCAACCCTTTGACTAAGGCAGTGTCGCTGCCTGAACATGTTAGACATGTAAAGTCAATGGGGACATATTGGAGTTTAGATTGGAACTAGGGCAAGTGGGAGATTGTTAGTCTTAGTGCCCGTAGTTCAATCCTAAATGTCCAAATGCATATATCATCGTTAACAATAAAATTAAAGCGGCTTTACATTACTTATGTGTTGGAGTAATATATCGATGTGTGCTCTGATCTATGCCCACCATGCGAATAGAACCATAGATCGAGATAGATCACACTCGATGGGTCCCTAGTCAACAAAGCTTCACTAGAAGCGACTAGTATGAAAGATGGCTCTTTATGGCTTACGTTCTGTTAGTCATTGGAATGAGATTCCGGAGTCTGATAATAGATATCATGTGGGACATGATATTGGACGACCCGCCCTGAATATGTGCCATAGATTAAGTCATGAACATATTCAGTGTTGTAGCTTGTCATGTATCCTTAGACCAATGAGTCTTTGTGATCGCTATGTAGTCAACAACTGAGTTTGACCTGAGCCTAACGTTGTCCGTAACAGGGCTTCCATAACGGCCAGGATTGGCTTAGGGACGGGCTACATGAGTGACACGAAAGGCGGCTAAGGGATTTATCCCTCATACTGAGGTATGGGAAAGATATCGGTTCTCGGCCGCTTGATCGAGAGTGACTGAAAGAATAGCATGGCCATGCACATGATACTGGGTATCATATCTTCAGTCATCTCACATATCAAGGAACGATGATTGAGAATAATAAGGATGACGGCTCTATGCCTTATCTCAATCAGGATATCGGAGATAAAAGGATAATGACAGGGACGACGGAAAGGTTAGAATCGAAAGGGTCGATTCATTATGTAGTGTCAGGCAATACTAAAGTCTCGTTAGTTGCCACTTAAATAGGATCAAGTAAAATGGGATTTTACGTTGATCTATTGACATGCATAAACCTAAGGGTCACACCAGAGGATGAAACTCATTGACACATTTATGGAGAATGGCCAAAAGGGAGTTGTCTCGGGACATGACCAAAACTGGGTTTTGGGTCATGTGCCCGTAAGTGAATAGGACTTTACGGATCGAGACAAGGCTTGGAGTCTTGGGATTGATCGCGTCGGATAATGTTGGACATTTCCGGTATGGAAGGCATGGAGGCGATGGGCGAATCACGGGACCTCGTTGGAAATGGCCATGGGCCATGTTCCAAGAGGCCCATGAAAGGCCCATGCAACCAAGGCCCATGGAACTAATTAATCAAGTCTTGATTAATTAGTACTAAGTAAGCAAGACAAGGATTAAGGTGTTGGTGATTCACCACCTAACCCAATCTTGTCTTGCCATACTTTGTCCTATTTACACCTTACTTGACACCATACTTGTCCCATGCCTTTAGTTGGACAAGTATGAGTTTTGTTATGTTTAAGTCATCTTTTTTCAACATAACAAACACAAGACAAGAATAGGAAACACAACTTCTCTCCCCCTTCCCTTGCAATTTCGGGTTTGGCAAGTTCCCACCTCCATTTTTGTGTTCTTGAGTCCTCAAAGAGAAGAATTACGTGGCTTTGATTCCCATGTGGATACGTAGGCGTCTTGGAGACTCAAGCCAATCATCCGTTAACCGGTGTTCTTGTTTTGGTAAGAAATAGTGCTGAATTTTTCTCTTGTGAATCCATTCTTTGTTAGTTGTTTCACGGTTTAATCGTCTCTTGGTTTTCATTGATTTTCCGCTGCGAGTTGGTTCATCTCCAACCATACCTCGAGACCCAACAATGGTATCAGAGCCGTGCTACCTTCGGGATTCACAAGACGGTGTTCAAAGTTTCGGTTTTGCTTGAAAGTTTCGTTTTTGGCATGTTGTTTTGCTAAATTGTTTGATAACATGTTTTAAATTCTTGTTTATGGATTTAATGCATGTAAAATGAATTTTTGAAAATTATTTCAAATCTGGAAATTTTGAATTTTTTTTTGATTTTTCGGGTCTCGGGAGCGGGACTCTCGGGGAGCCGAAACCGGGACCGAACGGGGCTCCGTTGGACGGAGCTAGGCCAAGCATGACCATTGGATGGTTGATATGCCAAGGCTAAACCGTTTTGTTAGTTATGACGAGTTTGGAACCGTCATGACGAACTCGAAGATCAAATGTTCAAAAGTTTCATTTTTGAACGGTTTCGATAAACCGAGCATCAAAAAATTTCGAAACTTGGCTATTAATTAAAACCGGAAAATCACATGGTTCATCTCCAACCATACCTCGAGACCCAACATTGACCCCATCAAGGCTCGTGAGAGAGGTGTGGCACCAGAAAGTGTTGTTGTTCCCAATTTGCAGGGAGATGGTTCAGGTATTGCAGCTGTAGCTACCCCTGTGTCCGTCGAGCTTGGGTCTAAGGTTCGCGAAGTCCTTCCAAAGAAGGGAGTGAGTGCTAACTCAGGACATGCATCTAGAGACTTTCCGGTCTTTGTTGCCAATCTATCTGCGTCGACTACTGTCGAACATCTGAGGTCTCTCTTCTCGCAGGTTGGGGTCGTTGTTGCTGTCGACGCTGGAACTAAGTTAGGTTCTAAAGGCACTCGGTTCGCCTTTGTCTACTTTCAGTCTCCCGATGACCTTTCTCGAGCGGTCGCTACCTTAAATGGGTCTCTAGTTCAAGGACGCAAGATCCGGATGGAATTTGGTAAAAGGTATAAGGGCTGTAGTGCCTTGCCAGCTGTGACTCCTGCTTCTGCTACTACGGTTGGGTCCTCTGTGGCGGATTTGAAGCTTTTGACTCAGGCACCTGCTCCACTTAGCTCGTGCAAGCCTCTTAGCTGTACTCTTTCTTTTGCCCCTGGTTTCGAGACTCTTCCGGCCTTCAGTGTGGTAGGGGTAGCTAACAACTCGGCGACGATGCACACTCTCAGTTTCGGTCTTAAGCTATCAGGGATTGTAGGCGTGGAACTTCTTGAGTTGGGTTCGAGAGCCTTTATGCTGTCTTTCAAGGACCGTGATGTTTGGGAGTCTTTATTGTCTGATGATTGGAAGGCTCTACGTCCCTAGTTTTTCTACTTCTCGGATTGTGCTAACCGAGTCCTGTTTAGTGGACGTCTTCTTTGGGTCGACTTAATAGGCTTACCTGTTGTATGCTGGACCAGGGACTCCATTTCTAATATTGTTGGGACGATTGGACTGCCTGTTGCCATTCATCCATGCTCTCTATTGCTGAACCAACCGTCTAGGGCTTTAGCACTAGTTCATGTCTTGGATTTGTCGGTGGACAAGTGGGTGGTTGAGTCTCATTGTCCTGGCTTCCGTGCGAACGTGCTTCTTGAGAAGGTTTATGCTGATTCCGTCCCTTTTTTCCTTGGTGGGTTTGATGTTAACTTACCTTCAGTTGTCGAAGGAGGGAGTCCTTCTGCTCTTGCCCCTTGTAGTGTTGCTGCTTCCCCTGTTACTCCGACTAGCCTTTCTACTCCTCAACCTCTCGGGTCTGAGCCTATTGACCCAGGGTTTTTGCCGTCTGTCCTTGAGACTAAGGGTTCGACGGGTGGTAAGTCGGATAGATGGGCCGATAAAGTGGAGGATGATGCCGATGACTTGGCTTTGGATCAGTATGCTGGCCTCGATAGAGCCCTCATCCCTCTTGAGGACCGTTCTTCGCCGTCTCTACAAGATGAGCTTTCTATCACCCTCCCCGTTTCTGGAGCTTCCCCGGGACGTTCCTCCCCCCAGACGCTCCAAGCTATCGTCCCTAGCTCAAGCCATTCTCCATCGCAGCTCCAGATTGTTGTTGGGGGTAACCTACCTCAACAGAATGCCTTCTCTGAGTTTTCCTCACCATTGATCGATGGTCGCACATGAGAGAGTATTATCCACACTGTGGCGAGATTTGCGGAAAGCTTGGGGGTCTGCGATAGAGGTTCGGCAGAGGAAGGCTTCAAGAAAATTGATGCAACGTTGAGCCCTCACTATAGTAGCCGAGTTTCTAACCCTGCCGGGGTCACCTGAGTGTAATTCTCTTTTGCTTTTGCTAGGTGTGCTTTAGTCCAACCTCGTTTTTCTCGAGTGTTTGGATTCTCCGCTTTGTATTGGTTTCTTCTTTTATATTATTTATTTCTCTCTGATTAAAAAAAAAACAAAAGTGATTTTAAAAATAATTTTTTTAAATAATTATTGAAGTGTAGTTGATGGTATTTTCGTTATTTTACTTGACAGCTTGGGCTATTTGTTATATAACTGAACATCTGAGTATGTATCAGTTAAAAAAAAACTTTAGGGTAAGTATCAGTTAAACGCTACAAGTTTGGGGCATGTATTTGTAATTTACCCATTTATCAATAATGGGACCAAGATATCAACAATATAGAATAATAAGAAGTAAGAACTATCATTATTCGATGGTGTCCAACAGTTAGTTACGTCGATCTTCTTTGTTGGACTTTAAACACTAGATTAACTTATTCGGCATGTATTTGTGCTAGGGACTTCGATTGAGATTTTCTTTGTTTGTAAGTTTCCCGTGTTCTGAGGGGTCTCCCCTTGTCTTGTCTTTTGTTTTAAATGACTTGATTTATAAAACAATCTGCTGATAAGAAAAACATATGTATCTCTCGATCAGCATGTCACCATCCACCGAAATTATTTGACCATGTGTATCGGCTATGATTATCTAATCCACTTTTCAATAGTCATCTATATACGTATTTATAGCGCACTTATTTGGGATTTTCCTCACGTAACCCATGGTAAAAGAAGGTAACAACTTAGACATTCATTCTTGATGCTTTTGTAACCCTTGTGGTTTGTCTTCCATTAACCGTTGTCGCTCCCGACGGCAAGAAACTATGAAATTCGTGATGAGTTTTTAGTGGGCTTCCTTTTATCTTGGTTGTAGGCCTTAAGGTATTGGGTCTTAGAAATGGGCCTTTAGATAGTACAGGCCCGTTTATCTTTTGTTTGTCGTCAATTGTCTTTGTCTTAGCCAGCTGAGCCTGAGGTACTGATGTACTGTACTGGTGGTGAGTGGTGACAGTCTGAGAGAGCTAGGTAGGTGAGGTACAGCTGAAAATCAACAAATTTGCTCTCTCAATCTCATTTTCCTCCCAAACCCTAACCTATCCTCTCTGATTGTTCTATCAAGCAATCGCTGCACACCATCTTTCTCTCCGATTCGCCGATCGCTGCTTCAACTTCCTAACAATCGTCAAGGTTCTCAACTTGCTAGCTCCTTCCATTTCAGAAGGCAAGCTTCTTCATCTTATTTTGATTCCACTTAAAGTCTTCAAAGGTTTGTTTTTTATTCCACTTCTCACCCATAATAGTGTGGTTATTTGATTGAAATGCATTGCTCTATTTGTGTTCGATCATGTTAAGTGTAGTTGTAAATTTTGAGACACTTGTGTTGATGAATGTTGTATTGCTTGGGCTATAGTTTATGTGTATTTGTGTTTTCCCCTGTTGATTATTTATAGGGTACAAAATACACATGCAAAGCAAATATTTCCTGTTGAGCTGATATACAGCTTGACTAATCACAGAGAACATGCAAGTTTTTTACCCTTGTTTCTGGTTAGATACCATTTTGTATCTTTGCATTGCTTATTATACAAAAGATAAAAATTCAGAGTTGAGATGTTGATATGACTCAGTAGGTCACTCATTTGGGAAGTTAGAGCCCTTCTTCTTGATGTTTTTTCCTTCTTTCTTACTGATATTTCAACTTGCTGTCTTATCATTTCAGGAATGAGGCCACATGGGCGCTTGAATGGTGACATTTGCTTCGATGTGTTATCTCGACTGCCTTCGAAGAGTTTGCTTGGCTTGAAGTGTGTGTGTAAAGAGTGGTACCGCCTTATTTCTGACCGCTCTTTTATACAGGCTCAGTTGCAAAAACCAGAACCCATATCAGGGTTCCTTTATCAGGAGAGGTACAAGTGGTGTGATGAAGATATCAAAACTGTTAGATTCATTCCCGTTGAGTTGGAAAGTGCTGAAGTCCATCCTGTGACCTTTGATTTTCTTCCTCAAGATGTTGTGGTCTTAGGCTCGTGCAATGGACTGCTTTGTTGTCTGAGTTGCTTCCCTTGTAAAGATCCAGCAATCTACATCTGCAACCCCTCAAACAAGGATTGGGTCAAGCTGGGATGCACTGCACTGAAAAGAGAAGACAACATTGCATTGGCATTTGACCCACTACGGGATCTTGTTCACGATTCTACAAATTTCAAGCTAGTAAGACTTCTGGAGTTTGAAACTGACAAGAGGGGTGTTCAGTTTTCATTTGACATATATTCTTCCAAAACTGGGTTGTGGACAAAATCAAAAGAGATTTGTCAGTGCAATAGTAACATATACAAGAACAAAGGCCTTTTTGTTGGAGGTGTCTTGCACTGGCTGACAGATGGGGAAGAAATCCTAACTTTCAATTTACAGGAGGAGCTATCTTGGTTGATCTCAGTACCAATACCTGCAGCACAGTTCAAGAGCTTCCCTGAGGCATGTATTGGAGAATCTAAAGGCCGACTGCACTATGTCATGGCCAGTGAAGAGGGGCTGCAAGTGTGGTTACTTGAGGATTACTTTGAGTTCAAATGGGCTCTCCTGCATTTCAAATCTTTGGAGGAGATGGAAGAGGAACATCCAAAGTTCTTCTGCAATTTGCGTCATAGAGTGGAGTGTCGTGTTACTTCTGATGAGGATCCATGGATGGATCCTTTGGCCTTTAAAGATGGGCTGCTGTTCATGAGGGTGGGACAGAGGGTATACCTGTATAATGTTGATGAGGATAAAATCGAAGAAGTTTGTCATGCTGTAAAGTTGGGAATCAGTTCCTATTGTCCCAGGGTGCTTCCTTTTGCTACCACTTTGGTTCCTTTAAAACGGGCATAGTTCTGCACTTTTTTGCTCCCACAGAAGTTTGCAAGTGTTTTCCGACTAATATTTTTGGGGAGACAGATTAGCTACTGCCTTGCTGGTACATGGTTTCTTAGCCTTTTCTTTTTTGTTCCTGGGTATGCCAATAGCAAATGTAGTTACCTTTACTTGGTTTCTTAGCCTTTTCTTTTTTGTTCCTGAGTATGCCAATAGCAAATGTAGTTACCTTAATACTGTTGGTAAATTTTGTTTCAACTCATTCCATGCAGAGCCCATGTTTGAACCTGTTGAACACAACCAGTGCTACAGTTTCAGATTCAAGTCTTGTAGGCATGTTTTATCATATACGAACTAAGTGTAATTAACTCTATTTTTGTAGGTATTATGTTACTATGTTCTGTCACTCACATGATGGTACTGTAAGGATTATGAAAAACTGAAAAGTTCTATTGCAACTTGAACATATTGAACAATGAATTCTTTCAATCAGTACAACATAATTAATCTGAATGTACAGGATATCAATCTCAAAGAATCACATCCTACAAAAAAAAAATATTTCCCTGAATTATGAAGACATCTGTAGCTAAGCAGATAGAGTGCAGGGCTTGAGAGTGTATCATTGATAAGCGTCCAATACCCCCTTGAGTAAATTGAGACCTTCAGCAGAGATGCTCCTCCGTACTCGGGATTGAGGTATTTCTATCCGAGGGGGAGGATCTGCTGAGAAACAAACCACTATAACAGTTAAATTATCACAAGTATGGCGCTTGAGTGCCTCCCTAACTAGCTCTTTGGAGCATCTCTCTGGATCATTGTGGAGCATCAGCTCTTTCCTAGCCATTGTAACGGCACACTGGCTGCTCATTACATCCCATAGACCGTCACATCCCATTATCAAGAACTCATCCTCCTCTGTCAACTCCATCTCTCTCAACTCCGGTTCTGCACTTAAAGGACAAGCAGACCCTTTGCCCCCCTTCATGTGCCAGTCCCCAATTGCACGTGCTACTGATAACTGCCCATTCAGATACCCGTCATATATCACTCCCCCAAGTTTCTCTATTCTTAGTTTCTCCGATGTGCAATTGGGTTTGTGGTCCTTGGACAGCTCAACTGCTCTACCTCGCTTCCCAATCACTGCTCGACAATCCCCCGCATTGGCAACTATTAATTTCCTGCAAAAGCATAAGAGTTTCAAAGATTGACTCTCAAACCCAAACCATTTACCAGTGTAGAGGGAAATCTCATATGTATATTTACATTTTTCATTCAGAACCTCAGTACATCCAATATATCAGCCACACTCCACATTTATATCATTTCTCTTGTCTTACAATTAATAATTAGATAGATAGTACTGGATAAATTTTATAAATTTCATGTAAAATGTAAGGAAGAAAAAATAGAAACAGAGTATCACTACAATCATGCTCTTGACGAAAAAGAACCTACAATTACCTCATAACAAAATAACTTTAGCTCATTATGAGAAAAAAGAACAACTGACGAGCATTCTAAAATTTATTTACTGAAGTCCTCATTTTATTATAAAGGCAATCATCTAAAGTTCCAGGATAGCATCTGAAGAGATCCATTAATGGACATTCCGTATGCTAGGAAACTTCTAGCCAACAGGCGTCTAAATCAAACGAATACCGATCTACTTAACACACGAACTGTCAGCAGAACCCACGTATACATATATTTCCTAACTCCCGGGGATACTTAAAGATCAGAAACTTCTATAAGGTTTAGTTACCTTCCAGAAATAAAGGCAGTAAGAGCAGTGGTACCCGAGGAGATATCAAGTGTGCTTGCATCAGCAAATGCGTAATCAGTTTTCTTGAATGCACTCTTAATTGCCTTCTCCACACAAACTGGAAAGTGAGAGTCATTTAATATGAAACGGAGGATATTATTTCGAACGAATGATGCTGCATCTGTACCTCCATGACCATCAAAGACCTGACCACATATGTAGTAATAAATATCAGCTGGGTAAGAGAAAAAAATCATTTACCTCACAAAGTCATTATATACTAGAGTTTTTCCTTTACTGAATCAATAGAAATATAAACTGCAAATACTTTAACAGCAGAAAGAAATCTGCCTGGTAAAGGGAAAAAACGTATAGATCGAGTACAACTGACTGAAATCAACCACTTCAAAGGTCAGAGTTCAGCACTTCATTTTGTCCTAATATTTCAATGTCAACATATTTGATTAGAAATGCACAAGTGTAAAGATTTCGTAAGAGATCAGGGAGTTTGGGCCCGCTTTCAGGGAAACCCAAGGGAGGTTGCAGAGTTTCAGAATATATTCATAATTCACTGAAAAACAGACTCGCATCGAAAGATAAAAATGGTAGACAAGCAAACAATCTTCAAAATAAACACTGAGTTCTGGAATAATTAAGCGTGATTGATGACTACATATATGGTTTGGGGGACAGACTGATCATATGCTGACATCTTAAATTTACAAAGCCATCTACGGAAGGATGGAACTCCATTATTAGAAAAGTGAATGGAGTTACAGCCTGGTCCAACCGAAAATCTCAAGCTAATGGGTATTGGCCTCAATATGCTTATCAAGTGGTCACTCAATCCACATTCTTCTGACGCGGGACAACTAACTCACTTACCCAACACACGGGCCTTGCATGTGGTGCACACTCAGGCACCTATGGGAATGTGCTACACACTAGGGCAGAATCACTGGCCCAAACCATCTCTATACCATGTAAAACCCGAAGGAATTCTTGATTGTATTGCATTACAGAGTCTATATATTTATAAGTACAACAGTCTCAACTAAATAGGAAGTAATCTTTAATTGATTCTCTAGATCCCTAATTGATTCACTACAAACAGATTAATCATCAATTAAGCAAATATCCAAGAAGGTATGAACAAAAATTACTCACTCCATAGAAAGCTCCAGGAGAAGGGAAGTCTGCAGGTGGACCTAGGTGCCCATTAAGATCATCCATACATACATGTTCATCCTCCATAAACTGTTTAGGTCCCCTTTCAGCACAACTTCCTGATCGGAACACTGGTAAATACCTGCTCTCTGAAGTTGATTTACTGATAATAATCCCACCATTAAATTCCTGAATGATAATAAATGAGTTAGGTGGATATGGATTATATGTAAACATGGCGATGATATAAGTATAGCACTATATTGTATTTTGATACTGAAGATCTATGGCTATATAGGTCCTGAAAAAGTCGAGAAGAAGAATTTGAGCTATTGTATTCAACATGTGCATCAGTGCATGTATAGTTTCACTTTCAGCTCCTGATTACTATATGGAATACTAAGTTTGGGGGTTTGGATTTAGGTTTATCAGATAAAAATGATCCCTGAGTAGCAATAATTGCATGTCATAAAGTATGTGTATAATGATCCCGAGTTGCAGTAATTGCATGGTTTACATAATCCCACAATGAACATAGACAGTTTTATATAATAATATCTTGAATTGCGGATAGGACAGCATAAAAGAAAGGCCTTTTGAGAATTGATACTTGATGGCAGCAAATGAAAGCCAAACCAATAAACTTCATATAAGCAAATAGTGATGACATGGGTATAACTTACCAATTCAGCAGCAGTTAGAAGCTTTTTTGAGCTCATGCAATGCTGTGCAACAGAAAGGTGTCGAGGAGGTTTCTGATTTGACAGCCGTTTCACATTATCCAAGCTTTCTGAACCCTCATCTTCTGTAGCTGAAATATTTTTTTTCTTGTAACCATCTTCTAATATCCTAAATGTGGGAGAAAAATCCATTCCTGCAGCCATTGTCCCCAAGAGATCATAAATTTAGTAGCTTGATAGTTGATTCAAACCCTAGGCAGGCGCAGCTCTTTGCTCCAAATCCTCTGAACTTGAGGCCAACTCAGACTCTATGGTCAATCTGATATTGTTTGAATCTAAAGCAGCACAAAACTATTATACTAGAAGCTCAAGGACAGCCCAAATCGACCAACCTTTCTCTCTTCAACAACAGATTTACTTCAGACACCACACCACAATAGGAAGGAAAGAATATTGTTTCAGAGGAGCAAGCTAGAAACTTCAAAATGCCCCAAATTACCTTGACCTCAATTTTCCAGAAAGAAACAGTTCCAGTCTTGTGATACACAAAATCACCTAGCAACGCACGATCCAATCTTCACGCCGCCACTAAATCCCCGACACTACAGGACCCGTAAATCCTTGAATTAACGAAAATGAAATCTAAAATTTCTGCAAATATAAAAATAGTCACAACCGAGCTGATTCAAAAACCGAGCCACACAACACGAAGAAAAATATCACCCAGAAACCCTAAATCGCAGCGATGGCTACAATAATGAACCGAACCAAGCTACAGGATTTGCAGAACGTCCCGAGAACGGGATGAAAATAATTTCTCGGAGAAATCGAAATCGAAAATGAAAAAAGAATCCAAAATAAAACTCGTGTTAAGAATTAGAATTTCTCACGAAGAATCTGCTTTGCCTCGTTTGATTGAGGAGAGTCCTCAGAAAAATAAGCCTGAAATAGAATCAGAGAGCTTTTGGCTTTGAAAATGTGTTGAGAAGTGAGAAAAGAACAACTTGTTGTGAATTGTGATATGGTTGGGTACCGGCGATTCCAGGTAATTCGGTGGGTGTTACAGCTATTGTGCAACTGGCACGTGGCGAGTTCTGACAGGATTAAGAAACTGCTGTCGACGTGGAACGTAGTGCGACCCTGGCCGACGGATCTGGCAGGCGGTGGTGTTAGAGCATGTACAATAGAAAGGATTTTGGTGAGAGAGTGGGAGTGCAGAATTTGTGTTGACTGGACAAAAGTGAGGGAGTGGGAGTGCAGAAAAGTGGTTGTTTTGCAACAGAAATGACCTCTGAGGTCTTGGGAGTGCAAAACAATGCTGACTGGATTATTAATTGATATTTTACTGTTTTATTTAATTCTTTATCAGAAACCGTTTAAATCATATAAACAAATGTGAAAAAAATAACTAATAACAATAAAAAAATAATAAATAAATTTAACACGAATAAAAATGAACTTTTTAATAATGGAAAAGAAATCAATAAAATATGTGTATGGAATAATATGGTCAATTATGTAATATTCATAGTAGTTGCTATAACGAAAAATCTTTGAGTCGGACCGGATATAAATACACACAAAAATGATAATATGGTCAAATATATATTACATAAAAATGTTATTTTATTTGAAATATCATCCAACACTAAATTATAGAATATATAATCTATTAAAAAGGAGATTTGATTTTCAATTTTAATGTGCATTTCACTCAAAAATTAAAAGTATATCATATAAATTATAATAAAACATAATAACAAAAACTCATCTAGTTCAATGGTAGAACCACAAGGTTTAAACCTTGAGGTTGGGGTTCAAATCCCACAATTGACAAAATTTTTGTTTTTTTTAATAAAAAAACGCGCGCCAGGTGTCGGCCCGAGATTGGGCCAGCATGGCCAAGGAGCGAGGAGCGCGTCTGCGAGCCCGTCCCGCGATTGGGGAGCGAGGAGCGAGGCCCGAGCCCAGGACCACGACACGGACCGCGCGAAAACCAGCCCACAACGGAACGGGCCGCGATCCGCGAACCCAGCGCGCGCGCGCGGGCTGAGGGCGCGGCCCGACCCGTTGTACATGCTCTTATCATTTCTTGGCTAGGTTCGGTAACGGCCGTTAAATGCGATAACATCAGATTCTGGGTCTGCACGTGTCAGGGCCTTATTGGACAGGAAGATGGTTGTTGCGGCTAAGACAAGGTTTCTTTCTACGCGCTCACATTTTATCGGAATGGGAGGATATAAGGAACATATCGGCTTTCTTGAAAATAGGGTAAATTACACTCACATACCCCGAACTATACGCGTTTAACGGTTTGCTACCCCAAAGTTCATTCGTAACAATCGCCTACCCTGAACTAACCATTAATTACGACGTTACCCCCTCCCATCCACTTTTCCATCTGTTCAATGTTCATTTTTTCTTAAATTCCGAAACTACCCTTACTGTTCACAACCATAAAACAACTCCAACCCTAAATATCTCTCCTAACCTAAATCCTAACCTAAATCTCCCTCCCTCCCAACCCTAATCCATCCTTTATATATATATAATTAAAGTTAATTTATATTTAATAAAATCAGAATTATGAAAATAAATTAAAATAAAGAATTATATACCATTTATTTTTTAAAACAAATTCTCCAATAAATGAATTAAATACTCATAATTTCACACAAATTGTTCCTCCTGTGCTCGTGTTCATCAAACCCAAAACCTTTAGCCTTTTTCTTCTCCACCATCATAATCATCTTCTTCACTCACTCTCAACACAACCCATTCTCCATTTCCTCTGTATTTGAACTCCACCTCTAGTTTATGATTGATTCTCATCAATTATTGCAATATCCTTGACCTTGGATTCAGGCCTTCAATCTAAAATGGGTATTTGATTTTTTCTCCAGATTTCACGTAAATGGCACCAAAATCAGGGAGAGGTAAGGGCAACAAATTCCATAGCCTAACTTTGACTGCCGCCGCCCTCCTTTATACCCCACCGGCGACGGCTAAAGCTCCGGCCAAGCTTGTCGCCGGTGGTGGCGCCTCCTCCCTTCTTTCCTCCCCCTTTCTCCCCCTTCTTCCGCTTCCTTCAAACCTTCAGATCGATCCATTTTAGGCTCGATTTCGGCTCTGTGTTCATATTTGGGTTTGAAAAGAAAACCCCCAAAATTACTCTGCATAGAGAGAGGAGGAGGAAGACGATAAATAGTGTTTTTTATTTTATTTTTATTTATTTATATAATTCAATATATTGATTTATAGAAAACAGATTTTATGAAAATTTTAAACATTTTTTTATTAATTTATAAAAAAATTGAAATATAAGATTAAAAATATTAATAAATATTTGATTTTTATTATAACTTATCTAAAATTTGATATTAGAAAAAATTATTTTAAAATATTTTAATGATTTTTTATTATTTTTTATTAATAAGTAGAAAGGTTTTTAAAAAAATTATTTTTAATTATTTTAGGGTTTGAATGGTATGACAATGTAAATTTGGAAAACAATCGAGGGTATTTTTGTCATTTTACAAAAAAAATTAACAGTTATGGATGGAAAGGAGGTAACGGCGTAATTAATGGTTAGTTCGGGGTAGGTGATTGTTACGAATGAACATTGGGGTAGTAAAACGTTAAGCGCGTATAGTTCGAGGTATGTGAATGTAATTTACCCTTGAAAATATACAAACAAAAAAAAACGAAAGGAGAAGAGTTGCAGTAAGCATAACATGTAAAATAAAGACTGGAATTTGTCCAGTTGAGATGTTAAATTTGGGTTCAGAGCACTCACAGTAATTTCAAAATCATAATGTTGATGTTGAACTTAACATCGTATATCGATATACATCTCCACAGTAAGAGCATGTTCTTGATTCGAGTGTGGATAGCCAAATCGTCGTGTTCTCCCGTTCCCTCCGTGTTGAGGAGTACAAATTGGACTCCGGTACGATAAATGGAAACAGTTGAAAGATCGTTTTGGAAAAGTGAACCCTAAGGTGAAAAGATTTAATGGTTATTTCTTTTCAGGCCTACTATGGAGTCGCAGAAGTTACCCATACCATCGCAGAAGATGTTCTGCGATGATATGAGTTTGCATAACGTAAATCGCACCGTTTTCCGTTGAATTTTTTTATGCGATTGTATAGCTATACAGTCGAAGAAGTTGGCCTCTTCTACGACTGTATTTATGCTGGTGGATACAGTCATAGAAGCATTACTTCTACGACTATATTAATGTTGTCTTATACAGTTGTAGAAGTGAGGCTTCTACGATCGTATGTATACAATCATAAAAGTTTCTAATTCAGTCGAAGGAGAAGAGTTTCAAATTTATAAAAATATATTTGTAAAACGTACACACAAATGTGCAAAACATGCAAAATTGAACAATAATAATAAACAACACATTATTACACAACACAAATAACATAAATAATTATTTAAAAGTATACCATAATATTCGAAACAAATTCATACAGTCGCCAAAAAAAATCATGACCTAAACACTCTAAACACATGTACTAGGCTCAGACCCTTCCTTGTTTTTGTTCAGTTGGAAATGAAGAATGTTGGTCTCGCACAAATCTAGAAACTAGGCGACCTTGGAGAGTTGGGCGTCCAGAACCGCTTATTGGGCCACATGTTGTGCCGTTGTCGCTGCCATCCGATTCTCATGTTCCTTCAAACGACGCTCGAGTCGTTCCTCTATTTCCGCTGCTAGTCGTTCATGTTGTTCCTTCAACCGCCAATCCACCAAAATATTCACTCGCTCCTCGATCTACGCTTGCACTTGTTGTTGGACCTCCTAAAACATCCCCCTAAAAGTGGCACCCAAGGAAGTCGCTCTTTGCTTATGCGTTGGGAGGACGACTCATAAAGATCCTTGATTGCAGCTACGATGATTTGATGATAATAAACAAAAGAGAATTAGACAAATGATTGAGATGAAAAATAAAATGTGAAGTACTTACCCTCTTTTCGGCGTTGTGCTTGTTCGTGTCATTTAGAGGGTATGCATTTGAAAGACAGTCAAGAGTGGCGTCTTTCTGGAGGCGTCCTTCTCCATGGTCGCTTTGGCGTGGTCGTGTATCAAACAAGACCCGAATTTTTGCTTGGTCTTCAGCTCGACCCGAGCTCAACACCCTACGCGGACTTAGCCTACCCATTTGCAAAGGACGACATATGAATTATTATACTTGAGTTTACTGGAGTGACCATTACTGAAAGAATGACGTAGGTGGACTAAAAAAAAGTAGTAGGAGTGACCGTCGAAAGGCAAATGATTCTTTTTGTTTGGGGATGAGGCCCATTACCCTTAGAGGATCACATTCATTACCTTTACCTTTTGGATTCGTATTCTGCCCGAAACTTAGAATTCATAGTTGCTACTACTAGTTGAAAGGACGACAAAGGCTCACTCCTAGCTACTAGATAGGTAAGAAGCCTGCGAAAGAAAAGACAAGTCCTCTATAAAATTAAATAACCAATTGTTTTGCAAAATGGATTAATTCATCACCTTGAACTCCTCAGAATTGAAGTGCTCAAGAAGACACTCCGACATTCCCACTCATCCTGATGAAATATGAACTTCTACGAGAAGGGGACCATCGGTTCTGGATTTGTAGGGTTTTTCTTCACCATCTCTGCCATTTTGTTCTTCTTGGGTACATTAATCTTAAACTTCCAACCCTTGAGCCGGTTTTTGCACTCCGATTGGATCCACTCGGATATGTTGTCGTTTGTGGAGTCATAAAGGTAAAGACACTACAAAAAGATAAACTTGTAATAACCACTCCCGGTCAACGCCAGTCAAATCTGCGAAAAATAGGAAAAGTCAACCGAGCGACGTTTTGGTCCATTCGAGACCCGTTTTAAATCCAAAAAGCTTATCCGTCGTCACATCGGTCTTAGTTGAGCCGTTTCCTTGTATCCCGTGAAGTTTCGTAAATTCTTGAAAAAAATGTTCGTTCGGGGCCCGAAACGTCCGAATTTCGCGAATCTGATTGGAAAATATCTATAAGATATTTTCCAAAAAGGTGTGGGACCCACTTGCCACTTGTCAACCAAGTGGTGGTGTTAGGTTTATGGGGCAAAACAAGAAGACTACTTGAGAGGGGGGGTTCGGCCAAGGCTTTTCAAAAGGAAAAAAAAAGAGGTTTTAGAAAGAGAAAGAGGAGAGAAGAAAGAAGAGAGAAAAGAGAGGTGGTGTTCTAGGGTTTGGTCTTTTCTCGTTCATTAAGCCATTGGATCGTCTCAACGATCGAAGATTCAAGCTCACATCGACATTCTCTATGGTGAGCATCTAACCGAATTTCAATTTGCTTATGTTTGAAAGTTAGGGTTTGAGTAAAACTAGTAGTTTATGGTGGTTTTGAGGTGTGGGGATTGTTGGAGACGTCTTGGAGACGTTTTAGAGCAAAGATTGAACGTTTTCCGGTGACCGGGAGCTCCGGCCACCGTGTGTGGTGGCTGGCCAGAGCTAGGGCCGGCCACCACCATGGTGAGCCGGGCCCAAACCAACCCTAGCCACCCACGGACAAGGGTGGCCGTGTGGGGCCCACTTGCTCGGGTAGTCGGGTTTCGTTTTCGGGTGGTTTAGAACGTTCCCCAAGTAATTAATCCACACCCGGATCGAAATTTGGAATTCAATTGTGAAAGTTGTAATTGACGGGTTTAGAAACTTTAAACGCGAATTAAATGACTTGGAGATCGAAAATTGATTCCGTCGAGTGCTTAGGAACCCTTGAATTATTCTAAGACCGTAGAAACGAAAACGGGAATTTTCAGAGCCCTGGAAGGACGTTTTCAAAACCCGGGTAGATTCGCCATGTCGGGCGAATCGAGCTTTTCCGGGTCCATTATCGACAATGTCGAGTAATTGGGAAGTTTGGGAGTGATCGACATTGTCAGGGTTACTTTTGGGCGTCAAGTTTATTAAAATTCAGTTTATGCCTGCAAGCTTAAAAGTATTTAAAATTGTGTTCTTATTAGATCGTGCCGCAGACAGAGGAAAGGGAAAGCTAGGCGAGTGATCGAGATCACGCCGGAGCTTGTTTGTGTGCTTTTGGAGAAAGCATACGAGGTAGGGAAAAGTAGCCGGATCTCGGCCCTGACTAGGGAAAGTTAACAGTAGAAATGCATGTGACACTTGGGTGTCGTGGGTTAAGTAGGTTTATCGAATATTAGAAAGGCAGGCGACACCGGGTGGTGTCGTATGATACGGGAACGTATCGAACAATAGAAATGCATGTGACACTTAGTAGTGTCGTAGGAGCAGTGAACTTTCGATATTAGATTTACTGGAGGCATTTGGTTATGCCCGGAGGTTGATTGTTTAATTTGTGTCTTGGGTGGCCATGAGAGCCCGTACTTTAATGTTCGTGTCTTGGGTGGCCATGAGAGCCCGTATTTTACTGTTGTGTCTTGGGTGGGCATGAGAGCCCGTGTCTTTACTGTTGGTGTCTTGGGTGGCCATGAGTGCCCGTGGGGTTGTTGAACCCGTGTCTTTACTTTGGTGTCTTAGGTGGCCATGAGTGCCCGTTGGGTTGTAGAACCCGTGTTCTACCGTTGGTGTTTTGGGTGGCCTTGAGTGCCCGTGGGGTTGTTGAACCCGTGTTTTACAGTTGGTGACTTGGGTGGTCATGAGTGCCTGTGGAGTGTCAAACTGGCGTTGTTGCTGTTTGTTGAACTTTGTTTGTGATTGTGATTGTGATTGTGGTTACCTGAGGTTGGGGGGGCTTCATAATAACGGGGGTCCTGTGATCGCACGCGTTTGCATGTTCAGACGGGGTAGGGGGGCCGCCCGTGAGGAAAGGGGTCCTGGCCGCGCGTGCGTGGGTGGTGGTTACAGGTCGACAGCCTGATCCGACTTTGTGTCGGGAAAAGTGCGACAGGTCGACCGCCTGGCCTGATAGGGATCGGTAAAGGGCGTGGGGGTTAGTGAGCAGCTGGAGTGCGATTCTTTGTGATCTTGTTTGGTGTGCGATCCTGTGGTTATCTGTCGTGTCTTTGGAGGAAGTCGTCAATCGTTGTGTCGGGTCTACATTACGTGTCCGAGTGTTGAGTAGGTTGAGGAAAGTGACGGTTTGTGTGTCAGTCGGGTTACTTGGTGTTGGTGTTACCGGCATTGTCTGCTAAGTATGCCGTAGTCAGTCTGTTATCCGTAGTGGTGAGCGAACGCTCTCCCCTAGCTGCTTTTCCTACAGGTACTGGTCGCGGGATGGACTAGGTGAGCTTTCGAAGCTTGAAGAGCTAGGAGCGGGAGTCCGGGTTTACTTTTGAGTCTAGCGACGTATACCTTGTATTTTGTCCACTTGTTGGGACGTACTTTTGAGTTGTAAATAATTATTTTGGTTAAGTAAATGGTGGTTTTAAATTGATTTATTTAAAAGGTTTGAAAATGTTTTATTGTTTTAAAAGTTCGCATTCCGGGTTCGGTTCTACTGAATTTGGGGCGTGACAGCTTGGTATCAGAGCTCGAGGTTTCACACCTCGGACTCTACGTCAATTAGGTGGGGAGAGTCGAGTCAGTAAAGTCCCGTCATGCGTTGGGTACGCAAGTCGGAAACCGTGTGTAGAACCGTAGTGTTGTGAGTCCTGTTTGTGTTTGTGTGTATGTGCAGTACGGTTATTACTGGCAAACTGTTTGTGTGTTGCTGCGTGAAATGTTTTTAAGTGGTCGCGACTCAACTCAGCGGCGCCCCTGTAGTCGAGCGTGACAGTGTTGATGTCAAGTGGGTACAATGTAGTTCGGGGACGCCTGGACCGGGTTGTAACTACCTGATGTCAAGAAATGAGGTTTTATAAGGAAGTGGAGGAAGTTTTAAAATTGGTTGGCCATGTGGGCGTGCTTTGATTTTGGTTGGCCCGGTGGGCGTGCTTTGGTGTTGTTGGCCCGGTGGGTGTGTTTTTAGATTGGTTGGCCTTGTCGGCTTGTGATTGAGGTTGAGCGACTCGATTTGATCTGTGAGTTTTTATGTGTGTATGTGTTAAATTGGTGGTCGAGCGTGTGTGTCGTTCAAGGTTTCTTTTTCGGGGTTAAACAGGAGTAAGGGTCGAGTTTGAAACGATTTTGGAAAACAGGCCTGCGCGAGTGTCACGGATCCTGTCACAGATCCGTGACAGAGCAGCCCGTTTTGGAAATTTTTAGGGCCTTTGTCACGGCTCCGTGATCCCAACCGTGACGGGGTCTGTCACGGACCCGTGATCCCTAGCTTCTACACGGTCTTGATTACGCAGTTTTAGTGTTGTTGTTGCGTGACTTGGTACACGTTTGTGTGGTTTATTTGAGGTTTCTCTTACTTATTCTAGTAACTAAAGTATTAATAGCGTAAGCGATGTGACGTTTTAGTGATAAGTACGCTAGAGTAAACGTAGACCTTGTGAACGCTAGTATTTTGGGCCCGCCGTTGTTATATAAGTTCGCAAACTAAACATTTGCGTGTATCCGTGCAGAGGATACCGACACATGGCTCGTGGCAGACGAGGACGATCGGCCGTGACACGGGGACGGGCGCCCGAGCGTGGCAGAAGGGGACGGTCAGCAGGGGCACCAGGACGGATGCCCACCGTCGAGCCCGCCGAGTACGCGGAAGCCCAGGGTACTCCTGTCGGAGAGGACATGAGGAGCGACGCGGGACCATCTACGGGCACGCCCAGCGTCCCGCAGGTCGCAGACCCTCCCACTACGACCGCCCTGGACGAGCTGACCAGGACAGTGCAGAGTTTGGTGGTGATCATTGCCAGTAGAGAGTCGGCATCGCCAGCTCTGGAGACAGCAGCGGTCCCAGCGAGGCCCGTTCAGGCCGAGGACCATACGGCCCGGACACTGCTGGACTTTCTGAAGCTGGGCATACCCACATTTGTCGGGGAGCCGAACCCAGACCTAGCCGAGAGATGGCTGGAGTAGGTCACGCGGGACCTGAACACCTCAGGTATCGAGGATGGTCGCAGAAGAGTGTCCTTTGCAGCTCATCAGCTGAGGGATAACACCTACCACTGGTAGGGGCGTGTGAGGGACAGAGTCAGGCACGACTACGGTATCTTCCAGACGGTCTTTCTGGCACAGTACTTCCTCGAGTCGGCTCGGGTGGACCGACATCGGCAGTTCCTGGAACTACAACAGGATGGGATGTCAGTGGCAGAATATGAGTCCAGATTCACGGCCCTGACCAGATTCGCGCCAGAGATGGTGGCGACAGAGCAGAACTGTTGCCTGCGGTTCGAGGGGGGACTGAGGCCGGTGATTCGGGATCGAGTCCTCGCCTTGAGGTTGCGGGAGTACTCAGAGCTCGTGGACACTGCAGCGAGAATGGAGCAGGGTATCCGGGATGCGGCCAAGACCCGTGAGGTTCGACAGCGGCCGACCAGTGTGTCAAGGCCGTCCGAGTTCCGAGATCCGAGGAGATAGAAGACCACGGGGTTCTTCAGAGCACAGGCTCAGTAGGGCGGAGCGAGGCAGGTGGCGTCAGTGGGGCCAGTCGCTTCAGAGAGACGACTGAGATGCTTTGGCTGCGGGAAGCCAGGCCACATGCAGCGAGAGTGTCCGATGGACACGGGGTCGAGAGCCGACGAGGCCAGGTGTTTCCGGTGCGGCCGAGTTGGGCAAACTATCGCCAGGTGCTATGAGCCTTTGGGGGTAACGTCAGTGCAGCGACCACAGCTGTCGCATACAGTGCAGTCACCCAGGGGTCGCCCGCGTCAGAGCCAGCAGTCAAGGTTCTCACGGCCGTCCACGAGCGCGGCAGTTCCGAGACAGCAGTAGAGATCTGGGTATCTAGCAGTCAGTGCGCCGGGTCAGAGGCAGCATGCGCCGCAGGGAAGAGTGTACGCAGTTACCGACTCCCGGGCCCCGGGATCCACTACCTACCGCGAGACCATTCAGGGTACGTGTTTATTGTATCATTTATGGGAGTTATTCTTATTTGATACCGGGGCGTCACACTCGTTTATCTCGTTGAGTTGTACTGAGAGGTTAAGGCTGAGTTTAGAGCCGTTGAGTCCACCCCTGAGCCATGACACCCCAGTTGGGGGTGATGTAATGTTGACTAGGGTCTGTCGTGCCTGCGAAATTAGAGTCGCAGACTGTCCTTGCCCTGTTGACCTTCTCGTGCTGGGAATAACGACCTTTGACGTGATCTTGGGAATGGATTGGCTGGCGAAGTACCGAGCCAATATCGACTGCTACATGCGACGAGTGACAGTATCAGTAAGCAGCACGAAGGTGACGTGTGTTCTGGGTAGTAAGAGCGGGGTTCTCCTGTCGGCGTTGTCCGCAGTGGAGGAAGTATCGGCTGGACAGAGCCGAGAGTTACCGTGAGTGGTATGGGAGTTCCCCGAGGTCTTTCCTGAGGAGTTGAGCGGGTTGCCACCGGAACGTGAGGTGGAGTTCGGGATTGACCTGATGCCTGGAACGACATCGTTACGATGACGCCTTACAGGTTTGCGCCGGTAGAGTTGACTACGCTGAAGCGTCAGCTCGAGGAGCTTCAGGAGAAGGGATTTATCCGTCCGAGCGTATCGTCGTGGGGAGCACCAGCACTCTTCGTGAAGAAGAAGAGTGGAGAGCTTCGGATGTGTATAGATTACCGGAAGCTGAACCGGGTTACGGTGAAGAACCGATACTCGATGCCGAGGATCGATGACTTGTTCGACCAGTTGAGAGGGTCAACATGTTTCTCGAAGATCAATCTGCGATCCGGATATTACCAGTTGCGAGTCCGAGAGGGGGACGTCGCAAAGACCGCATTCCGGACACGCTATGGGCATTATGAGTTCTTGGTGATGCCGTTTGGACTGACAAACGCACCTGCAATGTTCATGGATCTGATGAACAGTATATTCCGGCCGTACTTAGATCAGTTTGTGGTGGTGTTCGTAGACGACATCTTGATCTATTCGCAGAGCGAGGCAGCACATTAGGTACATCTTAGAACTGTTCTGACCCTGCTACGCACGCATCAGCTATATGCAAACCTGGAGAAGTGCGAGTTTTGGCTCGTTGAGGTGAAATTCCTCGGTCACATTGTATCCCGTGACGGTATACTGGTCGATCCATCGAAGATCGACGCGGTTTCGAAGTGGGCACGGCCCACGAGTGTCTTCGAGATCCGCAACTTTCTTGGGTTGGCAGGCTATTATCGGCGGTTTGTCCAGGACTTTGCGCGACTAGCCGTGCCGATGACTCTGTTGACGCGCAAGGGAGTCGGGTTTGTGTGGACAGAGGATTGTGAGCGTGCATTCACGGAGTTGAAGACTCGTCTGACCACAGCTCCAGTATTGGTAGTGCCAGAGCGAGGGATCGGATATGAGGTCTACTGTGATGCGTCTGGGGGGATCCGCAGCTTTCTTGGGTTGGCAGGCTATTATCGGCGGTTTGTCCAGGACTTTGCGCGACTAGCCGTGCCGATGACTCTGTTGACGCGCAAGGGAGTCGGGTTTGTGTGGACAGAGGATTGTGAGCGTGCATTCACGGAGTTGAAGACTCGTCTGACCACAGCTCCAGTATTGGTAGTGCCAGAGCGAGGGATCGGATATGAGGTCTACTGTGATGCGTCTGGGGGGATCCGCAGCTTTCTTGGGTTGGCAGGCTATTATCGGCGGTTTGTCCAGGACTTTGCGCGACTAGCCGTGCCGATGACTCTGTTGACGCGCAAGGGAGTCGGGTTTGTGTGGACAGAGGATTGTGAGCGTGCATTCACGGAGTTGAAGACTCGTCTGACCACAGCTCCAGTATTGGTAGTGCCAGAGCGAGGGATCGGATATGAGGTCTACTGTGATGCGTCTGGGGAAGGACTGGGCTGTGTATTGATGCAGTTGGGTAGAGTGGTTGCTTATGGCTCCAGGCAGTTGAAGACACACGAGCGCAACTATCCTACCCACGACTTGGAGCTAGCAGCAGTCGTGTTCGCGCTAAAGGGCTGGCGGTATTATCTGTATGACGAGGGGTTTCAGGTGTTCTCGGACCACAAGAGCCTGAAGTACATCTTTTTCCAACGAGACCTGAACATGCGCCAACGACAATGGATGGAGCTACTCGAGGAGTACGACTTCGAACTACACTACCATTCGGGTAAGGCGAACGTGGTAGCCGACGCCCTGAGTAGGAAGTTTGTTCCGAGTCTTGCTAGCATATCAGTCCGAGAGTGGGACATGATAGGGGAACTCAACACGTTCGGGCTTGAGCTAGAGGAGATTACTGGTGGCGTGGCCACATGCTCATTGGTGGCTCAGCCCTCACTGCTTGCCCGAGTGCTGGAAGCGCAGTCAGAGTACGTCGAGACGTCAGAGACCCGAGAGAGGGTCGTCAACGGTGACGAGGTGGTAGGCTGGGAGATCAGTGCAGATTGGGGGTTACGGTATCGAGGAGGGTTTAATCGTGCCGGGCAACTGTAGAGACGACGTGTTGCGAGAGTCACATCATTTGCATCTTACAGTGCACCCGGGTGGCACCAAGATGTACTGTGACATCAGGCGGCACTTCTGGTGGAGCGGGATGCGGAGAGCAGTCACAGAATTTGTATCGAGGTGTCTCGTCTGTCAGCAGGTGAAGACCGAACATCAGCGTCCCGCCGGGTTGTTGCAGCCACTGCCGATTGCCCAGTGGAAGTGAGAGCATATCACGATGGACTTCGTGTGTGGACTGCCAAGATCGCCGAAGGGACACGACGTCGTATGGGTAGTAGTCGATCGGTTGACCAAGTCGGCCCATTTCCTGGCTATGAGGATGACTGATCCGGTCGACAAGTTGAGCAGCCTGTACATTCAGAAGATAGTGCGTCTCCATGGGGTCCCTGTGTCGATAGTGTCTGATAGGAATCCTCGCTTCACGTCCAGATTTTGGCCGAGTCTGCAGACCGCGTTGGGGACCGAGGTTCTACTCAGTACAACACACCATCCCCAGACAGACGGTCAGTCCGAGCGCACTATTCAGATCTTGGAAGACATGCTGCGGGCATGTGTGCTGGACTTCAGGGGATCGTGGGAGACCCACCTGCCGTTGGTCGAGTTCGCCTACAACAACAGCTTCCAGTCCAGTATTGGGATGGCACCGTTCGAAGCGTTGTATGGGAGGCCGTGTCGATCGCCAGTGTGTTGGGCAGAGGTGGGGGACAAGAGTCTGCTAGGGCCAGATCTTGTCAGAGAGACGACAGAGAAGGTCGCGCTGATACGTGAGCGGTTGAAGACCACACATAGTCGGCAGAAGAGCTATGCCGATAGAAGGCGTCGACCTCTTGAGTTCGCAGTCGGGGATCACGTGTTCCTGAAGGTGAGCCCGAGGAAGGGACTGGTACGGTTCAGACGCAGCGGGGGAAAGTTAGCCCCACGGTACATTGGCCCGTTCGAGATCTTGAGCAGAGTGGGAGCAGTGGCTTATCGTCTGGCGTTACTACCGCAACTTGGGAGAGTTCATAACGTCTTCCACGTGTTCCAGTTGCGGCAGTACAATGCGGACCCCTCCCACGTCATTGAGTAGACAGATATCGAGGTGGCTGACGATGTCTCCTATGAGGAGCATCCGGTTCGGATTATGGACACACGGGAGCAAGTCCTGCGTGGCAAGATTATCCGCCTAATACGGGTGCAGTGGAGGCATCACGGGGCTGAGTCGACTTGAGAGCGCGAGGACGAGGTTCGCGCGAAGTACCCCGCTTGGTTCGACTCCCGAGGTACGTCTGTTTTAAATTTCGCGGACGAAATTCCTTTAAGGGGGTAGATTGTAATAACCACTCCCGGTCAACGCCAGTCAAATCTGCGAAAAACAGGAAAATTTAATTTTTTTAGACATACACTTAAATGAACCTAAATTTGACCCCGAGGGTCATACCGGACTTAAGTTGACCCCGATATAGACCAAAGTGAGTTCCGGGGGACTCAGGGCAACTTTCTGACCAATTTGGGAAATGTTGACTTTTCGCTGGAAAAGTCAACCGAGCGACGTTTTGGTCAATTCGATACCCGTTTTAAATCCAAAAAGCTTAGCCGTCGTCACATCGGTCTTAGTTGGGCCGTTTCCTTGTATCCTGTGAAGTTTCGTAAATTCTTGGAAAAAGTGTCCGTTCGGGGCCCGAAACATCCGAATTTCGCGAATCTGATTAGAAAATATCTAGAAGATATTTTTCCAAAAAGGTGTGGGACCCACTTGCCATTTGTCAACCAAGTGGTGGTGTTAGGTTTATGGGGCAAAACAAGAAGACTACTTGAGAGGGGGGGTTCGGCCAAGGCTTTTCAAAAGGGAAAAAAAGAGGTTTTAGAAAGAGAAAGAAGAGAGAAGAAAGAAGAGAGAAAAGAGAGGTGGTGTTCTAGGGTTTGGCCTTTTCTCGTTCATCAAGCCATTGGATCATCTCAACAATAGAAGATTCAAGCTCACATCGACATTCTCTACGGTGAGCATCTCACCGAATTTCGATTTGCTTAAGTTTGAAAATTAGGGTTTGAGTAAAACTAGTAGTTTATGGTGGTTTTGAGGTGTGGGGATTGTTGGAGACGTCTTGGAGACGTTTTGGAGCAAAGATTGAACGTTTTCCGGTGACCGGGAGCTCGGGGGGAGCTCCGGCCACCGTGTGTGGTGGCTGGCCGGCCATGGGGTGGTTGGCCGGAGCTATGACCGGCCACCCCATGGTGAGACGGGCCCAAACCAACCCTAGCCACCCACGGCCAAGGGTGGCCAGGTGGTGCCCACTTGCTCGGGCAGTCGGGTTTCGTGTTCGGGTGGTTTAGAACGTTCCCCAAGTAATTAATCCACACCCGGATTGAAATTTGGAATTAAATTGTGAAAGGTGTAATTGACAGGTTTAGAAACTTTAAACGCGGATTAAATGACTCGGAAGTCGGAAAATGATTCCGTCGAGTGCTTAGGAACTCTTGAATTATTCTAAGACCGTAGAAACGAAAACGGGAATTTTCGGAGCCCCGGAAGGACGTTTTCAAAACCCGGGCAGATTCGCCATGTCGGGCGAATCGAGCTTTTCCGGGTCCATTATCGACAATGTCGAGTAATTGGGAAGTTTGGGAGTGATCGACATTGTCGGGGTTACTTTTGGGCGTCAAGTTTATTAAAATTCAGTTTATGCCTACAAGCTTAAAAGTATTTAAAATTGTGTTCTTATTAGATCGTGCCGCAGACAGAGGAAAGGGAAAGCTAGGTGAGTGATCGAGATCATGCCGGAGCTTGTTTGTGCGCTTTTGGAGAAAGCATACGAGGTAGGGAAAAGTAGCCGGATCTCGGCCCTGACTAGGGAAAGTTAACAGTAGAAATGCATGTGACACTTGGGTGTCGTGGGTTAAGTAGGTTTATCGAATATTAGAAAGGCAGGCGACACCGGGTGGTGTCGTATGATGCGGGAACGTATCGAACAATAGAAATGCATGTGACACTTAGTAGTGTCGTAGGAGCAGTGAACTTTCAATATTAGATTTACTGGAGGCATTTGGTTATGCCTGGAGGTTGATTGTTTAATTTGTGTCTTGGGTGGCCATGAGAGCCCGTACTTTAATGTTCGTGTCTTGGGTGGCCATGAGAGCCCGTATTTTACTGTTGTGTCTTGGGTGGCCATGAGAGCCTGTGTCTTTACTGTTGGTGTCTTGGGTGGCCACGAGTGCATGTGGGGTTGTTGAACCCGTGTCTTTACTTTGATGTCTTGGGTGGCCATGAGTGCCGGTGGGGTTGGTGTTACCGGCATTGTCTGCTAAGTATGCCGTAGTTAGTTTGTTATCCGTAGTGGTGACCGAACGCTCACCCCTAGCTGCTTTTCCTACAGGTACTGGTCGCGGGATGGACTAGGTGAGCTTCCGAAGCTTGAAGAGCTAGGAGCGGGAGTCCGAGTTTACTTTTGAGTCTAGCGACGTATACCTTGTATTTTGTTCACTTGTTGGGACGTACTTTTGAGTTGTAAATAATTATTTTGGTTAAGTAAATGGTTCTTTTAAAGTGATTTATTTAAAAGGTTTGAAAATGTTTTATTGTTTTAAAAGTTCGCGTTCCGTGTTCGGTTCTACTGAATTTGGGGCGTGACAAAACTGACATTAATATTGGCACGATTAAAAAACGAAGCTTAAATGGAAAAAAATACTTACGTAAAGCTTCCATTCCAGCTTCTTTTTCTCTAATGCCTCTGTTGCATCTCACTTAGAAGGCCTTCATCAGCACGTATGTTGGATTAGGGACCCAATATCTCGGGTAATTCTTTTGTTGTTGATGTCGGGCCTACCCGGACAAAAATGACAGTTATAAGTGGAGTTCCATTGGAGGGGCAGCTTCCCCTCGTTTTCTTCTATTGCCTTTAGTGTCATGGCGGTCGAGACAAAAGCCCTATTCCCACCATTTTTCTTCTTCTTAACGGGGGGTTTGACGACTCACTCCCTTGAGTGACGTTAGAGTCCTCATTCCCTTGAGTGGCGTCAATGTCGTCACTCCTCGGAGTGACGCCAATGCCCTCACTCCATGGAGTGGTGTCAACACCCTCCTCCCCCTCTGCACGATTCATTTTCAAGGATAAAGCAATATATTTACCCCCCTCTTAGCCTTCGCCTTCCGAATGTACCGGACATCCTTTAGAGAGTTGGTGCTCTCCAGAACTATGTCCTAGTAGAGTAGAAGAGGTCGGAGGAGAAATCCGTGGTTGCATCGCCGGCCACGTACGTAGTGGCGAGCTGGGCTCCGACAGATGTTTTGGGTTACCAGTGGTATCAATGACCTCTTATTCAAAAACCGCTCTAAGCTTCTTCTTCTTTTTCAACACCTTGCATATAAAATTTAACAACATTAAGAACAATAAAATTATCAAAAGTTAAACTAACAATTAAAAAAAGTCTAACAATACCTAAATCAAGCCGATTATTAAGCTTCAGGGTGGTTTGGGGTTTAAACATATACATGATTTCAATGTGGCTATGCTAGCCAAGCAAGGGTGGAGACTGCTTACTTAACCAGAAAGCTTGGTAGCTCGGGTTTTGAAGGCCAAGTACTATAGTGAGGGAAACTTTTTAAATGCAGGACCGAAACAGGGTGAAAGTTTTCTATGGTCTAGCATTTTGGCAGGGAAAGACTTGGTGAAGAAGGGTGTTTAGAGGAGGATAGGGGATGGACAGGATACGGGAGTCCTGGGTGTCCAGTGGCTACACACGGACACAGGGTTGGTGGAGGAGTTTCTTCCGGGTCTGGCCACGGCATGTGTTGATAATTATATTACTGAGTTGCAAAAATGGAATAGGGAAAAGGTTGAGGCGGAGTCCGAAGGGCCGGATGCAACTGCAATGCTTCAACTGCCTTTGCCGGCTATCCCGATTCCGGATGGTTGGTATTGGTGGGGAGCACGGGATGTCGTGTTTCGAGTGAGGGAGGCATACCGAATGCTTCAAAATCAGAATGGGAGGTGGAGGGAGGAGGATCGGGATTCTTTTTGGGGAAAGGTGTAGAGGTTGGAGGTGCCGGAAAAAGTGAAACATCATACGTGATGGGTACTTTCAGGCTCGCTCCCAACGAAAGTGAACCTATATGGTCGTTATGCCCCGGTGAGCCCGGATTGTGGTGTTTGTAGAAATCCAGAAATGAAGGACCATATATTATTTCAATGCATGGATATGTGGAGGATGTGGGAGAGGTTGGATTTGGTGGTACTCGGGGGAACGGTAGAGCCGAGACAATCCGAGATTAGTAGAGAAGGTGGTCTGTTTGTGGTGGGAAATTTGGCGAGCTAGAAATGCTCGAGTCTAGAGGCAGGAGGTGATCGGGGAAGAGGGTGCGTGGTGGGCGGCGGACAGGTTGCTCCGAGATTGGAAGGCAGCTCAGGCTGGTAGTGCTGTCGAGCCTCGAGGGGGTGGAGATCAGGATCGGAGATGGAGGAAGCCGAAGCCGGGGATGGTGAAGATAAATGTGGACGGGGCGGTCCTGGATCCGGTGGGGGTGGAGGTGGTATGGTTTGTAGGAGCGACTCGGGCGAAGCCATCAACGCTCGCTGTATTGTGCTTCCAGGAAAACGGAGTCCAGAGCTTATGGAGATTATCACAATTAATGAGGCTCTATCTTGGGTGTACGAAGAGGGATGGCCTGCAGGTTCAATCGAATCCGATTGTCAGAATGTCGTTCGGACCATAAATGGTGAAGGTATGATTTTATCCCCAATGGGTCCGATTATAATGGAATGTCGGGCGAAGCTGAAGGTGTTAAAGAATTTCAAATTAGTCTTTGTACGTAGAGAGGCTAATAGAGTTGCACATACTTTAGATCGTAATGCTTGCGATTGGTGTACTGTTGATTGTCATATCTCGGAGATCCCCCAGGTTCTCCGAGATTGCTTGTCCAACGATTTGCTGAATTATTAACAAATATCGCACTTTCAAAAAAAAATGCGAACATTACTACCGCTTATAGCTTGAAATTTTATAACAATTTATGAAAGATACAATTTTCAATACTTCTAAAAAAACTCAATATTCTTTCTTTGTTTCAATTCAAATAATTTTCTAATATCTCAATACTATCCTCGTTTCATACACTTGTCTAATTCTAAATGTCAATACCACCACTTCACGCCACCCCATCTCTTTCTTTATTTTCAACCTGTCATTGTAAAGCCTCTACTTCAATTATTTCAAACTCTTGTGGCTCATTTGCTTTGGAAAATTTGATAAAATATACTTTATAGTAGCATGAATTTGTTTTTAATGTTAGTATAACTAGTGAAATGGCACCCCGCGATGCGCGGTACATGGCGTGAGGAATAACGTGTGATACGTGTGTAGTAGAGAGGCAGTGTGTTTGTTCTTGTGCGTAAAAAAATGGTTATGATCAAAACACTTGTAGTATGTAGCCATAACATACATCATTATTAAATCAATCAACCTTTCTATGTGCTCCAAATTTCAAGATGACGACATTAGTTTGAAAATTAATATATAGTGTATTCGAATCATGGACACTACATCACCATCGAATATACCAGTATTGATTTTGCATACATAAGTAAGCAACTCATTGTATCATTAATCACAATGAGATTCGAATTAGAGTCGCATATAGCCAATTAAAGATATAGAAACACCAAGGAAGATGAATTGAATCAACTAACTTGTCTCTTCTGCAAAATGTCAACACGAGGTTTGTCACATAATTTCCATCTAGAAAATCGACTAAGAATTTAGAATTTCATTGATATAATGACAAAATTAAGAATCTCACCAAAACAAAAAACAATTGAATATGATACAATTTCATTTCCTTAGATATCTGAGGAAAAATAATTCAGAGAGTGAGAGAACATACCTTAGCACATTGACATGACCTCTCCGAGTGAGAGAAAAACTTTAGTTTTAGTTTTTTGTTTTGGTTTTCTATCAAGGCCTACACCAAATAACCATTACAGATTACCACAAAACATGAAACATAAACACCGATTAAAAACAACGTGCAAGTATACAAACACCGATTTTAAGATCAATTGCCAAGGAATCAGAATGCAAAGGAATGAACCAATTTCCAAACAAATTACTACAAAACATGAATCATAAATTCTGGAAGATCGAAACATGGAGGGAAGAATTAAGCCAAATAGAAGGAGAAAGAAGAAGCTTACGACCTCTTGTGTTTCTATCTCTCTCTTGTGTTTACTAAAAAAACTGCAACATAAATTCTAAACAATCAAAACAATGGATGAAAGAAAGCCTCTCAATGAAATGAAATATAGAGGCACAAACCAGTTTCAAAATATTATACATAATAAAGCAGTGCAACAAAGCTACTGAGGCCAAACACTTGCGTTGCCTCATTAGCCATCCTAATCTAAATAACCAATCACGTACATACTTCTTCTATTGTGGTGCCTAAGGATGTTCACAATCCTATAATAATCAGAAGCAAATATTTTAAAAGAGAAAACAAAAGCACAATAGATCTTATAAATAATGTACCATCAACACACACATGTAGCTAATTAGCCTCTACATCTATGATTATGTTGGCCTAAAAGTTTATTTTGTTGGTTTAGTATTCCTAGCAACACTAACATTGATTCCAAGGTCATGGCAAATATACAGAGTTTTGGATGAAAATACCCGCAGTCAAGGTCTTCAAATGTTTAGTAGGCACTGCAATTTGTTTTTCAGAATGATAAGCTATATGTTGAAATCAACTAAATAAAATTATACCTCATAAGCGGTACTTGGAAATCCAATCAAACAAATAAATATATTTGTTCCATGTACGACTTTGAAAGGTTCCCTTGCTGTTGTAAGTTTACACAACCAACTTGACATCAAAAGCAAGGTTAAGACACTACTCAATAGCCACTCAATAATAAGCACAATAGAGGAACTAATAAAAGCGACATGAATTGTATAATCATAATACAAATACCTAGAAAGAGAAATCATGAACCTATAAATATAATTTTACTTGGCACTTCACGTTCATAGTAAAAGTGAAAGATTGAAAGTAATACTTCATAGTTAATTCAAAAGTAGAACCTAATAAACCAATGTTCAAACAAACACTAAATTTGATTCCTAAGTACAACCCAATAAACCAGCATTTAAAGTAACACTAAATTTGATTCCTAAGTAGAACCCAATGGACCAGCATTCAAACTATCACTAAATTTGACCCCTTTGCAAAATTATGAACATTCTAAGAATCATTATCCATTTGATGGCATGTGTAGATGCAAAAGAAATTCCACGATCTCACAACCAACAATCACAATTAACTCCAAAAGCACAACTCAACGTTATTGTCAAATCAAAACAGATTAAACACTATTTGATCAGAGAATTGCAAAAAAACAATCAATCAGAGGTTTACATATTATCTTTGAATGAAATACAAAAAAAAATACATACTCAAGTGAACTGGAATATACCTTGCTCGTCGAGGCCTTGGTATTAGCCCACTAAACATCATCAGATTCTTCGTTCTCGATACCATCCAATGAGTCATGATCGGAGTAGTAGTATTCCTAATCACTAATGAAATCCTCCATAGCCACAAGACCAAAACTAATCAAACAGATTGATGAAACAACCACAACGTTATAAATATATTGTCAAACTTCAAAAAACATTTCAGTCTCAATTATAATCTTGATGTAAAATTGAATTCTAAGAAATTACATATCCAGTTTTGTTTTTACTTGAAGGTTTGCTCATCAAAATTCACTACAACTAACGAAACTGAGGGGAAAAAAAGGACACTCTAACCTAAAGCCAGTCTCTGAAATGTGACTATGAATGATTGAAAATCAGACAATCATGTAAACAAAACAAATGAAAATGAAAACTTATGAAAGCCTAAACGCATGCCCGAAATGCAACAACACATCATCCAAAACACCAAACTAAAGAAAATATTGAAATTAAAATGGACATTGAGCGATTCAAATAGAAAAAAAAGTATTCTAACCCAAAGGTATCCTGCAAAATATAACGGTGAATAATTTTTAAAAAGACAAAAAAAATACTAAAGCTAACTTTAAGTAGTTTATAAGCAGGCGGTCATACAAACGTATCCAACGAAGATGAAAAGTAATAAAAGGCTAAACTCATGTTCGAAATGAAATTGATGGTTTTTAAAAAGACAAAATTGCTAAAGCTAATTTTAAATGGTTTATATTCAGGCAATCATACAAACATAGAACAATTCCTATTATATCTAAAGCTAAGCATATCTAAAGCTTACTTACGATTAACTAAGCATGCAATGAAAGAACAATTACACACGAACAGAAGCTGGAGAACCCTATATCAGACAAATGTAGCCTAATGAAAAATTCTGAAATGAATTCAAAACACAAATTTTACCTGTGATGAAGATCTGAACTTAACGCCTTCTATGGAATTTTAGGTATAAATCTGCAAATGAATTAAACAAAGACCGAAGCATTTGCAAAGTTATAAACTCGAATTTGGATAGAAATTACTATCTACATCAATGCATATTTAGCGGAAATCAATCATATGCAAATTCGTTATCTTCAACGGAAATCAATCATGTGACAGTCACGTGCCTTCAACTTTTTTGGAAATGACAGTTTTTCCGTTACATTATACGTGTTTCGCAATTTGTAATCCTGGTGTATACGTGTTTTGCAATTTGGAATACTTATGTATACACTTTTACATGGTTAATTCAGACTTTTTGCGAAAAAGAAATAGAGGGTCGTCATTTTCAAAACATCAAAATTCACAGTGTTATGAATATATGTGATATTTGTTGTATAACTACTTCATTACATGGAAGATTCTAGATTGGAGTTACAAGACTTTTGAGTTTTGTAACTCCCTCATTTATGTATAGATTAATGTAGGTCATTAAGGTTATGTCTTCATGTTATGAGCCTATATATAGAGGCTATTGTAAAGTGTAAGATGATGAATTAAATTGTCACGCCCCGAATTCGGTAAAACCGAACCCGGAACGCGAACGGTGAAACAGTAAAACGATTTTCAAACATTTTAATAAACCTTTTTAAAATTTCCACTTACGTTAATCAAAACAATATTTATACAACGGAAAATACGTTCAAAACAATGAACAACACGAGCTACAAGGTACGTCACTAACTACCCAAAGACCCGGACTTCCGCTCAGCTCTTCAAGCTTCGAGGGTTCTCCTAGTCCGCCTCACGACCAGTACCTGCAGGAAAAGCAACAGGGGGTGAGCACTTCGCTCACCGCCACGGATACCGGATTGACCACGGCATACCAACAGAAATGCCGAGAACACCTGCAACAACAACAACCCCGGGGACTACTACCCCAAAAACACAAATTAGACTGACGGTTACACAATACAACTGTCAAAAACTTCCCAACCATCTCAAAGCCCGGACACGTAATGTAAACCCCAAATCAGAGACCGAACAACCATTCCATAAGTCACACCGACAAGGTAAAGCACAATCCTCACACGATCCTATGTGCATTTACTTGTAACTTTCCGCAACCAAACCAGTATTCGCTACTCGTCCCTACCTCAAAGGCATGCAGGAAAAGTAGTAAAGGGGATGAGCGTTCCGCTCACCTCCACGGATGCCCGTTCGATTATGGCATACTAGTAAAGCATCAACAACTTACCAATCTAAACAGTCAACGACTACCTCAAGACCTGATACCAAACCGTCACAACTGCTCACGATATCAATACCTCAGATACTCGCTCACGTAAGGGAAACCACGAATGATGATCATATTCCCGACTAAGCGAAACACTATTGCTCACCATATCAACACCCCAATTGCCCGATCACGTAAGGGAAACCTCAAAACGGGGATCACGTTCTCAACTAAGCAAACACTATTGCTCACCATATCAACACCCCAATTACCCGATCACATAAGGGAAACCTCAAAACGGGGATCACGTTCTCAACTAAGCAAACACTATTGCTCACCATATCAACACCCCAATTACCCGATCACATAAGGGAACCCTCAAAACGGGGATCATATTCTCAACTAAGCAAACACTATTGCTCACCATATCAACACCCCAATTACCCGGTCACGTAGGGGAAGCCTCAAAACGGGGATCGTGTTCTTAACTAAGCAAATCACTATTGCTCACAATATCGATACCCCAACTACCCGATCACATAGGGGAAACCTCAAACAACCCACTCACGTGAGGGAAACCTCAAACCACCCGTTCACGTGAGGGAAACCTCGAACAACCCGCTCGCGAAAAGTAGACCCGGTCCAGCAGTCACGACCTTAATAACACACGCAATAGTAATCAAAATCACGCAGGGTCACACAAAACCAACCGATCACACAACACCCAAGATCACAAAGGATCGCACACCAGGTCAAGATCATAAAGGATCGCACACCAACCAAGATCACAAAGGATCGCACACCAGCCAAGATCACAAAGGATCGCACACCAGCCAAGATCACAAAGGATCGCACACCATACTGCACAACCACAAGCCTCAACACTTTACCGATCACGCGCTGGAAGGTACAACGCACCTGACGGGAACCACAGCCCTCAACACTTTACCGACCGCGCATCGGAGGGTACGACACACCCCTCGGGCATAAATCCAGCCTCAACACTTTACCAATCACGCGTTGGAAGGTACGACGCACCTGACAGGAACCACAACCCTCAGCACTTTACCGACCGCGCATTGGAAGGTACGACACACCTCTCGGGCACAACTCAAGCCTCAACACTTTACCAATCACGCGCCGGAAGGTACGACGCACCTGACGGGAACCACAGCCCTCAGCACTTTACCGACCGCGCATTGAAAGGTACGACACACCTCTCGGGCACAGCTCAAACATGTATCACCAGGACAATCACAGTCAACCATATAACACACAATACTCCGCAAATAGCAAAATTGACGACGCGACTAACTACCACTCAGCAAGTCAGTCAACAACCATACATGTTCAACACCCCATAGGCACTCATGGCCATACCGTGGCACCCCTTATCGATGGAAAATCGATAGGCGGGCCAACCTCCACGTCAATCACACAAATCACACGAATACTCAACAACCAGCGAAAATAACATAATGACTAGCTACCACTCAGCAAGTCAGTCAACAACCATACAGGTTTAACGCCCCACATGCACTCATGGCCACACACACAACCACAATCAGTTCATTAACCCTACGACACCACCAAGTGCCACATTCATTTCTATTGTTCGACAGGTTCACTCAACCTACGACACCACCAAGTGTCACATGCAATTCTATTATTCGACAGGTTCACTCAACCTACGACACCACCAAGTGTCACATGTAGTTCTATTACTCGAAAAGTTCACTTATCCTACGACACCAACAGTGTCACATGCATTTCTGCTGTTCGACAGGTTTACTTGTCCTACGACACCAACAGTGTCACATGCATTTCTACTGATAACTTTCCTAGTCAAGGCCGATATCCGGCTACTTTTCCCTACCTCTTGAAGCGTGTCAAATCCGATGCTCGCGCTCCGGCAATGCTCTAGATTACCCGCTTAGCCTCCTCTTTCCACGGTCGGCGACACAGTCTACAATGATCACAATTAACACACTTTTTAAATAAGCAGGTGAAACCCGAATTTAATGAACTTAACGCTCAAACGCAACCCCGACAATGCCGATCACTCCCAAACTTCCCATTACTCGACATTGTCAATAATGGGCCCGAAAAGGCCCGATTCGCCCGGCTCGGCGAATCTGCCTGGGATCGGAAAACGCCCTTCCGGGGCTCCGAAAATTCCCGTTCTCGTTTCTACGATCCTAAAATAATTCGTGTGTTCCAACGCAATCGACGAAACTAAATTCCGACGTCCGAGCGATTTAATTCGCGTTTAAAGTTTCTAAACCCGATAATTCCAATTTTCCCAATTTAATTCCATAATTTCATACGGGTTTAAATTATCGACTCAGGGATCGTCCAAGACCACCCGAACACGAAAAACCCAACACCCGAATACGTGGGCCCCACCCGGCCACACTGGAAAACGCTCATTTTCGCCCCAAAACATTCCTAACGACCTCTAAACCTCAACCGTTCATCATTTAATCAATTCTAAACGAACACTTAGAAATCAAACACGTCGAAACGAGGAAAAGTAGGGTTCTTACCGTAGGGAATGACGAGGGGAGTTCGAATCCGCAGTCGCTGAGACGATCCGTCGGTCGGATCGTCGAGAAATCGACGAAACTCCTCACTTTCTTTTCTCTTTTTCCCTTCCTCCTTCTCTCTTCTTTTTCTCTTTTTTTTCTCTCTCCTTCTCTCCTTTTTCTTTTCCTTGGCCGAAACCTTCTCTGCCAATCCCTTTCGTTTTGTTCAAAACTATCACCAACCACCCCTTATTTACAAATCTACCACTCTCCTTTCTTTTTCTTTATTTTAAAAACCAACCACCAAATGTGTGACAAGTGTCAAGTGGGTCCCACTGCTTAGAAAAATATCTTCCTAGATATTTTCCAGTCAGATTCGCAAAATTCGGTCGTCTCGGGCCCCGAACGGGCCCATTTTCCTGGAAATTACGAAATTTCACGTCCTACAAGGAAACGGTCCAACTAAGACCGCTGTAACGACGGCTAAGCTTTTTGGATCCCAAACGGGCCTCGAACGGACCAAAACGTCGCTCGGTTGACTTTTACTTCAAAAAGTCAACTTCTTCCGAATTGGTCAAAAAGTTGCCCTGAGTCACCCAGAACTCACTTTGGTCGATATCGGGGTCAACTTAAGTCCGATATGACCCTCGGGGTCAATTTTTGGTTCATTTTGGTGTATGTCCAATTTTTTTAAATTTTTCCGTTTTCTGCCGATTGACCGGCGTTGACCACTTGCGGTCTTTTCGCTGGAAAAGTCAACCGAGTGAAGTTTTGGTCCATTCGAGGACCGTTTTGGATCCAAAAAGATTAGCCGTCGTCGCATCGGTCTTAGTTGAGCCGTTTCCTTGTAGCCCGTGAAGTTTCGTAATTTCTTGGAAAAAGTGCCCGTTCGGGGCCCGAAGCGTCCGAATTTCGCGAATCTGACTGAAAAATATCTAGAAAGATATTTTTCTAAGCAGTGGGACCCACCTTGCCAGTTGTCAAACAAGTGGTGGTGTTAGGTTTGGACAAGACAAGGAAGACACCCCTTAAGGGGGTTCGGCCACACCTTTCAAAAAATGAAAAAAAAAGTAAGGAAAAGGAGAGAGTTTAAAGAGAGAAGGAGAAGAGAGAAAAGAGAGGAGCTAGCTAGGGTTTTCCACTATTCCCGTTCATCTAACCCTTGGATCGTCTCAAAGTTCGAAGATTCAAGCTCACATCGACATTATCTACGGTGAGCATCTAACCAAATTTCGATTTGTTAAGTTTGGAATCTAGGGCTGGGTTTGAAATTAGTAGTTTGTGGTGGTGTTGAGGTGCGGGGTTCGTTGGAGACGTTTTGGAGCGAGTTTGGAACGTTTTCCGGTGACCGGGAGCTCGTGGGAGCTCTGGCCACCATGTAGGGTGGCTGGCCTGAGCTAAGACCAGCCACCACAATGGTGGACCGGCCCATTTTAGCTCTAGCCACCCATGCCCAAGGTTGGCTGGGTGGGGCCCGCGTGCTCGGGTGCTCGGGTTTCGTGTTCGGGTGGTTTAGAACGTTCCCCGAGTCATTAATCTACAACCGGATCGAAATTTGGAATTAAATTGTAAAAGTTGTAATTGACGAGTTTAGAAACTTGATGTTAGTCTTAGTGCCCGTAGTTCAATCCTAAATGTCCAAATGTATATATCATCGTTAGCAATAAAATTAAAGCGGCTTTATATTACTTATGTGTTGGAGTAATATATCGATGTGTGCTCTGATCTATGTCCACCATGCGAATAGAACCATAGATCGAGATAGATCACACTCGATGGGTCCCTAGTCAACAAAGCTTCACTAGAAGCGACTAGTATGAAAGATGACTCTTTATGGCTTACGTTCTGTTAGTCATTGGAATGGGATTCCGGAGTCTGATCATAGATATCATGTGGGACATGATATTGGACGACCCGCCCTGAATATGTGCCATAGATTAAGTCATGAACATATTCAGTGTTGTAGCTTGTCATGTATCCTTAGACCAAGGAGTCTTTGTGATCGCTATGTAGTCAACAACTGAGTTTGACCTGAGCCTAACGTTGTCCGTAACAGGGCTTCCATAACGGCCAGGATTGGCTTGGGGACGGGCTACATGAGTGACACGAAAGACGGCTAAGGGATTTATCCCTCATACTAAGGTATGGGAAAGATATCGGTTCTCGGCCGCTTGATCGAGAGTGACTGGAAGAATAGCATGGCCATGCACATGATACTGAGTATCATATCTTCAGTCATCTCACATATCAAGGAACGGTGATTGAGAATAATAAGGATGACGACTCTATGCCTTATCTCAATCATGATATCGGAGATAAAAGGATAATGACAGGGACGACAGAAAGGTTAGAATCGACAGGGTCGATTCGTTATGTAGTGTCAGGCAATACTAAAGTCTCGTTAGTTGCCACTTAAATAGGATCAAGTAAAATGGGATTTTACGTTGATCTATTGACATGCATAAACCTAAGGGTCACACCGGAGGATGAAACTCATTGACACATTTATGGAGAATGGCCAAAAGGGAGTTGTCTCAGGACAGGACCAAAACTGGGTTTTGGGTCATGTGCCCGTAAGTGAATAGGACTTTACGGATCGAGACAAGGCTTGGAGTCTTGGGATTGATCGCGTCGGATAATGTTGGACATTTCCGGTATGGAAGGCATGGAGGCGATGAGCGAATCACGGGACCTCGTTGGAAATGGCCACGGGCCATGTTCCAAGAGGCCCATGCAACCAAGGCCCATGGAACTAATTAATCACGTCTTGATTAATTAGTACTAAGTAAGCAAGACAAGGATTAAGGTGTTGGTGATTCACCACCTAACCCAATCTTGTCTTGCCATACTTTGTCCTATTTACACCTTACTTGACACCATACTTGTCCCATGCCTTTAGTTGGACAAGTATGGGTTTTGTTATGTTTAAGTCATCTTTTTTCAACATAACAAACACAAGACAAGAATAGGAAACACATTTTCTCTCCCTCTTCCATGGCCATTTCGGGTTTGGCTAGTTTCCACCTCCATTTTTGTGTTCTTGAGTCCTCAAAGAGAAGAACTACGTGGCTTTGATTCCCATGTGGATACGTAGGCGTCTTGGAGACTCAAGCCAATCATTCATTAACCGGTGTTCTTGTTTTGGTAAGAGATAGTGCTGAATTTTTCTCTTGTGAATCCATTCTTTGTTAGTTGTTTCATGGTTTTAAACGTCTCTTGGTTTGTATTGATTTTCCGCTGCGAGTTGGTTCATCTCCAACCCTACCTCGAGACCCAACACTTGAAACGCTAATTAAATTACTCGGAAGTCGGAATTGGATTCCGTCGAGTGCATAGGAACCCTTGAATTATTCTAAGACCGTAGAAACGAAAACGGGAATTTTCGGAGCCCCGGAAGGGCGTTTCCAAAACCTGGGTAGATTCGCCATGTCGGGCGAATCGGGCTTTTCCGGGTCCATTATCGACAATGTCGAGTAATTGGGAAGTTTGGGAGTGATCGACATTGTCGGGGTTATTTTGGGCGTTAAGTTTATTAAATTCCAGTTTATGTCTGCGAACTTAAAGGTACTTAAAATTGTGTTCTTTTAGATCGTGCTGCAGACAGAGGAAAGGGAAAGCTAGGCTAGTGATCGAGATCACGCCGGAGCTTGTTAGCGCGCTTTTGGAGAAAGCATACGAGGTAGGGAAAAGTAGCCGGATCTCGGCGCTGACTAGGGAAAGTTAACAGTAGAAATGCATGTGACACTTGGGTGTCGTGGGTTAAGTAGGTTTATTCGAATATTAGAAAGGCAGGCGACACCGGGTGGTGTCGTATGATACCGGAACGTATCGAACAATAGAAATGCATGTGACACTTAGTAGTGTCGTAGGAGCAGTGAACTTTCGATATTAGAACTACTGGAGGCATTTGGTTATGCCCGGAGGTTGATTGTGAGCCTGTTGATATTAAAATTACTGGAGGCATATGACCATGCCCGGAGGTTGATTGTTTGGTTTGTGTCTTGGGTGGCCATGAGAGCCCGTACTTTACTATTGTGTCTTGGGTGGCCATGAGAGCCCGTACTTTACTGTTGTGTCTTGGGTGGCCATGAGAGCCCGTACTTTACTGTGGTGTCTTGGGTGGCCATGAAAGCCCGTACCTTACTGTTGTGTCTTGGGTGGCCATGAGAGCCCGTGCTTTACTATTGGTGTCTTGGGTGGCCATGAGTGCCCGTGGGGTTGTTGAGCCCGTGAGTTACTTTTGGTGTGTCTTGGGAGGCCATGAGTGCCCGTGGGGTTGTTGAGCCCGTGAGTTACTGTTGGTGTGTCTTGGGAGGCCATGAATGCCCGTGGGGTTGTTGAGCCCGTGGGTTACTGTTGGTATGTCTTGGGAGGCCGTGAGTGCCCGTGGGGTTGTTGACCCCGTGAGTTATTGTCGGTGTGTCTTGGTGGCCGTGAGTGCCCGTAGGGTTGTTGAACCCGTGTTTCACTGTGGTGTCTTGGGTGGCCATGAGTGCCTGTGGAGTGTTGAACCTGTGTTGTTGCTGTTTGTTGAACTTTGCTTGTGATTGTGATTGTGATTGTGGTTACCTGAGGTTGGAGACCCGACTTTGTGTCGGGGAAGTTGCGTGAGGTGTGGCTAGCCTCCCGACAGGGATCGGGGGAAATGGAGAGGTTGTGGGATAGCCTCCCGACAGGGATCGGGAGAAGTGTGCGCGGGTGTGGCTAGCCTCCCGACAGGGATCGGGGGTAGGGGAGAGGTTGTGGGCTAGCCTCCCGATTGAGATCGGGAGAAGTTGCGCGACAGGTCGACCGCCTGACCTGTCAGGGATCGGTAAAGGGCGAGAGAGAGGGGGGTTACTGAGCAGCTGGAGTGCGATCCTTTGTGATCTTGTTTGGTGTGCGATCCTTTGTGATCTTGGGTGTTGCGTGGTTGTCTGTCGTGTCTTTGGAGGAGGTCGTCAATCGTTGTGTCGGGTCTACATTACGTGTCCGAGTGTTGAGTCGGTTGAGGAAAGTAACAGTGTGTGTGTGTCAGTCGGGTTACTTGAGTTTGGGGATAGTAATCCCCGGTGTTGAGTTGTTGTTGGTGTTACCGGCATTGTCTGCTAAGTATGCCGTAGTCAGTCTGTTATCCGTGGTGGTGAGCGAACGCTCACCCCTAGCTTCTTTTCCTACAGGTACTGGTCGCAGGTTGGACTAGGTGACCTTCCGAAGCTTGAAGAGCTAGGAGCGGGAGTCCGGGTTTACTTTTGAGTCTAGCGACGTACACTTGTATTTTGTCCGCTTGTGGGACGTACTTTTGAGTTGTAAATGATGATTTTGTTTAACTAAATTGGTGGTTTTGAAGTGTTTTAATTAAAGGTTTGAAATTCTTTTATTGTCTTAAATGTTCGCGTTCCGGATTCGGTTCTGCTGAATTTGGGGCGTGACAGCTTGGTATCAGAGCTCGAGTTTTCACACCTCGGACTGTACGTCAATTAGGTGGGGAGAGTCGAGTCAGTAAAGTCCCGTCGTGCGTTGGGTACGCAAGTCGGAAACCGTGTGTAGACCCGTAGTGTTTTGAGTCCTGTTTGTGATTGTGTGTATGTGCAGTATTTTATTGCTGGCATACTGGTTGTTTGTTGCTGCGCGAAACGTTTTTAAGCTGCCGCGACTCGACTCAGGAGCGCTCCTGTAGTCGAACGTGACGGTGTTGACATCAAATGGGTACAATGTAGTTCGGGGACACCTGAACCGGGTTGTAACTACGTGATGTCAAGTATGAGGTTTTATAATGAAAAGGAGAAAGTTTTTAAAATTGATTGCCCTGTGGGCGTGGTTTGATTTTGATTGGCGCTGTGGGCGTGTTTTGATTTTGGTTGGCCCGGTGGGCGTGGTTCGACGTTGATTGGCCCGGTGGGCAGGCGTTGTAGTGTTGTTGTTTGGCTGTGTCGACTTATGATTGAGGTTGGGAGACTTGTGTTTGGTCCTGAATTTTCGTACATGTGTTGGTAAATTATGGGTCGAGCGTGTGTGTCGTTCAAGGTTTCTTTTGAGGTTAAAAAGGAGTAAGGGTCGAGTTTGAAACGTTTTTGGAAAACTGGACTGCGCGAGTGTCAAGGGCCCTCACACGGATCCGTGACGGGGCAGCGCGTTTTGGCAATTTTAGAGCCTTCGTCACGGCACCGTGACCCATGTCTTTTTCACCGTCTTGTTTACGCAGTTTTCGTGTTGTTGTTGCGTGACTTGGTGCACGTTTGTGCGGTCTATTTGAGGTTTCTCTTACGCGTTCTAGTAATTAAAGTTTTAATAGCGTGAGCGGTGTGGCGTTTTAGTAACAAGTACGATAGAGATAGACGTAGGCCGTGTGAACGCTAGTATTTTATGCATGTCGTCGTTATATAAATTCGCAAACTAAACTTTGCGTGTATCCGTGTAGAGGATACCGACACATGGCTCGGGGCAGACGAGGACGATCAGCCGTGACACGGGGATGGGCGCCCGCGCGAGGCAGGCGGGGACGGTTAACAGGTACACCAGGACGGGTGCCCACCGTTGAGCCTGCTGAGTACGCGGAGGCCCAGGGTACTCCTGTCGGAGAAGACAGGAGGAGCGACGCGGGACCATCTACGGGCACGCCCAGCGTCCCGCCGGTCGCAGACCCTCCCACTACGACCGCCCTGGATGAGCTGACCAGGACAATATAGAGTTTGGTGGCGATCATCGCCAGTAGAGAGTCGGCATCACCAGCTCCGGAGACAGCAGCGGTCCAAGCGAGGCCCGTTCCGGCCGAGGGTCATACGGCCTGGACGTTGCTGGACTTTCTGAATCTGGGCATACCCACATTTGTCGGGGAGCCGAACCCAGACCTAGCCGAGAGATGGCTAGAACAGGTCACGCGAGAGATGGCTAGACCAGTCGCCTCAGTGAGGGGGCCGACATGTTTTACCTGCGGGCAGCGAGGTCACTTTCATCGAGAGTGTCCGATGGGAGTAGGGCCCGCGGCGCTACCAGCGACCAGCCGGGCAGGCCAGGGCACGGAGTCGAGAGCCGACGAGACCAGCTGTTTCCGGTGCGGCCGGGTTTGACACACTATTGCATGGTGCCGTGAGCCGTTGGGGGCAACGTCAGCGCAGCGGCCGCAGTAGTCATATACCGTGCAGTCACCCAGAGGTCGCCCGCGTCAGAGTCAACAGTCGAGGTTCTCACGGCCGTCCACGAGCGTGCCAGCTCCGAGACAACAGCAGGGATCTGGGTACCCAGCAGTCAGTGCGCCGGGTCAGAGGCAGCATGCGTCAAAGGGAAGAGTTTACGCAGTTACCGACTCCCGGGCCCCAGGATCCACTACCTACCGCTAGACCTTTTAGGGTACGTATTTATTGTATCAATTATGGGCATTATTCTTGTTTGATACCGGGGTGTCGCACTAGGTTATTTCGTTGAGTTGTGCTGAGAGGTTGGGGCTGAGTTTAGAGCCGTTGAGTCCACCCCTGTGCCTGGACACCCCAGTTGGGGGTGATGTGTTGTTGACTAGGGTCTGTCATGCCTGCGAAATTAGAGTCGCAGACTGTCCTTGCCCTCGTCACCTTCTCGTGCTGGAAATGATGACCTTTGACGTGATCTTGGGAATGGATTGGCTGACGAAGTACCGAGCGAATATCGACAGCGTCCCGCTGGATTTATTGCAACCATTGTGGGTTGCACAATGGAAATGGGGGCACGTCACGATGGATTTCGTGAACAGTTAGCCTAGTTCGCCTACAACAACAGCTTTCAGGCCAGTATCATGATGGCACCGTTCGAAGCGTTGTGTGGTAGGCCGAGTCGACTTGGGAACGCGAGGACGAGGTTCGCGCGAAGTACCCCAATCTGTTCAACTCCTGAGGTGCGTTGTCTTAAATTTTGCGGACGAAATTCCCTTAAGGGGGTAGATTGTAAGAATCGCTCCCTGTCAACGCCAGTCAAATATGCGAAAACAGGAAAATTTAAAAATTTTAAGCAGACACTTAAATGAACCCAAATTTGACCCCGAGGGTCATACCAGACTTAAGTTGACCCCGATATCGACCAAAGTGAGTTCCGGGGGACTCAGGGCAACTTTCTGACCAATTTGGGAAATGTTGACTTTTCGCTGGAAAAGTCAACCGAGCGATGTTTTGGTCCATTCAAAGACCATTTTGGATCCAAAAAGCTTAGCCGCCGTCGCAGCGGTCTTAGTTGAGCCGTTTCCTTGTAGCTTGTCAAGTTTCGTAATTTCTGGGAAAAAGTGCCCGTTCGGGGCCTGAAACGTCTGAATTTCGCGAATCTGATTGGAAAATATCTAGTAGATATTTTCAAAAAAAGGTGTGGGACCCACCTTGCCACTTGTCAAACAAGTGGTGGTGTTAGGTTTTGGGGGGGAAATGAAGAGAGATAAGGGGGGGGGGGGGGGTTCGGCCAACATTAAATCAAAAGGAAAAAAAATAGAAAAGAAGAGAGAAGTTAGAAGGAGAAGGAGAAGGAGAAGGAGAAGGAGAAGGAGAAGGAGAAGGAGAAGGAGAAGGAGAAGAAGAGAGCTTGGAGCTAGGGTTTGTGTCGTTCCAAGAATCGAACTCCCCTCGTCTTCCTCTACGGTAATCACCAAACCGATCTTCGTTTTGTCAAGTTCTAAATTTAGGTTTTGGTTTAAAACTATTAGTTTAGGGTTATATTGAGGTTGGGGAATCGTTGGAGACGTTTTGGAGGCGTTTTGGGGGTGAAGAGGCACTTTTTCCGGTGACCGGGAGCTCGGGGGAGCTCCGACCACCATAGGGGGGTGGCCGGCCTGCCATGGGGTGGCTGGTCGGAGCTAGGGCCGGCCACCACCATGGTGGGCCGGGCCCATGTGAGCCCTAGCCACCCACGGCCAAGGTGGGCCGGGTGGGGCCCACTTGCTCGGGTTCTCGGGTTTTGTGTTCGGGTGGTTTAGAACGTTCCCCAGACCTTTGATCCACAACCGAATCGAAATTTGGAATTAAAATGCGAAAGTTGTAATTGACGGGTTTAGAAACTTTAAACGTTAATTAAATTACTCGGAAGTCGGAATTCGAATCTGTCGAGTGCCTAGGAACCCTTGAATTATTCTAAGATCGTAGAAACGAAAACGGGAATTTTCGGATCCCCGGAAGGGCGTTTCCAAAACCCGGGCAGATTCGCCATGTCGGGCGAATCGGGCTTTTCCGGGTCCATTATCGACAATGTCGAGTAATTGGGAAGTTTGGGAGTGATCGACATTGTCGGGGTTACGTTTGGGCGTTAAATTTACTGAATTTCAGTTTATTCCTGCGAGTTTAAAAGTGCCTTAAATTTGTGTTCTTTTAGATCGTGCTGCGGACCGAGGCAAAGGAAAGCTAGGCGAGTGAATGAGATCACGCCGGGGCTTGTTTGGGCACTTTTGGAGAACATATACGAGGTAGGGAAAAGTAGCCGGATCTCGGCCCTGACTAGGGAAAGTTAACAGTAGAATTGCATGTGACACCGGGGTGTCGTGGGTTAAGTAGGTTTATCGAATATTAGAAAGGCATGATACGGGAACGTAGCGAACCTTAGCAATGCATGTGACACTTAGTAGTGTCGTAGGAGCAGTGAACTTATCGATATTAGAATTACTGGAGGCATATGACCATGCCCGGAGGTTGATTGTTTAGTTTATGTCTTGGGTGGCAATGAGAACCCGTACTTTACTGTTGTGTCTTGGGTGGCCATGAGAGCCCGTGTTTTACTGATGGAGTCTTGGGTGGCCATGAGTGCCCGTGGGGTTGTTGAGCCCGTGTTTTACTATTGGTGTGTCTTGGGAGGCCGTGAGTGCCCGTGGGGTTGTTGTGTCCGTGAGTTATTGTCGGTGTGTCTTGGGTGGCCGTGAGTGCCCGTGGGGTTGTTGAACCCGTGTTTTACCGTTGGTGTCTTGAGTGGCCATGAGTGCATGTGGAGTGTTGAACCGGTCTTGTTGTTGTTTGTTGAACCTTGCTTGTGATTGTGATTGTGATTGCCCGAGATTAGTGACCCGACTTTGTGTCGGGAAGTTGCGTGGAGATTGGCTGGCTTACCTGACAGGGATCGGTAAAGTCGAGCGTTCTTTGGCTAGCCTGACCTGACAGGGATCGGTAGGCTGAGCGTTCTTAGGCGATGAAAGGGCAGCTCCCCTTCCGACTAGCTATCGGAAAAGTAGCTCGGTATATCGCCAATAGGTCGACCGCCTAGAGCCTGACAGGGATCGGTAAAGTGCACGGGGCGGGCTCGAGCCCAGCCGGTTAGCAACCGGCACTGAGCAGCTGACTGGAGTGCGATCCTTTGTGATCTTGTTTGGCGTGCGATCCTTTGTGATCTTGGGTGTCGCGTGGTTGTCCTTGTGTCCTTGGAAGAGGTCGTGATCGTTGTGTCGGGTCTACATTACGAGTCAGAGTATTGAGTCTGTTGAGGAAAGTAACGGGTTGCGTGTCAATCGGATTACTTGAGTTGGGGATAGTGATCCCCGGTGTTGGGTCGTCGTTGGTATTGTCGGCATTGTCTACAAATTATGCCGTAGTCAGTCTGTTATCTGTGGTAGTGAGCGAACGCTCACCCCTAGCTGCTTTTCCTACAGGTACTGATCACAAGACGGACTAGGTGAGCTCTCGAAGCTTGAGGAGCTAGGAGCGGAGTCTGGGTTTTATTTTGAGTCTAGTGACGTACACCTTGTACCTTGTCCATTTGTTGGGACGTTTTTGAGTTGTAAATATTATTTTGGTTAACTAATTGGTAATTTCAAAGTGTTTATTCAAAACAGGTTTCAAGTGTTTTATTGTTTTAAATGTTCGCGTCCCGAGTTCGGTTTACTGAAATTGGGGCGTGACAGCTTGGTATCAGAGCTCGAGGTTTCACACCTCGGAATGTACGTCAATTAGGTGGGGAGAGTCGAGTCAGTAAAGTCCCATCGTGCGTTGGGTACGCAGGTCGGAACCGTGTGTAGACCCATTGTGTTTGAGTCCTGTTTGGGTTTGTGTGTATGTGCAGTACGGGGTTACTAGCATACTGTTTGTGTATTGCTGCGTGAAACATTTTTAAACTGTCGCGACTCGACTCACGGGCGCCCCTGTAGTCGAGCGTGACGGTGTTGATATCAAGTGGGTACAATGTAGTTCGGGGACGCCTGGACCGGGTTGTAACTACCTGATGTCAAGAAATTAGATTTTTAATGAAGTGGAGAAAGTTTTAAAAATTGATTGGCCCTATGGGCGTGTTTTGATTTTGATTGGCCCGGTGGGCGTGTTTGATTTTGGTTGGCCCGGTGGGCGTGGTTCGGTGTTAGTTGGCCCGGTGGGCGAGTGTTGTCGTGTTGTTGTTTGGCCTTGTCGGCTTGTGGTTGAGGTTGAGTGACTTGTGTTTTGGTCGTTAATGGTTGTATGTGTGTTGTTAGTTTGGTGGTTGAATGTCTGCGACGCACAAGCGTGCGGGTCGCTAGGAGAAGGGTAGGATGCGAGTGCCCTAGGTTAGACGTGACAGTGTGTTAGGTGTGAAGTCGTTGCAGCTACGGGACGGGCCATGGACCGGCCCGATAGGAAACGTGGTCGGGGCCTCTGTTTTGGCCCGGAATGGGGCACGGCCCGGCTGGCGTGCCGGCCCGGAAGGGGGCACGGCCCGGATGGCGTGCCGGCCTGGTAGGTGACACGGCCCGGCCCACTTGCCGGCCTGGTCCAATCAGCTACTTTCAAAAAAAAATATCTTTGTTTGTTTCGTTGTGCGGTGAGGTTTGTTGTTGCGTGGCTTGGTGCACGGGTGTGCGGTTTAATTGAGGTTTCGCTTACGTATTATTGTAATTAAAGTATAAATAGCGTGAGCGGTGTGACATTTAGTAACGAGTACGCTAGTATTTTATGAGCATGTCGTCGTTATATAAATTCGCAAACTGAACGTTTGCGTGTATCCATGCAAAGGATACTAACACATGGCTCGCGACAGACGAGGACGGTCAGCGGTAACACGGGGACGGGCGCCCGCGCGAGGTAGGCGGGGACGGTCAGCAGGGACACCAGGACGGGTGCCCACCGTTGAGCCCGCCGAGTACGCTGAGGCGCAGGGTACTCCTGTCGGTGAGGACATGATGAGCGACGTGGGACCTTCTACCGCCCAGCGTCCCGCCGGTCGCAGACCCTCCCGTTACGACTGCCCTGGATGAGCTGACCAGGACAGTCAAGAGTTTGGTGGCGATCATCGCCAGTCGAGAGTCGGCATCCCCAGCTCCGGAGGCAGCAACGGCCCCAGTGAGGCCCGTTCAGGTAGAGGACCATACGGCCCAGACCCTGCTGGACTTCCTGAAGCTAGGAATACCTACATTTGTCGGGGAGCCGAACCCCGACCTAGCCGAGAGGTGGCTAGAGTAGGTCACGCAGGACCTGGATACATCAGGTATCGAGGATGGCCGCCGCAGAGTGTCCTTTGCAGCTCACTAGTTGAGGGACAACGCCTACCACTGGTGGGGGCGTGTGAGGGACAGTGTCGGGCACGACTACGCCACCTTCCAGACGGTCTTTCTGGCACAGTACTTTCCCGAGTCGGCTCGGTTGGACCGACACCGACAGTTCCTGGATTTGCAGCAGGAGGGGATGTCAGTGGCCGAATACGAGGCCAGATTCACAGTCCTAACCAGATTCGCGCCCGAGATGGTGGCGATAGAGCATAACCGTTGCTTGCGGTTCGAGGGGGGACTGAGGCCGGTGATTCGGGACAAGGTTCTCGCCTTGAGGTTGAGGAAGTACTCCGAGCTCATGGACACTGCAGCGACGGTGGAGCAGGGCATCCGGGATGCGGCCAGGACCCGTGAGGTTCGACAGCGGCCGACCAGCTTTGCCGGGCCATCCGAGTCACGAGACCCGAGGAGACAGAGGACCACAGGGTTCTTCCGACCATAGGCTCATCAGGGTGGAGCATGACAGATGGGGTCGTTGGCGTCTGTGGGGCCAGTCGCGTCAGAGAGGGGGCCGACATGCTATCTCTGCGGGCAGCCAGGCCACTTTCAGCGAGAGTGTCCGATGAGAGGGGGGCCCGCGGCGCTACCAGCGACCAGCCGGGCAGGCCAGGGCACGGAGCCGAGGGCTGACGATTACAGGTGTTTCCGGTGCAACCGGGTTGGGTACACTATTGCAAGGTGCCCTGATACGATTACGGCAGTGTCAGCGCGACGGCCGCATTAGTCGTCTACAGGATAGTCACCCTGGGGTCGCCCTCGTTAGAGTCAGCAGTTGAGGTTTTCGCGGCCGTCAACGAGTGCGCCGGTTCCGAGGCAGCAGCAGAGACCTGGGTATTCAGCAGCCAGTGCGCCGGGTCAGAGGCACCAGGCCTCGCAGGGAAGAGTGTACACAGTCACCAAATCCCGTGCCCCAGGATCTACCACATACCGCGAGACCATCCAGGGTACGTGTTTATTGTATCATTTATGGGCGTTATTCTTATTTGATACCGGGGCGTCGCATTCTTTTATTACGTTGAGTTGTGCTGAGGGGTTGGGGCTGAGTTTAGAGCCGTTGGGTCCACCCCTGTGCCTGGACACCCTAGTTGGGGGGTGGTGTATCGTTGACTAGGGTCTTTCGTGCCTGCGAGATTAGAGTCGCAGACTGTCCTTGCCCTGGTGATCTTCTCGTATTGGGAATGACGACCTTTGATGTGATCTTGGGAATGGATTGGCTGGCGAGGTACCGAGCCAATATCGATTGCTACAGGCGACGAGTGACAGTGTCAGCAGGCAACACGACGGTGATGTGTGTTCTGGGTAGTAAGAGCGGGGTTCTTCTATCGGCATTGTCCGTAGTGGAGGAAGTATCGGCTGTGCAGAGCCGAGTGTTACCGCGAGTGGTATGCGAGTTCCCCGAGGTCTTTCCTGAGGAGTTGAGCGGGTTGCCACCAGTTCGTGAGGTGGAGTTCAGGATTGACCTAGTGCCGGGAACGGCGGCGATATCGATGGCGCCTTACAGGTTTGCGCCGGTAGAGTTGACTGAGCTGAAGCGTCAGCTCGAGGAGCTTCAGCAGAAGGGGTTTATCCGTCCGAGTGTATCGCCGTGGGGAGCACCAGCACTCTTCGTGAAGAAGAAGAGTGGAGAGCTACGGATGTGTATAGATTACCGGAAGCTGAACCGGGTCACGGTGAAGAACCGATACCCGATGCCAAGGATCGATGACTTATTCGACCAGTTGAGAGGGTCGACGTGCTTCTCGAAGATCGATCTGCGATCCGGTTACTACCAGTTGCGAGTCCGAGAGGGGGACGTCGCAAAGACTGCATTCCGGACACGCTATGGGCACTACGAGTTCCTGGTGATGCCATTCGGACTGACGAACGCACCTGCAGCGTTCATGGACCTGATGAACAGTATCTTCCGGCCGTTCTTAGATCAGTTTGTGGTGGTGTTCGTAGACAACATCTTGGTCTATTCACAGAACGAAGCGGCACACGAAGTGCACCTGAGCACTATTCTAACTCTACTGCACGAGCATCAGCTTTATGCCAACCGGGAGAAGTGCGAGTTTTGGCTCGCTGAGGTGAAATTCCTCGGGCACATCGTATCCCGGGACGGCATACTGGTCGATCCGTCAAAGATCGATGCGGTGTCGAAGTGGGCACGACCCACGAGTGTATTCGAGATCCGCAGCTTTCTGGGGCTGGCAGGCTACTATCGACGATTCGTCCAGGACTTCGCACGATTAGCCGCGCCGATGACTCTGCTGACACATAAAGGAGTCGGATTTGTGTGGACGGAGGACTGTGAACGGGTGTTCATGGAGTTGAAGACTCGGCTGACTACCGCTCCAGTATTGGTCGTGCCCGAGCGAGGGATCGGGTATGATGTCTACTGTGATGCGTCCGGAGAGGGACTGGGCTGCGTACTGATGCAGTTGGGCAGAGTTGTGGCTTATGGCTCCAGGCAGTTGAAGACGCACGAGCGCAACTATCCTACCCACGACTTGGAGCTAGCAGCAGTCGTGTTCGCGCTAAAAGGCTGGCGATATTATCTATATGGCGAGGAGTTTCAGGTGTTCTCGGATCACAAGAGCCTCAAGTACATATTTTCCCAGCGAGACCAGAACATGCGCCAACGGCGGTGGATGGAGCTACTCGAGGAGTACGACTTCGAGCTACACTACCATCCGGGTAAGGCGAACATGGTCGCCGACGCCTTAAGTAGGAAGTCGGTTCCAAGCCTCGCTAGCATATCAGTCTGAGAGTGGGACATGATGGGGGAGCTGAGCACGTTCGGGCTTGAGCTAGAGGAGATTACTGGTGACATGGCCATGTGCTCATTAGTGGCTCAGCCCTCACTGCTTGCCCGAGTGTTGGAGGCGCAGTCAGAGGACGCCGAGACGCTAGAGATCCGAGAGAGGGTCATCCGTGGTGACGAAGTGGCAGGCTGGGAATTTAGCGCTGATTGGGGGTTACGGAATCGAGGAGGGTTGTTCGTGCCGGGAAACTGTAGAGACGACGTGTTGCGAGAGTCGCATCATTCGCGTCTTCCAGTGCACCAGGGGGGCACCAAGATGTACCGTGACGTCAGGCGGCCCTTCTGGTGGCGCGGGATGTGGAGAGCAGTCGCAGAGTTTGTGTTAAGATGTCTCGTCTGTCAGCAGGTGAAGGCCGAGCATCAGCGTCCCGCCGGATTGTTGCAGCCACTGCCGATTGCCCAGTGGAAGTGGGAGCATATCACTATGGACTTCGTGTGTGGACTACCAAGATCGCCGAAGGGAAATGACGCCGTATGGGTAGTAGTCGACCGGTTGACCAAGTCGGCCCATTTCCTAGCTATGAGGATGACAGATCCGGTCGACAAGTTGAGAAGCCTGTACATTCAGGAGATAGTGCGTCTCCATGGGGTCCCGGTGTCAATAGTGTCTGACAGGGATCCCCGTTTCACGTCCAGGTTTTGGCCGAGTCTGCAAACCGCGTTGGGGACCGAGGTTCTACTCAATACAGCACACCATCCCCAAACAGACGGTCAGTCCGAGCGCACTATTCAGATCTTGGAAGACATGCTCCGGGCATGTGTGCTGGATTTCAGGGGATCGTGGGAGACCCACCTGCCGTTGGCCGAGTTCGCCTACAACAACAGCTACTAGGCCAGTATTGGGATGGCACCGTTCGAAGCGTTGTATGGGAGGCCGTGTCGACCGCTAGTGTGTTCGGCAGAGGTGGTGGACAAGAGTCTGCTGGGGCCAGATCTTGTCAGAGAGACGACAAAGAAGGTCGCACTGATACGCGATCGGTTGAGGACCGCGCAGAGTCGGCAGAAGAGTTATGCCGACAGATGACGTCGACCTCTTGAGTTTGCAGTCGGGGATCACGTGTTCCTGAAGGTGAGCCCGGGGAAGGGGCTGGTACGGTTCAGACGCAGCGGGGGCAAGTTAGCCCCGCGGTACATTGACCCGTTCGAGATCTTGAGCAGAGTGGGAGCAGTGGCTTATCGTCTAGCGTTACCACCGCAACTTGGGAGAGTTCATAACGTCTTCCACGTGTCCCAGTTGCGGCAGTACAATGCGGACCCCTCCCACGTCATTGAGTGGATAGATATCGAGGTGGCTGACGATGTCTCCTATGAGGAGCAGTTGGTTCGGATCATGGACACACGGGAGCAGGTCTTGCGTGGCAAGATTATCCGCCTAGTACGGGTGCAGTGGAGGCATCACGGGGCTGACTCGACTTGGGAGCGCGAGGATGAGGTTCGCGCGAAGTACCCCGCCTTATTCGTTTCTCGAGGTACGTCTGTTTTAAATTTCGCGGACGAAATTCCTTTAAGGGGGATAGATTGTAATAACCACTCCCAGTCAACGCCAGTCAAACCTGCGAAAAACAGGAAAATTTAAAATTTTTAAGCAGACACTTAATTAAACCTAAGATTGACCCAGAGGGTCATACCGGACTTAAGTTGACCCCGATATCGACCAAAGTGAGTTCCGGGGGACTCAGGGCAACTTTATGATCAATTTGGGAAATGTTGACTTTTCGCTGGAAAAGTCAACCGAGCGACGTTTTGGTCCATTCGAGGACCGTTTTGGATCAAAAAAGCTTAGCCGTCGTCGCAGCGGTCTTAGTTGAGCCGTTTCCTTGTAGCCCGTCAAGTTTCGTAATTTCTTGGAAAAAGTGCCCGTAACATTAAATCAAAAGGAAAAAAATAGAAAAGAAGAGAGAAGTTAGAAGGAGAAGGAGAAGGAGAAGAAGAGAGATTTGAGCTAGGTTTTGTGTCACTATTCACGAGCTCAACCATTGGATCATCTCAACGTTTCAAGAATCGAACTCCCCTCGTGTTCCTCTACGGTAATCACCAAACCGATCTTCGTTTTGTTTAGTTCTAAATTTAGGTTTTGGTTTAAAACTATTAGTTTAGGGTTGTATTGAGGTTGGGGAATCGTTGGAGACGTTTTGGAGGCGTTTTGGGGTGAAGAGGCACGTTTTCCGGTGACCGGGAGCTCGGGGGGAGCTCCGGCCACCATAGGGGGGTGGCCGGCCGGCCATGGGGTGGCTGGCCGGAGCTAGGGCCGGCCACCACCATGGTGGGCCGGGCCCATGTGAGCCCTAGCCACCCACGGCCAAGGTGGGCCGGGTGGGGCCCACTTTCTCGGGTGCTCGGGTTTTGTGTTCGGGTGGTTTAGAACGTTCCCCGGACCTTTTATCCACAACCGAATCGGAATTTGGAATTAAAATGCCAAAGTTGTAATTGACGGGTTTAGAAACTTTAAACGTTAATTAAATGACTCGGAAGTCGGAATTCGATTCCGTCGAGTGGCTAGGAACCCTTGAATTATTCTAAGACCGTAGAAACAAAAACGGGAATTTTCGGAGCCCCGGAAGGGCGTTTCCAAAACCCGGGAAGATTCGCCATGTCGGGCGAATCGGGCTTTTCCAAGTCCTTTATCGACAATGTCGAGTAATTGGGGAGTTTGGGAGTGATCGATATTGTTGGGGTTACTTTTGGGCGTCAAGTTTATTAAATTCCAGTTTGTGTCTGCAGACTTATAAGTATTTAAAAATTGTGTTCTTATTAGATCGTGCTGCAGACCGAGGGAAGGGAAAGCTAGGCGAGTGACTGAGATCATGCCGGAGCTTGTTGGTTAGCTTTTGGAGAACATATACGAGGTAGGGAAAAGTAGCCGGATCTCGGCCCTGACTAGGGAAAGTTAACAGTAGAATTGCATGTGACACTGGGGTGTCGTGGGTTAAGTAGGTTTATCGAATATTAGAAAGGCATGATACGGAAACGTAGCGAACCTTAGCAATGCATGTGACACTTAGTAGTGTCGTAGGAGCATTGAACTTATCGATATTAGAATTACTGGAGGCATATGACCATGCCCGTAGGTTGATTGTTTAGTTTATGTCTTGGGTGGCAATGAGAACCCGTACTTTACTGTTGTGTCTTGGGTGGCCATGAGAGCCCGTGTTTTACTGATGGAGTCTTGGGTGGCCATGAGTGCCCGTGGGGTTGTTGAGCCCGTGTTTTACTATTGGTGTGTCTTGGGAGGCCGTGAGTGCCCGTGGGGTTGTTGAGTCCTTGAGTTATTGTCGGTGTGTCTTGGGTGGCCGTGAGTGCCCGTGGGGTTGTTGAACCCGTGTTTTACCGTTGGTGTCTTGAGTGGCCATGAGTGCCTGCGGAGTGTTGAACCGGTCTTGTTGTTGTTTGTTGAACCTTGCTTGTGATTGTGATTGTGATTGCCCGAGATTAGTGACCCGACTTTGTGTCGGGAAGTTGCGTGGAGATTGGCTAGCTTACCTGACAGGGATCGGTAAAGTCGAGCGTTCTTTGGCTAGCCTGACCTGACATGGATCGGTAGGCTGAGCGTTCTTAGGCGATGAAAGGGTAGCTCCCCTTCCGACTAGCTATCGGAAAAGTAGCTCGGTATATCACCAACAGGTCGACCGCCTGGAGCCTGACAGGGATCGGTAAAGTGCGTGGGGCAGGCTCGAGCCCAGCCGGTTAGCAACTAGCACTGAGCAGCTGACTGGAGTGCGATCCTTTGTGATCTTGTTTGGCGTGCGATCCTTTGTGATCTTGGGTGTCGCGTGGTTGTCCTTGTGTCCTTGGAAGAGGTCGTGATTGTTGTGTCGGGTCTACATTACGAGTCAGAGTGTTGAGTATGTTGAGGAAAGTAACGGGTTGCGTGTCAATCAGATTACTTGAGTTGGGGATAATGATCCCCGGTGTTGGGTCGTCGTTGGTGTTGTCGGCATTGTCTACTAATTATGTCGTAGTCAGTCTGTTATCTGTGGTGGTGAGCGAACGCTCACCCCTAGCTGCTTTTCCTACAGGTACTGATCACAGGACGGACTAGGCTAGCTCTCGAAGCTTGAGGAGCTGCTTTTATTTATTTGTCTTATGACAAACTATGGAAAAAAGTTTCTATAATTTTGTTAAAAGCAACGAGAATCACTTTGCTTGACAGATTAAAGTGAACAAAGATACCTGGTGCATCAGATCTTGTTGAAGCCTCCGGAAGAGCCAATGTAATGTTACCAAATGATACACAACTTATTATCGATGATGCAAGTTCTCAACAAGATCAAAAAGAAACTTGTTAAGTTTCAAAGATATTCGCCGAAATGGTTATCACATTGAGACAACAAATGAAAATGACGTTGAATGTTTATACATCATGTCCGTAGTCTTGAGGAGAAAAGAAATTGTGGAGACTCCCTTCATATAGTTTTGGATCATATTATACTTTCATTAATCCAATTGAATCAAATATGGTGATTAACAAAAAACCAATGGACCCATCAAATCTTATCATATGACATGATCGTTTAGGCCATCCGCATTCCATAAAGATGCGAAGAGTCATAGAAAATTTACATAGACATACTCTGAAGAGTAAAAATGTCATTTTGCCAAAAGAGTACCCATATGTTGCTTGCTTTCAAGGAAAACTTATTACAAAACCATCTCGAATGAAAGTTGCGACTGAATGTCCAAGATTTTTAGAAAGAATTAACATAGATATATTGGAATTCATGACATGTTTTATGTTTACGGCACGATTTGCCGACTATCAATTTGATGAGACAATTTCCCTGCATTAGGGGGAGATAAAGAAACGTCTGAAAAAGAAAGACAAGAAATTTAATGGAATGCATTAACATTGTCTCATTTTGATCCTCGTACGAATCAATATGAACTAGAAGTTCAAAAAATTATCCACTTACAAAAGGTTGAAAATACGTTGCTTGATGCATTTACGGATGTTAAGACTGTGATAAAATCACAGATACCAGTTGCTAATGTTCCTTGTAGAATTACTCTTCTTGATGAAGAAATGGGAAATATGTTAGCGCTAGCAAATGAGTCTAAAGCACGCAAGAAGCGTGGTAGACCTATTGGATCCAAAGATAAAAATCCAAGAAAAAGAAAGGAACAAGTTTAGCAAGTTGGTACATCAAATGATATCACAATTCCCGAAGAACAAGAAAATTTGATAAATGAAGAGACGTCTTCAAAAGATGATTAAACACCTGAAAAAGATGACAGTAAAGAGATCTCGATTAACTATGTCACTTAAGGTGAAAGATGGAATAGAAAAGAAGTTATTCTGGATGATATATTTGCACATGCATTTGCATTAGATATTTCAAAAGAAAACGAGGATCGTGAACCAAGATCGGTCAGTGAATACCGACGAAGAAATGATTGGCCGAAATGGAAAAATGTCGTTGACACATAATTGAATTCACTCAATAAACGCCAAGTATTCGGACCTGTAGTCCAAACACCTGAAGATGTCAAACCCGTAGGATATAAATGGGTATTTGTGCGCAAAAGAAATGATAAAAATGAGGTCGTAAGATACAAAGCTCGACTCGTCGCACAAGGATTTTCACAACGACCATGAATTGGTTATGAAGAGAGATATTCACCGGTTATGGATGCAATCACACTCATATTTTACTTCTTTTTATTTATTTATTATTTTTTTTATTTTATTTTAATTTATTTTACTTACTTAGTATGGGTCACTTGATAATGACATTTACATAAAATTCCTTGAAGGATTACAAATGCCTGAAGCATGCATCTCAAAACCTAAAGAAATGTACTCAATATAACTCTAAAGATCTTTGTAAGGGCTAAAACAATCTGGTCGAATGTGGTATAATTGTCTCAGTGAATACCTTTTGAAAGAAGGATACATCAACAATAAAATATGTTCATGTGTTTTTATTAAACGGACGAAAACCGGATTTTCCATCGTCGCTGTTTATGTTGATGATTTGAACATCATTGGAATGCATAATAAAATTGTAGAGACGATGAAATACTTGAAAAGTGAATTCAAAATGAAAGACTTGGGAAAACAAAATTTTGTATCAGCCTTTAAATTGAACATTTGTCGAAGGGGATTATTGTTCACCAGTCATCATATATTGAGAAGATCTTTAAACAATTCAATATGGATAATTCACATCCTTTGAGTTCTCCTATGATTGTTCGATCACTTGATGTGAAAAAAGATTCATTTCGCCCCCAGGAAGAAGAAGAACTCCATGGCCCCGAAGTACCATATTTTGGTCCTGAAGTGCCATATCTTAGTAACATTGGGGTGTTAATGTATCTTGCTAATTGCACTCGTCGTGATATACTATTTTCTAGTCAATTTTCTAGCAATATTTAGTTCTTCTCCAACTCAAAGACATTGGACTGGTGTTAAACAAATTTTAAGATATCTTCGAAGAAAATTATATATAGGGTTATTTATTCAAAGACTCGAAGTCTGGATTGATTGGATATGTTGATGCCAGATATTTATTGATCCCCACAAAGCGCGATCACAAACTGGGTATTTACATAAGGTGGTACCGCTATATCTTAGCGCTCAACAAAACAGACCCTTACAACCACTTCTTCAAATCACGCTGAGTTGATAGCTCTTTATGAAGCAAATCGTGAATGTATATGGCTAAGGTCTTTGATCCATCATATCCGAGAATCATGCGATCTTTCAATAAAGAGAGGAAGTCCAACTGTCTTATATGTAGATAATACAACTTGTCACGCCCCAATTTCAGTAAACCGAACTCGGGACGCGAACATTCAAAATCTTAAAAACACTTGAAACCTGTTTTGAATAAATACTCTGAAATTACCATTTAGTTATCAAAAATAATAATATTTACAATAGAAAAACGTCCCAACAAGTGGACAAGGTACAATATCCGTCACTAGAATCAACCAAATAAAGACCATACTCCACTCCTAGCTCCACAAGCTTCAAGAGCTCACCTAGTCCGTCCGGTGATCAGTACCTGTAGGAAAAGCAGCTAGGGGTGAGCGTTCGCTCACCACCACGGATAACAGACTGACTATGGCATAATCAGTAGACAAGCCAGTAACACCAAAACCAAACCCAACACTGAGACCACAAACCCCAACTCGAGTACTCAACTGACACACCACCCGTTACTTTCCTCAACATACTCAACACTCAATAACGCAGTGTAGACCCGACACAACTATCGACGACCTCCTCCAAGGACACGACAGAAATACTACGCAACGCCAAACAAGATCACAAAGGATCGCACACCAGTTGCTCAGTAACTTCCCTCATGCCCAGCTATCAATCTCAATCAGGTCAAGGATCGACCTATCGCAATTCCTCGACACGAAGTCGGATCAGGCTGTCGACCTATCGCAATTCATCGACACCAAGTCGGATCAGGCTGTCGACCTATCGCAATTCATCAACACCAAGTCGGATCAGGCTGTAGACCTATCGCAATTCATCGACACCAAGTCGGACCAGGCTGTCGACCTATCGCACTCACAACTTCAGGTAACCACAATCACAATCACAGGCAAGTTCAACACATAGGCACTCAAGGCCACTCAAGACACCTCAACAGTCAAGACTCGGGTTCAACAACCCCACGGGCACTCACGACCACTCAAGACACACCAACGGTCAAGACTCGGGTTCAACAACCCCACGGGCACTCACGACCACTCAAGACACACCAGCGGTCAAGACTCGGGTTCAACAACCCCACGGGCACTCACGACCACCCCAAAACACCAACAATAAAGCACGGGCTCTCACGGCCACCCAAGACACCAATTTAAATAACACGGGCTCTCATGGCCACCCAAGACACCAACAATCAAATACGGGCTCTCATGGCCACCCAAGACACCAACAATCAAATACGGGCTCTTATGGCCACCCAAGACACCAACAATCAAATACGGGATCTCATGGCCACCCAAGACACCAACAATAAAATACGGGCTCTCATGGCCACCCAAGACACCAACAATCAAATACGGGCTCTCATGGCCACCCAAGACATAAATTAAACAGTCAACCTCCGGGCATGGTCATATGCCTCCAGTAATTCTAATATCGCTAAGTTCTCTGTTCCTACGACACTACTAAGTGTCACATGCTTTTCTCATAAACGCTACATTCCCGTATCATGCTTTTCTAGTATTTAAAATAAACCTACTCAACCCACGACACCCCGGTGTCACATGCAATTCTACTGTTAACTTTCCCTAATCAGGGCCGAGATTCGGCTACTTTTCCCTACCACGAATAAAACTCCAAAAGTGCTCCACTAAGTCTCGATGTGATACCAGTCACTCGCCGAGCTTCCCTTTGCCTCGGTCCGCAGCACGATCTAAGAGAACACAAATTTAAGGCACTTTTAAACTAGTACGAATAAACCGAAATTCAATAAACTTAACGCCCAAACGTAATCCCGACAATGTCGATCACTCCCAAACTTCCCAATTACTTGACATTGTCGATAAAGGACCCGTAAAGGCCCGATTCGCCCGACATGGCGAATCTGCCCGGGTTTTGTAAATGCCCTTCCGGGGCTCCAAAAATTCTCGTTTTCGTTTCTACGGTCTTAGAATAGTTCAAGGATCCCAATGCACTTGACGGAATCGAATTTCGACTTCCGAGTCAATTAATTAACGTTTAAAGTTTCTAAAACCCGTTAATTACAACTTTTCCAATTTAATTCCAATTTTCGATTCGGTTAAGGATAAATGGTCCGGGGAACCTTTTAGACCTCCCGAACACTAAACCCGATCACCCGAGCACGTGGGCCCCACCCGGCCTACTTGGCCGTGAGCCCTAGGGTTCAAGGGGGGCTTGACCACCATGGTGGTGGCTGGTCCCAGCTCCGGCCAGCCACCCCATGGCTGGCCGGCCACCACCCACGGTGGCCGGAGCTCCTCCCGAGCTTCCGGTCACCGGAAAACGTGCAATCACACCTCCAAACACCTCTAAAACGTCTCCAACACTTCCCCAACCTCAAAAAAAACCCTAACCCATTCATTTTAACGAAACCGTAGCTTTTGAAATTAGACAAAACGACGATCGGTTTAGTACAAACCGTAGAGGAGGATGAGGGGAAGACGCTTTCTTCTTGCCTTGAGACGATCCAAGAGTTGGATAACCCCCAAAACCCTAGCTCCTTATCATTCTCTCTTCTTCTCCTTCTCCTTCTCTCTCTAACTCTCTTCTTCTTTTTCTATTTCAAACAACTAACTCATTTTTTTTCTTTTTAACCACATGTGGCCGGCCACCCCCTTGTCCCCTCTAGTTTCCCACCAAAACTAACACCACCACAAATAGGACAAGTGTCAAGGTGGGTCCCACACCTTTTGGAAAATATCTACTTGATATTTTCCAATCAAATTCGCGAAAAACGGACGTTTCGGGCCTCGAAGGGGCATTTTTCCCAAGAAATTACGAAACTTGACGGGCTACAAGGAAACGGCTCAACTAAGACCGCTGCGACGACGGCTAAGCTTTTTGGATCCAAAACGGTCCTCGAATGGACCAAAACGTCGCTCGGTTGACTTTTACCAGCAAAAAAGTCAACATTTCCCAACTTGATCAGAAAGTTGCCCTGAGTCCCCCGGAACTCATTTTGGTCGATAACGGGGTCAACTTAAGTCCGGTATGACCCTCGAGGTCAATTTAGGTTAAATTAAGTGTCTGTCTTAAATTTTTTTAAATTTTCCTGTTTTTCGCAGGTTTGGCTGTCGTTGACTGGAAGTGGTTATTATAGTCTACCCCCTTAAAGGAATTTCGTCCACGAAATTTAAAACAGACGTACCTCGGGAATCGAACAGGACGGGATTCACGCGAACCTCGTCCTCGCGTTCCCACGTCGACTCAGCCACGTGATGTTTCCACTGCACTCGTACCAAGCGGATAATCTTGCCTCCCCGTAGGACTTGCTCCCATGTGTCCATGATCCGATCTGGCTGCTCCTCATAGGAGACATCGTCAGCCACCTCGATATCGGTCCACTCAATGACGTGGGAGGGGTCTGCGTTGTATTGCCGCAATTGGGATACGTGGAAGACGTTATGGACTCTCCCAAGCTGCGATGGCAACGCCAGACGATAAGCCACTACTCCCACTCTGCCCAAGATCTCGAACGGGCCAATGTACCTCGGGGCCAACTTTCCCCCGCTACGTCTGAACCGCACCAGCCCCTTCCTCGGGCTCACCTTCAGGAACACGTGATCCCCGACTGCGAACTCAAGAGGTCGACATCGCCTGTCGGCATAACTCTTCTGCCGACTCTGCGCGGTCCTCACCCGATCGCGTATCAGCGCGACCTTCTCCGTCGTCCCTCTGACAAGATCTGGCCCCATCAGACTCTTGTCCCCCACCTCTGCCCAACACACCGGCGATCGACACGGCCTCCCATACAACGCTTCGAACGGTGCCATCCCGATACTGGCCTGGAAGCTGTTGTTTTAGGCGAACTCGGCCAACGGAAGGTGGGTCTCCCATGATCCCCTGAAATCCAGAACACATGCCCGCAGCATGTCCTCCAATATCTGAATAGTGCGCTCGGACTGACCGTTTGTCTGGGGATGATGTGCCGTACTGAGTAGAACCTCAGACACTATCGACACCGGGACCCCATGGAGACGCACTATCTCCTGAACATACAAGCTGCTCAACTTGTCGACCGGGTCAGTCATCCTCATAGCCAGGAAGTGGGCCGACTTGGTCAACCGGTCGACTACTACCCACACGGTGTCGTTTCCCTTCGGCGATCTCGGTAGTCCACACATGAAATCCATCGTAATGTGCTCCCACTTCCACTGAGCAATCGGTAGTGGCTATAACAATCCAGCGGGACACTGATGCTCGGCCTTCACCTGCTGACAGACGAGGCATCTCGACACAAACTCTGCGACTTCTCTCCTCATCCCGCGCCACCAGAAGTGGCGTCTGAGGTCACGGTACATCTTGGTGCCCCCCGGGTGCACTGTAAGACGCGAATGATGTGCCTCTCGTAACACGACGTCTCTAAAGTTAACCGGCACGAACAGCCCCCCTGCGGTACCGTAACCCCCAATAAGTACTATCCTCCCAGCCCACCACCTCGTCACCCCTGATGACTCTCTCGCGGATCTCTGACGCCTCGACGTCCTCCGACTGCGCCTCCAACACTTGGGCAAGCAGTGAGGGCTGAGCCACCAATGAGCACATGGACATGCCGCCGGTAATCTCCTCTAGCTCGAGCCCGAACGTGCTCAGCTCCCCCATCATGTCTCACTCTCGGAATGATATGCTGGCGAGGCTCGGAACCGACTTCCTACTCAAGGCGTCGGCGACCACGTTCGCCTTGCCCGGATGGTAGTGTAGCTCGAAGTCGTACTCCTCGAGTAGTTCCATCCACCGTCGCTGAAGCATGTTCTGGTCTCGCTAGGAAAATATGTACTTGAGGCTCTTGTGATCCAAGAACACCTGAAACCCCTCGCCATACAGATAATATCGCCAGCTCTTTAGCGCAAACATAACTGATGCTAGCTCCAAGTCGTGGGTAGGATAGTTGCGCTCGTGCGTCTTCAACTGTCTGGAGCCATAAGCCACAACTCTGCCCAACTGCATCAGTACGCAGTCCAGTCCCTCTCCGGACGCATCAAAGTAGACATCATAACCGACCCCTCGCTCGGGCACCACTAATACCGGAGCAGTAGTCAGCCGAATCTTCAACTCCGTGAATGCCCGTTCACAGTCCTCCGTCCACAAAAATCCGGTTCCCTTGCGCGTCAGCAGAGTCATCGGCGCGGCTAGTCGCGAAAATCCTGTACGAATCGCCGATAGTAGCCTGCCAACCCCAGAAAGCTGCGGATCTCGAAGACACTCGTGGGCCGTGCCCACTTCGAGACCGCGTCGATCTTCGACGAATCGACCAGGATACCGTCACGGGACACGATGTGGCCGAGGAATTTCACCTCAGAGAGCCAGAACTCGCACTTCTCCCGGTTGGCATATAGCTGATGCTCGCGCAGTAGTGTCAGAAGAGCCCTTAGATGTGACTTATGCGCCGCCTCATTCTGCGAGTAGATCAGGATGTCATCCACGAACACCACCACAAACTGATCTAAGTACGGCCGGAAGATGTTGTTCATCAGGTCCATAAACGCTGCAGGTGCGTTTGTCAGTCCGAATGGCATCACCAGGAACTCGTAGTGCCCATAGCGTGTCCGGAATGCAGTCTTTGCGACATCCCCCTCACGGACTCGGAACTGATAATAACCGAATCGCAGATCGATCTTCGAGAAGTAGGTCACCCCTCTCAACTGGTCGAACAAGTCATCGATCCTCGGCATCGGGTATCGGTTCTTCACCGTAAACCGGTTCAGCTTCCGGTAATCTATACACATCCGTAGCTCTCCACTCTTCTTCTTCATGAAGAGTGTCGGTGCTCCCCATGGTGATACACTCGGACGGATAAAACCCTTCTGCTGAAGCTCCTCCAGCTGACGCTTCAGCTCAGTCAACTCTGCCGGCGCAAACCTGTAACGCGCCATCGATATCGCCGCTGTCCCCGGCACTAGGTCAATCCCGAACTCCACCTCACGAACCAGTGGCAACCCGCTCAACTCCTCAGGAAAGACCTCGGGGAACTCGTATACCACTCTCGGTAACTCTCTGCTCTGCACAACCGGTACTTCTTCCTATGCGGACAACGCCGACAGGAGGACCCCACTCTTACTCCCCAGCACACACGTCACCTTCGTACCACCCACTGACACTGTCACCCGTCGCCTGTAGCAATCGATGTTGGCTCGGTACCTCGACAGCCAATCCATTCCCAAGATCACATAAAAGGTCGTCATCCCCAACACGAGAAGATCACCAGGGCAAGGACAGTCTGCGACTCTAATCTCGCAGGCACGACACACCCTAGTCAACGATACACCACCCCCAACTGGGGTGTCCAGGCATAGGGGTGGACTCAACGGCTCTAAGCTCAACCCCAACCTCTCAGCACAACTCGACGAAATAAATGAGTGCGACGCCCCGGTATCAAATAAGAATAACGCCCATAAATGATACAGTAAACACGTACCCTAGATGGTCTCCCGGTACGTGCTAGATCGTGGGGCTCTGGAGTCGGTGACGACATACACTCTCCCCTGCGAGGCCTGCTGCCTCTGACCCGGCGCACTGGCTGCTGAATACCCGTGACTCTGCTGCTGTCTCGGAATCGGTGCGCTCGTAGACGGCTGTGACGACCTCGACTGCTGACTCTGTCGAGGGCGACCCCTGGGCGACTGTACTGTCCGCGACTGCTGCGGTCGCTGCGCTGATGTCGCTCCCAACGACTCACGACACCATGCCATAGTGTGTCCAACCCGGCCGCACCGGAAACAGCTTGTCTCGTCGGCTCTCGACCCCGACCCCTGGCCTGTTCGGCTAGTCGCTGGTAGTGCCGCGGGCCCTCCCTTCGCCGGACAATCTCGCTGTAAGTGGCATGGCTGCCCGCAGTGATAGCATGTCGGCCTCCTCTCTGAGGCGACTGGCCCTACTGATGCTACTGACCCCTGCTGTCTCGATCCACCCTGATGAGGCGGTGGTCGGAAGAACCCCGTGGTCCTCTGTCTCCGCGAGTCTCGTGAGTCGGACGGCCCTGCAAAGCTGGTCGGCCGCTGTCGGACCGCACGGGTCCTTGCCGCATCCCGGACGCCCTGTTCCACCGTCGCCGCGGTGTCCACGAGATCTGTATACTTCCGCAGCCTCAAGGCGAGGACCTTATCCCGAATCACCGGTCTCAGTCCCCCTCGAACCGCAGGCAACGGTTCTGCTCGGTCATCACCATCTCCGGTGCGAATCTGGTCAAGGCCGTGAATCTGGCCTCATATTCCGCCACTGTCAACCCTCCCTGCTCCAGGTCTAGAAACTGCCGATGTCGCTCCAGCCGAGCCGACTCGGGAAAGTACTGTGCCAGAAACACCTCTTGGAAGATGTTGTAGTCGTATCCGACCATGTCCTTCACACGCCCCCACCAGTGGTAGGCGCTGTCTCTCAGCTGATGGGCCGCGAAGGACACTCTGCGACGGCCATCCTCGATACCTGATGTATCCAGGTCTCGCGTGACCTGTTCTAGCCACCTCTCGGCTAGGTCGGGGTTCGGCTCCCCGACAAATGTTGGTATCCCGAGCTTCAGGAAGTCTAGTAGTGCCCGGGATGTGTGATCCTCTACCTGACCGAGCCTCACTGGGACCGCGACTGCCTCTGGAGCTGGTAAAGCCGACTCTCGGCTGGCGATAACCGCCACCAAACTCTGGACTGTCCTGGTCAACTCATCCAGGGCAGTCATAACGGGAGGGTCCGCGACCGGCGGAACACTGGGTGTGCCTGTAGACGGTCCCGCGTCGCTTCTCCTGTCTTCTCCGACAGGAGTGCCGTGCACCTCCGCGTACTCGGCGGGCTCAACGGTTGGCACCCTTCCCGGTGTCCCCGCTGACCGTCCCCGCCGGCCTCGCGTGGGCGCCCGACCCCGTGTTCCCGCTGCTCGTCCGCGTCTATCGCGAGCCATAAGTCAGTATCCTCTGCACGGATACACGCAAACGTTCAGTTCGCGAACTTAAATAAAGACAACAAGCTTAAATACACTAACGTTCAGACGGTCTACATTTACTCTAGCGTGTTCATCACTGATACGTCACACCACTCATGCTATTAATACTTTAGATATTAGCATTAGTAAAAGAAACCTCAAAGAGACCGCACCAACGTGCACCAAACACGCGACGACAAACCGAACCACAAACGAAGCAACGACCACCAAAAGTTTGAAAACGACTCACTGGACCAGGCCGGTACACGACCCGGGCCGTGCCGCATTCCGGGCCGGCAACCGAGCCGGTCCGTGCCCCATAACGGGCCGGCACCCAGGCCCTGCCGTACCCCTTACCGGGCCGGCAGCCAGGTCCTGTCGTGCCCCGTACCGGGTCAAACCAGTGACTCCGATCTCGTAGCGATGATTTCGCCTTACTTACACCCGCCGTGTCTACCCTAGGGTATTCGTAACTTTACCGGCTAATAGAGACCCGTTCACTAGTACGTCGCAGACAAACGACCACCAAACACATAACACAGTAGGGCAACTAAAGATCGACCTCAATCATAAGCCAACACGGCCAACAACAACACAACCACACGACCCCCGCTCACCGGGCCAACCAAAGTCGAACCTTGCCCACCGGGCCAAACAAAATCAAAACATACGCCCACAGGGCCAATCAAGTTTAAAACACGCCAACAGGGTCAACAATTTTTAAAACTTTCACCTTTTCAGCTTAAAACCTCATTTCTTGACATCACGTAGTTACAACCCGGTCCAGGCGTCCCCAAACTACGTTATACCGACTTGACATCAACACCGTCACGTTCGACTACAGGAGCGCTCCTGAGTCGACCCGCGACGGTTTAAAAACAGTTCACGCAACCACACACAATCAGTATGCCAGCAACAAAATACTGCAACATACGCACAAACAACACAAGACTCAAGACATGACAGGTCTACACTGACTCGACTCTCCCACCTAATTGACGGACAGTCCGAGGTGTGAAACCTCGAGCTCTGATACCAATCATAAAAACACTTGAAACCTGTTTTGAATAAATACTCTGAAATTACCATTTAGTTATCAAAAATAATAATATTTACAATACAAAAACGTCCCAACAAGTGGACAAGGTACAATATCCGTCACTAGACTCAACCAAATAAAGACCATAGTCCACTCCTAGCTCCACAAGCTTCAAGAGCTCACCTAGTCCGTCCGGTGATCAGTACCTGTAGGAAAAGCAACTAGGGGTGAGCGTTCGCTCACCACCACGGATAACAGACTGACTATGGCATAATTAGTAGACAAGCCAGTAACACCAAAACCAAACCCAACACTGAGACCACAAACCCCAACTCGAGTACTCAACTGACACACCACCCGTTACTTTCCTCAACAGACTCAACACTCAATAACGCAGTGTAGACCCGACACAACTATCGACGACCTCCTCTAAGGACACGACAGAAATACTATGCAACGCCAAACAAGATCACAAAGGATCGCACACCAGTTGCTCAGTAACTTCCCTCATGCCCAGCTATCAATCTCAATCAAGTCAAGGATCGACCTATCGCAATTCCTCGACACGAAGTCGGATCAGGCTGTCGACCTTTCGCAATTCATCGACACCAATTCGGATCAGGCTGTCGACCTATCGCAATTCATCGACACCAAGTCGGATCAGCCTGTCGACCTATCGCAATTCATCGACACCAAGTCGGATCAGGTTGTCGACCTATCGCACTCACAACTTCAGGTAACCACAATCACAATCACAGGCAAGTTCAACACACAGGCACTCAAGGCCACTCATGACACCTCAACAGTCAAGACTCGGGTTCAACAACCCCACATGCACTCACGACCACTCAAGACACACCAACGGTCAAGACTCGGGTTCAACAACCCCACGGGCACTCACGGCTACTCAAGACACACCAACAATCAAGACTCGGGTTCAACAACCCCACGGGCACTCACGACCACCCCAAAACACCAACAGTAAAGCACGGGCTCTCACGGCCACCCAAGACACCAATTTAAATAACACGGGCTCTCATGGCCACCCAAGACACCAACAATCAAATACGGGCTCTCATGGCCACCCAAGACATAAATTAAACAGTCAACCTCCGGGCATGGTCATATGCCTCCAGTAATTCTAATATCGCTAAGTTCTCTGTTCCTACGACACTACTAAGTGTCACATGCTTTTCTCATAAACACTACATTGCCGTATCATGCTTTTCTTGTATTTAAAATAAACTTACTCAACCCACGACACCCCGGTGTCACATGCAATTCTACTGTTAACTTTCCCTAATCAGGGCCGAGATCCGTCTACTTTTCCCTACCTCGTATTGTCACGCCCCAATTTCAGTAAACCGAACTCGGGACGCGAACATTTAAAACATAAAACACTTGAAACTTGTTTGAATAAAAACTCTGAAATTTCCACTTAGTTATCAAAAATAATAATATTTACAATACAAAAACGTCCCAACAAGTGGACAAGGTACAATATCCGTCACTAGACTCAACAAAATAAAGACCAGACTCCGCTCCAAGCCCCATGAACTTCAAGAGCTAACCTAGTCCGTCCGGTGATCAGCACCTGTAGGAAAAGCAGCTAGGGGTGAGCGTTCGCTCACCACCACGAATAACAGACTGACTATGGCATAATTAGTAGATAAAGCCAGAAACACCAAAGTCAAACCCAACCCCGGGACCACGGTCCCCAACTCAATTACTCAACTGACACACCACCCGTTACTTTCCTCAACAGACTCAACACTCGATAACACAATGTAGGCCCGACACAACTATCGACGACCTCCTCCAAGGACACGACAAAGGGACTACACAACGCCAAACAAGATCACAAAGGATCGCACACCAGCTGCTCAGTAATCAATCTCAATCAGGTCCAGGATCGACCTATCGCAATTCCTCGACACGAAGTCGGATCAGGCTGTCGACCTATCGCAATTCATCGACACTAAGTCGGATCAGGCTGTCGACCTATCGCAATTCATCGACACTAAGTCGGATCAGGCTGTCGACCTTTCGAACTCACAACTTCAGGTAACAACAATCACAATCACAATCACAATCACAAGTCAGTTCAATCACACAGGCACTCAAGGCCACTCAAGACACCTCAACAGTCAAGACTCGGGTTCAACAACCCCACGGGCACTCTCGGCCACTCAAGACACACCAACGGTCAAAAGCGCTCCACTAAACCTCGATGTGATCCCAGTCACTCGCCGAGCTTCCCTTTGCCTCGGTCCGTAGCACGATCTAAAAGACCACCAATTCGAGTCACTTTTTAAACTAGTACGAATAAACCGAAAACAATATACTTAACGCCCAAACGTAACCCCGACAATGTCGATCACTCCCAAACTTCCCAATTACTCGACATTGTCGATAAAGGACCCGTAAAGGCCCGATTCGCCCGACATGGCGAATCTGCCCGGGTTTTGTAAATTGCCTTCCGGGGCTCCAAAAGCCCTCGTTTTCGTTTCTACGGTCTTAGAATAGTTCAAGGGACCCAATGTACTTGACGGAATCGAATTCCGACTTCCGAATCAATTAATTAACGTTTAAAGTTTCTAAAACCCGTTAATTACAACTTTTCCAATTTAATTCCAATTTTCGATTCGGTTAAGGATAAATGGTCCGGGGAACGTTTTAAACCACCCGAACGTTAAAATCCGAGTAACCGAGCACGTGGGCCCCACCCAACCTACTTGGCCGTGCCCTGGGGTTCAAGGGGGGGGGGGGGTTCGGCCACCATGGTGGTGGCTGGTACCAGCTCGGGCCAGCCACCCCATGGCCGGTCAGCCACCACCCACGGTGGCCGGAGCTCCTCCCGAGCCTCTGGTCACCGGAAAACGTGCCATTACGCCTCCAAACACCTCTAAAAAGTCTCCAACACCTCCCCAACCTCAATACAACTCTAACCCAATCATATTAACGAAACCCTAGCTTTTGAAGATAAACGAAACGACGATCGGTTTAGTACAAACCGTAGAGGAAGACGAGGGGAAGACGTTTCCTTCTTGCTTTGAATCGATCCAAGGGCTTGATAACCCTCCAAACCCTAGCTTCTTAACTTCTCTCTTCTTCTCCTTCTCCTTCTCTCTTTAACTCTCTTCTTCTTTTCAAAACCAACTAAATTTCTATTTTTTTTTCTATTTTTACCAAGGGTGGCCGGCCATGTCTTCTCCTCCACTCCTTTTCCCCCCAAAACTAACACCACCACAATTAGGACAAGTGTCAAGGTAGGTCCCACACCTTTTGGAAAATATCTACTTGATATTTTCCAATCAGATTCGCGAAAATCGGACGTTTCGGGCCCCGAACGGGCACTTTTCCTGAGAAATTACGAAACTTGACGGGCTACAAGGAAACGGCTCAACTAAGACCGCTGCGACGACTGCTAACCTTTTTGGATCCAAAACGGTCCTCGAATGGACCAAAACGTCGCTCGGTTGACTTTTCCAACGAAAAGTCAACATTTCCCAAATTGGTCAGAAAGTTGCCCTGAGTCCCCTGGAACTCATTTTGGTCGATAACGGGGTCATCTTAAGTCTGGTATGACCCTCGGGGTCAATTCATGTTAAGTTAAGTGTCTTTCTTAAAAATTTTAAATTTTCCTGTTTTTCGCAGGTTTGACTGACGTTGACCAGAAGTGGTTATTACACGTATAAAACTCCAAAAGTGCTCCACTAAGTCTCGATGTGATCCCAGTCACTCGCCGAGCTTCCCTTTGCCTCGGTCCGCAGCACGATCTAAGAGAACACAAATTTAAGGCACTTTTAAACTAGTACGAATAAACCGAAATTCAATAAACTTAACGCCCAAACGTAACCCCGACAATGTCGATCACTCCCAAACTTCCCAATTACTAGACATTGTCGATAAAGGACCCGTAAAGGCCCGATTCGCCCGACATGGCGAATCTGCCCGGGTTTTGTAAATGCCCTTCCGGGGCTCCAAAAATTCTCGTTTTCGTTTCTATGGTCTTAGAATAGTTCAAGGATCCCAATGCACTTGACGGAATCGAATTTCGACTTCCGAGTCAATTAATTAACGTTTAAAGTTTCTAAAACCCGTAATTACAACTTTTCCAATTTAATTCCAATTTTCGATTCGGTTAAGGATAAATGGTCCGGGGAACGTTTTAAACCTCCCGAACACTAAACCCGATCACCCGAGCACGTGGGCCCCACCCGGCCTACTTGGCCGTGAGCCCTAGGGTTCAAGGGGGGCTCGGCCACCATGGTGGTGGCTGGTCCTAGCTCTGGCCAGCCACCCCATGGCCGGCCGGCCACCACCCACGGTGGCCGGAGCTCTTCCCGAGCTTCCGGTCACCGAAAAACGTGCAATCACACCTCCAAACATCTCTAAAACGTCTCCAACACTTCCCCAACCTCAAAACAACCCTAACCCATTCATTTTAACGAAACCCTAGCTTTTGAAATTAAACAAAACGACGATCGGTTTAGTACAAACTGTAGAGGAGGATGAGGGGAAGACGCTTTCTTCTTGCCTTGAGACGATCCAAGGGTTGGATAACCCCCAAAACCCTAGCTCATTATCCTTCTCTCTTCTTATCCTTCTCCTTCTCTCTCTAACTCTCTTCTTCTTTTTCTATTTCAAACAACTAACTCATTTTCTCTTTTTTTTTCTTTTTAACCACATGTGGCCGACCACCCCCTTGTCCCCTCTAGTTTCCCCCCAAAACTAACACCACCACAAATAGGACAAGTGTCAAGGTGGGTCCCACACCTTTTGGAAAATATCTACTTGATATTTTCCAATCAGATTCGCAAAAAACGGACGTTTCGGGCCCCGAACGGGCACTTTTCCCAAGAAATTACGAAACTTGACGGGCTACAAGGAAACGGCTCAACTAAGACCGCTGCGATGACGGATAAGCTTTTTGGATCCAAAACGGTCCTCGAATGGACCAAAACGTCGCTCGGTTGACTTTTACCAGCGAAAAGTCAACATTTCCCAACTTGAACAGAAAGTTGCCCTGAGTCCCCCAGAACTCATTTTGGTCGATAACGGGGTCAACTTAAGTCTGGTATGACCCTCGGGGTCAATTTAGGTTAAATTAAGTGTATGTCTTAAAAAATTTTAAATTTTCCTGTTTTTCGCAGGTTTGACTGTCGTTGACCGGAAGTGGTTATTACACAACTTGTATAACTCAGATCAAAGGAGGCTACATCAAAGAGATAGAACGAAATAAACTTCCCCTAATTTCTTATTTACTCATGAACTTCATAAAAGAGAGATATCGATGTTTGTCATATTCGTTCTTGTGACAATCTTGCAAATTTGTTCACTAAAGCGCTTCCTACAAAAATTGATCTGAAAGATCGGCATGAGAAAAGTCTGTGATGTATGAGGAAGTCAATGTACATTTTGAAATGAGGGGGAGAAATATGTGTTACACTCTTTTCCCCTTGCTTTAGGTTTTATCCTAATGTGTTTTCCTAACAAGGTTTTTAATAAGGTAACCTCTATACGTATTGTACAAATTATGTACTCTTTTTCCTTCTAAGGTTTTTTCCCACAGGGTTTTTCCTAGAAAGGTTTTAACGAGGCATAATAAAATTTGTACGTGTCATCCAAAGGGGGAGTGTTATGAATATATGTGATATTTGTTGGATGACTACTTCATTACATGGAAGATTCTAGATTGGAGTTACAAGACTTTTGAGTTTTGTAACTCCCTCATTTATGTATAGATTAATGTAGGTCATTAAGGTTATGTCTTCATGTTATGAGCCTATAAATAGATGTTATTGTAAAGTGTAAGATGATGAATAAAATGATCTATTCTACTCTCTCCATATTCTCTTGTTCTCTAATTTTGTTCTTCCATTCTCTTATACTATCCCTAGTATTGTTTTTACTTTCACAACACACAACAAGTTTATGCAATTATACCTAATAGTAATGAAAGTAAATTGCAGAAACTTGTTGGATCAAGCACAATCATGAACTCGAAAGTCTCCCAAACTAATTTGAAGGCACAAAACCGAAATCTGAACCTGATTTGTTGCTGGGTTCACAGAGGAGACCACAAGGCCCTTCCCTTTCCAGCTTCCAGCGACATAATTACCCAAATTGCTCAAGCTCAGGCCGATTTCGCCCCGAAACTCATACTCTTTCTTTGAAAAAACCATCTATGTACACAAAAAAAAACAATTTCTTTTCTCAATCACCCAAATTCCAAAAACCAAACCTATATCATCAATAAACTCAAAAATTGAACCCCGTTACAACACAAAAATCGCGATGTAGCAGATTGAAGGAAGTGGGAGAGAAGAGGATAAAAGGACATACATGCATTGAGTATTGGAGACTTTCAGCAACAGCTCCACCGGCCCTCTCACGCGGGATTTCTGCCTCAACCTCGACAGTAGCTACTTTGAAAAGAAACATCAGACGCCTTCAACCTCGCGCACCAGATAGAAAACTTGGGAAATGGAGAGATAAGACTCAAACCACAAATTTTACCTATGATGAAGATCTGAACATAACGCCTTCTATGGAATTTTTTTGCATGAACCCTAGGAAAAAAAAATGCTTCTCACCTTAAATTTGGTACTGAAATTGAATAGAAGCGATTGAATGCGTAGGCAGCCGAGAGGATCAGTGGACTTGAACGCAGAGGAAACGGCCGGAGCCCTATTAATGTAGAGAAGCCGAAGAGAGTGAGTGGAGACGAATGTCGTAGAAGCACAGTGAAGGAATAGCGAGATTAGAGACAAGCCACGCAGGCAGAAAGCCTGATATTATATTTTATAAGATTTAAAATTGAAAAAATATGTCTTTCATACTATTTGTTTTTTAATAATCTTTTTTCTAATTTTTTTTAATCTCATCTTCTTCGCCTATTTTTTAAAAATAATTTTATATTTAATTAATTTATTTAAATCTAATTTCGAAATAAATACTAACATTTTTGTAGAAAAAAAACATTTTATTCAATTTTATTAAAATTATTTTTTAAATTATTTAAAAACGGATTACTTTGATAAATATTGTGAAAGAAAAATAAATTAAAATATTAATTTAATAATTAATAAAATATATCTTTATAAAATTAAAATAATTTTTCAACAATTACAATTATAATTTAGATTTCATGCATACTGAATATTCACAAATTAAAAATAATAATAGAGAAGGTGATGAAGATTTTTATATTATAAATATCAATTATTTTAAAACTACAATTAAATAATACATTAAATTATATATTTAAAATAAATATATTGTAATATGTAAATGAATCTTAGCTATAGGATTGGATTAGATGGAAGGATGAGATTAAAACACTCATTAATGGCACAAATATAAATATATAAACTTTAAATTGACTAATGACATTTTATATAGAAGGGGTAAATCTGATTTTTTTTTTACAGTAAATTTGATTTTTTACGTTTGATGAAAATGTTTTTTAATAATTATTTTTAATCCAAAAATATTACTTTTTTAATATTTTACTTTTATTCACGAACTTGTTCTAATATTCTATTTTTATTCTAAACAATATTACAGAATTTTATAGTTAGTGTTACAGAATTTTATAGTTGATGTTACAGAGTTTAAACATCGATGTTACAGAATTTAAAAATCGATGTTACAAAATTTAAACATCGATATTACAATATTTTAAAAGCGATGTTACAAAATTTAGATATCGATGCTACACATATTGCTACACAATTTTGATCCCAAAAACCTAACCTATCTAAACACAATTACATACACATAACAAACAGGGTCGACCCAATGATTATTGGGGCCTAAAGCGAGAATTGATCGATGTCTTTTTTTCTTTATGAAAGAATATAATAAAAAAATAATAAGTAAACATGTTCGTATAGAAAGATTATACTAGATGATATTGAAAAAATGACCTTGAACATCTACTTATAACACTCAAAGTCTAAAATGAATGATGAAGATTAATTTCTAATAAGACAACCTCCATGGATAAGATGTACTGTCAAGAATTCTATAAAAAAAATCTAAAAACTTAAGGATTCACATTTATTTATGGGTTAATATCATAAAGCACCACAAAAGTATACACGTTTTTCAAATAACACACTAAGTTATGATTTTTTCAGGTGGCACACCTATGTACCAACAAATTATCAAAGTTTGTTGATACATAGGTGTGCCACATGAAAAAATCGTTGATACATAAGTGTGCCACATGATAAAATCATAAATTAGTGTGTTATTTGAAAAATGTGTATACTTTTGTGGTGCTTTATGATATTAACCCATAAATAAATGTGAATCCTCAAAGAAGTACTATAGTGTATTGATATATAAATATCCGCGCTTCTTAACATATTAACATTCTAGCATCGGTTGTTAATATGTGCATGTCTTGTTTGATTTTCAATAAGACAATGTTGATATTATTTAATATTCATCTTTAGATACATAGTTTCATTATTTGAATGTCTGAGAAATTGGTTTATAAAATACTTAGGGAAATATGAGATATCAAATCAAACATTTAATGTTTCTTTCACATTCTTTCTGCTCTGATCAGACATCTATATCCAATATTGGATTTTTTTATTCAATTTTGACATCTTACTTTTCCATATTATTTTTGTTTGAGCATTTGCGTAATGAAGCTGATAAATTGATTGTGATTCCTCAAAGAAGTACTATAGTGTATTGATATATAAATATCCGCGTTTCTTTTATGATGTGTTCCATTGTTTTTTATCCTTACTTTTAATTCACTAATCATTGATAAATGAAACTTACATGTTATGTTTTGTTAACGATAGTTTTTCACTGCGAAATAAACATCCATATAGATGTTAAAATGTTCAACCATCAAGAAAAATTGTCTTGCATTTGGATGAAAAATGTTTTTCTGAAAAACAAATTTGAATAGAGATCAAAATTAGGCCTAAATAGTATTAAAAATTAATTTCAAGATTAGAATTCTAATATTTTCGCTTGATTAAGTTCGATCAAATAATAACAGATATTTAATTATATGGGGTATTTTTCACACTATACCTTAAACGACTTCTTATTTATTTAACGGGGCCTTTTCTAATCGGTGGCCTTAAGCGATTTCTTAACTCGCTTAAAACTTAAGCCGGCCTTGATTACAAAACATATAATCTCCGAATTGAAAATCAATTTTGATCCGATTTGGGGATAATTGATTGTTTCATTTAGTTTCTGTCACGCCCCGAATTCAGTAGGACCGAACCCGGAACGCGAACGGTGAAACAATAAAACAATTTTCAAACATTTTAATAAACCGCTTAAAATCACCACTTTGAGTTAATCAAAATAATATTCTACAACAGAAAAGCGTCTAAAACAAGCGGACAAAAACCAAAGCGTACGTCGCTAAACTCCCAAAAACCCGAACTCCCGCTCCCAGCTCTTCAAGCTTCGAGAATTCCCCTAGTCCGCCTCGCGACCAGTACATGTAGGAAAAGCAACTAGGGGTGAGCGTTCGCTCACCACCACAGATACCAGACTGACTACGGCATACTAGCAGAAATGCCGGAAACACCAACCAACAAACCAAACATCGGGGGCTACTATCCCTAAACTCAAGTAACCCTACTGTCACACGAAAATTGTTACTTTCCCCAACCAACTCAAAACCCGGACGCGTAATGTAGACCCGACACAGCAGTTACGACCTCAACCAAAATACGCAAAATAATAACCACGCAACACCCAAGATCACAAAGGATCGCACACAACAATCAAGATCACAAAGGATCGCACTCCAACTACTCAGTGTCGGTTGCTAACCGCCTGGGCTTGAGCCTGCCCCACGCAACTTTCCCTGACACTCAGTCGGGCCAGGCAGTCGACCTGTTAGCGATATATACAACAATACTTTTCCGATAGCTAGTCGGAAGGGGAGCCGCCCTTCATCGCCGAAGAAATGCACAACTTTACCGATGGTTAGTCGGAAGGCTAGCCAACCCCCACGCGCGCGACCACAGGACCCCTTTCTGTCAGGCGGACCCCAACCTCCATGCAATCACAGTCATCACCCAAGGTTCAACAAATAGCGACAACACATGTTTAACACCTCACAGGCACACATGGCCACCCACGACACGCAAAACAGTATCACACGGGTCCAACACCCCAAAGGCACACCTGACCACCCACGACACACAAACAGTAAAATAAGGGTTCAACACCCCAAAGGCACACCTAACCACCCACGACACACAAACAGTAAAATACGGGTTCAACACCCCAAAGGCACACATGGCCACCCACGACACGCAAAACAGTATCACACGGGTCCAACACCCCAAAGGCACACCTGACCACCCACGACACAGAAACAGTAAAATACGGGTTCACCTCCCCACAGGCACTCATGGCCACCCTCAAACACAAACAATTCAATCAACCTCCGGGCACAACCAAATGCCACCAGTATATTTATTGTTCGATATGTTCACTTATCCTACGACACTACTAGGTGTCACATGAATTTATATTGTTCGATACGTTCACGTATCATACGACACCACTAAGTGTCGCCTGCATTTCTATTGTTCGATAAACTTACTTATCCTACGACACCACTAGGTGTCACATGCATTTCTACTGCTAACTTTCCCTAGTCAAGGCCGAGATCCGGATACTTTTCCCTACCTCGTAACGCTTTCCCAAAAGTCCACGCTCAAGCTCCGGCGTGCTCGCTGTAAGAACCTCTCCTGGTCAACGCCATTCAAATCGGCGAAAAACAGGAAAATTTAAAAAATTTGGACAGACGCCTATATGAACCTAAATTTGACCCCGAGGGTCATATCGGACTTGAGTTGACCCCGATATCGACCAAAGTGAGTTCTGGGGGACTCAAGGCAACTTTTTGACCAATTTGGGAAAGGTTGACTTTTTGTCGGAAAAGTCAACCGAGCGACGTTTTGGTCCGTTCGAGGCTCATTTTGGATCCAAAAAGCTTAGTCGTCGTTACAGCGGTCTTAGTTGGGCCGTTTCCTTGCAGCACGTGAAATTTCGTAATTTCTTGGAAAATGGGCCCGTTCGGGGCCCGAGACGGACGAATTTCGTGAATCTGACTGAAAGATATCTAGAAAGATATTTTTCTAAGTAGTTGGACCCACTTGACACTTGTCACACATTTGGTGGTTGGTTTTTAAAATAAAGAAAAGCAAAGGGGAATGGTAGTTTGGTAAATATGAGATGTAGTTGGTATTTTGAACAAATAAAGAGAAGAAAGGTAAGGTGTGGTCTCGTCAAAAAAGAAAAAAAGGAGAGAGAGAGAGAGAGAGAGAGAGAGAGAGAGAGAGAGAGAGAAGAGAGAGAAAGGGAAGAAGAGAAAGAAGAGAGAAGTTGGGTTTTGGGTGATTTCCCGACGATCCGATCGACCGATCGACTCAACGACTGCGGATTCGAACTCCCCTCGTCATTCCCTATGGTGAGAACCCATTCTTTTCTTGTTTTGGTACGTTTGAAAATTAGGGTTTGAGTTTAAACGAGTCAAATATGGTTGGGTTTTCTTTAAGATTTGTTTAAAGATGAATGGTTGAGGTTTGGGGTTCGTTAGGAACGTTTTGGGGCGAAAAGGAAAATTTTCCTTTGGGGCCGTGTGGGGCCCACTTGCCCGGGTCTTGGGTTTTTCGTGTTCGGGTGGTTTTGGACGATCCCCGAATCGATAATTCACACCCGGAACGAATTATGGGATTAAATTGTGGAAATTAGAAATTTCGGGTTTAGAAACTTCAAACGCGAATTAAATCGCTCGGAAGTCGGAAACTGATTCCGTCGATTGCATTGGAACCCTTGAATTATTCTAAGACCGTAGAAACGAAAACGGGAATTTTCGGAGCCCAGGAAGGGCGTTTTCCAATCCCGGACAAATTCGCCAAGCAGGGCGAATCGGGCCTTTCCGGGCCCATTATTGACAAGGTCGAGTAATTGGGAAGTTTGGGAGTGATCGAAATTGTCAGGGTTGAGTTTGGGCGTCAAATTATTAAAATTCAGCTGTCTGCAAACTTAAAAAGTGTTTTAATTGTGATCTTGTTAGATCGTACCGACGACCGCGGAAAGTGGAAGCTAGGCGAGTGATCGCGAGCACGCCGGAGCTTGGTCGTGGACTTTTGGGAAAGCGTTACGAGGTAGGGAAAAGTAGCCGGATCTCGGCCTTGACTAGGGAAAGTTAACAGTAGAAATGCATGTGACACCTAGTGGTGCCGTAGGATGAGTAAGTTTATCGAACACTAGAAATGCAGGCGACACTTAGTGGTGTCGTATGATACGTGAACGTATCGAACAATAGAAAGGCATGTGACACTTAGAAGTGTCGTAGGATAAGTGAGCTTATCGAACAATAGAAATACTGGTGGCATTTGGTTGTGCCCGGAGGTTGATTGAATTGTTTGTGTTTGTGGGTGGCCATGAGTGCCATTGGGGTGTTGAACCCGTATATTACTGTTGGTGTGTCGTGGGTGGCCATGAGTGCCGTTGGGGTGTTGAACCCGTGTATTACTGTTGGTGTGTCGTGGGTGGCCATGAGTGTCGTTGGGGTGTTGAACCCGTGTATTACTGTTGGTGTGTCGTGGGTGGCCATGAGTGTCGTTGGGGTGTTGAACCCGTGTATTACTGTTGGTGTGTCGTGGGTGGCCATGAGTTCCGTTGGGGTGTTGAACCCGTGTATTACTGTTGGTGCCTCGTGGGTGGCCATGAGTGTCGTTGGGGTGTTGAACCCGTGTTGTACTGTTTGTGTGTCGTGGGTGGCCATGAGTGCCCGTGGGGAGTTGAACTCGTGTTTTATTGTTTGTGTGTCGTGGGTGGTCAGGTGTGTCTTTAGGGTGTTGGACCCGTGTGTTTACTGTTTGGGGGTCGTGGGTGGTCCTTTGGGGTGTTGAACTCGTGTGATACTGTCTCGTGTGTCGTGGGTGGCCATGTGTGCCTGTGGGGTGTTAAACCTGTGTTGTCACTATTTGTTGAACCTTGGGTGTTGATTGTGATTGCCTGAGGTTGGGGGTCCGCCTGACAATAAAGGGGTCCTGTGGTCGCGCGCATGGGGGTTGGCTAGCCTTCCGACTAACCATCTGTAAAGTTGTGCATTCTTCTGCGACGAGGTTGGGGGCCCGCCTGACAATAAAGGGGTTCTGTGGTCGCGCGCGTGGGGGTTGGCTAGCCTTCCGACTAACCATCGGTAAAGTTGTGCATTCTTCGGCGATGAAGAGCGGCTCCTCTTCCGACTAGCTATCGGAGAAGTATTGCGCTATATATCGCTAAGAGGTCGACCGCCTGGCCCGAGTGCGTTCGGGGGAAGTTGCGTGGGGCAGGCTCAAGCCCAGCCGGTTAGCAACCGACAATGAGTAGCTGGAGTGCGATCCTTTGTGATCTTGTTTGCCGGGTGCGATCCTTTGTGATCTTGGATGTTGCGTGGTTATTATTCGTGTTTTGGGTTGAGGTCGTAACCGTTGTGTCGGGTCTACATTACGCGTCCGGGTTTGAGTTGGTTGGGGAAAGTAACAGTTTTCGTGTGACAGTCGGGTTACTTGAGTTTGGGGATAGTAGTCCCCGGTGTTTGGGTTGTTGTTGGTGTTTCCGGCATTTTTTGCTAGTATGCCGTAGTCAGTCTGGTATCCGTGGTGGTGAGCGAACGCTCAACTCTAGCTGCTTTTCCTACAGGTACTAGTCACGAGACGGACTAGGGGAACTCTCGAAGCTTGAAGAGTTGGGAGCAGGAGTCCGGGTTTCTTTTTGGGAGTCTAGCGACGTACATGTTTATTTTGTCCGCTTGTTTTGGACGTACTTTTAAGTTGTAAAAATATTATTTTGATTAACTAAATGGTGATTTTAAGCGGTTTACTTAAAAGGGTTTGAAAATTGTTTTATTGTTTCACCGTTCGCGTTCCGGGTTCGGTTCTACCGAATTTAGGACGTGACAGTTTGGTATCAGAGCTCGAGGTTTCACACCTCGGACTGTACGTCAATTAGGTGGGGAGAGTCGAGTCGTTGATAGTCTCGTCGTGCGTTGGTTGCGCAAGTCGGAAACGCGTGTAGACCCGTAGTGACATGAGTCCTGTTTGTGGTTGTGTGTATGTGCAGTATTATTATTACTGGCATACTGATTGTGTGTTGCTGCGTGAAACGTTTTTAAGCTGTCGCGACTCGACTCAGGAGCGCTCCTGTAGTCTAACGTGACGGTACGGATATCAAGTGGGTACAAGTTAGTTCGGGGACGCTTGGACCGGGTTGTAACTACGTGATGTCAAAAATGATATTTTATGATTAAAGGGAGAAAAGTTTTGAAGTTTGTTGGCCCTTTGGGCGTGTTTTTAAATTTGTTGGCCCGGTGGGCATGTTTTAGAATTGGTTGGCCCTATGGGTTTGTTTTTAAATTGGTTGGCCCGATGGGTGTGTTTTGAAATTGGTTGGCCCGGTGGGCGTGTTTTGAAGTTGGTTGGCCTTGTGGGCTTGTGATTGAGGTTGGGTGACTTGAATTTGTCTGTGAATTGTTGTGCGTGTGGTCTATTATTTTGGTGATCGAGCCTGTGTGACGCTTAAGGTTGATTTTAGGGTAAAAAGGGGTAAAGATCGAGTCTGAAACGAATTTGGAAAACAGGACCGTGACGGGGTCTATCACGGATCTGCGATTCCTATCTTGTTCCACCGTCTTGATTGTGCAGTTTGAATGTTGGTTTTGTGTGGCTGTGTTAATGATCGTGTTGGTTGTAGAGGCCGTAAGTCGGTGTTAAAGGGTGAGGTCTTGGGTTCGAGACTCATCAATAACCTACGGTAGTGATACAGCGCCTCGGTGTGAGAGTCTCACCATAGAGAGGGGTTAGGGTTGACGCGTTGCGGCGCCATACGAACTAGGTTTCCGCTATGTGAACGGGTGTTCGAGGTTTCCCTCACGTGAACAGGTGGTTTGAGGTTTCCTTCACGTGAGTGGGTTATTCGAGTTTTCCCTCGCGTGAACGGGTGGTTTGAGGTTTCCTTCACATGAGTGGGTTATATTGAGGTTTCCCTACGTGATCGGGTAATTAGGGTATTGAGGTTGTGAGCAATAGTGGTTTGTTGAGTTGAGAATATGATCCCCGTTTGAGGTTTCCCTACGTGATCGGGTGATTGGGGTATTGAGGTTGTGAGCAATAGTGGTTTGCTGAATTGAGAACATGATCCCCGTTTGAGGTTTCCCTGTGTGATCTGGTAATTAGGGTATTGAGGTTATGAGCAATAATGGCTTGCGGAGTTGAGAATATGATCCCCATTCGAGATTTCCCTTACGTGAGCAAGTATTTGAGGTATTGATAGCGTGAGCAGTGTGACGTTTTGGTATCAGGTTTTGAGGTAGTGGTTAGCCCTGGTTAGATTGGTAAGTCGCTAGTGCTTTACTAGTATTCCATAATCGAACGGGTGTCCGTGGAGGTGAGCAGAACGCTCATCCCCTTTACTACTTTTCCCGCAGGGGACGAGTAGCGAATACTGGTTTGGTTGCGGAAAGTTATAAGTAAATGCATAGAGGATCGTGTGAGGGTTGTGCTATACCTTATCGGTGTGACTAATGGAGTGGTTGTTCGGTCTCTGATTTGGACGTCTTTTTATTAGATATCAGGGCGTCACACTCGTTTGCTTCGTCGAGTTGTGCTGAGATGTTGGGGCTGAGTGTAGAGCCGTTGAGTCCACCCCTAGGTCTGGACATGCCGACTGGTGGTGGGGTGGTGTTGACTAGGGTCTGTCGTGCCTGCGAAGTTAGAGAAGCGAACTGATACAGGAGGTTCGAGAGAAGGCTCAAGAGCCCTGATGCTGGATCAAGTCCTCACCCCTAGGATTCGGGTATGTCGGAGTTGGTGGGCACGACGGCGGTAGTGGAGCGGGATGCAGAGAGCGGTTGCGAAGTTAGTATCGCGGTGCCTCACTTATCAACAGGTGAGAGCCGAACATCAGTGTCCCGCTGGGTTATTGCAGACATTGTCGGTTGCACAGTGGAAATGGGGGCACGTCACGATGGTTTTTGTGAGCGGTTAGCCGAGTTCGCCTACAACAACAGCTTTCAGGGCAGTATCGAGATGGCACCGTTCAGAGCGTTGTATGGTAGGCCGTGTCGGTCGCCCGTGTGCGGGGCGGAAGTGAGGAATGAGGGTTTACTGGGTCTAGGACTGGTCCGAGAGACAGCTGATTCGGTCGTGCCGAAGCGTGAACGGTTGAAGACCGCGCAGAGTCGGCAGGAGCTATGCTGACAGACGGCGCCGACCTTTCGAGTCAGCAGTCAGTGACCATGTATCCCTGGAGGTGGGTCCGAAAGGTAGACTGGTGCGTTTCAACCGTGGCGGAGGCAGGTTAGCCCTGCGGTGTATCGGACCTTTCGAGGTCTTCAGCAGAGTGGGAGCAGTTGCATACCGACTTGCACTGCCACCGCAGCTTGGGAATGTTCACGTTTCCCAGTTGCACAAGTATAATGCGGACCCCTCGCACGTCATTGAGTGGGCCGATGTCGAGGTAACGGGTGATGTCTCGTATGAGGAGAAACCGGCTTGGGAAATGGGTCCATGGGATCAGGTCCTGCACGGAAAGGTTATCCGCTTAGAACAGGGGCAGTGGCGGCACCACAAGGCTGAGTCGACTTAGGAGCGCGAGGACGAGGTTCGCGCGAATTACCCCGATCTGTTCGACTCCTGAGGTACGTCTGTTTTAAATTTCGCGGACGAAATTCCTTTAAGGGGGGTAGGTTGTAAGAACCGCTCCCGGTCAACGCCAATCAAATCGGCGAAATACAGGAAAATTTTAAAAAATTGGACAGACGCCTAAATGAACCTAAATTTGACCCCGAGGGTCATATCGGACATGATTTGACCTCGATATCGACCAAAGTGAGTTCTGGGGGACTCAAGGCAACTTTTTGACCAATTTGGGAAAGGTTGACTTTTTGCCGGAAAAGTCAACCGAGCGACGTTTTGGCCCGTTCGAGGCCCATTTTGGATCCAAAAAGCTTAGTCGTCGTTACAGCGGTCTTAGTTGGGCCGTTTCCTTGCAGCACGTGAAGTTTCGTAATTTCTTGGAAAATGGGCCTGTTCGGGGCCCGAGACGGCCGAATTTCGCGAATCTGACTGAAAAGATGTTTTTCTAAGCAGTGGGACCCACTTGACACTTGTCACACATTTGGTGGTTGGTTTTTAAAATAAAGAAAAGGAAAGGGGAATGGTAGTTTGGTAAATATGAGATGTAGTTGGTATTTTGAACAAATAAAGAGAAGAAAGGTAAGGTGTGGTCTCGGCAAAACAGAAAAAAAAAAAGAGAAGAGAGAGAAAGGGAAGGAGAGAAAGAAGAGAGAAGTTGGGTTTTTGGTGATTTCTCGACGATCCGACCGACCGATCGACTCAACGACAATTAATTCGAACTCCCCTCGTCATTCCCTACGGTGAGAACCCATTCTTTTCTCATTTTGGTATGTTTGAAAATTAGGGTTTTAGTTCAAACGAGTCAAATATGGTTGGGTTTTGTTTAAGATTGGTTTAAAGATGAATGGTTGAGGTTTGGGGTTCGTTAGGAACGCTTTGGGGCGAAAATGAAAATTTTCCTTTGGGGCCGTGTGGGACCCACTTTCCCGGTCCTCGGGTTTTTCGTGTTCGGGTGGTTTTGGACGATCCCGGAATCGATAATTCACACCCGGAATGAATTATGGGATTAAATTGTGGAAATTAGAAATTTCGGGTTTAGAAACTTTAAACGCGAATTAAATCGCTCGGAAGTCGGAAATTGATTCTGTCGATTGCATTGGAACCCTTGAATTATTCTAAGACCGTAGAAATGAAAACGGGGATTTTCGGAGCCCCGGAAGGGCGTTTTCCAATCCCGGGCAGGTTCGCCGAGCCGGGCGAATCGGGCCTTTCCGGGCCCATTATTGACAAGGTCGAGTAATTGGGAAGTTTGGGAGTGATTGACATTGTCGGGGTTGAGTTTGAGCGTCAAATTAATTAAAATTCAGCTTTGTCTGCAAAATTTAAAAGTATTTTAATTGTGATCTTGTTAGATCGTACCGACGACCGCGGAAAGGGGAAGCTAGGCGAGTGATCGCGAGCACGCCGGAGCTTGGTCGTGGACTTTTGGGAAGGCGTTACGAGGTAGGGAAAAGTAGCCGGATCTCAGCCTTGACTAGGGAAAGTTAACAGTAGAAATGCACGTGACACTTAGTGGTGCCGTAGGATGAGTAAGTTTATCGAACACTAGAAATACAGGCGTCACTTAGTGGTGTCGTATGATACGTGAACGTATCGAACAATAGAAAGGCATGTGACACTTAGTAGTGTCGTAGGATAAGTGAACTTATCGAACAATAGAAATACTGGTGGCATTTGGTTGTGCCCGGAGGTTGATTGAATTGTTTGTGTTTCTGGGTGGCCATGAGTGCCGTTGGGGTGTTGAAACCGTATATTACTGTTGGTGTGTCGTGGGTGGCCATGAGTGTCGTTGGGGTGTTGAACCCGTGTATTATTGTTGGTGTGTCGTGGGTGGCCATGAGTGTCGTTGGGGTGTTGAACCCGTGCATTACTGTTGGTGTCGTGAGTGGCCATGAGTGCCGTTGGGGTGTTGAACCCGTGTATTACTGTTGGTGCGTCGTGGGTGGCCATAAGTGTCGTTGGGGTGTTGAACCCGTGTTGTACTGTTTGTGTGTCGTGGGTGGCCATGAGTGCCCGTGGGGAGTTGAACCCGTGTTTTACTGTTTGTGTGTCGTGGGTGGTCAGGTGTGTCTTTGGGGTGTTGGACCCGTGTGTTTACTGTTTGTGGGTCGTGGGTGGTCCTTTGGGGTGTTGTACCCGTGTGATACTGTCTCGTGTGTCGTGGGTGGCCATGTGTGCTTGTGGGGTGTTAAAGCTGTGTTGTCACTATTTATTGAACCTTGGGTGTTGATTGTGATTGCCTGAGGTTGGGGGCCCGCCTGACAATAAGGGGGTTCTGTGGTCGCGCGCATGGGGGTTGGCTAGCCTTCCGACTAACCATCGGTAAAGTTGTGCATTCTTTGGCGATGAAGGGCGGCTCCCCTTCCGACTAGCTATCGGAGAAGTATTGCGCTATATATCGCTAACAGGTCGACCGCCTGGCCCGACTGCGTTCGGGGGAAGTTGCGATTGGCAGGCTCAAGCCCAGCCGGTTAGCAACCGGCACTGAGTAGCTGGAGTGCGATCCTTTGTGATCTTGTTTGCCGTGTGTGATCCTTTGTGATCCTGGGTGTTGCGTGGTTATTATTCGCGTTTTGGGTTGAGGTCGTAACCGTTGTGTCGGGTCTACATTACGCGTCCGGGTTTGAGTTGGTTGGGGGAAGTAACAGTTTTCGTGTGACAGTCGGGTTACTTGAGTTTGGGGATAGTAGTCCCCGGTGTTTGGGTTGTTGTTGGTGTTTCTGGCATTTTCTGCTAGTATGTCGTAGTCAGTCTAGTATCTGTGGTGGTGAGCGAACGCTCAACTCTAGCTGCTTTTCCTACAGGCACTGGTCGCGAGACGTATTATGGGAACTCTCGGAACTTGAAGAGCTGGGAGCGTGAGTCCGGGTTTCTTTTTGGGAGCCTAGCGACGTACATGTTTATTTTGTCCGCTTGTTTTGGACGTACTTTTAAGTTGTAAAATATTATTTTGATTAACTAAATGGTGATTTTAAGCGGTTTACTTAAAACGATTTTAAAACTGTTTTATTGTTTCACCGTTCGCGTTACGGGTTCGGTTCTACCGAATTTGGGGCGTGACACTCGTGATCACTCGCCTAGCTTCCCCTTTCCGCGGTCGTCAGCACGATCTAACAAGAACACAATTAAAACACTTTTTAAGTTCGCAGGCAATGCTGAAATTTAAAGAATTAGACGCCCAAAAGCAACCCTGGTAATGTCGATCACTCCCAAACTTCCCAACTACTCGACATTGTCAATAATGGGCCCGGAAAGGCCCGATTCGCCTGGTTCAGCGAATCTTCCCGGGATTGGAAAACGCCCTTCCGGGGCTCCGAAAATTCTCGTTTTCGTTTCTACGATCTTAGAATAATTCAAGGGTTCCAATGCAATCGACGGAATTAATTTCCGACTTCCAAGCGATGTAATTCGCGTTTAAAGTTTCTAAACTCGAAATTTCCAACTTTCGCAATTTAATTCCACAATTCGTTCCGGGTGTGAAATATCGATAGGGGGATCGTCAAAAACCACCGCAACACAAAAAACCCGAGACCCGACACGTGGGCCCCACCCATCCACCATCACCCGTGGGTGGCTGGACCGGTTTTGGACCGGTTCACCACTGTGGTGGCCGGTTCCAGCTCCGGCCAGCCACCACCCACGGTGGCCGGGGCTCCCCCGAGCCTCTGGTCACCGGAAACCGATCATTTTCGCTCCAAAACGTTCTCAACGAACCCTACCCTTGACTCATCCATATTTAACCCGTTTAAACCCAAACCCTAACTTTCAAACGTACCAAAACGAGAATCGAAAAGGTTCTCACCGTAGGGAATGACGATGGGAGCTCGATTCTTCAACCGTTGAGACGATCTGTTGGTTGGATCCTCGGGATAGTCCACAACCCTAACATCTTCTTCTCTTTTTTCCATTTCCTTCTCTCCTTTTTCTCTCTTCTTTCTCTCTCTTTTTTTCTCCTTTTTTTGATAAGTGGCCGAACACTCATGTAGTCTTCCTTTTGTTTTGTTCAAAATTACCAACTACCATCGCTTCTTCCTTTTGTTTTGTTCAAAACTAACAACTACCACCACTTGTGTGACAAGTGGCAAGTGGGTCCCACCTTTTAATAAAATAAATTTTTATAGATATTTTTTTGTCAGATTCGCGAAATCCGGCCGTCTCGGGCCCCGAACGGGCCCATTTTCCAAGAAATTATGAAATTTCACGGGCTACAAGGAAACGACCCAACTAAGAGCGTCGTAACGACGACTAAGCTTTTTGGATCCAAAATGGGCCTCGAATGGACCAAAACGTCGCTCGGTTGACTTTTCCGGCAAAAAGTCAACATTTCCCAAATTGGTCAAAAAGTTGCCCTGAGTCCCCCATAACTCACTTTGGTCGATATCGGGGTCAACTTAAGTCCGATATGACCCTCGGGGTCAAATTTAGGTTCATTTAAGTGTCTGTCCCAAAATTTTAAATTTTCTTGTTTTTCGCCGATTTGATAGCGTTGATCGGGAGTGGTGTTTACAATCTACCCCCCTTAAAGGAATTTCGTCAGCGAAATTTAAAACAGACGTACCTCAAGAGTCGAACAGGTCGGGGTACTTAGCGCGAACCTCAGCCTCGCGCTACCAAGTCGACTCAGCCCTGTGGTGTCGCCACTGCATCCGTACCAGGCGGATAACCTTGCCACGCAGGACCTGCTCCCGTGTGTCCATGATTCGAACCGGCTGCTCCTCATAAGAGACATCGTCAGCCACCTCGATATCTGCCCACTCAGTGACGTGGGAGGGGTCCGCATTGTACTTCCGCAACTAGGACACGTGGAAGACGTTATGAATCCTCCCAAGTTGTGGTGGTAATGCCAGACGATATGCCACTGCTCCCACTCCGCTCAAGATCTTGAAAGGGCCGATGTACCGCGGGGCTAACTTGCCTCCGCCGCGGCTGAACCGTACCAGTCCCTTCCTCGGGCTCGCCTTTAGAAACACGTGATCACCGACTGCGAACTCGAGCGGTCGGCGTCGTCTGTCGGCGTAGCTCTTCTGCCGACTCTGTGCGATCTTCAACCGCTCGCGTATCAGCGCGACCTTCTCTGTCGTCTCTCGGACGAGCTCTTGCCCCAGCAGGCTCTTGTCTCCCATCTCTGCCCAACACACTGGCGAACGACACGGCCTACCATACAACGCTTCGAACGGTGCCATCCCAATACTGGCCAGGAAGCTGTTGTTGCAGGCGAACTCAACTAATGGTAGGTGGGTCTCCCACGACCCCCTAAAGTCTAGCACACATGCCCGCAGCATGTCCTCCAAAATCTGAATCGTGCGCTCGGACTGGCCGTCTGTCTGGGGATGGTGTGTTGTACTGAGTAGAACCTCGGTCCCCAACGCGGTATGCAGACTCGGCCAAAATCTGGACGTAAAACAAGGATCCCTGTCAGACACTATCGACACAGGGACTCCATGGAGACGCACTATCTCCTGAATGTACAAGCTGCTCAACTTGTCGACCGGATCAGTCATCCTCATGGCCAGGAAATAGGCCGACTTGGTCAACCGATCGACTACCACCCATACCACATCATGTCCTCTCGGCGATCTCGGCAATCCACTCACGAAGTCCATCGAGACGTGCTCCCACTTCCACTGGGCAATCGGCAGTGGTTGCAATAATCCGGCAGGACGCTGATGTTCGGCTTTCACCTGCTGACATGTGAGACATCTCGATACAAATTCCGCGACCTCTCTCCGCATCCCGCTCCACCAAAAGTGTCGCCTAACGTCGCGGTACATCTTGGTGCTACCCGGGTGCACTATAAGACGCGAATGATGCGACTCTCGCAACACGTCGTCTCTATAGTTGCGCGGCACGAATAATCCTCCTCGATACCGTAACCCCCAATCAGCACTGAGTTCCCAGCCTTCCGCCTTGACACCGCTGACGACCCTCTCTCGGATCTCTGACGTCTCGACATCCTCCGACTGTGCCTCCAACACTCGGGAAAGTAGCGAGGGCTGAGACACCAATGAGCACATGGCCACGCCACCAGTAACCTCCTCTAGCTCAAGCCCGAACGTGCCCAGTTCCCCCATCATGTCCCACTCTCGGACTGATATGCTAGCAAGACTCGGAACCGACTTCCTACTCAGGGCGTCGGCAACCACGTTCGCCTTACCCAGATGGTAGTGTAGCTCAAAGTTGTACTCCTCAAGTAGCTCCATCCATCGCCGCTGGCGCATGTTCAGGTCTTGTTGGGAAAAGATGTACTTGAGGCTCTTGTGATCCGAGAAGACCTGAAATCGCTCGCCATACAGATAATACTGCCAGCCCTATAGCGCGAACACGACTGTTGCTAGTTCCAAGTCATGGGTAGGATAGTTCCGCTCGTGTGTCTTCAACTGCCTGGAGCCATAAGCAACAACTCTACCCAACTGCATCAGTACACAGCGCAGTCCTTCCCCGGACGCGTCACAATATACCTCATACCATATCCCTCGCTCTGGCACTATCAATACTGTAGCGGTAGTCAGACGAGTCTTCCACTCCGTGAACGCACGTTCACAATCCTCTGTCCACACAAACCCGACTCCCTTGCGCGTCAACAGAGTCATAGGCGCGGCTAGTCGCGCAAAGTCCTGGACAAACCGCTGATAATATCCTGCTAACCCCAAAAAGTTGCGGATCTCGAAGACACTCGTGGGTCGTGCCCACTTCGAAACCGCGTCGATCTTCGACGGATCGACCAGTATACCATCACGGGATACAATGTGACCGAGGAATTTCACCTCAGCGAGCAAAACTCGCACTTCTCCAGGTTGGCATATAGCTGATGTGTGCGCAGCAGGGTCAGAACCGCTCTCAGATGCTCCTCATGTGTCACCTCGTTCTGCGAGTAGATCAAGATGTCGTCCAAAAACACCACCACAAATTGATCTAAGAACGCCTGGATATACTGTTCATCATATCCATGAATGCTGCAGGTGCGTTCGTCAGTCCAAATGGCATCACCAAGAACTCGTAATGCCCGTAGCGTGTCCGGAATGCAGTCTTTGCGACGTCCCTCTCTCGGACTCGCAACTGGTAATATCCGGATCGCAGATCAATCTTTGAGAAGCATGTCGACCCTCTCACCTGGTCGAACAAGTCGTCAATCCTCGGCATCGAGTATCGGTTCTTCACTGTAACCCGGTTCAGCTTCCGGTAGTCTATACACATCCGAATCTCTCCACTCTTCTTCTTCATGAAGAGTGCTGGTGCTCCCCACGGCGATGTGCTCGGTCGGATAAACCCCTTCTCCCGAAGCTCCTCGAGCTGACGCTTCAGCTCGGTAGTCTCTGCTGGCCCGAACCTGTAAGGCGTCATCGATATCGTTGTCGTTCCCGACATCATGTCAATCCTGAACTCCGCCTCACGAACTGGTGGTAACCCGCTCAACTCCGCAGGAAAGACCTCGGGGAACTCGCACACCACTCGCGGTAACTCTCGGCTCAACACATCCGATACTTCCTCCACTGTGGACAAAGCTGACAGGAGAACCTCGCTCTTACTTCCCAGAATACACGAAACCTTCGTGTTTCCTGCTGGCACTGTCACTCGTCGCCTATAGCAGTCGATATTGGCTCGGTACTTCGCCAGCCAATCCATTCCCAGGATGACGTCAAAGGTCGTCATTCCCAACACGAGAAGGTCACTAGGGCAAGGACAGTCTGCGACTCTAACTTCGCAGGCACTACAGACCCTAGTCAACATCACATCACCCCCAACTGGGGTGTCCAGACACAGGGGTGGACTCAACGGCTCTAAACTCAACCCCAACCTCTCAGCACAACTTGACGAAATAAACGAGTGCGACGCCCCGGTATCAAATAAAAATAACGCCCACAAATGATACAATAAACACGTATCCTGAATGGTCTCACGGTAGGTAGCGGATCCTGTGGCTCGGGAGTCGGCAACTGTGTACACTCTACCTTGCGACGCCTGCTGCCTCTGACCTGGCGCACCGACTGCTGGCTATACAGACCTCTGTTGCTGTCTCGGAACTGGCGCGCTCGTTGACGGCTGCGAGAACCTCGACGAATGACTCTGATGCTGGCGAGCCCGGGGTGACTGCACTGTGTGCGAAAACTGCGATCGCTACACCGACGTCTCCCCGCCCCGCTCAGGGCACACCCTACCTAGGTGTCCAATCCGGCCGCACCGGTGGCACCTGGCACAATCGCCCCTCGGTCCCCTGCCCTGGCCTTTCTGTCTGACCACTGGTGGTTCTGCGGGCCCTCCTCCTATCGGACACTCTCGCCGCATATGGCCTGGCTGCCCGCAGGAAAAACATAATGGCCCCCTCTCTGAAGCGACTGGCCTTACTGACGCCACCGACCCCATCTGTCTCGATCCGCCCTGCTGAGCCTGTGGCCGAAAGAACACCTCGGTCCTCTGCCTGTTAGTCTTAGTGCCCATAGTTCAATCCTAAATGTCCAAATGTATATATCATCGTTAGCAATAAAATTAAAGCGGCTTTATATTACTTATGTGTTGGAGAAATATATCGATGTGTGCTCTGATCTATGCCCACCATGCGAATAGAATCATAGATCGAGATAGATCACACTCTATGGGTCCCTAGTCAACAAAGCTTCACTAGAAGCGACTAGTATGAAAGATGACTCTTTATGGCTTACGTTCTGTTAGTCATTGGAATGGGATTCCGGAGTCTGATCATAGATATCATGTGGGACATGATATTGGACGACCCGACATGAATATGTGTCATAGATCAAGTCATGAACATATTCATTGTCGTAGCTTGTCATGTATCCTTAGACCAAGGAGTCTTAGTGATCGTTATGCAGTAAACAACTGAGTTTGACCTGAGCCTAACGTTGTCCGTAACAGGGCTTCCATAACGGCCAGGATTGGCTTGGGGACGGGCTACATGAGTGACACGAAAGACGGCTAAGGGATTTATCCCTCATACTGAGGTATGGGAAAGATATCGGTTCTCGGCCGCTTGATCGAGAGTGACTGAAAGAATAGCATGGCCATGCACATGATACTGGGTATCATATCTTCAGTCATCTCACATATCAAGGAACGGTGATTGAGAATAATAAGGATGACGGCTCTATGCCTTATCTCAATCAGGATATCGGAGATAAAAGGATAATGACAGGGATGACGGAAAGGTTAGAATCGACAGGGTCGATTCGTTATGCAGTGTCAGGCAATACTAAAGTCTCGTTAGTTGCCACTTAAATAGGATCAAGTAAAATGGGATTTTACGTTGATCTATTGACATGCATAAACCTAAGGGTCACACCGGAGGATGAAACTCATTGACACATTTATGGAGAATGGCCAAAAGGGAGTTGTCTCGGGACATGACCAAAACTGGGTTTTGGGTCATGTTCCCGTAAGTGAATAGGACTTTACGGATCGAGACAAGGCTTGGAGTCTTGGGATTGATCGCGTCGGATAATGTTGGACATTTCCGGTATGAAAGGCTTGGAGGCGATGAGTGAATCACGGGACCTCGTTGGAAATGGCCACGGGCCATGTTCTAAGAGGCCCATGAAAGGCCCATGCAACCAAGGCCCATGGAACTAATTAATCAAGTCTTGATTAATTAGTACTAAGTAAGCAAGACAAGGATTAAGGTGTTGGTGATTCACCACCTACCCCAATCTTGTCTTGCCATACTTTGTCCTATTTACACCTTACTTGACACCATACTTGTCCCATGCCTTTAGTTGGACAAGTATGGGTTTTTTTTTATGTTTAAGTCATCTTTTTTCAACATAACAAACACAAGACAAGAATAGGAAACACATTTTCTCTCCCTCTTCCATGGCCATTTCGGGTTTGGCTAGTTTTCACCTCCATTTTTGTGTTCTTGAGTCCTCAAAGAGAATAACTACGTGGCTTTGATTCCCATGTGGATACGTAGGCGTCTTGGAGACTCAAGCCAATCATTCGTTAACCGGTGTTCTTGTTTTGGTAAGAAATAGTGCTGAATTTTTCTCTTGTGAATCCATTCTTTGTTAGTTGTTTCATGGTTTAATCGTCTCTTTGTTTTCATTGATTTTCCGCTGCGAGTTGGTTCATCTCCAACCATACCTCGAGACCCAACACTGCCTCCTCTGATCTCGGGGCTCGGACGGTCCCGCAATACTGGTCGGCCGCTGCAGAACCTCACGGGTCCTCGCTGCCTCTCGGAGACCCCGCTCCACTGTCGCTGTAGTGTCTACGAGCTCTGTATACACCCAAATCCTCAAGGCGAGGACTCGATCCTGAATCGTCGGCCTCAGCCCCGTCTCGAACCGTCGGCAACGGTTCAGCTCTGTCGCCACTATTTCTGGCGCAAATCGGGTCAGGGCCGTGAATCTGGCCTCGTACTCTGCCACTGACGCTCTGTCCTGTTGCAGTTCCAGGAATTGTTGATGTCGATCCGCCCTGGCCGACTCGGGGAAATACTGCTATAGGAAGACCGCCTCGAAGGTACTATAGTCGTCCCCGACTCTGTCCCGTACACGCCCCCACTAGTGGTAGGCGCTGTCCCTCAGCTGGTGAGTTGCAAAGGACACCCTAGTGTGACCGTCCTCTATGCCTGACGTGTCCAGGTCCCGAGTGACCTGCTCCAGCAATCTCTCGGCTATGTCGGGGTTCGGTTCCCCGACGAACGTAGGTTTGCCCAGCTTTAGGAAATCCAGCAATGTCCGGGCCGTATGGCCTTCAGCCTGAACGGGCCTCGTTGGAACGGCTGCAGCAGCAGCATGTACTGGCTCCGAAGCCGGCGACGCAGACTCCCTACTGACGATGCTCGCCACCAAGCTCTGCACCGTCCGGGTCAACTCTCCCAGAGCGGCCGCAGTGGACGGGTCTGCGACCGGTGGGACGCTGGGCGTGCCCGTAGATGGTCCTGCGTCGTTCCTCCTATCCTCCCCAACGGGAGTACCCTGGGCTTCCGTGGACTCAGCGGGTTCAACGGTGGGTACCGTCCTGGTGCCCCAGCTGATCGTCCCCTCCTGCCACGTGTGGGTGTCCGTCCCGGTGCCCCAGTTGATCGTCCTCTCCTGCCACGTGCCATGTAGTCGGTATCCTCTGCACGGATACACGTAAACGCTTTTTGTGCGAACTTATACCACGACGATAAGCTCAGTATACTAGCATTCACACATCCTACGTCTACTCTAGCGTACTCGTTACCAAAATGCCACATTGCTCACGTAAGGGAGACCTCAACACGACCCGACACAATCGTGAACAACGTCACGCAATAACAACACACAAACTGCACAGTCAAGACGGTGGAACAAGGTACGAATCACGGATCCGTTACATACCCCGTCACGGTTGGGGCCACAGAGCCGTGACGAAGGCCCTAAAACTCGCCAAAACGCTCTGGTCCGTCACGGATCCGTGACGCTCGCGCAGGCCTGTTTTCCAAATTCGTTTCAGACTCGGTCTTTACCCCTTTTTAACCCTAAAATAGCCTTAAGCGCCCCCACACGCTCGATCACCAATTTAATAACTCACGCACAACGAGTCACAGACAAATTCAAGTCACCCAACTTCAATCACATGCCGACAAGGACAACCAATTTCAAACCACGCCCACCGGGCCAACCACTTTAAACACACGCCCACAGGGCCAACCAATTTTAAAACTTTCTCCCTCTCATCATAAAATTTCATTTTTGACATCACGTAGTTACAACCCGTTCCAGGCGTCCCCGAACTGCATTGTACCCACTTGATGTCAGCGCCTTCGCGTTCGACCACATGGGCGCCAATGAGTCGAGTCGTCACCGCTTAAAAACGTTCACACAGCAACACAAAATCAGTATGCCAGTAATAACAGTACTGCACATACACACAATAACAAACATGACTCATGTCACTACGGGTCTACACACGGTTTCCGACTTGCGCAACCCACGCACGACAGGACTTTCAAAGACTCAACTCTCCCCACCTAATTGACGTACAGTCCGAGGAGTGAAACCTCGAGCTCTGATACCAAACTGTCACGCCCCGAATTCAGTAGGACCGAACTCGGAACGCGAACGGTGAAACAATAAAACAATTTTCAAACATTTTAATAAACCGCTTAAAATCACCACTTTGAGTTAATCAAAACAATATTTTACAACAGAAAAGCGTCCAAAAAAAGCGGACAAAAACCAAAGCGTATGTCGCTAAACTCCCAAAAACTTGGACTCGCGCTCCCAGCTCTTCAAGCTTCGAGAGTTCCCCTAGTCCGCCTCGCGATCAGTACCTGTAGGAAAAGCAGCTAGGGGTGAGCGTTCGCTCACCACCACGGATACCAGACTGAGTACGTCATACTAGCAGAAATGCTGGAAACACCAACCAACAAACCAAACACCGGGGGCTACTATCCCCAAACTCAAGTAACCCGACTGTCACACGAAAACCGTTACTTTCCCCAACCAACTCAAAACCCGGACGCGTAATGTAGACCCGACACAGCAGTTAAGACCTCAACTAAAATATGCAAAATAATAACCACGCAACACCCAAGATCACAAAGGATCGCACACAACAATCAAGATCACAAAGGATCGCACTCCAGTTACTCAGTGCCGGTTGCTAACCGGCTGGGCTTGAGCCTTCCCCACGCAACTTTCCCCGACACTCAGTCGGGCCAGGTGGTCGACCTGTTAGCGATATATACAACAATACTTTTCCGATAGCTAGTCGGAAGGGGAGCCGCCCTTCATCACCGAAGAAATGCACAACTTTACCGATGGTTAGTCGGAAGGCTAGCCAACCCCCACGCGCGCGACCACAGGACCCTTTTTCTGTCAGGCGGGCCCCAACCTCCATGCAATCACAGTCATCACCCAAGGTTCAACAAATAGCGACAACACAGGTTTAACACCCCACAGGCACACATGGCCACCCACGACACGCAAAACAGTATCACACAGGTCCAACACCCCAATAGAACACCTGACCACCCACGACACACAAACAGTAAAATACGGGTTCAACACCCCAAAGGCACACATGGCCACCCACGACATGCAAAACAGTATCACACGGGTCCAACACCCCAAAGGCACACCTGACCACCCACGACACACAAACAGTAAAATACGGGTTCACCTCCCCACAGACACTCATGGCCACCCACAAACACAAACAATTCAATCAACCTCCGAGCACAACCAAATGCCACCATTATTTCTATTGTTCGATATGTTCACTTATCCTACGACACTACTAGGTGTCACATGTTTTTCTATTGTTCGATACGTTCACGTATCATACGACACCACTAAGTGTCGCCTGAATTTCTAGTGTTCGATAAACTTACTTATCCTACAACACCACTAGGTGTCACATGCATTTCTATTGTTAACTTTCCCTAGTCAAGGCCGAGATCCGGCTACTTTTCCCTACCTCGTAACGCTTTCCCAAAAGTCAACGCCCAAGCTCCGGCGTGCTCGCGATCACTCTCCTAGCTTCCCCTTTCCGCGGTCGTCGGCACGATCTAACAAGAACACAATTAAAACACTTTTTAAGTTCGCAGGCAAAGCTGAAATTTAAAGAATTAGACGCCCAAAAGCAACCCCGGTAATGTCGATCACTCCCAAACTTCCCAATTACTCGACATTGTCAATAATGGGCCCGGAAAGGCCCGATTCGCCCGGCTCGGCGAATCTGCCCGGGATTGGAAAACGTCCTTCCGGGGCTCCGAAAATTCCCGTTTTCTACGATCTTAGAATAATTCAAGGGTTCCAATACAATCGACGGAATCAATTTCCGACATCCGAGCGATTTAATTCACGTTTAAAGTTTGTAAACCCGAAATTTCCAACTTTCGCAATTTAATTCCACAATTCGTTCCGGGTGTGAAATATCGATTGGGGGATCGTCCAAAACCACCCGATCACGAAAAACTAGAGACCCGACATGTGGGCCCCATCCGGCCACCATCACCCGTGGGTGGCTGGCCCGGTTTTGGACCGGATCACCACTGTGGTGGCCGGTTCCAGCTCCAGCCAGCCACCACCCACGGTGGCCGGGGCTCCCCCGAGCCTCTGGTCATCGGAAACCGATCATTTTCGCTCCAAAACGTTCTCAACGAACCCTACCCTCGACTCATCCATATTTAACCCGTTTAAAACCAAACCCTAACTTTCAAAACGTACCAAAACGAGAATCGAAAAGGTTCTCACCGTAGGGAATGACGATGGGAGCTCGATTCTTCAATTGTTGAGACGATCCGTTGGTTGGATCGTCGGGAAAGTCCACAACCCTAACACTTTCTTCTCTTTTTTTCATTTTCCTTCTCTCCTTTTTCTCTCTTCTTTCTCTCTCTTATTTTCTCCTTTTTTTTTGATATGTGGCCGAACACTCATGTAGTCTTCCTTTTGTTTTGTTCAAAATTACCAACTACCATCACTTCTTCCTTTTGTTTTCTTCAAAAATAACAACTACCACTACTTGTGTGACAAGTGGCAAGTGGGTCCCACCTTTTTAAAAAGAAAATATCTTTGTAGATATTTTTTGTCAGTTTCGCGAAATTCGGCCGTCTCGGGCCCCGAACGGGCCCATTTTCCAAGAAATTATGAAATTTCACGAGCTACAAGGGAACGACCCAACTAAGACCGCCGTAACGACGACTAAGCTTTTTGGATCCAAAATGGGCCTCGAATGGACCAAAACGTCGCTCGGTTGACTTTTCGGCAAAAAGTCAACCTTTCCCAAATTGGTCAAAAAGTTGCCCCGAGTCCCCCAGAACTCACTTTGGTCGATATCGAGGTCAACTTAAGTCCGATATGACCTTCGGGGTAAAATTTAGGTTCATTTAAGTGTTTGCCCCAAAATTTTAAATTTTCCTGTTTTTCGCCGATTTGACTGGCGTTGACCGGGAGTGGTTCTTACAGTTTCTCCCCTAAACCGGTGCCAAAAACTTAATGTCTAGTAGTTTTACACGTGGAATAAGGGCACGACAAGTGCACCGATTGTCAAGTAGTAATCAGATGGTAAGTCTGAATATTGTACCCAATAGAGTTAATATGCATACACTCTATATCTTGTTCGTTATTCAATTGTCTTGATTATAAGTAGTTGATGATTTATTGTTGTGGAGGTCAATAGTAAAAAAATAAGAGTAACAAATGAAAGTAAAGAATGAGAAAAACAACCCAGGATTACATCTTCATGATGATATTTACTCGTAGCATTGAACAACTGTCAGTGCGCCAATTTACAAAACCCACACGGTAGTGACCACATGAATATCGCTTAAGGTCCAGATCAACACGACGTAGGTAACAATCATCACGACTCGGTTTTCCTTTAGTCGAAATCACTACTCGTTAAGCTTGGAACGTTTTTCCTATGCGACATACATAATATATATTCACATGCTACTCATAAACATCGATTACTGATTATAATCCTGGATTCAGGATCTTTAGTTGCACATAAACATCTTATATGCTAATAAAGTGGTTGTTAGGACAATTACAAACACATAAAGATGAGAAACAAATTAAACTACAAATACTCGAAAGATGACAAAAACTTCTTTGAAATTACAGCAATGTTCGTCTTACACTTTTCCAACGATTACAACTGTCACGCCCCAAATCCGGTTTTGACCGGACTCGAGACGTGAACTAAAATAATAAATAAATAAAGCGAAATTAAAGCAATAAAGCTTAAAATAATAAATCGTAATTTCATAAATTCGAATAAAAAGAGTCAACAGCTCTTAAATAAACTGTAAAAACAGTTCTTAGTTCAAAACAGGGTACGTCACTAGACACCTAGTCTAAGACCCTCACTAGCTCCCAAGCATCGAGCATCCAGCTAGTATACATCCCGCTCAAAACCTGAAATACAACACGGTAAGGGGTGAGCTTTCGCTCAGTAGGAAAAGTAGTTAAGCTAATGAACATCGGCTTACCACCACGAGTAACCGTCCAATTAGGGCATACTAGTACAACATAACTAACTGTCAAACTGGGGTTCATAGCCAAACTTACAACACACGCAGACGATCGCTTTCACACAATACAACAGTAACCAAACAGCACACGTATCACACGTGAAAGCAACTAGCACACGTCCCGTACTGCAGTCCCCGAACTCCATCAAATCATATCTGAAAGTCATCGTATCATCTCGGATAGCCCCTCGGTCTAGAGGAGACTCATGCGTCGGGGCGACCGGAAACGTTCTCTAGCAACCACATCTCATCGGGGGCCCCGGAAATGTTCCCAAAGGACCATAGATCATCGGGGTAGAAACACAACTCGTAGGCCCAACCACGACCTGTAGGCCCAACACGATCCGTAGGCCCAATATGATATGGCCCATCGACTCTGACCCGTCGGTCCAATACGACCCGTAGGCCCAACACGACCCGTAGGCCCCAATCACAATATGGCCCGTCGACCCGACCCGTCGGCCCAATACGACCCGTAGGCCCAACACAAACCGTCGGCCTAGATGTCTTACACCGACATACCCCCTCGATGTAGGCATCGTACCGGAATATCACACCGGGGGACCGCGCATACGTGAGACCACATCGTCGGCATAGGTATTACCTCACACTGGCACACCCCCTCGGTGTGGGTACCGTACCGGAATACAACCCTCTTGGAACACACATCAAGATAATAACACGCATCGTAATGCCAAACATCAAACACGGCTCACCAAGCCCACAATCTTACCACAATTACACGACACGTCGGTCTATCACTCACCCGACCATATCACAGCCAATAGTTCACATCAAATCAGTCACGACACACTTGCCCACACATAGTAACAACATGTTACACCGAAAATGTTGTAGCTTGGCTCTTAATCTTATCGACACTAAATCACTGAACAAGCATCTCAAACAGATCAGGCATTTCAATCAGCACACAACCTACGGCTCGACATGGCCATTCTACCAGCACGACAATTTCCCAGAATAATGAAAGCGGCTAACACTAGTGAATCACATCCTACATGTTACTAAGACTCGTCTGGTATTTAGTAATCGAAAGCGGCTATTCTAGTGAATCACATCCTATATGCCAACTAGGACATTTCCGGTTTATTATTATTTCCTAAACATGCATGCTAGTAACTTTCCGTAATTAAAGCGGTATCCGCTAATTTCCCTACCTCAAGAAGGAACAACAGATGTTTCTCCTAGCTGCTGACGTCCGGGCCTAACTCCGGTCTTCTCGGGCGAAGTCCAAAAATCTGGGTTTAACATGTAAAGTTTCTAATCAGTCTCGGTAGTCCAAAAGTCCTCTGATTTGTCCATTTAGTCCTTTAAATTAACAGTTAAGCCCGTTGACTTCTCCATTTTAAATTAATCAAGTTTAATTAATTAAGTAAATTAACTGTCGACCCGAATCCGCGAACCAGACCCGGATCCGACCCGGTCCAGAACCCAGACCCGACCCAAGCCTGACCCGACTCCAGACCCGACCCAGACCCGGTCCAGACCCGACCTGTCGGACTTGGGCCTAGCCCGAGTCCTGGCCTGATCCAGGTCCAGTTTGGGTTTGTCCGGCCCAAAGGCCCGTCCTCAATTCTAATATGGCACAAGCCCGCTTCGTCTATACGAGTTCGAGTACGAAGGAGGCGGCGAGGGTTTTGTCTCAGGCTGCCGGCGACGGTGGAAACGACGGTGGAAACGACGGCGGGGAGCTCGGAGGGACGTCCGGCGACGCTCAGGAGTGACGGTAGAGCGTCTGCCAGACCAGAACGAGGGCGGTGGTTGTCGTGGCGCAACCATAGACCACTCCCATCCCAGATCTGGCGAGAGACAGGGTGGCCGACTTCGATTCCGGTTGAATCCGACCAAAACACACTCGCAGCTCACGATTTCCAGGAAGGGATGGTCGGAGAAGGTAAACTTGGCCGGGACGATGGCTCACCGTCTCAGATTTCCTCTGATGCAGGCGTGTCGAAGTTCGAACGGGAGAGGGGCGACGGCGACTGCTTCAATTCAGCGAGGAAGAAGAGAGTTGGAGGGGGGTTTCTGGTGCGAGGGGGAGTCGTGGATGGAAAGGAAAGGTCCGGCGAGGGATTTGGCTCCGGCGAAGCTCGAGAGAGGGAGGTGAAGGAGAGCAAGACCTGAGCGCGAGAGAGAGAACAAGGACGGCGGGGGTTGTGCCTCGGGATGTGTGCACGCGCAGAAGAATAAGGGTTAGGCGAGACGGGTTTAGGGTTGCCGAGTTTGGGCTTGGGCCTGGCGTTGGTGTTGGGCTTGCGCGCGTCCTGGGCTTGGCCCAACTGGCTGGCCCAGTCAACCTGGCCCAAACAGCTTCAATTTTGTTTTCACTCGAACCGAAAATTTAACCCGCTTTCCAAGCATGACATTCCAAGCGAGCAATTTAAAACTTAATCCTTTTTTTAAACCGGGACAGTCTTCACAACAACTCTCAACTTCTCACCCTGAATTTTATACAAATTGATTCTCCCCCTTTTCCCTAAGCTATCAAGGGGTATTTATACTAGAAAACTCATACCTAATAAGTTCAGAATAACCCCTCCATTGTTCTCCCACCATTCTATATATCTAGCACCCATTTTTTGGTCATTGAAGTTAATAACCGGTAGACGCATTTGGCAGGTAAGTGGCGGGGTAATGTGGTATCCGACAATTATATCCAGTCGGGTACTAGCATATCTGATGGATTTACTTGTTATAGTGTCTATTTGGGTACTAGCGTATCCGATCCTTTACTCGGTCGGATGGCCGATCGGGTACTCTTTTTTTGTGGATAAGCTCATAAAATTTTATTATAAAAAAGGAAAGATCCAAGAAGGGTCAAAATAGAAGACAACAATAACAAAAGAGCTATTAGTTTGAGCTACGGGAACAACCCCCGACAAAAGAGCAAACCAACCAACAAAAATAAAACGGGCCGATGAATAGTGACTCATGAGACCAGAAACCAGGCGTACCACCCGAACCGATGAACGAATTCTCAAGGTAAATAGAGTGAATCCTCTGGTCCCAAAGGGACAAAGTAACTCATGCCCCTCCGCTCTCAAATCAGATCGACCCTATATGTCCCCCCGGATAGCACTCACTGGACCCTGATGGGAACAAACGTTACCTGGACTGACTCCTGAATAGGTACTCATCGGACCCAACCCATCCAAAACCAGGACATAACATACATCACACTCTGTCTAACAGCCTCCTTCCACGCTTCCTAGGTCGGATGCACCACACGAGACAACACTGCCAATCAGAAAAAGAGATGGAGGCTTTCAACGACCCAACTTGCCACAAAAGGAAAAAAGAGTGGTTATGAGTTTTCCCAAACACAACATCGCATTAATACATCATCACATTGAAGACCGTACCATTGTGAAGAAGCCAAATGTGCCAAACAACAATGTAACAAACTCTAATCCACGACTTCCACTAGTGGTTAGAACCTAGACCTGTCCACAAACAGATATCCTCACCAAAATTCCTAGGCATAACCCACACTACTCCCCACCAAGAAGTCACAAGACCATAAATCCACCACAACACCAAGCAATGCAACAATAAATGATCGGTAGTTTCCATACCTCCTTTACATAATAGACAAAACATTTGGTTGATGGTCAAAGGAACACCTCGAAATGATCAGTAGTTTCCGTACCAGAATATGGGCTCAGAAGGCCAGGTTTAAATGGTTTATGGAGGGAGAACAATGCTTGAAATTCTATCATCGGCTGGAAAATTTTAATGCTTCTTCGAACAAGATTAGTTTAGTTCGTGTGCGGAGACTTGGTTTTCGGATCCAGTTCAGATTAAGAGTCAGGCGGTCATTCACTTCCGAGAGAGATTTGCCAAGCCCCCTGAAGCCCTGTTTCAGATTCCAGTCTTTTAGATTAAGAGGTTATCTATAATTCAAGCCTCAAGGCTGGAGGCTATTTTTTGTCTGAAGAAATTTTCAGTGCTCTGTCGTATTGTGGGAACAACAAGGCACCTGGACCGGATGAGTTTTCAATGTTATTTTTTTAAAGCTTAATGGGAGGTGATTAAAAATTATTGTTAAGATTCGCGGAAGAGTTTCACAATTCTGGGGTTTTTGGAAACGGGCTGAGTTCGCCTTTCATGGTTTTGATTCCCAAGATTTCAAGCCTGGAGACTTTCAATTTTTTTCAGACCGACTAGCTTAATATTGGGTCCTTACAAAATTTTGGCAAAGCTACTGGTGAACAGGCTTAAAAAGGTTATACCAGATTTAATTAGTGATACACATAGTGGATTCATAGCAGGGAGACAACTCGTGGATGACGTTCTTATTGCCTCGGAAGTGATCCATAAAGTGAAAAAATCCAAGGTAGAGGCCGTGGTTCTGAAGCTCGATTTCAAAAAGGCATATGACAAGGTCAGTTGGCCGTATCTCCTGGATGTGATGAGAATTATGGGTCTTAATGATCAGTGGAGGATGTGGATGGCGAGCTACTTTCGTGCTAATCTGTCAGTATTGATTAATGGGGCGCCTAGTGCGTATTTTGCAACGGGAAATGGGATCCGACAGGGATGCCCATTGTCGCCTTTCCTGTTTCTATTAGCAGCTTAAGGTCTTCATCAGATGTTGATGGGTGGTATCCGCGGTGGTGATTTTAATGGCGTCAAGGTGGGGAGAAACGGCTTAGTAGTCTCTCATTTACAGTTCGTGGATGACACTATTCTGTTTATTCGGGGGGAGGAGGTGGCGTTGTGGAATGTGAAGTATGTCTTGGATCTGTTCCAATCAATTTCGGGCGTCAAGATAAATTATGCAAAATCGAAAGCGGTGCTTCTAAACGAGTCCACTTTGTCAGAGGAGCTGATATCTTCTATTATGGGTTGTGAGCTGCCTATTTCGTATCTGGGATTCCAATTGGGGCTCAGTCCTAAACAGGTCAGTTTCTGGGATCCGGTTTTTAATCGGGTGAGGAAGTATCTTAATGGTTGGAAAGCGAAAACTTTAAACATCACTGGTCGGGTTTTTTATACTCAAATCGACCTTGGCTGCTATTCCAGTATTTTATATGAGCATTTTTCAGGCTCCGAAGGCAGTGATCCGTAAATTGGAACGGTGACAACGCCGATTTCTTTGGTCCCATAGCGTGTCTAGGAGGGTAATTCATAAAGTAAAGTGGATGTTGGTTTTCAGGAGAGACCTTTTTGTATGTGAACTTGGGGAGCAGTTGGCCCTGAAAGGCTTATTTTTTTCAGTTGGGTTAACTAATGTGCCTGATAAGTTGATTTGGGTCAAAGGCCCTCATTTTTCGGTAGGGGCAGTGTATAAGTTAATTACTCCATCCTTTGAGGTGGTAAGTTGGGATTCTTTTTTATGGTTGAAGGGTCTCCCCCCGAAGTTTGGTATGTTTATGTGACTGGCCTTACATTCAGCGGTTCCTACTATGTCCTTTCTTGAGGTCCGTGGTTGCAAAATTTCTTTAAATTCTACGATGTATTATTTCTGTAAGTCATGCTTTGAAGACTTGGATCACTTGCTATTGCATTGTGTTTACTCTTGGAGATTATGGGGCCTAATTATTTCTTAGTGGTCGATGTTGTGGGTGGTGCCGGGGTCGATACAGTCAGCTTGTGAGGGCTAGTCCTTGGAGGCTGAGTTTATGGGAAACTTGATTTGGTTGAAAGTTTGTTATATCACTTGCTGACATTTGTGGTTGCAGCGAAACAGTGTGGTTTTCAGGAACTGTTCTCAGTCAGTGGATGGGGTTTTTGAGAAGTTGAAGCCTCATGTTTTTAGTATAGTGCGTTTAGCAGGTGATCTTGTACCAGATGTTTCGTTCGAGCAGTGGAACTCTACCCCTCGATTGTGTATCTGTAGCAGACGTAGGAGAGTTGTTGCAGGGGGGTAAATTTTAATATGGTTTTGTGTTGTGGTTCGTTGTTTCTAGCTTATTATATTCTGGTTTCATTTACTTGGTGGTAGCCTCTTTGAGGTATTTTTGTGCGGGTTTCCACCTTGGAATCCTGACGTAATAAATTCATCGCCTATCAAAAAAAAGGAACACCTCGAGCTTCTAAAAACACCGTAGTAAGAAGCTCTCTCTGAGCAGGCAACCAAGCACGGACACAATGCTTGGGCGGAATACCACGAACCCATAACAACGAGGCCCACATCTATGGAATAAAATTCTCCTCATCCATAAGTAGGGAATAAGCAATGGAAACAGTGAAACATGGTTTGTACCTCCTCCAAATCAAGCTATTAACTGAATCCAAAGAAACCACATTCTGAGCTAGTCTCCTCGAAAGCCTCAATCTTGACCCTATCACAATCTCACCCGGTCCATCTAAGCTCTACCGACCACCCCGAACCATTCCAATAATCAGCCACCTTCCCCTGTCTATATACGACCAAAGAAAAGGTTGTCGGAAATCTTTCCCGGAGAGGCACCTCTCCTATCCACACATCTACCCCAAAGGAAATACGATAACCTTTTCCAAAAATCCACCTAACCCTTTGATTGCCGAACAATCTACAAAATATCGGATTATAAGCAAGACCAAGAATATGATTAAAAAGAAAACATTTTCTATTCCTATCCAAACGATTAAGGTCCCAATACTCAGTGGACCACATCATTCTGACACAGATCAACTCTTTCCACAAGGAGCTAGTGGATGTGGCAAAACGCCACCACCATTTGGCCAAGATAGCCACATTCATCTCCTCCAATCTTTGGAGTGCAAACAGTCGACCACTTGACTTTGTTCATAACTCTATCATCCCCACCATTACGGCATAACAAATTTTGTTGCATAGCTTCCAATGCCTTAATAATCCCCTTAAGTTCCTTTAGCAGAGACATATAAAACAAAGGCAGGCCTGAAAGAGTGAACTGAATGAGGGTGATTCTCCCAGCCATAGAGAGACACTTATCATGCCATAAAGCCAATGCTGACTTGTATCTGCACAAAACCGGATCCCAAGTAGATAATCTCTTTAGAGAAGCCCCGAGAGAAAAACTCAAGTAAGTCATGGGTAACTCAATAACAGCACACCCCAAAGCCAATTCTACGTCCTCATTTGAAAAAGACTCCACATTTAATAGCACAACTTTAGACTTATTAAAATTGACTTGAGTCCTGAGGTAGACTGGAACTCCAACAAGGTCCTTTTAACATTATTAAATCATCCAAAGAACCACGTAAAAATAGAAAAGTATCGTCGGTAAATTGTAGATGGAAAATAACAAAACCTGAGTGACGGATACGTATTCCTTGATATAAATCAGCTGACTTTCCTACTTCAATAAACAAATGGAGGCCCTCAGTCGTAATAAGGAACAAAAAAGGGGACATGGGACACCCCTGCGATTCCAATTAATCATTGCAAAGTGTCTACTCGGTACACCATTAATCAAAACCGAAAGATAAGCATGAAAATAACTTTTCATCCACCTCCTCCAACGGTCACCAAAATTAATTTGAATAAACACCTCATCCATATAATCCCACTGTACCATGTCATAGGCTTTCTCAAAATCAAGTTTTAACAAAGCACATTCAACCTTAGCCCCTTTAACAAAATGAGTTACTTTCGAGGCGATTAACACACCATCTATCAATTGTCTACCCGCAACAAAGCCGCTTTGATTATCACTAATCAGGTCACTAATGACCCCTTTAAGACGATTAGCAAAGACCTTAGCCAAAATCTTATAACGACTAGAAATGAGACTTATAGGTCTAAAATCATTCAAACGATCAGCTTGGGAATGCTTCGGGATTAGGGTCAGACAAGTGGAATTAATTCCTTTCCCCAACAAACAAGAATCATAAAAATCCAGAAAGAATCTCAACACATCCATCTTAAATATACCTCATGCAACCGAATAAAACTTTGAAGTAAAGCTATCCGGGCCTGGAGATTTCTCCCCCTCCCCACATGCAGCTATAGCAGACTCAACTTCGGCTAAGGAAAAAGGTTTTTCAAGGTCTAACCTTTGATATGTCGATAGTGTTCTAAAGGGAAGAAGAGGAATATGAACACGAGCTCCAAAATGCATATGGAATCTGCTCTCAAAATGTGACACTGCCTCCTCCTTAATCTCCGCAGGATCAGAGATAATATCCCTCGACTCGAACGTAGAATAGATAGTCTGCTACGCATAGCTCGAAAGTTATCAATTTTATGGAAATAATCCGTACACCTATCCCCATTACGAAACCAATACATTTGGGATTTTTGCCTCCAAATTTTCGCAATAATCTTTTGTTAGAGAATCAATAAAGCATTTAACCAAGATCGGTGATCAATTTCCGACTCCGTCAAGTTCATAGTTTCCTGCAACATATCAATCATATTAATTTCATTAACAAGTAGATGAACCTTCTCCTCTGCATTTCCAAAGACCTCAATATTCCACGTTTTCAGATCATGACATAAAGCTTTAAACTTGCTCCATAAGTATAACTAGCTGAGGCACTTGTAGGATACGATTCCCATAACTTGTACACGAAAGGAAGAAAATTGTCGTGTTTCAACCAAGCATTCAGAAACTTTATCGGACGAGGTCCCCAATTTACTTCCTCCACAAACACCGTTAAAGGGCGATGATCTGATAAAAACCTAGGAGAACTAGATTGTAACAGAGGTCAAAATTACTGAGAAAAGAATCAGTGATCAAACAACGATCTAAACGTGAAGCCTTTGTACCACAATACCATATATATAAATAACATGTCAAAGGCATGTCAAGCAAACCCCAATTGGAGATAAATGAATGGAAGTATCGGCTATCTAGCTTGTTGAAATTACAATTCCAACGCTCAGAAGAGGTAAGGACAGTGTTGAAATTTCCGGCCCACATAACTGACTCAGAAAAACGAGGAGCAATGAGGGAAAGGGCTTCCTAAAGTGAATGTCTCTCCGAAACAGAACCATGAGCATAAACGTTGCAAAACGATACATGCACACTTCGGGGGAGAAAAATGCCAGACCAACACAAAGTATTATTATAAACTTCCACATTACTTACAGAGAAAGAAACGTCCTCCCATAAGCTTAAGACTCCCCCGACACTCCCAATCGCAGGGATCGGGAAATAACTCCATCCTTCAAGTAGACCAATCAAATGAAGGAAGTCATAATCAACTATCGGCAATTTGACTTCCTGCACCATAATGAATAACGGTTTGGACTTCACAATAACATCTCTCAGACATCGTTGCTTCTGAGAGGAATTAGGTCCTCTCACATTCCATGAGAGGACTCTCATGATTCAGCTTTGGATGTCGCCAGCTCCTTCCGAGCTGCCTTCGTCACCTGAATATTCACCCCACTCTTCTCCTTCAGAGGTAAGCACAGGATCGTCAAATAACTTCTTTTGGGGAATTTCAATGTCTAGGTTCTCCAGTTGATCGAGAATTTTCCTTATTCTTCTTAATGACCTTAACACTGATTTGCTTAACATAGTTATACTTTGCTGGTTTCGCTAAGGCTTGAAAATAAGAGGGGGTTGTTTATCTTGCACGTTCTCTGTCCAAGACCTTGTCCGAGATCTCGTCTGAATGATCCGAGTGATTGTTCTAATGCCAGGAGTGGTTGAGTCCTTCTTAGGCTCAACTTCTTGAAAGTTTGAATTTGTCACAACCAAATCCTTTTCCTGATTAGCGGGGGATTCGAAAGGCATAATAGAATTATGGCCCATAACTTCTGAATCAACAACTGGAGAATTAATATCCTCAACAACCAGATCGGCTCTATCCGCAGAAATTTGAGCTGAGACGTGTAACTCGGGAGAAACAATAGTTTGAACATTTGAAAAATCTACATTCGAGTCTGAAGCCAGAGACGCTAGTGGAGATGCTTCTGGCGCAAGATAACGATCAAAACTCTCCAAAACGTTATGCATCTGGTCGTTATAAATAGGGCTGAGAGTAACATCAAAACTGCCCGACCCCAGCTTGATATTAACCTTTAATTCGTCTTGAAGAGGTTTTGAACAACGAAACAACATCCACACATTCCCGAAAAACTCATTCTCAGGGATAGAATAATGCTAAAAAATTGGTAACCCAGTGTCGTGACAAGCAAGTTTCATTGTATCATCCAGGCAAGCAAAGAACGACATGCCTGAAATTTTAATCCCTAGCCAATATCCCCCTTGTAGAGCCAATGATCCATCCAAATTAATAATGTGAAACCAAGTCCCAACCCATTTCCAGTCCGTCTCCCGTAACAATGAAGAAAACAATAGATCAGAGCAAGTAATTGAGAATACATTGCTTGAGATTTTCCGGGCCTCCAGACCTTTCGCACCGTGCAATTCCATCTACAACAGGGCTTCATCTAGAAAACAATCCTTCCTCAGGACCCCAGTAATCCCAAACTTAATCTGATTCACCAAAGTCAAGTCATACAAACCATTTGAACACGAGTAATCAATTTGAGTTTTGCTTCTGTCTCCACCTTCTTCGATGATCGATTGATTCTCTTTGATTCTCCTAATCTTTTTCTTCACTGGTACCGCTTTCTGTTTCACCTCCGACTAATCTAGCGTTACAAGCAAGATAAAAACTTTTACTTTGCAACCATTTTGGCTTAAATTTATATTTTCAGCATCTCTCAAAGAACGAACAAATAAGAAACCAAAAAACCTCCATCTTCTATTTGGTATCTAAATTGATTGAGTCTTGATGATGGGAACCATGCTTCAAAAATAGGATGACATCCATTCAATATAAGTATCATAAGGCAAATTTGAGACGAAAACTTTGACAGGATTTGTTTTTGTACTAGTTGACTTCCCTGCATTCGAACGATGAATGTTGGCCTGCTCCGAGACGATCTGCTTTCCCTTGTCTTTTAGGGAAGGTGGACCTTCCAAACTTCGTGTAATATTATCGGCCACGTAACAGTCATCTGATACCAAAAGACCTTCGCTCAAAGACGATGAACCACAGAGAGCCATTGGAAGACTGTTCAATAATCTATCACCAAGCCGATCGGGTACTCAATGCTTCTTAAATTGTTTTGTCCATTTTTGACCATTTTCATTCCAAATTCCTAAAGAAGCTTAGCAAGATGCACAATACCGAAAATGAGGAAAAAGTGAAGTAATTCTTATTAGACGGGGTGAAAAGAGTACTAAATGAGAGAAAACACTCTAAAAAGAGTGTAAAATGTATATGCATCAAGTCCCAAAATAGAGAGTCTGTTTGGAAGTTGGTTATTTTGTTTTACACCTAAGATTGACCATTGGTCTTTTTACGGGTCTATGAAGAACAACATAGTAATGAGCTATGCTAAAACACGATTACTTTATGCTTATAGTATATGCATGATATTTGTTTTCGTACTTAATATGCATGAGTTAATATATATATATATATATATAGGATCACTATCAGGTATAGACTTTATATATTCGTCAGAACGTAGAACTTTCAATCTGGGCCCTTGGATCATAGAATTAAAGGCTCAGATTTAATGCATATCTTTTTAATTAATGCATATCTTGTAATTGATTTCGTAATCAATCACCCCCACCCCCCTGAATTTCGGTGGCCATTCGATTTGGATAATCAATGACCCAGATTGATTCTGCGTTCTGACCCGAAACAAGGTTTGTACTCATATATATATATATATATATGTTGAGCATGTAAGTTTATGTGTGATACAAAAGATAAGCTAAAATCATGTATATTTGGATGTTACATAAATTTTTGTATGTGATACAAAAAAGGTAAATCACGTATACTTAGATGATCTCTGAACTTTTGTATATGATACGAACAATAACTTAAATCCTCGAACTAATATTAAGTCAAAACAGATGTCTTCCATGGTTCAAACACATATTGTTACTTAAAGAACCATGTGCGTGACATGCCAAATCTGTGTGTACAAAATGATCTATTTTTTTTTTTGAAACGACAAAATGATCTAAGTAAAGTAAGATGAAAATGATGCTTTCATGGGTTTGATATAGTTACACTTAATGGGGTTATCAAGATGGTTTTGGACCTAATGCATCGTATAGATTGGGTCAATACATATGATATATATATTTTATCAAAGAGTTAAATTTGATATAATTGGTAAGAAACTACCTACCTATATAACCAGTTTGAAGCATTGAGTCAAAGTTCATTTCAAAAGCGGTGAACTGTGGATGTTGGTCCATAATCTTTCAAGAATTGGAACGTCATTGAGTATCAACAGAAGATAGTTCTTTTTTGCATTTTTCATTTAATCAAATGCATTGGAATTCGTGAATGTCATTTTACACACAATGAATCCAATGGATTTTGATATTGTCCGACATATTATGATGTAGAAGTAACACATACAACTTGGGTTAGACAATGGTCTGTTAACTGGCCATCAGCCCATCTTGAAGCCCCACACTCAAAATGTCTGGTTTCCGATTATCAACGTTGGTATCGACGCCGGGACCAAGTAAACTACTGAAAAAATAGACAAAAAACATGATATGAGGCAGAGAGGTGCGGTGGTGATAGTTTATAAATAGGAGTGAATGGTTGTGATTAAACCCCTAAAATCAACGATGTAGATGTTTTGGACTGAAGCTACTTGTGAACTGGAGATAAGGGCACGTGGGCTTCGTATTTGGGTTGCATAATACTGATTGGACGTTAAAAAGAGCAAGAACAACGGGCCGGCCCTCGGGTCCGACCCGCGCGTTCGCGGTCCGCGGGACACGGGCCGTCTCACTGTGGGACGGTTTTTACGCGGCCCTCATCCCGCAAACACGCGGGCCGGGCCGCAGGCCTCGGCCCTCATCCCTCGCTCGCGGGCCGGGAACGCGCCCCTCGGCCCTGTCTCGCTCCCGTCCTCTCCCGTGGCGACGCATGGCATGCCCGAATCCGACCGTTTGACAACGGTCGGTAATGGCTATTTATTTATTTTTAATTAAATTTAATTCATTTTAAACCCTATAAATACCCCAACCCCAATCTCATTTTTTCCGCACCCAGTCTCCAATTTCACTCTCCCATTCCCACATTCTACTCTCTCATTTCAAATATTCTCGTGAAAAATGTCGGACGACGCAGGATCCCGTGCACAATCGGCTAGTGATGAATTCAGCCCCGAGGAACTAGTAAGGAATTTTGAAGATATTCTAGCGGACCCTCGTGACAACTCCGCTTTCACGCCATACTCGCAACCAGGGTCGAGCTCAGGTAAGTGCAAACTAATTTTTTATTAATTGTATTTTTTTTAATTCATGTATTGTATTTATTTATTGTATTTATTGAATTTAGTGAATTATTTTATTGTATTTGTTTAATTCATTTATTGTATTTGTTTGATTAATGTATTGTAATTTTTTAATTCATTTATTTATTAATTTATTGTTTAGGCAATTCCGTCCACAACATGTCTATGGTCGAAAAGGATACCTCCTCCTTCACCGAAAAGGATAAGGAAGAGCGTAGGTCGTGCAAGGCCCGACTGCGAAGAGTTATGGGTACCCTTGAAGGTGAACTTGCATATCTTCGACGACAACAACCACCACCAGATGTCGACCCAATAGGGGATGATTCTTGAGCATGTATTTTTTTGTGGGTTGTATTAAAAGGGGATGAATAGAATTACAAGTTCATTTTTTTCGTGTTAAATTTATTTACTATTTTTTTGATTGTCATTAATTATTATTTTTTCACATTTGTTTATATTTTATATAATTTAAACGGTTTCTGATAAAGAATTAAATAAAACAGCAAAATATCAATTAATAACAACTCAGCATCCAGTTAGCACAAGAGCCTCACTCATGGCCTCTCATTGCAAAACATCAACTATTCTGAGGCCCTAGGACCTCACTTTTGTCCAATCAGCGCAAGGCCCTCAAGGTCAGGGCCTCACCCAGAACTTTTCCATTGTACATGCTCTAAGGCCCATATGGCTGTCAGTTTTCAGCACCTCCGGTTCAACACTTCTTGGACCGGCCTCCGCCACACCGGTTCCAAACTCTCCATGGAAAATATGTTCGGTTTCTTCCTATATGGATATTTTTGCTCAGCCCTACGTACAACATGAGTTTTGAAACAAAATTACATGTACATTTGTAGTACTTGGGCCTATTCGGTTCCACCTGCCTCACTATAAACTATTTTCTTCTCGGGTGATTTTAAGTGCAACCGTCACATCCATAGTCGTCGAGAAACAAAATTCTTATGTGTTGACTCTAAATTTAAATCTGAGTGACTAGGATAAAAAAAACAATTTTGACCAGTATATTAGTAGGTGGGTTTTGTACACATTCGATTGAGTTATTTATACTGGTCTAACCAAAAAAATGATGAGAAATTCTTATGCACGAAAGAAGGGAGACACAGATTGATGATGTGCAGAAGAATTGAAAGTGACAAGAAGACAACTATATATGAGGTGATACAGAAACACGCTAGCAAAAATGAGGTGACCCATGATATTAAAACAAGTTGTTAATAATTGCAACAACCGAAACAGGTCCATATTTATTCATGGCTGCTCAGCTGCGTGACAGAGACAAGAGGACCCATTATTTACACGCTTTGCTAAATAAATGCTACTGCTACTGCTACTGCTAGGTTCCTCTTCTTGTTTTCGTGTGAATCCAACCAAGTCCAGGGCCTAACATTCGCGGGAAATTTCAGATTTTGCGGCCTATTGGAGCTCCAGAAATGGCTTCAGAACAGAAGCTATTGGTATTGGGCAGTTGTTTATGGACAAAGAGCATCTTTTTGTCCAGTATTCTTCTACAAATTTCCCAATTGCAAAGTCTCTGTTCCTCTCCTATTAAATCTCCCCTTTTTTACACGTGAAATTGCAGATTCTTGTTCTGTTCTTCTGGGCAATTTACCCAACTGTCTTTAACTTTATATTATTCTCTCTCGACTGGTTTTATGCAGACCTTAGCTTCCTTCTCCCCATTGGCTCTGCACTCAATTCCATGTTGGGCTTCCTTTGGATCACTTCTCAGGTTAGTTTCTCATCTGGGTTTGTTTCTCTTTTCCTGCAAAATATATTATTGAAGATGTTTTTTTTTTTACTTTTTCTCAGTTTCGATTTTTGGTGAAAGGTTGTGTTTTTATATCGGGAAATGGATTAGCTGCTTCTGGGTTGAAAGGTGTTTGATCTATTATATTGGGTTTTCTTTTCTTTTGTTTTTGGAGGTGCTTTGCTTTAGATTCGGCCAACATGAAAACTGATGTCTATGTGTTGGTCTCCGTACGGTGCCATTGCGTGACTTTGAGTTCCTCAAGAGGGTTTAAGGTTTCATTTTCACCACAGAATCAGATTCTTGCTTCTGCAACCTGTCATTTTGAGATACATCTTCTCTTTGCCTTGAACATTTAGTCGGCCAGGAAGTGGCGGATTGAAAGGGGAATCTAGCAGAGGAAATAGTATTAGTAAACATTGAGACAGTTTAGTGGGAGATATTAGTTTGGAAACTTATTTCCTCCCCTACCCTTTTCCCTGCAAACAAACATGATATCGTTGCGTATGTAATGTTTTGTATTCTTATCTTCTGCCAGGGATTTGGGTTGAGGTTTCTGGGTTTTGGTTCACATCCATAGTGTACCCTTTTCACAATTTTGCTTTTGCAATTTCTCAGCGGCACATTTGATCATTTCGTAGGAGCTTTGGAAGGTAATCCTACGTTAGCTCAAGTTCATCTTAGGCACCTGAAGATAACTTTTCTTGTTTATCTGATATGAAAGCTATTGAGCTTCTGTTCTTAGTACTTCTCTATATTGGAGTGGCTTTCTCAAAAGGGTATGGTAAGAATACCAGCTCCAGGCCAGCTCTTGTGAGTATTGGAGCTATTTTCACATTTAACTCTACCATTGGAAAGGTTGCTGAGATTGCCATTAGAGAAGCTGTAAAAGATGTCAATTCTGATTCCAGCGTTCTCCATGGAACCAAACTTAAGTTAACAACACAAAATTCCAACAGAAGTGGGTTTTATGGCATGGTTGAAGGTACAGTACTGTCGTTTCTTCCCCCTCCCTGGATTCAATTTTTAATGCTCAAGTAGGTGATAAATGTCATTTTAGAAGACCCCTAATCCTGGCTTGAAGCGCTAATGCATATGTTGATTGCAGCTTTGCGATTCATGGAGACTGATACCATTGCAATTATTGGGCCACAGTCATCGGTGGTTTCACATGTAATATCCCATGTGGCGAATGAGCTCCAAGTTCCACTATTGTCATTTGCAGCTACAGATCCTACTCTTTCCTCCCTCCAGTTCCCTTTCTTTGTTAGGACAGCACAGAGTGATTTGTACCAAATGGCTGCAGTATCTGAGATTGTTGATCATTACGGTTGGAAGGATGTAATTGCCATTTATACTGATGATGATTATGGACGGAGTGGAGTGGCTGCATTAGATGATAAACTTGCAGGGAAGCGTTGTAAAATCACCTACAAGGTGGGGATACCCCCTGGATCTGTAATTAATCGTGGTGATGTTATGGATATTCTTGTTCAGGTTGCATTAATGGAATCTCGGATTATAGTTCTGCATGTGAACCTTGATGCTGGCTTTGCAGTGTTCTCTGTGGCAAACTATCTTAAGATGATGGGCAATGGGTATGTATGGATAGCTACAGATTGGCTCTCAACTGTCCTGGATACGGATTCTCCCCTTCCTTCGGAGAAAATGGACAACATACAAGGAGTCATTGTCTTGCGCCCACACACCCCAGATTCGGACAGAAAAAGAGCCTTTTTGTCAAGGTGGAATAGATTAACTCGTGGGTCTCCAGGGCTGAGTACATACGGCCTTTATGCTTATGATTCTGTTTGGCTTGTGGCTCATGCTATTGATGCTTTTTTTAACCAGGGCGGGGTTATTTCTTTTTCTAATGACCCCAGGCTACATTCAGATGGTAGGGGTAATCTTCATCTTGAAGCATTGAGCATTTTTGGCGGCGGGAAGCTCCTGCTGCAAAACATATTACAGAGTGATTTCGTTGGTTTGACTGGTCCTATGAAGTTTACTTCAGATAGAACTCGCATCCATCCTGCATATGATGTGATTAATGTGATTGGAACAGGGTATCGCCGGATTGGCTACTGGTCAAACTATTCTGGCCTTTCGATCGTACCTCCGGAGGTGCTCTATGCAAAGCCACCAAATCGTTCGAGTGAAACCCAGCAGCTATACAGTGTTATCTGGCCAGGGGAGACATTAACAAAACCAAGGGGATGGGTTTTTCCAAATAGTGGGAAGAAATTAAGGATTGGGGTGCCTAATCGGGTTGGTTTTAGAGAATTTGTGTCACAAGGGAAAGACAATGATACATTCAAGGGTTTCTGCATAGATGTGTTTACATCAGCAGTGAACTTATTGCCATACGCCGTTCCATATCAATTTGTCTCTTTTGGAAATGGAAAAGAAAACCCGAGCTATACAGAGCTTGTCAAGTTGATCACAACAGGCGTGAGTGGCACTGTTAATTTGATGTTCAAGAGTTGTATCTGTATGCCATTATATTATTCCATTCCATGAGCTAATTATTTTGCTACTTGTTACAGTTCTTCGATGCTGTCATTGGTGACATTGCCATTACCACAAACAGGACAAAGATGGTGGATTTCACGCAGCCCTATGCCGCATCTGGACTTGTTGTTGTGGCTCCATTCAGGAAACTGAATACTGGTGCCTGGGCTTTCCTGCGCCCTTTCACTCCTCTCATGTGGGGTGTTACTGCCATCTTCTTCCTTGTTGTTGGTGTTGTTGTTTGGACTTTGGAGCATAGGATTAATGATGAATTCAGGGGTCCACCAAAACGACAACTCATGACCATTCTTTGGTAAGTTCCAAACTTGAATATTTTGCAAATGTTATGTCAAATTGGTATTTATATTTACACTCCCAAATTGATTGAGTTGTGCAATTATTATTATTACTATAAGAATAAGATTGATATTCACTCTTGATAGTTTCGTGGTATGAAGTGGGCGTTGGTAGTTAGTAGCTTGATTATGGGAGTCTTTGCTTTCATGATTGATTTTAAATATCAGGATTACACACTGTTTTAGGACCGTCAAATGACATGTTTATAGTTTTGATGTCTGATTCATCACTTGTTTGTTTTCCCTGCAGGTTTAGCTTGTCAACTCTATTTTTTGCCCACAGTGAGTGAAACCTTATTGCATAGTTTTTGTTTATTTTGTTTTCATTTATTGAGTTGGAATCTGTATCCATCTTTGTTGCAGGAGAGAATACTGTGAGCGCCCTTGGCCGTTTTGTGTTAATCATATGGCTCTTTGTTGTTCTGATAATCAACTCAAGCTACACTGCAAGTTTAACATCAATCCTTACAGTGCAACAGCTATCATCTCCCATTAAAGGAATTGAAAGCTTAAGAAACAGTGAGGAGCCTATCGGTTATCAAGTGGGTTCTTTCGCCGAACGTTATATGAATGAGGAGCTAGGTATATCTAAATCTAGACTTGTGGCTCTTGGGTCACCAGTAGAGTATGCAAGGGCTCTCCTTCTTGGTCCTGGGAAGGAAGGAGGTGTTGCTGCTATTGTTGACGAGCGCCCTTACGTTGATCTCTTCCTCGCAAGCCAGTGCACTTTCAAAGTCATTGGCCAAGAATTCACTAAAAGTGGTTGGGGATTCGTAAGTAGTATTCTATATACGCAAACGTGTTTGTTGGTTCATAGAAATAAGAGAAATTGATCTTTATTTTGCAGGCATTTCAGCGAGACTCTCCGCTGACAGTGGACATGTCAACTGCAATATTGTCTCTATCGGAGAACGGGGATCTGCAGAGGATTCATGACAAGTGGTTGATGAAAAGCAGTTGTACTTTAGATAACGCAGAGATAGAATCAGACCGACTCCACCTCAAGAGTTTCTGGGGGCTCTTCCTTATCTGTGCAGTGGCTTGCGTTGTTGCTCTATTCTTTTATTTCTTACAGATTATGCGTCAGCTACGTAGCACTGCAGAGGAGGAGCCGGATCCAAGTGGGGTGGGTAGTTCGCGTTCTAGGCGTATTCAGAGGATCCTTTCATTGATGGACGAGAAGAAAGAGAGCCCCAGCAAGAGAAGGAAAGTGGATGCGCAGTTGTCGGAACTTGACAAGGACTGTGAGTTGGGGAGGAGCTCCAAGAGGAGACAGATAGAGATGAGTGTCACTAATGAGATTCATCCCTGCGATTAGTTGAAACTGTTTATACATGTTACAGACAGATATTCCCATAGGTTTGTATATGCTCATTTGTATAACCCAATATTGAACAACATTTGGACTTGGGCGTTATTATCTTGTACTGGAAACTAACTACAGCAATTCCATTTTTGTGTTCCAAGGTTTCATCTGCCCGTTATATAACAAGTTTATTGTTTGAATTTAATGTTAAGTTCAGACAAATTAGTGTTGACTTTTGGGTACAGCTCCAGAAAAGTTAAACAAAAGGAGGTACAACTTTGTTTAAAAGCCTTTGATTGTGGTAACACTCAACTTTCTGGAGAAGCACATGACCATGTGCTCCTAGTCTTTTCAAAGTCTCTTGGATCTTCATCTCCTTTCCCACAAACAAAAGAGAAAGAAGAGACCACTCTTTGGATTCCCTTTTAGTAGACAAAACCAGCCCCATTTCTCAAATGGAATCACTATTTCTACTTGCAAATAAAAACACACATGAGGTTGAACCTTTTTTTATAAAGGAAACTAATATATTAGAGAGAAATATCAAGCCTTACGATACAAACAGTGAAATGGGGAACAACTCTTGAGCCACCGAATTAATAAAACTTAATTGAATTAAGTCATGGACTACCTCAATACAATACCAAGGCAAGCAAAGAACCACCACATCTCCTAAAACATTTGAAGAAAGCCACATATCCTCTAGAAAAGACCATTCCGAAAGCTTCAAACCATCGACCAAGAACGATAGAAACCACATTTGGAACATCCAATTCCACCTCCAAAACATGTCACCCTATCTGAGATTGAACCTAATGCATGTCGATTCATCATAACTTAATTATACTACAGTAGTACAAAGTGGGCAAACCATCTCGCGACTTATTGTTGTGGATACATGCACTTTCGATAACCTAACAAAACAAATGTTAACAATTGTTTCCAAAGTCGAACTCTAAACTTAAAATTAATAATAAATGTATATTCGTAAACGTAAACATATTGAAAATGAAAGAGTAAGTATAAAACTCACTTGCAATACAACAACGTGCTCTCTCTCAAAAGAAACCTTACGCCCCCTACTTTCGTAGCTGTCGCCACCAGCGGTCACCATGACTCCGGTCATGGCGGTTGTCGGCGGCTTTATCTCCCTCTCTCGTGTCTAGTCCCGCAACTCTCTTTCGCCATTGTTCGTCTTCAAGCTTCGTCCTCCTTCGCCCTATCTCATCTGGACGTGGCCGTCTCCTTCCACCTCAGCCCAGCCACGTCGCCGCTCCTGTCTCCCGCAGCGGTCGTCAGTCGCCGTCCTCCCCCATCCGCCGCCCTCCTCCGCCCTGTCCTAGTAAGATCTGTCCCTTACCGGCCAGATCCGTCCCACCCACATCGCCCCTCGCCTTTCTGCCTATTCCGCGACCCTTGTCGGTCTTTTTTGCCACCCACCGCTCCCTCTGGTGAGTTTTACCCTCCGCCGCACTGTGCCGGCAAGTCCCCGGCCAGATCCGCCCCTTCCTCTTCGCCCTTTGGCCTTCAATCCCGATCCCTTTCCCCGATTTCCCCCCCTACGACGACCGGCTGCCAGCCCCCCTCCCCGGCTTTTTCTCTTGACGACGACAACGACTTTTCAGGCGAAGCCTCCCCGCCACTTCTTTCTCAGGTCAGACGGTCATATTTGTGCCCACCTTCCGCCATAACACCGCAGTCCGAGCCATTCAATGCTCATGTTTATTATCGTGTTTACCCGACCAGACCCGTGCACCAGCCCCTAGCGGATCAGATCTGTACCCGACGATGTCGCCCTCCTCGCCCCAAAAATTTGGAGGCCGACCGCGATTAGTTTTTGCTTGTTGTTTTTGTTATTTATTTTGGTTATGTTGTTTGAATTTTGGTGTCCCCCTGTCGGAATCCTAGATCTCCGGTAGGTGTGGCTGCTGCCTCTGGTAGCGTATCCAGTCGGACCTCTCTTTCGAAGTATCTCTCTAGAGAATCGATAAGAAAGACCGATTCAGAAGTCGTTGTTTTTTATTTAGGCGTTGCGTCACCCTCGTCGAGAGCTATTTATCTCGCTAGTCATCTCTCGATTTTCCGAGAACGACTAGCGGATGCAACACTTATATCGTTTGGTTTGTATTGTTCGGTTTGCAAGATTTATTAGTTATTAATTAATCTTTCTGTTAAAAAAATATATGAAAGAGTAAGTGCAAATATACATATCCGTAATGATTATTTTTTTTTCAAAAACTGACCTATCTGTCACTTTTATTTTAGTGTACACACCTATTAGAAAGTTGATATATATTTACTTTTTTGGGATGAATAATATTTTTTTTAGTGAGACCTCAAAAGTGGAATGGGTATGTTGGTGTTAAACATCACCTATATCGGTGGTTGGATACATGAGGTATATATTGGTCTTCCGCATGATGTGTAGAGTGTATATGAAAATGAAAGTGAGCATCTGATGAGTCAAAAGTCATTAAGAGTATAATTATATTTGGTAGATATATGAAACTTACTAGAATCGGTGAAGGTGACAAGGCCGGTGCCTTTGAAGTCACAATTCCAGTAGTTCCTGCCATGCATCTGGTAATACGCATTCATAGCATAAGAGGCGTGCGCGTTCACCTTGTTCGGCTCGAAGCAATCGCCGCTCTCGTATATCTCCCTCCGCCGCCGCAGCAGAACTCCACCACCGCCTCCAGCACCTTCTCGTCCGCGGTAGGCGTTGATCTTGCGGTGGAGCCCACGCGCCAGGAGGACCGCGTGCGTGGTCGGCGGCGGAGAGCTGGCTCGGGAGTTCGGTCGGGGTCGGAGTCGTAGATCTTGACCTGGTCGATTACTTTCTTGGGCGGCGGGAGGTTGTTCCCGTAGTTGACCCCGACGGCCAAAACAGAGCTGCTGATGAAGAAAGGAGCAAGGACAAAGAGGCAAGTTAGTAAGGCCATAATGGTGGAGGTTAATTTGGACGAGTGCAGTGCAGTGTGTCAAGTGAGATACCATATAAAATACTCAAGTTTCAAATCAATTAACACGGACAACAGTGGGCCCAGAGACATGTAATTATTCAAACAAAAACACTATCTCAAATCATAATAGCAGAATGAAGCAGGTGCGCTTTCGGTTTAAAACCGCGTCTCAATAATGAAATGAACTAGGGCTCATCAAAATACGGGAAAACCTTGGAACTGGTCGATACCGACACTACTGTTATTGGAATCGAAAAATATATGACAAGCGCTCAGCCACAGAACACCTCTTCTCCCTTGTTCCTCAACTATAGGCTTGTTCGTCGGAGAAGATGTGTCACATTACCTTTAAACAACAAACATCTTCTATTTCAATTCAAAGATGAGAAACACGTCGTTTTGGATACGTTCTTCTTCTTCTTCTTCTTCTTCCTCTCTCTTTTGACTGTTGGGATGCGTGCGTGGTAAGAAATCGGCGGCCTTGGTACATCTCAACGGTTCTGGAGGAGCATGCACTACATATGATTGTGTGGATCATTTCTTATCCTTTGTCTATGATTTTGGTATTTATATGTTGTCTTTAGGAGTAGGGTTAGCTTTAAACGGACGCACGACGAGCCACCATCATAATCCTTCTTCAAAGCAATATCAATATCTGTTTTATTTCTGAATTTATACCATTTCCGTGTTAAAATGCATCTCTGTTGTAAGAAGTGGTATTAGAGCTCTCATGTGACCTGTGATGATAGAAAGTTGAGTGGAAAGTGACAAGGAAGGAAAAATGAGCTATGCACATCTCCGAACAAGGCTTTCTGACCTTCAATCGGCCAATTACAAAGCTCAAATGGATAACGAAACATTGACAGCAGGGTTCGATAGTATAGAGGAGCTCAAGCGAGGTATGTCTCTTCTGATGCACGACCGTGTGTTACCTACATATGTTTTAGAGGGATCGAGCTCTCATCCTTCAGTTCCAGATACTCTTAACCAAAATATGATGTTTACTCCCCATGATTTAGTTTTTCACCACACCAATCTCACCCACCAAACCCATATTTCACCTCCCACCCAAGACTATCCCCACCACAAATCCATTGTTTTGGGTTTCGATGATAACCATATCCAACAGTTAAAAAACTTTATCCACCACCACAACTCAACCCAATATATTCCCACAAAGAAATTTCCTACACCATTCTCCAGATCCACTACCTCAAATACTACACAAGCATTTCAACCACACTTTCCCCCACCACCGTACCCACCCTACATTTCACATATGTCCAACCTGACATTCAAGACCCAAAATCTGGTTTCCCCTATGTTTGATGGAAAGAGAGTTCGTGGATGGATTTGAAAATGTAATGTGTATTTTCAGTACTGTGACATTTCTGAGGACCATAAAGTCAAAATTGCTTCCTTGCACTTGACTGGTTTGCCTGAATTTTGGTTCGCGGAGTATGCCTCTAGCAAGGGTTTGATTCTCAAGGATAGTGTCCGCCAAGACCTCTCTTGGAAATATGAATCGCTTGGACATGTTGATATAGTGAGTGAGTTAAAGAAGTTGAAGTAAACATGCTTTGTTAAGAGCTATGCGAATCTTTTTGGTGAGATCAAGTTTCAGGTCTTAGCTCTATTGAGAGCTATGCAAATATTTTTGGTGAGCTCAAGTTTCTGGTCTTGGGTCGTTGCCCTCACCTAATTGAATCATTTTTTTTTTATCAAACTTTATAGTTGGCCTTAATCCCAAGTTGGAGACGGTCGTTTAAGCCTCGCATTATGTCTCATGTTATGCACTTGGCTCATATGGAGGAAGATAGGGTACAAAAAAGCCCTCATCCAGCAATCCTCATTTTTATAGACCACATCCACAATTGGCTCCCTAGCTGATGAATTCTACTACACGTCGCTAGGCCAATACAACTCCATCATTTATTAAGCTCTATCCGATGAGTTTGGAGGAAAATTCCAAGAAAGGACTATGTTATACATGTCCTACTCGATATTTCAAGGACCATGTATGCCCCTATAAGCACAAGCTTTTCATGAACTTGCTAATGATTTTCTACAACTCAGGGTATAACTCAAGTGCAGAAATAGAATTCTCTGTGAGGAGAAAATTTGTCCAACAAATAGAGATTCTCCAAGTTTCACATCATGCCTCATAACATCAAAAGTAGCCAATATACATCAATTAGTAAGAGCATTTTCATCCAGAATCAATTTCTTATCCCTAATAGAAATTGTACATGACCTTAACCCATAATATATTTCTATAGGACTAATAGTTTAGAGTGAGTCCACTTCTAAAACCATGTTAAAATCTCCCAAGGGCATGACCAAAAATTCCCAAGTAAGATTAGTATTCCTGATAGAACATTGTATAGTAGTGATTGTGCTACAGAATTGTTTCCGACCATTACCAATCTTGACCAAGACCTTTGGGCCAGGGATAAGAAGTAATCTCAATTTGTCACCAACAGCCTCATCCATAAAGGATCTAATAACACTAGTGTCAATGAGAATAAAGATATAAAATGTCCTCACCATGCCCTGAATTATAATGGACTTGGTCTTGTCAATGTGAACCATATGATAAAAAGATTCATGAGACCTGACACACATGTCTGTCTCAAGACATTCCTCAACTGGATTGTCTTCCTCCCAAGCATCTAATGGTTTGTTTTAGAGACACCTACTTATCTTCCTCCTATAATATTTTGTGATCACATGATTCCTTTATTACTTGGTAGCAAACCTCCATCTATTAGACCTTACAAGCACTCTTTTGAGCAAAAGAATGTTTTGGAATCTTTGATTCAGGATATGTTGGCTTCAGTTGTTATTCAACACAACACTAACCCATACTCTTTCCATGTCTTGTTAGTCAAAAAAAATGATTGTTCTTGGTGTATGTGTGTGGACTTCAAACAACTGAATGATCATATTGTGAAGGAAATTTTTGTTGGAACAAAAACTCACTTCTTTTCAACACAAGTGGCTGGCAAAGTGATGGGACTAGATTACAATATGGAATTCAAAAAGGGAAAAGACCATATTGCAATTGGTTTTCTTTCAAGGATCCCTCAGGCAAATCTGTCTAAAATGTTTGCGTTGGTTCCCTCTTGTATGAATGAGGTACTATCTAGCTATGAAAATAACCTATATGCATAAAAATTGTTGCTCCAATTGTCTCTTGCTTCTGATTCTTTACCAAACTACTATGTCAGACAAGGCATAATATTGTTTCATGGAAAGATATATCTGGGATCAGATGGGGGTATTAGAACAAAGATGATATATATTTTTTTACATGATTCTCATATAGAAGGACACTGTGCTATTACTATGACTACAAGGAAAGTGAAACAACATCTCTTCTGGTTACACATGAATAGAGACATTTCCAACTTTATCAAAGAGTATAATAATTGTCAAAATCGTAAGGTTGAACACCTCTTCTATGTTGAACTTCTACAGCCTCTTCCTATTCTACCCAAGACTTAGTCTGATATTGAAATGGATTTTGTTGAGGGTCTGTGTCACGCCCCAAATCCGGTTTTGACCGGACTCGAGACGTGACCGGGATTAAAAGTAGAAAAGCAATAATTAAATACCAAAACCTTTATAATATCAAGGGAAACTCTCTCAAATCAAATACTATAAATGGTTCCAAAACTTCCAATGAGTCACAGCTCAACATAAAGAGTCAAATAAATAATGTTTAAAACGCGTGACCAACATAACTCTAAGATAAACCCCAAAATGTCCAAAAGCTCCCGAGCCTCAAACTCACTAGACATCAGCTACGCCTGTAAAACAGTAAGAAAACCAAAGGGGGGTGAGCTTACGCTCAGTAGGGAAAAACCTTAACAACTCAACCCTTAGGTCAATACTGTACTGGATAAACAGGTAACTCAAATAACAACAAAATACGATTAACAACGAAATAATATGTAACGAGATAGAATAAGATAAGTGCGATGAAAATAATATATATAAACAAGATAGAATAAGATAAGCATTGTATTCTTAAAGATAACTTTAACTTGAAAGATTCCATAAAAGAAATATTATAAAGTATCATAATGATTAAAAGGGAGTAATTGATATCACGTCAACCACTTGCTTTCTCAAGCCTCCGATCCATGAATAGATTCTAGTATCACCTCGGTTCCCATATTCCGATCCGCTAGAGTATTCATATCACATCAGATTTTCCCTCGGTCCAGAGGAGGCACATACATCGGAGCACCGGAAACCATCCCATAGGGATGCTCATCGTAGGGATTCTCGAAAGTGTCTCCAAAGGATCATAAGTCATAGGGAACCAAGGTAGTGCTCCCGTAGGACGCACACACTTGGGTGAAACCGTTGCAACCATCTCTCATAAAGTAATCCAATCACTATCCCATAGGATCTGCCGAGCTCTCAGGCTCCAATAATCAATCGATATCCCGTAGGATCTGCCGAGCTCTCAGGCTCCAATAATCAATCAATGTCATGTAGGATCTGCCGAGCTTTCAAGCTACTATAATCTATCGATATCTCGTAGGATCTGCCGAGCTTTCAAGCTCCTATAATCTATCAACATCCCGTAGGATCTGCCGAGCTTTCAAGCTCTTATAATCTATCAATATCCTGTAGGATCTGCCGAGCTTTCAAGCTCCTATAATCTATCAATATCTCGTAGGATCTGCCGAGCTCTCAGGCTCCAATACTCAATCAATATCCCGTAGGATCTGCCGAGCTTTCAAGCTCCTATAATCTATCAATATCCCGTAGGATCTGCCGAGCTCTCAGGCTCCAATAATCAATCAATATCCTGTAGGATCTGCCGAGCTTTCAAGCTCCTATAATCTATCGATATCCCGTAGGATCTGCTGAGCTTTCAAGCTCCTATAATCTATCAATATCTCGTAGGATCTGCCGAGCTTTCAAGCTCCTATAATCTATCAATATCCCGTAGGATCTGCCGAGCTCTTAGGCTCCAATACTCAACCAATATCTCACTATATCTGTCAAACTCCAACCACCACAACGGCACCGGATTACCCCCTCGGTGTAGTACCGAACCAAACAAACATTTCAAGGATAAGAATAAATAAACAAGCACTAAATTCATCCAACAATGAACACTTCTCAAATTACACTTTCATCACAGTAAAGAAACTCAATAACATTTCACACTTACCGTATACTTACCTGTCACGAACCATCGGTACATCGATCACCTAATTGTGCCCCTTGGCGCAACTAGTCATACTCGATCATCCGTTCAATCAACAAGTAATTCAACACATAATCACACAACCAAGCAAGTAAGCATTCAACTAAATCAACGTAAAGTAAACTAGTTTCATTAGACTCTTGATTATCCTAATAACTAGCAACCAAGCATGTGAACCTAGCACACAACTAATCCGAGAGCTCTTCACAGCCTCTCTACCAGTAAATCAATTCCCAAGTATTGAAAACGAGTTACACTAGTCATCTTCATCCTAAGCATGCATTCTAGACATTTCCTGTTATTAAAAATTGAAAGACAATTATTCTAGTTATTCGCATCCTATAGGCAATTCTAGGACCTTTCCGATTTTATTATCCTAACATGCATACTAAGAGTTTAAATAAGAAGTTAAGACTTTCCCTACCTCTTGGTAAACCTCTAAAACTCTGTTGTCAAACTCGGTGGTCACAACTCCGTCCTTCACACGGGTTCCGGCGTGATTCTTCGTTCTTCAAGCTCTAGTCCAAGTTCTTCCTTCCTTCCTTGCTCGGTACCACGGTCTTAGACCACCATAAGACCAAAGTTAATAACTCAACGATGTTCTTATCCCCAAAGTACAGAACAACACTCAAATAATGGAAATAAGGTTTGAAGAAATGATTTAAGAATCGAAAAGGGCTAAAAGGAAGGGTTTTGGGTTCTGGGGGTCTGATCCGGAACGCCATACAGACCGTGTGGCTAGCCGTGCCGAAACCTGGTACGGACCGTATCACAGTGCGGCCCGGTAGCCAGCACGGACCGCGTCACAGACCGGCCCGGAGTGCGACACGGACCGTGTGAGGTACCGTGCCGGACTCCCGTCCGTTCCGTGCCGCATGCCGTGCCGGTACCAGGCCCGGTCTGGGTCACGTTCCACGCCAAACCTGACCAGTTCCTTCCCCTTTCTTCCCCAACTCGAGTTTCATGAAAATCACCATTAAAACCCCATTTCCAAGTCCTCTCAACTCCAAAATGTTCATCCAAGGTTACCCAACATCAACACCCTCAATGGGTTCATCAAAACTTCAACCAAAACACAATCCAAACATCCTACTTCACTACTTCTTCTCCAAGCAACAACCACAAAGCTAGTTCTTCAACTTTGAGCCAAAAACCCACAAAACCCAAAGATTTAAAGTGGATGGAATGAGAAGTTCAGAGCATCCATACCTTGAGGATGTGTAGGAGATGAAAATAGCAAGCTTGGGAGGGAGAAATGGTGGAAGGATGATCCAAAAACCTCCTTTTTGCTCTCTTTCTTCTTGCTCAAGCCAAGAGCTCCTCTCTTCTCTCCCTTTAGAATTTCTCTGCAGCAAAATGAAGGGGAAATGCTGAATTTGTGCCCAACAATTGCCTTTAATGACCTATAAGCTAAATGACCCAAAAGCCCCTTGCTAGATTTATCCTTTTAGAGCTTTAGGGATGGTCAAGAGGTCATTTCAACTCCTTTTCTTCTCATCCAAGCCTCCAATGCCATGTGGCATTGTGGGAGCCACTTTAAATTAAAGAAATTCCAGCAGTCCAATTTTAATCGTAAAAGTCGATATAAAGTCCAAGTTTGACCAGAAATTGACCGTTACAAAATTACAGTCAAACTGAAGGAAACGACCCAACTAAGCTAACCGTGATGACGGCTAAGCTTTTTGGGCCCCGAAATGTTCTGAATGACTTCCTGAAACTTCGGTTGACTTTTCCGACCAAAAGTCGAACTTGGTTAGAAATCGCCGACTCTACCGGGATCGACCGAGGCGGTTCTTACAATCTGCCATATTCTGAAGGAAAAATATTATCTTTGTGATGGTGGATAGATACAGCAAGTATGTTCACTTCTTGATTCTGAGTCATCCTTTCTTTGCTGCACAAATTGCTAAGGTCTTCTTTGATCATGTTTTCGAACTATATGGCCTCCCTACCATTATTGTGTCTGATACGGATCACTTATCCCTCAATAATTTTTTGAATGAACTTTTTAAGAAGCTTGAGGTCCAATTAAGCCTTTCCACTACCTATCACCCTTAGTTTTATGACCATGCTAAGAGGGTAAATCAATTTCTGGAGCAATATTTAAGGGTTATGACTCATTAGATTCTTAAGAAATGGTGCAAATGGAACAGTTTTGCATAATTTTGGCACAGCATAATTTTCCATTATACCTTACATATGACACCCTTTGAAGCTTTATGCACCTCCTAATTTGGGTTTTGGTTCATTCCAATCCTCTGTACATGCGGTTGAAGGATTTTTCAAGACAAGAGAAGAACACTCCAAAGTGCTCAAGGAGAATTTAACTCATGCTCAATCTAGAATGAAGCTTCGTGTTGTTACGCATAGACCTGAGTGGGTGTTTTCCATTGGAGAATGGGTTTATTTGTGACTCCAACCTTATCGAAAGAAATGAGTAAATTTGAGGTCCAATTTGAAGCTTTCCCCTTGCTTCTACGGGCTTTTTCATATCACTAAACACATTATTCAGGTTGCTTACAAGCTGCGTCTTCCTGACTCGTCAAAGATTCATCATGTTTTCCATGTCTCATTGGTCAAGAAACAATTGGGGCATAAAAATCGTCTCCTCTACCTTTCCTGATACAACTAACGATGGTGACCTGAAATTGTTGCCTTTGGTTATATTGCAGACACGTATTGTGAAGAGGTTTCCACTGTCTAGTATCTCATCTGATAGGAGCATTCTTCTCAAGAAGATGCCACATGGGAGGATACTCATTTGATCCGCCACCAACGTCCAGTTTGGGTGGCTTTAGTCTTGGCTTGAAGACAAGCCTCTCCGAAGAGGGAGGCATTTTACATGTTTCTTTTAACCTCAAGGCAACAGACTCCTTCTATTTAAATTCAAATAAGAGAAATGTACCATTTTGGGTAAGTAGCTGAGGCAGCGGGAGAGTCACGTGCCTCGTTCATATTCTTCCTATTTTTTTGTTAGTTGTGATGCGTACGTGGAAAGCAACCGGTGATCCCGATACGTTTCCACGATTCTGGATGAGCATACACTACATATGATCGTCTGGATCATATCTTGTCATTTGCCTATGATTTTGGCAATTCCATTTTGTCTTTAGGAGTACAGATAGCTTTAGACGGACTCACAACGAGCCGTCATTGTAATCCTTCTTCAAAGTAATACCATTTTGTCTACAACGTTGTTGTTGTTCTCTTCTGCTCCTCCACACCTCGATATTGTTGTATCGAACGAATGGTGCCTACTCTACGACAATCCGTGACTCCCTATTACGGTGGAGATCTTCATCCCCGTGTTAGTCTCCTACGCTAGGAGTGAAAACATAGCGAGAGCGACTTCCGTTGGCCCAAAAAATCATATGAATAGGTGAGGTCTTCTATGCAGCCTTGCTAGGCACCATAAGGCAATTACGGGGAAGTGGGACGTTATGGAAGAGAAGCGTATCGCCTCCATCACGATTGGTTGTTGTTGATAATCCTCCTTCACTAGTTCATGCGCGTCCTCCCTCAACTAGGCACGTCACTCCACAAGTTAGTGACCAATTTGGGTGGATCTATGTGCTTTCAAGCTATTATGGTTAGTCTTAGGTTGAGCTGGAATTGGTTATTTTTACTTTTCTGTTCTTAATACATATAGTTTATGTCTCAGTTTGGCTATTTTGGAGAGTCCCTCCATCACGTTTTGTGCTCTCTTCAAGTCAGAAAACCTGTTTGGAGGATCAACAAGTTTTCAGGATATAATGGTTGGCCTCAGGTCCAGCCGGATTTGGTTTAAAAAAAAAATTTCTTAGTCGTATTCTTATGTTTATTGAATTATCAAAAGCTCGTCTATGCCTCATATCATTTTAGAGAATTAGTTGTAACCTGTCTCAAGAAGAACTATTCCCTCACTTTTCTTCTCGTTGTTACCTTTTAGTTTCAGTAACAAAGTATATCTCTTTCGCTAAAAAAACTCAATTCATTCTTAACTCCAACCTTAAAAACTATATTATTCACATTCACGTAGCTCTTAAGGGTTTACCCTCAGCCCCCACCCTCGCCCCGCTCTGTTAGTCTCAACTTCACCATCTGGTCGCTCTATCAGCTTTAGCCTCACCCTCACTCTCAGTTTTTCCTTCGTATCGTTCTCTCTCTCAGCACAACGACAACAGTCAATCGGCAACATCGTTGTGCTCTCTCTGGCTACACTTTCCTTCACACCTTGCTCGTCAGCGTTTGTCTTCTTGTTTGGGTGTGGGGTTTCTCCACATTTTCGATCACACATCCTCATCGTCCTTCCCCATTGTTCCTTCCGATTTTGGATTCATCTGTTAGAGCATGTACAATGGAAAGGCTCACTAGTAAGGATCACATGCTGACTGGACAAAATAGTGGGACATGGGACTCAGAATAGTGGGTGTTTTGCAATGAGAGGCTTGTATGTGAGGCTTACTATTGTTAGTGGATGCTGACTGGATGTTGAGTGGTTAATTAATTGATCTTTTGTTGTTTTATTTAATTCTTTATCAAAAACAGTTTAAATTATATAAATTTTAAATAAATGTGAAAAAAATAAACAATGATAATAAAAAAAAATAATCAAGTAAATTAAAACTGATAATTTTATTTATTCTCGAATAGGAGCATCAAGTACAAAAGACTAATCGTCAGCATTAAACCAGCTCCATATAGACCTCATAAGTGCTCAATAAGATCATGTTGTAGCTGTATGTGGGTCTGGTGACTTGTGACACTATGTTGAGCATCCACTCGTTGCTGGTATTCCAATGGCCCTCCATGGTGTCATCGTTCCGGTGGTGTCCAATTCGGTATTTCTGGAGGTTGTTCGTACAACAAATCTTCATCTCCATACTCGTACCGGTCGCGTTCATCCTCTACAATCATGTTGTGTGGAATGATGCAAGTGTGCATGATATCAGTCAAAGTGCGTTTGCTCCAAGTAAGAGCGGGACGGAAAATGATGTGCCACCTTGCTTAAAGTACTCCAAAAGCCCTTTCGATATCTTTCCGAGCACCTTCTTGGCATTTAGCAAACAACTTCTCTTTGGGTGAGTAGGGATGCCGAATAGTCTTCACGAACCGTCCCCATGTTGGGTAAATGCCGTCCACCAAGTAATAAGGTCGGTCGTACCGATGCCCGTTGATATAGTACTCCACTCCCAGCTCACGGCCGTAGTAAGCGTCTTGGAATAAGTGGTTGTTGTTGAGGACATTGATGTCGTTGTTCGAGCCAGGCATCCCGAAAAACACATGCCAAATCCATAAATCACGTGACAATACAGCTTCAAGCATAACCGTCTTTACCCCATGGTGACTTCCCCGTCCATTGGCTCCCTGCTCTGCGGTTATGCAATTCTTCTACTCCTAATGCATGCAGTCTGTTAGATCACAAACAAGAACGGAGTTGCAGTAAGGCGTTGCTATTGACTTTCCGTAAGGAATTTATGCCCCCATTATATTGGGCATATCCTTCGGGATACAATACTACTATAATATAAACTTTTTCTATGTACAAAGATGAGATGATTATATTCTGAACAAATTGATTGGTTTATATAGAAGATGAGGTGTATGTTCATGATAATCACAATTCTTCATTTGTAGCAGTTAAATAACTGATGAATGGATAATAAAATATTATTCCAAAAATGAAGAATCAGACACACATGCCCACGTGCCCCAAGTGTCCAAGTGTCATAGTCTTGATTAACATAATTTAATAATAACCATGACAAATCTACCAATAGTTTGATCACTTGACACATACTCAATTTAATTAGAGTATGAACACATTGCTATATAAACAGTAAAGTTTGTTCTATATTTTATCAATATGGCACCCACCACATTTATACAAACTAAATGTTCCAACACAGTCAAGACTCCCCGTCATTCCGAGGAACCCTCGGTTGTACCCTTCTCGGAGTAAGTGCTCCATGTCAACCGGTGTGGGTGTACGCTCGTACTCGGCTCTGAATACCTCAATGACGGTCTTGCAAAACTTACGTAAACATTCAAGTATGATGATTACCCCAATGTGCAGAGTTTCGTCCATACGAAAGCATCCGTATCGCGGCGGTGCACTTCTGTTCCGTTGATAAGCCCAAGCGTGAGGCCGCGTTATACTTCTGAACGAAGTAATTGTCGTGTTCCTTGACCTCGTCCATAATCCGTTGAAAAAGTGGTTTGCACATACGGAACCGACGCCTACACATATCTAGGTCATATATGGGTTGATCGACAAAATAGTATCTCATTAATTGGTCGTGGGCTTCAACACGACCTCTGGGATGGTTTGTGGTTTGAGAAAGGAGTTTGGGGGGAGGGGGGGTGTACTTATAGTGGTAAAAGGTAGAAATTTTGAATTAAAAAAAATAGAGCTGTTAGCCAATGGTCGGGGACACGTGGCAGCACGGGAGAGGCTGTCGGCCGGACGCGGGTTTCGGCCGTCCCGCGGTTGTGAGATGTGGGACGCGGGCCTCGGCCCGGCCCACGTTTTTGCGGGACGCGTAAACGGGATGGGTTTTACGCGTCCCGCGTCCCGCAAAACGCGAACCGGGCCGTTGTACGTGCTTTTAAAACCGCTAATCGATTGGCGAATTCTCAGCAAATAACCTTAAAGAATTCAGAGGTTTCGTTATCGGTGCCAATAGGGATCTAGAGGGAACCAAGGGAGTTGGTCTTGTAATCAGCTTGTCTATAGCGATTAACCTGATCACCCTCAACTTCAAAGCAGTGCTACAAACAAAATGAAATTAGCTCACTCATTGTTTTCTGTTTCCCCAAAACAAGATGATTATTATACACAATCCCACAGTCTTCGTGAATGGTTCTACAGAATGACCACTGTTAATGTCAGTGGCGGTGTGGTAGGTAATGTAAATACAAAGTGCATCAAATAGCTGCAAAAATATAATACAGAGAATCTTCTGTCCATCCTTAACTTATCTCTTAGCAGTTAGCGGCACATACGATTTATGAGACCAAGCCCGACTTCATGGTCTTGACTCTTTCTTCTCGGACTGTCATTATTGTTATTTTTAATTCTCAACAACACAATCAACAAATTAATCTGAGAATTGCCACAGAGGATAAGAGTTTCCCTGAAACATGTAATCGGCATAGAAACAAGGCTATGGTCTTATAGGTGCTTCCAAGAGAAAGAAACATAAGTGTTCAATTCCTTGTCACCCAATAAAACTATATCAAGTGACTTCTATTGTACAATATTAACTTGAGTAATACACAATTTCATCTTCTGTACAAATTGCTCTCCTAGTCCTAGTTGCACTTGAATCCAGGAGGACATACCAACAATGATGTTCCCTTGTGATACAGGCTTGCTTAAGCTACATTGCTATGTGTAATGTATTTCCTGAAGGATTCCTCCTCTTTGCAGTACTTGTACATAACTTTATAAACCTCCATCAAGAGGTTTGGAAAGCGGCAGGAGAAATAGTTGTTGAATCCTTCAGGAACTTGCCCTAAAAGCTCCTGGATCTCCTGAGGAAGTTCCCTGTAGTGATTCAACTTGTTTCTTATAACTCGTAGCAGGTCACGCACACTTTCATAGTTGTAGCGCCTGTACCGCCCTATGTTGTTGATGAATGCCGCTTCCATCTTTTCATCCCATTTCCCATCCAGAGCCACTGTGGCTGTAGCTTCTAATGCCTTCAACAAATCCGACCCATTTTCCCTATCTTCCAACTCCAAACGGTCACTAGCATCTCGAAGAAACGACAGCCTCACCTCACTGCTCCAGAAAAAGGGATGACTCAAAACATCACTCGCCTTTGTCCTACAACATGTTGTAAGTCATATTATATAACAACATTCTCATATATAATTACCTTATTTGCGACCTTGAGCAATTAAAGGAAACCCATTAGCTATCCACCAGTATAGCAATCCTTATTCAAACATTCATCCAAGTAATTATCTTATCAGAATACAGCATTTCAGGAGCTACACATATTTGTACAAAGAGGACTCTACATAAAGTAATTCACTCAGGCTTCTTCAAGCAAAGCAAAGTCTTACCTCAAATCAGGATTGGCATCCAGCAGATGAGAGAAAAGATCCACAGCTTCTGGAATATTCTCAACTAAGAATAGGTCTTTCCGGTCATTCACAATATTAACATCGCGTTCAATACTGTCACCATAAGGGTGCTTACCCCCAGTGACACAGAAAAACAGAACACAGCCTAAACTAAACAAGTCTGCAGCACGTGATAGGCGCCCATGGAGAAGTTGTTCAGGTGCTTGCCAGCCTGAACTACCACAGCCTGCAATTAAGAATAATAGCGAGTACAATAAGAGAACAAGTATACAGTGTCAATCTTATGTATGCACTTCAGAGTATACACCATTAACACCAAGAGGTAAGGAAAAGGCTGGATATAACACCAACTTCAAAGGCATATAATTTTGATACAAAGCCAAATAACAGAGATAGAGTGATGGGAAGAACATTAAGGTAAAAATTGACAATTGTTCATGACTTTAAACATATCCTCAGTAGGGCTACTAAAACCACAAACAATACAAATCTACTTTCTCGTGTACCCCTCATGCCATGAAGCATGGGTACGAAAAAAATGACAATTGTTCACGACTTGAAACATTTCCTCAGTAGGGCTACTAAGAAACACAAACACATCAAATCTACTTTCTCGTGTACCCCTCATGCTATGAAGCATGGGTACAAGAAAATGACAATTGTTCACGACTTCAAACATTTCCCCAGTATGTGTTGTAACTGTGAAACATGCAATAAAATCAAGTTATTCAATTATTATAGTACTTAATGTAGAACTTTATTGTATTCTGTTGACTTTTACATTGTTTTTGTGAGACATACATTTGAATTCGCATTTGCTAGTTTAATTTTATCATACTAATCCGGTACGTACCGGTACCGGACACCGTTTCGTTATGAGTACTTCATCAGATTTGGAGTAATTGACTATCACAGGCCTAGTTCAATTAGTTACAGCTACTTACCAGTAGCATGTTGAGTTACGGAAGACATGTCCACAGGAAGGCGCTTGCTAATGCCCATGTCTGAAAGCTTCGCACTGAAAGATTTTTCCTTACTTATCAGAATATTTTGAGGCTTTAGGTCACGATGTATAATTCCAAGTTCATGCAAGTGGGCAAGCCCAGAAACCACATCCCTGCACAAATAAGGAACATATCTCATTATAATCAATATTTAACCACGTAGTCTATTAGTTGTTTCATTCAAGCGTAACAATTGTAATACCAAAAAAAAACTTGCTAATGACACTGGTAAACATGAAGGTAGTGAACCTGAGACTAAAAAGGAAAATCAAAGAGAATTCATAAGTATTAGAAAACCAACTCAACTAAAAGCTTAAGTTGTAGTTCACGGACCAACTATAGTTTTACAGTCTATCACGTGTCACGGACCTCAGGGTTTCTTTAATAGCCTAATAGTAGGATAGTGATCTTTTTTTTGAGAAGATGAGATATTTGAACCCCTTAAGAGAAGAGTTAGGGGATTTAAGAACAGATTTGACAAGGCCCAATTGTAAGTAGAGTTAGGGAATTAAGAGGAGAAAATATAAGTGGGAATTGCTTATTTATGCCCTTACGAATTGGGCACGTTCAATTAACTGTTCAAGTGCAAAAAACGACTCATGAGTTGCCTTTTGAACTTGGAAATGTAAAAATATTTTACACTCCATTAAAATGGATGTAATAAAACTTTTCAACCCTCATTGTGCTTCTTGATGGATGAAGCCAGGTCAGTGAAACAAGGGAGATGGGATGGTGACATCATCGTTGCATCTCATCATATTTAATTTTTATAAATTAATTAATTAATTAATTTTTAAATGATTTTCTAATTTTTATTTATTTTCTTATGGAAAAGTGGTATTTTGAAGAGCGCGGGGTAAAACAGTCATTTAAAAAAACACAGAAATTAAAGAGACGACGATGCACCACCCATAAGACCATCCATAGCACGTTTTTTTTAATTGGGTAGTTAACTGAACGTGCCCAATTCATAAGGGCACATTTAAGCAATTCCCTCAAAATATAACATATAGGTGGCAACTAGGAGTGACAGTAAAAAAAGAGTGATGATCTATATTTTTGGAGGTCTAAGATTCGAAATCATGTTCATGAGGTACAAACTCTGATACCATAATAGAAGACCAACTCAACCATAAGCTTAAGCTTATAGTTGACGAACTAATCATAATTAATACACTTATATTTAGTAGGGGTAATTGTCAAAACATGCACTAATGTTTCGTCCACAAACGAAATAGTGCACAATGTTTTGTCCACGTCGTCTGGCTACCCTTATGAATCGTCCACGCACTTCTGTTAGAAAAGTGTAACAGCAGAACCTGAATTGACAATTTTGCCCTTTTGGTTTGAAATTCAAAAATAAGAATGAGTTAAAAGACTGATATACCCTCAATTTTGCCCTTTTGGTTTGAAATTCAAAAATTCATATTTTAATTTAAAAAAATACAAAAAATCAGTTTTTTTAATTTAATTAATATTTTTATCATATTTTTTTATTTTTTCTTTTTTCTTTTTTCTTTTTTCTACCCAAATATAATTAAATAAAAAAACTGATTTTTTATTTATTTTTGAAAATAAAAATAATTTTTATAAATAAAAACTGAAGTTATAAAAAAAAACTGATTTCTATGTATTTTTTTAAATTAAAATCTGAATTTATGAAAATAAAAATAATTTTTATAAATAAAAACTGAATTTATAAAAAAAACTGATTTTATAAAAAAAAATTATTTTATTTGTCTATTTATTTATTTTTTAATTTGTTTTTTATTAGAAAGGGTAGAATGGTAATGTCTCATGCAAAAGTCAAAAGATTCATGATAAGGGTAAAATGGTCATTTCAGTTATACTTTAACTGCACACGTATAACAGAAATGGAATATTCCATTAATTTTTCTAACAGAAGTGCGTGGGCGATTCATAAGGGTAGCCAGACGACGTGGACAAAACATTGTGCACTATTTCGTTTGTGGACGAAACATTAGTGCATGTTTTGACAATTATCCCTATTTAGTATGACAAGACCATACGACAAAGCACTAAACAAGCTCAACTAAAAGTTGAGTACTCAACTATGGTTAGTCTCAATTGATTCACAGTTGTCTTTACCATACTAATCCATCATCAATGGATCCATGTCAGGTTGAAGCTTTGTGTCATTTACAAGATATATTCATTGTCCCTTGAGTTTCAATCATTTTGTGACCTCTATTGATGATCATTCATGTTGTACTTGGTTATTCCAATCCCATGTTTCACGAAAGAACCAAACACGAAAATTGACTGTCGCTTCATTAGGGAGATGATTATGGTAGGCTGTATCATAATTAGGTTTGTTATCTAGTGATCAATTGACAAATATGGTTAAAGTCATTTACTTGGAATCGAGGGACACGATTGTTAGACCCCCTTCTTTTAACCTATATGACGGGTTGAGGGCTTCATTTATGAGAGAACTCTCTAATCTCACAGGAAAATCTTTGCTCAAAATAGTTGATGCCTTTCCATTTCACTACCAATCGTTAATCACATTTAGTTCTTCCTATATATACAGATGCATGGGATAGCACAATAAACATGCTAAAATTTTGGATAACTAAATGGAGAAAATGCAATAATTACTAAGAATACAAAACTGCCTCATAGAATTCAGGCGCCGAGTGGAGGAGGTTGTCAATCCATTATGCATAAGGGATAAGTTGAAATCCCTTATTTTGTGGTGTTGGTGCCAAGCTTCTAACAAATATCTTCTCTAAGTCCTACGAGGACCTCACACAAGTTAAATTTGTAACAAACTTGGTGGATATAATTTGTAAGCTACAACATAAGGGGATGAAAGTAAAATTAAAAATTAGTCAGTTTCCTATTACTAGTCTGTTTCTTCTTGGTCTGTTTCCTTTTTAATGTGTAGGACCATTCCCTATTTATAGGGGCCTCTCATTGTACTTACAAATTAAATCTTCATTATAGAAAATTATTTTTTCTACTTCAACAATTAGAAACTACTTCATATAGAGATTCCACATACTTCAATGGCAATGTACTACATAACAGAAGAAGCGATATGACAATATTCATCAATTCACAAAGACACGAAAAGGAGATACTAATGAATAACTAACCTCATTAATTTTAACAATTGTGGTGATGGATACCCATTCGCTCTCCACAATTCGACGCTCTTATTGTTTTCCAGAATCGTATGTAATTGAATTGTATACTCATTCAAGAAGCTGGGATTTTGATCCTTGGTAACTCCTTGGTTTTGGAAAGATTCGGAGTATAAATAAATCCAGTCATTTAAGCTACATAAGCAACGCTCTAAAGACAGATAAACAAAATCTTGGTCACGCTCCACTCCATACCATCGAACAATATTAGGATGCTGGTCAGAAGCAATGAGATTCTCAATTTCTTTCAAAGCCACATCATAATGAGTCTGGACAAGGCGTTTAACGGCTGCTGGGCGGCTGTCATAAATTCCTTCAAGTACTACAGTACCATTGCTTCCTTTAGCAATTTCTTTGCAGGAAACAAGCAACTTACCAATCCTACGTCCATTTACATGACCATCAGAAAGACCGGTAAAGCTAAGCATTGATTTCTTTTCATTTCCTTCAATGGCTGGAAGCCCATCGGCATTTTCATTCGACATATCTTTCACTCTTTTCTCATTATTGGCACTGTTCTTATTATTTCCTGATCTCCTGACCTTCTTCTTTTTGGCTGTCCTAGCTTGCTCTTTACATTCCTCGGATGGCTTATACAACTCATCTTGTTTTCTCGATTTGAAAGAACGGTAAACAAAAAGAGCTAAAGCCGACAAAAGGGTGACGACAAATAGAAGAAAAGACAATGCATAAGACCTTTCAGCAATATCAGCATATATACTTGTAGAATTTATTTCACCAGCACCTCCTTTGTACACAACCAAACTCCCAGATTCCTCAACCCCAAGAGCGGGCAAAGCAAGAATTTTCCCAGCTTCATTGTTGATCAGAGTCACTGAAGATTTGTCAATAGATACCAAGGGAGGATTGTTACCAGGAATTGAGGGCAAAGCAGGAACAATTCCAGCTTCTGGAAATTTTCTTGTAGCCTGCAAAGGAGGATTGTGACCAGCAGCAGGTAAGGAAACCAACCCAGTTCCAAAATGATCACTTGTTTGTATAGGTAGTATGGATGATGCAGACAACCTAGTGTTACGAGTTCGGTGGACATCAACTTTTGTCCCACAAGGCAACGGCAACTCAATATCTCCTTCACACTCTTCATCTGAATCAGGAGAAATCCCGCCAATTGAATCTCCAATGCCTTGACATATGATCTTAGCTCTAATTTCAGCAAAGTTCAGACTCCAAGCAATCTTGCTATTGTTTGCTGCATAATGCACCAGTTCATAATCAGACCTCGTGATGTGAAATTGCTTCTCGACATTTCCGAGGCCCAAAACACCGGGCTGAGGCTCCACTATTCCTTTAGCATCCTCAGCCAGTACAATAGGATTCTTTTCAGCACGCGGAATTGATTTAGTAGGAGTTCCATAATTATGAATTATTTTCCCTGTCTTGGCGTCAACAATGAATACATTTGTTTTCTTTGATCTTACTGTGACTCCTCCATCTTTTACTGTATCTTCTGAGCTCATAATACACTGCTCAACATCCATTTGGGTTACCTGCGGCACATAACACCGTTAAAGATCTGGGAATATTAGCATTATGGACCAGAAGATTTACATAAACTCATGTGATCGTAGAGGGCACATTGTCATACCGGTATTCGTACGCCACCACTATTGAGGTATAAGTACAGTTCCCAATCATCACTGCAATCAAGAAAGAACTGATGCCCAGGTAAAAAGGCTTTCTGATTGTCATCACCACCGTCACCAAAAGCCTGATAAGATGAATAAATTGGTTTCCCAGATGCAAACGACCAGTGAATCTTCTCGTGCCTCCTATCAACTAAATATACTTGTCCATCCAAATCAACCACCAGTGCAATATCAGGATTGCTGAATCAAATATCAAAACCACAGCTAATTAAATTAAAAGGTAAAACAGCTGATAAATAGAGTTGTTCGTCAATACAGAAAATTAAACCATAATGCAATAAAACCCTAAATCTCTAATATCTCAAGAAAACCCTGATAAATTGAATGTACAATTGTGCGTACATGGCGCTGATGTGGATGTGGGTACTTACAGCTTTGGGGGAAGAATCGATTTGACGATATAGGAACGCCGATCATGTGGAGGGTTAGAGAGGGACGTGCTTGAATCAGAGAAGGAGCCTAAAATCGAACAAGATAGGAGAGCGAATTGGAGAATAAATAACAGAGACCGTCTCATTTCCAATTGGATCGGGAATCGAAACAATAGCGAAGCAGAGACAGTTTGATCCAAGATGTGCAGTGCTGAAGCTCCTCTGTTACGCAGCGATAAGGATGGAGAAGAAGACGGCTCCGATCTGGTGCGTTTTATAAAGTTTGTATTCTTAGAATCCTTGCTTGTTTTTTATTTCATTTATGTTACGGCACGAGTTGGCTGATTTTAACCGTGCCAATATTGACCGGTGTTCTCCACCAGGACCTTCATTCTCGCTCTTTTTTCCAAAAATATAGTCCAAAAGTGTTTTTTTTAATCATGTGGACATACATTTGCACATAATTAATTATAATCGGGTTTTTTTTAGTAATCGTGCCATATTTCTTTTAAGAGAATTAGTACATGCTTGAGAGCTTTGACGGGACAAACTTAATAACCCTATCTACTGAAAATCGTTACGGTTTGTTGAAATGTCATAAAGGCGACCTACAACTGACAACCAAACCAAACGAATTAGAATACAATTGAGATAATTAAGATAAACCAAACTAAAATAGTATTGAACTAACAACCAAAACCTAAAAACAATAAAAGTAAAGACGACTGACGAAGCACTGCTCAAAGTGGGGTATGAATACCGCTGGGTCACCCGAGGGCGACGCTCTGTTTCTGTTGTAAAACCGAACATGTTTCCATCAGTTGCGAAGGGTTGACAGGGTATCCTCGGGAGTTCCTTCCTGCCCCTAAGCCATGCCAGTGTACTCATGGGGCCCGGCGAGGCTGGATCCTAGCCCTCGCCTGAACTGTGACTCACTGGCCACTCTTCTCCTCTGGTGCTGCTGGCACCAGAACTCATGCCCTTCCTCCTCCCCCTGCAGAGGACGATGGGATTCCAATAGGACAAGATCCGAAGGAATCCCAACCTCTTCCACCAAACCCACCCAGATCGTTCCCCTGGCCCGCAGCAATTAAACCAGTAGAGAACATCCCTAGGGGCGTATCCCCCATCTGGGGTAACGGATCTAGGGATACACTGGTACCCCACCCGCGATACCCCATAGGCTTAAGTAATGGATCCAAGGACATTGGGTCCCTTCCATGCGCATGAGCCACGTTTGGTCGCCCCAGATAGAATCTAGGACCCTTCACCGGAGACCGCCACAACAAGCCCTTGTCAGCCAGCGGACATTATGTATACTGGGAATAGTCCCTAACCTCTGTGGTCGGCCATGCAGGCGTGCGATGTGGCACGTGGCTAGGCCACTTATCCCGCATCCCCATTAACCCAGGTACCCAGATGCTCCGGCTAGTCCTGGGAACTGTGACTCGCTAGTTTCCCCGCTCCCTTGTTGCTGGCTGCTCCAGTAATCCAGCACGCCCGTACCCCCCAACGTTGGGCGGTGGAACTGCAATAGGTCGTGCTCCGCCAAGGCGAGGTCTAGATCCCGTCACCGTAGACCTCCAAAGCAAACCCCTGCGAGCCAGCGGAAAATCCTCGTACGAGAATCGATTCCAAGTCGGTGTAGCTGCATGTCGAATGCATGCAGCAGAAAGGACTCGACTAGTCCGATACACCATGGTGGACGAAGATACCCACCCCGGCGCCCTAGCCGAACCAGTGGATCGCCAATCCGAAACCCTAGGGTTTCTTGGGTCCGATCCCCGAGGACCAACCCAGGTCGAGAAGGTCGGAGGAAAGAGCCAAGCATGTCGCCCGCGCCTTCCCCTCTCCACCTGACCAGAGCAAGGTCATTGGTCGACCGACCAAACACAAGTCGCGGCCCCCTATCGCGTTTGAGGGGATGAGTCAGTGCCCAACCGTCCCCGAGAGCACTCCTTTGCCAGAACCACACGATGATACTGCATCATGGATGGAGAAGAAGAAAAGGACGAAGATGAGGGCCTCGTCCTCTTGTGGTGAGTATCAAACCTTTCCCCCAACACGATCTCCGAGGAGGCTTGCATGCGTGCATGGGAGGATGGGACAAGACCAAGCGGCGATGATAGGTTGTTAGCGGCGGACGCAGAGGTAGGGGGTTAGCTCCATACGCTAGGGTTAAGTCTCGACATAAGCGAGTAGGGGGTCTCGACATAAGCGAGTAGCTTTCTATAATCGGTTATTATTAATTGGGTAAATTTAATAAATCTACATATAACTATTTGCGATTATCACTTATATACATATATCTATTCTTATTTCAGAAGGCCCCCCTAACTTTTCATTTTTTATGACCGTTTGTATTTTCATGACAGAAAACTAAAAAACATGCACGTGAGTTGCACCTGAGGGTCATATTTTTCAGAAATATCGTAACTGCCCCATTTGTTGTTTTGAAAAGTCAGAGAAGGTGAAGACATTCCACGAGCAGTGGCCATGGGTGGAGAGGTAAGTTCATCGGAGATTTCGGACGGCGACAGTCGCGTATGTGGTTGTGGGATGCCGGTTCGCATTTTTACCTCACGGACGAAGAGAAATCCAGGCAGGACATTCCTTGGGTGTTCTGGATACAAGGTGAGTCATTAATTTTTCCCCAAATTCGGAGAAACAAGGGTTTCTTCACAAAGTCATCATTATTTTGTTTGATTATAGGGTTATTTTCATCTCACTATCCAAACTATGTGGTTTTTTCATCTCACTACCCTAACTAGAATGCATTTTTTTTTCACTTTCATACCCTAACTATTTTTTGTGGCACCTCACTACCCTAAAATGCAGTTTTTGTGGCACCTCACTACCTAGAATGAATTTTTGTGACATTAAAAACTGATTTTTTTTAAAAAAAGAAAATTTGAAAACCAATGGCATGTTTTTGAAATTTTGATTGTTAGTGAGGGGTATTGTGGAACTTTTAAGTGTTTTCATCCAAAATGGATGGAAAATTGATAGTGGGTATGAAAGTGAAAAGAAAATGCATTCTAGGGTAGTGAGGTGCCACAAAAAATAGTTAGGGTAGTGAGATGAAAAAAACCATATAGTTAGGGTAGTGAGATGAAAATAACTCTTGATTATATATTGTTCTTATTTCTTACAAAGCAGCAACTCATGCAAGCTGTTTGAATGGCTTGATGGTCCGGTATTTAAGGATGGGAAGAGAGTTTTACCAAATTTTCATGAGAGAATTAATTCACTTGAGGATACTGTTAGGAGTGTTAATCAAGATTTAGTGGAAACTATGAAGGAGAAAGCGATAATGAAAGACAAATTGTTGAAAATTAAAGTTGGAAATGAAGATTTGATCAAAAAGATGTTGAAGCTTGAAGTTGAGAATGCAATGTTGGAATCAAAAAAATTGAAAATTATGTTAGGCATTATAATTGTACTTAGTTGTATGTTTCTAAAGTGGATGTGAAATTTTATCAAGTATATTTTGTTTATGTAACAAAACTTGTTGAATGAAATTGATGTAAGATGTTGATTGAAATTGATTTGGAAACTTTATGTTGAAAATTTGTTGTTGGACATGTAACAGCTGCAAAATGGACATATGAATGCTGCAAAATTTGACAATTGAATGGTGCAAAATGGACATGATGTCTGCAATAGATAGGACAAAGGGAGAACCCGTAGATTTTGAATTGAAGGATATGAAATTATCAACAATTTTCCAAATAACTTTTCCATAACATTAATAATAATACAACAAACTGATAAGTCCTTCCCTACATACAACATTGATTCCATTATTATCCTATAGTTGATAACAATACAATATTCAAAAGGCAGTAGACATGAGCAATTATCAAAAAAGCACTAGACATGTTTAATGTTTGGGGACCACAAAATTCCTATATCAAAAGCATAGTTATAGCACTAGTTTCCTAGATCTAAACCCATGGTGACTGGTAGCTGCTCTTCCTTGCATTTCCTATGGTTGTTCCTCTACCTCTGCCTCTTCCACCCCTTCTCTTCTCTCTTCCTCTGGTTGTTCCTGCAACTGGTTGTTAAGCTGATGGAGCCTTGTAAAATCTTGCTTCTGCAACAAACCTTGAACATCCTCCTCTATCTAATGATGTGAATACTTGTTGCAGATACAAGAAGGTAAATGTGTATTTCAGAAATATATTTATGAAACCATTTGATTACATATTACGATTTGCTTACATATTACCTGATTCCTCTTCCTCTGACTATCTAATTCACTTTGTGCCAGACCAGTAGTGTTGCTGCTTGAACCATATTCAACGTTCATCCTTCTTTAATTCATCATCCGCAATGCTTCTTCTCGCTTTTGTTGGATCTGTTCTTTAGTGCAAGTGTCAGGTTTCTTCCTTTTCCTTTCCAGTTTCTTCTATGTTGCTTCAAATCTTTTCTTTTGAATCTTAATGAACTCCTCCTGTGCTTTGTAGTGACGAGGGCCTTTTTCCTTCCCCTTTCCATGTCCATACATATATATTATATGAAATACGCATATACATTATGAAATTCATAAACTAATGAGTTAAGTAAGAAACTGAACTACCTTTCCATTTGTTGTCTTTCAATTACTGTCATCCTTGCTTTCCTTTGTGCAGTAGTCTCATCATGGTATTTGGCACTGCAAGTCTTTGCATTGTGACCTTGACCCTTGCAAATTGAGCAAGTAATTATGTCATCCTTCCTACTCGCTTTATGTGGATGGGTCTTGGCAGTCTCCCTAACAGTCTTCTTTCTGTTCATTCTTGGCCTACCATATGGCTTTTGTACTGTAGGAGGAAGGATTTTGGGATATCCCAAATCAATGGGCCAGTCACCCTTTGCAGGTATAGGTCTAATGAAACTAGCATAAAAGATTGTAAGTATTGACATGATAATATTCATGCACATAGTCCTCATACTTAGCCCTCATATGGTGAAGTACAACCATGTCATGAACACAAGGTAAGTCATTTAATTGGAAATCTAGGCAACTACATGTTTTGTTTTTTAAGTTGACTATGTAGCAGACACTGCCTATCTTAGCTTCAAACACCCCTTCCCCACTTACTCATGCAGTATACTCCCTCACCTTCTCTAAGTGCTTGACAAGATTTTTGTTAATTCTTTTATAGATCTTGCCTTGGTATTTATCATCAGTTGTACTCCTCCTAAAGAATAGATCCATCAGTTTCCTCCTAAGAAACTCTAATAGCTCATAAATGGGGAGTTCTCTACCATCAGACACCCAATGGTTAAAAGATTCACTCAAGTTGTTTACCTGAATAGAGGAAGCACCCCTAGTAGTGTAGTAAGAGCATGTACAACGGGTCGCACCCGCGCCCCACTCCGCGCGCGCCCGGACCGCGGCACGCGGGTCGACCCGCTGTGGAGGCCGAAAAACGCGCGCCCGCTCCCCATTTTCGCGCTCCCGCCCCCTCTGTGCGTGCTGCGTGCCCCGTCTGCTGGCCGGTCCCGCTCCTTGCGCGCCCTCGCTGCCGTGGCAGCCTGTGGCTGCGCCACGTGGGCCGACCGTTGGCAACGGTCGGTTTCTAACGGCTACATTTTTTTTTAATTCAAAAATCAATAAAAACTAACCCTATAAATACCCCTCTTCACTCTCATTTTTTCCACACCACTCTCTACTTTCACTCTCCAATTTCACTCTCATCTTCCCAAATTCTCCTCTCTTGTTTCAATTATTCGCGTGAAAAATGTCGGGCGAAGCTGGGTCTCGTGTACATTCAGCTGGTGACGAAGTAGGATTCACGGAGGACGAACTGGCACGAGGTTTCGGAGACATTCTAACGGGCAATCGCTCCATCTCCCCAAACTCGAACCCGGGGTCGAGTTCAGGTTAGTGCAAACTTATTATTTATGTAACGTAATTTTTGTACTTATTTTATTGTATTAATGCATTGCATTCATTTTTTTTGATTAATTATTTGCACTTATTTTATTATTTTATTTTTTAGCACTTAATTTATTGTTTTAAAATTTTTTATCAGGGCAATACCGTCCCCAACAATATCAAATGGCGCCAGGGTTCCAAGTGCCATCACATTGGACCATGCCCCCACAAGGTTTCCAGATGCCACCGTACCAACCAGATGCCCCCACAAGGTTTCCAGATGCCACCGTATCAAATGTCTGCCTTCGTCGAGCTGGAACGTTCATGGGTGGATGCTGAACGTTCACGTGGCGAACAACATGTAGAAAGGCATCGCCTGATACAAACATTAACCCAACAGTGGGAATCAAACCTCGCCACCTACAAGGAGGTTCAGGGGCGGATACATCTTCCTACGACGAAGAGGCTATGGCAGACCATAAGTTTTTCAAGTCCGAACTGCGACAACTCATAGCCACCCTTAAAGCCCAAATCGAAGAACTTCGACGACAACCCCCACCATCAGATGTCGGCCCAACAGACGATGATTCTTGAACTTGTATTTTGTTTTGGATTGTATTAAAAGGGGTTGAATAAAATTAGAAGTTCATTTATATTCGTGTTAAATTTATTTATGTATTATTGATTGTCCTTAATTATTTATTTCCAAAATTGTTTAAATTATAAACAATTTAAACGGTTTCTGATAACGAATTAAATAAAACAGGAAAATATCAAATAATAATCCAGTCAGCACTGTTCTGCACTCCTAGGGCCTCAGAGGTTCTTTCTGTTGTAGAACACCCACTTTTCTGCACTTCCACTCCCTGACTTTTGTCCAGTCAGCACAAGGGCCTCAGGGCCAGGGCCTCACGCAGGGCCGTTCTGTTGTACATGCTCTAATACTTACACCAACCCTAAAGATGCTTTTTTACCAACCACTTGTAAGCATCTTCATTCAGTGCCTTTAGTTTTTCCATCTTCCTTTGCAACCTTGTAGCAGATGTTTCCTTTGCACAGTTCCACACAGCATTACGTAGGTCTTCTCCCTTGAATTTGGTCCCAAAGTTGTCCACCAAATGCCTCACACAAAACATGTGCTCAACACCTTGAATCCAATTATCGAAGAGGTCTACAAGCCCTTTCAATACAGAAAATACAATAAATTGTAGAACTTATTATGAAGGCAACTCAAAATACTATAAAAGTAAATGAAAGCTTACCATTTGTCCTCCTCACCATCTCACGGTATGTGTAGATGTCTTCGTACTGCTTAGAGATATCTCCATATAATATGTCTTTGCTGTCCTGATCATAGCTTTGTACAACTTAACTCCTTTGATTACAACACCATAACCCTTGAGGATCATGACAGCAAGTGCTTTACCTGGTAGCCTTGGATTAGCACGCACTTCATCTATGAACCTTCTACCAATGAAATCAACGGTGAGCTATTTTATGACTTGTGATTTCTCACAATCATGCTTTGGCATCTAAGTGTGTATCTCCATGATGTTGTTGTCTTTCATTTTATAGCATTAACAATAAAAGGTACAACCCTTCCTCGCTACACAAAAAAATAACAATCCTCTTAGGCTCATTCTGACTGAATATGTAGTCCATCTGATGTTCAGCTGCATATTCCTTAAAGACCCGCCTAAATACATCAGCTATGGTGAATTGGGAATATAGACCCAACTCAACATCCATTAATGGAAATGTCTCATCCCACATAGATTGTGCAACTCCTATATCAGACTAGTACCTCATCTCCAGAATCGTCATCATCATCTCCCTCTGATTCATTCTTTACTTCAACAGGATCCTCATGTTCTGCATCAAGACAAAAACCACATTCTTCAGCAACCTCTACATGCTCTATCTCAGGATGGGGACCAAATTCTTCAGCATCCTCTGCATGTTCTGTCTCACCATATTCTTCATGCTCTACCTGAGGAGGATTGTTATCTTCTTCATAATCTGTCTTAGGAGGATAACATTTTCTTCATGCCTTTCATGAAAAGGAGAGCCATATGCTTCAGCAGCCTCTTCCTTTTCTTCGAATGTAACATCCCTCATCCAATCAGAGATTTCTTCCTCATCATTTTCATTACCCTTTCCTCCCTCATTGTCTGAATCCTTATCTTCCTCAATACATGTATTCTTATCTACCTCACTGTCTACATCCTTATTTTTCCTCATTGTCTGCATCCTTATCTTCCTCATTGTCTGAATCCTTATCTTCCTCATTGTCTGCATCCTTATCTCCCTTATTGTCTGAATCAAATCCCCCTACAATAACTAGGTTTGCTAGATTTTTTCCCCAGATTGAAGCAAGCGGTCAAACTCATTTGGTTTTACATACCTCAAGTTTCTATTTTTCATCACTTTTTTCATCGGTGAGTACCTCTCATCCTTAACTCCAGATTCAGAGTACAATAATTTTCTGTTGGGTGAAACTATTCTCAGTGGCCTTTGTTAGTCTTAGTGCCCGTAGTTCAATCCTAAATGTATAAATGTTTATATCATCGTTAGCAATAAAACCAAAGAGGCTTTATATTACTTATGTGTTGGAGTAATATATCGATGGGTGCTTTGGTCTATGCCCACCATGCGAATAGAACCATAGATCGAGATAGATCGCACTCGATGGGTCCCTAGTCAACAAAGCTTTACTAGAAGCAACTAGTATGAAAGATGGCTCTTTATGGCTTACGTTCTGTTAGTCATTGGAATGAGATTCCGGAGTGTGATCATAGATATCATGTGGGACATGATATTGGACGACCCGACATGAATATGTGCCATAGATCAAGTCATGAACATATTCATTGTCGTAGCTTGTCATGTATCCTTAGACCAAGGAGTCTTTGTGATCGCTATGTAGTCAACAACTGAGTTTGACCTGAGCCTAACGTTGTCCGTAACAGGGCTTCCATAACGGCCATGATTGGCTTGGGGATGGGCTACATGAGTGACACGAAAGACGGCTAAGGGATTTATCCATCATACTAAGGTATGAGAAAGATATCGGTTCTCGGCCGCTTGATCGAGAGTGATTGAAAGAATAGCATGGCCATGCACATGATACTGGGTATCATATATTCAGTCATCTCACATATCAAGGAACAGTGATTGAGAATAATAAGAATGACGGCTCTATGCCTTATCTCAATCAGGATATCGGAGATAAAAGGATAATGACAGGGACGACGGAAAGGTTAGAATCGACAGGGTCGATTCGTTATGCAGTGTCAGGCAATACTAAAGTCTCGTTAGTTGCCACTTAAATAGGATCAAGTAAAATGGGATTTTACGTTGATCTATTGACATGCATAAACCTAAGGGTCACACCGGAGGATGAAACTCATTGACACATTTATGGAGAATGGCCAAAAAGGAGTTGTCTCGGGACATGACCAAAATTGGGTTTTGGGTCATGTGCCCGTAAGTGAATAGGACTTCACGGATCGAGACAAGGCTTGGAGTCTTGGGATTGATCGCGTCGGATAATGTTGGACATTTCCGGTATGGAAGGCTTGGAGGCGATGAGCGAATCACGGGACCTAGTTGGAAATGGCCACGGGCCATGTTCCAAGAGCCCCATGAAAGGCTCATGCAACCAAGGCCCATGGAACTAATTAATCAAGTCTTGATTAATTAGTACTAAGTAAGCAAGACAAGGATTAAGGTGTTGGTGATTCACCACCTAACCCAATCTTGTCTTGCCATACTTTGTCCTATTTACACCTTACTTGTCACCATGCTTGTCTCATGCCTTTAGTTGGACAAGTATGAGTTTTGTTATGTTTAAGTCATCTTTTTTTAACATAACAAACACAAGACAAGAATAGGAAACACAACTTCTCTCCCCCTTCCCTTGCAATTTCGGGTTTGGCAAGCTCCCACCTCCATTTTTGTGTTCTTGAGTCCTCAAAGAGAAGAACTACGTGGCTTTGATTCCCATGTGGATACGTAGGCGTCTTGGAGACTCAAGCCAATCATTCGTTACCCGGTGTTCTTGTTTTGGTAAGAAATAGTGCTGAATTTTTCTCTTGTGAATCCATTCTTTGTTAGTTGTTTCATGGTTTAATCGTCTCTTGGTTTTCATTGATTTTTCGCTGCGAGTTGGCTCATCTCCAATCCTACCTCGAGACCCAACAGCCTTTCCCTAGGAACTACAAATATCCTAATTGGAACAGTTTCAGGATACCAACGTAGTAGCTCCTTCACTTTCACATCACTTTGGATTAGATTAAGAAAAGTTTGTGCATTTGGAACTTTATACCACATTAAACTATTAGCTTCACATCCTAGGTTTAAGATAATCATAGTGAACCTAAAGAAGGACATTTCATCTTCTTTTATAAAGTATTCTACAACTTCTGTACCATTATTTCTGAAATTTCCCGCAAAGTTAAATTGAACAAGCCTCTCGATTTCAGGTTCACGATATTGTACGCAATGAATCAACAATTTAAAATTAATATTTATTAAAGCCTTAATTTCATTTCTCAAATCCCTAATTTGTGTCTCAAACCCAGAAAAGTCAGATTTATTAAAGCATTAATTTCATTTTTCAAATCCCTAATTTGTGTCTCAAACCCAGAATAGTCATATTTTTTAAAGCCCCAATTCCATTTCTGAATTTGTTTTTCAAACCCAGAAAAGTCAGTTTTTAAAAAGCCCTAATTTTTTATCATACCCATAAACGTTTTTCAACTCGTAGTTCATATGAATATTCATACCAAAATAGGGTTAACCATGAGCGAACTTTAAATCTGAGTTCGAGACTTACAAAATGTCCACCACGAGGAGAGTAATCATCGCCATCACTGTCAGATGACGACCATATCTTCACGAAAGAGGTAACTCTCATCGGAACTGTCACTCGCTCCTCCTTTTCTCTTTTGGTGCACTCATCGCCGACTAAGGTTCCCAACGGTCACTCGTCTCTCTCACTCGCAGCTCTAGGGTTCACGAAATGAAACTGAGGACTTGTGTGAATATCATACATCGTTTTTGATATTTAAGGAAGGGCATTTATGTCTTTCAAGCTTTCTCTGTCACGACAACATTCAAAAATACTAACGGTAATAAAAAAAAATGGAAAGTTAGGGGGGCTTCTAAATATATATGTATGTAAGTGCTAATTGTGAATAGTTATATGCGGCTTTATGAAGTTTACCCTTATTAATTGAAAGTCAGTTTCGCATGGTTATATTTATATTCGACTGTGTATACGGTTAAAATTCAATTAATTTATTGCTTATGTTTAAAAAAATAAATTACTCTCATATTTAAATTCACAACTCCTGATCAAACAAAGGATCAATTAAAAAGTCAAACAAACTTCTCTTATCTTGGAAGACCTTCGACCAGGAATCAATACGACCACAATGCTATTCTCGAGACTTCAAATGTGGGTTGTTGTCTCCGACCTTCCTTGGCATGGACTTACGACGGAAGAGGGGGATGCCCTAGGCGAATTTGTGGATGTACGTACAAATCAAGCTGGATTAGCTAGGGGAGGCACCTTGAGAGTACTCTTCTGGAAGGACCTAGCGACACCCCTCCAGCAAACGACCCTAGTGCTTTTCTGAAGACACGCACGGCTCCCAGACTTCTGCTTCCACTGCATATTTATAGGCCATCAGGGAGTGGGTTGTCCACGAAGGGATCCCGCAAACCCCTAGATGATATACCGCTTCGATATGTCACTCATGGCACTGGAGTTCTCCAATATCTAGACTGATATTTGCAGGGATTGGTCGGCTGCTCTTTCGAGCAAAAGTATAGCTCGAAGTGGATCCCTTATAAGGAATGAAACCATCATTCTAGGATTCTCAGCGCTAAGGCCCACCGTCCCGCCAGGTTTCACCCTGCTAGTATTACTAGTCCACACTCCGACACAAGATCTTTTGTCTAGCAAATCGACACACACGTGTAGCCAAAAGCACGTGTCCTCTCGTCCCAATCCGTTCTCCCTCATATCCTCGGGAACATGTGTTAGTCTTAGTGCCCGTAGTCCAAATCGTAAATGTCCAAATGTAAATATCATCGTTAGCAATAAAATTAAAGCGGCTTTATATTACTTATGTGTTGGAGTAATATATCGATGTGTGCTCTGATTTATGCCCACCATTCGAATAGAACCATAGATTGAGATAGATCACACTTAATGGGTCCCTAGTCAACAAAGTTTCACTAAAAGCGACTAGTATGAAAGATGACTCTTTATGACTTACGTTCTGTTAGTCATTGGAATGGTATTCCGGAGTCTGATCATAGATATCATGTGGGACATGATATTGGACGACCCGCCTTGAATATGTGTCATAGATTAAGTCATGAACATATTTTGTGTCGTAGCTTGTAATGTATCCTTAGACCTAGGAGTCGTTGTGATCGCTATGCAGTCAACAACTGAATTTGACCTGAGCCTAACGTTGTCCATAGTAGGGCTTCCATAACGGCCAACATTGGCTTGGGGACAGCTGCATGAGTGACACGAAAGACGGATAAGAGATTTATCCCTCATACTGAAGTATGGGAAAGATATCGGTTCTCGGCTGCTTGATTGAGAGTTACTAAAAGAATAAAATGGTCAAGCACATGATACTGGGTATATATATTTAGTCACCTCACATATCAAGGAACAGTAATTGAGAATAATAAGGATGACTGGCTCTATGTCTTATCTCAATCAAGATATCGGAGATAAAAGGATAATGACATAGACGACGGAAAGGATAGAATCGACAAGGTCGATTCGTTATATAGTGTCAGGAAATACTATAGTCTCGTTAGTTTCCACTTATATAGGATTAGGTAAAATGAGATTTTGCGTTGATCTATTGACATGCATAAACCTAAGGGTCACACCGGAGGGTGAAACCCGTTGACACATTTATGGAGAATGGCCAAAAGGAAGTTGTCTCGGGACATGACCAAAACTGGGTTTTGGGTCATGTGCCTGTAAGTGAATAGGACTTCACGGATCGAGACAAGGCTTGGAGTCTTGGGTTGATCGCGTCGAATAATGTTGGACATTTTCGGTATGGAAGGCTTGGAGGCGATGAGCGCGTAACGGGACCTCGTTGGGAATGGTCACGAGTCATGTTCCAAGAGGCCCATGCAACCAAGGCCTATAGAACTAATTAATCAAGTCTTGATTAATTAGTACTAAGTAAGCAAGACAAGGATTAAGGTTTTGGTGATTCACCACCTAACCCCATCTTGTCTAGCCATACTTACCACCATACTTTGTCCGATTTACACCTTACTTGTCACCATGCTTGTCCCATGCCTTTAGTTGGACAAGTTAATGGGGTTTGTTATGTTTAAATCATCTTTTTTCAACATGACAAACACAAGAAACAAATAGGAAACAACTTCTCTCTCTGTCTCGCCCCTCCCCCCCCCCCCCCTCTAATTTCGACCAAGGATGTTCTCTTCCTCCATTTTTGGTGTTTTTTGAGTCCTCATAAGAAGAACTACGTGGCTTTGATTCCCAAGTGGATATGTAGGCGTCTTGGAGACTTAAGTCGGTCGTCCTTACTCGGTGTTCTTCATTTGGTATGAAAATATTGATTTTTTCTCTTGTGATCCATTCTTTGGTAGTTGCTTCATGGCTTTAATTGTCTCTTGGTTTTCATTGTTTTTTCCGCTACGACTTGGTTCATCTCCAACCCTAACTCGAGACCCAACAGTGGTATCAGAGCTATGCTACCTTCGGGATTCACAAGACGGTGTTGAAAGTTTCTGTTTTGCTTAAAAGTTTTGGTTTTAGCATATTATTTTGCTAAATTGTTTGATAACATGTTTTAAATTCTTATTGATGGGTTTAATGGATGAAAAATTAAATTTTTGAAAATTTTATCAAATCTGGAATTTTTGAATTTTTATTTTATTTTTCGGGTCTTAGGAGCGGGACTCCCGGGGAGCCGAAACCGGGACCGAACGGGGCTCCGTTGGATGGAGCTAGGCCAAGTATGACCATTGGATGGTCTATATTCCAAGCCAAAACATTTTTTTAGTCATGACGAGTTTGGAATCGTCTTGACGAACTCAAAAATCAAATGTTCAAAAGTTTCAATTTTGATCGGTTTCGATAAACCGAGCATCAAAAAATTTCGAAACTTGGCTATTAATTAAAACCGGAAAATCACATGATATTTGATAACATGCTTGTTTGATAACACGATGTGTGATGTGATGTTGGCATGGTGTACATAATAGCCCCGAGCTCGATTTAATTATTTATTGCTTTTCACGGCCTGCGAGCCGTTAAAGTTAGCGTGAAATTATTTTTTCGAGGTGTGATCGTCGAACCACTTATTTGTAATATTTATTAATTCCCGACCTGCGAGTAGTATAAAACTGTAATTTTTTGCTCAAGACGAAGAAAAGGAAAAAGGGCTTTCGGTGGCTTCTCGGGTATTGACAGCGGCTTGGAGTCGGCGAGCTCAAGAAGCTAGTGGGAGTTATATTAGGGGGCTATTATGTTCACATTTATCTCTTTAGGCTTGGTTTAGTTTTTGGATGATTAATTCTTATGATCACTTTCATAAATTTGGTTGTGCTTGTTTTGTGCGTCTCCCTAATCTATCAATTAACAAACTTCAGTCTCATTTTGTTGCATGTGTATTCTTGGACTTTTCTTCTCAGTATCGGGGATATATATGTTTTGACTTGGCGACGAAACACACCATTGTGGGATGACATGTTATTTTTTATGAAACGTATTCCCCTTTTTCTATGTCTGAATGCTCACCTACTGCCTATGAGTTTTTGGACCTCAACACCCCTTTATTTTCACTGACCTTTCTGTACCTTCCCATAGTTCTTCTAGTATATCACCACTTCCCATTGCACAACCTAACAGTCCTCCCTTCTTTCAAACTGACTCCACGACATCTACTACCCTCTGTCTATCAGAACCCTATCGGACATAGCTGCCCCTCCTCTACCACCTACTCTTTCAATACATACTCGATCCAGAACAGGAACCGTTAAACCTTGCACATTGTGTAATCTCATACCTTCCACTTCTGCATCCTAGTCCCCAAATCCACGAAAGATGCCATCTTTGACCCACACTAACGCCTTTTTATGCATGAAGAGTATGATGCTTTAATTATATAAAAAAAATAACATGTAGGAGCTCGTACCCCATCCTCGTACTACTAATATTGTTCGGTCTATGTGGTTTTTCATCACAAAGTTTGATCTGACGGTTCTTTTGAGCGTTATAAAGCTATTCTTATAAGTTATAAGTGACGGAAGCTCTCAATAGGTTGGCATGGACTGCACCAAGGCATTTAGCTTCGTGGTTAAATCGGCAACCATACAGACTGTTCTCAACAATGTTTTTTTTTATCATGGCCTATTCACCAACTGGATGTGAATAATGCTTTCCTCCATGGCGACCTCTATGAGAGATTGTCTATATGCATCAACCACTAGGTTTTTGCAGTATTACTCATCCAGACTACGTGTGTCTCCTCCAGCGATCACTCTATGGACTTAAACAAGCTCCTCGGGAGTGGTACTAGTGCTTCACTAATTATGAAGTCTATCGGATTCTCTCATATCGAATCCGATCATTCAATATTCATTTATCGCAATGGCGATGATACGGTGTTTCTTCTACCGTATGTTGATGACATTATCCTCACCATATTGGGTGCCTCGCTTCTCCTGTCCATCATGCAGTGTTGGAGCGCTAGACTGTAGGTTGTCGTTTAGAGGGACACGATATAAGATTGGCCCCGAGAAACACGTAATATGCTAACACGGATTTACGGGTATCAGGACAGCTTACCTAGTCTACATTGGTGTAGGAAACAAAATCCATTGAGGGAGATACATATAAGTAAAGGCCAAGATGTAATGATCCCTGAATGTAGCAAATGATACGCTTAAGGGATCCTATGTGACCAACACGAGGATCGTACATATGGAGGCACACTTGATGAACAACGTATGCAATATCGGGACGTGTAAAGGTAAGATACTGCAAGACCCCTACAAGACTCCGATATAGAGATGGATCAGAGAATGGTTCACTGGCCGAAGCACTCAACTTTCCCTTTTAATCAACTGGGGTGGACGACGGAGAACAAGAATCCATGTCAGCCCGATGAAGGATCTACTCGGCATACTTTTGTTGGGATAAGAATAGACCACCTGAATGATAAGTAACCGCGATGCCTAGAAAGTAAGACAGAGACCAAGATCCGTCGTGGAAAAGCGGAGTACCATGGAGTTAGTCAAGTAGTGTCTGAATCATGTTAAGTTCATAATCTTCTCTTGGAGCTTCGTTGTCCAATTTCTCGGGCCACACTGGTCTACCTTGGTAATATCAACTCCATGTATCTCGCAGGAAATCATGTTCAACACCAACGTACGAAACATATTGAGCTTGATATACACTTTGTTCGGGAAAAGGTTGTTCTTGGTCATGTTCGTGTTCTAATAACGAGGGTACAATGGTAATGTTCCTTATAGAATGTATACAGGTCAAATAAGTAAGGGAAAATCGTCATTTACCATCCATTAAGTGATACATGAGGTCATATGACTAACAAGATGGCATATTCCGTCCATTTTTACCAACGGAATCGTGTAACCAATATTTCATTTTCAGGTAGTGCATTTGTCATTTTGGAATGTTGGATAGTATAGTGTTTGTGACCAATAATTAAGAGTAGGTTTCAATAAATCGCTTATAAAAAAATATGTTTTAGTATTTAACCCAATATAAAGTGTTGTTTCAATTATTGTCTTATTAATTGTTTTTTATACAACTCTGTGTATCTGACTACTTTATACTTATTTTTTTAATGTGATGTCTAATATTTATTTTATGAATACAAATAAACATAGCAATATAATTTCTAATGGCGGAAGATGAGGTGTATATTTGCATGATTGCATGAAAGCAGGAAGAAAACGAAATTCGACTTCAATATTGTTCAAAATATTACCAGCGACAGAAATCACTTTCATTTGTTTGAAAGATTAAAACTATACGGGAAACTAGATGATTAAGAATAAAAATAGAGTGGGTGTCTTTTCAAAAAACAGAATGGGTGTGTCTTCAAAAAGAAACAAAGTTTCCCGTATTGCTCCTTACCAAAAAAGAGAGTAGAATTGGGCTGTCGTCAGGGGTTGTACAAGGAGAAAAGAGATTGGACTGCACATGAAGTCCAAACAAAAGCCCAAGCTTATAAACAAAAAACAAAAGGAAAAAAATTCAAGGTGTTCTTATGGTGATTTGAATCCAAACTCCCTTGTGATTAAGAAACTTAGGCCATCGAACCAAATTTTCATATGGTTAGGATGTTCCATGGAACACCCTAAACCCCCTTAGTTCGGCTCATGACGGTGAAGAGAAGAACGGGAGAGGAGGTTGGTCATAGAGGAACCAGATAGGAAGAGGTGTGTAGCATGACGTAGAGAAAATGGGGATATGAAAATAAGGTCAAGTTAGGTTTATGTTTTGTTTTGTGTGTTCAGGACTTGAGGGTACTTTGCACATTGTTATTTTTCGTCCATTTTTGGATGTGAAGAAAGAAAAACGATTTTGAAACAAACATCTCACGGTACCACAAACAGAAGTTTTTCAATTAAAGTGAAAAACTTGTCAAGTTAGATACAGTAAAAGTATTTTTCTCTATTATTTATACTAAAACACCCAACCACAGTATATATATTACATCATTAATACAAACAAGTTTTTTTGTCACTGGATGGGAAAAAGATACAGAACTACAAAGTTCAACTATTCTTGATGCCACACAGCTTGTAAACTTGATGATATCACAAGGTAGAGCAAACTATAATATGTAAGGACTATTTGGATGGTTCACAATCTTTTCTTCTTCAACTTCTTGCTTACTCTGCCGCAGCCGAGTAGCAACCTTATCTATAGCAGTGTTCAGCTGTTCAATCTTATCAACCAGTACTTGCCGATTCTGCAATTTCAAACCCACATATTAAGTCAAAAATTCAGCAAGTCAATCTAGCATAATAAGTTGAATAGAAACAAAAGAGAACAACTATTTATTGGACTTCATATATGAAGCACAGGCAATTCAGGTTCAATATCTTTCAGAATAATGACCCAACACAAGAAAAACATATTCAGAAAAACAGTCAACGACATCTCACCTCCGTAATTTTATCTTCATCATAAAACGGAATTTTCTTCAACAACTCCTTCCTGTTCTCTCCCACTAGAGCATTACTGAGCTGCACAAGATCCGGAGCTTCTTGGTCATGAAAAGGGCTTTAGTGTTTTTGTGTAAGACGAACAAAATACAAGTTCAGAAACACATTGTGAAAGCAGGGGTAACGACACCAATTTCTATTATGAGTACCTAATGTAACTTTGCTATATAAATTTCAGTGGCCAACTCGAAAATCATATATTATACTCCCACAACTATCTACAGGACAATTTAAATTGATCAACTAACAACGGAGATATAGGTAGCACCAAATAATATTGAACATATCCACAAGCAAGAGAATCAATCTTGATAAGAAAACCACCTGAGGTGCAAATATTACACCAAGTGCACCAACAACAGCCCCTCCAAGAACAAAGCCACTAACAAAAATGCTTGTAGTATCAGGCCCTCTACCATCTCTGTAATTACACATCCACGAGCAAAACCATCGTTACAGATTTTAGCCATATTAAGATGCTTACAAACAGAAATCATCACTCCACAAGAAATGTATAGAAGAAAAGGAAAATTATAAAAAAAAGGGCAGTGCCGGCGAATCTAACACTCGCACCTGAGACGAGCCCTAAAATTTTAGTAAATACTGATGCACAAACTTCCCCGCAATAGTCTTATTCATATGTTCACATTCGTTTTTGTAGGCCATGAAAACTATAAGTTTAACTGAATATGAAATGTGCTCCACCAGTTGGTTGATGTTATCTCAACAATTAGTTTGAAGTCCTTTATGAGTGTAACAAAGCAATACACACGCGATAAAATAGATACATAAGTGGTATCAGTCAACTCACATTATCATGCATTTCACACCTTCAGCTACACATTTAGTAGTAATGCATAAACAAAGACAAAAAAAATTTTACCCAGCTTGAACTACGAGTGGCCTTCTAGAGGTAGAAAGTCGCAAATTTCCCAAGCGGTTTGGACTGCATGGAAAATTGGATGTGCCCGCCCTACCAGTACATTGTTCTGAAGGCTTCAAAAAAGAGCCTAAAACAAGTTTTCAAACCATTAACAGTATTCCAAAAGCAAACATAACAACCAGACTTCATAGATGAAAAGAAATAAGCAATGTAAATTTATACTTGGGAAATGTTCCAAATTGTATATGAACTTTCCTTTGAGAAATTGAAACAAGACAAAACAAAATTCAAGGACTAAATTGGATAGCTCAGGACTATTTAGGTAGTGGATGGTACAGTACAGGGCAATTTGCTCTTCAAACACAATAAGATTGCACAAACAGTTCCATTCTAAAAATGAAAAAAAAAATACAACAAAGTAGAAACCGATATCTAGGTCAAAGTCTATTTCACTTGAAATACACAACTAGGAAGAATACAAAGCAGTAAAATTATGAGATACCCATATCAGAAATATATGCAAAGATGTAAGCTTTATAGCCAGAAATCAGTACATGTGTTCTGTAAACTACTACGAAGAAAGTAAAATGATGAAGAAGGAAACTGAGATGAATTGATGATGGCCAAGAACATCAGAGGAAGAGCGAGTCAGAAATAGTTGCAATTACCAGAAGATAGAACCAATGAAGTCGAAAGAGCGCTCATTTTTCTTGTGTGTGGGAGACAGAGGATGCGGAGGAACTGCGAGGTGAGCTTTGTGTTTGTGCCAAATAAATTGGTTGATTATTTTCACGTCTCGATGATAATACAGAACTGGGCTCGTGGGCTTTCTAATGGGCCTGCAACTGAGTGTTGTCTGGATGGATTCAGCAACGTAACACTCTAGTTCGTTCCTTGTACAGCAACATGGTTTGTTTAACGTTTCTGTCATTTGCCTTTTAATGGTCCATGTTGTTTTAGAGATGAAATATTTGTATGTGTGTATGTCTTGGATGAGATTTTCGAGGCCGAATCAACTCATACAGGTGCTCTTATCAAGGAAATCTTGTCTTGATAAACGCGTAAAAAGAGCATCAAAAAATGACATCAAAATGGAGTTTGTCCGACGAAAACCGTACTCTGAGTGTTGGTTGTGTTAGAAAACGTGGAGCTACATTTCTTGACTTTGCATCCAAACTTTTCACCCCCTCTAACCTTAGCTCACCAAAGACCACCGACCCATAGCTAAAACTTAGCCCACAAACTTCTCCGTCTTCTTTGACTATATAGTTCACTCATATGTATAAATACCCATGTATTGTAAGCATGTATCAAGCACAACAACTATCAATAGAAGTTTCATTTCTGATTTACACTTCCCAAATTAACATGGTATCAGAGCTTTGGTAAGCTTCTGAAAATTTTCGCGGCTTTGCCCACTCGTTAAGTTACTAACGGGTGGGCAAGGCATCCACAAGATAGAAGTCCGTTTCCGACTTACCTGCTTCCGCTTCCCGGTAATCACACCACATGTTGTGTGGCTAATCCCAATCGCTTCCGCGACCAGTCGAACGCTGGTAGTCCCTTGATTTCTGAGCACCTGAGGTCCTCGTCATTCCCTCTTGCCGGAGGGTCAACGCCAACTCGTCCGGTACAATCCCGTTCGCCAGCTCCAGTTGTGCATCTGCCAAGACAAATAGTCGTTGGTCTATTGCTGCTCCCGCTTGCTGTCGATATTTTTCCATTGGTGGCTGCTCATCTTCCTCTTCGTGTTCGTTGCTAGCCATGCTTCTTCTTGGTGGTTTTTCCCACTTTTGCAGAGAAATAACAAGCCATAATTGTGTTTTCATCATGCAGAGAGAAAGAAAGTGTGCAGAAAAGACAAGCTAAAGAAGAGGCAAAGAGCTCAATTTCACACCAGGATACATTCTGTTTGTGTGAGGAAGGTAAGAGCTTAAAGGTGTGGGCTGCAAAATATTAGTTTGGTGGAGACTGGAGAGGTAAAGAGCAATAATAGCTTGGTGTCAGAGAAAAGACACATAAAAACAGTGTACAGTAAGATGAGCAAGGAGACACGCAATCTAGAAATTTCAGTACCCATCACGTGGAGTACATGCACCAGCAAAGCCCAATCGGACGTGAGGTCATGCACCTTCATCACTACCCTCAAGTTGCACGTTCCAGGCAGTTTTTGAAAGAGAGAAAAAAAAAATCGTTCTAAAGTCGTGTAGTTGCTCCGTCCCGGCCATAGAGTCATTGTCGCCGTTCCGACCGGCGTTCCAAAGTTTTATTGCTACTCTGTTCCGATCAGATAGCCTTCCCGCAGTTCTGACCGGCAGTTCCAAAGTCGTGTTGTTGCTCCGTTCCAACCGGAGAGTCATTATCGTCGTTCCGACCGGCATTCCAAGTCGTGTAGCTACTCTATTCCGACCAGAGATCCAAGTCGTTCTGACCGGCTGTTCATGTGTTGCTACTCTGTTCCGACCAGATAGCCTTCCCGCAGTTCTGACTGGCGGTTCAAAGTTTGTGTTTCTGCTCCGTCCCGATCGGAGAGCCATTATCGTCGTTCCGATCGACGCTCCAAGATCGTGTTGCTGCTCTGTTTCGACCAGAGAGCTATTTGAGCCGTTCCGACTGGCTATTTTCGTGTTGTTGCTCCGTCCAACAGAGATCTATTTGAGCCGTCCCGACCGGCTATTCTTGTGTTGCTACTCCGTTCTGATTGGGGATCTACTTGAACCGTTCCGATCGGAGAGCTATTTGTCGTCGTTTCGACCAAAGATTCGAGCTGTTTCAACCGGCTGTTCTTGTGTTGCTGCTCTGTTCCGACCAGAGAGCTATTTGAGCCGTTCTGACCGGCCATTTTTAAGTTCTTGTTACTGCTCCGATTCGATCGGAGATCCAAACTCTTCCGACCGGCTGATCATGTGTTGCAGCTCTGTTCCGACCAGAGAGCATTCTCGCAGTTTAGACCGCGTTCCAAGTTTGTATTACTGCTCCGTACAGACCGGAGAGTCTCCGTGGTCCACCATTTCCGTTGCAATCCTTCAGTCCTCAGATGCCGCTCAACCTACATAATGTTGTCGTCTCTTTTAAATGATTGTTCGATCCTCATGCCTTGGGTAATCGTTGTGATCTCTGCAGTATCATTTGTCCTTGTTGTGTTCGTGTGTCGATCAACAAGATATTCCCGTTCCGCTCCGATCGGAAGGGTATTCGTCGTCAACATATTGTCCCCTCAGTCTATGTGTGACCATTTTAGAAGGTTCCATCCTTCGAGCAGTTCCATATGCTCCGTACGTGCAGAGTTTCTAAACGTCCCTAAGGCAATCGGGATATTTTCAGTGTTTAGCAAGAAGGCCTCAAGAAAGACCAATTCGTAGACATTCAATTCCGTCAACTGCAACATTCGGGCGAGCTCTATATCCGTTTATCAAGAATCAAGTGAAGTTCAAAGTCAAGCTTGGTTTCAGAACCCACTTCCAGTTCCATATCGATTCAAACTCAATTTTGGTTCGTCACCATATTAAGTTTGAGGGGGCGTGTTAGAAAACATGGAGCCATCTTTCTTGACTTTGCACCCAAACTTTCCACCTCCTCTAACCTTAACTCACCAAAGACCATCGACCCATAGCTCAAACTTAGCCCACAAACCTCTCCGTCTTCTTTGACTATATAGTTCACTCATATGTATAAATACTCATGTATTGTAAGCATGTATCAAGCACAACAACTATCAATAGAAGTTTCATTTCTGATTTACACTCCCCAAATTAACAGATTGGGATCCTTTCATGTTCACGGTACACTCGAAGGTGTGCTAGCAAGTTCTTTTTTATACTTACACTAGAATTTGATCTCCTTTAATTTCGTAACAAGCTCTATTAAAAAACCCATCAGAGAGTTCTTTTAACTTTTTAAAGATTTGTTTTAGATTTTTCAAGAATAATTTCTTCATATATTAAGATTAATATCACGTTTATTATAAAAATGTAGATCTAACAATAATACTCATGTATTTTACCCTGGACCAAGGTTGTAAAAGGCGGGGGGCTAGAACACCTCGGCCCCAAAATCTGCAAAAACGTCCGGCTCGTCGTCCCGTCCGATTAGTCAAAAACTTTGGACTCTAGTTTGTGAAATTGGACATTTGAAAACAGATGAAAATATGAGAGAGACAATATATTTGTAATGGTCTTGAATTTCTTGATAAAAAGAATATGGGACGTGTCCCCTTTTGGTGGCTTATTATTAAAAGTAATTCCTTTTTAGTACCCTAAAACTTTTGGATTTCGTTTTCAGTATCTAAATGTGTTGTGTGCCACCTCAATACCCTAAATCTTTGGTAATTCCACTTTAGTACCCACCATTAACTTTTCATCTATTTTTTAACAGAAGTTGGTCATGTGTTGTGCACATGACCCTAATAGTTTTTTAAATACCAAAATTACCCTCTTAACATTCTAACCCTAAAAATAATTATAAAAAATAAAGATTAAAGAAAATAAAAAATAATTAATAAATAATAAGAAACGATTATAATTAATAAAGATTAAAGAAAATACAAATAATAAAAATAATTTTATAATAAAATCTGATTTTATAAAATAAAAAATTGTTACAAAATAAATCTGACTTTTTAAATATAAAAATGATTTTTTATAAATAAAAATATATTTTATATAAATAAAAATTAATTTTTAAATAAAAACTAACTTTTGTTTAAAAATATAAATTAATTTTTAAATAAAAGCTTATTTTTTTAAAATTAAAATATAATTTTTATTAAAAAAACCTGATTTTTATTAACAAAAATATATTTATTTTTTTAAAATTTAATGGAATAAGTTTGAAATTTGATAGTTAGTGAGGTGTATTATGGTCATTTTACTTGTTTTGGATAGAAAATCGGATGGAAAGTTAACGGTGGTACTAAAGTGGAATTACCAAAGATTTAGGGTATTGAGGTGGCACAAAAAACATTTAGAGTACTAAAAACGAAATCCGAAAGTTTTAGGGTAGTAAAAAGGAATTACCCCTTATTATTATAATTTAAATTCTTATTAAAATAAAGAGTAAAATCAAACTAAGAACATTATTTGATTTAGTTTTTTTTTTTGTATTTTGATACTTGAGTTTTTTTTAATATTATATAAATATAGTATATATTTTGAATTTTGATTATATTTGTGTAATATATATTTATTAATAATTAAATATATTAAAAAATTAAGTCCGTCTAGGCCACGCCTAATGCATAGGGGTCCTTACCACCGACAAGCGCCTAGCGCTTTTTACAACCTTGCCCTAGACACCCGATCTCAAGTAATGAAAGATATGTACAATGTAGCCAGCATTAATGAAAATTAACTACCGCACGTGATATTGAAGCATTCACGATAAGTTAATCAAGTTATATATATAATTCATTACCAAATTTTACTATTTCTTCTTCGAATTTGTAAAATTTCCATCTAATTCGTTATCAAATAGTCACTCTAACATGCAACACCAAGCTATTTCAAAGCTAGAATCGTCACTAACAATCCAACATGTCGTGTTATCTTTATTCCCTTAATTGAAGTGATATTCAAGGCCTAACCAATCGTCCCACAACATAATTGTAGAGTTTAGGGGAATAAGAAGATGTAAAAATATATATAGTAGATTGATAAGGAATTAAGGGTAGTATATTTAGAAATTAAACATGATTGTTTTTTTTTTTTGATCGGAGAGAAGGAAATGCATTAGAAAGGTAAATGTGGTTCTTGGGATAGAAACCACACACCAAAAAAGATCCAACAAAACCGGCCAAACAACAAAAGAAACAATGAAAACAATAGATAACAGCTACCCCGGTCCACCACAACAACCACAAACCCACCAGACTAGCGAACGGTGCCTCAAGAGACCGCTCGGGCAACCTTGATCGGACTAGTGAACAGTACCACAGGGGACCGCACGGGTGGATCCTCTGGCCTCAAGAAGGCTAAGTGATCCTTGCTCCTCCACCCGAAAACGGATAGATCGGCCCCAAAAGCGACCCCGGAACAAGTAGTCACCAGACCCAACCAAGATAAAACAACCCCAAAACGATTCCTGAATAAGCACTCACCAGACCTGGCCAGTGAAACCGCCGATAGGGACCGGGGGACAAAGTGCTGAACTCCTCAAACATGATACCCAACCTCAGGCGCTCCTAGTCAGCGCGTTAGCCGGAGACTCGATCCACTCGAGGAAGGTAAACTGATGACCAACCGCTCTCAAGCTAGAGAAGGACCCCTGTTGAACTCTAGCTAGAAGGATGCTTGGTTCAATAGCAGCGGACCCTGAAAAGACACAACGATTGCGCTCTAGCCAAATATGCCAAAGACACAACAACCCGATACCTGTCCACTCAGACCTGACCCTCCTCAGTCCCACCAGAGAGGTCCAAGACTCAATAAAAAGAGTTGGCAACAACGGAAGAACACCAACAACTCCCCACCATCCCAAGACCAGCGACCAAACTCTCCACGTCCATGGGCAAGCGACAAACAAGTGCCTAGGGTCATCCCCCCAGAACCACACAACACACACCTCCACCGGACCAACGGAATCGACACACCCATGTCCACTAAGAAGGAAATAGTGGGAACCCCCTCATGAGCAAACAACCAGGCGAACAAATGAATCTTGGGAGGAACTGGGGCAGACTAGATCACAGAAGCCCAAGGTGCGGTCCCATGATCCACCCAACCAGCGACAACCTGAAAAGCTATAGATGTAGAGAAACCACACGCATCCCAGGACCAAACCAACGAATCAGGGCGCTCCTGCACCAGACGAACCCCCATCAAACGAACTCTTATCTCCTCTAACGCCTCAGGATCTCAGACACGAAGATCCCTGCCAAACAAAAAGACTCATTCCCCATCCACGAAAAACTCGGCAACAGACTCATGATGGCCTTCCGCCTACCTATAGAGTCGGGGAAAATGAATCGCAAGAGCGGTCTCAAAAATCCAAGGGTCCTCCCAGAAACGAATAGTGGTGCCAGAACCGACCACCCACCTCAAAGTGCTAGGACCAAACACTCTCGCAAACCCGGGATCCCGATCCAAACGAACTACATGCCGAATGAAGAACGAGGAAGTCCTCGGGGGAACACTAAGCGCACCCAAGTCCCACTCAGTCTCCCTCAACCCAAAACAAGCACAAATAACACGCCTCCAAAGAACGGGCACTTCAGTAGCAAAGCGCCACCACCATTTCAGGAGAAGACTGGTGTTTACCGCCGACAAAGAACGAACACCAAGCCCCCCTGAGTCCTTGGGCAAGCAAACCACCTCCCACGGGACCTTAGAGAGACACCTCCTCTCTCTACCTGAACACCAAAGGAACCTCCTCTGAAGTCTCTCCAGAAATAGAACCACCTTCTTAGGAGCACGGAACAAAGACATGAAAAAGATCAGCATGCTCGCTAGGGTCGCCCTGATGAGCGTATGACGACCTCCCAAGGAGAGAAAACGGGTCCGCCAGACCGCCAGCCTCTCTCTGTACCTGTCCACCACCAGATCCCAAAAAGAAGCCAGACGAGGGTTTCCCCCCAGAGGGAACCCAAGGTAAGTGAAAGGAAGAAGATCCAAAGAACACTGCAAGGCCTCCGCAAGTGTCTCACACATAGGATCTGCCACATCGAAAGCCACCAAAGACGACTTGGCGAAGTTGATCCGAAGACCCGACACCAACTCAAAAGTGTGAAGAACAAACCTAACAACCCGAAGTTGCTCCACACCTGCCTCAAGAAACAACAAAATGTCATCCGCAAACTGGAGGTGAGAAACCTGAATGACTGAACCAACTCGGACCCCACCGTACAGCCCCTGCCTGATTCCAACCTCAAAAATCTGATGGAAACCCTTTGCAATAATAAAAAAAAAAGGTGACAACGGACACCCCTGCCTGACTCCCTGTAAGACCCTAAACTGCTCAGAAGGAGACCCATTGAGCAACACTGAAGAAAAACCCCGTAAGCACGAGGAGATCCACATAATCCACTTCCCACCGAAACCCATGCTCCTAAGTACATGAATCAAGTAGGACCAATCAACCCTTTCGAACGCCTTCTCGAAGTCTAACTTCACCAACGCAGTTGGCTGACGAGACTGGCACACAAGCCCTAGGACCTCCATAGCTACGAGAACACTATCTTATAATCGTCTCCCCTGAATGCACGCAGACTGAGTGCTGCTAATAAGACCTCCAATCACCCTCCTCAGGCGCCTCGATAAGATCTTGGCCAAGATCTTATAAGTAGCAGTCGTCAGGCTAATAGGACGATACTCTGAGAAGGTCTTAGGATGATACATGAACGTGGTGGTAGGATGGAAAACCTTATTTGGTCGTACAACACTTTCTAAGGTTCCAATGGATGAAGATGGAGTCAATGATGGAGATTGCTTCAACTGGTCGTACAACACTTTTCGAAGAATCGAAGTAACTAAGAGGATAGATGGTGGATTGAATGACGCCACACAAATTATGGAAAGTTTGGGATAAGTCGAACAAACAACTTCAAGGCTTCGCACACAAAAAGGTTGAATGTGATAGATTCTTCCAAGAAGAAAACTCGAATTTTTATTTCATAAAACTTTCATAAACTTGTCTATTACATTCTGAATATGGACTTTTATATAGGACAACAACAAGACTCGAATTTAATAGCTTTGGATAACTAAATGACTATTTGTTTATCTAAATGTTGGAACTCTGAAAATCAGCACAAATGACTCATTAATGGTCTTGAATTCATCTCCTTAGCATTGAATAAGTGGATGATTTGTCTTTGGAAATATGGAACAAGTTTCCTTCATTAATTCCTTGGAAAGAGCCAAAATGCATTCATTTAATTCTTTGGAATGAGCCAAAACAGATTTGTTGGAATCTTGAATTGATTTTGAATGTCTTCTTGATTTCCCTTGAGAGCTAGTTTCGATGTCCACATCATTCATTCCCTCTTGACAAGGTTCTGACCTCAGAACTGATTTATAACCTTTCGAGTTCAAGTTTTCCAGCCCCATAGAGTTGCAACCTCTTTCCCACTTGGTGCCAATACCCGTTGGCCAACAAAGCAATCCAAAGAAGTGTATTGATAATTCATGATAATCAAAACGAAATAGTCTTGAATATACCTCAAATTTTTCTTCAACAATCAACATGTGACCAGAACGCGTAGAGGACTCCTTATCAGTAATGTTGACAAGAAAAACATCATTTGTTGGCCCAAGAAGGTTCTGAAATAGTTCACCATTTGTCTCCACAAGTGCATTCACATGCCATTGTTGTGATATCAGCACATTCGTCATTTGAATATCACTTTTGAACAATTCTGCAAACTCGTCCAAGAACATATCATAGTCATTGTTGGAAGGACCCAAAATGAACAAGTTATGCACAGAACATAAGATTTGGTCTTGCTCCAACAATTCTCGTTCTTCTTGGCCAGATTGTTGTTGTTGCGTAAATGTCGCCTTAGGAAATTGTTGTGCGTACAACTTAGCCCGAGCTTGCTTCTCTGCTTTTCTTTGTTGCTCCTTGGTCGTTGAGTCCACCAACTTTTGGAGAATGTTTGACATTTCCGAGAGGAGTTGTTGCACGTCACCCCTTTTACTTGTTGGAGCTTGGTGTCGAGGTTGGTATGAATAATATGCCATAGATAAAAACCTGATTTGGAGCGTTTAGCTCTGATACCAGATGATACAGGAACGTGGTGGTAGGATGGAGAACCTTAGCTGGTCGTACAACACTTTCTAAGGTTCCAATGGATGAAGATGGGGTCGATGATGGAGATTGCTTCAACTGGTCGTACAACACTTTTTGAAGAATCGAAGTAACTAGGAGGATATATGGTGGATTGAATGACGCCACACAGATTATGGAAAGTCTATGATAAGTCGAACAAACAACTTCAAGGCTTCGCACACAAGAAGGTTGAATGTGATAGATTCTTCCCAGAAGAAAACTCGAATTTTTATTTCATAAAACTTTCATAAACTTGTCTATTACATTCTGAATATGGACCTTTATATAGGACATAAACAAGACTCGAATTTAATAGCTTTGGATAACTAAATGACTCTTTGTTTATCTAAATGTTGGAACTCTGCAAATCAGCACAAATGGCTCATTAATGGTCTTGAATTCATCTCCCTAGCATTAAATAAGTGGCTGATTTGTCTTTGGAAATATGGAACAAGTTGCCTTCATTAATTCCTTGGAAAGAGCCAAAATGCCTTCATTTAATTACTTGGAATGAGCCAAAATAGATTTGTTGGATTCTTTAATTGATTTTGAATGTCTTCTTGATTTCCCTTGAGAGCTAGTTTCGATGTCCACATCATAGGAGAAGGGACCTTCGGAATGAGAACAATAAAGCTCGAGTTCACCCCTCGGCCAAGCTGAAACGAGGAGTGAAAGAAGTGCAGAAAGCGCAAGAAATCAGCCCGAATGATCGGCCACACTGCCCGGAAAAAGACCAGATTAAACTTATCTGGCCCCGGTGCCTTGTCCCCAGAACAAGCACACAAGGCCTCCAAAACCTTAGCCTCAGTAAAAGGAGACTCCAAAAAATGTGAGTCCTCATCGCTTAACCTGACGAACGGTAAAGCAGGTAAAGTATGACAGGTCGACTGCTCGGAGAAGAAATGGGCCCCAAAGTGAGCGACAACCTGAGTCTTGACCCCTACAAGATTAGAATACTCTGTACCATTCTTTATTACCAAGAAGATCTGATTCCGAGAAGCACGGGCCTGAGCTACCCGGTGAAAATAGGCAGAGTTACGATCCCCATCCCTGCCCCATTTGACTCTAGCCTTCTGCCTCTACAAGCTAGATCTCTGACCTGCCTTAGAGGCTAGCTGGGACGTGTAAAAAGATCTCTCAGTCAACTCTTCCTCGGAAAGGGCTCTAGTGTTCATTAGTAAATCAAAAGCATCAATACGCACCTCTAGCTCAGAAATAGTAGTGTCCAAATGACCAAAAACCGTACGGTTCCACTCCCGCAGATCACCCCTCAAAGTTCTCAACTTGGTCCACCAGATGAACTCTGGATCACCATGAACCACATAGGAGGACCAACGCTCACCCACAAACGGAAAGGGCGGGGCCCCCAATCGACCATCTCATCAGATAAACGAATCGGAAAATGATCAGAAAGGGACTGAGTGAGGCCCTTCTGAATCGGTCCAGAAAACATACCAAGAAGCTCGGGAGACAGAAGAAACATGTCAAGACGACTACATCTGGAAGCGGGGCCAAACCAAGTGAACCGCTTATTGGCCAGTGGGAGATCTAGTAACCCAGCTGCCGAAATAAAGTCGAAGAACTCACAACTGTCACCATGGAGAATCCCCCCTGACGAAATCCCCTCCTGGGAGCAAACTGTGTTAAAGTCCCCAGCAATAAGCAAAGCGGGCCCAAAAACACCAACATCCGAACGAAGAGAAGTCCAGAGGCCGCGTCTCGCCAGAACAGAGGTGGAAGCATACACGTTCAGGACTGTCAAAGGAGTTCCCGTAGGCAAATGAACTCCCGACCACACCAGAACACCGTCTAAGGTATAAGTCAAACTTACCTGGAACACCCTGCTATTCCAGATAGTAAGGAGGCCACCAGAAAAACCAGAAGAAGGAACAAACGAGTGAGCAAAGTTCGGTCCTAAACCACACGAACGAGCGATACTAAGGCAAATGTCCGTCAACTTCGTCTCTTGGATCAAGACAAAGTCAACCCGCTGAGCCCGGACAAGAGAAGCCATTAGACTCATCTTCGAAGAGGAACCTAAGCCTCGAGCATTCCAAGAAAGGAAAATCATGGAGTCACCGAGGGGTTAGCTACCCCGCTGCTATAAGTATGGCTGAGGGCCACCTAAACCTTACGAAAACCCTCCTCAGCAGTACCTCTGTAACAGACCCCTAAACTCTCAACAAAACGCCCCACATTATGTGTAATACTCCCACCTGTGCGTCTATCGACCAGGTCTGAATGAAACTCTGAATAAGCCGGCGGGTTGGCACACGTCAGAGGCGGCACCTGCGCGCCTACAGAAGTACCATCCCCATCCCCCACCACGCGTCCACCACCACCCTCTTTCTCAGCCTCCATAGGGACCTCATACACAACTAAAGCTGACCTAGAATCAACAACCTCGACTTCCTGCTCCCGATCGAACTCAATCTCAGAGTCACGCTGGGTCTCACACACAGTCGGGAAGCACTGTTCTTGACTCTCCCTAGAATCAACAAGATAACCAGTGGGTTGAGCCGTGAAAAGAACAACTAACTGTGGCGCGGTACCGACCATAGATCTAATCGGCAAGCGTAGGGACCGCGACCTAGCTGTGAAAGCCTGAATGATCTGATGAACGCCAGATCCTGAGAGGGGAAACATATGGGGGTCTGGGTGTTGGGCAGGAGGGAATGTTATCAATGTGCGCCCTCTTGAACAACACCTCTGCACGAGAGTCATCTCATCTCACCGATAAAAGCATGATGTGAAAGGAGACATCCAGTGTGTACAAGGGCTAGAGCCATAGTCATCTGACCAGAAGCTAGAGAAGACGGATGAACCGTAACCAGGAAACCAACCCTCTCTAAAACACGAATCATGTTGTCCTTACACCACCGATAAACGGGTAAGCCAATGATATCAACCCACAACAGGCGCCCATTGGAAAGGACCCTGTCTAAACAATCAGAAACAGTGAAGAACCAAGGTCGTAGTCTGGCCCAATCGTCCAAGGAAAGGCTCTCCCAAGTCGGCCGATCCGCGCACGTAAGGAGAAAGGTACGCGATCCAAGGTCAAGCAGCTCTATGCCAACTATCCCTGATCTCTCCATAGAAGCTAGAAGGGAGGAGGGGGAGACGAAGTCGCCGCCACTACAACAATACCGAGATCAGTACGCCCAACCAAATCAGGGCTAGGCGAAGGGAGACTAACCTCCACCAAAGATTGCAAGGGAGGGGACTGCTCTGCACCAGAGCCCTTCTCGCCAGGACTAACCTTACCCGTACCCTGTTCAGGTTCAACAACCTTAACCGATAAAACCTCAGATCTAGCCTTTCCACCAACAAGAGGGGCGCAACATGAACAAACAAGGGCACAACACTAGACGATTCAAGGGTAGGAGAGTGACCAAGACGTCTTCCCACTTATACCCCTAACTTATGTGAGCCCCACACAAACGCATTCAGAGACGCAACAACTTCCAGCAGATTAGAGTAAATGGAAAAGTAAATGAATGCAAAGGACCTACCTCGTCGAGGATAGAAACCTATCCCAATTAGTTTCCCGATCTGGCTGAAAAGGCTCCACAACTGTTCCTTCGAGGTGGACTTTGGAAAATTAGAAACAAAGGCCGGAAACCCACGATCCTACCTCCTAACAGACGCCCTACGAGCTCTGATTTCCGCCTTTTTCGACGTCCTGCTCTGAACTACAGTCCAACCGTCCTCCTCAACCCTAGTGACCACCTCACTCGCCCCAAGCGCAGGGGCAAGTTCATGATGAACATTTCCATGCACGAGAGCTCGATCACCAGTGCCCTTGCTGATTGGGATTGAGCGTTGGGTACCAACTAAACCCCGCTGCCCCACCCCGACTCGCTCATCGGGTTTGAAAGCAACCACCCTCGGCCGAGACGCCTCCTTCTTCCTTGCCGACACTGGCCCACAAACCACCACTCTCGGACCAACAAAGGGAGCTTCACCAAGCTTTTTGGAAGAGGTCCATGAAAGCTTAACAGTGAAACCATCTCCAACTAGAAAAGGAGACGGAGGTGCCTCCCGATGATAATCTCCGACGAGCCCGAGACGAATCGGAGCTAGCAGCACCAACCGACCTTGCCCTTGCATCACCACCAGCACCCTGTAAAGTTGTCGGCGCTGACCCATTCACCACAACTTTGAGGAACGTCACCGGCTCAAAACTCCGTCGACCGGCAGACCTAGGGCATGAAACCGACCTGGACAAGCTACGGGAGGATCTGCGCCCCCTCTTCTCGGACTCGCCGGTGTCGGACCTGTCACCCCACCGTCGAGGGTCACGTGGCTTTTTGCGAGAAACCAGCCCCGGCCCGTCCTGGACGCCATGTCCAAGTTGACTCAAGCCCATCGCCACTGCTGCTCTCTCCAGAATCCCTCCCTCTTCGACCTGCCTTTCCAAACCATAATCTACTCGTAACCGGCCTCCGGGGGGGTGGAGCTGAGATCAGAACGAGGGGGCAGCGCTGACTGGTGCAAATCTGATCCTCTTGGGACTAGTGCAAGGGCATGGCCGAGTAAACACGATATGCATGAGCAAATGGCTCGAACTGCGGGTTTGGTCACCGTGGTGGCAGATCTGACCACCGTAATGATAGATTTGACCACTATGGAGAGCAGACCTGGCCGGAGAGTGGCAGATATGAAAGAGCCCCAACAAGGTCACGAGCCGGTCCGGTAGGACGGAGACGCCTGAGGCCGGCACTGAGGTCTTGCCGAAGTGGTGAGGAAGAACGGACCAGGCCAGAGGCGAGCGCGTCGGGAGGAAGAGGCCGGCACAGATCCGACCACAGTCGGCGGATCTACGGCCGCTCGAGAAATAGAACACGGGATTTCGAGGCTGGTTGGCGAGAAACTCCGATCTCTAGCTAAAATGGGGCGACCTGAAGCTGATCTGGCGGCGGGGGCTCTGGCCGAGGTTGAGGAAACTCACCGAAGAGAGTAGAAACCCGACAAGTCCGAGCGCATGCGAAGAAGAAGGTAAGAAAAAACAACAGCAACAGGTTCTAGTGAAGGAGAGAAAGATAGTAGATGAAGGAGAGACCACCGGTGGCTCACCTGGCCGAAGCCATGGTGGCCACCGACAGTGGCGACGGGTAGGTTGAAGAGAAACAATAAGATTTACTGAGAGAGAGAAAGCGCGTCGGAGGAAGAGCGTTGTCTAACGAGTTTATAACATTTTTTTGTACGTTTGAATAAATTACGAACATATCTTTTAACGGATATATAATATGGAGGAGAAATCTAATAGAAACCCCTCTTATCCTAAAAACTGTGTGAACCAATCCTAGCCACACACCCTTTAGATCCAACATTCACCATAATGCCACATCATCACCCAAATTCTACCAAAACTCACGCCACTTTATTCCTTTCTCACACAAGCAAGGGCATAATTGTAATAACATAGTGTCATGTGAACAAGTGTCCATTTTTTGTTCAACAATTCACTAATTTAATCGTTCCCGCTTCGTTTCAACTCCAAGTAGCTTCAAATTTGCACCAATATTTTTCTTTTTCCAAGGGCTTTAAATCAAGATCAGTCATGAATATATTTTGAAGCACGAAAATAAAAAGTTATATTGGGGGTGATAAAAACAATGTTGAGTGTTGATAAATCTTCACTAATAAATTTTTTATATCGGGGTATCAAAGTAGTGCTAAATGTTGATAAAAAATATGTACCGGGGATATAAAAAACAGATAATGAGGTGATAAAAATCATGTTCAATTAAAAATAAGGATGATAAACTAGAGTTTAGTGTTGATAAAAAAACATGTGATGTGATGATAAAAACACATGTAATTTAATGATAAACATAGTGTTTAGTGTTGATAAAACTAGTGCTTAGTGTTCATAAAAAAACATGTGATGATGTGATAAAAATCATGTTCGATTTTGGAAAATGAGGTGATAAAACTAGTGTTCAGTGTTGATAAACTCAGTGTATAGTGTTGATAAACTCAGTGTATAGTATTGATAAAAATTATCCAGACTTAACTTTTCTTAAAAATCAGCCCTGAAATAAGGGTGATAAACTAGAGTTTAGTGTTGATAAAAAAACATGTGATGTGATGATAAAAACACATGTAATTTAATGATAAACATAGTGTTTAGTGTTGATAAAACTAGTGCTTAGTGTTCATAAAAAAACATGTGATGATGTGATAAAAATCATGTTTGATTTTGGAAAATGAGGTGATAAAACTAGTGTTCAGTGTTGATAAACTCAGTGTATAGTGTTGATAAACCCAGTGTATAGTGTTGATAAAAATTACCCAGACTTAACTTTTTTTTAAAAATCAGCCTCGAAATAATTTTTTTTCGCGCTTCAAAATATATTCATGACTGATCTTGATAGAAAACCCTTGGAAAAAAAACTAATGACGCAAGTTTGAAGCCAATCGGAGTTCAAACGAATCGGGAAAAATTAAATGAGTGAATTGATAAAAAAAAAAATGATGGTTTTGCTAAAAAACCCTTACCACTTACTAAAAAATGCTGTTTTTTTTGCAGTCAACAAGTCAACAACTCAATTGCATCTCATCCATCCATTCTTAAAATGAATGGCTTGGATTGGTTCACACGGTTTTTACGTTAAAGAGTGGTTTCTATTTGATTTTTCCTCTATAATATGTGACAACAACTATCTTTTTAACTTCCAAATAAAATGTAGCCACTATAATAAGAGCACGTACAACGGAGCGAGTCCGCGCCCTACTCCGCGCGCGCCCGGGCCGAGGACCGAGGCCCGCTCCGTTGTGGGCTTCTTTTTTTGCGGTCCGCGCCCCTGAAACACGGGCTCGCTCCTCGCTCCTCGCTCCAGCGCTCCCTGGCCACGCTGGGCCTATCTTGGGCCGGCATCTGGCTTCCCACCCACGCTGACTTTTTTTTTTGAACAATTTTTTTTTGTTAATTGTGGGATTTGAACCCCCAACCTCACAACTTAAAGCCTTGTGTTCTACCATTGAGCTAGATAGGCTTTTATTATTATGTTTCATTATAATCAATATGATATACTTTTAATTTTGGAGTGAAATGCATATTAAAATTTAAAATCAAATCTTCTTTTTAATAGATTATATATTATATAATTTAGTGTTGGATGATATTTCAAATAAAATAACATTTTTATGTAATATATATTTGACCATATTATCATTTTTGTGTGTATTTATATCCGGTCCGACTCAAAGATTTTACGTTATAGCAACTACTATGAATATTACATAGTTGACCATATTATTCTATACATATTTTATTGATTTATTTTCCATTATTAAAAAGTTCATTTTTATTCGTGTTAAATTTATTTATTGTCATTAATTATTTTTTTCACATTTGTTTATATAATTTAAACGGTTTCTGATATATAATTAAATAAAACAGCAAAATATCAATTAATAATCCAGTCAGTACTGTTCTGTACTCCCACTCAGGGGCGGATTCAAGGGGGTCCCAAGGGGGGCACGTGCCCCCCCCCCCTCAAATCTCTCAAAACTAATTTGCAGTTAATGCTTACATGAATTTTTAGTTATTTTTCAACTTATGCCCCTCCTAAACTTTCTTAAAATCAATATTTAATGTTGTTTTTATCTTTCCATTTTTTCTTTCTAATTAGAAGTAGTTCCATCTTAAAAAAAATAGTAACGGTTAAATCTTTAAAATGTTTAATAAAATTTAACTGTTTATTAATCTCCTTATTTACAGCCTTTATCTTTCCTTTTTTAATTTATTTTTTATTTTTTTATTTTTTTTTCTAACTAGAAGTAGCACTAATAAGTAATTGCTTAATCTGATTCAACATATGATGATGTGCATTTTTATTTTTTAAAATTTTCTAATTCTAATTAGTTATATCAATTTCTGTTTCGAGTTACATCCTCTACAAAATTAAGTTTTTTTTTGAAATTCTGTTACTTAATTTTGAAAATTTCTAAAAATACTCCTCTAGTTTCTTTCAATTTCCTAGTTGTTACCCCTAAATATTTTTAACAATTACGTATTGCTATTGAAAAATTTTGTGCCCCCTTCACTGAAAAAGCTGGATCCGCCACTGCTCCCACTCCCTCGGTTTTGTCCATTCAGTACAGGTTCTACACTCCCACTCCCTCATCAAGGTCCTTTCTGTTGTACATCACGAGATGGGAGTGAAATTGCACGACTGCACTCGAGTGCATGCACATTCCATCTCCGTAAAAAGCGTTCTTCTCAGTTCTCTTACTTGCACAAAACGTCTTCACGAAAGTAGAACCACTGTCGTTTTGCTTCGTCATTACCGCAACGCGAACTACGTGGGCCTTCCTTGATTTTGACCCTTCAACGAAAACCATAACAGTTTGCCCGAAAAGGTCACACTCGATGGACGGTCCAGATCCATCCGCCTCCCACTAGCTCTACTTTTTCAGGAAAGTAATACTTGCACCTGCCCTTTTCAGCAATTCTTCGGGGTAAAAAAGTGGCATTTCTGTAAATTCTAATCTCATCAGTGACTATACTGCAAATTCGAGAGTAACTTTTAAATTAAATTAAATTAAGCCGGCACAGTTTCCATCATCAAATTATAGAATATGGTGTGTGTACTCTGAGTCTGGTCTATCACATTTTCATCTTTTCCCCTCTTCTTCTTCTTCCTCCGAACCCTCCTCTGATTCGATTATCTTCTCCGACTTTGACTTCCCGGGTCGTTTTCGAATCTGTTTTTGGCATCTGGGTCGGGCTTGAACTTTCCTGGAAGTCTCCGATTTGCTGTGGTTTTGATACTCTTGTGCTGGTTTTCGAGTATTTGTGAGAATGGTGTTTTTCGAGTGTTGGGTGTTGCTGATTTGACGAGTTGCAGTGTCAACCATGCCCAGGCGTCACGGGTGGGAACTTCCTGCCCATACTTTTCAGGTTCGTTGCTCTACATCTTATCAGTGTGCAAAGTGGTCTTTTGATGAAATCTCAACTTGTTGTGTTTGTGTTGTTAGGGTGTCCATTCCATTAATTTCTTGAATCAATGTCTATTGATTGCTCGGTTCTTCACGTGTATGCATTTTCTATTTTTGGATTGCAGTGTTTTTATTGTTGCTTTTACTTTTTAAAAGCTTCCAATTTTCTGGATTTTTTTAATTCATGCGCCAGTTTCTTATCTGCTTCTTTTGGTGTTTTATTGCTTTGTCTTGGTATCTGTTACCCTACTCTGTGCTCTTAAAAAACTCTACAATATTGTCATGTAATGCATTTTTAGACTGCCAAGTACATTTTTCTAGTAAAGATGGGACTCGAGAAGGTTGACTTATCCTGACCAGAAAACTAGTTGTGAACTATGAAGCACATGGTACACTATGCAGATAGGCTATTGGTGATTTTCAAAATACATGAGCCTCCATGAGTGAAGTCACCTTGAAATTTTAGTCGTAAATGTATTATACACATGAAGTAGTTTTGCAACATGTGAAGTAAAACTTAACTGTGAACATGTCAAATTGCAGTTCAAAATATCTTTGTTACAACCTTAACACAATAGTCGTTGGATAAGGAACCTTAGTCATTGCTATCTTTTGATTAGAGGTTTCAAATGACACAATAGGATTCTTGTGTTCACGTCCGACAACCACGGGATGGAAACCCGACACTATTCTTCACCATAAGTGGTGATCTGTGCTTCATAGGTTGTCAAGCTATTATTGAAACTTTGAGGTCAATGGAGATTCTTTTAGTAAGAAGATTCAGTGACAAGAAACTATTAATTTTTGTATCAGGTGGATATTTAGACCAATGTATTCGAAAAATGAATGTTGTCATGGCTCCGCGGCTCTGCCTTCATAGTAATTGGGATTCACATTACTGTCACGTAGTGCATTTGTACATAGAAAGGTTCTTATCTTGTGCTGCTTTCTAGTGATAGATTGGACTCTAGAAGGTTGACTTTCCCTGACCTGGAAAATATACGTGAAGAGTTTACTGAGATCTGAGATGGATGGAGCTTTGTGTTAGTCAAAAGCTTGAATTTTCAGAAACTGATGATTTTTCTATCAGGTTGACCTGTGTGGTTGATGAGATATCTTCAACATGTACAGTAAAGTTGTTTTGTCTTTGAAAAATGAATGTTTTGTCATGGCTATACCTGTTTGCTGTTTTGGTTTTGCACTAGGCCATGTATTGTTACCTCTGAGTGGAAGTATCGGTTAAATCAACAAATCTATATCAGCTGGTTTCTAAGTTTAATTCTGTTAACTTGCATCAAGGTGCCATGGAGATAAACTGCTATGGGTCAAATAAGAACCAGAATGGGCTCTTAATGTCCAGAATACTCACTCATTGATAGTGACCTTTCAGAGTCATTAGAATGATCTGCTTCTATATGTTTTGTGATATTTGTTCTAAGATCATCCTTCCTTTCCATGACACTCAGGTTGTTGCCATCACAGTTTTCTTCCTGCTCTCTGTTGCATACTATGCCTTCTTTGCTCCCTTTCTGGGAAAGGACATATACGAGTACATGGCTATTGGGGTGTATTCTGTCCTGGTAAGAAATGCTCTACTCTCCTAACAATTTCTCCAAAATTTCTTACTTCTTACCATGTCAACATCATATCACTTTATTCTTAATTTTCAGGCACTCTCAGTTTTCATACTGTATGTTCGATGCACAGCTATTGATCCTGCAGATCCTGGAATTCTGCTTGAAGCTGAGAAGACATCATCCTTTAAATCACACACTGAGTCAAATCTACCTGGTTGGTGAATTACATTGCTGTTTGTTACTTGCAAGCATGAAATTGCACATTTCGGTCCGCAGCCAATATTAACTGAAGAACAATAATTAGTAACAGGGATAACTCTACAACAAGGCACATGCCCATCCAGTCATATGATATGTCAATTATTTGTAGTGAGAAGTTTATATTGTTTGTATAATCATTAATCACTTTATGATGCCGAAATTTGGATATGGAAGTTATCTTTGATATACTCAACCACTATGAATTTGAGGAAGTTGACAAGTTGCAATCCCAAATCGGGACTACACTTAAAAGGTTTACTGTTAGTATTCCTTTGGATAAAGCTGCATAAGCTTAGAATATGTTCATTGGATTTTGAAAGCTGTACTCTGGCTGCTTATATTGAGAATGCAAATTTCTTCTTCTTTTTGATTGAGTTCCCTCAAATACATCATTCAAGGTTCATGGTTTATGAACAGGTAATGCATCGATTGAAGAACCTAGCAAGATAGGACTGAACGGTGGAGGAAAACCTAACAGACATGGTTCAGCACGTTCGAAATTTGGAGTTATCTTTTGCGGCTGTTTTGTGATTGATGATTGCCGTAGAGATGATCTTGTACATCAAGAATCTGGGGATGAGGCATTATTCTGTACACTGTGTAATGCTGAGGTACAGTACATGATTCATACTAATGAAATTCTTGTTAATCGTGTCTGTTGTGGTTTCATTTTTACACTTCATCCTCTACCATTGACGATAAGAATAAAGAAAGAAGTGGAAGCTGTAAAAGGGAGAGGAAAATAACTTACCACTACCCTCCTTGTTTCATGTTTAATGCTGGAGTTTATTTTTTACATGCCAGGTCGTGTTTCTGTTTGCTGTATTTTGTTTCACAATGTTTTGATAAAATCTATAACTTCAAATACTAATCCAGATTTATATGCCAGAACCACGGTGCTAATTTCATTCATTTTAGGTTCGCAAGTTCAGCAAGCATTGCAGAAGTTGTGACAAGTGTGTTGATGGATTTGATCATCATTGTCGGGTAAGTTCATTTTACTCCCTCTGGTCCGTGTTTTAGATTATTGATTATATATAAATATCCCAGGAATATTTGAAAATACACTATAAATTATCATGTTTGGAGTAGGAAGAATATGCTAACTTACTTATCTTTATGCTTTTGCTGGAATTTGAAAAGATGTGTTTATGCAGTGGTTGAACAATTGTGTGGGAAGGAAAAATTATATCACATTTGTGTGCCTAATGGCAGCAAGCCTTATGTGGGTATGTTTTAGATATGAAGCTTATTTTAGTTCTTCGTTTCTCTTTTCCTCTGATTATAGTTCATATCTTATATACAGTTTCCCTCATTAGTGGTAAATTTTCAATGATTTTTTAACATATGAATGTGTGTATGCAAATGGGCAGCTTATTGTTGAATGTGGCGTTGGTATTGCCGTCCTTGTTCGGTGCTTTGTTGACAAAAATGGTACAGAGAGTCAAATAGTTGAAAGGCTTGGAGTTGGATTCTCACGGCCTCCATTTGCTACTGTGGTGGTATTGTTCTTGGGCTTATCTCATATTTAATTGTATTGGCAGATGATATTGTTATGGATCAGTCCTGTTCTGCATGTTTTATAGATATAATGATAAATGTCAACAGCTATCCATTTTGCGCATAACATATTGCTCAAATTGTTGCTTGTGAGGACCCAACTATGTATATCCTTTTTCCTTGGTAATTGGTGACATTCTGTTATAAGTTAAGATGATAAAGAACTCAGAAGGAACTCTACTGAGAAGGTTATTGCTGACCTGGAAATATTTAATAGGGGAATTTGTGGATGGAATTGTAATATGGCTGGCATTCTATAAGCCTATCACTAATAAGATCTATGACTTTGAGTAGCATCCGAACTGAGTTTCTCTGTGTTGATGCATGACACCACTACCCTACTTCTGTAAACTTGATGGTCAATCTTGGGCATGTCTTGTGCCTTGGGGATTTGTTTGACTGAATGTAACTTTAAGCTTGTTGAGTTCCGATGATTTTTTTTTCTCGGTTCACTTTGCTTGTGAGAGCATATTTATATACTCTGCATTTGGCTTTACCATATATTAACTCTGATTTTCTAATTACAGGCCCTATGCACAGTGGTTTCCTTTCTCGCTACAGTGCCTTTGGGAGAACTATTCTTTTTTCACATGATTTTGATTCGAAAGGTATATTACTTGTACCATCTTCCTCCTACCTATTCTATCATAAAAGGAAAGAATGAGCGTGTATTGTAATTTATATCATCTTTGGTGCAGGGTATCACAACATATGAGTATGTTGTTGCCATGAGAACACTAAGTGAACCACCTGGGCCGTCTATAGGGGGAGGAGATCTGCAAAGCCTACCGTCTTCACCTACTAGCTCAGCTGTAACTGCCATTAGTGGGAGAAGCTCTCTAGGAATGGGCTTGCAGTACAAAGGAGTTTGGTGTACGCCTCCAAGAGTATTCATGGATCACCAGGTATAATTAACTTCATCTCATCTCTACATATTGCCATGTTGTTTTTATTACCTCTGGGAAATAGTTTACTGCTATCTAACTTTTCCTCAAAATATGTCCTTAAATAAGTGTCCAAGTTGTAGTTAGCAATAATAACTTGAAATCCTCTACAAGTTAGTTATAATAACTTGAGCGGTGGGGACATGAGAGCACATGGAAAGTGAAGCACTATAATTGAATCCTTAATTTTAATGATCAGTCAAATGAGACACTTATTTTGGGACGGAGGAAGTAACATTTAAGTGGCTGGGGTAAAAGAAATATTTACTTCCTCCATCCCAAATTCAATGTCTCGTTTACTTTTTAGCAACAATTAAGGATTTTCCAAGTTAGCACTTCTCTTTCCACTATATGGCCCCATGATCTTTGCATATTACCCCACTAGATGGTTGTAACTAACTTAAGTGAATCATATTATTAGTAATTCTTCTTGACGAACTTATTAGATAAGAAATAAGACTAATTTTGGGACATCAAAAAATAAGACTAATTTTGGGACATTTAAAAAATAAGACTTATTTTGGGAAAGAGGGAAGTATAAAATTAGCATATTAGATCATAGTAACTAGCAACTAGCCTGTTGTGTTAAAGTAGTACAATAACGCTCTCTCTCTATATTAAATAGATAGAGTAGACGAAGATATAGATACCATTTTGAAGAAACAAATTGGTTACAGGATGAAATAATCCCACATTTGGAGGCAGGACGGGTCCCATCCACAGTAGATCCAGATACAGTAGAGGGGAAAAGATTACCTCAGCGCCAAGTTCGAATCAGTGCATGGAAGCTCGCAAAGTTAGATTCCAATGAGGCAGTGAAAGCAGCTGCCAAAGCTAGAGCATCATCGTCGGTGCTACGCCCACTAGGGTCTCGTCATCATCCCTATGAGGCTGACAACTTGTCCAGCAGCAACGTGAGTGGAAGAAGCAGTCCAGTCAGCACCGGTCTCCACAGAAATGCAAGAGCAGGTACGAGGTTATCTCCCGCTAAAAGCTCCTACCCTCCAAGCCGGGCTAGCAGGGACAGGGACGATATTGAAACTTGTGATCACAGTCTTAGTAACTTTAGCAGTCCTCGCACGTACAATCTCACCCCTTCTCCATTGGAGCAACAAAGTGCCAGTATAGATCACTTCAATCCAATGTACCAATCGTCTGCCAACCAGTCTCCTCTTGAACAAAATACAGCAAGGAGAAACATCCCAGGTACATCAGACAGCACTAGATCTTCAGTTTTTTGGGATCCAGATGCGGGGCGCTTTGTCTCCTCAAGCACGCGAAACCCTGGAACGGAGCTCCAGTACACGGGTCAGTCTATATTTTTTGGCGGTCCTCTTGTAAGGGACAGTAGGAGAGGCTCAGCATCCGGTTATTATCAGCAGGGAAGATCAGAAAGAGGAGGGCAGCTTCCTGTGTTTGTTCCAAGCGATCCCCAGCAGAAGCAGAACCACTTGTTCAGATTGCCGTAAAATCACTGAATCGAACGACATTACACTAATTTGTTTTCTCCGCAACTGTTCAAGTTAGAGCAGGGATCTTTTTTTTATCAATATGAATTTTTGTTTATCATCTTCCACACCTAATGAGGTCTGAATATATGCTCATTAAATTGTAGCACAAAGCCCAGGTTGTTTTAGATGATGTAAAGAAAAAGAGATGTTGTCTTCCAAAAGGACAAACCCTAATATGTAGGATTGAATTGGTAGAGATAATGGATCAGTCTGTTCCTCCACCCACAACCAACAAGGACTTGTTCGGTTCAGAATTATTTTTAAAATTTGTGTTTGTATGAATCAAATGGGAATGCGGCTAATTAAAGTATGTTAATAAGGTATATTTTAGACAGAAAAAATAGAAGGCCGAGGATGAGAGAAGTGATTAGCCAATAATAGTTAGAAAATGAAGATATTAAAAGTAAGGCGTTGGGTTTGAAATTGAGGCCGTTAAATGATGAAGGCGGGGTTAGAGAATGCCTGTGGACGCCATAAGCTGTGAAGATTGAAGAATCATCATAATTTTGATTGAATGGTCCAAGGGAGAAAGTGTTGTATCGGATTGAGAAATGGGTGGAGGAGGAGGTGGAGCGGAGCTCGATCAGACACCCACTTGGGCTGTCGCCACCGTCGTCGCTGTCATCATCTTGATTTCTATTCTTCTCGAGAATTTCATTGCTCTTATAGAAGAGGTACCTAATTGCAATTTTCTTTCATTGTAATGTAATGTATTAGGGTTTGTTTGTTTGCTTGCTCTTAGATTGATCTTTGTTGTTTTCTATTTTCTAGTGGCTGGAAGAAAGACGCAAGCATTCCTTGCTTGAAGCTCTTGAAATAATCAAAGATGGTAAAGAAAGTCACATTCATACCCTTTCCTTTCCTTTCTAATCAATCAATTATCAATTATCAATGTGTTTCTCTTTCTTTTTTGCAGAACTTATGGTGTTAGGTTTCATTTCTTTGCTCCTCACATTCTCCCAAAACTACATTGCCAGCATCTGCATTCCCGAGGAGCTCTCCCTTACCATGTTACCATGTCCTAACAGAGCTGATGCGGACGAAGAAGATAAATATGGTCGCCGCCTATTGTTTCTTGATCGTAGGTTTTTAGGTGGAGGCGATCCTGTAGAATGCGAGGAGGTTATATATTATCATATCCCTTCGTTATAATTTTGGAAATACAACTTAATTATCCCATAATCAATGCAATTTTTGTTGTTTCTCACAGGGTTATGTTCCGCTCATCACTGTGCATGCATTGCATCAGCTACACATTTTCATCTTCTTTTTAGCAATATTTCATGTCTTTTACAGCGCCTTAACGATGAAGCTTGGAAGAGCAAAGGTGCCTATTCTCTCATTTACAACTTATTCCATTCAATTCGATCCATTCTTGGCCATTTCTGCTACTTCACTTTTGTTCTTGTGCTCAAATTATATATACATATATATGGAATGTATTTAATTAAACGGTGATTCTCTTTTTCATAGATTCGTGGGTGGAAAGTGTGGGAACTAGTAGCTGCACAAGAACAGACCAATTTGAATGGTATTGGCATGGAACAACAACATTTATTATCTTATATACTATAACTGTTCATTTGCTTTGCTTATACATTCATCTTTAGTACTGAGTTGACGGGTGTGCTCAGATCCTTCAAAGGTCAGGCTTTCCCACGAAGCATCATTTGTAAGAAGCCACACCGGTGCAGTGTACAAAACACCCATCAGCTTTTATTTGGTACCAACATTCCATTTCTACTCATTTCTCGATGTTTGCTTTTTCCTCAATGTATTTACAATTATTACTCCGAATTATGATTCTACGAGTTGTAGCCAGTAGTTTTTTTTAATCATCATCAACTCAGCATCAGGCCATTGTTGTGATCTTCATCATTTCTACATTCTGCAACATTTCGAGATTTGATTAGATATGCCACATTTAAACTAGTTATCACAACCTGAAATCAAAGAAACAACCTAGTATATCGTTTATCAATGGTCATTGCTTTTGTATTCGATACCTGAGCCTCTGGTTGTTGCAGGTGTGCTTCTTTCGGCAATTCATTACAGCTGTTACCAAGACTGACTATTTAACCATGCGACATGCATTCATCAGCGTAAGTTCCTCATAGTCCAAAACATCTTTCAGTACAATTAATTATAAATGGCCACTTAATTATTGTAATCTTATAGGTTCATTTAGGACCTGGAAACCACTTTGACTTTCAAAAATATATTAAAAGGTCATTGGAGGACGACTTTAAGATTATTGTTGGAATCAGGTAAGTTGGGTATCTGTAATGATAATGACTTGGTATAAATATATGCGTGTGTTGTTACTAACCGGTTAACTTTATTGATTTCCACAGTGGGCCGTTATGGTTCTTAGTGGTGATGTTTATGCTTGTTAACACATATGGTGAGTAAATCTTGTCGTGGTTTAATTGAGGGAATCAATTGAATTTGAATGCATAGTTTATGAGGTTTTTCTTTGATATTTTTTCAGAGAACCCTATTAACACAGCCATCTCCTTACTTCCTCTAGTGGTAAATACAAGTTAATAACATGCTGTTGCTGTATTGTATATGTGGCTCATAGTGATACTGATATAGAAGTGTATTTACATATACATAGGTGCTCTTATCAGTTGGAACAAAACTTCAGGCAATTATAACACGAATGGCCATGGAAATCAAACAAAAACACTCAGTGATCCAAGGGATGCCACTCGTGGAAGTCTCTGATGCGCACTTTTGGTTTGGTTGGCCCCAGCTGATTCTCCACTTGATTCATTACGTTCTTTTTGCGGTATGCATATGCATATAGACATTTGGAAATTGATTTTACCTGACAACATTTAATTAAGCTCATCAGATTTCTTATGTGTTTCAGAATGCGTTTGAGTTAACATATGTCATCTGGATATGGGTAATGAAACTAGCCCCTGTTTCTTTAGTAAAACAATAAAGTGTCGATTGATTTAATTAATTATGTTAATTAAGTGTTGGTGCAGTATGAATTTGGGTTAGATGCATGTTTCCATGAAGATAAGGTTCTGTTATGGATCAGAGTTGTTTCTGGGTAAGTGAATGAAGATGAATGAGGTAGAGATAGAGAGAAATGCATTGTGATTGTGATCATTGTGAGTGACAGGTTGGGGGCACAAGTAGTGTGCAGTTACATCACACTGCCGCTATACGCGCTGGTTACTCAGATGGGATCGAACATGAAGAAGTCAATCTTCGACGACCAGACTTCTCATGCGCTGATGGAGTGGCACTCCAAGGCTAAGAAGAAGGGCAGCTTGGCCGGCTTTGCCAAGACGAAGACGGTGGGGGCAGCTAATAAAGCCTTGCACACTGTCAAGTCTTCTGTAAAATCCACAAAGAAGACAGATGGGGTGGACTCCTCAAAAGACCCTGACCCGCCAAAGTAACACCTTACTATAGCATGCTGGAGCCTGGAGGTCTAACTTACTGTAGATGTAGATACACACAAATCTGCAACTCTTGTGCAACTTTCATACCACAACTCACCCATTACTTTTTTTCTCAGCAATACTGTATAGCTTCATGTAATATTCTTTCACATTTTTGTTGTACAACACCTATAAGTTAATCAATATACTTTACGCTCTGTATTTGTATTTCAATTATACCTTAATGAAAATACTGTCTACCCATTACTAGGGTTCATCATTAAGTCACCCGAACCGTCAGAATTCCAATACCTTCAGGTCTGGTGGCCGGTAACCGGAAACCTAAGCTACCTTTAACCGGATGACCAGGGAAGCTACTAATTAGTTATAGGGAAAATTTCATTTTACCACCCTGTCAAACATTTAACTTCAGTTTGATACCCTGGCATAAATTTTTATCAGTTTCATACCCTAACCAAACTTTTAATTTCACTTTCATACCCAGCCGGGTAAAATGTCCAAAATACCCCTAACTATTACTCAAATTTTCATCTCATGCCACAGACTCAGAATTTGAAAAGAAGTGAAATGACAATAATACCCTTCATTGTTAGGGTGTTAAACTGAAAATTTCAATAATTTTAAAACAAAATCAGTTTTTTTTATAAATTCAATTTTTTATTTCAAAAAATCAGATTTTAATTTTAAAAATACATAAAAATAATTTTTTATATACATTTTTTTTATTAAAAACAGTTTTTATATAAAAAATTATTTTTATTAAAAAAAAAAAGTCAGACGCGACTGCGTCTTCTCCGGCTGGTCTCCGGCCACCCCTCCTCCGCCGGCGTCGTCCCCGACCCCTCCCACCTCGTCGGCGTCGTCCCCGACCTCCTCACTCAAACCACGCCGGCCATTTTACAATATTTCAGATTTGAACCAGTTCAGATCTGAACTGGTTCGCGATTTGAACCAGTTCAGATCTGAAATATTATAAAATGGTCGGCGTGGTTTGAGGGAGGAGGTCGGGGACGACGCCGGCGAGGTGGGAGGGGTCGGGGACGACGCCGGCGGAGGAGGGGTGGCCGGAGACCAGCCGGAGAAGACGCAGTCGCGTCTGATTTTTTTTTTTAATAAAAATAATTTTTTATGTAAAAACTGTTTTTAATAAAAAAAATATTTTTATATAAAAAAAACTTTTTTTATGTATTTTTAAAATTAAAATCTGTTTTTTTGAAATTAAAAATTGAATTTATAAAAAAAACTGATTTTGTTTTAAAATTATTGAAATTTTCAGTTTAACACCCTAAACAATGAAGGGTATTATTGTCATTTCACTTCTTTTCAAATTCTGAGTCAGCGGCATGAGATGAAAATTTGAGTAATAGTTAGGGGTATTTTGGACATTTTACCCGGCTGGGTATGAAAGTGAAATTAAAAGTTTGGTTAGGGTATGAAACTGATAAAAATTTATGCCAGGGTATCAAACTGAAGTTAAATGTTTGACAGGGTGGTAAAATGAAATTTTCCCTTAGTTATATGGTTTTATGTATTATTCACTCCTACGATGAGTTGGAATTATCCGGTAATGTCATCTAATGTTGTGTATTTTCTTTCTTTGCCTTGATCTTTTATTTTTGTCAGCAATTTTTTTTAGAACATTCAATCATTCAAAATGAAGAGAGAAGACAAGGTATTGACGAATCAGTCCTCAATATAAATAAGAGCACTGACAATAATGCACATCCTCTAAACATCCCAACAAAGGGAGAAAAACAGACACACGGTCTAAGTACCAGATATAACAAACATAAAACAAACATAAGCCAACAAAGACAAACATAACCGAACAACAACTAAACCCTACCCGAGGAGAACAAAAGGAAACAGTCAAGGTATACAGTACCCAAATATATCCACCATGAAGCACGGAAAAACTAAACCGGTCTAATACCTAAATTTAACAACGGTTAAACTAAAAAAACACCTTAGACAACTCAAAGCCTCCAAACGCAGCAAACCACACCAACAACCGACTTGCATACGAACGCCCCAAAATCGAACCCAACTTGTGAAGATTACCCTATCTCATCAGGACCACCAACTGAAAGAGTTTAATGGCCACCGACACCCCGACGGCCAACACCGAACACGACAAAGATAGGTCGGTAGCTAAAAACTACCAAAACACTATACACATAGGAACTGAAACTGACAGTCTTCAAACAAAGACCCAAAGGCCAAATAACTCATCGGAGGACAACACCTGATGAGCGACGAGCCTCTACTAACATAGTAGAGTAACAGCGAAGACTCAATGGAAAACAGATAAAAGGAACTAGTTCGTGACTCCACAAATAATAGCAGATAATAGGCAATACCTGTGAAAATCTTACCCAAAACTACACCGACAATGAGATGAAGAGACCTGGCTGAGACCCTCCGGGCAAAAAGTAAATAACTGACCACCACCACAGCGAAACAAACAGGCGAAACCCGATCAAAATCGTGCAGATCAACAATCAGAAGAGTTGAGAAGCAGCGACCCACACCCAGCAGTAGATCGAGACGCCTATGAGCACCGCCAACCGGAGCGTAGGAAGAGAAGGTTATGGCGAACAAGCCACCACAGCGACCCAACTTCCACCAACCGGAACCGACCCTGAACCCGATTTAAGTCTAACCCAAACCTGGCCCTGAACCCGATCCAAAGCTTTCCCAAACCCGGCCCAGGTCCCGAACCGACGCAGACGACCCAGTTCTCTGACTTAATCCTTGACCACAACTATTTACCTATATGATTGATTGTTAACTTTAGTTTGAGAATTGATCGGATTTTGCTCACAATCATATATATATATATATATATATATATATATATAGGAGAGCAATCAGGTGCGAACCATGAGTTATGGTGTGAACATGCGAACTCAACCAGATTGCACCATGTGTCGCGCTCAGAAAATGCCCCCCTTTTTTATAATCAAGTTTATTAATTCGATTTTTCCCGTTTCGTTTCAACTCCGATTTCATTTTTTTTCTTGCGCCAATATTCTTATTTTTTCAAGAGCTTTCTAACAAGTAGTGGATTGCATATATTTTGATGTGTTTTTGAATATGTGTGTGGATGTGTGAATATGAGTGCGAAAAAGTGTGATGTGTTTTGCAAATTTAGTGTATATGGTTTGCGGATTTAGTGTATATGGTTTGCGGATTTAGCGTATATGGTTTGCGGATTTAGTGTGTTTTGCAAATTTAGTGTATATGGTTTGCGGACTTAGTGTATATTGTTTGCGGATTTAGTGTATATGGTTTGCGAATTTAGTGTATATGGTTTGCGAATTTAGTGTGTTGCATACTTATGTACGTATGATATATATGGTTCAACTCCATGTTTGAATATAAGCTTACAAATATTAATGCCATTTAAACTTTCCTACCATATACAGTAAGTTGCTTATTCAAGATTTATCATTTAAACTTTCTTACCATATACAGTAAGTTGCATACTAAATAATATATATGGTTCAACTCCATGTTTGAATATAAGCTTACAAATATTAATGTCATTTAAACTTTCCTACCATATACAGTAAGTTGCTTATTCAAGATTTATCATCCTCAAATTAGATAATCTTCTAATAAACCAATAAGATTAACTCCAATTCCAGGTTTAAACTTTCCTACCATATACAGTAAGTTGCTTATTCAAGATTTATCATCCTCAAATTAGATAATCTTCTAATAAACCAATAAGATTAACTCCAATTCCAGGTTTTAAAATTATATGCAAGTTATGACTCCAACATTTATCATAAAGTTATTTAAAGTCTTAGTAGTATACATATACTTCCTCCATCCTAAAATGTTCTACAATGAGTGTCTCATTTATTTGGCAAAGATTTAGTTTTAGTAAAGTGTGAAAATTACACTAAATTCGCAAACCATATACACTAAATTCGCAAACCATATACACTAAATCCGCAAACCATATACACTAAATCCGCAAACCATATACACTAAATTGGCAAAACACACTAAATTCGCAAACCATATACACTAAATCCGCAAACCATATACACTAAATTTGCAAAACACATCACACTTTTTCGCACTCATATTCACACATCCACACACGTATTCAAAAACACATCAAAATATATGCAATCCACTACTTGTTAGAAAGCTCTTGAAAAAATAAGAATATTGGCGCAAAAAAAATTAAATCGGAGTTGAAACGAAGCGGGAAAAATTAAATTAATAAACTTGATGGGGAAAAAAAGATGAGCATTTCTAAGCGCGACACGTGTCATGTTGTTGTTGAGTTCGCAGGTTCGCATTTTAAGAGGGGTTCGCACGTGATTGCTTATATATATATATATATATATATATATATATGGTAGCTATCCAGTAAAAACCACCCTTATTGTGCAAACTACAAACCAATCTAAGCCACAGGATGGGGTCAAAGTGACGTCAGCAGAGCACGCACGATGCTGACACGTGGCCGCTTCGCGCGCGCCTCTGCCCGCGCGCGTGCGCGTGTTGACCACGCGCGCGCGCGGGTGCTGATCGTTTACAAGCACGGTGCTGATAGTTTAGTACACATGCAAACTATCAGCACTGTGCGCGCAAACGATCAGCACCGTGCTACGCAAACTATCAGTACTGTGCGCGCGTGTACCAGCAGCGCGCGCGCCCACGTGTCAACACCTGGTGAGTTCGTAGTTTGCACAAAAAGGTGCGATGTTTTATATATTTATTGCCCACGTGTCAGCATCTGGTGCGCTCTGCTGACATCACTTTGAGGGGATCCTATGGCTCATATTGGTTCGTAGTTTGCACAATAAGGGGTGGTTTGTACCCGATACCAACTCTCTCTCTCTCTCTCTCTATATATATATCATATTTCATCATCATCATATTTTTCCTACGCGTGTGTTAACTGTTTTCCTTATATGCATGCACCCATGATTATTTTCTTGTTTTTTTATCTACAAACCAAATATATTAGAACACCTCTTTAGAGTTTGAAGAGAAAAAACATATATAAGAGTTTCTATCTACATAAATTACCAAACCAACTAGATCTAAACAAGGATCAAATACAAACTCAACGGAGGGCAAAGGTCTTAATACCGGGTTTGAAAATCATATAAGCACATGACAAAAAGCCTAAAAAAGAGTTTAGAACCCGAATTTAGCCACTATGAAGCACATAGAAAAAGAGTCTAGAACCCGAATTTAGCCACTATGAAGCACATAGAAAAAGAGGTCTATAACTCTGATTTGTCCACTATGAAGCTCAAGCTATACTTGAACCCTCCCACATCTCTACTTGAAGTTGAAAAGCACCTTGTCTCATTAGGATCATCAATCTCTGACACAAAGAGTAAGACGGAAACTAACATGTCGACGACCAACACCGCAAACGACAGAGACAAGTCTTGGGGGAAAAACCCACCAGAACTCACTTACCCTTGATAACAAATCTAAAGAAATCAACAAGAGGCATGAAATTCCCTAACCACTTGTCGACGGTCAACACCTGAATACCGGCGAGCCCTTACTACCGCAGTGAAACTAAACTGAAGAAAACCAAGAAGAATCGTAACAACGACAACAAGGTGAGCTTCAACACATAAGAAGAAGAAATAGTGAGCAAGTATACCTCAACCGAGAAGGAGCAACACCAGATAAAACATACATCGAGCTGGGGCTGTAAAACCCCGCTCTTTCAAAAAGGGTATTATTTGAAATAGGAAACGTCAAGGTGGATTTTTGCAACGAGTGAATTTTGAAGAGAAAATAAAAAATAAAAAAAGAGAGAAGAGATGAAGGAAGAGGAGTTTGGGCTGCTTGGGAGTTGGGCCAGGTTCAAGCCCAGACGCGCGAGCCCTCAGGCCCATGAGCCATGCGCGGCCCAACCCTAGCAACAAAAGTGTTGAGCGTCGCTTAAGTGCTCACTCTTGGCACGCAAAACGAGACGCGTCTTCCACCTCAGACGCGTTCTCTCCCGAACCCTCGCCGGCGTGAACCAGAGCTCCATCGCTCCGCCTCGCGTCTTCGCTTCCCCGACCATCTCCTTCGCCTCTCTTTCCCTTCGAGCCACGCTTCACCTCGTCCCAGCTTCTTCTTTGTCTTCAGCGTCCTCAAATCGAGACCCGTCGGAGCTGTTTCGGACGAGCTCTTCCTCTCCGAGCACGAGCTCGAGCTCAAACGACGTCAGGAAGGCACGATTCTCGCTTCCTGGAACCTTCCCCTCTCTTTACCCTAGTTCGTCGCGCCTGGAACTCTCGAAGGAAGCTCGTGGAGTTTAGATCTGGCCGGAACCCTCGCCGGCGAGCTTGGTTCGCCAGATATGGAACGAGGGTGGGTCCTGACGCTTCACCGGACACCCCAGCTTCCGTCCAACCACAACCCTAACTCCGCCGTCCATTTCTGAGCATCGCCGGCGCGACACGAAGGGTCCCGAGCATCGTCGCTGCCGGAGACGGTGACCGGAACACGCGAGTGGCGTCAGAACTCCCCACCAGCTCTGACTCGAGTCAGCTGGACCTTGGTTGCTAGATATTAGGATAATTTAAGAGTCTAATGAAACTAGTTAGTTTGTATGATTGAATGCTTGATTGATCGTTCACATGATTGTTGATTGGTTGAATGCTTATTCGATTGATTGAGTGATTGTGTTGATATAATTGTTGATTGAACGGATGATCGAGTATGACTGGTTGTGCCACAAGGTACAATCAGGTGATCGATGTACCGCTGGTTCGTGATAGGTAAGTATACGGTAAGTGTGGAGTGTATTGGATGTCTTTGTTGTGATGAAAGTGTGATTTGATGTGTATTGATTGGTGACCAAGTTATGGTGTGTTTCCTTTATTCTTATTCTTGAATTGTTTGTTTGTTTGGTTCGGTACTACACCGGGGGGGGGGGGGGGGGGTAATCCGGTGCCGTGGTTGTGGTGGAGTTTGACAGATACAATGAGATATTGACTGAGTATTGGAGCCCGAGGGCATTGGTTACTGGATATTACGAGAATTGATTATTGGCAGATCTTGCGGGATATTTATTGATTATTGGCAGATCCTACGGGATATTGAGTGATTATTGAGTGGTTATTGGAGCCTGAGAGCTCGGCAGATCCTGCGGGATATTGAGTGGATTATTTCATGAGAGATGGTTACTGAGGTTTCACCCAAGGGCGTGCGTCCCAGTGGAGCACCACCTTGGTTCCCTATGACATATGGTCCTTTGGAGGCATTTCTGGGAATCCCGATGATAAGCGCCCATTTGAGATTGTTTCCGGTGCCCCGACGCATGTGCCTCCTCTGGACCGAGGGAAAATCTGATATGATATGGATACTCTGGTAGATTGGTATATGGGAATTGAGGTGATCCTAGAATCTATCCATGGATCGGAGGCTTGAGAAAGCAAGTGGTTGGCGTGATATCAATTACTTCCATTTTAATCGTTACGTTACGTTTTAGTGTTTTCATGGAATCTTTTAAGCTACTGGTATCGTCGAAAAAACGATACTATTTCATTTTACTGATTCTATGGTTTTTCATTGATTATTAGTGTTTACTCGTTTCCAGTTGTGATGGTTTTCCATCTTATTATAACGTTCTCTATTTGTTCGCTGGGAAGTTATCGTTATGCGTTATTGTTCTCGTTGCTTTTTATTTGTTTGGTATAGCGTTTGGTGTAAGAGTTTTAAGCACTTTGTGACAACGAATTAAAGCAGTTTTATTATTAAACTTGGAGGCTAAAGTTGTTTACGATTTTCCCTACTGAGCGTAAGCTCACCCTTATTTGTTTATTTGTTGTGTGTACAGGTGTACTTGAGATCTGGGAAATTCGAGGCTCGGGAGCTTCCGGATGTTTTGAGGGTTGTATTAGAGGTGTATTGGTCCTTATTGTTGAACTCTATTTACTTTATGTTACCTATCAAGTTTTGACACCTTATTTGAATTTTGGATTGAATTATTGAGAAATTCTTTGGACTCGCTTTCAGTTTTAAAGGAATTTATTACAGTTTTACTACTTTTATCTCGATTGTTTTCGGTCACGTCTCGAGTCCGGCCAAAACCGAATTTGGGGCGTGACAATTTGGTATCAGAGCCTGGTTTCATTTGAAACAGGTTAAATTTTGAACTTGTTTTCAAACCCTCGGACCAACGTCAATTAAGTGGGTAGAGTTAGGAGGTCTGCGTCGTGTGCTCAGTGACGCAAGTGAAAATATTTGATGCGTAGAGTGGGAACGACACAAATCTTGATTGTCTCAATGATTGTTTAAATTTGAATCTCCTTATTATGATGGTTGCATCGCTTGATTGGGATCCTTACCCTATTGACTATGAGGTACAGTGATCGGTGAAGTCGAATGGTTGAGATCGGTATTGGGTTAACGAGCGGTTATCGAGCCGTTGTAAATTGGTTGTTGAGTAAATCATTTGTTCAGAACGATTGTTAATTTGAGTTTTGTGGTTTGGTGGCAATGGTATGAGTGGCTAAGCTAAGAGTGTACTACGACGGTTATGATTTTACGGGTGATTTGTTGAGGTGTACCCACCTTCCGACTAGAAGTCGGTAAAGCGTGCAACGATTCTGGGATTTTGGGGCACGAGAACCCCGTGGTATTTTGGGGAGCACAAGAACTCCGTACACTAAGAACTTCGAGGAACATGGGAACTTCGGTTATTGATTGTGTTGTATACTTTGAAGAGTATGAGAACTCTGTGTATTGATTGTGTTGTGTACCTTGTGCATTGATTGTGTTGTGTACCTTGTGCATTGATTGTGTTGTACACTTTGCGGAGCGTGAGAACTCTAAGTATTAAATGCCCTGCGAAAATTTAATTGGTAATTGTCGACTTGTTTAAGTGCCCATCGTTATTTACGAAATTGAGTTTGAAATGAACATTGAGTTTGAAGCTGAGGCTTAAGTTAAATTTGAAATTGAGTTTGAAATGGAAAGTAAGTCGAGACAGAGATTGAGATTAAAGTCAAGATTAGGTTTAGATCGGATGAACGAGCGGTGCTCGGGTTGGTTATGACACGTTGGTTAATTAATTATGGAAGGATTTACCGTTTGGGTCGGTCGCTAATTGATGAAAAACCTGAAATGCTAAATTGACCGGGTAGTATTGAGATATTTGCTAAGACCCGCGTGGGTTACTTATGGTGTTCAAGATGCTGTGTTTTTGAGATGGTTTGTGTGCACCTTCGGGTAGGACTCTGTGTACAGGTTATTATAAAAATGTCTCGCTTAAGCGGATGGTTAAAGGAAAATACAAACGGGTCATGCCGAATTTTCGGTAGAAACTGAAGTGTTTGCACTATCACGGGCTGATTCAGGGGCGCCACTGTAGTCGAGCGTGATAGAGGGATGTCAAGTGGTTACAACGAGATTCGGGGATGCCTGAATCAGGTTGTAACGACGTGAGATCGATATGAATGTTATAAGAAAAAAAAAGTAAGGGTTGGAGATTATGGAAAAGAGTTGAGGACATAAATTGAGAAATTTATCGGGTTACGATTATAAACCCTAGTATTGGGAAGTTACCCAAATCGAGGGGTATGCTTGTTGCTTTGCGAATTGTGTGAATCGATTGAGATTGTTCCTCCTATGGGAGTTGCGGCCTTTTCTACCTATATATAAAGTATTATATATATATATATATATATATATATATATATATATCTACTGAGCCAAGTGCGGTTGATCATTTTATGATCTTGGTGGGACGCGCGTGAACGTCCTTGCGTTTTGATCGAACCGGTTGTTCTAAACGAGACTTCGTACTAGCGATCCAAGTAGGGATCCCTTTAAGACGCATGAGAACGTCCCTTTTTGATAAATCGAACCACTTGAGTTATGAGTACTAACGTTTTAAACGCAATGAGTACACGAGATGTCCCGTGTTCACAGTCCGAGAGGGACCAGGAGTCGCCCCGCTGTGGGGCAGGGCCAGACACCAGCCGTTGGTCTGGCATGGACAGCAAGCGCCAGGGTGTGGCTTCCACAGGGCACCAGAGTTTTGAGGTAGACCGGTAGAATCACCACCGAGCGTTCCTCCAGTCGTAGAGACGACTCAGGCGGCCCCTATGGATGAGGTGGTTCGCGCAGTACCAACAGCGCTCAACGCTCAACAGGAGACTACAGTACCGGCACCAGAGTCTGTGCCTACAGCCGACGCCATCACCTTCGAGAGGCCAAGTCAAATGCACAGCAACACAGTCAGGCTCTCAAGGATTTTCGTAGATTGAGTACGCCAATCAATCCCGGGGGTTCAGACCCCGAGGCAGCTGTGGTATGGTTGGAGCGGATTACCCGCAACTTTGTTACATCGAGAGTATTCGGATGATCATCTGAGTTTGTTTTCGCGACCGTCAGCTTGAGAAAGAAGCATGATACTGGTGGCAATTGTGCAGATCGGGGTTGGAGGTGACTTTTAGATATTCAATAGATTGTTCATAGAACAGTATGTTTCCCTCGATCCGTTCGAGAGGACCAACACCAGCGGTTGTTTGATATGCAACAGAGAGGGATGACCATCTCTAAGTATGAGACGAGGTTCACGTTCCCGTACCGCTTCGCGTCGAGATGGTGCAAACCGAGGAGAGTCGCCACAGGCGTCCGAGAGAGGACTCACCCCGTTTGTCGCGGATCAAGTCATTACCTTCAGAATGAGGATTTTCTGTACTAGTGGATCAGACGCTAGCCGTTGAGAAGCATCTTCAAAAGACCGCCAGAGCGCGGAAGAAAAGGCCAAGGCCGAGTGACTTCCTAAGGCCGTCAAAGAGTCGCAATACTAAGAGGCAGAGGACCTCAGGATTGTTTCAACCACAGACCCAGTCCGGTGAGACACGACTGATTGGGGCAGCAACGTCGGTTGTGTTGGGTCTCGAGGTAGGGTTGGAGATGAACCAACTCGCAGCGGAAAATCAATAAAAACCAAGAGACGATTAAAACCATGAAACAACTAACAAAGAATGGATTCACAAGAGAAAAATTCAGCACTATCTCTTACCAAAACAAGAACACCGGTTAACGAATGATTGGCTTGAGTCTCCAAGACGCCTACGTATCCACATGGGAATCAAAGCCACGTAGTTCTTCTCTTTGAGGACTCAAGAACACAAAAATGGAGGTGGAAACTAGCCAAACCCGAAATGGCCATGGAAGAGGGAGAGAAAATGTGTTTCCTATTCTTGTCTTGTGTTTGTTATGTTGAAAAAAGATGACTTAAACATAACAAAACCCATACTTGTCCAACTAAAGGCATGTGACAAGTATGGTGTCAAGTAAGGTGTAAATAGGACAAAGTATGGCAAGACAAGATTGGGTTAGGTGGTGAATCACCAACACCTTAATCCTTGTCTTGCTTACTTAGTACTAATTAATCAAGACTTGATTAATTAGTTCCATGGGCCTTGGTTGCATGGGCCTTTCATGGGCCTCTTGGAACATGGCCCGTGGCCATTTCCAACGAGGTCCCGTGATTCGCTCATCGCTTCCATGCCTTCCATACCGGAAATGTCCAACATTATCCGACGCGATCAATCCCAAGACTCCAAGCCTTGTCTCGATCCTTAAAGTCCTATTCACTTACGGGCACATGACCCAAAACCCAGTTTTGGTCCTGTTCCGAGACAACTCCCTTTTGGCCATTCTCCATAAATGTGTCAATGAGTTTCATCCTCCGGTGTGACCCTTAGGTTTATGCATGTCAATAGATCAACGTAAAATCCCATTTTACTTGATCCTATTTAAGTGGCAACTAACGAGACTTTAGTATTGCCTGACACTACATAACGAATCGACCCTGTCGATTCTAACCTTTCCGTCGTCCCTGTCATTATCCTTTTATCTCCGATATCCTGATTGAGATAAGGCATAGATCCGTCATCCTTACTATTCTCAATCACTGTTCCTTGATATGTGAGATGACTGAATATATGATACCCAGTATCATGTGCATGGCCATGCTATTCTTCCAGTCACTCTCGATCAAGCGGCCGAGAACCGATATCTTTCCCATACCTCAGTATGAGGGATAAATCCCTTAGCCGTCTTTCGTGTCACTCATGTAGCCCGTCCCCAAGCCAATCCTGGCCGTTATGGAAGCCCTGTTACGGACAACGTTAGGCTCAGGTCAAACTCAGTTGTTGACTACATAGCGATCACAAAGACTCCTTGGTCTAAGGATACATGACAAGCTACAACACTGAATATGTTCATGACTTAATCTATGGCACATATTCAGGGCGGGTCGTCCAATATCATGTCCCACATGCTATCTATGATCAGACTCCGGAATCCCATTCCAATGACTAACAGAACGTAAGCCATAAAGAGCCATCTTTCATACTAGTCGCTTCTAGTGAAGCTTTGTTGACTAGGGACCCATCGAGTGTGATCTATCTCGATCTATGGTGCTATTCGCATGGTGGACATATATCAGAGCACACATCGATATATTACTCCAACACATAAGTAATATAAAGCCGCTTTAATTTTATTGCTAACGATGATATATACATTTGGACATTTAGGATTGAACTACAGGCACTAAGACTAACAATCTCCCACTTGCCCTAGTTCCAATCTAAACTCCAATATGTCCCCATCGACTTTACATGTCTAACATGTTCAGGCAGTGACACTGCCTTAGTCAAAGGGTTGACTATGTTATCATCTGTTGCAATATCGGTTATCTTCACTTCACCTCAGTTCAGTATTTATCTGATGAGGTGGATACGCCGCAGTACATGTTTGGATTTGTTAAACGATCTAGGCTTTTAGCTTGCGCAATGGCCCTTGTGTTTTCGCAAGATGGATTCACCGGGCTGGATGGGTTTTTAATTACACCCAGCCCTGCCATGAATTTCCAAATCCACATAGCTTCCTTAGCTGCCTCTGCAGCATCCATGTACTTGGCCTCTGTCGTAGATTCGGCAATGATATCTTGCTTTACGCTCTCCCAGCTAAAGCTCTGCCATTCAGCGTAAACACATATCCTGATTGACTTCTAAAGTAATCTGGATTTGTCTTGGAAAACTAGCGTCTACTCATCCTTCGACGACTAGTTCAACATCATCTTTCCCCCGAGTTAGAATGATGTCTACTGGTACAACATAAGGCTTACGAGACGTCTGGTCTCATACATGTCATGGCATATATGATCGATCCTGCCCCCAGGCGCATAGGATTCTCATCATCCTTTTCAGCTCATCAGGTGTCTTAGGACACTGAGTCTTGCTGAGATGAATGCCATGACTAGTGGGTAAGAGTCCTTTCTTTGAATCGAGCATTAAGAACCTACTCAATGCCTTGTTCACATAGGTTCCCTGGCTTAAGTCCAAGATCCTCTTGGTGCGATCTCTACATATCTTAATCCTTAAGATATAAGAAGCATCGCCTAAGTCCTTTATTGAAAAACACTTCCTCAACCAAGCTTTAGTCTCGTGCAAGGTCGGGATGTCTTTTTCAATGAGAACCAGAAAGGTGATCTTTCTCCCACTAGCCTTCTTATAAACGCAAGATTCATCCTCGTTCTTGATTAAGCCAAATCCAATTACAGCTTCATCAAAACGAAGGATCCAATTCCGAGAAGTTCGTTTCAATCCATAAATGGATTTCAACAACTTATAAATCTTTCCCTTATTCTTCGGATCGTCAAAACTTTTAGGCCGATACATACAAACGTACTCAGTCAAATTTCCATTTAGGAAAGCGGTTTTGGCATCCACTTGCCATATCTCGTAATTATGATACGCAGTTATGTCAAGAAGAATTTGGATCGATTTTGACCATAGCCACTAGGGAGAAGGTTTCCTCATAGTCAATCCATTGGATCTGCCTATAAACTTTCGCCACCAGTTGAGCTTTGTAGGTCAGAGAGTTGTCGTCCATGTCCATCTTCACCTTGAAGATCCATTTGCATCCAATGGTCCTCACACCATTGATGGGATCAACCGGTTCCCAGACTCGGTTGTCCGACATGGATTGCATTTCCTCCCTCATGGCTCCCAGCCATAACTCGGAGTCGGGCCCATCCACGACTTCCTGAAAGGTGGTTGGATCATCGTGATCCACCATGACTTCATTGTCACCTCCGGATACCATATCTTGGAGGTGGAAGATTGATCCTTCCAAATCGCCTTGGACCTTCCGGAATTGTAACAGGAATTGGTTCTTACTCTACGACAATCTCTGGCTCCTTTCTACTGGGTTGCCAATTGGTTTAGACAGATCTGTACCATCCTGAATTTCTTCGAGATGCACAGTCCTCCCAATGACGTCTTTGGAAACAAAACTCCTTTTCCATAAAGACCCCACCCCATGCGACGAACACCATGTTCTCACTGGGATTGTAGAAGTAGTATCCCCTTGTTGCTTTGGGATACCACACGAAGGTGCATATCTCAGATCTTGGTTCGAGCTTAGTCGAAAAAAAATGTTTCACATAAGTCTCGCAACCACAAATCTTTAGGAAGGACAAAGCGGGCATCATCCCATATCATTTTGAAATGGTGTCCCTTCCACACCCTTCGTCGAAGCCCGATTCACTATGAATGCGGTCGTCCCTAGAGCATAATCCCAGAAAGAGATTGGGAGATCAGTCCAACTAATAATGGAACGGACCATTGTCTAACAATGTCCGATTTCTCCGTTTGGATACACCTTTCATCTACAGTGTCCCAGGAGGAGTCCATTCCAAAAGGATCCCATTCTCTTTTAGATGATCTAATAACTCTGTGGTCAAGTATTTTCCACCTCGATCCAATCGAAGTGCCTTAATACCTTTGTCGAGCTGGTTTTCTACTATAGTCTTAAACTCTTTGAATTTATCAAAAGCTTCAGACTTATGTCTCAGCGAATAGACATAACCATATTTACTGTAATCATCAGTAAATGTGATAAAGTAGTTAAAACCCCTCCTGGCAAGTGAAATTATTGGTCTACACACATTCGAGTGTATCAGCCCCAATAATTCACCAGCCCTTTCATCGCGATCGATAAAAGGGCACTTTAGTCATTTTGCCCATCAAACAAACCTTGCACCTATCGATCGAATGGAATTCGAATGAACCTGAAAGCCCATACTTCTGAAGTGTTGATAGGCGCTTCTTGTTTATGTGGCCCAAATGATAGTGCCATAACAGAGTTAGGTTTAACTCGTTGGATTTAGACCTCTTGGTATTGACGGAATACATAGAACTTGAGGCATTGTTACCCATATCTAATATGTACAATCCTCCAACCAAGTCAGTACTGGTATAAAACATATCATTGCATAGAACATTGAAAACTCCATTTCCAATATTAACATTATATCCCTCCTTGTCAAACACGGATACAAATATAATATTCCTACTAAAAGTAGGTATGCAATACACATTATACAATACTAAGACAAGGCCACTTGGCAAAGCAAGACTCATGGATCCTAAAACAGTTGCCACAACTCTGAGGCCCACTTCGTGCTTTCCAAACCTCTCCTACTTTCAGCCACCATATATTAGTGCATGTGTGAGATTCAGTCCTGGTATCTAATACCCATGAATCTTTGGAAGTAGAGAGATGTAGCTCTATAGAGTTAATACCGGATGAAGGCACGGTCCCACCGCCCTTCCTTAGATCATCCAGGTGTCCTGATGAAGGCGTAGTCCTACTGCCCTTCTTCAGATCATCCAGGCTATTTGATGAAGGCGCAGTCCCACTACCCTTCTTCATATCAGCCGTGAACTTCCTATAATCCCGGTTCCAATGACCAGGCTGTTGGCAGTAGAAGCAGACATTCTCAAGTGTCTCATCTTTCCTACAAAGTGCACATGGGCCCCGCCCTTGCCACTTCCAATTCCCTTGTTGACCATCAGAATATCCTTGGATCCCAGATCCCTGATATATTCTTCTCAGCAATTAATGACACTTCTTGTAACTCTGATATGGTCTTAGAGACAGCCTTGTCAAGGACATATTCTTTGCGTTCAGACTTGAGGACTATCCTCAAAATTCTGTACTAGTCCAAATAGTTTGTCCCATTTAGCTTGACCCTGTCAAGAATGGTTTTTAATGACAAACTATTAATGTTCGCTGAATTTGCCATTTGATCTACAACAGATAAAATTCAATCAGTAAACTGAATAAATTTTATGAAGATCAAGCTTAAACACCAACAATCGATTCTAAACCTTTAGAATCTGAAACCAAGATCCTTGATTCACTCGATTAAGCTGAACTAATGCTCACCACTTAATCGAGCTATGTAGGTAGGACTCCATCCAATCACATCCAATGTGACTCCTCGCTAGGGTATGTACTTATGTACACGACTTACCCTATCTGTTACCCTAGCTCAACCTCAGGCCGAGAATCGTAGTCGGGTCCACCAATTTTCAACTATGGCTCGTCACTATGTAGGTGCTCCGCTAATGCGCACGACACCCACATATGTCGTCCAAACCTACTACCCCGCTTCCCCATGGATGCTCCGCTAATGCGCACGACACCCATAGGACGGGGAGGTAGTAAGGTGTTGATGATTGGGAGGTATCGGACATGACCCGCTTTTACTTGTCCAGTTGCGTTCAAAACTTTGGCACATCCTAGATGCGATGAGCACATCAACTACATTCCAAATGCAATGATGCCTCAAATTACATCCAATGTAATTCTTCATTTGAACCCGTCAACTACATCCAATGCAATGACGGTTCTAAGGGTTCACACACAAGGATTAAAATTCCAATTTTATCTTTTCATGTGAGGTGATATGCTCGGTAAATAAAGTTAAGCATGCAATTCTAAAACACATAGAATTAATCATGCATAAACTAAACCAAGCATAAAGCGGTAAATGTGCACATAATAGCCCCCTAAACTAACTCCCACTAGCTTCTTGAGCTCCACCGACTCCAAGCCGATGCCAACACCCGAAAAGCCACCAAATGACCTTTTCGCCCTTTTTTTGTCTTGAGTAAAATATTACAATTTAATACACGACTCGCAGGTCGGGAATAAATAAATATTACAAACAAGTGGTTCGACGACCACACATTGAAAGAATAATTACACGCTAACTCTAACGGCTCGCAGGCCGTGAAAAACGATAAATAATTAAATCGAGCTCGGGGCTATTATGTACACCATGCCAACATCACATCACACATCGTGTTATCAAACAAGCATGTTATCAAACATCATGTGATTTTCCGGTTTTAATTATTAGCCAAGTTTCGAAATTTTTTGATGCTCGGTTTATCGAAACCGTTCAAAAATGAAACTTTTGAACATTTGATCTTCGAGTTCGTCATGACGGTTCCAAACTCGTCATAACTAACAAAACGGTTTAGCCTTGGAATATCAACCATCCAATGGTCATGCTTGGCCTAGCTCCGTCCAACGGAGCCCCGTTCGGTCCCGGTTTCGGCTCCCCGAGAGTCCCGCTCCCGAGACCCGAAAAATCAATTTTTTTTTCAAAATTTCCAGATTTGAAATAATTTTCAAAAATTCATTTTACATGCATTAAATCCATGAACAAGAATTTAAAACATGTTATCAAACAATTTAGCAAAACAACATGCCAAAAACGAAACTTTCAAGCAAAACCGATACTTTGAACACCGTCTTGTGAATCCCGAAGGAAGCACGGCTCTGATACCACTGTTGGGTCTCGAGGTAGGGTTGGAGATGAACCAACTCGCAACGGAAAATCAATACAAACCAAGAGACGATTAAAACCATGAAACAACTAACAAAGAATGGATTCACAAGAGAAAAATTCAGCACTATCTCTTACCAAAACAAGAACACCGGTTAACGAATGATTGGCTTGAGTCTCCAAGACGCCTACGTATCCACATGGGAATCAAAGCCACGTAGTTCTTCTCTTTGAGGACTCAAGAACACAAAAATGGAGGTGGAAACTAGCCAAACCCGAAATGGCCATGGAAGAGGGAGAGAAAATGTGTTTCCTATTCTTGTCTTGTGTTTGTTATGTTGAAAAAAGATGACTTAAACATAACAAAACCCATACTTGTCCAACTAAAGGCATGGGACAAGTATGGTGTCAAGTAAGGTGTAAATAGGACAAAGTATGGCAAGACAAGATTGGGTTAGGTGGTGAATCACCAACACCTTAATCCTTGTCTTGCTTACTTAGTACTAATTAATCAAGACTTGATTAATTAGTTCCATGGGCCTTGGTTGCATGGGCCTTTCATGGGCCTCTTGGAACATGGCCCGTGGCCATTTCCAACGAGGTCCCGTGATTCGCTCATCGCTTCCATGCCTTCCATACCGGAAATGTCCAACATTATCCGACGCGATCAATCCCAAGACTCCAAGCCTTGTCTCGATCCTTAAAGTCCTATTCACTTATGGGCACATGACCCAAAACCCAGTTTTGGTCCTGTCCCGAGACAACTCCCTTTTGGCCATTCTCCATAAATGTGTCAATGAGTTTCATCCTCCGGTGTGACCCTTAGGTTTATGCATGTCAATAGATCAACGTAAAATCCCATTTTACTTGATCCTATTTAAGTGGCAACTAACGAGACTTTAGTATTGCCTGACACTACATAACGAATCGACCCTGTCGATTCTAACCTTTCCGTCGTCCCTGTCATTATCCTTTTATCTCCGATATCCTGATTGAGATAAGGCATAGATCCGTCATCCTTACTATTCTCAATCATTGTTCCTTGATATGTGAGATGACTGAATATATGATACCCAGTATCATGTGCATGGCCATGCTATTCTTCCAGTCACTCTCGATCAAGCGGCCGAGAACCGATATCTTTCCCATACCTCAGTATGAGGGATAAATCCCTTAGCCGTCTTTCGTGTCACTCATGTAGCCCGTCCCCAAGCCAATCCTGGCCGTTATGGAAGCCCTGTTACGGACAACGTTAGGCTCAGGTCAAACTCAGTTGTTGACTACATAGCGATCACAAAGACTCCTTGGTCTAAGGATACATGACAAGCTACAACACTGAATATGTTCATGACTTAATCTATGGCACATATTCAGGGCGGGTCGTCCAATATCATGTCCCACATGATATCTATGATCAGACTCCGGAATCCCATTCCAATGACTAACAGAACGTAAGCCATAAAGAGCCATCTTTCATACTAGTCGCTTCTAGTGAAGCTTTGTTGACTAGGGACCCATCGAGTGTGATCTATCTCGATCTATGGTGCTATTCGCATGGTGAGCATAGATCAGAGCACACATCGATATATTACTCCAACACATAAGTAATATAAAGCCGCTTTAATTTTATTGCTAACGATGATATATACATTTGGACATTTAGGATTGAACTACGGGCACTAAGACTAACAGGTTGGACCTGCCCCGGTGGCACAGTTCTATCCTTTGTGCAAACAGTTTGAACATCTGGGCCAGAACTGCCCATGGAACGTTGGATTCACAAATCATCCTACAGGTCGGCCTACGAGAGCCGATAAGAGGACATGCTTTCTCAGCAGCAGATTCCTTCACCACCACCGAGAGAAGGACTTCTGATTCAGCAGGGCCGAGCATACGCGATTGCCGGGCTCCGAGCTAAGGGATTTGATACCGATCTGGGATCGCTTAGAGTGCCCGTTTACGTTTTACATTGTGGATTGTGTTTGCTAACACTTGAGCTTTACACTTGATCGTATTGTTAGCGTGGTTATTTTCTGTTGGGTCGAGTTTCGAACTGGTAAGCCCACTCGTATCTTAAACACACCGACCAAAGGTACGGTAGTACCAACGAACGCCAGTTTGGTTTGAAAGAGGAGTAACAGACCTAGTAGTACGGGAAGTTCTTTTCCTTCTTCGATAGTGAGAATCGAGTTTTAAGAACCGATTGGTGAAACATCAGACGTTCGTCGAACGCTATCAGCAGCGAATGCTGAGCAGTTGAAGGCTGCATCCGTGACCAATAAACGGTCCTCCCGGTCACCGGAGATGACCGAGCAACGATAAGATCAGAGTAGCGCATCGGAAGCGTGGTGGGCCCGTATCCACAGAAGTCGTAATCAACAGCTCTTTCTACCCCTGCTAAAGGATTTAAGTTATGAGATACGAACCGTCGAAACATTTTTGTTTCACAATCCCGTTTAACGAGCGAAAAGTTGCACAAGTGTGTGCCGTACTTAAGAGATTGGAATAGAATGTGCTCCCTACGTTCGTCCCGGAAGGACTAAACGGTTTGCCGCCAGTTTACGCGGAACAGGCAAATAACATCGAGAGTTGTTCAAACGACTTCCCCAGCGGAGAAGAATACGGAAGACGAGAACCGAGTATCAAGGTGTACATGTGCCAGCAAGAGAAGAACAAACGCCAAACGTCCCACGAGGACTAAGCATAACCATAAGGTTACGCCTTAAAAGTGCGAGCACCTCACATTAAAACCCGGCAACGGATAGCCGGGGCGACGACCACAAGCTTTCAGGCCAGTAACAAGATGGCACTAAACGAAGCGTTGTGTGGTAGATCGGATTTTATGCTATGCATGGACACAGGGAGAGTTAAGGATTTATCGTTGTTGGTTTTGAGTTGTTCAAGGAACAATGGAAGGAACCGCGCTAGTTTCTGAACGATTCAAATTATCGAGATCACAATACATGATGATTACTCCTTATGAGATGACTTGGGTGGACTTGACTATCAGTTGTTTTGATCGACAGTTCGTGAACGAGTGTCAACGGTATAAGGATTCACACTGATCGGGATAAACTTTATCGATGAATCTTGGATTGTGGTTCACGGTCGATTGTGATTATTGTACGTTTATTTTGGTGTCTTGAAGGACGCCTACTTTCGGATAGAATGCCAGCACGAGGTTCCACCGTTCTTGTTGTTGTGCGTCATTAGCCCGACAAGATGTTGGTAGAGTTTGTGGTTGTACGGAACCGTGCACCGGGTTTGAGAACCGTGGTCGCACAGATACAATGACTTATACGAGGCGACTTGTAAGATGGTTCTGTCAGAAGTGTGAACTGGTATCGACGGTAAAAGAGTTATAGCAAGTTGGCTAACTTTTGTGATCGACCGTAGTTGAGAATGATTATTTTCTCCTTATTCTAGGATCGTGATACTTGACGAGTGTTGAATCATTACCAGGTTGAGAATCTTGAAAGGATCTACCAGGTGTGACCTGTCGATAAGATTGGGCAAGTGTGCCGTACTTTGGATAACGTGAGCTTCTAATCGTGGTTTGTTCTGATGCGTGCCACCTTCCGACTCGAGGTCGGTGGTTTGTTTGTTTGAGGTACGCCTTGTCACGCCCCAATTTCAGTAAACCGAACTCGGGACGCGAACATTTAAAATAATAAACACTTTGAAACCTTTTCCATTTAAACATTTTAAAAGACCAGTTTAGTTCAACAAAATAATATTTACAACTCAAAATCAGTCCCAACAAGTGGACAAAAACATGGTATACGTCGCTAGACTCAAATAAACCCAGAATCCCGCTTCTAGCTCTTCAAGCTTCAGAAGCTCACCTAGTCCAACCTGCGAACGGTACCTGTAGGAAAAGTCGCTAGGGGTGAGCGTTCGCTCACCACCACGCATAACAGACTGACTACGACATAATTAGCAGACAATGCCGGTAACACCAACACAAACTCAACACCGGGGAACACCATCCCCAACCCAAGTACTCCGACTGAACACACACCCACTGTTACCTTCCTTGACCAACTCAACACCCTGAACCATTCACGTAAAGTAGACCCGACACAACGATCACGACCTCTTCCAAGGACTCAAACGAAAGCTACGCAACACCAAACAAGATCACAAAGGATCGCACACCAAACAAGATCACAAAGGATCGCATACCAGCTGCTCAGTAACCTCTCCCACTCACACGAACACGGATCAAGCTAGCCAAAGAACGCTTACAACATGTGGTACTCAAACTCGGACCAGGCCAGCCAAAGAATGCTTGACACCTGTTGATACTCAAAATCGGATCAGGCTAGCCCAAGAATGCTTACAACCTGTTGATACTCAAACTGTGTCAGGCCAGCCAAAGAATGCTTGCAACCTGTTGATACTCAAACTGTGTCAGGCCAGCCAAAGAATGCTTGCAACCTGTTGATACTCAAACTTGGTCAGGCCAACCAAAGAATGCTTGCAACCTACCGGGATCCGCAACCACAATCACAATTACAATCACAATCACAATCACAAGCAAGTTCAACAACCAGTAATAAGACCAGTTCAACACTCCACAGGCACTCATGGCCACATAAGACACCGACAGTAAAACACGGACTCAACAACCCCAAACCATTCACGGGCACTCACAGCCACCCAAGACACACCAATAGTAACTCACGGGCTCAACGACCCCACGGGCACTCACGGCCTCCCAAGACACACCAACAGTAACTCACGGGCTCAACAACCCCACGGCACTCACGGCCACCCAAGACGCACCAACAGTAACTCACGGGCTCAACAACCCCACGGCATTCACGGCCACTCAAGACACCAGCAATAAAGCAACACGGGTTCAACAACCCAACAGCACTCACGGCCACCCAGGACACCAATACTAAAGTAACACGGGTTCAACAACCCAACGGGCCCTCATGGCCACCCAAGACACCAACGGTAAAGTACGGGTTCACAACCCCATGGGCACTCACGGCCACCCAAAACACCAATAATAATACCACGGGCTCTCATGGCCACCCAAACACAACAATAATAACACGGGCTCTCATGGCCACCCAACTCAACAATAATAACACGGGCTCTCAAGGCCACCCAAAACTCAACAATAATAATACACAACAACCTCCGGCATAAACAATGCCTCCAACAGTCCTAAGATCACTAGTTTCACAAACAACCTCCGGGCATGGTCATATGCCTCTAGTAATTCTAATATCGCTAAGTTCTCTGTTCCTACGACACTACTAAGTGTCACATGCTTTTCTCATAAACGCTACCTTCCCGTATCATGCTTTTCTAATATTTAAATAAACCTGCTCGACCCACGACACCCCAGTGTCACATGCATTTCTATTGTTAAATTTCCCTAGTCAGGGCCGAGATCCGGCTACTTTTCCCTACCTCGTGCGTGTTCTCCAAAAGCCAACCAACGAGCTCCGGTGTGATCTCAGTCACTCACCCAGCTTCCTCTTGCCTCGGTCCGCGGCACGATCGTAGAGAATGACGACGGGATGACGAATCTTCAATCGTTGAGTCGATCGGTCGGTCGGATCGTCGGGAAATCACCAAAATCTACCCTTTTCTTTCCTTTTCTCTCCTTCCCTTTCTCTCTCCATTTCTCATTTTTTTGAACAACTGCCGAACACACTTCCAACCTTCATCTTTATTTTGTTTTAAAAAAATCAAACTAACTCTCTTAATTACAACTACCACACATTCTTCTTTTTTCTTTGTTCAATGTTACTTAACACCACCACATTGGTGTCATGTGGCAAAGTGGGTCCCACACCCTTTGAAAAATAATTCTAGATATTTTCCAATCAGATTCGCGAAAAACGGACGTTTCGGGCCCCGAACGGGCACTTTTTCCAAGACATTACGAAACTTGGCAGGCTACAAGGAAACGGCTCAACTAAGACCGTTGCGACGAAGGCTAAGCTTTTTGGACCCAAAACGGTCCTCGAATGTACCATAACGTCGCTCGGTTGACTTTTCCGGCGAAAAGTCAACATTTCCCAAATTGATCAGAAAGTTGCCCTGAGTCCCCTGGAACTCACTTTGGTCAACATCGGGGTCAACTTAAGCCCGGTATGACCCTCGGGGTCAAGTTTAGGTTCAATCACGTGTCTGCTGAATTTTTTTAAATTTTCCTGTTTTCGCAGATTTGACTGACGTTGACCGGGAGTGGTTATTACACGCCTACCTTTCCACGAGATGTGATGAAACGAACGATTGTTCCAGATCCTACAGTGTTAGTGAGGATTTTTGTTATGTTGTTTGGAGTGCGTATTAATCCCTTGTAATTTGTTTTGCGGTCAGCCTTGACTTGTTAGTAATTTGAGTTCTGTTGGGATTGATCCGGTGGCGATCAATAAGGAGAAATTGGTTGAGTTACGTTATGTGCGGCTTCGACTAGGATTGACTGTGAAGGGTTCCAGCAGGATACCCTTGACGACGGAATTTTGGGTGTGAGACATCGAGATTTTCACCGTGGTTTTCTTAAGTGTTTAGACGTTGTCTCGACTTGTGTTGTTACTCGATATTCTTGAGTTGGTGAAACGTTGCGCGTGTTTTCGTGAAGTTGGGTGAGACGGTTTTGTACCGCCAAGTTTGGCGTTTGAGAAATTAACGTGATCAAGTGAAGCGCGTTCATGAAATTGTTGCGTAAATTCGGAAACGATTAAAGGCCGTGCAGAGCCGACAAAAGAATTATGCAGTTAAGGAGGCGCAGACCTCTGGAGTTTACAGTCGGTGAGCTCGTATTTATGAAAGTAAGGCTAAGAAGGGCTTTTAGCGGTTCGACCGCGTCGGAGGCAAGTTGGCCCCGCAGTTTATCGAACATTCTGAGATCTTCAAGCAAGACTAGAGTCGTTGCCTAGAAGCTTCCGTGTGTTCCGAAACCGCGGGAGTACACCGCGGATCCCTTGCTTGTGAGTCTTGAGCAGGACGTTCCCTGAGATAGGATCAAGAGGAGCGCGTGCATTTTAAATTTTGAGGACGAAATTCTTTTAAGGGGGTAGACTGTAAAACCCCGCTCTTTCAAAAAGGGTATTATTTGAAATAGGAAACGTCGAGGTGGATTTTTGCAACGAGTGAATTTTGAAGAGAAAATAAAAAAAAAAGAAAGAGAGAAGAGATGAAGGAAGAGGAGTTTGGGCTGCTTGGGAGTTGGGCCAGGTTCAAGCACAGACGCGCGAGCCCTCAGGCCCATGAGCCATGCGCGGCCCAACCCTAGCAACACAAGGGTTGAGCGCCGTTTCAGTGCTCACTCTTGGCACGCAAAACGAGACGCGTCTTCCACCTCAGACGCGTTCTCTCCCGAACCCGCGCCGGCGTGAACCAGACCTCCAGCGCTCCGCCTCGCGTCTTCGCTTCCCCGACCATCTTCTTCGCCTCTCTTTCCCTTCGAGCCACGCTTCACCTCGTCCCACCTTCTTTTTCGTCTTCAGGTCCTCAAATCGAGACCCGTCGGAGCTGTGTCGGACGAGCTCTTCCTCTCCGAGCACGAGCTCGAGCTCAAATGACATCAGGAAGGCACGATTCTCGCTTCCTCGAACCTTCCCCTCTCTTTGCCCTAGTTCGCCGCGCCTGGAACCCTCGAGGGAAGCTCGTGGAGTTTAGATCTGGCCGGAACCCTCGCCGGCGAGCTTGGTTCGCCAAATCTGGAACGAGGGTGGGTTCTGACGCTTCATCAGACACCCCAGCTTCCGTCCAACAACAACCCTAACTCCGCCGTCCATTTCTGAGCATCGCCGGCGCGACACGAAGGGTCCCGGGCATCGTCGCTGCCGGAGACGGTGGCCGGAACACGCGAGTGGCGTCGGAACTCCCTACCAGCTCTGACTCGAGTCAGTTGGACCTTGGGTCGGGACGAAAGGACACGGGCTGGATCCGGAAAGGCTTTGGGCCAGATGCTGGGCCGGACGTGGGTCAGGCCCAAGTCTTAGGACTAGGTTCTGACTTGGGCCCGGACCGGTTCGGGTCAGGCCTGGTTCGCGGATCCGGGTCAACCCGGTTTGACAGAAAATATTTTAAAAACAGATTTAATTAATGGATTTAATTAATTAAAGGTGAGAATTTAAAAGACTTTTTGGTTAAATCAGTGGACCTTCGGACTTTTACTGGTTTTGATTCGGACGTTTTATTTGTCAAATCTAGACGGGACTTCGCCCGAGATCAAGGGCTTGGACCCGAGCTAGAAGAACGAAGATCACGCCAGAACCCGTGTGAAGAACGAAGTGGTGACCACTCGAACTTTTCATCAGAGTTTTATTAGAGGAAGACCACAAGGTAGGGACAATCTTAATTTCTTATTTAACGCTTAGTATGCATGTTAGGTTAATAAAATTGGAAAGGTACTAGAATTGCCTATAGGATGCGAATAACTAGAATAGTCGTATTTCAATTACTAATAATCGGATGAGTCTGATATGGATGTTTAGGATGAAGATGACTAGTGAAGCTTGCTTTCAATACTTGGGAATTGATTTACTAGTAAAGAGGCTGTGAAGAGCTCTCGGATTAGTTGTGTGCTAGGTTCACATGTTTGGTTGCTAGATATTAGGATAATTTAAGAGTCTAATGAAACTAGTTAGTTTGTATGATTGAATGCTTGATTGATCGTTCACATGATTGTTGATTGGTTGAATGCTTATTCGATTGATTGAGTGATTGTGTTGATATAATTGTTGATTGAACGGATGATCGAGTATGACTGGTTGTGCCACAAGGTACAATCAGGTGATCGATGTACCGCTGGTTCGTGACTGGTAAGTATACGGTAAGTGTGGAGTGTATTGGATGTCTTTGTTGTGATGAAAGTGTGATTTGATGAGTATTGATTGGTGACCAAGTTATGGTGTGTTTTCTTTATTCTTATTCTTGAATTGTTTGTTTGTTTGGTTCGGTACTACACCAGGGGGGGGGGGGGGGGGGGGGGGGTAATCTGGTGTCGTGGTTGTGGTGGAGTTTGACAGATACAGTGAGATATTGATTGAGTATTGGAGCCCGAGGGCATTGGTTACTGGATATTACGAGAATTGATTATTGGCAGATCCTGCGGGATATTTATTGATTATCGGTAGATCCTACGGGATATTGAGTGATTATTGAGTGGTTATTGGAGCCTGAGAGCTCGGCAGATCCTACGGGATATTGAGTGGATTATTTCATGAGAGATGGTTACTGAGGTTTCACCCAAGAGCGTGCGTCCCAGTGGAGCACCACCTTGGTTCCCTCTGACATATGGTCCTTTGGAGGCATTTCTGGGAACCCCGATGATAAGCGCCCATTTGGGATTGTTTCCGGTGCCCCGACGCATGTGCCTCCTCTGGACCGAGGGAAAATCTGATATGATATGGATACTCTGGTAGATTGGTATATGAGAATTGAGATGATCCTAGAATCTATACATAGATCGGAGGCTTGAGAAAGCAAATAATTATTACTACAAAAAAAAATTGATACCCCCTCCCATTGAGAACGCTAAATTCACCCCTGCTTGCCCACACTACACTACATGAGGAGAAGAGAATGACAAGAGTATATGCTGCGGTGAGGGCTGAAATGGTAAATTCTACAAAATATAATGGATAGGGGTATAATGCGGGTTTCTTTAACGACCTTTGGCTTTCACATCCTCAACGAGCATGGCTTCACCTTCACCTTCACCTTCTTTGACGTGCAGCTTAGAGAAAGCTGCCGTTGATTCTTGTCTTCCTCAGGCCCGCTCGAGTGCTCGGCCGCCGCATAGAAACCAAGTTGCCTTCCCGATACCCATTTCGAGAAGATCGGCGATTCTGATATCGTCACTGCCTTTCAGCATCGTATCACTGCCACAGTCATCAGACGCCAGAGAGAGGCGCAGGAAGAGCGTCTCGCCCGATGACTACCTCACTGGCCGTCAGTGACCAATTTCCCCTTTTCTCTCCCATTTTCATTTTGTGGGTAATTGATTAGTTCTTCGGGACGAGTTTTCAAATGTCAGACATGCCCATTGGTTTCATGTTCCTTGAAGATTTTCAGCTGTTTGTTTTGTTTTATTTAATAAGTTTGTGGTCATTGATGCAACTGATGGAATTTTTGGGTTTCTTGTGCAGAAAATTCATGATTAAACTGTTCATTATAAATCCTTGCGTATATAGTTAAGGATTCTAGTGGTTTTAGAATGTTCCCAGTAGAGGTTAATTTATACCTAATCAGATTTAGTATGTAATGTCTTGATCCATCTCATCCTGTCATAGGATGCAAATTTGCTACCCTTAACACTTGTCAGTGACTTGCATGCTTGATCTAATGTTAAGGCGATGCATCTAGAAAAGGTAGTTTAGATTTATACTTGTTAGTTCAAATTCTTTTTTCCCTGACACATGATTCCATTCGTCTTTGCTTTGTGAGATTAATTTGATTCCATTCATCTTTGCTTTATGAGATTAATTTTTGTTAAACTGTTAGTAGTTACTGATGCCAAACAACCAATAACCATTAAATCATTCTTGACAAAAAACAAACTTGTACATTGAAAATGTATAATCTAACATCCACATGAATCAGGGAGGGAAATGGTGAACATTTTTGGATACGGTGACATCTTTTAAGTGTTTGGTAACAATTGTTGTTTTTTTCTCTTTGAAGCAGCTGATGGATTGAGATACTATGATTATGTTGAGGGAAAAGGAGCAATAGCAGAGAAAGGAATGACAGTTCTGGTTTGTTTGTTGTGGAGGCACATAATTGTGTTTTGAAGCGGTCCTTGGTTCTGAAATAATATTTTATCGTTGTTTCTGCATAGGTGCACTTTGACTGCGTATATCGTAAGATCACAGCAGTGTCAAGTCGAGAGTCAAAACTCTTAGCTGGAAACCGGAGTATTGCCCAGGTTCTATCTTCTTACTCTTGGGGTGTGTATGTGTGTGCTGAGACTGAGAGGAGAGATGTCTTTGTGTCTCAACACTTTCTTGTTATAGATGTATTTAGATGCTGCAGTACTAGGCCAAAGACCACATTATTTTCCTTGACCATCCAATAAACGCTTATCTGATCTGAATACCATTTAAATAGCAATTTCACTCCCAAATGACATGATCTTTCTCCCGAATGAATGAATGATTAAGATGTATATTTTGAATAGCCATATGAGTTCAAAGTTGGAGCTCCTCCAGGGAAGGAACGGAAGCGTGACTTTGTAGACAACCCAAATGGTTTGTTTTCTGCACAGGCTTCACCAAAACCCCCAGCGGCCATGTACTCAATCACAGAAGGGATGAGAGTAGGAGGACAGGTAATATTCTTGATCACAGAGCAAACAAGGTGGATCTATACTTCCATTTCCTCTCATCTAAATAGCTTCTTTTTTTCTTGTAGAGGACTGTGATTGTTCCTCCAGAAGCTGGGTATGGTCAAAGAGGAATGAACGAGATCCCGGTAAACTCTTCATTTGATTTTCTTGCATACTTGACTGTAGTCATGCTAGATGAAATGCTAAAGTTGTGGGGATGTGTTTTTGCAGCCGGGTGCAACATTTGACCTGAATATTGAGCTTTTGCAAATACTGTCTCCTGCAGCAAAGTAGACCAAACACGCAGGTTGTAACAAGTACACGGCTACCTGAATTTCCACTGTTTTTTTTTTTGTAAATTTCCGAATGTAAAACAATTGCAGAGGAATGTAAAACAATTGCAGAGAAATGTAATTCTTTTCAAGTTTTGTATAATTTTACAGGAACTTTCAGAGAAACTTTTCTCATATAAATAGAAAGGTCACTGTTAGTGTGTGATTGTTGCAAACTAGCCTGTGGTAGCTGGGAAACAAGCATACTTGGGTCCATGAGGAAGAACTTGACAGGGATGTCCTATTTTGGAAAGTGAACATGGGACAAACATCACTCAAATCACTGAGCATGTATAATGGGTAAGCCACACACTTGGTTTAAATATGGGTAAATCACAGCTCTTATGCCCTAATATTTAAGTTAAACACTTGACTTGAGATGGATTCGCCACACCTTTTTTTTTTGAATAGGCAATTTTTCATTAAATAGCCTCTTTTGAGGTAAAAGAGAGCAACGAGGCCAAAAAGACCACAAAAAAGGATTCTCCAAGGTGATCATATATCACCTATAAGAGAGATCACTACAAACAAACACACAAAGAACTAAATAAAACAAAGAGAGAGCAACAAGAAGAAACTTGCCCATAAAGCAAGAAATTCAAATTTTCGAAATAACTTGCAATCCAAGCAAGGTCAAGAAGATTCTTGCAGTCCAAGCAAAACCAATCAAATGTTTGTATTTTATTTTCTCTCCTCACCTTTTAATCAATAGGGAACCCTGTTTCCCAACTTAGTTTCAGTTTTGGTTTCACTTTCCTAACTACCACTTATTTTTTGCGACAATTCCCAACTGAACTACGCGGTTTTACACGGAGTAACGTCTAATTTTTGAACACATGATGGTCATGTACATGCTAATATTTTCTGAAATGGCCGATATGCCCTCATTTTTTCTGGCTTAAAACGTGACTCTTACCTTGCTTTTGGGTTTTCTCAGCTCGTAGACAGACAAGGAAAAGAGAGATAGGTCGCTGAAGGAGAGAACACACTGAAGGAGAGAAGAAGAAGCAAGACAGAAGAAGCTGAGGAGAGATGAAGGTGAAGGATATAAGAAGGATGTCGGAAATAGAAAACAAGGTAATGATTTATTTCTTTGGAAGCAAAACCTAGGGTTAGTTGATTTTCAAACCTCAAAATCGAGCTTTGTAGTTTGAAAGCCTAAAAATCTATGTTTTTTTTACAATTTATGGATTGTCGTTTTCAAACCTGGAAATTTAGGGTTGTGTTTTCCATAATTGTTAAAAATAAGGTTAGTTGATTTTTGAAACTCAAAACGAGTAGTTTGAAAGCCTAAAAATCTATGGTTTTGTGTTTACAATTTATCGATTGTCGTTTTCAAACCTGGGAATTGAGGGTTTGAGAAGTGTTATATCTGAGAATTTAAGGTTAGGTTTTTCAGAACTGTTATATTTGAGAATGTAGGGTTAGTGAATAGTATCTGATAAATGTTGGGTTTTGGAAGCAATAGAGTGATGTTTGGTTGTAAAAACTTGAAGTTGTGTATTGGAAAAGCAAAGTTTCCCTAATGTTGTTGTCAAAAAGAAACCATCACAGTACCTTATGTAGTTAGTTTATGCATGTTGTTTGTTTAAGGGTGATAGGATGGGGAAGGAAAGAATTGTTAATAGTTATTGTGGTGTAAGAGCTCTGATGCATACGTCGTTCTCAATAGAAAATTCAGATAAAAGGTTTCTTGAATGTGGGAAACTCAGTGTAAATAGTTGATATTTGAGTTGAAATTATGAGTTCATATTAAGTGTAAGTAATTAAGTTGTATGTTTTGTCAGGCATCACACAAATACAATTTTTAAGTGAGTGGATGGTGATATATGTCCTAGTGGGAGAGAATCGGTTCCTCAACTAAAACATTGGAACTGAAGAACATGGAACCATCGAAGAAAAAGACAATGTCTTTTGGTTGGAAAATAGTCTGCTTCATCATTTGTGGTTATTTTGTAATGGTTAAGTTCTTTATGTAATAGATGGAACAATATAATGTTGAAGGATGGATGAATAGATCCTTAATGCTGAACTATGTAACCTATTTTATAATGTTTGAATGCAGTTTGTGACAATTTATGCTATGTGTACCAAGTAACTAATATTTTGTTTATGAAATCTATGGTTTAGAATTACTAGAAATAGTAAGATTTGCATAAAAAATGATAAGTTCCTCAATTTAGTGCAGTACAAATGCATTAAAGATAGATCGTTCATACACAAATAGAAATGACATGTAAATAAGCATGTTAGAAATAAAAATTACATGAAAAATAAGCATGGTAGAACGACGAGAATTATGCTTTCTTGTCATCATCCTCATCATCCTCGGTGTTCGAGGCTACGACATTCCATGCCGAGGATGCTTCATCACCGCTCCCTTCTTCTTCGGTGTCAACGATATATCCATGTTGTGAACTTACTACTTCGACGTCCTTTTCGTGAACTGGAGGAGAGTCTTCAATCAGAGCCTCTTTCTATCGGTGTTGTTCCTCTTGTGGCTTCTTGTCATCTGAAAATTCTCTTACTGGTAATGATAATGGGTACTCGGATTCGGGGTCAAAAGGAGAATGATCGGGCATAGTTGGGTGCTCATACTTGTACCGATCATCGCTACCCCCCGAGGATGAGTATCAATAATTCAAGAACTCATCAACGAAGTTGTTGGTATTGTCATTAGTAGACATGATTTTTGTGTGGAGAGAAGTTATGTGAAGATAACTAGGATTGCATGGAATGCTGAACATGGGGATACATATTTATATGAGCCAACATGCATTCTCAAACATTTGGTTAATAAGAAGAAAAATGAACTTGTCATAGTGAAATTTGTTGTAAATCTAGTACCCCCAAATCGGAATACGAGATTCACCCAGAAAATTAATCGGATCCGTGGAAAAGAACCGGCGTGATTCAATCCACAACGGACATCGATAACCTAATTTTCCGACCCCCGATCCTAGGACCCAGTCGATAAATGCTGAATGTCTGATACGCGGATAACACCGAACAAGAATCAAAACTGCAGGAAGTAAACAGAGAACACTAATATTTTACGTGGTTCGACAATGCGCCTACATCCACGGGACAACGACGAGCTCCTTGTATTATCCAAGAAATAATCTGAGAATTACAACCCTAATTCTCTATATCTCAATACAAGATCGATAATCCACAAAAGAATTTAACATATCTTTTGTTACCAATAAATGGACCAAGAAATTACCTTTATTGACTTCTTAGCTTTCGCTGCAGAAAAATACCAAGACCCACCTCAATAATTTATCTTTGGCTGCCACTCAACCATGAAATTAATGTCCATGAATGTGTACTGTAACCGTAGCACATACAAGAGCTTCCAATCATTCATAAAAGAGCATTAATGTCCATCTTATGATCGATAAAGGACAAATCTCCTTGAACCTTGTAACCACTCAGCAAGAACAATGAGGAACACTTTGTTCCTTTCCAATGCGCGCCAATGGTCATACAAGAGACCTTGAAAACTCCTTGAGGTTGGTATCAGTTTGAGCTCTATCTCTCAGCTCCTTGTTCTGCTGTCGCCACACCAAAAATGATGTCCACCTTTTCTTTGTCCAAGACGCCGCTTTACCCAGTGAAGGATCAAAAACCAGATCCCCTTTACAAAATGATGCCGCCTCCACCCATAATGATCTATTGATCCATTAGTGACCAATCACACATGAAGAAGCAAGGCTCTCTCTCTCTCTGACCAAGATGAGTTGCGGCACGCCTCAATCAGGAACCCTACCGTTCAATATATAGCAACACAAAATATTGGGCTATGGGCTTAAGTGATTGGGCCCAAAACAAAATAATGGGCCTCTTGGTCATGGGCTTTTTGAGCCAAAAAACAACAATCTCCACCTTGGCGACAAAGCCCATAAAAGCTCCACCTGCTCGTCGTCTTCCACCGGGTCATAAAGACCCCACCCCGAAGGGTCCGCCCCCGAGGGGCATCAACATCTAGAAATCTTGATCAAGTTAAGACAAAGCTCCAACTTGACCACATGAACCTTATCTTCCTTACTAACAACATCATAACCACCGGGTTGCGACATATGTATGTCATCCTCCAAATATCCATACAAGAATGCAGTCTTGATACCAAGTCGCTCGAGCTCTAAATCAAACTGCGTTACTTGTGCTAATAGGACTCGGAAACTAATGTGCTTTACCACCAGAGAGAAAATCTTATCATAACCTACACCTTCTCTTTGTGCATATCCTTTAGCCGCCAATCTTGCCTTGTACCTTATACCCGTACAATTACCTTTGGAATTTGGAATCCCGTCTTTCTTTGAGAAAATCCTCTTGCACCCTATCGGCCTGACGATGTCCTCCCACTCCCTTTTGTGATCACCACACAAAGCATGCTTGTATGTATTAGGAACATCATAATAATCCACTAGAAAAGCACAACCTGCGCCTTCCTCAAAGCCGAATCTCCTAGGTGCTCGTCTGACCCTGGATTCTCTACCCGCTGCCAAAGACGGTGTTTCATTCTGCTGAACCTGTTGTTCTGTAAGGGCCTCGTTCCCATCAATAGGAAGCTCATCATCAATAATTGTCTCATCAGGTACCGTCTCTAAAGAACTACCCGAATGAGAACTAGAGATAGGAGCTCCAAGCTTCACATGATGATAATCTTCTTCATCTTCATCACATCTATAACCTCTCTAAACAGGATAACCGTCCTTGCATCTCTCACACTTTGCGTGTAGCAAAGCCTCCTCATGGAATGTAACATCCCGGATAACCATAAACTTCTGAGTTTCTAGGCACCGTAACTTGTACCCCTTCACATATTCAGGATAACAGAGAAATATAGCCTTCTTGGCCCTTACTCCAATCTTATCCTCTTTAACTTGATAGTAAGCCGGACAACCAGTTGCTTTCAAGTTAGAATAATCAGAAGGATTACCGGACCATACCTCCATAGGAACCTTGGACTCAATAGCTGATGAAGGAGAGCAGTTAATCAAGTAGCACACCGTATTTACTGCCTCAGCCCACCATAATCTGCCCAAACCTGCATTGGACGACATGCACCGTGCTCTCTCTAACAGGGTACGATTCATCCTCTTTGCTACCCCGTTCTGCTGTGGTGTCTTTTTCACCGTGAAGTGTCTCTTGATGCCATGTTTTGCACAAAACTCCTTAAAGGGGTCCTCGGTGTACTCACCGCTATTGTCAGATCTCAAAACCTTGATCACCCAACCAGTTTGCTTCTCAACCATAGCCCTCCGCTTCTTGAAAATATCCTTGACTTCATTTTTATGCTTCATGGTATCGATCCATACTCTCCGGCTGAAGTCGTCGATAAAAGACACAAAAAACCGGGACCCACCCTTCGATGCAACTCTCGAGGGTCCCCAAACATCCGTGTGGATATAATCTACAATACATGCGGTGCTGTGAGTACCGTCACCAATAGTGACCCTGCACTGCTTCCCATATACACAGTGCTCATAGAAATCAAGCTTCTCCATCTTGTCACCGCCAAACAAGCCACGTCTGCTCAAAGTCTTCAGTCCGCTCTCACATACATGCCCTAGACGCATGTGGCATAACTGAGTGTGAACCAAGATCTTCTCATCAATAACCGCGGAGACCATATCTTCACCCTCAATAACATTACCCTGAAGAAAATATAGATATTCATGCCTAATTGTCGATAATAGCAACCTGTCACCATTATAAACATTGCAATATCCATTCTCACCAACATATCTGTAACCCTGAGATTCAAGTACCCCAAGAGAAATCAACCCTTTTGCAAGATCCGGAATATGACGTACCTCCGTAAGCTGTCTAAATGACCCGTCTGCTAGCTGGAATTTGACTGTGCCAACACCTAATATCCTGCAGGGTCGAGAATCACCCATATACACTGAGCGACCCTCCACCTCACGATAGGTGGTGAACCAATCCAGGACACAAGTGATATGAAACCCTGTATCCAACAACCAACCATCATACAGATGATCACTAGAACCCGCTGTCAAGGCATGTGCTAGGTCACCGTCGATATGAATATCCTCAATTATCTTCGGTGCCTCAACCACATTTACCACGCCTTTTCCCATATCTTGTTTGGTGTGATTATCCTTCTACTCCGGACAATCCTTCTTGTAATGAACTTTTTTCTTACACTTGTAACATTCAACCTTAGACAAATCTCTTCCTCTCGATTGAGATCGACTTCTTCTATTGTTGTTGTACCTCTTGTCTGAATTTCTTCCCACTGTAACCGAGAGACTGTGTGCTAAAGCGTCCTCGCTCACAACACTCGTCCTAGAAGCCTTTGCAAGTATAGACTGAACAATGTCACTATACACAAACTTCTCCTTGTTCATCATAGTCATCTGATCAACAAACGGCTCCCATTCCGGTAACAAAGAAATCAACAGAATAAAGCCTTCTGGCTATCTTCAAACTTAGCTCCCAAGCTAACACAATCCGAGTACAAGCACTCAAACTCAGTGATATGATCAGTCATAAGCTTACCTAACTGTAGCCTGCAAGTGAAGAGCTTCTTCTGTAGGTACATCACGCTCATCTGATCATTTTGAAGATACATAGCCTGAAGCTTATCCCAAATACCTTTGGCAGTCGTCTCATCAGCAAAATTGTAAGCCACATTCCGAGAAAGACACAAGCGGATCGTACTACACGCCTTCTGATCCATCTTGTTCCATCTAACCAGTTGATAACCATCTGATGGTTTATCTCCCAATGCATCAAACTGATCCAAACTAACCAAAATATCCTTACAATCCATCTGCCAAGCTTTAAAATTGTTCCGTCCATTGAAGTGAAGAATATTGAATCCATGGACCTTCACAAAACCCTCATCCCGAGATGTGGACGCTCTATTAGACATATTTGCAAACACAACAATAACAACAATAACCAATCAACTAGCCAAAACCAGGACGCTCTGATCACTTGTAGCTCAACCAGCAGCTCTAATACCATTTGAAGCTCAACCAGGCTCTGATACTACTTGTTGTAAATCTAGTACCCCCAAATCGGAATACGAGATTCACCCAGAAAATCAATCGGATCCGTGGAAAAGAACCGACGTGACTCAATCCACAACGGACACCGATAACCTGACTTTCCAACCCCCGATCCTAGGACCCAGTCAATAAATGCTAAATGTCTGATACGCGGATAACACCGAACAAGAATCAAAACTGCAGGAAGTAAACAGAGAACACTAATATTTTACGTGGTTCGACAATGCGCCTACATCCACGGGACAACGACGAGCTCCTTGTATTATCCAAGAAATAATCTGAGAATTACAACCCTAATTCTCTATATCTCAATACAAGATCGATAATCCACAAAAGAAATTAACCTATCTTTTGTTACCGATAAATGGACCAAGAAATTACCTTTACCGACTTCTTAGCTTTCGCTGCAGAAAAATACCAAGACCCACCTCAATAATTTATCTTTGGCTGCCACTCAACCATGAAATTAATGTCCATGAATGTGTACTGTAACCGTAGCACCTACAAGAGCTTCCAATCTTCATAAAAGAGCATTAATGTCCAGCTTATGATCAATAAAGGACAAATCTCCTTGAACCTTGTAACCACTCGGCAAGAACAATGAGGAACACTTTGTTCCTTTCCAATGCGCGTCAATGGTCATACAAGAGACCCTGAAAACTCCTTTAGGTTGGTATCAGTTTGAGCTCTACCTCTCAGCTCCTTGTTCTGTTGTCGCCACACCAAAAATGATGTCCACCTTTTCTTTGTCCAAGACGCCGCTTTACCCAATGAAGGATCAAAAACCAGATCCCCTTTACAAAATGATGCTGCCTCTACCCATATTGATCTATTGATCCATTAGTGACCAATCACACATGAAGAAGCAAGGCTCTCTCTCTCTGACCAAGATGAGCTGCGGCACGCCTCAATCAGGAACCCTACTGTTCCAATATATAGCAGCACAAAATATTGGGCTATGGGCTTAAGTGATTGGGCCCAAAACAAAATAATGGGCCTCTTGGTCATGGGCTTTTTGAGCCAAAAACGACAAAATCAACATCATATCTATTGTGTAGTAATTATGCGTTCCCAATGGTAGAAGCATACAAAAAAAACAAGTCATAGTCCTGAATATGTCATGGGAGAGGTAAAGGGAATTGGATTCCCTCTGAAGTTCGCAAAAGTGAGATGGAGACTATAACATTGTCTACCACTCATATGTTACCCTATACAAAAAAAAAGTGGTCCATGCTTTAATACCCCCATAAATGATTCCACCCACCACAAAAAAACTACACCTACTCAGACCTATCACACTACTTTGACATAAGGCTAAGAGCTGGAACCAATGCATTTGTTGGATTTCTTTTTCCTGTTTTTGAACCAAGAGGTTGTGTAGAGGTTCGCTCTTGTTCTATACTTTGCCTGAAAATCATTCCTTATCTTATGAAGCAACAGTGAGATCTTTGGGGAAACCTACAAGTTCACCAAACATCAATTAGAGAAGGTAAACGAGATGTTCTCCCTCTTCTCATTTGGCTCCGAGTACCTTTCTTTGTATGGACAATACTACAAACTCATGGATGGGTTAGCACATTCTCCGGCCATGGAGGATGGGGTCCAGTTCGAGCTTCGGGGACAAAATCGGAGGGGAAGAAGTCTTCTATTGGTGAAGGTTGACGAGCCCGACAGAGAAAGCATGCTCGACTCTCTGACCTAGAGAATATTAAGGGTGATTCTATACCTAACACATAGGTCCGGAACGGGACGCCGTAGGTAGATGCAATGCCGGAAAGGATGGCGTCTACTGAAGAGGTGAGGGACGATGCGATCCGAAAGTATGCAGACAGGTCTGGTATTCGTCGACCAAGACAGAGATGGAAGCGTCCTGTCTAGAAGAAAGGGGATCCACAAGCCATTACTGGTGAGTGTTCAGGTCGGTCTGGGGTGGTGATCTCTCCGGAAAACAATCAAGGATGCCATACATTGACGTTCAAGACTAGGTCCAGATTATGGAGACAAGTCGTAGAGAATGAATTGTTCATCTGTAATCTTCCTTTTGGCACCACTGCGGAATGGCTCAAAGATACATTTGGGCCTTTTTGAGAGATCGTTTCCTCGGTTGTGCTCAGACGCCCCAATCACAAGGCCCACATGTATGGATTTTTACGATTCAATTTGAAGGAATCGACGACTAAGGTTGTTGATTGCATGAACGGTCTTAAGGTGAATGGATATTTGTTGTTAGTAACTATTGCCAAAAACAAGAAACACAATTCCGACATCGGCTTGAAACAGAGCATGGTCGATGTTTCTGCTCTTGGATATAAGATAACCATATATCTTGTGTCTGAGCCTTCATCGGAGAATTGTCAGAAGCCATTTGTAGAACAGAGTCTGGAGAAGGTTGCAAAATAGAGCACGTCTAGTTTTGATGTGTTGGACCAAGTTGGTGTGAGGTCTACCATGGAGATCGAGCCTGAACTGACGGCAGGCTCTTTCTCCGGCGGCGCAACTACTAGAATTGATGCCGATAAAGATGGCGGATCGCTGGTCAATCAATTTGGTTTGAATTTCAATCAAGATTTGATTGTTGTGGATAACGACTTTTCCGTGGTTTGTGAGATCATTCTTTTCGTGATTTTCGAATCAGATCAAGTGAAGTTAAGAGAGATTACGTCGTTAGGTAGTCTGGTTGAAGTTTGCATTCAAAATGGGTTGGACGAGTAGCTTGCGGGTCAAGCAACCCACGTAGGTCCGACCCAAAGTATTGATCCAGCCCACGTAGGTCCGACCCAAACCAGTGCATACCCGGCCTAAACCAGTGTAGACTCTTTTGTGGATCCTGAGGAGTTGGAAACTGATCTTGGTGTTCCCGGAACGGTCGTTCAGCTGTCGGTGGAAGAGCAAGGTAGTCCTTGAAAAGACGTCGTCCTTAAACCTGATTGTAATACTTCGAAGAAACATTCAGTTTCTATGAAGAGTCCCAATTATCTTCATTTCACCAGGTCAAAGAAACAGTCTGGCGTTGCAACGTCGTCTCCTAGACCTGATGCATGGACTCAAGTCCGTACTTTGGCTGCCAAGAAGAAACCTGGATAGTATTGACTGTTTATTTTAGGAAAAAGGTTTTGTCCTTTTAGCTCCCCTTATTGGAGCTCCCCTGTAACAGTTGAACCGGTCTTTGACTCCTAGGCCTTGTCCTTCTTGGATAGTGCTTTTTATTAATAAATTTTCGAGCTTATAAATTTTTTTTAAAGTAGGTTATATATCCGACCATCACAATATTTTTCAGTTCATCTACAACACCATAAGTCATCTGTGAATTATTGAAGAACAATATTGGTATAATTTCATCTAAAACACCATCCCTTATCAGTAAATGTGACATTATTTCATTTCTCAATGATTATGCAAGATAGTTTATGGAAATATGATTTTTACAAGAAACGTAAAAGTAAATATGCCCTTAAATAATTTTTTATGTAAAAGAAGTTATTTTTAATACAATAAGTATTGTCCAGCTAATTAGTTGCAAGAAAAAGTTTAATGTAAATCTAATTCAATCGAAGAAGCTAGGTATGTAAATCTACTTATTTCTAAGAATTTAGTTACTGTCAATCTATTTGCAAACAAAATTGTAATGTTAATCAAAGTTTTCCTATAAACTAATTATTGTCAACGTAGTGAAGTATAGTAATACGCAAGAAAGTTCAAAGCTTGTGTTTTGTGAGGGATGTACCTTAGCCTTTTCCATCCATTCTACCCATTGAAAAGGTCACTTTCAAATTCATTTTGTCTTTTGGAAACTCTCTCAATCCTATGGTCAAGTTGTTGGTCACATGTATTGAAATACTTTGGAAAAGGGTTAATCTCCAAAAATCCTCATTCAGGACTTCTTCCATTGTCATTTCAGTGATAACTTCTTCTCCAACAATAGGCAGTGCATCTTCTGTTCCTTCATCTACAGGTAATGCAAACTCTTGAGTAGATAATAGAGGGATAATGATTTGTGTGATTTAAGTACATGAATATTGTGATTTCATTACCATCTTCACCTAAATTAACAAACTCATCATGTCAATGTCCAAAATCATCATTTCCATCCACAAATTCCTCATTCTCATTCATATCCTCACCCATAGTTGTTTGCTCAGGGTCATTGTTTTAGTGTTCAGAAGATATAGCTACAAGAATAAATACTTATTAATTAGCAACGATGAGTGAAAAATGTAAAAGTTGATGGAAATGAGAAGTGAATGGAAAATGATAAGTAACAATAAATAAATTTACCTTCATTTTCTGGATTTTTTGGATTCGACGAGGATGTTTTTGCTACCATTTTTTTTGCTGCATGTTTAGCAATTGTTTCCTTTTCCTATCCTTAGCCTTCTTAGTTTCACTTGCAACCTTTTTCTTGTCCAGTATAAGAGCAATGAACACTTCATCCCCATGAACACAAAATGCCTATTTTGGAGTGAGTATCAGTGGATGGGAACCATCGGTGACATCATCACCTTTCTTTCGTTTTTGTTTAATTGTTATTGTTAGTCTTAGTGCCCGTAGTTCAATCCTAAATGTCCAAATGTATATATCATCGTTAGCAATAAAATTAAAGCGACTTTATATTACTTATGTGTTGGAGTAATATATCGATGTGTGCTCTGATCTATGCCCACCATGCGAATAGAACCATAGATCGAGATAGATCACACTCGATAGGTCCCTAGTCAACAAAGCTTCACTAGAAGCGACTAGTATGAAAGATGGCTCTTTATGGCTTACGTTCTGTTAGTCATTGGAATGGGATTCCGGAGTCTGATCATAGATATCATGTGGGACATGATATTGGACGACCCGCCCTGAATATGTGCCATAGATTAAGTCATGAACATATTCAGTGTTGTAGCTTGTCATGTATCCTTAGACCAAGGAGTCTTTGTGATCGCTATGTAGTCAACAACTGAGTTTGACCTGAGCCTAACGTTGTCCGTAACAGGGCTTCCATAACGGCCAGGATTGGCTTGGGGACGGGCTACATGAGTGACACGAAAGACGGCTAAGGGATTTATCCCTCATACTAAGGTATGGGAAAGATATCGGTTCTCGGCCACTTGATCGAGAGTGACTGGAAGAATAGCATGGCCATGCACATGATACTGGGTATCATATCTTCAGTCATCTCACATATCAAGGAACGGTGATTGAGAATAATAAGGATGACGGCTCTATGCCTTATCTCAATCAGGATATCGGAGATAAAAGGATAATGACAGGGACGACGGAAAGGTTAGAATCGATAGGGTCGATTCGTTATGTAATGTCGGGCAATACTAAAGTCTCGTTAGTTGCCACTTAAATAGGATCAAGTAAAATGGGATTTTACGTTGATCTATTGACATGCATAAACCTAAGGGTCACACCGGAGGATGAAACTCATTGACACATTTATGGAGAATGGCCAAAAGGGAGTTGTCTCGGGACATGACCAAAACTGGGTTTTGGGTCATGTGCCCGTAAGTGAATAGGACTTCACAGATCGAGACAAGGCTTGGAGTCTTGGGATTGATCGCGTCGGATAATGTTGGACATTTCCGGTATGGAAGGCATGGAGGCGATGAGCGAATCACGGGACCTCGTTGGAAATGGCCACGGGCCATGTTCCAAGAGGCCCATGAAAGGCCCATGCAACCAAGGCCCATGGAACTAATTAATCAAGTCTTGATTAATTAGTACTAAGTAAGCAAGACAAGGATTAAGGTGTTGGTGATTCACCACCTAACCCAATCTTGTCTTGCCATACTTTGTCCTATTTACACCTTACTTGACACCATACTTGTCCCATGCCTTTAGTTGGACAAGTATGGGTTTTGTTATGTTTAAGTCATCTTTTTTCAACATAACAAACACAAGACAAGAATAGGAAACACATTTTCTCTCCCTCTTCCATGGCCATTTCGGGTTTGGCTAGTTTCCACCTCCATGTTTGTGTTCTTGAGTCCTCAAAGAGAAGAACTACGTGGCTTTGATTCCCATGTGGATACGTAGGCGTCTTGGAGACTCAAGCCAATCATTCGTTAACCGGTGTTCTTGTTTTGGTAAGAACTAGTGCTGAATTTTTCTCTTGTTAATCCATTCTTTGTTAGTTGTTTCATGGTTCTAATTGTCTCTTGGTTTTCATTGATTTTCCGCTGCGAGTTGGTTCATCTCCAACCCTACCTCGAGACCCAACAGTTATACCATAGTCTTTGGTTGTACATCTCCTTTTATTGTGGCCTGGTTTCCTACAGTTGCTGCATTTTATAAAAATCCCCTTCCTTGACAGTGAAGAACGATTGTTGCCATCAAGCTTCCCTTGTCTCTCCATGAAGCCATTTCTACTACTCATTCATGGTATATCGGGTTGCTTGTATACGAGAAGAGGCAATAGCACTTTGTCAGCAACAAATAATTTTCTACATTTTCGGAGGCCTTCTTTGGATAAATTTTCCCTTGATATATTGTCACGCCACAAATCCAGTTTTGACTGAACCCGAGACGTGAACTTAAAATAATAAATAAACACGATAAAATTACGAAGGATAAAATTTCAAAAGTGATAATAAATCAATTGACAAAGTTAACAGCTCATAAAACCCAGTATACAAAGTTCGGTTCAAAAACAAACGCAGGTCTCTAGACCTACTAGCCTAGGACCCTCGCCAGCTCCCAAGCTCAGATGTGTCCTACTAGCACACATCCCGCTCAACACCTGAAATCAACAATAGAGAAAGTAGTTAAGGTAATGCACATCGGCTCACCACCACGAGTAACCGTCCAATTAGGGCATACTAGTACATCACAACTAACTTCCAAACTGGGGTTCATAGCCAAACTTACAATACTCTTAACGGCGACTTTCACACAATAACACAATAACAACCCGCAAACGCAACCAACACAAAACCATCAGTACACACGTCGCGTACCACAATACACGAACTCCGTCGACTGTACACAGCCCAATACCATCTTAACAAACCGGTAGGTCAAGCATCCATCGGACTACCTCTCGATCCAGAGGAGACGCATAACGTCACAAAGACGTATAACGTCGAGAATGCCGGAAACATCCATATGAGGACGCATTCGTCGGGACCCTCGGAAACGTCTCCAAAGGACCATAGATCATCGAGGCTGAAACATGGCACCCAGTGCGCATCACGACCCGTAGGCCTAACACGACCCTCAGGCCCAACTACGACCCGTAGGCCCAACCACGACCCGTAGGCCCACTATGATATGATTTGTCCCGTCGGCCCTATGCAATATGATATGATGTGGCTCGTCGGCTCCGACCCGTCGGCCCTATGCAATATGATATGATGTGGCCCGTCGGCTCCGACCCGTCGGCCCCAAACACGACCCGTAGGCCCAATCTCAACCGGAATACCATCCTCAAGGAACACACAACAAAATGACAATCACGCATCGAAATGCCACAGATCAAACACGGCTCACCAAGCCCAACAGTCTTACCACAAATACACAGCATGTCGGTCTACCACTCACCCGACCATATCACAACCAAGGGTTCACAAGCAACAGTCACGACACACTTGCCCACACATCGTATCAGCATGTTACACCGAATATACTAATTCCTGATTCTTAAACTTATCGACCCTAGGTCACGCAGCATGCATCTCAATCTGTAACAGGCAATTCAATCAACACACAACCTACGGCTCAACATGGCCGATCTACCAGCACGACAAGTTCCCAAGTATTGAAAGCAGTTAACCACTGAGTCACATCCTACATGTTACTAAGACTCGTCCGGCTATTTTATCATACTAATGTTCGTTCCAATTTTATTATTACCTAGCATGCATACTAGTAACTTTCCACAATCGAACCGATATTCGCTACTTTCCCTACCTCAAGGCGAACCGACAGCTACGTCTCCTAGCTGCTGACGTCCTGGCTCGCTACCTTCGGTCTTCTCTTCGATCGAAGTCGGACTCTACTTTACACAGAAAGCTACAATTAAAACAGGTTTCACAAATTAATCTAAAAGGTTACAACAGTTTCGTTTTAAGTTCAAAAGTTGTCTTTTATACTCGAGCGGGCTAAAAGCGGTATTACGACGAATCTGGTTCGAGTACTCGAGCCCCAAGCATAGAACCTGGTGCACGTTTCAAGAGGTACGGTTCCCGATGCATGTATCCCGAGGCACGAGTTTCGGGGCGCGGATCCCGAGGCACGAGTTTTCAAGCACAACCGCGAGGTGTCCGATTCAACGTTCCGCTTTTTTCCCGTTCTAGGTCCGTTTTAAACGTCTGGGTTTCCAAAACCGTTCAACAGTCCCAAAGTCTTTTTTTTCAGCGTTCCAGTAAATCGATCCCAACGTTCCAGATTCGCTCCAAAAGTTTGAAATTCCAGTTCTTTTGATTAAATCAAATCTTAACCCCTTCTTAAATAAAATTGATTTTCGTTTTAAATTCTTTTCTTTTCTTTTCAAAACTCTATTTAACTTCTGAAATTAATTTGATTCAGTTTCGATTTTATCCACCGAGTTCGAGAAAATAAAAGAAGAAGAAAGGAGATTTTAGGATTCGAGTTCCGACCACCGGCGGCGACGTGGCCGGCCGAGATCAACACGGGAGTTGCGACTCACTGTAGGGGAAAAAGGGAAGGCGACGGGACGAGGTTGAGCACGGTGGAGCACGGCGAAGCTCCCCGTAACGGATCTGGGCGGCGAGTCTGTTTTCCGTCTCAGATCTGGCGGGTGAGACGACAGCGAGAGCTCGCTGAGAGAGGAGGGCGACGATTGGGGTTTGACGGACTCCTCCTTCGCCGGCGAGCCCAAAACAAGTACGGGGGAGAGGCGAGGTGGAAATATGGGTCGGGAGAGTGGGAGGGAGTCGGCGGCGGCCATGGTGGCGTGAGGAGAGAGGGGTGGACGAAGAGGAAGGGAGGAAATAGGGTCGGAGATGAAGGGGCGGCCGAGAGGATCTGTGAAGGGAGAGAGAGAGATGAGGTGGGTGAAGAGAGAGAGAGAGGACAAGCGTGAAGAAGAGAGGGAAATGAGGGTTCAGAAACCCTAAACGCGTTTTATACGCGGGCCTGGTAAAGGTTGGGCCTCAGATGTGCCTGGTAACGCTTCTGGCGAAGGCTTGGGCCGTATGGCCCAAACGTGATGGAAACGAGATCCGTGCGGGCCTGGCTCGGCCGGGTACGTAGGTCGGGTCGGGTCGGCCCTGTTCAGTCCCTTTTTTTATTGCTTTTCTTCTCTTTTATTTCTTTATTTTTTTACCTCGACGTTCCATCGAACAAAAATTTATTTAATTTAGATCTTTTTACCGACGCGGTCTTCACAATCTATCCCCCGTAAAAGAATTTCGTCCTCGAAATTTAAAACGAACGCGCTTCACTTAACCCTATCTGTGGGAACGTCCGATTAAAACTCCCAGTCCACCCGCCCTCAAGCACGCGGAAAACACTTAAGCCGGTTAGTCGATACCGAAATCCATCGTCGGTAGAGAAGTCACACCGACATACGCAGCTTGGTCGCAATACCCTATACCGGAACCGTCTGTCGGTATAAGTATCACACCGAATTTTTTTTTCTCACATCGCACTCAAAACGGATCCAACACACGAACACTCCTCCTCGGCTACTCACTCATTTAACCAAGTATCGCGCTCCCAACAAACAAAAGAAGTCCACATCCCGTTACTTGGACTATCGTCATCGAACTCCAAACGTAGTCACGCCCTGACCAACCACCCACGGTAACACAAGTAAACAACACGCAAACTCAACCAGTTTACAGGTCGATTCACCCACAATACCACGAAACTTAAGACACTACAAGTACCAGTCCCTCAGGCTCCGAACGGTTTGGATACCTCGCGCGTACCTCCTCCTCGCGCTCTCGTGCCAACTCTGCGCGGCTCTTAATCGTCTACGATCACGCAACCCTTCATTCGCTTCTCGAGCCACTTGGGATCACTCTGGTCATTATTAAACCTCAAGTGTGCTCTGCTTGGGCAAACACCCGACCTACCATCCAACGCTTCGTGGGTGCCATAGTGTTACTGGCCTGAAATCGTTGTGGTAGTCGTACTCGGCGATTTGTTTCCGGATACCTCGTGAGGTACTCCCACTTCTACCATACACTGCACACACTCGTCATACCACGACGTACTCAGTCGGGGTGTCACGACGCCAGAACCGCCTCAAGGTTCTACTCTTAGACTCCCACTTCTCCTTACGTATAAAGAACACCGAAGAATGCGATGCTTGTGGGTTATGGGCCCACCACGCTTCCGCTGCGCCACTCTGATCTCAACGTCGCTCGGTCACCTCTCATGATCGGGCTGACGGCTTACTAGTGTTGTTGCGGCCCTCCGCCGCTCGGGCACTCGTCTCCGATGTCCCGGATGTCGACCGTATAAATACACTGGCCCCCGTTCTAACGCGACGACACCTACCGATGTTCCTAATCCTGTCTGCTTCACCATCAGACGGTAGTCTGCGGCCGGGAGAATCCTGCGGTTCTTCTCCCTCTCGGTTCTCGAGTCTCGTACTGTACCACAATACTGCTCAGTCGCTGCTGTGTCTTACGGACTCTCGCGGTCTCTCTGCGACCTCGTTCCACTGTTGTCGTTGTATCCTCCATCTCAAACTATACCCGATTCATCAAGGTGAGAACTTGATCCCAACTCCGGGCTCGGGACCCTCTCTCAAACTTCTTGCATCCATTCGCCTTGACGGCCACCCCAAACTGGTGCAAACGATCTACGCCGTAACTCTGGCCTCGCATCTTATCTCTGATACTCCGTCCCGTTGCAGCCCGGGGACCTGCTGGCGTTGCTCCTCTTAACGTCCCAGTGGGAGTAACACGGGCACTTGTGCCCCTAACGGTTTACCTCTCCTACCTCGAGGTGCCACGACGCAAGTACCCTCCAGACGGGTAACGCCCACGTTGAGTTTCTTACTTTCAAAGAATGACGTGCTTAACATAACTAAAGTCACACACAGTCCACCACACTAGTACTTATAGTAATAATATCCTCACTATAATATAATCACCCAATAGCACACAGCAGAGAAGTTCGCATACTATTGTGTCACACATATCATATATACAAGCAGCGGATACACACAAATTCACACTCAACAGCATATTCACAAGTTCAGACAGCGAGACTACACTCAGTCAACCACTCCACGACGCAATCATTGCACCACAAATACACAGGATACAACATCAACTTAGGTTTAAATTTCTTAGCACGTCCACTTTCTAACATAACATTCATGTTGACATCGCATCGTTACAACCTGGTTCCGGCGTCCCACAACTACGTTGTAACCACTTGGTATCCCCCCATTCACGTCCGACTACAATGGCCCCTATAGCCGAATCGTGATGGCACATACACTTCAGTTTCTGCAGAAAATCGGGCATGACCCGTTCAGAAATTAAGTTAACCATCCGCTTATGCGGGACAACCAAACATTACCTGCACACAACACTCAATCACCAGTATAGCACACAACAATTTATCTCAACTTTTACACCACGGTCTCAATAATTTCACACTTACCACCCGGTCAAGTCCATACTTGTAAAAAAACTCATCTCCACAATAATCACAATTCACATAAGTTCCCCCCAAAGTCCACGACACTTAGGTCGGATGTTTCACCAATCAAACAACGATCGACCAAGGCGGCAACCCCCACAACAATTTAATCAACCAACACTTCATCACTAGCCCGAGTCTCGCTCGGTAACCAACCTCGATCTCAACCGATCGGCATCACGGATCCACTGAGGTGTACATCACACAACGATTTAGGTTCAAATCAAAATACGGTAAAACTTAAACAACGCACTTAACAAATGAGGCTCTTGTCGTTTCGACTCTACGCATAGGGTATTTCCGACTCGCGTCACTGAGCACTACGACTTGAACCACCTAACTCTACCCACCTAATTGACGTACGGTCCGAGGTTTGAAAAATCATTTCAAATTGCAACCAGGCTCTGATACCAAACTGTCACGCCCCAAATCCGGTTTTGACCGGACCCGAGACGTGAACTTAAAATAATAAATAAACACGATAAAATTACAAAATATAAAATTTCAAAAGTGATAATAAATCAATTGACAAAGTTAACAGCTCACAAAGCCAAGTATACAAAGTTCGGTTCAAAAACAAACGCACGTCTCTAGACCTACTAGCCTAGGACCCTCGCCAGCTCCCAAGCTTAGATGTGTCCTACAAGCAAAAATCCCGCTCAACACCTGAAATCAACAATGTAAGGGGTGAGCTTTCGCCCAGTAGAGAAAGTAGTTAAGGTAATGCACATCGGCTCACCACCACGAGTAACCGTCCAATTAGGGAATACTAGTACAACACAATTAACTGCCAAACTGGGGTTCATAGCCAAACTTACAATACTCTTAACGACGACTTTCACACAATAACAACCCGCAAACGCAACCAACACAAAACCATCAGTACACACGTCCCGTACCACAATACACGAACTCCGCCGACTGTACACAGCCCAATACCATCTTAACAAATCGGTAGGTCAAGCATCCATCGGACTACCTCTCGATCCAGAGGAGACGCATAACGTCACAAAGACGTATAACGTCGAGAATGACGGAAACATCCATATGAGGATGCATTCGTCGGGACCCTCGGAAACATCTCCAAAGGACCATAGATCATCGAGGCTGAAACACGACACCCAGTGCCCATCACGACCCGTAGGCCCAACACGCCCCTCAGGCCCAACCACGACCCGTAGGCCCACTATGATATGATTTGGCCCGTCGGCTCCGACCCGTCGGCCCCAAACACGACCCGTAGGCCCAATCTCAACCGGAATACCATCCTCAAGGAACACATAACAAAATGACAATCACGCATCGAAATGCCACAGATCAAACACGGCTCACCAAGCCCAACAGTCTTACCACAAATACACAGCACGTCGGTCTATCACTCACCCGACCATATCACAACCAAGGGTTCACAAGCAACAGTCACGACACACTTGCCCACACATCGTATCAGCATGTTACACTGGATATACTAATTCCTGATTCTTAAACTTATCGACCCTAGGTCACGCAGCATGCATCTCAATCTGTAACAGGCAATTCAATCAACACACAACCTACAGCTCGACATGGCCGATCTACCAGCACGACAAGTTCCTAAGTATTGAAAGCAGTTAACTACTGAGTCACATCCTACATGTTACTAAGACTCGTCCGACTATTTTATCATACTAATGTTCGTTCCAATTTTATTATTACCTAGCATGCATACTATTAACTTTCCACAATCGAACCGGTATTCGCTACTTTCCCTACCTCAAGGCGAACCGACAGCTACGTCTCCTAGCTGCTGACGTCCTGGCTCGCTACCTCTGGTCTTCTCTTCGATCGAAGTCGGACTCTACTTTACACAGAAAGCTACAATTAAAACCGGTTTCACAAATTAATCTAAAAGGTTACAACAGTTTCGTTTTAAGTTCAAAAGTCGTCTTTTATACTCGAGCGGGCTAAAAGCGGGATTACGACGAATCGGGTTCGAGTACTCGAGTCCCAAGCACAGAACCCGGTGCACGTTTCAAGAGGTACGGTTCCCGATGCACGTATCCCGAGGCACGAGTTTCGAGGCGCGGATCCCGAGGCACGAGTTTTCAGGCACAACCCCGAGGTGTCCGATTCAACGTTCCACTTTTTTCCCGTTCTAGGTCCGTTTTAAACGTCTGGGTTTCCCAAACCGTTCAACAGTCCCAAAGTCTTTTTTTTTTCAGCGTTCCGGTAAATCGATCCCAACGTTCCAGATTCGCTCCAAAAGTCTAAAATTCCAGTTCTTTTGATTAAATCAAATCTTAACCCCTTGTTAAATAAAATTGATTTTCGTTTTAAATTCTTTTCTTTTCTTTTCAAAACTCTATTTAATTTATGAAATTAATTTGATTCAGTTTCGATTTTATCCACCGAGTTCGAGAAAATAAAAGAAGAAGAAAGGAGATTTTAGGATTCGAGTTCCGACCACCGGCGGCGACGTGGCCGACCGAGATCAACACGGGAGTTGCGACTCACCGTAGGGGGAAAAGGGACGGCGACGGGACGAGGTTGAGCACGACGAAGCTCCCCGTAACGGATCTGGGCGGCGAGTCTGTTTTCCGTCTCAGATCCGGCGGGTGAGACGACAGCGAGAGCTCGCTGAGAGAGGAGGGCGGCGATTGGGGCTTGACGGACTCATCCTTCACCGGCGAGCCCAAAACAAGTACGGGGGAGAGGCGAGGTGGAAATAGGGGTCGGGAGAGTGGGAAGGAGTCGGCGGCGACGATGGTGGCGTGAGGAGAGAGGGGTGGACAAAGAGGAAGGGAGGAAATAGGGTCGGAGATGAAGGGGCGGCCGAGAGGATCTGTGAAGGGAGAGAGAGATGAGGTGGGTGAAGAGAGAGAGAGAGGACAGGCGTGAAGAAGAGAGGGAAATGAGGGTTCAGAAACCCTAAACGCGTTTTATTTGCGGGCTTGTTAAAGCTTGGGCCTCAGACGGGCCTGGTAACGCTTTTGGCGAAGGCTTGGGCCGTATGGCCCAAACGCGATGGAAATGAGAGCCGGGCGGGCCTGGCTCGGCCGGGTACGCAGGTCGGGTCTGCCCTGTTCAGTCCCTTTTTTTTATTGCTTTTCTTCTCTTTTATTTCTTTATTTTTTTTACCTCGACGTTCCATCGAACAAAAATTTATTTAATTTAGATTTTTTTACCGATGCGGTCTTCACATATATTTTCTTGAAAGCCTCCAAAGAGTAGTAGTCATGTACCATGTCCTACGGATTACGCTACTCCAAAGTATCGCTGCAGCAACGTGTTTGCAAGGAATGCCACTTAGCTTCCATTCAAGACATGAACAGGTTAACTCAGAAACTTCAACTATGTAAGTGTCATTCTTCTCTGAAACCTCGTACAATCAAGGCCACTACGCTTCACACGACACCTTCTCCCTTTATCGATTATGCACTCAATTATCCCGTTGATTATAGGGCATATCTGTTTGTCTCCTCTATGTATCATCTTACCTTTCAAATAGAACCACTTCATCAACTTCGTAAGATAGAATTCCAAGAAACTCAATATCAAAAGGTCCCTCCCCTTTCCGATCCATGAATTGAAGGACTCAGAGATATTTTTTGTCTGGGAAACGCAATTTGACTCCACCTTGAAATACACCTTGCACCAGTTTTAGGGAGGCCTCTCATACAACCAGACCTTTTCATTGGCAATCTTGAATTCTTCAATGACTTCCTCGAACATGTCAACACTACTCGCACACGAACACTTTCACAACAACTTCTTCAATTCGTGGTTTTTGAATTGCTTATACTAGTTTTCGTATACGTGTCACATACAATGCCTGTGTTCAACGTTCGAATGGTTGTTCAACACTTTAATAAGACCCTACAAGCAACCAACAATTAATTGTTACAGTTCATTATGCATTGAAACTAAACATAATACATAGTAATTGACTACAAATTCGTACCTTCTACTTGCTTGACATGAAGACCAAGTCCTTTTGTCCACAACTTCCAAAGTCAGCCAGTAATTGTTCCACAAACCACCTCCATGACTCTTTCGTCTCTTGTTCAGTCACTGCAAGTACAAGTGGGAACATTCCATCATTCACATCTCTACCAACAACCGCTTTGACAAATGCCACCACGGTATGATTTTAGGTGGCACCCATCTAATCATATAAAAGGATGACACACATTCTCATAACCAGCCTTTTGAGCACTGTATCTTACGTACACACGGAGAAACCTTGGTTGTACGGTATACATCTCAAATCCTTAAACTAGAACCAGTCAAGCACGAAACCCTAACCGAGAAAATCCCTATAATCTAAACTCTAACTGTAAGCAAAATACATACCAGTGAACAAGAAACAAGTAAGTAATATACATACCTAAAACTCCGGGATCTTCAACTTCTTCTTCGATTTGCGAGATTCACAGCTCCACGATCTTCTTCTTCGTCTTCAGTTCGTGTTCTTCGTGAGAGAAAATGAGAGAGTAAAGTGCGGTTTGAGCTGACTTAGAAGGTCCCCCCCCCCCCCCCCCCCCCCCCCCCCCGGCACAAAAACAAAAACCAATGGTGTCGTCAAAATAGACGAATCTGATACTCTATGTAAAACGCGGATAGTTCAAAGTAGAGAATTGTCATTAAGTTTAAGTTGCAGTTAAAAAAGTGAAACCAAAACTAAGTTGGAAAACAAGAATTCCTCATATTAAATCAAATGTTTGTATTTTATTTAGGCCCAAAAAGGCTTCAGCCAAGTCCTCTTACCATACACTATAAGTTCTTAGAAATGTTTTGCCATGATTTAGAAAGGAGATGACGTTGGAAAATTCAAATCGTTAAGAAAAGGAGGCAATTAAATTTGTTCGTATTCCAATTGGGCTTCGACATAAGCCGAATAATATGAGGCCCAATGAGGAACAATATGACATTGTAGATAACGAATTGCGCAAGAGAAAGAGGAGAAGAAGAGAAGACCTGACCTGACCGTATCACTCTCTTCTTCTTCTTCTTCTTCTTCTTCTTCTTCTTCTTCTTCATCATCAGACATTTCAAAAGATGCATACTTCTCTGAGGCTGGGCGGAGATTCCAAATCTCTATGGCCGACGAGCGATTCTAAATCCCATAGGTTAGGTGGTGATTTCAAATCTCTCCGACTCCATGCCAAGGAGAAGATTCCCATTGATTCCAATACCCGCCTGCAGGTCACTCTCTTCTCCTTCTTTTATTCTTTCCTCAGAAACTATTTACGAACAACCTCCTTTTCCGGAACCACATTGATGTATCATACAATGCATACCACAAAATATTCTCTCAAGAGATTTTTGTTCTAGCTGATATGTTGACTCACCCAGTTACTGTAATTAAGTTTACGTACTTCTTGGACTTGATTGACATTCCCAGCAATGGTTAATGGGGAATCATTGCAAGAAACTGTTAAGAGGTGCCTCACTATTGTTGATTACACGACCACATGCTTTCTGTACTATGAATATATGGGTGTTATGGCCATTGTAGGTGTAGCTCCTTCTCTCAGGTTTTCTACTTCTGTTTACATTTATACTTCGCACCATTTCATCTGTAATCGAAGGAGAAGAGTAGTTTGAGAGAGAAAGACAAGTGAGAAATTCAGTGTGTCCAAAAAACTGTATGAGAATCAGTTTTTTGGAGCCTGAGTTTCAGCCCTAGACTCTACTATGTATATCATACTTGCTGGTCAAATTTATTTTCTTTTCTGCTATGGAGTTATGCCTGGGTTTGAGCCAAAAACATGTTGACTACTGCGTCTTTTATTTTACTGCTTTATCGTTTGGTTTAAATTTTGTGGTCATACACAAGGCACTGTTCACAACAAGCTCTGAATTTCACTGAACTCTCTAGTTTTGTTGTAATGTCATTTGGCTAGTTTGTTGTTTTATGGAGCTGGCTGCTCTTGGTATTCTTCCATGTCAATTTGTTAATTATAAGTTGAATTTGGTACCAAAAGCATCAAATCTATGGCTGTACAGTATGAAATTGTGGGTTGTTTATGCTATTATAAGATTTCTCTGAACTTGTTATTGTTATTTTTGTGTTTGAAGTGGGTAGTCACGCTTTGAATTTGCTTACGTAGTTCAGCTCTTAGTTGTTACTAGAATCTTAATGAGTTTTGTAATTTTAAGATGTATCACTGGAGGAAAGCCTCTTTCAAAGTGAAGTCTTTTCCTATATTTCTCTGCTCAATCTGGCCATAATACCTCAGAATTACCTTGGTTCTTCCTCTTACTTGGAGTTAATCTATATATCTTTTATCCTCATTTTGTTCCAAAATAAGCCTTTGCTCTCTTGCTATTTGCAAGTTGAGTGTGTTCGGATGACCAATAATATCCCATTGGATATATTATGACCTTTCGCGTATGATACAACAAATTCACACGGGAGAAATTTTGGTATTTTCGCAATAACAATATACTAATCCTTTAGTTTTTGCAAAATCTTATTTTGGGGCAAAGGGAGTAATAAGAAAAGAAACACAAAGTCATTAAGGTTTAAGAGTCTTCTCAGTAATCACAGCTATTTTTGTCTGCATGTAGTAGTGCAGGGTAATTTTACCGGTCACGCCTCAGAATTGTGTGGTTTGACTCTACCCTTAATTAGATGTCCTATTCTGAAAGTGTTTTTTTTAGTTTATATGAAAGACATCATATGAAATAGTCACTTTATATAGGTTGTTTCTCTTGTAAGGATTCACATGCTGACCCTTTTTAAGAAACCCCTTAAGGGGGATTGCCATAGGTCCTACCTCTTTAGTAATAAAATTAAATAAAAAGAATGGATTAGAGGGGAACATAGTGAGGCTTGCCTCTACAAATGCAAAACTTTCACAAATTGTTTATTTGTTTTTCCCCGCAAATATAACAGTTCTCTAAGTTTGAACTTCATTTTATTAAGGTAGTCCTGATACAGACAAGTACTGATTAAACTTTAGTTTTAAGGTTATTTCCTTTTTTCTGTATGTCAGGTCCAAGGGGAGCTGGATACTAGAATTGGAGCTCCAGTTTTTGTTAGTACGCTGATAAGACACTTCTATCCAGATGTATGTATGCAGCCATAACAACACTGTTTCCCAAGGGAGTTTTACAGGTTAAACTTGTTTTTCTCTTTCTAATTGTGTTTTACCATAGATATCTGCAAGTCTTGGAGTTGGATTGCAATATGATAAAAGAAGGAAGCTTCAGTATAGTGTACGTGGAAAAAAGGCCTTCCCTGTTACAACTGATGGCTTGTGGAGCTTCAACATTAAAGGGAGGTGTGATGTTGACAAAGAATTCTACCAGGTAAATTCTTTTTTGCGTTGGATGTTGCCTGCTCTTTACGAAAAAAGTGTCCTACTTACCTGAAGTAGATGTCTATATTTCGTTTCCAGCTAGTTGATTAGTCATGTATTGCCAATAATATACTACCATAAGTTGCTTATAATTGCTTGAGTGGTGAGAACACGAAGGTTGGAGGTGAAAACAAACACTACAAATTGAGTTCATACTTCTCTAGAGTAGTCTATTAAAACACATATTTTGCGGCATATGGACTAGTAACGGATGAGCATTGTTCGGTTTGGACGTTTTTTGGCATTTTAAAATCCAAAGTTTGGTTTTCGGTCGGTCTCGTTGATTTTTTTTCGTTTTTTTAAAGAATCATAGTATAAATTCAAAATTCAAAATTCGAACACAACTCATAATATACAGTTCAAATACAAATCAATATATAAATCCCAACATTAATTAACTTAAACTCAAATGACTTCATAACATTACCCTCCAGGATATGTTGCGCAGCTTCTGTTCTAGGGTATTCGAGGATTGCTCCCACCTATTCCTACACTGCGGTTTCTCCTGGCTCCTCTGGTCCAAGATTTATTCTTGGTGGTCTATCCCTTGGATTGTCCCTGTTGATTGTGTCTCTCTGATATATGCATGGAAGAGGATCAGTAGGAAGAGTTGTGGAGGGTTTGGGTCAACATTGGCTATTTCGGTTTTTGGCATATTTGGTTGCAGAGGAACTCAGGTGTTTTCAGGCAGCAGTTGGAGCCTATTGATCTGGTTTTTAGCAAGCTGCAACTTCACAGTTTCAGTATTTGCAAGATGGCGGGAGAGCTCATTGAGGAGGCGTCCTTTACACTTTCGATGACTTCTCCATCTCTCTGAGCTCTCCCAGGAGATGATTTCTTTGGCTTGTTTTTCTATTTTGAAGGCTATTTGAGGATTTTCCTCCACTTTGTAATGGTTATTTCAAAGTGAATCAATAAAAACATCATTTATCAAAAAAAAAAACATATACAAAAATGTTAATTTGGGAAGTGGATAGAGAGAAACTAGTGTATTGATAATTGTTGTTGTACTTGATACATGCTTAGAATACATGAGTATTTATACACTAAGAAATAACTATAATGTCAAGGAAGACGGAGGGATTTGTGGGCTATGGTTATGAGCTACACTAAGGGTTGGTGGTAGGTGGTGGTGAGCAAAGTCATGGAAGTCGGAAAGCTTGGGTGCAAATCAAGAATGGTGGTTCCATGTTTTCTAACACGCCCCCTCAAACTCAATATGGTGATGAACCAAAATTGAGTTTGAATCGATATGGAACTTGAACTGAATTCTGAACCAGACTTGACTTTGAACTTCACTTGAGTCTTGATAAACGAATATAGAGCTCGCCCGAGTATTGTGGTTGATGGACGAGTAATCTGATGCTTCATGGGAATTGAGGTCTTCTTGCTAAGCACTGAAAATGTCTTGATGGCCTTAGGGACGGTTAGAAACTCTGCCCGTACAGAGCATATGGAACTGCTCGAAGGACGACACCTTCTAAAATGGTCACACATAGACTGATGAGACAGTATGTTGACGACGAATACCCTTCCGATCAGAGCGGAACGGGAATATCTTGTTGATCGACACACGAACACAACAAGAACAAATGGTACTGCAGAGATCACAACGGTTACCCAAGGCATGAAGACCGAACAATTTCTTTAGAAGAGACGACAACGCTATGAAGACCGATCTGCGTCTGTAGACTGAAGGACTGCAATGAAAAGCGCGGACTACGGTGGCTCTCCGGTTGGAACGGAGCAACAATACAAACTTGGAACGCGGTCTGAACTGCGGGAATGCTCTCTGGTCGGAACAGAGCTGCAACACATGATCAGCCGGTCGGAACGGTTCGGATCTCCGATCAAAACGGAGCAGTAACAAGAACTTAAAAATGGCCGGTCAGAACGGCTCAAATAGCTCTCTGGTCGGAACAGAGCAGCAATAGAAGAACGGCCGGTTGAAACGGCTTGAATCTTTGGTCGAAACGACGACAAATAGCTCTACGATCGGAACGGTTCAAGTAGATCCCCAATCAGAACGGAGTAGCAACACAAGAATAACCGGTCGGGACGGCTCAAATAGATCTCAGTTGGACGGAGCAACAACACAAAAATAGCCGGTCGGAACGACTCAAATAGCTCTCTAGTCGAAACAGAGCAACAACACGATCTTGGAATGTCGATCGGAACGACGATAATAGCTCTCCGGTCGGGACGGAGCAGAAACACAAATTTTGAATCGCCGGTTTGAACTGCGGGAAGGCTATCTGGTCGGAACAGAGTAGCAACACATGAACAGCCAACGATTTGGATCTCCGGTCGGAACGGAGCAGCTACACGACTTGGAACGCCGGTCGGAACGGCGACAATGACTCTCCGGTTGGAACGGAGCAGCAACACGACTTTGGAACCGTCGGCCAGAACTGCGGGAAGGCTATCTGGTCGGAACAGAGTAGCAACACATGAACTGTCGGTCGGAATGACTTGGATGTCCGGTCTGCCGGAATGACTCTCTGATCGGAACGGAGCAACAACACTAAAACAGTCGGTTGGAATGACTCTAATCTCGATCGAAACGGAACATCAACACGTACTTGTAACGCCGGTCGAAACGGCACAATGGCTCTCCGGTCGGAGCGGAGTAGCAACAATACTCTCGGAATGGCCCAAAGGAACTTTAGATAGAAAACTTTTTTTTTAAAAATAAATTGCTGTCGGGCGCGTACTTTTCACGCGCGAGTGGGGCTGGCTGGAATTGTTGGAGCGTGTTGTACACGCGTGGGCAGCTGCAGCTGGTCTGGTACAATGCACACGTTGGAAATAACTTGCTTTGGTCCAAGCAGCCGACAGGAATGTGGCTGAGTCTTGTTGTCAAGATCTCCTTTGTCCTTATCTTTAAAGTAAAGTGAATATCACACACCACTTCTCCCTTGAACCAATGTGGCGTACGTACGGAACAGAGACCTCAAAAGGCTTTTGAAGCTTTCTTCTCTGCAACAAATACGTTTGTTGCAAAACCAAACTTCAGCTTATCTTCTTTGAGAGCGGAAACAAACAAGAGAACTTGCAGCTACAATCACCAACACATAATGAAGTCACGGACATGGAGGCAAACAGTAGAAATCGGGAGCTGAGCAACGGGAGCAGCCTGGTGGTTGATGAGAGCTCCGGATGTCGGCACCGAGCGGTAGGAGCGGGACTATGAGGACCTCCCGTGGGTCTCTGGTCGGGACGAATCTCCAGCAACCCAACGAATCTCCAGCAATCCAATGATTGCAGCAGCAGATGTTGGGTCTCCGATGGTGTGGCTAGCCGGAGCTATGTCGGACTTTGACAATACGAAGCGGAAGCGGTAAGTTGAAACAGACTTCTATCTTTCAAATGTCTTGCCCACCCGTTAGTAAATTAACGAGTGGGCAAAGCTACGGAAATTTCCAGAAAAACTTACCAAAGCTCTGATACCATGTTAATTTGGGAAGTGGATAGAGAGAAACTAGTGTATTGATAATTGTTGTTGTACTTGATACATGCTTAGAATACATGAGTATTTATACACTAAGAAGTAACTATAATGTCAAGGAAGACGGAGGGATTTGTGGGCTATGGTTATGAGCTACACTAAGGGTTGGTGGTAGGTGGTGGTGAGCAAAGTCATGGAAGTCGGAAAGCTTGGGTGCAAAGTTAAGATGGCTAGTTTATGTCTTCTAACAAAAAAAAATGTTTAACATGAATAATTGCATAACATATACAAGAAGTTTAAGTAATTAGGGTTAAGAACATGGATTTATGTTCTAGAAGATATGAGTTATAAAAGAAACATCCACTAATATTCAATATAAAAAATTAAAAATAGGCTCAATTTCTTAATCGACTGGTTCTCGGTTCTTTGGCTGGATTCTACTTCATAAAAAATACGCCCCAAAAGAGGCGGTTTTTATTTTATTTTCGGTTTTGGATTGGTTGGTCTCGTCGCTATTCCTTCATATCCACATTATTTATATCGTGGCAGTGGAAGTCAAGAGGTGCAGCTGAGCTTACCTGGAGCATATTGAATTTTCAAAAAGACCAAGATGTCAGGCTCAAAGTTGGCATGGAAGTATCAGACAAGGTATATTCAAACATCCTTGAGTCTTACATTGTTGAAGTTTCACTCTGGTGTTTATATTACTTTGAATTGTTTGTTTGTTAGCAGATACCTTGTTGTATAGTAAATTTTGTTTGTTTTTAATTAAATATTTTGCAACAAACGACTTAGGGATGGATTTCTGTTTGAGTGACATGTTTTGCTTTCAAATATTGTAATTTCAGGTGCCATATATGCAGATCAGAGAGAACAACTGGACATTGAATGCGGATATGAATGGTAGATGGAGCGTGAGATTTGACTTGTGAGGTAGTCAGAGGTCTCTCCCTCAATATATAAAACTCAGGTCAAATATTCTTGTTATTTGAATTAGTATGGACAGAAGCTATTTGGATTATATTGCATGATTAGTGGAAATGAAATCTTTTTGGGTCTCTGAAGTTATAAAGCATATTCTATTCATGCCATAGTGCCGTATCATCAAATAAAGATCTAAATATAGCCATTAGCTGAGTGCTCCAACCTGTTGGCAAGATTCTGTTGTGTGTTTCTTTCACATAAGCAGGTAATTGTCTATGCACTGTTAGGTGGTCGAACACTGAAGTGCATTTAGCACCATATATTCTATGGTCCCATCCTGATTCTCCCAAATCGCTATTGCTATGCTTTCTCTCTGTCGTGCATAATCAAAGGGCCGCTCATTCTGATTCTGAGGAGCTGACCAATCAGAGAGGGACAATTGAGTTGGGAGTGAAAGTCCAAAGAAGCTGAACAAGGTCTACCAGACTAATGGTACTTCAATAGACAGCTTTTGGAAATATTTGCCTGCATGTTCACTGAATCTGTTGATTATATTCACTCTTCCATTTGCAGACCGGTTCTGATATGCATGGCGGAGCCCAACAGTAGATCCATATTAAGGTACTGTTTTGTTCCTTAATGGTCGAGAACACTTGATCTGTTGTGGGTGCGATCTTGAAATTGTGACTTTGTCGGTGTCAGCACCAGCAGCACATATGGCTTCCTATCCGGGGTCCCTCGTTTGAGCCGTTCCATTAAAACCCCACTTTGTTGTGGGCACATTTGCCAAATAGCATTATTTCGAAATATAATTACAACATATTTTCTTTAAGTATTATTTTTTTTGGAAAAGTTACGATGTTACCTTTAGTGAATTCTCGGTTAGGTACTTGGAAAATCCAGTTTGTAAGCGGTATTAAAGAATCAACTCAACTAAAAACGTCCATATACACATAATTTCTGTGAGTAATACATGATTGAAGGAATCGTGGTGTGATTCTGGTTCCATGAGAAAAGCTGAGGTTGAGCTTTATCCTCTGAAGCCTTGGAATCCGATGTCCACGACAGTGGAAGCTGCACATGGAACGTGTCAAACAAAAGACACGCGTCAAAGCCGACACGCACGAGTGGCCCTCTTTGTACCAGGAAACAGCTGTGTGAGTGTGAGAGCCCCTTTCTTTCCCGAAAAGCAAGGCGATTCACTTTGGCTAATCGAGAATTTAATTGTATTTAAAAAGGAGAAGAAGCGGAAGAGGAAGTTTCAGTAATTAATTCTTAAAGACCAAGGGCAAGTGAAGAGTGGATAGACGACAAATGACTACAAAGATTATGGACTAGATTAAAGGCTTCTGTTGAGACATTTAATAAAAGCCCTGGAGCAAAAAGGGAGAGGCCCCAATCTCTGGAGTGGACACATCATTACTGTAATTGGGGTTTCAAAAGTTTATGGGTTTTCTTTTGCTATTTGCTTGACAAGACAGAGATATGATAGAGGGAGTTGTTGTAGAGAAGGAGGGTTTTGGGAAACCAATCATTGTAATAGTATATAACTGAGGCTGAGCTGTTACGGAAGGGACAGAAAAACCAGCTGCTATAGGAGTGAGGCCTATGCTTGCTCACGTTCTTTCTGCCTCCTTCCTTTTACGCCTAACTAATCTATTTTTTTATCGACAAATGTAAATTTAAATTAAACATCTTACAAAGTAAAAGATGAGTCCATAAAATCTGACTACAGACCTCCAAAAACTCAAGTACACAGCCTTTTTATAGGGTTCAACAGAAACCAACGACGATAAGAATACAACCCAGAAAAAAAAGATGCAGATTACAAGAACCGCCAACAAGAGCAGACCACAAGAAAAGCCATCAAGTGCAATAAGAAAAAGAAATTGCATATTACAAGAACCGTCAACAAGGGCAGACCACAAGAAAAGCCACCAAGTGCAACAAGAAAGGCCAGACCAAACACCTCTGAACGACCGGGCAAGACAGCAGTCACCAACCAAGAAATGACCACCAAGAAGAGCAGGCACACAAGAAACACAGCAAACTAAATCAGAGTTGTACCAAACTCCCTGTATCATTAGTAACACTTAATCCTGGCGAGAAAGAGAGTACTAAAAACGCTGGTGGCCAAAACCACGATCGACATATACGGAATCAGTGGAAAATCACTGAGACACACCACTCCCAACAAATAAAGCGAAAGACTTTAGACCAAGGAACAGTCTTAAGGACTCGTCGGCGGCCAACACCAACACCTAAAATCGACGAGCTCGAACACCAAACAACGGTTCGAGAAGAAGCGAAACCAATCAAATTAAATGAAAGGGTAGGGTGGGAGAGGAATTACCAAACAAAGATCGGTAGGCAGCGAGTCACACCACAGAGTCCAAGAGGTACTCGGATGGTTGAAGCACCAGAAGCAGCTAGAGTAGCTCAACAACGATCCACAGCCGCTAGACTGTAGAAACGCGTCCCACGACCTAAGCAGGAACTAGTCACCTACAAAGACCGGAGAGAAGGTCCACCTCCGAAACCGCTTTGTCGAGATCGCGAGAGACAGGGCAGACGAAGAAGCTCACACTCAGCCCTCTGAAACCTAAATTCGATAAACACCGAAAAGAGGCCCAAAAAGGCGGAGGACCGGTATTTCTACCGAGTACGAGCTCCGAACCCCAAACTGGCAGCGGCACGTCAAAACTCTTGAGAAGCCTAAACTGAAATGTGAGCTGAGCATTCTAAAACCAAGACAAGTAACCCCTCACTGACAATAGCAAGGAACCGAAGGGGAAGGCCTGTAATAATACCGACACGATCCAATCCAGACTCCAACGGAGAAGACTCTATAACCATCCGAAGAGCTACAGACTAGCCCATACCCAAATCAGACCCAGGTTCAAACCCAATTCGAAAGCCATACCCCAAACTGAACCCAGGCCTAAAACCAGACCCAGAACTGAACCCAGGCCCAGAATGTCACGCTCCAAATCCGGTATTGACCGGACCTGAGACGTGACTTAGCGAATTTAAATAAAACAAATTAAAAACAATTAATATCTGAAAAGGATAGATAAAATAATTGCTTAGCAGTTCGAAACCCTGAGTCATAGCTCAGACAAATACAATAATCCAAGCAAAACGGTACGTCTCTACGAAACATAAATACAGATAATCTCGGACCCTCGCTAGCCCCATGCTCCGCGATGTCCTCTACTCCACATCAAAGCTAATACCTGTAGAAAACACGATAAGGGGTGAGCTTGACGCCCAGTAGGGAAAAACAAGGAAGCCACCTCAAAACAGATTTACCAGAAAGCTATTCCACAATTTACATCATTCTAAAAGTTACGGAAAAATAGATGATTTAAGCCAGAAGACTCCGAACCATACGCAAACCAATACTTCGCACCGAAATACCCCTCGGTCGCGGTGGGACACATATCATCGGACGTCCGAAAACGTTCCCACAAGGAACACATATCATCGGGATTTCTGGAAATGTCTCCAAAGGGACCCAGATCATCGGGGTGAAACAAGATATCCTCCCGGAAACATCCCCGAAGGGACACATATCGTCGGGGTGAAACAAGTCTCTCCGGAACATGTTGCATCGGAATAAGACGACAAATAACACGGAAAACACTCAATGTCACACACTTTAAACCCTGACATTCAAGATCCGACTATACCAATCTCAACTCCGCACTAACGCCTACCCGGAGGCCACACCAAGGAACAACCAACACTCAATTTCCACAGCACATAATCAACAACACTCACAGGCACAAACTCAAACAATCAAAGCAATGCATTTTCAAACACACACTCGTAACCATCGCACGGTCTCAGGAGCAACCCGCTCGGCCCGGCGCAACCGTACGCAACTTCCCCAACACAAAGTCGGGATAGGCGGTCGACCTCATCGCGGAACACATCGTTTTACCGATCGACGGAAGGCAGGGAAATCGCCTCTTCGCGACCTCATCTCTCGCGGTGCTCAACACAGCGTTTTACCGAGTGCTAGTCGGAAGGTAGGGAAACCACCTCTTCGCGGGACACATCGTTTTACCGACTCACGGTCGGAAGGTAGGGAAACCACCTCTTCGCGGGACACATCGTTTTACCGACTCACGGTCGGAAGGTAGGGAAACCACCTTTCTCATGTAACCAAAGTACCATAACACAACACTTTGCCGATTACGCGTCGGAAGGTACGATACACCTGAAGGAAGTACATCTCTCACACTTTACCGGCTGCACATCAAACCATCACAATCACACTCACAAACAGGATCACTATCACATTCTCAACTACAGGTAACCACAGTACCACCACTACAATCATGATCACTTCGGTCTATCACTCACCCGACCATATCACAAACAATGATTCACATCATAACAATCACGACACACTCGCCCACACATGGCAACGACATGTTACACCGAAAATAATAAGCTTTGACCCTTAATTACACCCACAACTGTTCCGCACTTACCATCACTAACCGACACCACACTCCACGTGGTAACCCCACCGGCTTAACCGATATTCGTTCCCCAACCTCCCCCAAATCAACAGATCAACGAAACAGGAAAATAACCACTCAAGTCATCAACGTGTATCACTAGATCAATTCTACTCGTTTTCATGTTCATTACTTATGAATCGTTCAAGCATCAAAGAGCACACAAGTAGATATATTCAGTACACAATTCTTACGGGCTCGACATGGCCTGATTCTACCAGCACGACAATTTCCCAAGACAGAATCGTAAATGTTCACAGTTGAATACGTCTACTCTAGTTGTTCACATCCTATATGCATACTAGTTCTTTAACCGGTTATTAGGTTTCCCTATATGCATTCAAGTTCATCCGAAATAAAGCGGGTTTCAAGGTAATCCCTACCTCAAGACGAACCGACAACTACGTCTCCTAGTTGCTGACGTCCTGGCTCGCTACCTCTGGTCTTCTCTTCGATTGAAGCCGGACTCTAATTTTACACGGAAAGCCACAAATTAAAAACGGTTCCAACGTTAATTTAAAGGTTACAATTAGCCCGGTTTAGAAATTAACAGTTGTCTTTTAACTCGAGCGGGCTAAAGGCGGGATTTCACGACGAATCGGGTTCGAGTACTCGAGCTCCGACCACAGAGCCCGGTGCACATTTTCCAAGGCACTGTTCCCAATGCACGGATCCCGGGGCACGGTTTTCGAGGCACGAATCCCAAGGTTCGATTCAACGTTCCCGCCTTTGTCCTGTTCAAGTCCGAATTAAACGTCCAGTTTATTCGTTCGGGTTTCCAAAACCGTTCAACAGTCTCACAGTTCCAGAATCCGTTCAAAGTTCCGATTTACAGTCCAAAATCCGTTCTGATTCAAATCTGGTTTTTAACCCTTTTTTATTTAAGTCAGTTTTCTTTCCCTTTGATTTAAATCCTAAAACTTTATTTTTTCTGTTAATTTCTTTAAACAAAAAGTTTCCAAAACGATAGATCCAGAGAGAAGCTCGGGAAAAGTCGAAGAAGGAAGAGAAAGTGCTCGGGAAAAGTCTGGCCGGCCACCGGCGGGGACACCGACGACCAACACGTCACGGTTTGCGAATCTCACCGTAGGGAAGGAGAAGGACGGCAGGGCGGTGGTGAACGACCTTGGGAGCGGCGGCGAGCTCGTCTCGCTCTAGATCTGGGCGAGGCCGGCGAGAACTCGACGACCACGGTGGCCGGAGTAACGCGGACCTCCACTCGCTTCAGATCTGGGGACGTCGACGAGGGGTGGCTCCTCTGATGGCTGTGGTGGTCGCTCCTCCGGTGACTTTGGCGGTCGTGGAAGAGGGAGATCGAGACACGGCGAGGGAGAGGGTGAGAGGGAGATGAAGGAGAGGGACGGCGGCGGGTTGATGTTGGGAGAGAGGGGCGGTGACGGCGGCGGGTATGGTCGGGGTCGAGAAGAAGGAGAGAGGGAGGTGTAGTTCGAGGGAGAGAGTTCGGCTGAGCAACGAAGAAGGAGAAGAATGAGGGTAGAAACCCTAAAACGCGTTTAAATACGCGGGCCACAGCTCTTTGGGCCTCAGACGGGCCTGGGTTTCCATGGCCCAACGACGCATAAGGGAGCTGGCCCAAAACGAGGGGTGGGGCTGGGTCGGGTTGGCCTGGCTCGGGCCGGGTCTGCTGGTCGGGTCCGACCCAACCCGGTTCAGCCCTTTTTTTTTCCTCTCTTTTGCAGTTGTTCCAAAAAAAACGAACCGTTTTCAAACTTCGACGTTTCAACTCGATAAATTTAAAATCTTTAAAACGAGCCGGTCTTTACACAGAACCAGATCCAGAACTAGACCCAGGCCCACCGACCCATCAAAGGCCGACCAACGACCCAAACCGACCCACCCGAATCTGAAAGGGCCCGACCGGAAAGAGCTGGGCCGAACCCATCAGACCTAGGTCTGCCTTACCCGGTCCAAAAACAGCCCTGTCTCCCGAGCCTGCCGCCCCCAAACCAACCCCCGAACCTGACGCCTCCGATCCTCCATCCACGGGCACACACCCGAGCAGACCAGAGAGCCCGAGAAGGAAGTCCATCGTGCAACACAGTCCGACGAGCAACAAAAATCGGAGGCCCAAGCTCAAGAGAAGAGAACGAGCATGAAACAAAAGAAGTCGGTCGCCATCTCCGGCAAAACCCAAGCGAGCTCCGGCCCAAAGAGACGTTTGTGTCCATGAAGAAGCCTCGAGCCGCAGAGATTTCGTGTCCACGATGAAGCCACAAGCTGAAGAAGGAGGAAGAACGAAGAAGAGCCGGCGGTCTGACAGAGAAGAAGGGAGGGGAAGAAGAGGGCGAAGAGGACACCACCGGCAACGTCTATGGACAGAACTAGTAAAGCCGCCGACAGAAAAAAGGAACAAGAAAGAAGGACTTTACTGTTACGACTAGGGTTTTTAGAGAGCTTGCTTGTTTGGCAACTTGTACGCCTAACTAACTTATACTTTAATTATCATAATCATCTGTTTTTTTTTTTGAGGATAACCATGCAATTGTATTAAATCATAAGAGAATAGTTTGGTGGGTACAGAACCTGTACACCACCTACATAGGTAAAGACCAAACTGGGTGGGCATGTAATCATACTCCACCTACATAATTCAAACCAACTAAGAAACTGAAATGAAACAAAAGCAAAAAAGTCGGCCCTAGTGAAAGGTTGCGGAAGTAGGGGGAGTCTGCGATAGCGTCTGATGACACCGGTACAACAATCTTCTTCCAATTGGTACGAGGCGGAGCCAGCCACGTTTAGGGGAACACTGGTGGACCTCCATCTCCCCCGGTATGTCAGCACGCGTCATCCTCCCTTGAGTGATAATGGTAGGGCTCCTGAACGCGGGATTGTTGACTCCGGACTGGTAGGGAAGACAGTTATCGACTGAAGATGGAACCGTCGCCATCTATCCGCCGGGAAGGGGTCAAAGTCGACCCACCCCTCCCCGGGCCACCTCAGACTCATTCCTGTAGGCGAGGGTGCTTGTAGCCCCCGCCGCTGCTGCGTGTGATCCACTCGCATCCTGCATGAGCCCATTCGTGCAGCCCATCCCATCCCCACGGCCCAGAGTCGGCCCATTAGGGTTAGGGTTCCCGTGCAGTACCCCCTTGCCCTGGCTTCTTCGCCTAACTACCGCCGCCGCCGACAGGAGTTCCACCACCAGCCCCAGAGCCGCTGCCCGCGCCGGCGCACGATCTCGACCAGCACCTTGCCTGGCCCGCTCGCTTCCACCCCGGCCATCACCCACCGATCGCCGGACCGAGGAGAACACAAGGGACGGCTCCTTCTCCTCCCTCGGCGATGACAGATCCAGCGCAGCCGACCTCCTCTGCCAAGACGCCGCCTCCGTTCCTGGCCTCTGAACTTCCCCGTCACGAGCTCTCCTCGCCGATCCCCGCCAGCCTATCTTCCCCTCCTAGCACGCCGAAATCCAGCAACTACAGTTTCGGATACACGATCCCCATGGTGGACTCCGACGGCGAAGACCCCCTCGGGAGCCACCGTCCCCCACCTGCGACAAGACCCCCTCGGGAGCCGCCGCTGATCGCAAAGCCCTAATAGGGTTGCGTCTGCTACCCAAGCTATTCCAAGGAATAGCTTCTCCATGGATGATGGTTGCTTCGAGACTCGGAAACATCATCATGGCTAGGACCATGACCTTGATCATGGCCATGGTTCATCCTTCCACTCTGTGCGCCGCCGCAGCACTAGGGTAGAGAGAAGATATCATCAATAGGTTTTCCAGAGATCGATCATCTGTTTCTTCAATTCAATATAGTTGTAGCTATATTGGTCTCATCATATATATATATACTTTCTTATATTACCTTAATTGAATAATCCAAGGATATCTACAAACTTGCAGTATCTGCATGGTGTTCTTATAATACCTTAATTGAATAATCCAAGGATATCTACAAACTTGCAGTATCTGCATGGTGACCCAACCGAAATGAAGTCAGTTAACTGATACGGGATCAATGGAGGCAGCTCCTGAAATCTGAGGTCAATAAAGTAAATTCATGTCCATATAGATAGATATCTCTCTATAAAAGCAACTCAAATCATTACTTATTTCACACTTAATTAAAAACACACTTGAAGCGCAGCTCTCACATACAACCGTCTCTCTCTCTCACACACGAACATGTCTCGCCATTCCTTTCGGCTCCTCGGCGGCACCTCGTCGCCCTCTTCTTCCGATACCGCCGCCTTTGACTCCGACTTCATCGTCATCCTCGCCGCCCTCCTCTGCGCCCTTGTCTGCGTCCTCGGCCTCGTTGCCGTCGCTAGGTGTGCCTGGCTCCGCCGCCTCTCCGGAGGTGGAACCCCTCCTCCTCCGCCCAACAAGGGGCTCAAAAAGAAGGTCCTCCGCGCGCTTCCCAAACACACCTTCATGCCGGAGGCTTCTGTCAAATTGTCCGACTGCGCCATCTGCCTCGTAGAATTTGCCGCCGGGGACCAAGTCCGCGTGCTGCCGCAGTGCGGCCACGGCTTCCACGTGGCGTGCATCGATACGTGGCTGGGGTCGCACTCGTCGTGCCCGTCGTGCCGGCAGGTTCTGGTGCTGGAGCGGTGCCAGAGGTGCGGCAGCTTGCCGGGAAGATCCAAGGGAAGAGAAGATGATGTGAATTGGTTCTTGCCTTAGCTCCAAATGCTTGTGAATCTCAGCTCTCTATATTTTATGGGTTATAGGTTCTTGTGTATACATTCTCGACAATTCAAGAAAATTACAATCTCTTCGTAATTGATTCGGTCTATAGGCATGTGTTTATAAATGTAATCATTTTCTTTTCTTTGTACAACAGGTTGAATCTCTATTTTACCCAAAACCGTTGTTGCTATGTTCTCTTTTCATGAGTAGAAGCAATCATGTATCTAAAAATTTAAGTTAGATTAAAGGGTATTTTTGATATCTTATACAAAAAATTAACAATTATGTTTTTTATTTTTGACGAAAAACGGATATCAACAATTTTATATATCAATCAAAGTGATATACGTACAGTCTGATGAAAGTGCACAAGCAAACGATAAAATTACAAACTCCAAACTAACAAGCATATAAAATTACAGACAAAATGTCTCCAAACCTCATTTCTACGCTGAGCCTCGAGCATCTCCTTGTCACTCATACGAAATGAACGGGTCGTCACTGTAAAGGTTTGTTGAGGTTTCTTCCGTCTTTTCCCTTTGCCTTTCTTTACTGTTTCAGGTGACAACACAGGGAATTCCTGATCGAAACTTGAATGTAGAGAAAGGGAGGTAGTCGGTGACACAATCGACAATGGTTGAGCATCCTCAAACCCGACATTAACCACCAGCTGATTCGGGGCTGATGGAACAGGAGATAACGAGCACGAAGAAGCTTTTCTATCTGCCTTTGATACTGGCCCGACAGAAATAACCTCCCCAGCCAAAAAAGGCCTTGAAGGACTTGTTATTGGGTCAATAAGTGGGCTTCTCGGAATGGGCTCCTCAACTGACCCAAGTTCCACTTGATGTTGGGTTTCTTGGGGCATAAGCAACCCAACATACGGCCCAAGACGATCAAGCGAGTCCGAAGCAAGCTGAGACGGCAATCCATCGCGATCCGCAGTGTGATCCAAGGACGCAACAACATCATCCTGATCTGCTCGAATCAAATCAATGGCGATATTCCCGGGATTCGAAACCGACGAAATTATCTCGGATTGCTCGGAAGTTTGAAACGGACCCTCGGCGAGGAAAAATCTGCAGGAACACTTCGATCTTCTCCGCGAACCTCAATCTCTTTCCCCCTACAGAGAGTTGCTGTGGAGGCCTCAAAAGTTGGCTCTGATTCAAGGTTTGTAGAGACCTCGAGTTCATGCTCTGTTTCAAGGGTTCTGAAACAGAGCATGCTCCATGTGGTCCTTCGTCTCGGCGAGGGCTGAAAGTCCGCCTCCGATGTCGAGCAACGGCGACACGAAGAGTAGTGCCATTGATTTTGAAACCATCCAACCCCTCTATGGCCTGACCTACCTCGATTTTTGATTCAAAACGAATGAATCCGAAAGTATGGCCATTACGATTCCGTCGCTTTCATTGATTGAAGCAATTATGTATCTAAAAATTTAAGTTAGATTTTATACAACAAAAAAATTAACAATTATGTTTTTTTGACGAAAAACGGAAGGCATCAATTTTATATATCAATCAAAGTGATATACGTACAATCTGATGAAAGCGCACAAGCAAACGATAAAATTATAGACTCCAAACTAACAAGCATATAATATAATATTACCGAACTCCATACTAGAACACACTTAGGGCGCCCTAGAACGTGCAAACACGTGCACGTCAAAAGTGCAACAACGTGTACACCAAACCGTGCAACAAGTGCACACCTAACGAGAAACTAGTGCACACAAACCGTGCAACTAGTGCACACCCAATTTGCACCAAGTGCATTTATTGAAAAGCTGTAAAACGAAAGGAGAGTAAAAAAAACCTAGCTGATTCGGAGTCGCCACCGTCCGACAAGGGACCTTGACCCGAGGAGTGCAGAAAACGCGAACTCCAGATCCCCGCTAAAGGTAAACATTCAGGCCGGATCTACAGCGTGATGAGTCGTTGGAGCTGCCCACCACCGCTCAAACCCACCTTGCGAGTCCGTTAGGACCAAAACAGCATCAGCCGGAGACAGACATAGACACCGAAACACAAAAATGGGGTAAACGGAGAAGAAGATCAAGGGGACCTACCGACGACGTCCATGGCCAGAGATCATGGCGTCGCCGGCAAGAAACGGGGAGCTCAAAGAGGGCGGCGGCTAGGGTTGAAGAGCAGAAAAGTTCACTTGCTAATTCATAGATTCAATTAACAATTCTGTTAATTTTGATGGGTTTCGTTAGTTTGTGTTAAAACGTGATAGTTAGTAGTTAGAAAATGTCAAAAAAGGTCAGTTGTAGTTATAAAATGTCAAAAAAGGTCACCCGGAGTTAAGAATTGTCAAAAAAGATCAATCAAGGTTAGGATGATAGAAACAAAGCTCAATCCGGGTTAAGATATATGGTTTCCCCAACCCAGATAATTTACATACTTGTATGAATTGATACATATCTTTTACATGTCTGATGAATTGGTCACATATATTTTACATGCCTCTACTAGTGACTAATACTTTAGGGTACCTTATTGTTCATGATTAATACACAAGAATAGTGAGCAGTACCATAGGGGATCGCACTAGTGAAACATGTGACCTCAGAAAGGCTAAGTAATCCCTATTCCCGAACTAGAGAAAATGAACTACAAGGCGACTCTCGAATAAGCACTCGCCAAAAAATGACTAGTGAAACAAAGGCATTGTAGAGGACCGAGGGACAAGGTGTCAAACAACCCAAACAAACAAGACTTCAAATGGGTTTAGTTAGCGAGGCCACCGTAGACTCAATTAGCTTAAGAATAAACTGATGTCCAGTCGCTCTCATACTGAAGACGGACCCTAGTTATACCCTGGCTAGCAAAACGCCCAGCTCTATAATAAGACACCTAGAAAAAGATGCGTTGGTCATGCTCAAGCCAAATATGCCAAAGACATAGAAGCCCAATACATGCCAGTTAGCCCTTAGTCTCTTCATATCGACTATAGATGTCCAAGACTAAAAGAAAAGAGAAGGAACTAATGACATAACACATGTGACTCCTCATCACCTCTTAATTAAAGACCATGCTCTCTAGGACCACGAATAAAAGACAAATAGATGGTCGATATCCTCACCTCCCATATTACTCAACAAGTATCTCCAACACCCAATTAGAAACAACGGTCCTATATTAACAAGCAAGGAGACAGTAGGAACCCCCATGAACATACAACCTTATGAACATTTCAAACTTGGGGGAAATTGGTGCATACCAAATCATCGTTGCCCAAGACACATTGCCCTGCCATCCAGCTAAGATCTGAATACTCTAGCAGTAGAAACACCTCTCGGTTCCCAAGACCAAACCATCATATCTTCTCGTATTCGATCCACTCGCACCCCAATTAGAGAATCACTGATTTCTCTAACATCGATACCTCCATCCCACAAAGCAGTCTTCTGAATAGGAGAACCCAGTCCTCTCCCACGCAAAACTTGGCCACTGGCCTATTTTAACCCACAAACAATCCGTAAAGTCTTGGAAACCAGATCGTCAACGCAATAGTAGAGAGCCAAGGTTCCTTCTAAAATCGGACCGTGATCCTCGTATCGAGTGACCATCTCAATATATATAAACCAAAAACCCTCTCAAACCCCTGGTCCCGAGCCAATTGAACAATATGCTTGATAAACAATCAAGATGAAGAGAAACTGCGAAATCAACATAATAAACAAGTAAAGATGATACAAATACCGATTTATGATTGAAATCCTTGAAAACCTTTAATTATTGTCAGACATCACTTTTTTGTCATAATCTTCAAGCCATATCTCTCAAAAGTGTATTTTTCTCTCTGAAAATTGTGGATTCCCTTTGCCCTACCTAATTTTCCTATTTATAGGCTTTAAAAATACTGAAAATCAGATCTAGGAGTACGTCAGGCACGACTTGTTCCTAGGAAGGGCGTGGTTTGGGGCACGGACATGCTCGAGCTGGGCATGATTTTGGTCGCGGACCATTCGTGGGACTGTTCTGGTTCGAGGCATAGTGTTTCCTTGGGTTGGGCCTACATCAATACATATATCTCTAAATTCTCTTCGATTTGACATCTCATATGATAAAAATTAGAGTTCGTATGAGGAGGTTATGCCCTTCGGAAGAACAACTAGACTCCAAAACTACTTAAACATATTTTTCTCCATTTTGACCTTTTTTCGATCAAAGCGCCTACAAAACACAATGAGAGACAAAGTACGAGTAACGAGAGAGAACTGGATCAAACGTTACTGAACCAAGACTGTAAAGCTTAGAAATGTGAGATAAAAACATCTAAAATAGATGCATTTTATGTCCACATTAGAGAGATTCATCCTCAACCCTCCGCATGGAAACTAAAAGCTTTACAAGTACCAGAGCACAAACAACCATAGTCTTACCCTCACGATGATGTCCAACTACTCTCTCACCGTGATGTCATTGAGGGAACAGTAAAACCTTTATCACCGCCACACAAAGGAGTACTAAGATCAAGCTACGCTAGATCTCAGTAGAGCCTTGTCAGAACTGGTTTCGACAACTCCACTAATCGTTTCCATTCTTAAATTTCTATAGCCCAATCTCCTCGGCCTTCAATTTCCCCTTCCAATCTCGAGATCTCGAGCGACATTGACATGTGCCAATCTCACCCGCCCTCCCCCACACTCTCGAAGACTCCTCCCATTCGGGTTATGCGAGACGAATCCCGTGGAAATGGTGCCAACAGAGTCTACCTCTTATCCCTACTGCTCTCCGGCCTCACAGACCTTGCTATACTATCATTGGAGGAACCGGTAAAACTTAACCAGATTTGATCTGTTGATCATTGACCACGACAACTAGGTCTCAATTATTTTGTTTAAAATATAAGTGGTGTATGAATTTTATAGAACACCTCTTAAGTAATTATCATACCACAAAATAATAATATGTTTATTTTATTGGTAAAAAAATGATAAAATGAATACATATAATAAGATTGATTTTTAACACAGGGGCGGAACCAAAGGGGTATAGGGTGTTCCACGGAACACCCTAAATAAAATGAAAGTTGGCTTAGTGGTTAGTGTTGCTTCTTTATTTTCTTGTAACCTTTTCTTGTAACCTGTGTTCGATTCCCGTGTGGAACACCCTCATATTTTTGACTGATTTTTGCTCCTAGTAATTTATTAGGCCTTTATTTCTCATTATTACTTCTCTTTTCTTATTGATTGCTTGGGTCTGATCCTTCGTGTTCATTCCCCTGCATATATTTTAGCTTATTATTTTTTTCTGCTTGAACTTTCACTTTTAACTGACTTTTGCTTTTTTTTTTCTTACTAAAATAGTAACATGAAGTGTAACTTTAACATGAACATTCTTATTTTGAATAAGAATTAATCCCTCAAAAAAATTATACATATAGTAATAAGATACATTATTAAAAATAAATTAATAACTAACCTTTAAACACTGTTTGATGGAAATATTAAAAAATTCTCATGTTTCAACCATAAATATTGTTGATTAAATATCAAAACATTAAAAAAATTAACATGTTGTAGATTTCTATCCGACCGTTGATTAAGCTATACTTGAGAAGTCAAATGTAAAGTAGAGTAGTTAAATAGTAGTCATATACAAAAAAATATTTATAAGTATTAGCAATGAAGTAATTTTTATTCGTGTTCAAAATTTTGGTGTCTACTATATATTATAAACAATAGGAAGAACGCACCATTTTGAGCAGTTCTCGATAATACTTGATTTTTATTTCTTTATTGTTTTCAGAAAGCTGGTTTATGGCATTGGCGATTTGTCATAGAGTTTAGGGAAAGAGACCTTTCAAGAGACCTATCTTTGTACTAACTCTTTTTCTTTGGATTAATAATACAAGTAGTACATTTCGCTAGAAAAAATTATATGAATGATTAGGTGTTGATATATTTTTATTTAATTCAATGTTTTTTAATAAGAAATTTTGTTTCTTCTTTCAAAAATTTCTTTATCCGATTTGATAGGAGAAGAGAATAACTATGTTTGAAGCGGAGAACGAGCATAGAGAGTCATATATACCGAGTGATATGAAAACCAATTTATATGACAACAATTAGAAAAATATTTTATTTTCATGGTTAACGTTATGCAAATTATATATCAATCATGAGGACATATAAACAAATTATTGCACAAACAATGCAAAATAATATCGTTCTCTTATAAATATAGTTTATATTTGATTTTTTATTATTAAATTTAACCATTATTGACGGAACACCCTGAATTATAATCCTGGTTCCGCCCCTGTTTTAACATATAATTAATACACACAAAATACAAATTCAACAAGGTGTTAATAAGAAATAAATGCTAAAACGATCAAAATGAAAGTCTCGTAGGCAATAATAGGAGAGTTGTGTTTTAACTTTAAATTTGATACTAAATATTATTTACCGATTACCAATGTTTCTCACATGCGAAAACGAGGTCTCTGTTGTTACATGGAGCGGGCGTTAAGAATCAAGATGTCCTATCCAAGAATCCAACTAGGTAGAATAATACTCAAGTTTAAATGCTATATAGCTGTATGACAAACAATAAAAAGATCAATTTTAACGTGTCCCTAAATTTCAGAGTTAAAACAATGTGTGAAGTATAAAAAAACTCTCTCTGCAAAACCTAACCTACACTTGTTCTCAACAACAGCCGCCGCCCCTTTTCAAACCACCGACAACGGCTCTGGCTCCGGCCAAGCCGTCCGCCGGTGGTGGCTCCTTCGTCCTCCTCCCTTCTCCCTTTCCCCCACGTCTTCTCTTTCTTTTACCGTTCTTGTTGTTCCTCGAAGTCACGCCGGAGCTCCCTTCTTTTCCGGTCGGTTCATACTCTCCCTCAGGCCTCGGGAGACGTCGATTTGAAGCTTGGGTCGTCGCCGGGGTTCATGTTGTGCCGGAGTCGAGCTTGGCTCCTCCTTCTTCAATGGTTCGTGTTGTGCTGGAGTTGAGCTTTGCTCCTTTCTGGACAGTGGGTTGCAGCTCGCCAGGAAGGTCGTCGGTGCTCGGTTGCGACTGCGATGGCATCTCGGATCCGGTTGGCATGGCGGTTGCAAGCTCAGCGCTGAACTAGTACGTAGGGTTGGGCTTGTAGGCTTCTCGGGTTTGGCCGGCCTGTTTGGGCCTGTTAATATGGGCGGTTTTTGGGATGGATCCGGTTGGATCTGGACCAGGTTCAACCCGTTTGGCCTGGATCAGGTTCAACCCGGTTCGAAATGGACTTGGTCCAACCCGATCCGGTCTAGACAGGTTCAAACCCGGTTCGGGTGGGTTTTTGGAGCGGGTTGGATCTGACCCTGTTGCCGAGAACCTTCCCAGTACCCGGTTCGCTTTGTGGTATTGATGCCGTTTGGTTGGTTCGTTCTTGATCTACCGTGGGAATCTTTTCGTCAGTCTTCGATTAGTTGTGGATCGGGTCTCGTTCCATCGGAGTAGGTTGCTGCTCTTCTTGCTGGCTTCGTTATCTTCTTTTGTCAGGGTCTGGACTAGATCGTGCTCGGTATCATTACAGGATTTCTCCCTCGGGTCTTCGATACCGGTTAGCGAAGGGCTACCGGTCTCGGTTTCAGAACACTCAACACGCTTTTCAGTTTCGGTTTCTCGGATTGATAGATTTATTGCTGCCGACTTAGAGTTTGGAACTCGTTCTCGGTAGAAATACTGTCCTCCCCCTCTTTAGGGCCTCTTTTCGGTGTTGGCCGGAATAAGGTTTCGGAGGGCTGAGTGCGAGCTTCTTTGTCTGCTCCGTGTCTTGCGGTTTTGTTGGAGGAGCTTCTTGCAGGTCATTGGAGGTGTTTGGTTTTAGCTCAAGTCGTGGGACACACTTCTACATCTTATTGGGTTTGGATCGTTGTTGAGTTTTTCTACCTACCTTTGGTGCTTCGCCTCCCGGTCTCTGGATTGTTGGTCGACATTTCAGAGGTACTCTCCCTTTCCTCCCTTGTTTGGTTAGTCTTCTCCGGCCCGTTCATACATACCTGTGTGTTTTGGCTTCCTTTCATCTCGAATCGGTGTGGTTCGAGCTCGTCGGTTAAAGGTGTTGACCGCCGGCGAGTTTCATGGGCGTTGTTTGCCCCTTTCAGAAGCCACCTCCTAAGATATGTATGGTTATTCGGGTTCGTCTCTGCTGTTAGCGGTGTTGGCCGCCGGCTTGTTAGTTGTTGTCTTCTTCTCCTTCGAGAGTTGGTAGCGCTTTGGAGATGAGAGTTGTTCTTTCCTCTCAAGGTTAGGGTCGGGAGGTCTTCTGGTTGGGCCTATCAGTTGGATGCTTCTCCCCTTTTTGTGACATCGCCTGTGCTTTCTGTCCCCGGTGTGGGGCGCCTAGTAGTTGCTTTAGGGTCTGCGTACCCTTTCATCCCCACGGTCCGGGGCTTCATGAGGTTCTGAAAGGAATGCTCCATCATGTTTAGGGGTCTGCGCACCCAATCATTTCCCCGTTGTGGGGCTTCATGTTTCAGGGTCTGCGTACCCAATCATTTCCCCGGTGTGGGGCTTCATGTTTTAGGGTCTGCGTACCCAATCATTTTCCCGATGTGGGGTTTCTTGAGGTTCCGAAAAGAATGCTCTTTCGTGTTTCATTATCACCCATCGTACTCTTTATTTCAAAGAATCAGTGTTTTTAATATATGTTTTGCTGATAAAAAAAAACAATGTGTGAAGTTCAATATACAATGATGTTCAATAAGAATGTGCATCTGCCTCATTGCTTGAACACGTTAATGCTTGGTGAGAAATTGTTATGTATGATGATGTTGGAATTAGTTATTGGAAGATCCAATTAGCTTGTTTTTATCTGGTTCAAGAAAATACAAAAGATTGGGGGTTAATATTTTGGAGTTTTAATTTAAACCTATAAAGTGGCTCAAAAATGGTTTCTTGTTATAAATATGATTATAATATTTAAAATATTATATTAAAATCAATTTAAAAAAAGAAAGATAATAGTAATTGGATGAAGCATCATTTGAGCCCATTACTCACGAAGGTGGGAGAAAATGGATTTTTTGATTTTATTGGCAAAGAAAGTTGTTATCACTTGTCATGTGCTCATGTGGTCACTACCATAATTTATTTCTTAACTCCTTTATACACATATAAAATTATTAGAATACGTACGCAATAGCCTTGTGTGTGATGCTCTAGGTCATCATTAGTGGCTGGAGTCGTCGATGTAGATCATGCTTTCTGTCCGTCGTGGTGAGTATAGAGATCGGAATGTAGACATGTATGGTTGTAGCTTTCCGGTGTGTTGGATCACAGCGTGCAAGTGTGTCTCATTTTCCGGTGTAGATTGGATCATCTCGGAGAGTAGTAACAGGTTTTGTTGCGGACGTCGTCTTGTAGGCTTCGGACGCAATGATTTTTTTTTGATAGATGATGATTTTATTAATCATTTTACCCCAAGATGGTAAAAAGAGAGCCGACCGCTAAAAAGTTATCCCAAAAGACCTGCAAAAGAGACTCTACCACAAGGATAAGAGAATCTTCCTAAAAAAACGAAAAAAGAGAGGAAAAAGAGACAACGGCCTAAAACAAAGAAAATACTAGTCGATAGAAGGAGGAGCTTCTATCTGCAGCATAGTCCATGTAGCGACAAAATGTCTCCAAACCTCATTTCTACACTGAGCCTCGAGCATTTCCTTGTCACTCATACGAAGTGAACGGGTCGTCACTGTAAAGGTTTGTTGAGGTTTCTTCCGTCTTTTCCCTTTGCCTTTCTTTACTGTTTCAGGTGACAACACAGGGAATTCCTGATCGAAACTTGAATGTAGAGAAAGGGAGGTAGCCGGTGACACAATCGACAATGGTTGAGCATCCTCAAACCCGACATTAACCACCAGCTGATTCGGGGCTGATGGAACAGGAGATAACGAGCACGAAGAAGCTTTTCTATCTGCCTTTGATACTGGCCCGACAGAAATAACCTCCCCAGCCAAAAAAGGCCTTGAAGGACTTGTTATTGGGTCAATAAGTGGGCTTCTCGGAATGGGCTCCTCAACTGACCCAAGTTCCACTTGATGTTGGGTTGCTTGGGCCATAAGCAACCCAACATCCAACCCAACATACGGCCCAAGACGATCAAGCGAGTCCGAAGCAAGCTGAAATGGCAATCCATCGCGATCCGCAGTGTGATCCAAGGACGCAACAACATCATCCTGATCTGCTCGAATCAAACAATGGCGATATTCCCGGGATTTGAAACCGACGAAATTATCTCGGATTGCTCGGAAGTTTGAAACGGACCCTCGCCGTCGCCGGCCGGCGAGGAAAAATCTGCAGGAACACTTCGATCTTCTCCGCGAACCTCAATCTCTTTCCCCCTACAGAGAGTTGCTGTGGAGGCCTCAAAAGTTGGCTCTGATTCAAGGTTTGTAGAGACCTCGAGTTCATGCTCTGTTTCAAGGGTTCTGAAACAGAGCATGCTCCATGTGGTCCTTCGTCTCGGCGAGGGCTGAAAGTCCGCCTCCGATGTCGAGCAACGGCGACACGAAGAGTAGTACCATTGATTTTGAAACCATCCAACCCCTCTATGGCATGACCTACCTCGTTTTTTGATTCAAAACGAATGAATCCGAAAGTATGGCCATTACGATTCCGTCGCTTCGGAACGGACACAAAGACGATCGTACCAAAGGAGCTAAAGACGTTTCTGACCCACTCCTCTGATGACCCGAGCGGGAGATTACGAACAAAGCTTCGTCCAATTGAAGCCTAGCCTTCCTCCTCGATCTGCTCCGGCGAGCAGACCTCTTCGTCCGAGCAGGAGATGAAGCGTTCTCCTCCGGACTACGGACCGGAACCTCGGCAGGGTTGACAGAAACCCCATTAACACCAGCCAGCCCTCTCTTTGTCTTCCTGGTTGTGCTGGTTGAAGGAGACCTGGTCTTACCTTTGCGAGCCGGAGCAACTCCTCGAGCAGCGATGGCACAATATTGGTCATAACTCGACAACAGGATCGTACAAAAAGAAGCAAAGGAGAGAGTGGCGTTGAAACCATGACCGGTGAAGGGTCTGGTTTTGGGACTCAGCGCCATCTATGTGTTCGGACGCAATGATTATCACAGTTAGGGACGATTTTTTTTGTCGTGTACCGTGAGGTGTTGATCCTGACGGTTTTGTGTAGAGGGTGTTGTTTGTGTATCAATGAGATTATTGGTTTGGAGTTGTTGTGGTCTGGGCAGGCCGGCTATGGTGGAATACCGTGTCGGGGGACTGTCGTTAGCTTTCCCTCATAGAGAATTTTATAAGTGTAGAGTGACTTATCAATCACCGAAAAATAATCTAGATATCATTCCCTGGAATCAATGCTATCTTGTTGGTCACTGTATGGTCGAAGCGCATTCTCAATAGATGTATATAATTATAAGCACAAACAACATTTCAACAAGCAGTATAGTGTACGATAAAAATACCGGTCGATCCCTCAAGAAAGCGGTAGGTATCCCGACTATAGAAATACGCTAACCGAAAGTTGTCACTATCATAAGGATGTGTCCCCCAACAAGAAGTAACCAAAGTTCAACCAGTAGAAATAGAGAGTCCAACAACAGAAAAAATGTCTTGTGCCTTAAGGGACAATTAAGAGGGACCAAGAAGATAGAGAAATACACTTGTACAAAACCACCCGCTCTTACAAGTATTGTAAATACATAACCTTAAGTATCATCAATTAAGATGACAGATTCCAAGAGATACAACTTTTTGGAGAATCTTTCCAAAGGTGAATGAGAAGAATTTTCCACAAACATGAAAGGAGACTCATTCTCAAGAATAGGATTACTACACTAAGATTTGAAATATATCTTCAGTTGAGAGACTTTCTCCCTTATATTCCTTTCACAATCCAAGAGACGGAATTCATGAGGAAATTTATAAAGAGGCTAAGTTGGTGGGAGTGTTTCTCACCAAAAGATCATGGTCAGTTTCAATTTCTCTCTTTAAATGTAGAAATTTATCATCAGTCATTTTTCATATCAACACTTTGATTTTTTAGGTTCTTCATAGAATTGTATATAATCAATCTTTGTAAAAAATAATAAATGGATGCAATTGATTTCTATTACTTATATAATGGAGCAGAGGTGTAGAGCAAAGATAGAAAGAACAAAGCATAAGAGCAAGAACAACGGAACGGCCCCGCTCCCCGCGCCGCTCCGTTCGCTGGCCGGGCGCGCTGGCCGTTCCGCTGTAATCGGCGAAAATCACGGCCCCGCTCCCCCTCCACGCGCTCCCGCTCCCGCTGCACACGCCCCCGCTCCCCACTCGCTGGCCGGGCGCGTTGGACGCGCCTGCGCGCCGTCTGCTGCGCTGGCAGCGTGTGGGGCTGCCACGTGTCCCGACCGTTGCACACTAACGGCTATATATATATATATATATATATATATTAATTCAAAAATCAACAAATAAAACCCTATAAATACCCCTCTCCTCTCATATTTTTCACACCACTTCCTACTTCAACTATCCAACTTCACTATCTCCTTCCCAAATTCTCCTCTCTCGTTTCAATTATTCTCGCGAAAAATGTCGGGCGACGCTGGGTCTCGTGCACACTCATTTGGTGACGAACGAGAATTCACCGAGGACGAACTGGCACGAGGTTTCGGAGACATTCTGACGGGCCCTCGCTCCAACTCCCCATAAGTTTTGCAAGACCCAAGTGCGAAGACTCATCACTAGCCTTGAAGCCCAAATTGATGATCTTCGAAGCCAACCCCCACCACCAGATGTCGACCCAACAGAGGATAATTCTTGAACTTGTATTTCGTTTTGGGTTGTATTAAAATGGATTGAATAAAATTAGAAGTTCATTTCTATTCGTGTTGAATTTATTAATTATTGGTTGTCTTTAATTATTTATTTCCAATATTGTTTAAATTATGAATAAATTAAACGGTTTCTGATAACGAATTAAATAAAACAGGAAAATATCAAATAATAATCCAGTCAGCACTGTTCTGCACTCCCAGGACCTCAAGGTCCTTTCTGTTGCAAAACACCCACTTTTCTGCACTCCCACTCCCTGACTTTTGTCAAGTTAGCACAAGGTCTGCACTCCCACTCACTGACCAAGGTCCTTTCTGTTGTACATGCTCTAAGAGACAGTGGTGATAGGATGACTCACAAAAAAAAAACAGAGGCATGAAGATGAGAAGAAAAAAATATCACAAACTCTGGTACATAAAGAACTATAATTTCACTTGTGTTAGAGTTTTATGAGGTGTTATGTATACAAAAACACATAAAAGAATATTGTATGCGTTAAGGGTAATAGGAAAGATATGATGTAAGATGAATCTTTATTAGAATATGAAGAAAGCAATCACGCTGATTCTGCATATTCTCTGCCTACAAATCATACACACGAAACGAAACTAAATTTAGTTTGACAATATATGTAACACACAAAAATGAAAACGACTGTTTATTTAGGCAACTTAACGTCGGGATTTCTAATAGATTTGAGCCACATGTCGGCCATGACTCTGGACGATATGCTCCACAAGACGTCCTGCCCTTTGGTCAATGGCTGCTTTGCCTTCTTCCCCAATCCATAGGCCACCAGCCACTGCATCGCCGTCAGTCTCTGCTTCTCACTGTCCCACACACTCCTCTTCCCCTCTGTCCTCACCCTCATCCCTCCCACATGCATGCTTCCTATCTTGAATCTCTTCTCCTCTTCCTCCACCGCCTCACCCTCATTCGCCTGAAGCACCGCCACCATCGGCCCTCCCACCGCCTCGTACCGCCTTACGGGGTCCCGCAGCTGCACCGCCATCGCTATTATGATTCCCCTCTCCTCGCCTTGAGCTTCAGCGACGCCGTAGTTCTTGATCCAGTCCTCAATCGGGGCCGCGGACGCCAATGGGTGGTTGACCTCTTTTCCATGATAAGAAGCTATCTTTCCATTCAGTGGAGAGACTTGGAATGGCGCTTCTTCCTCTGCTATTTGCGCCTGGATTTTCAACGCTTCCACCGCCATTGCCTCCACCTTCTGCAACGATATCGCTATCATCTCTTCCACCGCCAACGGGGCTTCGGTTACGTTCCAGATTCCTGTGGAGATCCTCTCTTTCCTGCCCGTGCTCATCGCCGTTGCCATGCTTTTCACGGCGGCGATGGTGCGAGCTGCGCTGGAGGTGGCTCCTTCTTTGTTCCTCCCTTGGATGATTGCAGACGCTATGCCTTCAAAAGCTATCTGCTCCGCTGTTTTATCCATGAGCTCCTCCAGAGGCATCAACGTCAGGATTTGGGAGCCCAGCTCCTCGGGGCTCATAGCTGCCATCCTCTGAAACAATTCAAACCCGCTCGTGGAGTTTTGCAGTTGAAGCACCATTGGTTTTGATATCTGCATCGCTAGTTTTGGGGTTTCTCTCCTTCCCACGGTGACATCTAGCGGATTCATCGCTGCCAAGTAGCCTCCGTTCCTCGTCTGGACCACGCAGCCTAAGCCCTTGCCAAGATCCGGAAGATATACTGTTGATTCGGAATCCTCGAGCTGTAGAGCTGGGATTTGAGCTTCACTGACCGCAGCCCCCTCGCCGTCCTCTTCCTCCAGCATCTGCAGAAACTCCTTCGTTACAGTTTCTTCGTCTGCTTCCAGCCTTGGCGACGGAGTTTCTTCACCTTCTTTGATGTCCCTGTCTTCTCCCATTAGAGACTCGAGGGCTTTGATCTGTTGAGCAATTGAGTCCAGCTCCGTTAATCTTGTCAAGTGCAACTGATCATGCACAACTTCTTTAACGACCTCGCTGGACACAGACTTTTTCTCTTCCTCCTCTCTGTCTTGCATCTCAATCCCCTTGTCCACAACTTCAAAGTCTGGGAGGTCCAGGTCCTCCATCTTTTCTTCTTGCTCTTCTGGAGCTGGCGCAGGAGCGGGAGCTGGAGCTGGCTCATCATCATCTAGATTCAAGTCATCAATTCCTTGAAGATCAGTTGATCTCACTTGGGAAGGTGATGGAGTCCAAGCTTCGCTCCGGCTTGACATCTTCGGGCTCGGGACACTGAAGGATGATTTAGACTGCTTACGAGCAAAGGAAGACACATTTGTCGACTTGGACGAATCCACTTGGCTGTAAATCCCAACCCCTCCGTCTTTCTCCATGATCTGAAACCCTAACTTGAGAACAAGCTCTCCGCCCTTGGCCTTCCCCGACAGGCTAAAACTGGTGTCCCATTGCCGAACTCTCGCGCCTTGGGCGGTCTTCTCCACAGATTCCTGAATCAGCTGACTCAAATCCACAGAGTTCCTCCCAAAATTGAGCTCCTGGGCGTCAACCGCAAAAGCATAAATCCAAAAGGGGCGGGGCTCGAATTTGGTCTGCTTTCCATTTCCGGGAGTGCAGTAGACATGGCACTTGACGAAGAGGGTCTCCTCGAAATCAGCCGCTCCTTGAGAGACTCTTGAGGGCATGGTGTGCACCGCACCGTCCTTGGTCTCCTTCTTCCTCACGCACACCGAGAGCCTCAGGCCGTTCATTGAAGCTGGGAGGCCTTGCACCGTCACCACTTCAACTGAGAACAAGCAGCTCAGCTTCTGCTTCCCGATATGCGCAAGAGCCCGTATCGGCTTCCAGTTCCAAATCCCCTTCTTCTCTGCTCCATTATCTTCCAGCCTGTTGACCTCGGTCGCGTTATTTGATACCTTGATCTGATCCTTTTGGTCGTCGAGATCATCAAGCTTCGGCCTAGATTTCCACGGGGACAAGGACAACCGCCTGGAGCGCGGCCTGGCATTGGTTTTCTCCTCAACCTTGGCGGTCACAATCTCATCACCAATGATGGCAGGAACTGAGCTTCGGGGAAGTGCTAGCGAGGCGGTTCTTCGCGCGCTGCTTGTGTGGCTTTGGTATAGAGACTGGCTCAGCTCTTCGAGCTCGTCCAGGAGCTGAGTGTTGGAATTCCTCCGCCCTGAGTTCTCTGCTGCCATTATTGATTCGACTGAATTGGAATGAAGGAGAGGAGGGGTGTTGGTGTTGGATGGTTGATTAGCATTTTCTGAACCGGAGATTTGTATGGACGTAACGTGTCAAGGATAAGGGGAGAGCGGTGGAGAGCTTGGAGACCAGAAACTTGTAGCGGCCAAGATAAGGGAGAGCGTTGGCGTGAAAAAGACAGTATTTGAAGCCAAGATGCAATGGGGTCCCATAGTATTTATGGCTATTTGTTCTACTTCCCTTTCTTCTTCCACCACCCTCCACCCTGCTCTGTTACTTACTGTTTGGTGGTAAAAGAAACTTCCCCTGAAAATGACGCTTACATTCTCGTCTGGGCAAAACTGTAATATCAATGAACTAAGACTGATATTGCTTGATGTGCAATGTTCTCAGATGACATTTTCTTGCCTTATCATAACATACTTTAATGCAAAATTAGAATGAAAAAATGATTCTGGCCGGTTTCTATGCAGAACATCACATCCTTCCATTGCAGACGACCATCTTTTGCAGCTCTCGCTGCGACAAAATAATAGACTCATCGTTGAGATGTCACTCAGCCTTGGCAGCAGCATCGGCTTGTCTTGCACCGACAGCAAAGAACTCTGTAATGACTTCGAGAGGCATGCCTTTGGTTTCTGGGACTTTGAGGTAGACGAAGATCAAAGAGATGACGCATACAACGGCGTAGATGCCAAAGACGCCAGCGAGGCCTAGCGATGTAAGCATCACGGGCAGCGTATATGTGACAATGATGTCACAGATCCAGTAAACGAGTGCAGTGATGGCAATGCAGAGCCCGCGTACCCTTGTTGGGAAGATTTCAGAGCACAGGATATTAGGAATTGGTCCGTAAGCCATGACAAAGCAGCAGAAGTAAGTCACCACACAGATTGTTGAGATTGCTGCATTGATGACCGTGCTAAACGTAATAAGCTCTCCCAGGACTAAGATGATTAGAGTCACTATCAGCACAGGAAGTGTCACCAGTAGCAGCTGCCTGCAAGGAGCAGATAAAATTGTTTTTCATCAGTTTTCACAGATACTAGACTGAGGCAAAATTGTTGGAACATACACACTAACAAGGAAAATTACCTTCTGCCTGAGACATCCATGAGCCTCATGGCTACAGCGATACAAGGAAGCATCAAGAAAGTTGTGAATGCACTGATAAGGAATGAGGCAGACTCTGTACCAAGACCCAAATTTGCAAGAAGAACTTCCACACCCGCTTCCTCTAGAATTTGAGGGGTGTAGTACATAACACCATTGATACCAGAGAACTGCACAAACATGATAGTTAGCACACTTATCATATTCAGTACTATTTGCATTTCCAAGAGTGAAGAAATCCACTGATTTATTCAAACTAGTATCTTTGATAGGATCAACAGTAGAGCAACAAAATGAGTAATTAAGTACCTGCTGAAGGATCTGAATTCCAACCCCGACAACCAAAGCACGTTTGACTCCTGGGTCAGAAAGAGCTTCCCAAATTGGTGCCTTGGTAACAGTTTGAGATGGATGAACCATGGCAGGCCCAACTGGATGCTGACCCATCAGTTCCTTGGAGTACAGAGCAGGCTGGCTGACCAGAGCAGCAGCCTGGATGTACTCACTTTGTTCAGGAACATCACCACCAGGAATTGAAACAAGAGACCCCCGCCGGGATGCAGTGACACCCTCCTCGTGCAGATAAATCCTCTTAAATCCTCCTTCCTTCTTTCCGTCTTCACCCACTCTCTCCGACCACTTCCACGCCAGCTGCCACCCACCACCAATGCCCGTACTCCCACCTGCCTCCCCAGTCCCATGTACCAGACTGCCATTGCGCCCCATGCTCATAACACTGCCATGAGTAGGGTGGGCCATGTCCTTTTCCATGCTTGTTGTCTGCCGCGATATCAATGGGCTATGCAAATTGTCATCAGAGTCGCCACCACCTTCTGATGCATAGTCTTCACCTTCTCTTTGGAGGCTCTCTTCATCCCACTGTTCATGTTTTATCGGATGCTCTGCTGTGCTGAACATACTGCCAAAGGTAGGGAAAAGCATGCTTCGCATACTTCCTGACTCTGGAAGCTTCTCATGGATACTACCAAATAGAGTCACAAGAGGATCCATGAGAGGCACACTTTGGTTTGCCATGCTTCCATGACGAGAGACAAGACCAATAGAACTCTGTCCAGTTACCGGTTTGGCAACCCATGACAGGCCTGCCTCAGGCCCATATAACCTGATCTTGTCTTTATCATCATCACCCGCTTCCTCGCCATCAACACCTTCATCGCCTGGGCCTATTATGTACTCTTCTATAGATGTTTCACCACCAACTGCAAGACCTTCAACCAGTAAAGCCATCTCACCTGTGGATCAAAGAAGCTTCAGCAAAATTGACATGACGATAATACAAAACAAAACTGTTAATATATACAGAAAGCTAGCATTTGTCCTCAAATGCACATTTCATATTATTAAGCCGTGTATAATTGGCAAGATCAACATGTGCAGTAAAGAAGCTTTAGCCAGGTCTACATGGTACTTAGTATAAAAAAAAGAGACTATCCATAAAAACAGGGAGATAGAATTTAAAAAAAAAAAAACACATTTCCATGTATACATAAATAAACGACACATAATAGTCATCGGTTTAAGCAAATATTACATAATTGTTATAATTTTTCCTCAACTGCGCAAGGATGATAACATGTGGAATTAGCATTCATATCCATAGTAAGAGCATGAGGTCTTTCCCTATGTTTGAATCAATATTACAGATTATTTGGACACAATCTTATGCCGAACAGAACAGTTAAAACATAATTACAGAGGGTACGGACATCAACTTGTGCATGTTCATGTAGAATGCATATTGATATCTGATAAACTGCCATGATTTCATACACTCTCTCATACTTCTTGCACAGGATTTGAAGCTTCAAGCTTTGAATTGTAAGTGCGAGAGAGTCATTAAATTGCAATCACTGTTAATAATATATTAATCTGGATGCTGATTGGATTTAAAAATCTTAACATGGGTGTGGAAGAGTCAGATTTTTCAAAATTGCAAAATATGTCATCAAAATAGAAGAAAATAATCTCTTCAGATAGTGTGATTTAGTGCCAGAGGGAAAATTATTGAGTAATGGTTGGGCTAAATAAACAAAATCACCCAGGTACAAAGTCATGATAGACCATAAACAGCTTTACATAGGCGTAATGCATTCAGGTTCTTGTAACGTTATCATACAATTGAGTACAGATAAACAAGTAACAAGACTAATACTCAAACAAGCCACCATGTAACCAGAGCCGTGATAAGGGTTAGGCTAGGCATTATAATGTCTTTTCCTAGGGATAAAACAATCAGGATGCACTGATAACAACACAACACTCATTTTTTGAAATGTTGAGCAACAAGAAAATACCTGAAACATCCTCTCTGCCACGTAATCTTTGGAGAACCTGTTTTGCCTCAGCCATTTTTCCTTTACTAACGAGCCACCGAGGTGATTCGGGCAAGTAAAGTATGGTTAATACAAAATAAAGAAGGGATGGGATGGAAAGAACCCCAAGCATTAGGCGCCAATTTGGGGAGGCCATCAGTGACATGCCAAAAACCATACAGTAGGACAGAAACATACCCCCTGAACCAGTGAATTGAGGAAGAGTATTTAACATTCCCCTTATCTCTGATGGGGCAGTTTCAGATATATAGACTGGAACAAGAGTCACCGCAAGACCAATGCCAAACCCATCCAACAGCCTTGCTAGGCACAAAACATATACATTGGGCGACCACAGCATTATCAAACCACTCAGGAAATAGAACATTGAAGAAAGGATGAGCATCGGGCGCCTGCCCAGCCAATCTGATATAGGTCCGGAGCATGTTGTAATAAGCGTGGCTCCAATGAGGGACATGGCCACCACAAGACCTTCAACACTTGTTTCCAAGGCAAGGTCCTTCTTTATGTAAACAATAGCCCCTGTAAGATGCAAAAATGGAGCCTCAGGAGAAAATAAAATTTTGCAAATTGGAATCCAAGGAGCAAACTCAATCACCAAAAGAAATCAGTTCGAGGTTCAAACCAGATCATGAAAGATTGAGATATAAATCTACACACTACACATGATAACCCATAAAATTAGATCAATTCAGTACAACAGTAAGCAAAAAGTACCAGCAATAGTAGCATTATCCCATCCTTGTAAGAAGTTGCCAATGGTGGCACAAATAGCCACAAGAACAGCTCCCCTCATCTTTTCACCAGTGAATCGAACTCCCAAATCTGCAACCAACCAGTAAGAAATGGAAGAAATAAATAAAACCCAGATCACAAATCAAGCAGTGACCACCACCACAACCACCTCCAGATCTAATAACACCCATCACCCCACAAAGAAAAAAAGCAGATGGGTCTACACACACATCCGCCAAATTGTGCCTTCACCACATTTCTAACCCCACATACCCACAACAATCCCACATCGTTATGAACAAAACACAACACTGAAACAGCACCCGAAGTACAGAAACGAAGAAGCTAGAGAAAACCCATCAGCATCCGAACACCAAATCCAATGAATGAGTTCGAAAATCGGTCGGAACATTTACCTGAAGCCGGAAAAGGGCCGGAGCACGGGTGAGAGAGGAAGAGAGAAGGAGCAAATCTGAGGGTACTGAAAATAGGTAGAAGATAAAGGGCTGGGCTTGAAGGAGAGAGAATTGACCGTTAAAGAGACTATACAGGTAAGTAGTGCCTCAGTCTCAGTGATCTGTAGAGCATGAACTGGACGGAATCTTTGTATAGAGACAAAACACTCAAATACATTTCATGCCATGAAGATGAAAAAGACAACAGTAAATAAAACTAAAAACCAGTAACTACTATAATAAAATACGATTTTTTGGCTTAAATAAGGAAGGAGATCAATGAAGAGAAAAGAACCTGAAAGTAAATAAAAAACAGCACCTTTCTCGACTATCCTACAATGTCTGTCTTCACGGACCCAACCCTACACCAACGCCCCAAAAAATGTGCCATGAAGTTCAGACCCAGAAATCAAAACCGATTTTTTTACACAGAATTCGACTGAAAGAAGATAGATTAAAGTAGGGGGTTAGGGAATTGAACAAGATGAAAATGCGAATGGAAAAGAGTTAAGAAATCAACTAATATTTCGTGACAACGACTATCAGATACAAAATTCATACATATTGTTTTATTCTATTCATTGATTCATTCAATTGAAATAAATTAATATAAATATAGCGATATTTTATTAAGAATTAATTGGAAGTTGTGGTGATGATGACCAGTGAAAGCTACGCAGAGTTGGCCCTGTGTAACTTTTGGACAAAAGTATCTTTTTCTCTTGTGATTTTTGCGAAGTTTAAGAGTTTAATGCCTGTCCAACTTTTGTCCGAATATTCATTTCTCTTCTATTTCGGGGTTCGTAATACCATCGGGACTCGATACAAAATATCTATTCAGGATCCCATGCGAAAATAGCGTTTTTATTAATTTTTTATTAAAATTAATATTTGATTGATGCAATAACAAAAGCATTTCATCGTGCTTTTGTATCCGTGACTTGTACTTTTTTTTTCTTTTCAGTGCAAGGACGATATTTTCTAAAGTGAAAATGATCCTATACAAATATTGAAAAGGATAAAACATAATTTCGTTGATATTTGGATAGTTGTTTTTATAGTAAACTGTCCGGCTATTTCAGGGGATAGGTAGAGGTGGTTTCCTATTCTTTCAGTAAGCAGTATACATATGGCTCTCTTTGACTCGATTCGATTAGACTTGTGGTGTATCGACAAGTAGTCAAAGTGTTATCATGGGAAAGGAGGAGACTAGAGTCGGATAATTTTTTATCCTTAGGGGCTGGGTATGGTTCCTCTTGGGCACTCCTAGATGCTGATGAGTGGGAATGATTAGGTGTCAAATCTCTCTTTTAACGTGCATCAAGACACGGTCATCAGCAATACATAAACGGTTAAGTACTGGTCGAACCCATAAAGAGTAGATGTATCACTAGTATTTTGCTAAAACCTAGGACATGAGTTGTCATTTCCACGTCTCCGAAAAGAAAATCAAAGGACAAAAAAGTAAGATTGTTGTTTAAATTTTAGAAAGCAATTAAATCAATATACTCGCTACCACCTAAGACACATAACTTTTGATTCACACAAAGAGTCGGTCACGAGTACAAGTAAACACGATTCCCACTTAATGCATTGTTTGGTTAACGATGAGTACAAACAATAATTCTTTCCTTATGGTTTTAGAATACTTAAGTTCATATGTATGCGGTATCATGAAATCAACCACATACTAGTCACGGAGAGAGGGCAAAAGACCATTGTACAGACCGAAATGCGAAACCACCAATCATCGGAAAACAATAATAAAAGGTTGTAGTTCTATGATCTTGAGCAAAGCTCGATCAATCCTCGAACAATAAGTGAAAACAACGAATGCGTGTCATTCTCACTACCAACTACCACAAGTAAGATAACTACATAACTTTACGAATCTACTCAACTACGCCTAGTTCACTACCTAATTCCTAAATGCTATCAATAACGATGAACATCGAAAATGAAGTAGAACTAAATATAGTATCGAATTACGATACTCTGGTAATACACAAGCATGAGAGGACTCTAAATAAACTGGTGAGTCTACTTATCTACGCTTAGTTAAATCAACCTAACGATCAAATGAAGTTTTATATGTAAGTGGGGCTGATCAGATGCCATCACAACTCTCTTTCTCTGCCTTTTGCTCCTTGTTGTTGACCTTGTACGGTTCGTACTGTAAGGTAGTTGCATCAGGTTCTTTGCAGGAGAGTCGATACTCTAAGATTAAGAGGCCTAAGGAGAAGGTGTCCAGTCATGATGGTGAACGATTCTCTCGTTGGCCAAGGCGTCATCGGAAGGTGAAGGATGGAGCCCGTTCATCCAAATCATCTCCGACTGATGGTGGGGAGGTTGTTGCACAGATTGCGATTTCGGGCGGTGGGGTGGTTGTCAAGCTTTCTGTCTTGTCCGGTGCTGGTGAGATTGTGAAATCTCCTGGTGAAATTCGGCTTGTCGTACGCACCCGCCGTTCAAAGACGACAAATTTTTAGTTGCAGAGGGATGAAGTATTCATTTGTAACTTGTTGTATGGTACCAAGCCAGAGTGGGTTCGTAATGTTTTTGGAGCTTACGACGAGATGTCGTCGTGCTCTGTTTTGCTACGACCGAACCGTAGAAGTAATTTCTTTGGGTTTGTTCGGTTTAATTCTCATGTCGAGGCCACCCAAGCAGCTAGTAGTCTTAATGGGTTTAAGATCATCAGGTTTAAGTTGTTTGTAGCCATTTCCTGGCGCCGGAAGTTCACACCGGAGACGTGCTCACTAAAACAGAGCAATGGGATGATTGTGCAAACCGGTCGAGATTTGGGTGTGGGAGATGTATCTTTGAGTTTGCAGGTCTCTGATGGAGTGGAAGCCGATATTCAACTAGTAGTACCCGTCGACGACTCGCTGGAGATGGTCAATCGGAGTATTGTTGTTTCACAGGTTTCTGGGGCGATCTGTGATCCTTTTTTTTATTACGGATTCAAACTTTGAACCCTTCACTTCGGTTGGAATGGATGAGATTGAGAACCGAGATACCCGGTGCGTTGAAATAGTCTTAATTTATTTTTCTGATCCGGTTGAGCACGATTCGCCCAAGGAAGAAGACGGTCTTCAACTTCTGAACGCGTCTGTTGGTTTGGACTCGTTGGTGGTTGGGCCTATATGTGGGCATGACATTTTGAGCCCTTCTCAATTTAATATTGAGGATTGTTGTGGTGTGAGTAATGTCCAATCCGTGCATGTGGCTGAGTTATTGGGACAGTTAAGAACAAGCCCAAAAGATGGTGCAGTAGTTGGGCATGTTTCGGGTCCCGTAACTCACAAAATTTCAGCGGATTAGTCGTATGTTCAGGGGGCAAATAGTAATCCTATTGGGGTAAATAGTAGCCCGTGAAAGAAGGTTCTTCTCCAACCTCTGAAAGTTAAACCTCTGAATAAGGGTCATTATTCGAAGCAAGAGTCGCCTAGAGCTTCGAATCGACAGAGTCGGCTCCCTTAAGTTCTTAGGGGATTACTATACTCCTGAAATTAAATCAGCTCGCTCATTGGGTATTGAGAGAATTCCAAACTATGTGGGTGGGAAACAGTTTTTCCAAGCTCGATCGGCTCAATTAGCACTGCCTGCTCAAGCAAAACCTTTTGATGATCCGAATTTGACTTCGAAAGGTGAAGAGTGGGTAACTGATGAGGGTTAAGTGTCCGCTTTTTTTGTTTTCGGGTTATGTACCCGCAGCTCCTCTTGAGAGCTCTTGTAATGGTTGAACTTTGGTCTGATCTTGCTTGGATCAGATCTTTTTCTAATAAAGTTTTTTGAGCTTATCCAAAAAAAACTAACGACCGAATGAATCGATCATCAAGAAGAACTAAATAGAGCAACGAATCACGAAACTCTGGTAACACACAAGCATAAGTAAGACTCTAAATCAATAAACCAATCTACTTAGTTATGCCTAGTTCACTTCTTGAAAAACAAACACCACCGATCAAGATTATTTCGGTAATCAAGTAGAACTATATAGAACATCGAATCACGATATTCTGGTAATACACAAGCATAAGTAAATTCTCATAAAAGTGGATCTCATCTCACACTAAATCAAATTATGGATTTCTCCAAACATCAATTTACATAGCGCACACAACAATTATGGAAAATACTCAAATCGTTCGGTCAGCTTGAAACAAACAAGAGAATCAAGAAAACACTTCCTAGCATAAATCTATCTCGTCAATAGGAAATTAAGACATGTGAATGTCGAAAATCATAGGTAAGTTCACTAAATGGCTACAATTTTCATTTTTACCAACTCTAACCTAGAACTTGATATACACCCAAGATATGAAATAGCTAGCTCATGAAATCGGGTTTTAAAATCATGAAAAGTTCGAACAGAAAGTAAAAAATCATGCTTGAACATCATTTAGCTTAAATATAGACAAAGACCCATACAGGCAAGTGAATTCTAATTAAGCTCAAAAGACCTAAATCATGTAAATAACATCACTAAATTCAAATTAACCATAAACTCATGAATCAATTTAAAGAAAATGAACATCTACACAACACCCATTACCAAAGATTGAAATCCAAGGTCATGGATTCCAAATTCTACTTATGCATACCAAAAATCCTACTTTTATAACAAAATAGAGAAGAGTAGAGATTAGAACCGGAAGTGGGTTGAGAAACCACATCAAAAACTCTTATATCTTGTAAACTCACCATCTCGAATTCTCCAAAGCTTCAACACATGAAAATGGAGAAGTTGGAGATGGTGGGAGGCTTATGGATGCTTGAAAACCTCCTTGGATCGTCAAAACTATGGCTTTAAGAGGTAGAAATTATCTCCTAGATGAAGAACAAGTAAAGAAAAAAAAATGAAGAGCTAGAGAGAACATGGAAAACAAAAAAAAATAAGCTGGAAATTAAATTGTTATTATAAAATCTGATGTGCCCATTTGTCTACGGTTTTACACTTATATGAAAAGAAAAGAAATTTTTATATAAGTTCTATATAGTGTACGCAAGCTGGAGAAGGAAGGAAAATGTGTTGTCTGGTTGAGCGGATCAGGTACGGGTGTGCGTCGATAGCTAATCGTGCAACCAGCTTCGAGGGACGTCTGATCAGGCAGTCAACAATCGCACGGCCTAAGCTGTGAGTCAACGCACGCGCATGAACGGACATATCTCGCTTCGGTGAGGCCAGTGTTGGGTCTCGAGGTAAGGTTGGAGATGAACCAACTCGCAGCGGAAAATCAATGAAAACCAAGAGACAATTAGAACCATGAAACAACTAACAAAGAATGGATTAACAAGAGAAAAATTCAGCACTAGTTCTTACCAAAACAAGAACACCGGTTAACGAATGATTGGCTTGAGTCTCCAAGACGCCTACGTATCCACATGGGAATCAAAGCCACGTAGTTCTTCTCTTTGAGGACTCAAGAACACAAAAATGGAGGAGGAAACTAGCCAAACCCGAAATGGCCATGGAAGAGGGAGAGAAAATGTGTTTCCTATTCTTGTCTTGTCTTTGTTATGTTGAAAAAAGATGACTTAAACATAACAAAACCCATACTTGTCCAACTAAAGGCATGGGACAAGTATGGTGTCAAGTAAGGTGTAAATAGGACAAAGTATGGCAAGACAAGATTGTGTTAGGTGGTGAATCACCAACACCTTAATCCTTGTCTTAGTACTAATTAATCAAGACTTGATTAATTAGTTCCATGGGCCTTGGTTGCATGGGCCTTTCATGGGCCTCTTGGAACATGGCCCGTGACCATTTCCAACGAGGTCCCGTGATTCGCTCATCGCCTCCATGCCTTCCATACCGGAAATGTCCAACATTATCCGACGCGATCAATCCCAAGACTCCAAGCCTTATCTCGATCCGTAAAGTCCTATTCACTTACGGGCACATGACCCAAAACCCAGTTTTGGTCATGTCCCGAGACAACTCCCTTTTGGCCATTCTCCATAAATGTGTCAATGAGTTTCATCCTCCGGTGTGACCCTTAGGTTTATGCATGTCAATAGATCAACGTAAAATCTCATTTTACTTGATCCTATTTAAGTGGCAACTAACGAGACTTTAGTATTGCCTGACACTACATAACGAATCGACCCTGTCGATTCTAACCTTTCCGTCGTCCCTGTCATTATCCTTTTATCTCCGATATCCTGATTGAGATAAGGCATAGAGCCGTCATCCTTATTATTCTCAATCACCGTTCCTTGATATGTGAGATGACTGAAGATATGATACCCAGTATCATGTGCATGGCCATGCTATTCTTCCAGTCACTCTCGATCAAGCGGCCGAGAACCGATATCTTTCCCATACCTTAGTATGAGGGATAAATCCCTTAGCCGTCTTTCGTGTCACTCATGTAGCCCGTCCCCAAGCCAATCCTGGCCGTTATGGAAGCCCTGTTACGGACAACGTTAGGCTCAGGTCAAACTAGGTTGTTGACTACATAGCGATCACAAAGACTCCTTGGTCTAAGGATACATGACAAGCTACAACACTGAATATGTTCATGACTTAATCTATGGCACATATTCAGGGCGGGTCGTCCAATATCATGTCCCACATGATATCTATGATCAGACTCCGGAATCTCATTCCAATGACTAACAGAACGTAAGCCATAAAGAGCCATCTTTCATACTAGTCGCTTCTAGTGAAGCTTTGTTGACTAGGGACCCATCGAGTGTGATCTATCTCGATCTATGGTTCTATTCGCATGGTGGGCATAGATCAGAGCACACATCGATATATTACTCCAACACATAAGTAATATAAAGCCGCTTTAATTTTATTGCTAACGATGATATATACATTTGGACATTTAGGATTGAACTACGAGCACTAAGACTAACAATCTCCCACTTGCCCTAGTTCCAATCTAAACTCCTATATGTCCCCATCGACTTTACATGTCTAACATGTTCAGGCAGTGACACTGCCTTAGTCAACGAGTTGGCTATGTTATCATCTGTTGCAATATCGGTTATCTTCACTTCACCTCAGTTCAGTATTTATCTGATGAGGTGGATACGCCGCAGTACATGTTTGGATTTGTTATGCGATCTAGGCTTTTAGCTTGCGCAATGGCCCTTGTGTTGTCGCAAAATGGATTCACCGGACTGGATGGGTTTTTAATTACACCCAGCCCTGCCATGAATTTCCAAATCCACATAGCCTCCTTAGCTGCCTCTGCAGCATCCATGTACTTGGCCTCTGTCGTAGATTCGGCAATGGTATCTTGCTTTACGCTTTCCCAGCTAAAGCTCTGCCATTCAGCGTAAACACATATCCTGATTGACTTCTAAAGTCATCTGGATTTGTCTTGGAAAACTAGCGTCTACTCATCCTTCGACGACTAGTTCAGCATCATCTTTCCCCCGGGTTAGAATGATGTCTACTGGTACAACATAAGGCTTACGAGACGTCTGGTCTCATACATGTCATGGCATATATGATCGATCCTGCCCCAAGGCGCATAGGATTCTCATCATCCTTTTCAGCTCATCAGGTGTCTTAGGACACTGAGTCTTGCTGAGATGAATGCCATGACTAGTGGGTAAGAGTCCTTTCTTTGAATCGAGCATTAAGAACCTACTCAATGCCTTGTTCACATAGGTTCCCTGACTTAAATCCAAGACCCTCTTGGTGCGATCTCTACATATCTTAATCCTTAAGATATGAGAAGCATCGCCTAAGTCCTTTATTGAAGAACACTTCCTCAACCAAGCTTTAGTCTCGTGCAAGGTTGGGATGTCGTTTTCAATGAGAACCAGAAAGGTAATATTGCTCCCACTAGCCTTCTTATAAACGCAAGATTCATCCTCGTTCTTGATTAAGCCAAATCCAATTACAGCTTCATCAAAACGAAGGATCCAACTCCGAGAAGTTCGTTTCAATCCATAAATGGATTTCAACAACTTATAAATCTTTCCTTTATTCTTCGGATCGTCAAAACCTTTGGGCCGAGACATACAAACGTACTCAGTCAAATTTCCATTTAGGAAAGCGGTTTTGACATCCACTTGCCATATCTCGTAATTATGATACGCAGTTATGTCAAGAAGAATTTGGATCGATTTTGACCATAGCCACTAAGGAGAAGGTTTCCTCATAGTCAATCCATTGGATCTGCCTATAACCTTTCGCCACCAGTTGAGCTTTGTAGGTCAGAGGGTTGCCGTCCATGTCAAACTTCACCTTGAAGATCCATTTGCATCCTATGGTCCTCACACCATTGATGGGATCAACCGGTTCCCAGACTCGGTTGTCCGACATGGATTGCATTTCCTCCCTCATGGCTCCCAGCCATAACTCGGAGTTGGGCCCATCCACGACTTCCTGAAAGGTGGCTGGATCATCGTGATCCACCATGACTTCATTGTCACCTCCGGATACCATATCTTGGAGGTGGAAGATTGATCCTTTCAAATCGCCTTGGACCTTCCGGAATTGTAACAGGAATTGGTTCTTACTCTACGACAATCTCTGGCTCCTTTCTACTGGGTTGCCAATTGGTTTAGACAGATCTGTACCATCCTGAATTTCTTCGAGATGCACAGTCCTCCCAATGACGTCTTTGGAAACAAAACTTCTTTTCCATAAAGACCCCACCCCAAGCGACGAACACCATGTTCTCACTGGGATTGTAGAAATAGTATCCCCTTGTTGCTTTGGGATACCACACGAAGGTGCATATCTCAGATCTTGGTTCGAGCTTAGTCGAAACCAAATGTTTCACATAAGCCTCGCAACCACAAATCTTTAGGAAGGACAAAGCGGGCATCATCCCGTACCATTTTTAAAATGGTGTCCATTCCACACCATTCGTCGAAGCCCGATTCACTATGAATGCGGTCGTCTCTAGAGCAAAACCCCTAAAAGAGATTGGGAGATCAGTCCAACTAATCATGGAACAGACCATTGTCTAACAATGTCCGATTTCTCCGTTTGGCTACACCTTTCAACTACAGTGACCTAGGAGGAGTCCATTTCAAAAGGATCCCATTCTCTTTTAGATGATCTAATAACTCTGTGGTCAAGTATTTTCCACCTCGATCCAATCGAAGTGCCTTAATACCTTTGTCGAGCTGGTTTTCTACTATAGTCTTAAACTCTTTGAATTTATCAAAAGCTTCAGACTTATGTCTCACCGAATAGACATAACCATATTTACTGTAATCATCAGTAAATGTGATAAAGTAGCTAAAACCCCTCCTGGCAAGTGAACTTATTGGTCTACACACATTCGAGTGTATCAGCCCCAATAATTCACCCGCCCTTTCATCGCGATCGATAAAGGGCACTTTAGTCATTTTGCCCATCAAACAAACCTTGCACCTATCGATCGAATGGAATTCGAATGAACCTGAAAGCCCGCACTTCTGAAGTGCTGATAGGCGCTTCTTGTTTATGCGACCCAAATGACAGTACCATAACAGAGTTAGGTTTAAATCGTTGGATTTAGACCTCTTGGTATTAACGGAATATATAGAACTTGAGGCATTGTTACCCATATCTAATATGTACAATCCTCCAACCATGTCAGTACTGGTATAAAACATATCATTGCATAGAACATTGAAAACTCCATTTCCAATATTAACATTATATCCTTCCTTGTCAAACACGGATACAGATATAATATTCCTACTAAGAGTAGGTATGCAATATACATTATACAATACTAAGACAAGGCCTCTTGGCAAAGCAAGACTCATGGATCCTACAGCAGTTGCCACAACTCTGAGGTCCATTTCGTGCTTTCCAAATCTCTCCTACTTTCAGCCACCATATATTAGTGCATGTGTGAGATTCAGTCATGGTATCTAATACCCATGAATCTTTGGAAGTAGAGAGATGTAGCTCTATAGAGTTAATACCGAATGAAGGCACGGTCCCACCGCCCTTCCTTAGATCATCCAGGTTTCCTGATGAAGGCGCAGTCCTACTGCCCTTCTTCAGATCATCCAGGCTATTTGATGAAGGCGCAGTCCCACTGCCGTTCTTCAGATCAGCCGTGAACTTCCTGTAATCCCGGTTCCAATGACCAGGCTGTTGGCAGTAGAAGTAGACATTCTCAGGTGTCTCATCTTTCCTGCCAAGTGCGCATGGGCCCAGCCCTTGCCACTTCCAATTCCCTTGTTGACCATCAGAATATCCTTGGATCCCAGATCCCTGAGATATTCTTCTCAGCAGCTGATGACACTTCATGTAACTCTGATATGGTCTTAGAGACAGCCTTGTCAAGGACATATTCTTTGCGTTCAGACTTGAGGACTATCCTCAAAAATTCTGTACCAGTCCAAATAGTTTGTCCCATTTAGCTTGACCCTGTCAAGAATGGTTTTTAATGACAAACTATTAATGTTCGCTGAATTTTCCATTTGATCTACAACAGATAAAATTCAATCAGTAAACTGAATAAATTTTATGAAGATCAAGCTTAAACACCAACAATCAATTCTAAACCTTTAGAATCTGAAACCAAGATCCTTGATTCACTCGATTAAGCTGAACTAATGCTCACCACTTAATCGAGCTATGTAGGTAGGAATCCATCCAATCACATCCAATGTGACTCCTGGCTAGGGTATGTACTTATGTACACGACTTACCCTATCTGTTACCCTAGCTCAACCTCAGGCTAAGAATCGTAGTCGGGTCCACCAATTTTCAACTATGGCTCGTCACTATGTAGGTGCTCCGCTAATGCGCACGACACCCACATATGTCGTCCAAACCTACTACCCCGCTTTCCCATGGATGCTCCGCTAATGCGCACGACACCCATAGGACGGGGAGGTAGTAAGGTGTTGATGATTGGGAGGTATCGGACATGACCCGCTTTTACTTGTCCAGTTGTGTTCAAAACTTTGGCACATCCTAGATGCGATGAGCACATCAACTACATTCCAAATGCAATGATGCCTCAAATTACATCCAATGTAATTCTTCCTTTGAACCCGTCAACTACATCCAATGCAATGACGGTTCTAAGGGTTCACACACAAGGATTAAAATTCCAATTTTATCTTTGCATGTGAGGTGATATGCTCGGTAAATAAAGTTAGGCATGCAATTCTAAAGCACATAGAATTAATCATGCATAAACTAAACCAAGCATAAAGCGATAAATGTGCACATAATAGCCCCCTAAACTAACTCCCACTAGCTTCTTGAGCTCCACCGACTCCAAGCCGATGCCAACACCCGAAAAGCCACCAAATGACCTTTTCGCCCTTTCTTCATCTTGAGTAAAATATTACAATTTAATACACGACTCGCAGGTCGGGAATAAATAAATATTACAAACAAGTGGTTCGACGACCACACCTTGAAAGAATAATTACACGTTACCTCTAACGGCTCGCAGGCCGTGAAAAGCGATAAATAATTAAATTGAGCTCGGGGCTATTATGTGCACCATGCCAACATCACATCACACATCGTGTTATCAAACAAGAATGTTATCAAACATCATGTGATTTTCCGGTTTTAATTAATAGCCAAGTTTCGAAAATTTTTGATGCTCGGTTTATCGAAACCGTTCAAAAATGAAACTTTTGAACATTTGATCTTCGAGTTCGTCATGACGGTTCCAAACTCGTCATAACTAACAAAACGGTTTAGCCTTGGCATATCAACCATCCAATGGTCATGCTTGGCCTAGCTCCGTCCAACGGAGCCCCGTTCGGTCCCGGTTTCGGCTCCCCGAGAGTCCCGCTCCCGAGACCCGAAAAATCAAATTTTTTTCAAAATTTCCAGATTTGAAATAATTTTCAAAAATTCATTTTACATGCATTAAATCCATAAACAATAATTTAAAACATGTTATCAAACAATTTAGCAAAACAACATGCCAAAAACGAAACTTTCAAGCAAAACCGAAACTTTGAACACCGTCTTGTGAATCCCGAAGGTAGCACGGCTCTGATACCACTGTTGGGTCTCGAGGTAAGGTTGGAGATGAACCAACTCGCAGCGGAAAATCAATGAAAACCAAGAGACAATTAGAACCATGAAACAACTAACAAAGAATGGATTAACAAGAGAAAAATTCAGCACTAGTTCTTACCAAAACAAGAACACCGGTTAACGAATGATTGGCTTGAGTCTCCAAGACGCCTACGTATCCACATGGGAATCAAAGCCACGTAGTTCTTCTCTTTGAGGACTCAAGAACACAAAAATGGAGGAGGAAACTAGCCAAACCCGAAATGGCCATGGAAGAGGGAGAGAAAATGTGTTTCCTATTCTTGTCTTGTCTTTGTTATGTTGAAAAAAGATGACTTAAACATAACAAAACCCATACTTGTCCAACTAAAGGCATGGGACAAGTATGGTGTCAAGTAAGGTGTAAATAGGACAAAGTATGGCAAGACAAGATTGTGTTAGGTGGTGAATCACCAACACCTTAATCCTTGTCTTAGTACTAATTAATCAAGACTTGATTAATTAGTTCCATGGGCCTTGGTTGCATGGGCCTTTCATGGGCCTCTTGGAACATGGCCCGTGACCATTTCCAACGAGGTCCCGTGATTCGCTCATCGCCTCCATGCCTTCCATACCGGAAATGTCCAACATTATCCGACGCGATCAATCCCAAGACTCCAAGCCTTATCTCGATCCGTAAAGTCCTATTCACTTACGGGCACATGACCCAAAACCCAGTTTTGGTCATGTCCCGAGACAACTCCCTTTTGGCCATTCTCCATAAATGTGTCAATGAGTTTCATCCTCCGGTGTGACCCTTAGGTTTATGCATGTCAATAGATCAACGTAAAATCTCATTTTACTTGATCCTATTTAAGTGGCAACTAACGAGACTTTAGTATTGCCTGACACTACATAACGAATCGACCCTGTCGATTCTAACCTTTCCGTCGTCCCTGTCATTATCCTTTTATCTCCGATATCCTGATTGAGATAAGGCATAGAGCCGTCATCCTTATTATTCTCAATCACCGTTCCTTGATATGTGAGATGACTGAAGATATGATACCCAGTATCATGTGCATGGCCATGCTATTCTTCCAGTCACTCTCGATCAAGCGGCCGAGAACCGATATCTTTCCCATACCTTAGTATGAGGGATAAATCCCTTAGCCGTCTTTCGTGTCACTCATGTAGCCCGTCCCCAAGCCAATCCTGGCCGTTATGGAAGCCCTGTTACGGACAACGTTAGGCTCAGGTCAAACTAGGTTGTTGACTACATAGCGATCACAAAGACTCCTTGGTCTAAGGATACATGACAAGCTACAACACTGAATATGTTCATGACTTAATCTATGGCACATATTCAGGGCGGGTCGTCCAATATCATGTCCCACATGATATCTATGATCAGACTCCGGAATCTCATTCCAATGACTAACAGAACGTAAGCCATAAAGAGCCATCTTTCATACTAGTCGCTTCTAGTGAAGCTTTGTTGACTAGGGACCCATCGAGTGTGATCTATCTCGATCTATGGTTCTATTCGCATGGTGGGCATAGATCAGAGCACACATCGATATATTACTCCAACACATAAGTAATATAAAGCCGCTTTAATTTTATTGCTAACGATGATATATACATTTGGACATTTAGGATTGAACTACGAGCACTAAGACTAACAGCCAGCTCATCCAAAGGGCAGCGAGTGCGGTCAAACGGTCTTGTCGTGCGCTGACGGTGCACCGGAACATGTGGAGATAGAATGCCATTGGCCCGCATGCTCTACTATGTTACAACCTTTTAACTTTAAATTCGTTTCTTCTTTTGCTTATTTCCACTATGTTTGTGCTCCGATCCACGTCGTTCGTATGCCAATATTTTTCTTTTTTTTGCGGCCTGCAAAACAAGACAAATCATGAATATTTTTGAAATACTTGAAAATATCGACTAAGAATGAGGCTTTACGCAATTATTATATAATGCTAAAAATATAAAAACGAGCACAAACAAAGAAAAAATATAGTGGAAAATGGTCAAATTAACTAAGACAAATTTACGCTCATCAGATGCCCTAGTGGCCTTATTGAGACCAGCGAGGCTGGTTTGCATGCCTCGCGTCCACCTCATCGGGGCCATCTTCCCTCCAAGGCAGAGCATTAGAAGTTCCTCCTTCCCAAGTTATAGGGTGGTTGGAAAGCCTCCATACACTGGTAGGGCCCGTATGGTATTATCGGGCTCTAGTTGTGTCCTTCCCATCCTCGAATCGCTCATATTTGATAGAATATCGGTATTGGTCTTCCCTTACTTTCCTGCGGATCCCATTTGGAGGAAAAACTCTAGGGAGTATATCTAGAATAACATGGTTTGAGGGAGAGGTTCCCTCTTAACCATCCGCTACTCGTTCCGCACCAACCGCCTAACTCCTCAATCACGAGCTCTTGAGAGTGGATCAGCCATCATAGATGTGATCTAGGTGGGAAGGTTTGACGTGCGACAACAAGGGCTTCCGAAGGGCCAGATCCTATGGGCGAGCGTGGTGGCCATCACAGTCATTTGGTGGTAGACCAGGAGAGACCCTATCGAATTTATTCCCCATAAATGGTGCACCACATGATCGTCTGAGCAAGGGACCTGGATGGAAAAACCCTAATAGGAGCAAAAGAAGAAGAAAACCCTAAATGTGTTTTTTCTCAAATTGCTTTCTTAATTACTTACTTCTAGTTTTTAGAAAAAGTACAATATATAAGTCAAGCACTTGATTTATAATTTTACTATGTAGTTACAATAAGTTGCTTACACCAAACGTTTACAATGCAATCAATTTTGTTTGGCTCAACAACGTGACTCAAGCATAAATTATAATTAAAAATAAATTCATTTTACATTTGAAATAAAACGGAATTGTAAATTTATTCAAACGAAAGACATTACATATACGATTATAAGGCTAAATTAATACTAAATTAGCTTAATGAAGAGACAACACTTCGCTTGATCTTTGACGAGATCCCACCAATGGAATTTATTGACTGGAATACGATACATCACGTGGTACTTGACAAAGGTTGCATATAATGTTTCCCGATCGGTCGTGTCGAGAGGGTATTGTTGGACACGACGTCGGTAGATTTCGTTGAATTTCTTGACCTTCTTGTTTTTTCTTGCCTCAATGATCCTTAAGGTAGGCTTGGGGTCGTGGTTTGATGTCCGGACCGGTGGTCTGCAAGGATTTTTAGTCAAGGTTAATCTATCAGGAAAAAATTTAGGAGTACAAGATGGTAAAAAAGTGAAAGAGAGGTGTAAAAAAAGATTTGGAGAGGCGTGTTTATAGAGTGAAAATTGAATTTTGGGGGTTGACGGACGAGGTAGTTGTTGCAATCACGTGGCAGTAGAGCATTAGTGAGCTGACTAACCATTGCGGCGACGTGGCAGCAACACAATGGTTCCCCGAAGTAGCCTTAGCGCCACGTGTTCCCGAGTGTTCGTTGCGTCATCCCCTAACGCAGCTGACGTGGACATAAAATACATCTATTTTGGATGTCATTAGCCCACATTTATGTTCTTTTTAATCCTGAGTTAATATAAAATGATGCATTTTACTCTCATATTGTGTAATTGGTCTTGTTTCAGGGTTCGCTAAGTTTACGGAGCAAAAAGGGGCAATTCGGGAGTGAAACGGAGCAAAATTGGAAGTTGAACAGAAGTGCCAGTAAAGGGCACCAATTTGTTGCACGCCGCGCAAAGAACCGGTGCATCCTGAACAGAGGCACCAGACAAATGCACCAGAAACTTGTGCGCCGCACATTTTTGTCACGCCCCAAATCCGGTATTGACCGGACCCGAGACGTGACTTAGTGAAAATAACATAAAAGTAATATAGAGGCAATTGAATTCTGAAAGCAAGAGAATACCATAAACCAGTAAGTCCAAAACCTTGAGTCCTAAGCTCAGATATTTACAAAAGCCAACACAACTGTACGTCTCTAAGAATTATAAAACAAAAATAAACCCAGACCCTCGCTAGCCCCATGCTCCGCGATGCCCTCTACTCCAAATCAAAGCTAATATCTGTAGAAAACACGGTAAGGGGTGAACTTGACGCTCAGTAGGGAAGAACCAAGGAAGCCATCTCAAAACAGATTTACCAGAAGTTATTCCACAAATTAAAGGTGATTAAAAAATTTGATACACGACACGATACTTAAGCCATTTAAAAGACATTACCCCTTTACTCTGACACTCAACAACCCAACCACACCAACTTTAACTCGACACCAACAACTATAACCAGGCATAAACCGAAGGGAACAATCCAAGTAAGACACCCAAGTACGCTTCCAAACTAACCTTTAACAATTAAAATGAGAAGGCAAAAACGAAAACACGTAACCCAAATTAAACAACCTTCACTTTACTCTACCACAAACTATCCCAAAAAAAATCCTCGTCCAGAACCCCTTCACGACCGACTCACGGATAAACACAAAGACGACGCTTTAGCTTACAAGGAAGCCACACACATGAACTCATCATCAAACAATCAAAATCAAGTCATTAGCAGTCACACACAACTCATAATAAGGAAAACACTCATAGCCACAACACAGCAACACTCATTCCAATTCAAAGTGATCTCAACACAATCAATCCACACACTTGCACGGTCTCGGGAGCAACCCGCTCGGCCCGGCGTAGCCGCACGCAACTTTCCCCAACACAAAGTCGGGAGAGGCGGTCGACCTCATCGCGGTACACAGGCCCAGCCTCTTCGCGGTACATAGGCCCAACCTCTTCGCGGTACAACCTCATCGCGGAACACAGCGTTTTACCGAGTGCTAGTCGGAAGGTAGGGAAACCACCTCTTCGCGGGTCACAGCGTTTTACCGACTCAATGTCGGAAGGTAGGGAAACCACCTTTCTCATGTAACCACAGTACCACAAACACAACACTTTACCGATTGCGTGCCTGAAGGTACGATACACCTGATGGAAGTACATCTTTCACACTTTACCGACCGCGCACCGGAAGGTACGACACCCTCTCGGGCACAACTCATCCAGGTATCATCCAAACAATCACAATCACAATCCCAATCATAATCACAATCACATTCTCAACAACTCACACAACCAACATGCACTTACCATCACTTACCGTCACCTCACTCAACGTGGTAACCCCACCGGCTTAACCGGTATTCAATCCCCAACATCCCCAGTTCAACATATCAGATAAACGGGAAAAAAGCCACTCAATCACTAATATGCATCACCAAGTTCAACTCTACTCGTTTTCATGTTCGTTATTTATTAACCGTTCAAACAACACATAATACACAAGCAGATACACTCAGAAAACAAACCTACAGGCACGACATGGCCCGATTATACCTGCACGGCAATTCCCAAGACAATAATCGTAAATGTTCGCAGTTTATATATCTAGCTAGTTATTCACATCCTATATGTGTACTAGTTCTTTAACCGGTTATCAAGTTTCCCTATATGCGTTATAGTACATCCGTAATAAAGTGGGGTTTCGAGGTAACTCCCTACCTCTCGGTCTCTATCTGGGTCGCCTAGCTGCTGACGTCCGTGCCTACTCCGGTCTTCTCCGTGCTCGGGGTAAAAGCCTGGTTTTAACACAAAAAGGGACGGTCATTAGTCTCGGTCCAGTCCGTAGCAGTCCTCTAATTTTATTATCAGGTAAGTCCTTAATTTGTCCAATTTGTCCTTGAATTTATCTGATTTTTAATCCAATTAACTAATTAATTAATTTAATTAACTGTCCTGACCCGGATCCGACCCGACTCCGAAACCCGGACCCGAATCCGACCAAGACCTGACCCGAGTCCGACCTAGACCCGGACCCAAACCCGAGTCCAGACTCGAACCCAGATCCAGTTCAGGCCCGAGGCCCAAACCAGTCCAAGCCCGAGGCCCAACCCGAGTCAAGGTCTGAGCCCGTCCGCAACTCGGTTCTGGCCCAAGAATGAGCCTGACTCGAGTCTGTCTAGCCCGAGAGTAACGCCGGCGAGGGTTCTGGCTTCGTTCAGGCGACAAACGGCGGCGGGGAAGGTCGGAGTGAGCTCTCGTCGGCGGCGAGGGGGGCTAGAGACTCGGAATGATGAGGGGAAGTCGATGGTGTGTATTCCTGAACCTTTCCGTCCAGATTGACAGCGAGAGAGCTTCGCCGGCGCGAAACTTCAGATCTGAAACACGAGGGTTCCGACGAAGCTTCTCCAGTCAATCCTGACCACCACGGCTCGCGTGCGAGTGGATTTCTGGTGAAAGGATGGATGGGAAAGACAAAGCAGGTCGTGAAAGTGACTCACCGTCACAGATTTGCTCGGTTCCGGTGAGATAAGCTTCGAATCGAAAAGGAGCGGCGGCGTTTCTCTTCGAATCAGCGAGGACAAGGGAGAGAAGAGACAAGCGGTGGTTTCTGGTGGTGAGGAATAGACGAGGGTGGAGGAAAAAGGGTGAGACGGTGGTGGGAGGTCGGAGGGACGACAGCGGCGGCGGTTCTGGTTCGAGAAAGGGAGAGAGAAGGGACGGGAGGAATTCGAGAGGAAGGAGAAGACGTCCTCGGGACGTGTGCGTGAAAAATGGGAAGCTGAGGCGTCTTGTTAGGGTTAGGTAGCGTAACGGGCCTGGCGAGTGGGCTTGGCACGCTGGGCCTGCTCTGGCTCGGCCCAAGTCTAAGTCAGGCCTGGTCCAGGCCTACCTTCTTTTCCTTCTTTTTCTTTTTTTTTGAATCCGATCCAAAATTCAACTCGTTCTCCAATCCTCGAGTTCCAACAATAATTTGAGCTATTAAAACTCAGGTCTTTACAATTTTACTGGTGCAACTTAAGATGCACCAGAAACTTGCGCGGCGTGCAAGCGTCAAAAACGCGATTTCCAGCTGCATTTCCTATTTTTAGTCGGAGTTAACCCGTCATATAAAAGAGAATTTAGGTCAGATTTAAGGGGATCACGAAATTGAGAAGGAAAAGCACGTTTGGGAGAACTTGGAGAACATTTGGAGGAGAGGACTTGAAGATCAAAAGAGAGAAGAACTCATCATCGAAGGTTTCGTAGGTTTTGATTAAACTTTACAATTGTATTACTTCATTGGATTCATATGAGTGTCTTGGTTTTTATCAATTCCTTGTGTTCTTGTCTCTTTGCTATGAACTAAAATCCCATTAATCTAGGGCTAGGGGTAAGAATGTGATGAGCTGAATTAACTTGTTCCGGTTATGCATTTGTTAAACTAGTATTAGGATATTGTTTATCTAATTCCGTTCATAATGCTTTGTCGCCTTGATCACGTAATAATTGATTCAATCGTGTTAACCAACAATTGAGAAATGAGTCTAATAGGAGGAAATTGGAATTAGATAGCTCGAGTTTTAATCTAAGCCAGAACACGGTAAGACTGACACGAGTACAATAACTATAGGAGTAAAACCCGAAAGTTAGAGAAATTCATAGAGTGTAATGCTATATACCGCTCTACACCTAGATTAGAGATAATTAGGTGGACTGTGTATGTTAGGGTCCTAATACGATCGAGAGATGGTTAGGACTACATTGAGAGAATTCCCGTTGCCTTTAGAATAGTATTAGTTGCAAATGTATACCGAATCCCGTTAAGTCATTCATCACATTCGAACCCCGTTAATGTCCTAGATCACCTTCTAGCTCTGTTATTCAAATCACTTGTGACTTTGTGTTTATTTTTGGATCATTCACATTGCTTCTCATTACTTGTATGAAATTACATTTTACAAACCAAAACCAATCATCGTTATAGGAATAGCTTGACCATCGAATTAATTAACTAAATTGCTTGTCTAATTGCTCCCTTGGGTACGATATTTCGGACTTAAACCCCGAATACTACTTGACGACCGGTATACTTGCCGTGCCATTCTGAGGGTTAATTCTTCGAGTGTGAAGTTAATGGAACTCGGCGCTGCGGAACTAGACAAACTACTGCGTAGTCTGTTGCGTGTCACCTCTTCTACTACGCCGGTGTTACCACTATGTCCTCCCTGATGTGCCACATTTTCCCCACTATACACGTTCTTAAATAGGTATTAGGTTAAAATAACACACAATACAAAATAAGAAAAGGGTCGACAACTCTCCCAACCTTAGCTGCCCATGCGTCTCATGTCTTAGCGGACAATGGACTCTATGCTCTACTTGGGTCCCTGTTCTTATGGCAGTGGCAACGTTCATGGTTCGCGTATCCAGTGTGACCATGTTGTGGTGCGCCCCTGGTATCCAGTGATTGTGGATCCGTGGGTAGGGTGGTCGGGGGCTATGACCCCAATGTTATGGATCCGGATCGACTAGCTGCCGCAAGGAGGACTATCGGAGTCTGTCGAATCCGATGGGGCGATAAAGATACCAACGTGGGGATCATGGATACCGGCGAGGGGTGGTACGTACCCTCGCCTCATACAATAAGTTGCCCGGGGGTCAGTGAGGGGTTCGTATGTACCACCTTCTCATCAACCACAAGGTGACGATGGGTCCACCAAGTACTAGCACGATACTCCACGATCTTATCGGGAGCCAACACTTATACTTTTTTGGGGCCCTTTTCCGATTATCCGAAGGAGGAGGACGTTCGCTGGTTTTATAAGGGAAATATCCAATCGAGTTGTGCACCATCACTGGCCCGTGTCGTTAGTCTCCATAAATTATATCTGTGGTCCAGACCGTTATTCCAACTATATCTTAGAGACAACATTTTGATTCGAGTGACCGGTTTTACGTATGTTTATTCCTATAATGTATGGGCTTTATGTTTCCATTATTTCTTTGGTTCATAAACATTGCCTCTCTACGATTGAAAAAATCATTTAGGTCAAAAACTTGATTTTTTTGCGTGATTGATAAAGTCAAGTCCATATAAACTATCCCTATCGTATGTTTCATGAAAAATAAAAGAAGATGGAACATCATTTTGTGCAAATCCATGGTGTGGCGAGATTGACGCGTAATTCATACACGAACACATGCATGTAACAAAAAGTAGAAATACTAATAACTCCTCACTAGATTTTGAATTTATTTGTTTAACCATATAACATAGAATAGAATAAAAGAAAAATCTACCCGTCAAAGATGCAATATATACATCTAGAGAGTAGAGACCATTAGCTAAATTGAGGTGGTTAACAAATCTTGACATGTGGTCGTATACACCAATACCATGTTCGTGTATGGATTCAAATCATGCAGGTGGAGTGCTTCACTGTAATTTGTTTAAACAATTATTGTTATGCCTTAGAACATAGATCCATCCAAGGTTACAGGCCAGTTGGCCTTCCCACCACGTGCCACCTTGTCTTGTGGGTGTTTCATTTTGGTCATTTGGTTCCTTGGCGTGTATTTGGGAAAGAGGAACATTTGTTGAATTTAAGGGTCGATCCAAGTCATTTAAGGGACACCGCAAGATTTCAAGGCTCTATCATGTGGATTTGGTGTATGCCACATTGTTCGGTTCGTTTATTTATAACGCCATGTTCTCCAAAAGCACGCGATATGTCATATGTCCTCTTCGAACATAAATGTTCATAAGAGTATGTACAGTGAATCAAACCGTATCAACAAATCAAATGATCAAACCGTATGTCAGCTATATATTTTTAAGGTTTGCAATTCTTAAAATAAACTATGTTTCAGAGTAATACAAATCGGAATATCAAATCGTATTGTGAGTGAATATTGATTGGATGCTGACTGTATGCTGAATTCATATTTTGATTTAATTAAATGTTTTATTCAAATATTAAACGTTATATAAAATTGAAATTAATATTAAAAAAATTAATAATAAAATAAAGGGAAAATTTCATTTTACCACCCTGGCAAACATTTAATTTCAGTTTGATACCCTGGCATAAATTTTTATCAGTTTCATACCCTAACCAAACTTTTAATTTCACTTTCATACCCAGCCGGGTAAAATGTCCAAAATACCCCTAACTATTACTCAAATTTTCAAACTCATGCCATTGGTTCAGAATTTGAAAATAAGTGAAATGACAATAATACCCTTCATTATTAGGGTGTTAAAATGAAAATTTCACAATTTTCAAAATAAAATCAGTTTTTATTTTCAAAAATTCTGATTTTAATTTAAAAATACATAAAAATCAGTTTTTTTGTATGAAAATTATTTTATTTTCAAAAATTCAGATTTTAATTCAAAAAATATATAAAAATCATTTTTTTTAAATACATAAAAATAAATTTTATTATATTTGTTTTTTCTTTCATTTTTTCATTTTTTTTCATTTTCTACCCATGTTTTCTCTCTCATCCCCATCTTCCTCTCTCTCTCTCTCCTCCTCATCTTCCATTTGCAGAAAATACAAATCAACATCTCCACATCTCCAGTCATAGATCGCAATTTCCATTTGCAGAAAATACAAATCCACACCTCCATTCATAGATTCCAACTTATTCGATGCATTTGAATACTTATCCTAATTCAAGCCTTGGGGATGCAATCGTTTTGGTCTCCAAACCCAACACAAGACACAATTCTGGGTATATACTCTCCGGATCTCCGCGTACACCTCGCCGTCCCACTTCCTCTCGGCCAATCGCTCCGCCATCCCCACCGGTGCCTCCTTGGTGTTTTCCCAGCCATCACGCGCGAGAAGAGTGCTCGGGAAGAACCGCCGTCGAGCTCGTCAATTTGTACAACATAGGAGACAGATCTGTTTCCCTGAGAAGCGTGCTCATCGGCCAGATCTGTGTTGGTGGCTTAGTTCGTGGCGGAGAAACGAGGTCACCGGAGAAGACAAGCGGCGGGGCAGCGGCGGCGAGATCGAAATCGAGCCCTCGAAGTCGATTCCGGTGGATTTCACAGAAACGAGATCTAGATCGAAGCTTTGATGAACCTGAGAGAGGAGGCCTTTGGAGTCGGTGGAGGCTCGGTCGAGTGCGACGGGGTCGGTGTTTACCAGCCACACGTCGAATCCGTGCACGACGGCGAGTTGCTGCTGGCCTCATCGGACTCCTATCCCTGAAATCACAGGCCTCTATAGGGTTCTGCTGCACTTGAAGAAGAACAGTAATAAATTGAAAAAACGAATTAAATAAAATATGAATTAAATAAAAAAAGTTTTAAAAAAGTGAATTACAAAAAGGGAAAAATATATATTACTTTTTATATTAATTTAAAAAAAGTGAATCAAAAGGTGATTATTTTTTTAAAAAAATAATTTTTATATTAATTTTTAAATAAAAATTGAATTTTTTAAAATAAAAAATAATTTTCTTAAATAAAAATTGAATTTATAAAAAAACTGATTTTATTTTAAAAGTAGTGAAAATTTCATTCTAACACCCTAATAATGAAGGGTATTATTGTCATTTCACTTATTTTCAAATTCTGAACCAATGACATGAGTTTGAAAATTTGAGTAATAGTTAAGGGTATTTTGGACATTTTACCCGGTTGGGTATGAAAGTGAAATTAAAAGTTTGGTTAGGGTATGAAACTGATAAAAATTTATGCCAGGGTATCAAACTGAAATTAAATGTTTGCCAGGGTGGTAAAATGAAATTTTCCCTAAAATAAATTACTTATAAATAATTTAAACTCACATAAAAATGAACTTAAACTTTTATTCATCCCCTTTTAATACAAACCCAACAAAATACAAGTTGAAGCATATATCCATGTCCGTCTCATGGTTGTACGTCTTGGCGAAGACATTTCATTTCTGCCTCAAGATCTTCCATTCGTGCCCACACTCGGGACATCATCATAGCGTGTCAGGTCGCCCGGTCTTCGTTGTAGTCAGAGACATACTTATCCTGAAAGGCCTCGTACTTTTTGTATAGTTTTTGCCATTGCACTTGTCGGTCACAATATTGACGGCCCCTTTCTAGGCTTACTTGTGCCATCTCGGCTTTTGCTCGTTGAATGTCCAACAAGGCAGACATTTGGTCGGTGAGGACCTGCCCCTTTCTCTTCAAAGCCTTCTTGCCCAACGATCTTTCAGGGGGGGGGGGGGGGGGTCTTCGAGAAGAACCTCCATCGTTCGTATGAGATGGATGACCTTCCGATCAACCTCCTTCTGTCGTATGCGAAGGGGGTATTTCTTGAGAACCTCCCTCCGTCGGATCGAAATAAGGAAAATCTTGTTGGGAGTCACCATCGAGAGGCGTGCAATCTTCACCGACACTAGTAGGTGGGGTTGAGCTGTAATTCCCAACCTCATCAAACCTTTGTCGGCGTACAGTAGCTATGGTGCCTTCCTCGGCGGTGAACTTGTCCTCGTTTTCAAGAAACTTAACCCAATGATCGAGCTCGAAATTTTTTGGGTCACCCTATGCCTTTGCTCCGGGGGTATTTTGCGCCACATCTCCTTTGCCACCCTCATGTAATCATCTTCGTTCCAGCCGCTATGGTACTCGGCCTTCGTCAGTTTTAGAAGACCGAGGAACCTCTTGACGCGCGTCTTATTGACGTTCCAATGGTTCTTCACCGCTTGCCACTCGAAATGCGGGTGAACTCCTCCTTTGTTGTAGCGCTTCGCCACTGTGCACCAGAATGTGTTACCTAGTTGGGAGTTGCCCCTAATCGGGTCTTTTGACGTCTGGAACCATTTCCTTATGAGGTGTTCCTTCGCCTCGATGGGCCATTTTTTCCTCGAATTTTTCGCACGCTCCAATTGTGGTTGGGAAGGATCTGCAGAGGATGATTGCAACGACATGTGGGTGTCGCTGTTGCTGGGCACGTGTTGTTGCCATGATAGGTAATCAGTGTACCCGTAGTAGTTTGGTGTCTGGCTGTGTTGAGGTGGACCCGGATTGTAAGAACCGCCCCCGGTCGAACCGGTGATTTCTAGACAAGTTTGAATTTCGGCCGGATAAGTCAACCGATGACTCAGGAAGTCATACGAGACCTTTCCGGGACCCAAAAAACTTCTCCGTCATCACGGTTAGTTTAGTTGGGTCATTTCCTTCAGTTTGACAGTAATATTGTAACGGTCAACTTTTGGTCAAACTCGGACTTGTTATCAATTTTTTCCGATTAAAACTGGACTGCTGGAACTTTATTAAAAGGAAATGGCTCCCACAATGGCACATGGCATTAGAGGCTTGGATGAGAAGAAAATGAGTTGAAATGACCTTTTAACCCTCCTTAAAGCCTTTAATTGGATAGAACTTGAAAGGAGCTTTTAGTCTTTTAGCATTTTAGGTCATTTAAAGCAATTGGAGCAAACCAATTCAGCTCATTTACATTGGTGCAGCCGAAAATCTCTAAGGGGAGAGAGAGAGGAGAGAGCTCTTGACTTGGGAAAGAAGAAAGGAAGGAAAGAGAAGAACTTGAGACCTTGTAGTCATCAAATTATCTCCAAAAGCCTCATATCTCCATCATCTTCTAATTCTAAAGGTATGGATGCTCGTAACCTCTCATTTCATCCACTTTCAAGTTTTGGGTTTTGTGGGTTTTTGGCTTGAACTTGAAGAACTAGTTCCATTGGTTGTTGTTTGGAGAAGAATTAGTGAAGTTAGGTTGATTTGATTGTGTTGGTTGAAGTTTTGATGAAACCCATTGAGGGTGTTGAGGATTGGAGGTTTTTGTTGGTTATTTTGGAGTTATTTGGAGATGGAAATGGAGCCTTTGGGTTGATTTTCGTGGAATTCGAGTTGGGGAAGAAAGGAGAAGGTTCTGGCCTGGTTCGGCACGGATTAGGACCCGGAACGGGTCTGGTGCCGGCACGGCGTGCAGCACGGAACGGGTTGGGTACCGGCACGGTACGCGGCGCGGAACGGTTCAGACTCCGGCACGGGACCTCGCACGGTCCGTGTCTGATTTCGGGCCGGTGCGTGGCGAGGTCCGTGTCTGTACTGGGCCGGCCTGTGATGCGGTCCGTGTCTGGTTCCAGACCGGACTGTGACACGTTCCGTATCACATTCCGGGCCGGAAGGTGACACGGGCCGGGCCAGATTCCGGATCAGTTTTCCAGAACCAAAACCCTTCCTTTTGAGTCAATTTCGGTTCCTAGATCATTCCTTTTGGCTTTGTTTCTATTCTTTTAGGACTGTTCTGTATTTTAAGTTGAGGAGCACTCTGTTGGGTTACTAATTTTGGTATTGTTGTGGTCCAAGACCGTGAAACCGAGCTCGAAAGGAGAAGAGGTCTTGCACCTGTGAGAGGACGAAGAGTGCTCAAGCCCGGATTTCTGCAGCGAGAAGTTTATTAGAGGAAGACCGCAAGGTAGGGAAAGTACTAACTCCTCGTGCATTTCAATACTAGTATGCCTATTAGGTTAATAAAATCGGTAAGGTCCTAGAATTGCATATATGATGCGAATAACTAGAATAATCGTCTTTCAATTACTAATAATCGGATGTGTCTAGTATGCATGCGTAGGGTGTGAATAACTAGTGTAACTCGCTTTCAATACTTGGGAATTGCTTTACTGGTAGAAAGGCCGAGATGAGCCCTAGGATTGTTTGTGTTTGCCTCACATGACTTGTTTGCCTAGTTTGGATAAGCTAAGAGTAATACAACTAGATGATTTGAATGTTGAACTTGAATGCTTGAATGCTTATTTGGTCGAATGCTTGGATGAATGATTGTATGAACGTTGGGTGTAATTGTTTGTGCTAAGTGGTACATGATCGGGTGATTGATAGACCGATGGAGTGCGATTGGTAAGTAATCGGTAAGGGTAAAGTTATATTGATTCTTGTGGTGTGTTGTGATAGAATTGTGATTTGTTAAGCGTTGGTTGCTCCATGATTGCTTAGTATGTTATCCTTTTGTGAGTCTTTAAGTTTGATTCTATATCGGCATGGCACCCACGCTGCGGGTGGGGTAGTTCCTGTAGGGTACCTACACCAATGGGAATACTGGTGTGGGGTACTACCTAAGCCGATGACTTGGTATCCGGTATGGTACCTACACCGAAGGGAATGTCGGTGTGGGGTAGTATCATAGCCGGTGGATTGGACCCTGTGGGCCATTGATTATTGGACCCTGCGAGGCATTGATTATTGGACCCTGCGGGGCATTGAATATTGGACCCTGCGGGGCAACTAGATGGTTTACCCTGTGGGGATTGGTTACTTTTTGATTTAATCGAGTATATGCATCCTGCGGGAGCACTACCTTGGATCCCGATGATCTATGGTCTTTTGGAGACGTTTCCGAGGGTCCCGACAAATGCATCCTCATATGGACGTTTCCGGTATTCTCAACGTTATACGTCTTTATGATGTTATGCGTCTCCTCCGGACCGAGGGAAAATCCGACATGACACAAAGAATATTGTGTATCAGAGTGTGGTGACTTCATGTCCCACGGTGGCACTTAAATGCTCTATCTTCTGTTGATCGTTAAGAAATGTATTATTTCCCTTAAATTCTATGATTATTTCTATCCTCTTGAAAGCGTTAAATACCCGTTTTATTCTCGTATTTCAATATCTTCTCAGTTCTTCGTATTAGTGTTATTCGAACAAAATGGTGAAGTTCTATTTATTAAACTCAAAGGCATGTCCTTGTTATTTATTTTCCTTATTGAGCGTAAGCTCACCCCTATCTGTTTATTTACTGTGTGTACAGGCTAGCGTGCTGAGTAGTGGACTCGAGACTCGGGAGCTTTTGTGGGTCCGGGTGCTCTTGGTCTTAAAGGCGTTTATGGTTTTACTTTTGAGTTTTAAACCTTATGTTAAAGGATTTATGTCGGAGATGTTACTTGAGATATTTTGGTTGAACTAAATTTGGAGATTTATTTTGGAATTGAGACGTTTTGTTGTTTTACTTGTTTTATCTTTAAGACACGTCTCGAATCTGGTCAATTCCGGATTTGGGGCGTGACAATTTGGTATCAGAGCCTGGTTTCATTTTGAAATTGTTTTCAAAACCTCGGACCGCACGTCAATTAGGTGGGTAGAGTTAGGGAGTCTCAGTTTTGGTACTCAGTGACGTAGTCGGAATTATTCGATACGTAGAGTTGGAATGATAAAAGCCCTTATGATTTGAACACCTTGATAAAGGTTGGAACTTTTGATATTATGTGATTTTCCTTACGTGTGTCGTATGCTCTATTTGCTATGCCTCAGTGATCTGGGATGCCGATGGTTGAGATCAAGGTTGATCCAACGAGCGATGATCGAACTGTTATGAATTGGTTGTCGAGTCAGCCTTTTTGTTAATTGTGTTGTCACCTTGGTTGACTGTTTATTTATTTCTCAATTTGAAGTATTGACTTGTTCAATTGTTGACTTGTTTAAGTGATGACCGCTATTTTAGAATTAAAGTGAAAGTTGACCCAAAAGGGGAGTTTAACGAAGTAAGGGATAGAACCCGAGTGGTACTTGTACTATTTTAACAGGGATGTGTACTTGCTGAGCATGAGAACTATGCGTACTGATTACCTTGTGAAATTGGTTATTAAATGTCCCGCTTAAGTGGATGGTTAGTGGAAAATACGAATAGGTCATGCCGAAATTTCTGTAGAACTGAAATGTTTGCACTATCACAGGTTGACTCAAGGGCGCCATTGTAGTCGAGCGTGATGGTTGGATGTCAAGTGGTTACAACGAGATTCGGGGACGCCTGAATCGGGTTGTAACAACGTGAGATCGACATGAAGGTTTGGTTAAAAGTTAAAGGGTTGAGAACCTGTGGAAAGGAAAGAAATGCTAAATTAGATGGATTTGATCGTGTTACGATTCTAGACCCACGTGTTGGGAAGATACCCGATCGAGGGGTATGCCTGTTGCCTTGTGATTTGTGTGAATTACTTGAGACTGTTCCTCCTGTGGGAGTTGATTGTTTGATTGAACTGCTGCTTGCTGTTGTGAGATGCACTAAGATGCGGCCTTGTCTGCCTATATATAAAGTATTATATATATCTATTGAGCCTAAGTGATGTTGGTCTTGTACGACCCTTGTGGGACGCGCGTGAACGTCCTTGTGTTAGATCGAACCGTTTGTTCTAAACTGGGAAAATGAACATGTGCGTTATCCGTGCAGTCGGGTATATGACATGCCTCGTAGTTACGTTCCGAGGGGTACCAGGAGCTGCCCAGCTATGGGCCCGAGTCAGACGCCTATTTCTGAGCAGGTAGGGGCCGCTAGCGCCCAGGGTGCTTCTTTTACAGAGCACCGGATTTTTGAGGCGGGACCGTCAGGGTTACCACCCAGGACTTCTCCAGTCGCTGAGCCGACTCAGGCGGCCCCTTTAGAGGAGTTGGTCCGCGCAGTGTTGGCAGCGATCAGCGCGCAGCAAGGGACTGTAGCACCGGCACCAGAGCCCATGCCTACTACTGCATTAGTCACTAGTGAGAGGCCAGGCCAGCTTGACAGCTTCATGGCCCAGGCCCTCAGGGATTTTCGTAGACTCGGTACGCCGATCTACTTTGGGGAAGCAGACCCCGAGGCAGCTGTAGGATGGTTGGAGTGGGTTACCCGCAACCTCGATACCTCTAGAGTATCTGAGGGATATCTGAGAGTATCCTTCGCTACCTTTCAGCTCGAGGGAGATGCCTACTTTTGGTGGCAGTCGGTGCAGACAAATGTTGGGGATGACTATCAGTTATTCAGCAGGCTGTTCCTGGAGCAGTATTTTCCTCGATCCATTCGAGATGACAGACGCCAGCAGTTCCTGGAACTACGTCAGAGAGGACTGTCCGTCTCTGAGTATGCAATGAGGTTTATATCCTTGGCCCGCTTCGCACCGGAGCTGGTGCAGACTAAGGACAGTCGCTGCAGGCGATTCGGAAGCGGGCTCATCCCGTCGATTGCTGACATGGTCATCGCTTTCAGGACCGAGGTGTACTCTACACTCGTGGATCAGGCTTTAGCCATAGAGAGGCATTTCAGGGAGACCGCCAGAGCGTGGGAGATTAGACCGAGGCCGAGTGGCTTCCTATGACCGTCCGAGAGTCGTGATCAGCGCAGATAGAGAGTTTCTGGATCCTTTCATCCTCAGTTTCAGTCTGGTGGCATGCGCCGGGCAGGGGCTGTAGCATCAGTTGGACCTGCCCCGGTGGCACAACTATGTCCTCTGTGTGGGCAGCAGGGCCACCTAGCATGTGACTGCCAAAGGGGCAGCGGACCTGCAAAGCGACAGATTGATCGTCCCCAGAGGATTGGAGATGGACAACGTGGTGATGAGAAGGCATTCTATCGATGTGGCCGACATGGGCACCTTGTCTATGCTTGCCCTAATAGAGTTGGAGGAGCGCCCGCGCCGAGGCCTCAGCAGGTTCAGACTCGTCAGGCACCTCCTGGCCGACCACGTCAAGCACAACATCAGAGAGCTCCGCGTCAGGCGGCGGGAGCAGTAGGTCAGAGACACCAGCCGAGGGCTGTGCAGCAGGTGACACTTCCACCACCACCGAGAGGAGGACCCCCGGCACAGCAGGGCCGAGTCTATGCAGTGATTGATTCCAGAGTTGAGAGACCGTACGCCGTCCATGAGGCCACTCAGGGTACGTGGTTACTTTATAATTTGTGGGCATCTTTTCTGTTTGACACGAGGGCTTCCCATTCATTCATCTCTTCTTCTTTTGCTGTTTCTTTGGGTTTGCGGGTGGAGACGTTGAGTCGACCCCTTTGTTTGGATACCCCTGTTACGGGAGAGGTAGTGTTGAGTACTGTTTGTCGGGATTACGCGATTAGGGTGACGGGCTGCCCCTTTGTTGGTGACTTACTCGTCCTAGATATCACTGCTTTTGACATGATTTTCGGTATGGACTGGCTCGCGAGATATCGAGCGAGGATCGATTGCTATCGACGTCAGGTGACAGTGAGGTCGGCCGACCGAGTCATCACTTGTGTTTTGGGTAGAAAGAGCGGAGTTCTTCTGTCCGCCTTGAGTACGGGAGTTGAGACAGAGATTGTGCAAAGTAGCAGAGACCTACCGAGAGTAGTACGTGAGTTCCCGGAAGTTTTTCCGGAGGAACTGTCAGGCTTACCGCCAGCGCGTGAGGTGGAGTTTAGGATCGATCAGATCCTGGGTACGACGTCGATCTCCATGGCCCTGTACCGGTTTGCACCTGCCGAGTTGTCGAACTAAAGCAACAACTCGAGGAACTCCAGCAAAAGGGTTTCATCCGTCCGAGTGTACCCCCGTGGGGAGCACCCGCCCTTTTTGTGAAGAAGAAGGGGGGAGCTTTGAGGATGTGTATCGATTACCGAAAGTTGAACCGGGTGACGATGAAGAACCGTTATCCGATGCCGAGGATCGATGATCTGTTCGACCAGCTGAGAGGAGCGAAGTACTTCTCGAAGATCGATCTTCGATCTGGGTACTACCAGCTGAGGGTCCGAGGGGAGGACGTGGAGAAGACCGCGTTCCGGACTCGGTACAGACAGTTTGAGTTTTTAGTGATGCCGTTCGGGTTGACGAACGTGCCAGCAGCTTTTATGGATTTGATGAACGACATCTTCAGACCGTACCTGGATCAGTTTTTCGTAGTATTTGTTGACGACATCTTGATTTACTCGACAAGTTTATCGGGCATGTTGTGTCCCGAGAGGGTATCTTAGTCGACTCGGCGAAGGTCGATGCAGTTTCGAAGTGGGCACGTCCCAAGAACGTATTGGAGATCCGTAGCTTCCTGCGTCTAGCAGGGTATTATCGACGATTCGTCCAGGACTTCCCACGTTTGGCTGCACCTATGACAACATTGACTCGCAAGGGAGCAGAGTTTCTATGGACTGGTGAGTGTGAGCACTCCTTTACCGAGCTAAAGGCTCGATTGACTACCGCTCCTATGTTGATTGTACCTGAGCGGGCAGTAGGTTACGACGTCTATTATGACGCTTCAGGAGAGGGACTCGGATGCGTACTGATGCAGTCCGGAAAGGTAGTTGCTTATGGCTCGAGACAGTTGAAGATACATGAGCGCAACTACCCGACCCATGATCTAGAGCTGGCAGCAGTGGTCTTTGCTCTGAAGAGCTGGAGACATTATTTGTACGGTGAGCGGTTCCGAGTGTTTTCGGATCTTAAGAGCCTCAAGTACATTTTCTCTCAGCGCGATATGAACATGCGCCAGAGACGTTGGATGGAGCTACTAGAAGAGTACGACTTCGAACTACTCTATCATCCGGGCAAGGCGAACGTCGTCGCTGACGCCCTGAGTAGGAAGTCTACCCACTGCATTGCTAGTATCTTAGTCCGAGAGTGGGACATGTTGGAGGAGCTGAGCTCGTTTAGAATAGAGCTGGAGGAGATCACGGATAGCATGACTTTGTGTGCATTGGTGGCTCAGCCCACCTTAGTTTCCCGAGTACTAGAGGCACAGGCCGAGGATGCCGAGACGGCAGGTATCCGAGAGCGGCTGATCAGCGGTGTTGACACCGAGGGTTGGGAGCAGAGTGCTGACCAGGGTTTACGTTACCGGGGACGTTTTTTTGTGCCACGTGGTTGTAGATATGCTGTTTTGAGAGAGTGTCATCACTCCCGTCTTGCGGTGCACCCTGGTAGCACCAAGATGTAACGAGACATCCGACGACAGTTCTGGTGGAGTGGGATGTGTAGAGCAGTCGCAGACTTCGTTTCGAAATGCTTCACCTGTCAGCAGGTGAAGGCCGAGCACCAGTGCCCTGCCGGGTTACTTCAGCATTTACCGACCACAGAGTGGAAGTGGGAGCATGTCACTATGGACTTCGTTTCTGGGTTACCGAGGTCACCAAGAGGGAATGATGCGGTTTGGGTTGTGGTTGACCGACTGACCAAGTCGGCGCACTTTTTAGCCATGCGGATGACAGACACTGTTGATGTGTTGAGTCGGTTATACGTTAAGGAGATTATTCGTCTTCATGTAGTACCGGTGTCGGTTGTATCCGACAAGGATCCTCGTTTCACCTCCAGATTTTGGGAGAGCCTACAGACGGCATTGGGGACTGAGGTCATGCTTAGTACAACTTATCATCCACAGACCGATGGTCAGTCAGAGCTGACCATCCAGATGTTAGAGGACATGCTACGAGCTTGTGTATTAGACTTTCGTGGGTCGTGGGAGGATCACCTACCCTTGGTAGAGTTTGCTTACAACAACAGCTTCCAGGCCAGTATTGGTATGGCACCTTTTGAGGCGTTGTATGGTAGGCTGTAATAACCACTCCCGGTCAACGCCAGTCAAACCTGCGAAAAATAGGAAAATTTAAAAAATTTAAGACTGGCAGTTAAGTGAACCTAAAATGACCCCGAGTGTCATACCGGACTTAAGTTGACCCCGTTATCGACCAAAGTGAGTTCCGGGGGACTCAGGGCAACTTTCTGATCAATTTGGGAAATGTTGACTTTTCGCTGGAAAAGTCAACCGAGCGACGTTTTGGTCCATTCGAGGACCGTTTTGGATCCAAAAAGCTTAGCCGTCGTCGCTGCATTCTTAGTTGAGCCGTGTCTTTACCTTTGGTGTTTTGGGTGGCCATGAGTGCCCGTGGGGTTGTTGAACCCGTGTCTTTACCTTTGGGGTTTTGGGAGGCCGTGAGTGCCCGTGGGGTTGTTGAACCCGTGTCTTTATTGGCGGTGTGTCTTGGGAGGCCGTGAGTGCCTGTAGGGTTGTTGAGCCCGTGAGTTACTGTTTGTGTGTCTTGGGAGGCCGTGAGTGCCTGTGGGGTTGTTGAGCCCGTGAGTTACTGTTGATAGTTTGAGAGGCCGTGAGTGCCCGTGGGGTTGTTGAGCCCGTGAGTTACTGTTGGTGTGTCTTGGGAGGCCGTGAGTGCCTGTGGGGCTGTCGAGTCCGAGTTTTACTGTTGGTGTCTTGGTGGCCATGAGTGCCTGTGAGTGTTGAACTTATCTTGTTACTGGTTGTTGAATTTGCTTGTGATTGTGCTTGCGGATCCCGGTAGGTTGCAAGCATTCTTTGGCTGGCCTGACACAGTTTGAGTATCAACAGGTTGCAAGCATTCTTTGGCTGGCCTGACACAGTTTGAGTATCAACAGGTTGCAAGCATTCTTTGGCTGGCCTGGTCCGAGTTTGAGTAGCACAGGTTGTAAGCATTATTTGGCTAGCCTGATCCGTGTTCGTGTGAGTGGGAGAGGTTACTGAGCAGCTGGTGTGCGATCCCTTGTGATCTTGTTTGGTGTGCGATCCTTTGTGATCTTGTTTGGTATTGCGTAGCTTTCATTTGAGTCCTTGGAAGAGGTCGTGATCGTTGTGTCGGGTCTACTTACGCGGTTGAGTGTTGAGTCGTTCGAGGAAGGTCACCGTGGGTGTTTGTCAGTCGGAGTACTTGGGTCGGGGGCAGTGATCCCCGGAGTTGAGTTTGTCGTGGGTGTTACCAGCATTGTCTGCTAATTATGCTGTAGTCAGTCTGTTATCTGTGGTGGTGAGCGAACGCTCACCCCTAGCTGCTTTTCCTACAGGTACCGTTCGCAGGCTGGACTAGGTGAGCTTCTAAAGCTTGAAGAGCTAGAAGCGGGTTTCTGGGTGTATTTGAGTCTAGCGACGTATACCATGTTTTTGTCCACTTGTTGGGACGTGTTTTAAGTTGTAAATACTATTTTGTTGAACAGTTGGTGTTTTTAAAGTGAATTATAAAAAAAATGGTTTCAAAGGTGTTTTATTAATTTAATGTTCGCGTCCCGAGTTCGGTTTACTGAAATTGGGGCTTGGCATAGGCCGTGCAGATCGCCTGTTTGTTGGGCTGAGGTAGGGGACCGGAGCCTACTTGGTCCGGAGATGGTACGAGAGACGACCGAGAAGGTCGCATTTATTCGGGAGTGGTTGAAGACCGCACAGAGCCGACAGAAGAACTATGCAGATAGACGTCGCAGACCGCTTGAGTTCTCGGTTGGAGATCATGTATTTCTGAGGGTGAGCCCGAAGAAGGGCCTATTACGGTTCAACCGCGGCGGAGGCAAGCTGTCCCCGCGATTCATTGGACCATTTGAGATCTTGGACAGAATTGGAGCCGTAGCTTATCGGTTAGCATTGCCACCGCAGCTTGGGAACATGCATAATGTTTTCCATGTTTCCCAACTGCAGAAGTACACAGCAGATCCCTCTCATGTTATCGAGTGGACGGACATCGAGGTAGCTGATGATGTCTCTTATGAGGAGCATCCCGCCAGGATTGTGGATACGGGAGAAAAGGTCTTGCGGAAGACTACTATCCCTTTGGTACGAGTGCAATGGAAGCACCAAGGAGCAGACTCGACCTGGGAGCCACAGGATGAGATCCGGGAGAAGTACCCCCACCTGTTCGACCTTTGAGGTACTTTTTTTTTTTTTTTTTTTTTTTTCATTTTGAGGACGAAATTCTTTTAAGGGGGTAGATTGTAAGAACCGCCCCCGGTCGATCCCGGTCGAACCGGTGATTTCTAGACAAGTTTAAATTTCGGATGGAAAAGTCAACCGATGACTCAAGAAGTCATACGGGACCTCTTCGGGACCCAAAAAGCTTAGCCGTCATCACGGTTAGCTTAGTTGGGTCATTTTCTTCAGTTTGACAGTAATATTGTAACGATCAACTTTTGGTCAAACTCGGACTTGTTATCGACTTTTTCCGATTAAAATTGGACTGCTGGAACTTTATTAAAAGGAAATGGCTCCCACAATGCCACGTGGCATTAGAGGCTTGGATGAGAAGAAAATGAGTTGAAATGACCTTTTAACCCTCCTTAAAGCCTTTAATTGGATAGAACTTGAAAGAGGCTTTCAGTGTTTTAGCATTTTAGGTCATTTAAAGCAATTGGAGCAAACCAATTCAGCTCATTTACATTGGTGCATCCGAAAATCTCTAAGGAGAGAGAGAGAGGAGAGAGCTCTTGACTTGGGAAAGAAGAAAGAAAGGAAAGGGAAGAACTTGAGACCTTGTAGTCATCAAATCATCTCCAAAAGCCTCATATCTCCATCATCTTCTAATTCTAAAGGTATGGATGCTCTTAACCTCTCATTTCATCCACTTTCAAGTTTTGGGTTTTGTGGGTTTTTGGTTTGAACTTGAAGAACTAGCTCTATTGGTTGTTGTTTGGAGAAGAATTAGTGAAGTTAGGTTGTTTTGATTGTGTTGGTTGAAGTTTTGATGAAACCCATTGAGGGTGTTGAGGATTGGAGGTTTTTGTTGGTTATTTTGGAGTTATTTGGAGCTTGAAATGGAGCCTTTGGGTTGATTTTCGTGGAATTCGAGTTGGGGAAGAAAGGAGAAGGTTCTGGCCTGGTTCGGCACGGAACAGGACCCGGAACGGGTCTGGTGCCGGCACGGCGTGCAGCACGAAACGGGTTGGGTATCGGCACGGTACGCGGCGCGGAATGGTTCAGACTCCGGCACGGGACCTCGCACGGTCCGTGTCTGATTTCGGGCCGGTGTGTCGCGCGGTCCTTGCCCAGTACCGGGCCGGCCTGTGATGCGGTCCGTGTCTGGTTCCGGACCGGACTGTGACACGTTCCGTATCACATTCTGGGCCGGAAGGTGACACGGGACGGGCCAAGTTGGGATCAGGTTTCCAGGACCAAAACCCTTCCTTTTGAGTCCATTTCGGTTCCTACATCATTCCTTTTGGCTCTGTTTCTATTCTTTGAGGACTGTTCTGTATTTTAAGTTGAGGAGCACTCCGTTGGGTTACTAATTTTGGTATTGTTGTGGTTCAAGACCGTGAGACCGAGCTCGAAAGGAGAAGAGGACCTGGACCCGTGAGAGGACGAAGAGTGCTCTAGCCCGGATTTCTGCAGCGAGAAGTTTATTGGAGGAAGACCGCAAGGTAGGGAAAGTACTAACTCCTCGTGCATTTCAATACTAGTATGCCTATTAGGTTAATAAAATCGGAAAGGTCCTAGAATTGCATATAGGATGCGAATAACTAGAATAATCGTCTTTCAATTACTAATAACCGGATGTGTCTAGTATGCATGCGTAGGATGTGAATAACTAGTGTAACTCGCTTTCAATACTTGGGAATTGCTTTACTGGTAGAAAGGCCGAGATGAGCCCTTTGATTGTTTGTGTTTGCCTCACATGACTTGTTTGCCTAGTTTGGAATAGCTAAGAGTCTAATACAACTAGATGATTTGAATGTTGAACTTGAATGCTTGAATGCTTGGATGCTTAATTGGTCGAATGCTTGGATGAATGATTGTATGAACGTTGGGTGTAATTGTTTGTGCTTATTGGTACATGATCGGGTGATTGATTGATCGTTAAGAAATGTATTATTTCCCTTAAATTCTATGATTATTGCTATCCTCTTGAAAGTGTTAAATACCCGTTTTATTCTCGTATTTCAATATCTTCTCAGTTCTTCGTATTAGTGTTATTCGAACAAAATGGTGAAGTTCTATTTATTAAACTCAAAGGCATGTCCTTGTTATTTATTTTCCCTACTTAGCGTAAGCTCACCCCTATATGTTTATTTACTGTGTGTACAGGCTAGCGTGCTGAGTAGTGGACTCGAGGCTCGGGAGCTTCTATGGGTCCGGGTGCTCTTGGTCTTAGAGGCGTTTATGGTTTTACTTTTGAGTTTTAAACCTTATGTTAAAGGATTTATGTTGGAGATGTTACTTGAGATATTTTGGTTGAACTAAATTTGGAGATTTATTTTGGAATTGAGACGTTTTGTTGTTTTACTTGTTTTATCTTTAAGACACGTCTCGAATCCGGTCAATTCAGGATTTGGGGCGTGACACGGATAGCTCTACGGTTGACCCGGGTATGGGTTGTACGAATGTTGGAATGGATAGTTCTGCCCGGGGTGGAATTGACCCGTACCGGGGTTGAATGGAATTGGACCTGTGTTGAATTGACCTGGACATGTATTCAAACATAACATTTATATCGGGTACATATCTAAATTGAGAAACTAAATTACAAAACTAAATATAAAAAATAAATTATCGAGTTTAAAAGTACCTGAGCTAGAACCTGGTGGCATATATTGAGAGAAAGCGAAGTTCTCGGACGGTTGTGTAAATAGGTCGTGAAAGCTGCATAGGTCTACGGGTGACAACCCGAAATCCGTCTCCCTCCGTTGCTCGTCATCCGATTCATGCGAACGTTGAGTTTCCGAGACGGACATTTTTCGATATGGAAATAGGAGAGTGAAATACAGAGGGAGAGTGAAGTTGTAGAACTGTTGGTGTGAAATAAAAATGGGGTTAGGGGTATTTATATGGTTTGCATTAAGGGTTTTAAGCATTTAAAAAATTACCGTTTAATTCCGACCGTTGCCAACAGTCGGATTTTTTTTCTTTCTTCGGACAGGTGTTGGCCTCTGGTTGGACGACGCACGAACCGAGTGCTACGGCCCGCGAACCATCTGCACGTTCGCACGTCGCGGTGTGCAGACCGAACCGTGTCTTTGCGGTTCGCGGGCCACGAAAACCGAGCGCCACAACGCTATGGCTCGCGACCGGCGAACCACAAAGAGGCGGTTCGGTCAGAGGTTTGCGACACGGTCCATAGCACTATACGTGCTCTAAGAGTATATACATCATTTAACTTTTGGGCATCGACTTTCTGACACAAAGCATCGGCTTCGAGGAACGGACGATATGAGGAGAAGGAATCGGGCCTCAGTTGCCCATTTTGGGAACTGGCATTAGACACTGATCATCGCGATGCCCTATAGGGAATCGACACCAAGCGGTTCAAGAACCCGTCCGAGCCAATGAAAGCACCATGTGGTGCTGTGTTTTAAAAAAAATAGAATCGTTGGCTCTAACGACTATTTTTTTCTTTTTAATAAATGTTAAATGTTTTAATAATAATTAAAAATATATATTTCACAATCTGTAAATACCAACACCCCATACTTCATTTCATCCACAATATCTCTTCTTCTCAAATACACCATCACTAGTTTTTTTTATCTGAGCTATGGATGAAATGGAAGCAAATGTTCATGAAATGGAGGCACGATTCCGATGTAGGATGGAGCATCTCAGAACCAGAATGTTGACTCAGGTGACGCTTTGAGACGAAGGGTCGAAAGCGGGAAACCTTCCCAAAGAGATATTAACATAGGTTGTCTCGAAGGCCGTAAACGTCTAACACGAAACTATTTCGCTGACAACCCTAGTTACAACCACACGATATTTAGAAATCAATTTCGTACGAGCCGAGCCCTATTTATTCGGGTGATTGAAAAAGGTAACAGAGCATAACGATTACTTCGTCCAAAAGACGGACGCTTTCGGGCGCATGGGTTTATTGACGCACCAAAAATGCACAGTCGGAATATGAATGCTAGCGTACGGGTGTTCGGACGATTCGTTGGATGAAGAACTTGCTACAGCGCCTTCCTATGGATGCTCCGCTAAGGTGCACGGCACCCATAAGACGAGGAAGTAGAAAGCTGTCGATAGATTGGGAGGTATCGGACATGACCCGTTTTTACTTGTCTTGTCGTGTTTGAACTTTTGACACATCATTGATGCGATGAGAACGTCAACTATATTCCAAATGTAATGACGTCTCCAATTACATCCAATGTAATTCTTCCTTCGAACTCGTCTACTACATCCAATGTAAAGACGGTTCAAGGGCTCACAAAAAACGATTAAAACCAATTTAATCTTTTCATGTGAGGTGATTTGCTTGAAAGTTTAAATCTAAGCATGCCTTCTAACCATACAATCATGCATAATTTAAAGGAAAAATTTCATTTTAATACCCTGCCAAACATTTAATTTCACTTTGATACCCTGGCATAAATTTTTTGCACTTTCATACCTAAACCAAACATTTAATTTCACTTTAATACCCAGCAGTTAACTTTCTGTTAGTTTGGATGGAAAAAGGTAAAAAGACCATAATACCCCTAACTATTACTCAAATTTTCAAACTCATGCCATTGGTTCAGAATTTGAAAATAAGTGAAATGACAATAATACCCTTCATTGTTAGGGTATTAAAATGAAATTTTCACTTTTTTAAAAATAAAATCAATTTTTTTTATATAAATTCAGTTTTTATTTATGAAAATTGTTTTTATTTTCAAAAATTCTGTTTTTAATTTAAAAATGACATCAAATCAGTTTTTATTTTTAAAAATACAAAAAAATTAGTTTTTTAAAATTTAATTAATATTTTATTAAATTTGTGTTTTTTTTGTTTTTTTTTTCTATCTAAATTTACTCTCTTTCTCCCCATGTTTGTCTCTCTCTCCTCTCACCTTCATCTCCCTCCTCTCACCTTCGTCTCTTCCAATTAAGTTTGCACACTAACAACATAGTCACCAAAGTACCCAACTTCTGAAAAAACCAGAAACTTAATGCGGATGCATATTCTCAGAAACAGGACACAACCAAACCCATTTATCCTATTAATTTGCTAATCCATAAAACCACTCAACTCTAGCAACTCTTCATAGCTAACCCACATTTAACAAACACTAGCGATCTAAACATCCCCAACCCACAAATCCACCTCAAACACCAAGCACGACCCGTAATCGTTCACCGGCGCCTCCACCATCGACCGATTCAGCGGCACCCACTCTCCGGGAACGACGCTCGCTGCCTCGTCCACAGATCTATCGAAAAGGGTCATGCTCGTCTGCTCATCCACTTCCCCAAAATACTGAAAATCCTCGATCTTTCCGTACACCTCCGCTAGATCCCCTTTCTCGCTGAACCCGATTAGGCCCACCTTGACGGCGGCGTAGAGGGAGAAATCGATGATGGAGTAAGTGTTCGACGGCGATTTCGTGGTCGCCATCGCCGTCGTAGAGGCTGAGGTAGATGGCGGTCTCGGTGAGGAGGCTGACCTCGTCCATGGCTGACCTCTTGCTGCAGATCTTAGATCTGAACTGTCGAGGTGTCTGGGTAGAAATTGAGTTTAATGGTGAGACAGGAAACCTAGATTGAAATCAATGGAGATGATTGATTGTGTTTTTGAGCTGTTTGTGTGGTTAATGTTACCTCGTCCATGGATTAGAAAATTTTAAAGAGAGAGAGACGAAGTTGAAGAGAGAGAGAGAGACAAAGTGGAAGAGAGAGAGTGTGAATATCCGGGTAGAAAATGAAAAAAAAGTTATAATAATTAAAATTAAAAAAATAATTTTATGTATTTTTAAAAAAAACTAATCTTATGTATTTTTTAAATTGAAAACAAAATTTTTGAAAATAAAAATAATTATTATAAATAAAAACTGAATTTATATATAAAAATTGATTTTATTTTTAAAAAGGTGAAAATTTCATTTTAATACCCTAACAATGAAGGGTATTATTGTCATTTCACTTATTTTCAAATTCTGAACCAATGGCATGAGTTTGAAAATTTGAGTAATAGTTAGGGTTATTATGGTCTTTTTACCTTTTTCCATCCAAACTAACAGAAAGTCAACTGCTGGGCACTAAAGTGAAATTAAATGTTTGGTTTAGGTATGAAAGTGCAAAAAATTTATGCTAGGGTATCAAAGTGAAATTAAATTTTTGGCAGGGTATTAAAATGAAATTTTCCCTAATTTAAACCAACCATCAAGCATGAAGACGTGCACGTCATAGCCCCTTAAACTATTTCCAACCCGGTCTTGAGAAATCTTGACTTCAAGCCGACGACGTGGGCCTCCCACTCGCCTATTGACGTCCATCTAATCCAAGCCGTTTCCTGCTGTCTCCCACTCGTCTCTTGAGCTTCTTCATCTTCAAGATGGCGATAACGGTTACAATAAAATACACGACTCGCAGGTCGGGAAATAATAATTATTACAAACAAGGGGTACGACGACCACACCTTTAAAAGAATAGTTAGACGCTAACACTATCGACACGTAGTCCGAGAAAAGCGATAAAACTACCCGAGGCTTAATAACATGCACCATGCATAATCATCACATCATATAACGCGTTATCAAACAGCGTGTTATCAAACAGCGAGATATGACTGATTTTAATTACCTTCCAAGTTTCGAAAATTATTACACGGTTTATCGAAACCAGTTTCAAAAATGAATTTTCCGAACGTTTAATTTTGTGGTTCATCATGACGGTTCCAAACTCGTCGTAATTCCCCAAATGGTTTAGCCCCGGCGTTCCAACTATCCAATAGTCACGACTTGGCCTAGCTCCGTCCAACGGAGCCCCATCCGGTCACGGGATCGGCTCACCGAGAATCCAAGTCTCGTGACCCCGAAAATTAAACTTTGTCCAAAAAAATCAGATTTGATTTTATTTCGAAAATCACCAATTTCATGCATAAAACCCATGTGCAAGAAATTAAATCATGTTATCAATCAAGCATACATCCATATATGCCAAAACATGAAATTTAGAAGCTAACATGCATTTTTAAGCACTTTAAATATATAAAAAAAACCAGCAAGCACTTCAAAATATTCAACACCAAAACTAAAAATTTCAACTCTTGTTTTTCCCGTTGGTAACCAGGCTCTGATACCACTGTTGGAACTCGATGTCGTGGACATGTTAAACATAAAATGCAGCGGAAAATTAACCACGAATCAATCGAGATGAATCTACCAAATATGAAAAAGGGCAAAAGTCATCTCAGTACCCTAACTATTGGGTTAGCGTCATTTCAGTACCCTAACTATTTTTAGTGGCACCTCAATACCCTAGAATAGCATTTTCCGTCACTTTAGTACCCGCCGGCAACTTTCCATCCACTTTGGATGGAAAATGCATGAAAAGTCTAAAACACCCCTCACAAACAGTCAAATTTTCAAAATATGCCATTGGTTTCAAATTTTCTTTTTATTTATTTATTTTATAAAGAACATTTATTATTTTATAAAAAATAGAATTTCTTTAAAAATATTAATTTTTTATTTTATAAAATCAGTTTATATTTCAAAAAATATATTTTTTATTTCAAAAAAAACATATTTTATTTCAAAAATCAGTTTTATTTTTAAAAAATTAGTTTTATTTATAAAAATCATATTTTATTTTTAAAAGTCTGTTTTTATTTTTAAAAAACTCAATTTTATTTTAAAAAAATCAATTTTATTTAAAAAAATTAGTTTTATTTAAAAAAAATCATATTTTATTAAAGAAATCAGTTCATTTTAAAGTTAAATACATCTAATCTAACCTATTACCCTAATCTCTAACAAACACCCTATACCTTATTAACATCCTCGCCTCCATTCATATCAAAACCTACCAAATCCAAAGCTCTCCCCTTCGATTCGCAGCTGGATTTGGGGGGAAGATTCGATATTTTCCTCTCTAATGGTGGAGCTGATGGGATTGGGGAGGCTCCACCGCCACAGGCTCGCCGGACTAGCTTCGCCACCAAAGACGATAGATCTGGGGAGTTAGCCGGCGATGCAAGGAGAGGAACAACTAGCCATGGTGGAGACGAGCTCTGTTGTTCATCCTTTTTTATTTACATATTAGATCTCTATTTTTTGATTGAGGAACAGTTGAGATATGAGTTTTTTGCTCTCCTTCGTCTGAGATTGAGATAATTTTCGATCTTAGTTTTGATTATTTTTTTCTGGAAATCATGTGGATGTTTTAGATCTGAGTTTCTTATTTCTCGAAAACGATGGATTAGAAAATATGATTTTGGAGAGGTGGAGAAAATTTTGTTGCAGAGAAAATGGATGTTCATGGGAAGCTCTGTAGTCCGGTTGAAAGGTTGTTTTTTTTTGAGATAAAAGTCTGAATCATAGATTGCGTCTATGTTGCTGCAATTAAAGTCTTAATCATATTCCAGTTGAAAGGTTAAGGATTTGCGTCTCTGTTACTCCAAATCTGATTTTTTTTTGCCCATGTTCAATTTCTACAAAATATATACTGGTTCATCTTCTTTTCTCTCTTTTAATTTCTACCAAACAGATTTGTAAGATGTCATTCTGTGATTTATGTTGTGGTCTGTGTTGTACTACAATATAACAAAAAATCCATGTAATTTTCATATTTTGTGATTTTGATGAGAGATGAAGTTTTTATTTGGATAGAGTTGGATGGGGACCTCTATTTTTGTTTCACAAAGAAGATGAACTGATAGAGAGGAATTTTGAGCAAAAAAATTAAAGAAAACAAAACGTGATAAGGTATCAAAATGAAAATAAAATTAAATTAAAGAAAGAAATTATTGAAAATAAAAATCCGAGTTTTATATTTATTTTAAATAAAAACTGAATTTTAAAAATATAATATGATTTTTAAACTAAAATATGAATTTTTATAAAATAAAACTGATTTTTTAAAAATAAAACCGATTTTTGAAAAATAAAATATGATTTTTAAAAATAAAAACAGATTTTTTTAAAACAAAATATGATTTTTATAAATAAAATATGATTTTTTTAAATAAAACTATTTTTTTTAAATAAAATTTATTTTTTAAAAATAAAACAGATTTTTTTTAAAATAAAAACAGATTTTTGAAAATAGAATCTGATTTTTATAAATAAAACTGATTTTTTTTTTAAAATAAAACTGTTTTTAAAAAAAAATAAAACTGATTTTTGAAATAAAATATGTTTTTTGAAATAAAAAATATATTTTTTGAAATATAAACTGATTTTATAAAATAAAAAAATAATATTTTTAAAGAAATTCTATTTTTTATAAAATAATAAACGTTTTTTATAAAATAAATAAATAAAAAGAAAATTTGAAACCAATGACATATTTTGAAAATTTGACTGTTTGTGAGGGGTATTTTAGACTTTTCATGCATTTTCCATCCAAAATGGATGGAAAGTTGACGGCGGGTACTAAAGTGACGGAAATGCCATTCTAGGGTATTGAGGTGACACTAAAAATAGTTATGGTATTGAAATGACGCTATCCCAATAGTTAGGGTACTGAGATGATTTTTGCCCTATGAAAAACAAGTATGAAAACTCAGCAAAGGTTTGTGTACATCACCTTTGCAAGAGCCTCATCTTGTAGCTCGTGTATCGCGAAAACGAACCGTTGAAACTCAAAACCCTCCGGTCACATTGAAAAACCATATGTGGAGAACGTTCACTCCAAGAATCAGCTTCATCGGATCTTGGATGAACCTCCGATTGTGCTCTTGAAAGTGACTGGTCGGACAAAACTGTGCTGAAATTCAGCACTTCTACTTGTCCCAAATTGGTTCAAGAACACCAAACTTTGAATGACTTGAGCCCCTTGGACGCCTACGTATCCTTAACGGAATCAAAGCCAACGTAGTTCTTGAGTTTGTAAACTCAAGAACATGCAACAATGGAGCTTGGAGCTTACTGGAGGAGTTTGCAAAAGTGGGAGAGAAGATTAATTTGTGCTTAAATTTTCTTTCTCTTATTTGCATATTGTGTCTTGCCAACACCCCTTGCATGTAGACTTAAGTGGAAGTGATCATCTCACTTAATCTCCATCAAGTTTGCATGATAGACTTAATAAACTAAGCAAGTTTATTAACTAGTGGAAAGTGGGTCCAACCCACTTAGTTTAACAAGACTACTTAGTCAACCTTTGACCTTTGGTCCTTGTTGGGCCTAGCCCATATGGGCTGGTCATGGGCCTCTCCAAGAGAGCCCATATCGAGCCCATCATGCTAGCCCGTCCACTATAGCAATTTCCGACACGACTCCCTCCAAGCCTAGCTACATTGCGTTCTTATCGAGTTACAAACTTATGGTGTGACCCTTATGTCTATGCATGTCGGTAAGATCAACGTAAAATCCCATTTTACTTGATCTTACTAATGTGGCGACTGACGAGACTCAGTATTGTCGGATCCTGCATAACGAGTCGCCCCTTGTCGATTCTTACCTTCCCGCTATCCTTGTCATTATCCCTTATCTCCGATATCCTGATTGAGATAAGGCATATAGTCGTCATCCTTATTATTCTCAATCAATGTTCCTTGATATATGAGATGACTGACCTTATGATACCCCGTGTCATGTGCATGGCCATGATTTCTTGTCAGTCACTATCGATCAAGCGGTCGTGAACAAGATATCTTTCCCATACCGCAGTATGAGGGATAAATCCCTTTGCCGTCTATCATGTCACTCATGCAGTCATTCCCCAAGTCAATGCTGGCCGTTATGGAAGCCCAGTCACGGTGCAATGTTGGCCTTTCAGGTCAAACTTGGTTGTTTACTACATAACAATCATATAGATTCCTCAGTCTAAGGATACCTGACAAGCAACGACTCTGAATATGTTCTTGACTTTATGGAACATATTCAGGTCGGGTCGTCCAACATCATGTCCCACATGATGTATATGATCAGACTCAAGAAACTTTCCAATGATTAATAGAACGTAAGCCGTCAAGATTCATATTTCATACTTGTAATAACCACTCCCGGTCAACGCCAGTCAAACCTGCGAAAAACAGGAAAATTTAAAAATTTTAAGACTAACACTTAATTGAACCTAAAATGACCCCGAGGGTCATACCGGACTTAAGTTGACCACGTTATCGACCAAAGTGAGTTCCGGGGGACTCAGGGCAACTTTCTGATCAATTTGGGAAATGTTGACTTTTCGCTGGAAAAGTCAACGGAGCGACGTTTTGGTCCGTTCGAGGACCGTTTTGGATCCAAAAAGCTTAGCCGTCGTCGCAACGGTCTTAGTTGAGCCGTTTCCTTGTAGCCCGTCAAGTTTCGTAATTTCTTGGGAAAGGTGCCCGTTCGGGGCCCGAAACGTCCGATTTTCTCGAATCTGATTGGAAAATATCTAGGAGATATTTTCCAAAAGGTGTGGGACCCACCTTGCCACTTGTCAAACAAGTGGTGGTGTTAGGTTTTGGGGGGAAAACAAAGATGAGACCATAAGGGGTGGTCGGCCAAGACTTGTAAAAAAGGGGTTTTTGGTGTTTTAAAAATAGAAAAGGAGAGAGAGGTTTAGAGAGAGAAGGAGAAGGAGAAGAAGAGAGAAAGAGAAGGGCTAGGGCTTTTGGGCCACTATTCACGTCATCTCCACCCTTGGATCGTCTCAAAGTGAAGAGATTCAAGCTCACCTCGTCTTCCTCTACGGTATACACCAAACCGATCTTCGAATTATCATTTTCTAAATTTAGGTTTTGGTTTGAAACTATTGGTTTAAGGTTGTTTTGATGTTGGGGGAGTGTTGGAGAGGTTTTGGGGACGTTTGGGGGTGAAGGAGGACGTTTTCCGGCGACCGGGAGCTTGGGAGGAGCTCCGGCCACCATAGGGAGTGGCTGGCCGGAGCTAGGGCCGGCCACCACCATGGTGGGCCGGGCCCCAATGAACCCTAGCCACCCACGGCCTAGCTTGGCCGGGTGGGGCCCACGTGCTCGGGTGATCGGGTTTTGTGTTCGGGTGGTTTAAAACATTCCCCGGATCATTTATCCATAACCGAATCGAAATTTGGAATTAAAATGAAAAAGTTGTACTTATCGGGTTTAGGGACTTTAAACGTTAATTAATTGACTCGGAAGTCGGAATTCGATTCTGTCAAGTACATTGGGACCCTTGAATTATTCTAAGACCGTAGAAACGAAAACGGGAATTTTTGGAGCCCCGGAAGGGCATTTCCAAAATCCGGGCAGATTCGCCATGTCGGGCGAATCGGGCCTTTACGGGTCCAATATCGACAATGTCGAGTAATTGGGGAGTTTGGGAGTGATCGACATTGTCGGGGTTACCTTTGGGCGTCAGGTTTATTAAAATTCAGCATTATGCCTGCAAGCTTAAAAGCGTTTAAAATTGTGTTCTTTTAGATCGTGCCGCGGACCGAGACAAGGGAAAGCTGGGTGAGTGACTGAGATCACACCGGAGCTCGTTGGTTGGCTTTTGGAGAACACGCACGAGGTAGGGAAAAGTAGCCGGATCTCGGCCCTGACTAGGGAAAGTTAACAATGGAATTGCATATGACACCGGGGTGTCGTGGATTAAGTAGGTTTATCGAATATTAGAAAGGCATGATACGGGAATGTAGCGAATATTGGAAATGCATGTGACACTTAGTAGTGTCGTAGGAGCAGAGAACTTAGCGATATTGGAATTACTGGAGGCATATGACCATGCCCGGAGGTTGATTGCGAATTGATCGATATTAGAAGTACTGGAGGCATATGACCATTCCCGGAGGTTGATTGTTTAATTTATATCTTTGGTGGCCATGAGAGCCCGTGTATTATTGTTGGTGTCTTGGGTGGCCATGAGAGCCCGTGTATTATTATTGGTGTCTTGGGTGGCCATGAGAGGCCGTGTTTTACTGTTGGTGTCTTGGGAGGCCGTGAGTGCCTGTGGGGTTGTTGAACCCGTGTCTTTACTGTTGGTGTGTCTTGGGTGGCCGTGAGTGTCGTGGGGTTGTTGAGCCCGTGAGTTACTGTTGGTGTGTCTTGGGTGGCCATGAGTGTCGTGGGGTTGTTGAGCCCGTGAGTTACTGTTGGTGTGTCTTGGGTGGCCGTGAGTGCCGTGGGGTTGTTGAGCCCGTGAGTTACTGTTGGTGTGTCTTGGGTGGCCGTGAGTGCCCGTGGGGTTGTTGAGCCCGTGAGTTATGGTTGGTGTGTCTTGGGAGGCCGTGAGTGCCCGTGGGGTTGTTGAGCCCGTGAGTTATGGTTGGTGTGTCTTGGGAGGCCGTGAGTGCCCGTGGGGTTGTTGAGCCTGTGAGTTACGGTTGGTGTGTCTTGGGAGGCCGTGTGTGCCTGTGGGGTTGTTGAGTCCGTGTTTTACCGTTGGTGTCTTGGGTGGCCGTGAGTGCCTGTGGAGTGTTGAACCGGTCTTGTTGCTGTTTGTTGAACCTTGCTTGTGATTGTGATTGTGTTTGCCCGAGGTTAGTGACCCGACTTCGTGTCGGGAAGTGGTGTGGAATTTGGCTGGCTTACCTGACAGGGATCGGTAAGTTGCGAGCATTCTTTGGCTGGCCTGACCGAGTTTGAGTCTCGGGAGGTTGCGAGCGTTCTTTGGCTGGCTTGACCGAGTTCGAGTCTCGGGAAGTTGCGAGCGTTCTTTGGCTAGCCTGACCGAGTTCGAGTCTCAGGAGGTTGTGAGCGTTTTTAGGCGATGAGAGGGAAGCTCCCCTTCCGACTAGCTATCGGAAAAGCAGCGCTGTATATATCGCCAACAGGTCGACCGCCTGGAGCCTGACAGGGATCGGCAAAGCGCGTGGGGCAGGCTCGAGCCCAGCCGGTTAGCAACCGGCACTGAGCAGCTTACAGGAGTGCGATCCTTTGTGATCTGTTTGGTGTGCGATCCTTTGTGATCTTGGGTGTTGCGTGGTGGTCTGTCGTGTCTTTGGAGGAGGTCGTCGATCGTTGTGTCGGGTCTACCTTACGTGTTCGAGTGTTGAGTCGGCTGAGGAAAGTATCAGTGTGCGGGTATCGGTCGGGTTACTTGAGTTTGGGATGGTGTTCCCGGTGTTGAGTTGGTTGTTGGTGTTGCCGGCATTGTCTGCTAATTATGCCGTAGTCAGTCTGTTATCCGTGGTGGTGAGCGAACGCTCACCCCTAGCTGCTTTTCCTACAGGTACCGGTCGCAGGTTGGACTAGGTGAGCTTCCGAAGCTTGAAGAGCTGGGAGCGGGATTCTAGGTTTATTTTGAGTCTAGCGACGGATACCATACTTTTGTCCACTTGTTGGGACGTGTTTTAAGTTGTAAATATTATTTTGTTGAACAAACGGTGATCTTAAAGTGATTTAATGTAAAAGGTTTCAAAATGTTTTATTATTTTAAAAGTTCACGTCCTGAGTTCGGTTTACTGAAATTGGGGCGTGACAATACTAGTCGTTTCTAGCGAAGACTATTGATTAGGGACCCCATAGAGTGTGATCCATCCTGATCTATGGTTCTATTCACATAGTGGGTATAGATCGAAAACACACACGACATATTACTCTAACACTTAAGTAATATAGAAAGCCGCTTTATTATATTGGCAACGATGATATTTTACAATTTGGACATTTACGATTGGACTACGGGCACTGAGGCTAACAAGTAGTTGTGAAGTACAAAGCTGTCACGCCCCAAATCCGGTTTTGGCCAGACTCGAGACGTGACTTAAGTTGACAATTAAATAGTAACAAAATAATAATAAAACCGATTTACTGCTCAAATATGTTCCGATCAAATACTCAAGTAATATGTTCAAAATCGTAAATAAGAGTCAAGGCTCTAAATAGAATACGTAAAATATGAGGTTCAGTACAGATGACCAACACGTCTCTAAGCTAAACACCCTACTATCCAGAAGCTCCCGAGCCTCGAGTTCACTAAACTTCAAGCAAGCATGTACAAACAATGGATAAACAATAGGGGATGAGCTTACGCTCAGTAGGGAAAATCAAAAACAGGAACCTCCAATTTAGTAATAAAACTGCCTTAGCACGACGACACATTTTGCAATTAATACATTTAATCAATAAGATGCTGTCAACGGGGAAAGGTAAGAACAATATCACATTCTTAAAGGTAACGGTAACTTATAAGAGAATAAGTGAAAAGCGCTGGAAATAGTTGAAAACTACTAAAATGGGAACAAGTAAACCTCACACCAATAGCTCGAATCCTCAATAATCCGATCCACGAATAGGTTCTTGTGTCATGTCAGATCCCATACTCCGATCCACAAGAGTACTCGTCTCATGTCAGATTTTCCCTCGGTCCAGAGGAGGCACATACATCGGGCTACCGGTAATATCCCAGAGGGACACATATCGTCGGGATTCTCGAAAATACCCCCAAAGGACCATATGTCATCGGGAACCAAGGTAATGCTCCCGCAGGACGCATATACTCGGGTGAATAACCAAGTAACCATTCCCTGCAGGGTAAACCATCCAATTCCCCCGCAGGGTCAACCATCCAATGCCCCGCAGGGTCCAATAACCAATGCCCCGCAGGGTAAACCATCTATCGGCTATGATACTACCCCACACCGGAATCCTCTACGGTGTGGGTACCATACCGGATCTCCAATAATCATTCCCCGCAGGGTAAACCATTCCTCGGCTATGATACTACCCCACACCAGAATCCTCTACGGTGTGGGTACCATACCGGACCTCGATAATCATCTCAAAACACACACAAGAGACTAACACGCCAATACATCATACAACCGGAGCTTAGCAAATCACAATTCCATAACAACACACCAAAGTGATCCATATACCTTTACACTTACCAATCGCGATCCATCGGTCTATCATTCACCCAATCGTACCATTTGGCACAATCAATTACACTCAATCATTCGAACATTCATTCAATCATTCAAGCATTCATTCAATCATTCAAGCATACGATTTATCTAGTTCGTTAGACTCTTAATTTATCCTGAAGACTAAGAAAGCAATGCATGTGAGGCAACCACAACCAATCCTATGGCTCATCTCGGCATTTCTACCAGCACGACAATTTCCCAAGTATTGAAAGTGAGTTAAACTAGTTATTCACATCCTACACATTCATACTAGACACGTCCGGTTATTAGTAATTGAAACACGATTATTCTAGTTATTCGCATCCTATATGCAATCTAGGACCTTTCCGATTTTATTAACCTAATAGGCATATTAAGTATTGAAATGCACGAGGAGTTTAGTATTTTCCCTACCTCAAGGTCTTCCTCTAATAATACTCCTAGCTGCTGACGACCGGGCCAACTCCGTCTTCTCGGGCGAAGTCCAAGTTCTCGGGTGAAGTCCAAGTTCGAGTCTGGGTTTAACAGATAAAAGAGTCCAATTAGAACCGGTATGTCCAACGTTCTCGAAATTACCCAAAATGTCCCTCAAATAAACCATTTTACGTCAAATAGTTAATTAATTAATTAATTAAAACTGTGACCCGGATCCATCCCGAATCCAGGCCCAACCCGGCTCCAGGCCCGGTCTGAACCCGGTCCAGACCCGACCGGACCCGGGGCCGACCCGAACCCAGTTCCGGACCCGACTCAAACCCGAGTCCAAGTCCAGGTATGACCGAACTGGGCTGAGGCCTGACCGGCCTGCCTGAGGCACAACTAGGCTGGCCCAAGGCCCGTTTCAGTGGTGGTCCAGCTCGAGCGTAAGGTCGGGGCGGCGAGGGCTTGTGCAGTTCCCCGGCGACGGCGGCGGAAAAGTGCTCGGAGGAACTGTGGCGACATTGGGAGTTGGTTCCCGTCGCAGGGCCGGTGAAGTTCTCCGGTGGCCCTCGCCCAGTGATGAAACTCGCCCGCACGGAGCTAGAACTCGAGCTCGCCCATGGATCTGAGTCGAGTTCTCCGGCGCGGGTTGAGACGCCGTGAGGGTTTCCGTCCGATGAGACCTCGCATACGTGCGATTCACAGGCGGAGGAGACAAGGCCGGTGCGTGGCTCACCGGTGCTGAGATGGGGAGCTCGAGAGAGAATCGAAGGAGAAGAGGAACGCGACGCTGTCTCGGTTCTCGTGTCAGAACGCGTGAAGTAGAAGAGGAACTGTAGGGTTTGTGTGTGGGTTGGGCTGGCTTTGTCTCGTGGGTCGGCGCGCGTGTTACTGATTGGGCCCAAGCTGGCCCAATCCCAACTCAGTCCAGTTTATCCTTTTTCCTCCTTTTTTTTTGAATTTTCTCTTCAATAATACTTGTTGCAATTTCCTACCCCAATGTTTCTGATTTCACAACATTACCCTTTAGAAATAAGTGGGGTTTTACAGTCTACCCCCCTTAAAAGAATTTCGTCCTCGAAATTTAAAACGAACGCGCTCCTCATGACCCTATCTCAGGTATCGTCCGCTTAAAACTCACAAGCGAGGGTTCCGCGTGTACTTCCGTAGTTGAAAACGTGGAAGCCGCTAGGCAACGACTCTAGTTCTGCCTGAAGACCTCAAAATGACGATAATCTGCAGGGCCAACTTGTGTCCGCCGCAGTTGAACCGCAAAAGTCCCTTCTTCGGGCTCACCTCAGAAACACGTGATCACCAATTGTAACTCAAGAGGTCGAAAAAGTCTATCTGCGTAACTCTTCCGTCAGTTCTGCACGGTCTTTAACTGTTCTCAAATCAACGCGATCTTCACTTAATCGTGCTTCACTAGATCACGCTAGTTACTCAAACGCCATGCTTGGCGGCGCAAAACCGTCTTACCCAAAAATCCACAAATTCAACTTGCAACGTCTCACCGACTCAAAGAAATACCGAGTAAAAACACAAGCCAAAAAACATCCAAACACTTGAGAAAACTTAGGTAATGGCCTAGATATCCCATACCGGAATTTCTGTCGGCACATGTATCCTGCCGGAACCCTCTACAAGTCGAACAAAGTCGGAACCACACACCAACGTTACTTCTCACCTTCCTCCTTAGTGATCGTTACAAGGACAATTTACACCAGAATTCAAACACTAACAAGTTATGACCAACCACAAACAATTCTACAAGGAAGTAATACACAAATGCATTCATCAAGACCATAGATCTCACAATCACTGCAGGGCTTGGAACAGCCGCTCGTCTCACCACATCTTGTGGAAAGGTAGGCGTACCTCAAAACATACCTCAATCAAAAGCTCAGGTCATACCAATCATGGCACACTTGTCCAACGTAGAAACGTGTCACACCGGGTAAACTTATCAAGATTCTCAACCTGATAACGGATCAGCCACACATCAAGCATCACAATTCTAGATCAAGTTAAACCATCAACACCCAACTATGATTGATCAAGAAGGTTATCCAACCTGCGATATTTCTCTTACTGTTGACATTTGCTCACATACCATCGATTGACCAACTTATAAGTCGTTTCATCCGAGTCATCACTATAATGAGTCCACAACAAGTATTGAAATCTTGAGGATTTGAACGGTCTTTGGGGTACCTTGCGCGTAAATCTTCAAACGTCTTTCAAACAACGTAGGACCAGTCACTGGTCGATTTTAAAGTCTCACTGTGCTCTGCACGGCACAAAACTTGTCCTACCATACGATGCCTCGCGCGGTGCCATCTTGTTACTGGCCTGGAAGCTCATGGTAGTCGTATTCGGCTAACTGTTTCCGGATTTCAACGTGATGTGTTCTCACTTCTATGGCGTAACTTAGTGGTTATGCTAGTCTTCGCGGGACGTTGGCGTTCGTTCTTCTCTTGTTGACGGAGATAGGCCTCTGTACACGGTTCGCGTTCTCCGTATTTTGCTCCGCTGGGAATGTCGTTGTATCTCTCGATGCTGCTTGACTGTCTGTGCGGCGTAAATGATGTGACTCTCGAACACGTCTTCTTGTTTCTGCGCGGCACGAACTCTCTCCTTGATCCGCTACATGCTCCGGTTCTTGGTGTCGTCGTTGTTGACCGCCTTCTTCTGGGACTTGTCACGTCGGTACTGAGTATCGATTCTTCATTTTGATGCCGTTCAGTTTCCGGTGTTCTTCATGCCTCCTTAGCGCTCCGTTCTCCTTGGTCTTGAAGCGTGCTACATTCTTCACGGCGGTGCGCTCGGATATGTCCTTCGGCTGACGTATTGGGTTGGTCAACTCTGTTGGTGCGAGTCTGCCTGGTCTAAGGATGTTTGTGTCGTCTCTGGTCTTAGGTTAATTCCGATGTCGACTTCGTGAACTGGTAGTAATCTGATCGCCTCCTCTGGGAATAACGTAGGGAACACATTCTAATCTAATCTCTCACGTACGGCACACACTTGTGCAACCTTTCGCTCGATAACCAGGGTGTCGAGACAAGAATCGTCTCAATGGTTCGAATCTTATGACCTAAATCTTTTAGCGGGAGTAGAAGAAGCTGGAGATTACGACCCTATGGTTTATGGGTCCACCACGCTTCCGCTGCGCTACTCTGATCTTATCGTCACTTGGTCATCTCCGGTGACCGTTCGGACCGTTTACTGGTCAAGGCTGCAGCCTTTCACTGCTTGGGCATTCGCTGCTGATAGCACTCGATGAACGCCTGATGTTTCACCATTCGGTTCTTAAAACTCGATCCGCACTATCGAAGGAGGAAAAGAACTTTCAGTACGGCCAGATTTGTTACTCCACTTTCAAACTCACACTGACACTAGTCGGTACTACCACACCTTTAGTCGGCGTATTAAGGCACATGTGGGCTTAACAGTTTTAAATTCGTTCCAACATAAAGTAACCATGAAACGATACAACCAAGTGTAGTACTTAAGTGTCAGCAACACAAAATACAAAATGAAAATAGTAACGAGTACTCTAAGCGATCTCAAGATCGGTATCAAGTCCCTCAGCTTGGGGCCCGGCAATCGCGTACGCTCAGTCCTGCTGAATCGGAAGTCCTCCTCTCGGTGGTGGTGGAAGAATCTGCTGCTGTGATAGCATGTCCTCTTATCAGCTCTCGTAGGCCGACCTGCGGGACGGTTTGTAGATCCATCACTCAACGGGCAGTCTCGGCCCAGATGTTCCAACTGTCTGCACGAGGGACAAACTGTGCCACCGGGGCAGGTCCAACGGACGCTACTACCCCAACCGGTCGGGTCTCACCGGAATGGGCCTGTGGCTGAAAGGATCCCAAGGTCCTCCGCCTCCTAGGATCGTGACCCTCTGACGGCCTCAGGAAGCCATTCGGCCTCGGCCTGGTCTTCCGCGCTCTGGCGGTTTCCTGAAAATGCTTCTCAACGGCTAGTGCCTGGTCCACTAGTATAGAAAAATCCTCATCTTGAAGGCAAAAACTCGATCCGCGATAGACGGGATGAGTCCTCTCTCGAAACGCCTGCATCGGCTCTCCTCGGGCTGCACCATATCGGGCGCGAAGCGAGACAGGGACGTGAACCTCACCTCATACTCAGAGACGGTCATCCCTCTCTGCTGCATATCCAAAAGCTGCTGGTGTCGGTCATCTCAAACAGATCGAGGGAATACTGTTCCAAGAACAGTCTGTTGAACAGCTGAAAGTCATCTCCAACCCTGGTCTGCACATGCTGCCACCAATAGTATGCTTCTCCCTCAAGCTGGAAGGTCGCGAAAGATACTCTCAAACAACTATCAGATACCTCAGACGTATCCAGATTGCGGTTAATCCGTTCCAACCAACCTGCGACATCCATTGGGTCTGAACTCTTGGAGTCGACTGATGTGCCCAGCTTGCGAAAATCTATGAGTGCCGGTGTTGCGGTCTCCTGCTGAGCGCTGCTCGCTGCTAGTACTGCGCGACCCACCTCCTCTAGAGGGGCTTCCTGAGTCGGCTCTGCGACTTGAGGAACTCTAGGTGGTAACCTTGACGGTCCACCCTCAAAACTCTGGTGCTCTGTGGAAGCAGCAACCTGGGCACTCGCTGCCCCTGCCTGCCCAACAGCTGGTGTCTGGCTCTGCCCCATAGCTGGGCGGCTCCTGGTCCCTCTCGGGATGTAAACACAGGACATCTCGTGCACTCGTTGCATTTTTAACGTATAAGTTCATAATTCGATTTAACTCAGTGGTTCGATGTAACATAAAGGGGCGTCCTCATGCGTCTTAAAGAGATCATACTTGGATCGACAGTACGTAGTATAATCATATATAATACTTATATAGACAAAGAAGTCCGCACCTTGTGCGTCTCACAACATCAAGCAAGTAAATCAATCAACTCCCATAGGAGGTACAGTCTCAACAATCACACAATCAACATACCAGACCGATATACGTCTCGGTCGGGTATCTTCCCATCACGTGGGGTTCAATTCATAACACAAATAGTTCCACAAATTATATCCTTAATATCTTTCCCATAAGTCTCACTCTTTTCATAATCTCAACCCCTTACTTTTCTCTTATAACATTCATGTCGATCTCGCATCGTTACAACCCGATTCAGGCATCCCCGAATCCGGTTGTAACCACTTAACATCCCCCTATCACGCTCGACTACAGTGGCGCCCCTGAGTCAGCCCGTGATAGTGCAAACACTTCAGTTTCACAGAAATTTCGGCATGACCCGTTTGTATTTTCCATCAACCATCCGCTTAAGCGGGACATTTAATAATCTATTTCACACAACATTCCGCACCAAGGTTCCCACAACCAACAAAAGTACACAATACTGAAATGCTTAACATCGAATTCCAAGACTCTGATCCATACACAGAATAGTACATCATATCAGGAAGCCCCTCGACCTGGAGGGAAAAACTATCATTGGGATTTCCGGAAAAGTTCCTTAGGAACGCACGTTTTTGGAAGTCCCTGAAAATGTCCCCAAGGACCATAATTCATCGGGACAAAGTGAGTTTCTCTAGAACACGTAGCATCGAAATAAGACAATAAAGTATAGTGCCGAAACATCCGTCGGCCTCAGTCTCCCCAGATCACGAAGCATCGGGATGGGACCGGTTCTTCCGGAACACGAAGCATCGGTAGGACAACAATATCACGTAGAATCGGCGTAGAACCAGTCTTTCCGGGTCACGAAGCATCGGATAAGACCATAATGTCACGTAGCATCGGGGTGGAACAAGTCTTTCCGGATCAAGAAGCATCGGATAAGACGGTACTACACCACACCGGAATATCTCTCGGTCTAGGTTTCCCGGGTCACGAAGCATCGGGCTAGACAACAATATAAACATAACAGACCAACACCCCCGCTCGGTAAGTAAACGACAAGAACACTCAATTCCCGACAGGGCACAACACACAACTCATACTAGCAACCAAGCTTACCAACACACTTAACAAACGGTTTACTCAACAACCAATTTAGAACAAGTCAATCAATGCTCGTTAACCCAATCCCGATCTCAACCGTTCGGTTTCACCGATCACTGTAACTTACAGTCAATAGGGTAAAGATACCAATCAAGCAATGCAACCATTGAAATATAAAGGATTCAAACTTGAACAAACATTGAAACAATCAAGACTTGTGTCATTCCAACTCTACGCATCAAATCTTGCGTCACTGAGTACCACGACTTAGACCACCTAACTCTACCCACCTAATTGACGTTCGGTCCGAGGTTTTGAAAACAAGTTCAAAATGAAACCTGGGTCTGATACCAAATTGTCACGCCCGAAATCAAGTTTTGGCCGGACTCGAGACGTGACTTAAGTTGACACTTAAATAGTTAAAAAAAAATAATAAAACCGATTTACTGCTCAAATAGGTTCCGATCAAATACTCAAGTAATATGTTCAAAATCGTAAATAAGAGTCAAGGCTCTAAATAGAATACGTAAAATATGAGGTTCAGTACAGATGACCAACACGTCTCTAAGCTAAACATTCAGACTATCCAGAAGCTCCCGAGCCTCGAGTCCACTAAACTTCAAGCAAGCATGTACAAACAATGGATAAACAACAGGGGATGAGCTTACGCTCAATAGGGAAAATCATAAACAGTTAACCTCCAATTTAGTAATAAAACTGCCTTAGCACGACGACACATTTTGCAATTAATACATTTAATCAATAAGATGCTGTCAACGGGTAAAGGTAAGAACAATATCACATTCTTAAAGGTAACTGTAACTTATGAGAGAATAAGTGAAAAGCGCTGGAAATAGTTGAAAACTACTAAAATGGGAACAAGTAAACCTCACACCAACAGCTCGAATCCTCAATACTCCGATCAACGAATAGGTTCTGGTGTCATGTCGGATCTCATACTCCGATCCACAAGAGTACTCGTCACATGTCAGATTTTCCCTCGGTCCAGAGGAGGCACATACATCGGGCTACCGGTAATATCCCAGAGGGACACATATCGTCGGGATTCTCGGAAATGCCCCCAAAGGACAATATGTCATCGGGAACCAAGGTAATGCTCCCGCAGGACGCATATACTCGGGTGAATCAACAAGTAACCATTCCCCGCAGGGGAAACCATCCAATTGCCCCGCAGGGTCAACCATCCAATGCTCCGCAGGGTCCAATAACCAATGCCCCTCAAGGTCCAATAACCAATGCCCCGCAGGGTCCAATAACCGATGACCCGCAGGGTAAATAATCCATCGGCTATGATACTACCCCACACCGGAATCCTCTACGGTGTGGGTACCATACCGGATCACCAATAATCATTCCCCGCAGGGTAAACCATTCCTCGGCTATGATACTACCCCACACCGGAATCCTCTACGGTGTGGGTACCATACCGGACCTCGATAATCATCTCAAAACACACACAAGAGACTAACACGCCAATACATCATACAACCGGAGCTTAGCAAATCACAATTCCATCACAACACACCAAAGGGATCCATATACCTTTTCACTTACCAATCGCGATCCATCGGTCTATCATTCACCCGATCGTACCATTTGGCATAATCAATTACACTCAATCATTCATTCAATCATTCAATCATTCGAACATCCATTCAATCATTCAAGCATTCATTCAATCATTCAAGCATACGATTTATCTAGTTCGTTGGACTCTTAATTTATCTTGAAGACTAAGCAAGCAATGCATGTGAGGCAACCACAACCAATCCTATGGCTCATCTCGACCTTTCTACCAGCACGACAATTTCCCAAGTATTGAAATCGAGTTAAACTAGTTATTCACATCCTACGCATTCATACTAAACACGTCCGGTTATTAGTAGTTGAAAGACGATTATTCTAGTTATTCGCATCCTATATGCAATCTAGGACCTTTCCGATTTTATTAACCTAATAGGCATACTAAGTATTGAAATGCACGAGGAGTTTAGTATTTTCCCTACCTCAAGGTCTTCCTCTAATAATACTCCTAGCTGCTGACGACCGGGCCAACTCCGTCTTCTCGGGCGAAGTCCAAGTTCTCGGGTGAAGTCCAAGTTCGAGTCTGGGTTTAACAGATAAAAGAGTCCAATTAGAACCGGTATGTCCAACGTTCTCGAAATTACCCAAAATGTCCCTCAAATAAACCATTTTACGTCAAATAGTTAATTAATTAATTAATTAAAACTGTGACCCGGATCCATCCCGAATCCAGGCCCAACCCGGCTCCAGGCCCGGTCTGAACCCGGTCCAGACCCGACCGGACCCGGGGCCGACCCGAACCCAGTTCCGGACCCGACTCAAACCCGAGTCCAAGTCCAGGTATGACCGAACTGGGCTGAGGCCTGACCGGCCTGCCTGAGGCACAACTAGGCTGGCCCAAGGCCCGTTTCAGTGGTGGTCCAGCTCGAGCGTAAGGTCGGGGCGGCGAGGGCTTGTGCAGTTCCCCGGCGACGGCGGCGGAAAAGTGCTCGGAGGAACTGTGGCGACATTGGGAGTTGGTTCCCGTCGTAGGGCCGGTGAAGTTCTCCGTGGCCCTCGCCCAGTGATGAAACTCGCCCTCACAGAGCCAGAACTCGAGCTCGGCCATGGATCTGAGTCGAGTTCTCCGACGCGGGTTGAGACGCCGTGAGGGTTTCCGTCTGACGAGACCTCGCATACGTGCGATTCACAGGCGGAGTAGACAAGGTCGGTGCGTGGCTCACCGGTGCTGAGAGCCTGACACCACGGGATGCGATTTGGGGCTCGTTGAAGAAGAAACGTGGTGCGAGTTTCTTGGTGCAGCTCGCTCGCCGGCGTCGATCGATTCACACGGAGATGTGGCTGGAGAGGACGACGTCGACGAGGATGGAAGGAGATGGAGTGTGAGAGTGAGAGGTTGGGAGATCTGAGATGGGGAGCTCGAGAGAGAATCGAAGGAGAAGAGGAACGCGGCGCTATCTCGGTTCGCGTGCTAGAACGCGTGAAGTAGAAGAGGAAATGTAGGGTTTGTGTGTGGGTTGGGCTGGCTTTGCCTCGTGGGTCGGCGCGCGTGTCACTGATTGGGCCCAAGCTGGCCCAATCCCAACTCAGTCCAGTTTATCCTTTTTCCTCCTTTTTTTTTTTAATTTTCACTTCAACAATACTTGTTGCAATTTCCTACCCCAATGTTTCTGATCTCACAACATTACCTTTTAGAAGTAAGTGGGGTTTTACAAAAGCCATGCTTGTTGCAAAAGGGTATGCACAAAGGTATTTGGTAGATTATGAAGAAACTTTTCTCATGTTGCTCATTTTGAAACTGTTAGACTATTTCTAGTAGTAGCAGCTCAGTTTGGTTGGCTTGTACATAAATTACATGTCAAGTCAGCTTTCTTAAATGGTGCGCTGAAGGAGAAGGTGTATGTACATCAACTTGATGGCTTTAAGTTGCAGGGGAAAGAAGACAAGGTCTATAAACTGCATAAAGCCTTGTATGGCTTAAAACAGGCACCACGAGCATGGTATGGAAACATTTACTCTTATTTCAGGCAAGCTGGATTCAAGAGAAGTGAAAATGAGCAGACTTTTTATTGGAAGAAGGAAGTAAAAGTGTGTCTCGTGGTGTGCTTGTATGTAGATTACATCATCTATATAAGTTCGAGCCAAATGTTGGTGAACCAGTTTAAGGAGAAGATGATGAAATATTTTAAGAATACAGACCTTAGAAAGCTTCATTATTTCCTTGGTTTGGAAGTCACTCAAAATGAGCATGGTGTATTTGTTTCACAAAGAAAGTATACAATTAACTTGCTGCAGAAGTTCAAAATGGTAGGATGCGAACACAGTGCAACTCCCATGAACGAGAATAAAAAATTCAAGCTGGAAGATGAGCAAGATGTCACGCCCCAATTTCAGTAAACCGAACTCAGGACGTGAACTTTTTAAAACAATAAAACATTTTGAAACCTTTTACATTAAATCACTTTAAAATCACCATTTGTTCAACAAAAATAATATTTACAACTTAAAACACGTCCCAACAAGTGGACAAAAGTATGGTATCCGTCGCTAGACTCAAATAAACCCAGAATCCCGCTCCCAGCTGTTCAAGCTTCGAAAGCTCACCTAGTCCAACCTGCGACCGGTACCTGTAGGAAAAGCAACTAGGGGTGAGCGTTCGCTCACCACCACGGATAACAGACTGACTACGGCATAATTAGCAGACAATGCCGGTAACACCAACACAAACTCAACACCGGGGAACACCATCCCCAACCCAAGTACTCCGACTGAACACACACCCACTATTACCTTCCTTGACCAACTCAACACCCTGACACGTAAAGTAGACCCGACACAACGATCACGACCTCTTCCAAGTACTCAAAAGAAAGCTACGCAACACCAAACAAGATCACAAAAGGATCGCATACCAGCTGCTCAGTAACCTCTCCCACTCACACGAACACGGATCAGGCTAGCCAAAGAATGCTTACAACCTGTGATACTCAAACTCGGACCAGGCCAGCCAAAGAATGCTTGCAACCTGTTGATACTCAAAATCGGATCAGGCTAGCCCAAGAATGCTTACAACCTGTTGATACTCAAACTGTGTCAGGCCAGCCAAAGAATGCTTGCAACATGTTGATACTCAAACTGTGTCAGGCCAGCCAAAGAATGTTTGCAACCTGTTGATACTCAAACTTGGTCAGGCCAGCCAACGAATGCTTGCAACCTACCGGGATCCGCAACCACAATCACAAGCACAATCACAATCACAAGCAAGTTCAACAACCAGTAACAACACATGTTCAACACTCACAGGCACTCATGGCCACCAAGACACCAACAGTAAAACTCGGACTCAACAGCCCCACAGACACTCACAGCCTCCCAAGACACACCAACAGTACAACACGGACTCAACAGCCCCACAGGCACTCACGGCCTCCCAAGACACACCAACAGTAAAACACGGACTCAACATCCCCACAGGCACTCACGGCCTCCAAAGACACACCAACAGTAAAACACGGACTCAACAGCCCCACGGGCACTCATGGCCTCCCAAGATACACCAACAGTAACTCACGGGCTCAACAACCCCACGAGCACTCATGGCCACCCAAAACACCAAAGGTAAAGAAACGGGTTCAACAACCCCACATGCACTCATGGCCACTCAAAACACCAAAGGTAAAGACACGGTTTCAACGACCCCACGGGCACTCATGGCCACTCAAAACACCAAAGGTAAAGAGACGGGTTCAACGACCCCACGGGCACTCATGGTCACCCAAAACTCAACAATAATACACGCTCGCAACTTACCGAGACTCTAACTCGTAAGCCAGCCAAAGAATGCTCGCAACCCCCCGAGACTCTAACTCGGTCAGGCCAGCCAAAGACACCAACCTTAGTACACGGGCTCTCATGGCCACCCAAGACACAACAATAATACACGGGCTCTCATGGCCACCCAAGACACAATTACACAAACAACCTCTGGCATAACCAATGCCTCCAACATTCCTAATATCAACAGTTTCACAATCAACCTCCGGGCATGGTCATATGCCTCCAGTACTCCTAATCTCGATAAGTTCGCAATCAACCTCCGGGCATGGTCATATGCCTCCAGTAATTCTAAAAAGCTAAGTTCTCTGCTCCTACGACACTACTAAGTGTCACATGCATTTCCAATATTCGCTACATTCCCGTATCATGCCTTTCTAATATTCGATAACTCACTTAACCCACGACACCCCAGTGTCACATGCATTTCTACTGTTAACTTTCCCTAGTCAGGGCCGAGATCCGGCTACTTTTCCCTACCTCGTGCGTGTTCTCCAAAAGCCAACCAACAAGCTCCGGCGTGATCTCAGTCACTCGCCTAGCTTTCCTTTCCCTCGGTCTGCAGCACGATCTAAAAGAACACAATTTCAAACGCTTTTAAGCTTGCAGGAATAATGCTGAATTTTAATAAACCTTACGCCCAAAAGTAACCCCGACAATGTCGATCACTCCCAAACTCTCCAATTACTCGACATTGTCGATATTGGACCCGGAAAGGCCCGATTTTCCCGACGTGGCGAATCTGCCCGGGTTTTGGAAACGCCCTTCCGGGGCTCTAAAAATTCCCGTTTTCGTTTCTATGGTTTTAGAATAATTCAAGGGTTCCTAGGCACTCGACGGAATCGAATTCCGACTTCTGAGTCATTTAATTTGCGTTTCAAGTTTCTAAAACCCGTTAATTACAACTTTTCCAATTTATTTCCAAATTTCGATTCGGTTGTGGATAAATGATCCGGGGAACGTTCTAAACCACCTGAACACGAAAACCCGTGACCCGAGCACGTGGGCCCCACACGGCCACGATGGAAAAATTCCCTTTTTGCCCCAAAACGTTCCTAACGAACCCCAAACCTCAACCATTCAATCTTTAAACCAACTCTAACCAAAACCCAACCATAATCAAATCGTTTAAACTTAAACCCTAAATTTCAAACGTACCAAAACGAAAATCGGTTAGGTGCTAACTGTAGAGAATGACGACGGGATGACGAATCTTCAATCGTTGAGTCGATCGGTCGGTCGGATCGTCGGGAAATCACCAAAATCTCCCCTTTTCTTTCCTTTTCTCTCCTTCCCTTTCTCTCTCCATTTCTCCTTTTTTTGAATAATTGCCGAACACACTTCCAACTTCATCTTTATTTTGTTTTAAAAAAATCAAACTAACTCTCTTAATTACAACTACCACACATTCTTCTTTTTGATTTGTTCAACGTTACCTAACACCACCACATTGGTGACATGTGGCAAAGTGGGTCCCACACCTTTTGGAAAATATCTCCCAGATATTTTCCAATTAGATTCGCCAAATTCGGTCGTCTCGGGCCCCGAACGGCACTTTTTCCAAGAAATTACGAAACTTCACGGGCTACAAGGAAACGGCTCAACTAAGACCGCTGCGACGACGGCTAAGCTTTTTGGATCCAAAACGGTCCTCGAATGGACCAAAATGTCGCTCGGTTGACTTTTCCAGCGAAAAGTCAACATTTTCCAAACTGATCAGAAAGTTGCCCTGAGTCCCCCGGAACTCACTTTGGTCGATAACGGGGTCAACTTAAGTCCGGCATGACCCTCGGGGTCCAATTCCGGTTCAATTCAGTGTCTGCTCAAAATTTTTAAATTTTCCCGTTTTTCGTAGGTTTGACTGGCGTTGACCGGGAGTGGTTATTACACAAGAGCTTGCGGATGCAAGTCAATTCAGAAGCTTGGTGGGTAGCTTAATTTACCTAACACATACTAGACCTGATATTTCGTTTTCAGTTGGTATTGTGTCAAGGTTTATGAGCAAACCATCAAAAGATCATTATGGAGTTGCTAAGAGAATTCTCAGATATGTTGCAGGAACTTAAAGCTACGGTCTTTGGTATACGAGAAGTTTAAATCGCCAACTAGTTGAATTCTCTGACAGTGATTGGGGAGCTTGCTACGATGATAGAAAAAGTAATTCAGGAAATGTATTTTCACTTGGGGTAGCAGCTATCGCATGGAATTCAAAGAAACAATCGGTGGTAGCTTTTTCCACTGCTAAAGCTGAATACATAGCAGGTTCTACAACAGCTTGTCAATGTGTTAGGTTGAAAAGACTGTTTAAAGATTTTGGAATGGAACAATCTCTACCTACAGAGTTAGTTTTTGATAGCAAATCAGCAATTTCTATTACAAAAAATTATGGAGTACATGGAAGCGCCAAACATATTCAACTCAGGTTTCATTTCATCAGGGAGCTGATTCAAGATGGAGAAGTCAAAATCAAGTATTGTCCTACATATGCTCAGGTGGCAACCATATTTACAAAATCTCTACCAATTCAACTACATATCTTCGTTACTGGTCTACTTGGAGTTTGTGATTATAGCTCAATAGGGAGTGTTGGAGAAGTGATCCAAAATCACATCTCCATTATCACGAGTATGTGCTGAAAATTACGAGTTAAGAGAGTCATATTCTGATAAGGTGTTTGTATTTCCTCTTTCTTAGGATCAATAACGTAGTAATGGGGTGTTAATTCAATAATGGGTATTTTTCTATATAATTAGGAGTCTATTATTAAGAATTCTACTTTGTACTGAAAGTCTATAAATAACTACACAATTTCTGTTCCAAATAGGCAATGAGAATTACAACAAATTCTAATTAATATCTTGTCTTCATCTCTCTTTACTTGATATTTTCACTAAAAAAGTTATAGTCGGAAGTTTTAATACTGACGTGTCGATATGCGGTATATCTAAACACCTTCAAACAACCTGGCCGGTAGGGAGGCCGACACCGGCCTCCACAAGGACCTCGAAACATCCAGAGAGAGATGTTGGAAATTAGTGTTCGTATAACAATATTGAGAAAAGAAAGACTTATCGAAATGATGATTCAAAATGTGGCAACACTTGCGTGAACAAACTATCAACAGTTGGTTGAACAAACAATTAGCAGTTGCATGGTAAACTATCAGCTGTGGCGTGGCATAAGACCAATAACTTGAAAGCAATATTTCCGAGTGACCGGGGGCTGCGATCAGCAGCGGTTGCTCCCCAAGGTTACACAGTTCTACCCAGCAACGCGCTCACTCGCTCTACTGGATGTGGACTCAGCAGAACAGTACTAGAACAAGGGTGTAGTAAATTGAAAGAGGAAGAAGAGCAAAACGTGTATACTTCTAGCTCTGTAAATTGCTTGAAAATTTGTGTGTCCCAAATGGAACCAAAGCTGAGTTTAAATAGGCTAAGCAAGGACAAACCTAATAAAGCCCATTAAAAGCACAATAAAAACTGATTTTCGGTTTCAAGAATTAAAACACGCAATAAAATCCCGATTTTCGGTTTCAAGAATTAAACTACGTTTTAATTCCGAACCGTTACGAAATATCCTTTGCAAGCCATTTCTCCAACAATCCCCCACAAATGGCGACAAAGGCCGAGAACAGATGAAAAACAAATTTTAAATAAGTTAAATTTGCAAGACACCACAAATGTTCTGGTTATTGGAAGGTAAGGTACTTAAACATCAACATCTTTCAATTTGAATTGATGCATAGTGAGGTGTGATAACAACTTACTTACAGTAAGTGAATATAATCTTGAACTTACTTAGCTTCGGTTGATACGTCACACAACACATACCATACTTCAGATTCCACTGAATCCGCGATACTATCAGAAACGCTATTAAAGGTCATGCGTATACATTGGTTCTAATGAGTGCTCTAGGAAGACTTTGCCCAAAGTCTTTCATAGATGGCGGCCCACCATCACACACACGTAGGTAACTCATCAAGTGCTTCTCACAAGCATTATCCCAATCGGGTCTGGAGTTATTAAGGACATAGAGTCCATCCTATCAGCAGAATCCATCAAGTGCGTCTTTATAGCACCACCAAAATTGGTTATGGATTACAATCTATCAAGTGCGTCTCACAAGCACCATCAATACTGGTTATAAATTGTTAACAAGATTTATCAAGTGCGTCTCAAAGCACCACCAAAACTGGTTATAGATCATCACACACTACTTTTGTCATGGGAATGGGAGATGTAGTGCATCAAGACTAGTATGGTTGCATATGACTACTAACACTAGTCATCCATACTCTCTTGACCTCTGGGCTTGAGATACGTCCCTTTCGACATATCATGTAGTTCGTTCCTTGGTTGATTCTTAGTGAAAGAATTGACTAGCTTTCTTTCGTACGTAGTCTAAGAAAATTACTCACTGATTTTAGGAGTTTCTACACCACAAAGTGTCTAATTTGAATAAGTCTTTTCGTCTCATTAAGACATTTTTCTTTGATGACAAAAGATTCTTTGGTTTTGTTCACAACAACATTACTACCAAATTAACATGAAGATTTCTTTGGTTTTGTTCTCAACAACATTACTACCAAATTAACATGAAGATTTCTTTGGTTTTGTTCTCAACAACATTACTACCAAATTAACATGAAGATTTCTTTGGTTTTGTTCACAACAACATTACTACCAAATTAACATGTCACCAACATAGGCCAGTAATCATATAGCCTATGTATATCAATTCATAATACATATATGAATAAGATTGTTCGTTATATAACTATTTTTCACAAGGTTTATAAGAAATTCATCTCCCCAGAATTTCTTAGTAAATGATTTTACTACCTTCTAAATTCATCAACACGAATATTACAATGAAGGTTCTAGCATGCAAATTGTCACACAATAGACTATATATGTATAAGATCAATAGCATGTACATCACTATTGAGGGTTAACCAATGAAAACGATCAATGGTTTTCTTGGTGGTTTATTTTACCCGAACAACCCCCACATTTCCCCCCACATTTCAACGGAAAGGTCTGAACTTTAAAAACACAAAGTTCATCAAACTTGAAACACAATTGTTTCAATTTAAAGAGGAAATTAGTTCTTTTATCAAATGCTCTTTATCCTTAATTTTGGAGTCTCGGTATCCAAAAACAAGGAGCAAATAATATGAACGAAATAATTCAAATTAATCATTATACTCCAGCGAACATATTAATGAAATAAAATCACTTACTTGATTGAAGAGCACGCACCGGTTTCATTGAATTGTCCATTCTAAAACCATAAGAATTGCACATATATACATATATATAACAGACCACCACAATCTTATATGTATAAAATTAGTTTAAGTGGATTACCAAAACTTTTAGATGATAAGCATTACTATCAAGAGTAATAAAATGGTGCAAATAATAGCAATTCCTCTCAAGTCAATTCACCACCAAATAGTACTTAAGAATCGTACCTTGTATCCATTCAACGATTCATTATTACCTCAAGGTCCGAGATCGTACCTGTTTCTCTTGCGTGATTAAAAAAATCGCAAATCGATTCCAAATCAAACGGGTCCTCCCAATCTCCTGCAATAGAGTGAGCTCAATTGTAAAGTTAGATTACCGTTAATCAAGTCCAACAGTAGTGAGGCAAAAGGGAAGAAAAGAAAGTTTTTTTTTTCTTTTTAAATCTGTCCAGCCGGGTCCTGACCCGGTTTGCTCCAACACCCGAACCAGGCCCAACCACGCCCGGCCAGCTGTCTTACCCGCGAGCTGGAACCAACCCGTTCCAGCACACACATCCGGATCCGTTCCTGACCCGCGACCCGAGCTTCTGACCCGCGCATCCGATCCGCTCCAGATCCGCACGTCCGACCCACTCCAGTGACCCACATATTGACCAGGTCAGCGCATGCGTGAGTCACGCAACGTGACTCAATCAGGTTCCTTTGACTTTTGTCTTGGGCTGGATTTTATTTTTTGCCTTTTGTTAGGTTGGGCCTGCAAAAAAGTAAGATACGGCCCAAAAAAAATAGAGACCAAAAAAACTATAAAAAAAACCCTTTTTAGTTGCGTCTTCTTCAAGCCGCAGCTGCAACTCTTCTTCAACCTCCAAACGCGAAACCCCAGCCGCGAATATAGGAGAGAAGGTCACGTTTCCCGTTCCGAATTTTCCGGCTCAAAATCTGGTATGAATCAAAAGTTCGTTTCAGATTTTCAACTTCCAGACCCACTTGAACAAACAGTGATCGAGCTATTGGTACGCCTCGGCAAGCCTGATCAGACCTGTCTACGAGTGTACACGAAGTCGAGGTTTCGAAAGGCTATGGAGTTCAGCTTCTTATCTTTCACAGTTTCTTCCATCTTCGAAACCATAAGAAAGACAAGCAACATTGGTGTCGACATCGTCGCCAATGTAATTCTAAACCATACACAGTTGCAATTCATTTTTCTACAAAATTGTAAGTACATTACCGTGCTAAATTCAATTTTACTTGCAAACAAAACATATTTACAGTAACATGAAAATTTAATCCACCTCATATGATACCGGTATATATCCATCTCTGTATATGTTCTTATTAAAACATATAAAAGGTTATGTACAAGTAAACATATATATAATTGGTGTAGTTGTAAATACATAACGTACATAGCCATATACACAAAGACCAGATTCTGTTCTTGGGAGCCAAAGAATCGGGACACAATAGAAATTATTCTCAATCATCAAATTCTTATATTAGGCTAACCAATTACATGTTATATTTAACAATTTTGATTTGATTTTTGCTTCCTCAGCGTCACAGCAACCAATCAAATCCAAAAACCATAAACACGGAAAAGCAAAGAACATGTATGATATGTCTCATGTATAAAGAAATGGTACAACAACTATAGCAGGTTTAATACATCATGCACCACTTATACAAACAATCATATTATACTTTATCATATTGCTTTCAAATTGTTGGAAATAAGCGTTCGTATAACAATATTGAGAAAAGAAAGACTTATCGAAATGATGATTCAAACTGTGGCATGGCGTGGAAACTAAGAACACTTACGTGAACAAACTATCAGCGGTTGGTTGAACAAACGATTAGCAGTTGTGTGGTAAACTATCAGATGTGGCGTGTCACAAGACCAATGACTTGAAAGCAATATTTTCGAGTGACCGAGGTGGCGATCAGCAACGGTTGCTCCCCAAGGTTACACAGTTCTACCCAACAACGCGCTCACTCGCTCTACTGGATGTGGACTCAGCAGAACAGTACCAGAACAAGGGTGTAGTAAAGTGAAAGAGGAAGAAGAGAAAAACGTGTATACTTCTAGCTCTGTAAATTGCTTGAAAATTGTGTGTCCCAAATGGAACCAAAGTTGAGTTTAATTTGGCTAAGCAAGGGCAAACCCAATAAAGCCAATTAAAAGCACAATAAAATCTGATTTTCGGTTTCAAGAATTAAACCACGCAATAAAATCTGATTTTCGGTTTCAAGAATTAAACCACGTTTTAATTCCGAACCGTTACGAAATATCCTTTGCAAGCCATTTCTCCAATAAGAGATGGCAATGAGCTCCTGGGAGGGCGAGCTGGGCAGTAGGGATGAGCCAAAAGAATGGCCGCGGAATGGATATGAGACGCTCGCTGTCAAAACAAAGCCGAACACCAAAAAGTATATTTGACCAACCATTGGACGACGGCGGAATAGATATGAGACGCTGGCTGTCAAAACGAAGTCGAACACCAAAGAGTAAACCAGACCAAGCATTGCACGACGACGAAGAAACGAGGTAGGCTGCTCCTCGACATGCAACACAACCAAGAGGATCGACAAGTTGCCGAAAAAAGAAACAGAAAGGTGGGTGTTAGATATATATAATTGGGCCTTCAACTATCAGCTTGAGCTTTTAGTTGAGTTGGTTCTCTTACAGTGGGAGAGAAGAGAAACGGGGAGAAGTAGAAAGAACGGACCAGTAATGTTGGCAATGATGGCTGTAACCAGCACTAGCGAAGGCAAGTCAAGGAGATATGGTTTTGCAAGTATTTAGTCTACTACCTTGTAGTGTTTTATCAGTTGTATTTAGTTAGAAACGGTTTTGTGCTTGTGCCCAACCGTGTATAGCGTGCGTGAGGGATATGTGAATTATATAGGGGAAACTCCGCTAAACAACGGTTATTTGACTTTCAATATCACAAACTAACTTAAGGAGTACAACTTTTTTATAAAACAACTTATGACTAACGGAAACTGTTAAAGACTAACAGTTTCCGTCAGAAAGTAGACGGCCCGTTAAGTGGAGTGGTGGAAAGACGAAGATACCCCCACAAATCAGATTTCGTTATCTAACCTTCCAATACTCGTCTCTCACTCTCATTCTGTCGAAGCCGACTGGATAATCAGAGAAGGTGAAGCACGAAGGGATAACCAGAGAAGGTGAAGCCGAAGGTGAAGCTTGTGGAGCTCGATTCTGTCATCAACAAGAAGCTGCTCGAAGTAAGTTGAAAATATCTCAGTCTCTATTGTTGTATTCTGTGGAACTAAACGGGTTAGGGTTTGGGAAAAAATCGTGGTATTAGGTTTTAGGGTTTCGAATGTGTAGTTGTTTGAGCTGAAAATAGGTGATTTAAGCAACACAGTAATATCACTACTTGAAGTTCTCTCTACTGTTCTTTAATTTTCTTTTATCTTCTTGTGTCTGGCATGTTTGATGGCTGAGAGTTTGTTGCTCCCTCTTTGGGATCTTTCTATTTTAATTAAATGTCTTTTGCTGATAAAAAAACATCACACTCACATGTTTACTTGACTAATTAATGGGGATCCACAATAGAAGTTCTCTTTCCTTTGCCTCTGATTTTCTGGAAATTGATCATGAGTAATGAGTTTCCTAACCAAAATAGCTCATTGTTTGGACCCTTAAAGAGGAGGAAGGAAAGAACCAGTAACCAATGTACTTTCATCAAAAAAATCGGAGTTTGTTAGCTTTATCAGCTAAAGTTGATGAACTCAGCATTAAAAGTGTTCTTGTTATGGTATGAGTATTAACTAGTTCTCAGTTCTAAATATATATTTTAACAATTGACTGCTTCAAAGTGATGTTTGTTAAATTTGTGGTTCAACCTCGCATACATATTGATATATGTCGATGTTTGAAAAAAATGAATATGACTGTTCGTATTTGTTGTGTTTAGTTTTGAAAATCTGTCAAAATTTTGTTTTGTTGTGCATATGCATGTGTGTGTGATGTACTTTGTGCATTGTTTAGACATATAAATTAGAAGGAATGTTGAATGTGAACTGATTAGATGTTGGTTTGGTAATGTTGAAAATCTGCAGATGGGGAAGAAACGAAAAGACAATCGTGGTTTAGTTGATGAACCATCTGAGGATGAGTTAATTGCTGAGGCAGAGATGTTTGATGACTTACTCATAGATGGTGATTTACTAGAAGATGAAGGGCCAGAATTTGATGCTGAAGATCTAGGGTATGAGGGGGTGATTTTGTAGTTGATGAAAATGGAGTCCCTATAGAAGGTGATGGAGCTGATGGTGGAGGTTATGGTGAAGAGCCAGGAGATGATATTGAGGAAGCAGGAGCTGGTAATGAAGATCCAAGAGGTGGTACTGATGACGAGGGCTTCGGTTCTTCAACAGATGAAGAGTATGATGTTGGTGAAGATGAGGAATCATCAACATCTGAGGGGGAGGATTTAGCATCAGATGGGGAGGTTTTATCATCAACTGATGCAGAAGGTGAGGGATTAGAGTGTGAGGATGTGATGGAAGAAGGCCCGATGGACGGTATTGGACTGGTAGGAATGAGGGAGCCTAAGATGTGGGATACGAATAGTAGTTTGGTAGGTATCCAACTCCATGTAGGTGATAGGTTTATAAGTATAGAGTGGTACATAGTTGTTCTTCAAAACTATGCTGCTGAGAATGGTTTCAATTACGACTACACTAGGAATCAGAAAGGAGATGGTGTCGGGGTTGCGTGTCCTAAACCCGACTGTACCTTTTACATTTGGTGTTCATACATTAAAACAGCAAAAGTGTATGAGATCAGGACCTTGCGGCCGAACCACGAATGTGAGACCGAGAATGGAGGTGCAAATATTACCACTCGTTCGCTTGCATACAAGTAATTAGTTCATATTCTGTTTTTAATTAAGTAGCAATATTTTATGTATTCACATTAGTATATTTGGCCATATAGGTATTTAGATTACTTCAAGACTCATAGTAAAGTTGATATTGAAGAGTTCAAAGGAGAAATTGAGAGAGACCTAGCCATACAAGTGGAATTAGGGAAACGGTACCGTATTGTGGGTCTAGGGAGGGACATTATCAATGAAGATAAAGGGCTGCAATATGGTATGCTTGATAAGTATAGAGATTTGGTAATGGCAAGTAACCCAGAGACAAAATTTGAGATTGAGGTTGCTGATGGTGAACCTCGTAGGTTCAAGCGACTGTACTTGAGATATGGGGCTCAAAAGTCAGGATTTTTGAGCGGTTCTAGGCCCTTCATAGGACTAGATGGTTGTCACCTTAAAGCTTGCCATGGTGGAATACTTCTAGCTGCAGTGGCAAGAGATGCCAATGACGGCATGTTCCCGCTTGCTATATCGGTTGTAGAACAGGAGACCATCGACAGTTGGAAGTGGTTTATGGATGAGTTTTTCAAGGATTTTGGGTCTGGAGAAGAGAAGGGATGGGTTTTTATGTCTGACAAACAAAAGGTAATATTATTACTTATTAACTTACAAAGTTCAGTTTTCAGTTTATAATATTAGTTACTGATTGAATGTGTTGAATTTAATGTTGTCAATCATTTATGTCAATGACAGGGATTAATGGAGGTCTTCTCTCAGCACCAAACCATTGAACATCGCCACTGTATGCGACACTTATATGAGAACTGGTACAAGATCTTCAAATCTCATGAACTGGAAATTCAATTGTGGAAGTGCTCAAGGTCAAATTCTGTGGAAATGTATGAAGCATCAATGGAAGAATTGAAAGGTCTGGATGAGAAGGCATTCCTTTGGTTGAGTGAAAGACCACCCATGAATTGGTGTAAGGCTTTTTTCAAGTCCGATTCCAAGTGTGGGGCACAAACCAACAACATATGCGAGTCATTCAATTCGTGGATTGGGAAAGGGAGGGATCTCTCAATATTGACTTTCCTTGAGTTCTACCGCAAGAAACTCATGAATTGGTTCAACAAGAAAGGTAATTTAGTACGAAGGTCAGACTCTACTTTGTGCTCACGCATAAAAGACAGACTGGATGTGGTAATCGCTAAGGCGAGGAAGTACAAGGTTGACAGAAGTTCGTTGGTGTTATTTGAGGTTCAGATGTACATTGACACCTATGCAGTCAACATTGAGGACAAGACTTGCACCTGCTTGGAATGGCAGCTCACAGGCGTTCCATGTTTACATGGATGCGCCGCGTTGATGAAAGCGAAGAAACATGTGTACAAGTATGTGGATCCTTACTATCACACTTCCACCTACAGTAACATTTATGCGGGCCAGATCTTCCCGGTTGTTGGGATGGAAACATGTAAGGACCTCAAGCTCGAAGGTAGATTGTTTCCTCTAGTTGTTCGTGAACAACCTGGAAGACCTAGGAAAAATAGGCACAAGAATGTGATGGAGAGGAATGGTCATGGTAAAGGTGGTCGAACAACTAGGATAAATGAGGAGACCGAAGAGACCGAGGATAATGTTAATCAATCTGGTCGATCTAGGAAAAACATTGTACTTCGGTGTGGGAGAGGTCGGGGTGTCGGTCAAAATTTAAGGAGCTGCACGACAAAGGATTATGGCGTCACACTACCACCAAGGAAGAAGTCAAAGACTAGAGAAGCATATCGTGTAGGTTGTAGAGAAGAATATGAGATGTCTGCAGTGCTTGAGAAGAAACGGGCAGCAATTATAAGAAGAAAAGAGAAGGCTCAAATGTACAATAGAAAGAGGAGAGAAGCTGCAACAACCAGTGCTGGTGGAGGAACTGGTGGAGAAGGAGATGTATTTCCTGAAGAGGATTTTTTGGAAGAATATAATGTTGGTTTGGATGATTTTGCAGAAGATGGGTCTGGTTGGGAAGATGTTGTGCAAGGCCATGTAGGCGATGAGCCAACTCCACCACCAGCTCTTACACCTCCTACCCAAAATGTCCCTACACCCAAACATGCCCCTAAGCCTTCCCCTAAACCCAAAACTGCCCCTAAGCCTTCCACAAAACCCAAAACTGCCCCTAAGCCTTCTCCTGAACCTGTTCCGAAACTTGTGGTTACCACAATGGACAGCACAAAGAAGGTGAGTTGCACTGTGGGTATTGAAGCAAAGGAGCCTACACCCATGACCAGCAGCAAGTCAATTTCAGCAGAAGACTGGAAGAATTCATAGATTAGTTATATTTAATTTCTGTAAAACTAATTTGAAGAATTCAACGGTTAGTTATATTCAAAGGTTAGTTATATGCAAAGGTTAGATATATTCAAAAGTTAGTTATATTGAAAATGCATCTGAAATGTAGACCTTATTGAATTTTGAGGTAGGTTTGAACCTTAGGATAATAAGTCGAAGCAACTAAAAAGGATAACCCTACAATTGCAAAATATGTTTAGCATAGGGGTTGTTCTTAAGTACAAACTTTGGAGGATAAGGGAGCAACAGTAGGGGTTGTTAATCTCTAACACAACCCGGAAAGTAAAAACTTCACTACACCATTTTGTATCTGGTAATAGTGTCAAGATATTTAGTTTTCTGTTTTTTTTTCTCTCTCTCGCGGAAAGATTATGCCTTTATGGATTATGTTTGAAGATATTATCTAGAGTTGATGATTGGGTTTGGTCTTGTTCGTCTATGATTGTTTTGGATATGTTTGTTCATGAATCTATCTGGGGGTTTCTCCATTTTGCTTTCAAGTTTGGGTGTTGTGTCAAGTGGGTTTTTAGGTGTGGTATATAGTGATTTAGTTCTGTTTGTGTTGGAGTTTGTTTTTTCAAAGATGGGCAGAGCAGTTCCTTCAATGGATTTAATTTGTATTTCTTGGATCATATGATAAGAGGGGTATTGATTTGCAGGGTGCAATTTACTCTTTGGTAACATTATGGGAAATGGTACCCAAATGTTTTACATAGTACCAAAACCTTTCAAGTTCATATTTAGTGCCCAAAGTATCTTTATTGTTTGTTTCATATACAATTTTTTCTCTACTGCAAATTTTTCTCTACTGTAATTTTTTTTACCTCTTTTCTCTACTGTAAATTTTTCTCTACTGCAAATTTTTTTTCTATCCTGTAAAGTGAAAACTACACTGGAAACTGAAAATTGATTAACATATACTGAAATTACTTACATGTTTTAACTGTAGGATGCAGAAGGATTCAACAAGTGGCTTGAGGCAACGAAACTGAAGCTGATGAAGCCATCTCATGGAAAAGGGGAACCGGGTGATGGCGTCGGAAGTTCAAGCAAACCCTCTCAGAAGAAATTTGGCAGCTCCCAACCTTAGCTCTTAGGTCTTTGTTGGTGGCCATTTAATATGTGGTTGTTTCGTTGTTGGGTGAAGAGGCCATAATTGTTATTTACTATTCACATTTTTTGTTGTCTTGTATGTGGTGGGAGACATTACCATGTGCTTGACTAGTACCCTTTTGCAACACCCTATGGGAATCGTATTCTCTCCCTTCTATGACACATTACAGAAGCTTTTTGTAAGTACTTTGGATGGGAGGAGCTTTGAATGGACAGCTCTTTGCTTTTTCGAAACTTGACATGAGATGAAAATATTTACATTCCAATCCTTGCAAATTTTGTATTTATAATTGTTGCCTATTGCTTAGGTCATTAAATATGACCCTATAAAAACCCTTGGCCATCACCATTGGGGACCACACCTCATAATGGATAAAAAATCAGCATCAGATGTTGAAGCTTGGGCCAAGTACGAAGAATGGGAACGAAGAGGTGGGTACTTCACACCACAGTCCTCGTCTGAGATAAGTGATCAGTGGAACAAAGCTTGGTCCTATCCGACTCCTCCACCCGAGGCATACGGCTCTCCATCCGAGCAGTGGATACCTCCATCACAAGATGAACCTCCATCACAAGATGAAGTTCAAAGTCATCCTCCCCAAGAAGTACCTCCTGCTCAAGATGAAGTTCAAAGCCACCCTGCTCAAGATGTAACTCCATCACAAGATGATGTTCAAAGCCACCCTTCCCAGCAACTACCTCCACCGAAAAATTAGCCTCCTACCTCTAAATATGAGGCTGATGTTGACGATAGTGAAGACGATAATGATTTCTGGTCCTCTACAGGTAGTTAAACGACATCTCCTAGTTCATTTAGAAAAACGTCTAAATAACTTATGTTGTTGTTTCGGGTTCTCTAAAAATAAAATTGACATGCTTATCATTTGGTGTTATACACGTTTCATCTCATGCTATTAAGGACTACCATGAACTAAACAATACAAAAAACAAATATGTCCAGCATTAACACCAAGAAACATAATATTGCATAAGAAACATAATATTCCAGTAACACCAACAAACATAATATTGCTTCAGAAACTTAATATTGCATTAACACCAAGAAACATACATTGCTTAGGTCATTACAAGGATTCACCAACCAAATATTCAACACACATTGCTTAGGTCATTACAAGGATTCACCATAACTACTTACCTACCTACATAAGCAAAATAATATTGCAGTAACACTAAGAACCAACTTGCACACATTGATTCACTGCGTCTCTTTCAATTCATGACTTCCATCACTAACTAAGAACCATAAAAATGCACTAAAAAGGACCCCATAAACAAACCAAAGCAGCTACTTTGATGAACACTTAGCGCTTGGTAGACTATTGTTTTTTTCCTCCCTTACAGCTTCTTCTAATCTCGCAATCCTTTCATGTAGCTCAGGTAGTACTTCATCGTCATCAACCCACTGGAAAAAATTACAACTCCATTGCCTCTGCACCCATGTATTAACATCATCAAACAGTTTTACATCGTCATTCACATCTATTAACATCATCAAACAGTTTTACAAATATATCTTTCACTTACATTGTAGTATTTCCCGCATCCATAAAATTTTCTCCCATGATTATTTACCGAGTACGATGTCATGATAGGTGCTGGAACTCCACAATAGCACAAGACTATCTTCTGTCTTCCAAATTGAACATCCTTAAACACAAAACAAAAATAATCACATTTTAACAATACACTAAAAATTCTTAAAACAAAAAAAAAATCACATTTAAACAAAATTCTTAGCCTCAATTTCACATTTTAGTGTTACTGCAATATTAGGGTTCTTATGTAGCGGGTTGGGGGTAATTTCAGATTTTCGTAGCCTCAATTTCACATTTTAGAAACCCTAAATATTTTGGGTTTCTCCATTTCTAAATTGTTCTTCTCAAATCCATGAGACATTCGACCTACAATCGACCTTCAGAAATGAATTAAAAACAAGGGGATAAACACTTACCATTGCAGCTACTCGATTGCCTCTACAAGCTTCTCGACTTCGTCTTCGTTGATTTTGGCTCCTCTCTGCGTGCACCTCCTTCCGTCTACAAGCTCTACTCTGTGTCCACCTCCTTCTGTGTCCTCGCTTCCTCTCTTCTCTGCGTGCAACACAGTCGGTTTTTGGCTTCTCCAATCGTCTTTTTCTTCTCAAATAGGGCTTATTTAACAACTAACTCTACCGGTCCAACACACAAAGGCAAGGGCACTTTGGCCTTTTTCAAAAATGTTTCCACCCACGTGCACAACACCTATTTTTTCTCTAACGGATTCTGTCAACATTGACAGATTTCGTTGGTCCTGTACACTTTTCGTTAGTCTACCGTTACATTCTGGAAAAAAATCAACTAACACGTTAGTTTGTGATATTGAAAGTCAAATAACCGTTGTTTAGCAGAGTTTCCCCAATTATATATGATGGAGGAAGTTTTCTTGGTTTGGGTGGTAAAAATGAAGTGATGATGAAGCAGTTGTTGGGTATAATCTTATTATAATGGGTAATATTATTATGTAAATGTTTTATACTAATTAGGCAATGTTTTATACTAATTAGGTAACTAGATGTGGCTAATTATGAGGAATTGGTTATTCAATATTAGTTAGTGGATGGGATTCAGTTGTGTGTGGGAGAGGTTACTTGTTACTACCCGAGAGGAACAGATTATGTCCTTCGGTTAGTACGGCTCCTAGGTACGAGAATGAGACTCGAACGACCTAGGAAAAGCCCTTGAGAAGAAGAGTGATGAGTGTTGAATGCGAACGATTGTGTAAACTAGTTTATTATGATTTAATAAAAGAGTTTACAAAGGATACATGGTGTGTCCATGAACCTCTTGGCTTGATGAGTGGAGTTTCCAATGATTATGGAGAACTCGTGATGAATGAATTGGTGTCCTATACAATAGAGGGGGTCATCTATATATAGGGGTGAGGATGGACGAAATTCTAGCCTAAAGGGGATAGGTTTCGGCCAAACAAAAAGGTTTACGTTTCCTAATCCTATTTCCTTGGTTGTTTGCTGATGTCGACTCCAATTTGGAAAGGAAGAGGAGCTGGCCGAGTTTGGCAAGGTTTCCTAGTTGATTTAGGGAACCTTGTGATGTTGAGTTGGCTTTGGAGAGCTTTCCTATTTTGAGTAGGAGGTCTTGGACGCATTCTGGCGAGCTGGCCGAGTGGAGACGCGCGCAGGGTGGTTTGGGCGCAGAAGGACGCGTGCGGGCCTGGCATGGGCATGCTCCTTTGGCTGAGACCGGGCCTAGCAAGGGTGCTGACTGGCTGGGCGCGCTTCTGCTTGGGGTCGGGCCTGGTTTGGCTTTGGCTTGGCAAGGCCTTGGGCGCCTTAGCCCTGGGCCGGACCCGAGAGGGCTTTTGGTGCGCGCAGGCGCTGGGACCGAGAGGGAAGACGCGCAGCTTGGGCGCGCGCGCTCAATGGTCCTTTCTGTTTTAGAAGGTTGGCCAAAAGTGGTAAGGTGCAAGGCTTTGGGCCTTGCTTGGAGTTGGTGCGCGGGCTTGGTCCGTGATGGTTTGTGGACTTTGCCCTTTGATGCTTTTGATGACTTCGGTCCTTGGTTAGGATGGAGGAAGGTCTTGAACGGGGCATGGATGCGAAGAACCTGGCTGGCTCGGGTGGTAGTGAGCTAGCCAAATGGTCACGACCTAGGGGATCCGTTGGGGATTCTCTAGGACCGTGACAAGCTCCCCCACCTATTCCGCTAACGTCCTCGTAGCGGAGGACTTTGGGAGAGGGGGCCAGGCATGGGTCCCGAAGGAGAATGTCTCGTCTGGGGTCCTGGTTTGGTTGTTCATTTGCGGTTGGTTGCACCCTTTTTGTGATGAGAAAAGATAGGCCATGATTGATTTTTCCTTCTCGTGGATTTGAGAGGTGAGGGTTGGCCTTGGGGATGTTGTTGATGGTTTGACGCGGTGCATGGTTGATAGCCTCATGCAGCTCATGCTATTGATGATCTTTTTATTTGGAGGTAGGCCTTGTACCGTAGTTGGCTCTTCTCCGTTGTCGGTGATGACGAGTAGATTCTTATGTGGGACGGGGTAGGCCTTATGTTCTTGGAGGAACTATTAGCCGATGACGAGTGCATGGTCGTCCATCGGGGCCACATATAGATCTGTTTCTCCTTTCCATTTGCCAAAGTTGACTTCGGAGTTCGGAACAACTACTTTGATGGGGGTTGGCTCTTTGTTGACCGTCTTGAGGGTGAAATTGGTTTTTTCTACCTTTAGGCCTAGACGGTTGGCTTCTTCAGGACGGATGAAGCAGTGGGATGCTCCTGTGTCGACCATGATGGTGGCTTCTTGACCTTCTATGGATCCCTTGACGTAGAGTAGATTTTGACTCCCGGTACCTGTGTTAGAGCTTTGTCTTTTGCAAGGTGCAGAGGGGGAGGCGGGGGTTGTACCTTTGCCTCTGGTTGGCTCTTTGAGCAGGGCCCAGAGTTTCGTCTTCCTAGTGCAGTCTTGGACTCGATGTTGTCTTCCACATAGTACGCACTCTCTTTTACAAGGAAAGTTCCTCTTTCGTGGTTGTGATCCACGGTTCATAGATCCGAGGTGCAAGCTAGCTAAAGTTGGCTGGTTGGTTGGGTCGTCTTCTCGAACTAGAGCGTTAAGTTTGGCCTTTAGAGGGTATTCGCTAGCCCAGTGCGTTTCTCCGCATATGAAGCATGGGCTTGGTGGTGTTTTTGGGCCTTTTGGCTTTGGGTATTTCTCGGTCCTGGACCAGTCACCTCTGATGCTATGGTTGGTTTTGGTATCCTCCTCATAGTCAATAAGGTGTTCCGCCTCGATGAGGGCGGTGTTGATGTCCACAATGTCTCGCCGGTTGAGCTCGGCTTGAGCCCAAGGTTTGAGTCCTTGAAGGAAGTTGAAGAGCATGTCGGGTCCGCTCATGTCCGTAACAGGGATCATGAGGGCGTTAAATTCATTAACGTACTCTTGGATGGAGTTGGTGTGTTTAAGGTCGCGTAGGCGCTTACGGGCCTCCATTGTCGTGTTCCTTGGGTAGAATTGCAACTTGAACTCGGCTATGAAGTCGTTCCAAGTGGAAATTTTGCACGTACCTTGCTCGATCTCGGTGAGTTTTCTTCTCCACCAAGCAACTATTGTGCCTTCAAAGAAGTGTGTGGCGGTTTGGATCTTTGTGGGGTCTTCAGTTATGTGTTGTATTTTGAAGTATTGGTCCAGGTGCCATAGAAAGTTGTCGACTTCTTCTGCGTTGCGGTTTCCTGTGAAAGCTTTAGGACGTGGGACGTCCATGGGTATGACTCCTAGGGTTGGAGCGTGGGTTGTTCCGGAGGCAGCGGCACGCTTGCAGAGTTCCAAGTCGATTCGAAGGATGTCGATTTGTTTTTGGTAGGTAACCTCGATGCGATTGAGTTTGTCCATGAGGGTCGCTTCTAGGTTCCGTATGGTATCGCCGAGTGGTGTAGACAATTCGGCGATTTTGGCATCTAGGGTGCCAGTGAGTCCATCCAGTTGGGTGCGGACGGCTTTGAGCCCGACCTTTTAAGTGTCGAGAGTGTCATCAATAAGGCCGAGTCTTTTGGTTTGTTCCTCTAGTCTAGAGGAAAGTCTGGGAATTTCGGCAAGGCGATCCTTGGATTTTCCTCTTTGTGGGTTGGAAGTATCGGGTTGCTTGTCAGCTCGCCCTCGAGTAGTACTTCCAATGTCCATAGTTGAATGTGAGAGTTGGCAAGGTTGCGGAAGGTCCTAGGTGGTTTGGTGAACCAGGCTCTGATACCACTTGTTACTACCCGAGAGGAACATATTATGTCCTTCGGTTAGTACGGCTCCTAGGTACGAGAATGAGACTCGAACGACCTAGGAAAAGCCCTTGAGAAGAAGAGTGATGAGTGTTGAATGCGAACGATTGTGTAAACTAGTTTATTATGATTTAATAAAGGAGTTTACAAAGGATACATGGTGTGTCCATGAACCTCTTGGCTTGATGAGTGGAGTTTCCAATGATTATGGAGAACTCGTGATGAATGAATTGGTGTCCTATACAATAGAGGGGGTCATCTATATATAGGGGTGAGGATGGACGAAATCCAAGCCTAAAGGGGATAGGTTTCGGCCAAACAAAAAGGTTTACGTTTCCTAATCCTATTTCCTTGGTTGTTTGCTGATGTCGACTCCAATTTGGAAAGGAAGAGGAGCTGGCCGAGTTTGGCAAGGTTTCCTAGTTGATGTAGGGAACCTTGTGATGTTGAGTTGGCTTTGGAGAGCTTTCCTATTTTGAGTAGGAGGTCTTGGACGCGTTCTGGCGAGCTGGCCGAGTGGAGACGCGCACAGGGTGGCTTGGGCGCAGAAGGACGCGCGCGGGCCTGGCATGGGCGTGCTCCTTTGGCTGAGACCGGGCCTAGCAAGGGTGCTGGCTGGCTGGGCGCGCTCCTGCTTGGTGCCGGGCCTGGTTTGGCTTTGGCTTGGCAAGGCCTTGGGCGCCTTGGCCCTGGGCCGGACCCGAAAGGGCTTTTGGCGCGCGCGCAGGCGCTGGGACCGAGAGGGAAGACGCGCAGCTTGGACGCGCGCGCTCAATGGTCCTTCCTGTTTTGGAAGGTTGGCCAAAAGTGGCAAGGTGCAAGGCTTTGGGCCTTGCTTGGAGCTGGTGCGCGGGCTTGGTCTGTGATGGTTTGTGGACTTGGCCCTTTGATACTTTTGATGACTCCGGTCCTTGGTTAGGATGGAGGAAGGTCTTGAACGGGGCATGGATGCGAAGAACTTGGCTGGCTCGGATGGTAGTGAGCCGGCCAAATGGTCACGACCTAGGGGATCCATTGGAGATTCTCTAGGACCGTGACAAGGGGATTAGATTAGATTGTGTTTACTATTAACATCAAAGGTAGTTGCTTGTTTTTAGTATAATAGGATGGTTACTCAGTAGAGAAGAATTGCAATTGCAGTGTACGTCCATTTCAGATAAATAAAAGTTCCATTATCTTGTATACATTTTTGTTTTGGTTCCAACAGCAGTAGAGTAAATTTCTGAATTTGAGGTCTCCTTTTTGTAGATCTTGTGTTTTTGCTATTACAGAGCACGATCACCCACAACAATCATTCATACGCATACACGATTGCCTCATGATGTCAATATTCATCCATATGACCATTACGTACGGATAACATAGGGAATAGATGGAACAATGTTAATACTTGCATCATCCATATTACTAGTGTTTGTATCGAGTTTCGAACCCAGAAAATGCATAGTAATAGTAATATAAGACAGAAGCAGAAACCAAAACATATGCAACAGTGAGCAGAAAAGAAAGTCTTGCATTATACAACAACAACAAGCACATGAGATTAATTAGATGACGTAGCTACTGATACTAGCTATTAGAGGTAGTGATAGTATAATCTAAAAGTCAAGCATCATCATGGGACAGACAGCTGATCTGTTGAATGAAAGTGGTGAGGATGAAGTCGACATCTGTTGATCAGGTGCTTTTAATCCCAAGGCAGGACCCATCTGGGTTTGGTAATAAGGGTTATGGGTACTACAACTAGTAGTGATGTTGTACTCTAACTCTAAGCAGCTGCGGTGTACATTATTATGATGGGAAAAGTTGGGCTCTGTCTTGCATATTGAGCCTTGATCAATATTTGACATTGTACATGTGTTGCCATCAAATTCAAGGAGCTTGCTTGTTAAGGCGGTGAGATCATCTTGGAATCCGATGGAGACCAGCTGGTTGTTGATGAAGAGGTTGTTTTGTTGGAAAGGATTGTCCAGCAATGAGACACAAGGTGTGGCTGTGGGTGGTGTTTGCATCATCAACCGGCTGTGTCTATCTTGTTCACGTAGCAGTACTGGATGCTGCTTCTTATGATTATCCACATGAGCTGCTTTGTGAAATATCCTGCAAATCACCCATTCCTCCTGTACATGCATTCAAGTGTTAATTAACATATATACATATATATGTCAATCAAGATGATCACATCAAAACCAGACACGAGTGAAAACAGTCAAGTCATGCACACGTACAAGTGCACCTTTCATGTCTATAATAAGTCAACCCACAAACGGACAATGCCAGCTCAACCTCATGTACCGCACGCATGGCAGGGCAGCAATGTGTTGTGTGTTAAGCTGATGATCATTACTCTTAATTGATTTTTAATCAGCTAGATTGATGTTGTATATATGTATAGTATGTTATGGGAAAAGAAAGAGTTAGAGTTACCTGTAAATTAGAGAGGAGGAGGGAGTTCGGGGGGAGGCGGTACTCGTGCATGACCCACTTGGTCTTGTCACCACGTGGGGCTCTGCCTTTGTAGAAAACTAGGGTTTTCTTGAGCCCCAGGACCTGATCACTATGCGCTCTTCCTCCTCCTCCTCCATTATTAATATTAATAGTGGACCTGTACACTTGTCTGTCTTTTCCGGTGGCTTTCCAGTACCCTGCTCCGGTGGCTCTGTTTGTCCTCACTCCCGTTGGGTATTTTCTGTCTCTCAAGCTGAACAAGTACCATTCTCTCTCCCCCATCTTTGCCACTTCTGTATATTAATTAATACTTGTCATTAACATAACATAATTAAGTAATAATTAAGAGAGATAGTTATTATTATATATTTAATGTGAGTATCATAAAAGCATCGCAGGGTAGATAGATTTCCTGGCCAAAAATAGCATGCGTATGCAGAGAGGGTCCATGATTTCCGATAGCACAAGTAAGCAAGCCTATGAAAATGACATGCTCTTTAATGCGCAAGACAAAATGAGTAGAAACAGTCATCACAAATTCATTTCAATATAACCGACAACTCACCAACCATGTCCCTTATTTATTATTGTTTCTTTTTATTCTTCATGTACACACACAGTCAAGCTTTTGGTTATTTTTGGAGGTTTCGCATATATACATGAAGCAAAAAGAGAAAAGAAAGCCACAACATGTACATATGTTAGAATAAAGTAAAGAAATGAAGCTATCCAATGGATTCATGATGAGATATTCTTCATTTGTATCTATTTCTTGCACTCCATGAACAGATAGATATATATATAGCTATGTAAATGTAGAAATATATACCAGGGAGGTCCCAGGGCTCGCATCTGTTTAGGTCGACCTCAGCGATGCCAAGAGCAGTTGAGAAAGAGCCATGGAAGACCTTGGAAGCGAGGTAGAAGGAGATGAGCTCCTCGTCGGTAGGATGGAATCTGAAGCCAGGTGGAAGACCGCCGCACTGCTCCTTTCTCATCATCTCCTCATGATCACACATTTCACTTGCAACATCTTCTACTACACTCAACATCATTATATATATATATATATCTAACCTCTCTCTCCACTCTCCACTACAACTATTCTCTTCTACAACACGCTCGACAAGAGATAGTAGCTAGTGATATATAAGAAACAAGTAGGGTGGGTTTGAACTTTGAAAACGAGCGTCTCCAAATAATTAAGTGGCCAACATCAACATGTAGCAGTTATAAATGTACGTACGTATATAGAGGTGGAGAGAGATTGGTGATGATGATAATCAGCACTGAAACCGACGAGCAAGAATGATAGAGAAATAGAGTTGTGATTATTGCTTCTTCCTACTAACTTAGTGAATAGTCATGGCTAGTAAGAAGCATAGGGTAGGGTTATAGGTAGGGTTAGTAATAAAAAGGTTGCATGGGTGGGTGGGGGTAGGGGCCCTATCAACGTGCACCTGAAAAGCCTTTTTAGTACCTAAACTACACTCAGATTTTTGGGAATATGGTTTCGAGATAAACGATCAAAAAACATTAATAAAGCAACCTTAAAGATTTATCGGCAGACAGAGATTGGGAGGTGATAATCAATACAGGGGTTAATTACAGGAGGAAAATCGAATTTCTATATTTCAATGGTATACGTTTTTTTTAGTCAATAAGGTATAGGTATGTATTTATTTAAGCAAATAACATGATACACTATAAAAGTTAAGGGATAAACTCGATACTCACAAAGATAACATCTGGTTTTTCTCATTTGAAATCAAACAGATTATCCAATATTCGTGGCTAAGAAAATAAAGATTTCTACACATAATGGTAGAAGACAATTGATAGCTATAGATACACAAAGCGACGCAAGTATAAGGGGCTAAATTCCCCAAAAGGAGGTTGCCTTAGGTCGCGAGGTGAAGAGCAGAGTCCTCCCCAAAAGTCTGATCCCTCGAAAGATAGCTGCACTCAGAAAGGGAAGTCGGGAAGACGCATCTATTTCTGGGCCCAACGAGTTTCCTTCCGCCATTGGGCCCCGTCCTCTAAGGGTTAGGGTCGGATCCTTGTCGATGGAGCAGAGAGCAGGGATTCTTTGTGCCTGGCAGTGCAAACAGTTATAGGTAGGCACGACTGGAAACCAAGGCAAACAGACGTTCGTAGAGCAAGTCGGGGACACGACAAAAACAGACGGACGAGGGAGAACAGGAGCATTCGAGTTCGAGAGGCATGGCTGTAAAGGACGGGAGCTAGGGAGACTCTAAAAAACTGAAGGGTGGGGGAGATTTCCTGGCCTACATGGGGTCTGCCACACCATCGATCCTCATGAAGGCGACCACATTTTCGGCACACACGAAGGCGGCCAAGACCAAGGCCCACGAGGTGGCGGAAATAGACAGCGAACGATAGATGCAAACGAATCCCGGGAGGAGAAACCATTGTACTGGCGAATCTCGGGGAGAAAGAGGGAGAAGAACCACAAGCCAATCGTCCCCCACCAGCGAGACCGGATCCGGGGAAACCTGTAAAGACCAAAACCTACCTTTTTCGGCGAAACCCAAGTTGAGAAGTCGGCTGACCGATCACTCATCCCAGATTGGGCTCAAAATAGGCCGGTACGTGATTTTTAGCGTGAAAGGGGAACGAGTCCAAAGCTTCGAAAGCCGATCAGGGCATGGCGAGGTCCGACGATGTTTGACCCGAGAAGAACTCAACACGGCCAATCGGTAGGGGCGAGCCCAACGAGCTCTACACCAAACGGAGTACAATCTCTTCCGACGAGACCTAGATGAGGGGAGCCGCGTCACGACCGGCCAGAGGAGGAGTTGCGGTCACAGATGGGAACGAGGCCGTTCCTAAAGTGGGGGAGCGAGCACGACGACTGATAGAGGTCGGAGGAGAAGGATTTGCTAGCGGTCGGCAAAACAAATTTATGGCTGAGAGGTGGCATGGATGACGGTGGCGTTTAGAGGATCTCTCGAGAGAAAAACCAGGTGACGTGTGGAGATGGGGCTCCAACAAACTAGGTGAATAGGCCCCCACCGACTACCCCATGACCGAAGCCTAAGTGGCCACCGGTAGCGACGAATAGTGTGAAGAAAGGGAACCTGTTTAGGGTTTTCAGAGAGAGAGTCTCGCCTCGCTTCAAAAATATTACTTTTTCATTGCACTTCTATGGTATACGTTTTCTTAAAGTTTCTAAATAGATCAAAGCAACTTTGCATGATGTAACACCTAATTCAAACCATGCGATTTAAAACACGTTATTTCATTGATTTTTTTTAATCGAAGAAGTTTCATAGAAAGTTTTTTTTCTTTGCAAAAGAGTGGGGAGGAACTTGTAAAAACACACTAAGAAATATAAAGACATTGTGACAAGTCCAAGCAGAGCCTCAACACCGGAGACTTATCAAATTATCACATCAAGAAAAAGAAACTGAAGCTAGTTACGACTACCAACCCTAAACCAGATAAAAATACACTGCAAGTTACTTAGCTTTGTAGCTTGCAAAAAACTACACGAGTTACATTATACATGCCTTGTTTTTACAAAATATTACACGAAAAGTTACAAAAAAATACATTAAACTTCACATACATATCTAAACAATGTTTTAAAAAAAGCTAATTATTACAACAACAAAACTACCTAATAGTTATGTATTTTTTTAGTAAGAATGAAACTTTATATTAATGATCAGAGTTCACAATACATCGAAGTGCATCAGGAAGATTTCTTGACCACGGAAGAACATGTGTTAAACATGCCTCTCTAGCTAACTAGTGAGCTGCCTTATTTGCAGTCCTCTTTACAAATTCGAGAGATACTCTCTCTTTTTGAGCTACCATTTGGTGGATGTCCTGAATAATCGTACATATCAGAGACAATGGAAGCTGCTCTTGAAGAATCATATGGAGCAGGACTTGTGCATCCGAGCGGATACAGATTGGGCCCGGTCCTATGATGTCTACATTGCACAGGGCCGAGCCAATGACATAGGCTTCGATCATGAGGGGTGACCAGCTACCTCGGAGCATCCCATTACCCACTAGCACATTCTCTCCTCTTGTCGATCTAGCCATAATACCCCAACCTTCCTGCGGAGGAAAAGACTCACATTCTCAAGGTACCGCTCTCTGGTCTTCGGACTAAGGACACATGGTATTGGGTATTGGGCTTCTAAGCGAACTAGAGTGTACACTACAAAGGCAAGGTACTCTTTACTGGCAGGTGAAAGGCATGTTGCACGTCAGAACACGAAAATGGTAGAAGACAATTGATAACTATAGGTACACACGATGACACGAGTCTAAGGGGCTTAATTACCCAAAAAGAGGTTGCCTTAAGTCGTGGGGTGAAGACCAGAGTCCTCCCCAAAAGTCTGATCCCTCGAAAGATAGTTGCACTCAGAAAGGGAAGTCGGGAAGACGCATCTATTTCTGGGCCCAACAAGTTTCCTTCCCCCATTGGGTCCCGTCCTCTAAGGGTTAGGGTCGGGATCCTTGTCGATGGAGCAAGAAGCAGGGATCCTTTGTGCCTGGCGGTGCAAATAGTTATAGGTAGGAACGACTAGAAAACAAGACAAAAAGACGTTCGTAGAGCAAGTCGGGGACACGACAAAAACAGACGGACGAGGGAGAACATGAGCATTCGAGTTCGAGAGGCCTGGCTGTAAAGGACGGGAGCTAGGGAGACTCTAAAAAACTAAAGTGGTGGGGGAGATTTCCTGGCCCACATGAGGTCTGCTACACCATCTGTCCTCATGAAGGTGACCACATTTTCGGCCCACACGAAGGCGGCCAAGACCAAGGCCCACGAGGTGGGGGCAATAGACAGCGAACGATAGATGCAAACGAATCCCGGGAGGAGAAAACACCGTACCGGCGAATCTCGGGGAGAAAGAGGGAGAAGAACCACAAGCCAAGTCGTCCCCCACCAGCGAGACCGGATCCGTGGAAACTTGTAAAGACCAAAACCTACCTTTTCGGCGAAACCCAAGTTGAGAAGTCGGCTGACCGATCACTCATCCCAGATTGGACTCAAAATAGGCCGGTACGTGATTTCTAGCGTGAAAGGGGAACGGGTCCAAAGCTTCGAAATCCGATCAGGGCATGGCGAGGTCCGACGATGTTTGACCCGAGAAGATCTCAACACGGCCAATCGGTAGGGGCGAGCTCAGCGAGCTCTACACCAAACGGAGTACAATCCCTTCCGACGAGACCTAGATGAGGGGAGCCGCGTCACGACCGGCCAGAGGAGGAGTTGCGGTCACAGATGGGAACGAGGCCGTTCCTAAAGTGGGGGAGCGAGCACGACGACTGATAGAGGTCGGAGGAGAAGGATTTGCTAGCGGTCGGCAAAACAAATTTATGGCTGAGAGGTGGCATGGATGACGGTGGCGTTTAGAGGATCTCTCGAGAGAAAAACCAGGTGACGTGTGGAGATGGGGCTCCAACAAACTAGGTGAATAGCCCCCCACCGACTACCCCATGACCGAAGCCTAAGTGGCCACCGGTAGCGACGAATAGTGTGAAGAAAGGGAACCTGTTTAGGGTTTTCAGAGAGAGAGTCTCGCCTCGCTTCAAAAATATTACTTTTTCATTGCACTTCTATGGTATACGTTTTCTTAAAGTTTCTAAATAGATCAAAGCAACTTTGCATGATGTAACACCTAATTCAAACCATGCGATTTAAAACACGTTATTTCATTGATTTTTTTTAATCGAAGAAGTTTCATAGAAAGTTTTTTTTCTTTGCAAAAGAGTGGGGAGGAACTTGTAAAAACACACTAAGAAATATAAAGACATTGTGACAAGTCCAAGCAGAGCCTCAACACCGGAGACTTATCAAATTATCACATCAAGAAAAAGAAACTGAAGCTAGTTACGACTACCAACCCTAAACCAGATAAAAATACACTGCAGGTTACTTAGCTTTGTAGCTTGCAAAAAACTACACGAGTTACATTATACATGCCTTGTTTTTACAAAATATTACACGAAAAGTTACAAAAAAATACATTAAACTTCACATACATATCTAAACAATGTTTTAAAAAAAGCTAATTATTACAACAACAAAACTACCTAATAGTTATGTATTTTTTTTAGTAAGAATGAAACTGTATATTAATGATCAGAGTTCACAATACATCGAAGTGCATCGGGAAGATTTCTTGACCACGGTAGAACATGTGTTGAACATGCCTCTTTAGCTAACTAGTGAGCTGCCTTATTTGTAGTCCTCTTTACAAATTCGAGAGATACTCTCTCTTTTTGAACTACCATTTGGTGGATGTCCTGAATAATCGTATATATCGGAGACAATGGAAGCTGCTCTTGAAGAATCATATGGAGCAGGACCTGTGCATCCGAGCGGATACAGATTGGGCCCGGTCCTATGATGTCTACATTGCACAGGGCCGAGCCAATGACATAGGCTTCGATCATGAGGGGTGACCAGCTACCTCGGAGCATCCCATTACCCACTAGCAATAAAATGTATATATCATCCTAAATGTCTTAGTGCCCGTAGTTCAATCCTAAATGTCCAAATGTATATATCATCGTTAGCAATAAAATTAAAGCGGCTTTATATTACTTATGTGTTGGAGTAATATATCGATGTGTGCTCTGATCTATGCCCACCATGCGAATAGAACCATAGATCGAGATAGATCACACTCGATGGGTCCCTAGTCAACAAAGCTTCACTATAAGCGACTAGTATGAAAGATGGCTCTTTATGGCTTACGTTCTGTTAGTCATTGGAATGGGATTCCGGAGTCTGATCATAGATATCATGTGGGACATGATATTGGACGACCCGCCCTGAATATGTGCCATAGATTAAGTCATGAACATATTCAGTGTCGTAGCTTGTCATGTATCCTTAGACCAAGGAGTCTTTGTGATCGCTATGTAGTCAACAACTGAGTTTGACCTGAGCCTAACGTTGTCCGTAACAGGGCTTCCATAACGGTCAGGATTGGCTTGGGGACGGGATACATGAGTGACACGAAAGACGGCTAAGGGATTTATCCCTCATACTGAGGTATGAGAAAGATATCGGTTCTCGGCCGCTTGATCGAGAGTGACTGAAAGAATAGCATGGCCATGCACATGATACTGGGTATCATATCTTTAGTCATCTCACATATCAAGGAACATTGATTGAGAATAATAAGGATGACGGCTCTATGCCTTATCTCAATCAGGATATCGGAGATAAAAGGATAATGACAGGGATGACGGAAAGGTTAGAATCGACAGGGTCGATTCGTTATGCAGTGTCAGGCAATACTAAAGTCTCGTTAGTTGCCACTTAAATAGGATCAAGTAAAATGGGATTTTACGTTGATCTATTGACATGCATAAACCTAAGGGTCACACCGGAGGATGAAACTCATTGACACATTTATGGAGAATGGCCAAAAGGGAGTTGTCTCGGGACATGACCAAAACTGGGTTTTGGGTCATGTGCCCGTAAGTGAATAGGACTTTACGGATCGAGACAAGGCTTGGAGTCTTGGGATTGATCGCGTCGGATAATGTTGGACATTTCCGGTATGGAAGGCATGGAGGCGATGAGCGAATCACGGGACCTCGTTGGAAATGGCCACGGGCCATGTTCCAAGAGGCCCATGAAAGGCCCATGCAACCAAGGCCCATGGAACTAATTAATCAAGTCTTGATTAATTAGTACTAAGTAAGCAAGACAAGGATTAAGGTGTTGGTGATTCACCACCTAACCCAATCTTGTCTTGCCATACTTTGTCCTATTTACACCTTACTTGACACCATACTTGTCCCATGCCTTTAGTTGGACAAGTATGGGTTTTGTTATGTTTAAGTCATCTTTTTTCAACATAACAAAGAAAAGACAAGAATAGGAAACACATTTTCTCTCCCTCTTCCATGGCCATTTCGGGTTTGGCTAGTTTCCTCCTCCATTTTTGTGTTCTTGAGTCCTCAAAGAGAAGAACTACGTGGCTTTGATTCCCATGTGGATACGTAGGCGTCTTGGAGACTCAAGCCAATCATTCGTTAACCGGTGTTCTTGTTTTGGTAAGAGATAGTGCTGAATTTTTCTCTTGTGAATCCATTCTTTGTTAGTTGTTTCATGGTTTTAATCGTCTCTTGGTTTTTATTGATTTTCCGCTGCGAGTTGGTTCATCTCCAACCCTACCTCGAGTTGTTTCATGGTTTTAATCGTCTCTTGGTTTTTATTGAATTACATTGGATGTAATTTGAGGCATCATTGCATTTGGAATGTAGTTGATGTGCTCATCGCATCTAGGATGTGCCAAAGTTTTGAACACAACTGGACAAGTAAAAGCGGGTCATGTCCGATACCTCCCAATCATCAACACCTTACTACCTCCCCGTCCTATGGGTGTCGTGTGCATTAGCGGAGCATCCATGGGAAAGCGGGGTAGTAGGTTTGGACGACATATGTGGGTGTCGTGCGCATTAGCGGAGCACCTACATAGTGACGGGCCATAGTTGAAAATTGGTGGACCCGACTACGATTCTCAGCCTGAGGTTGAGCTAGGGTAACAGATAGGGTAAGCCGTGTACATAAGTGCATACCCTAGCCAAGAGTCACATTGGATGTGATTGGATGGAGTCCTACCTACATAGCTCGATTAAGTGGTGAGCATTAGTTCAGCTTAATCGAGTGAATCAAGGATCTTGGTTTCAGATTCTAAAGGTTTAGAATTGATTGTTGGTGTTTAAGCTTGATCTTCATAAAATTTATTCAGTTTACTGATTGAATTTTATCTGTTGTAGATCAAATGGCAAATTCAGCGAACATTAATAGTTTGTCATTAAAAACCATTCTTGACAGGGTCAAGCTAAATGGGACAAACTATTTGGACTGGTACAGAATTTTGAGGATAGTCCTCAAGTCTGAACGCAAAGAATATGTCCTTGACAAGGCTGTCTCTAAGACCATATCAGAGTTACATGATGTGTCATTAACTGCTGAGAAGAATATCTCAGGGATCTGGGATCCAAGGATATTCTGATGGTCAACAAGGGAATTGGAAGTGGCAAGGGCTGGGCCCATGCGCACTTGGCAGGAAAGATGAGACACCTGATAATGTCTGCTTCTACTGCCAACAGCCTGGTCATTGGAACCGGGATTACAGGAAGTTCACGGCTGATCTGAAGAAGGGCAGTGGGACTGCGCCTTCATTAAATAGCCTGGATGATCTGAAGAAGGGCAGTAGGACTGCGCCTTCATCAGGAAACCTGGATGATCTAAGGAAGGGCGGTGGGACCGTGCCTTCATTCGGTATTAACTCTATAGAGCTACATCTCTCTACTTCCAAAGATTCATGGGTATTAGATACCATGACTGAATCTCACACATGCACTAATATATGGTGGCTGAAAGTAGGAGAGATTTGGAAAGCACGAAATGGACCTCAGAGTTGTGGCAACTGTTGTAGGATCCATGAGTCTTGCTTTGCCAAAAGGCCTTGTCTTAGTATTGTATAATGTATATTGCATACCTACTTTTAGTAGGAATATTATATCTGTATCCGTGTTTGACAAGGAAGGATATAATGTTAATATTGGAAATGGAGTTTTCAATGTTCTATGCAATGATATGTTTTATACCAGTACTGACATGAGTGGAGGATTGTACATATTAGATATGGGTAACAATGCCTCAAGTTCTATATATTCCGTTAATACCAAGAGGTCTAAATCCAACGATTTAAACCTAACTCTGTTATGGTACTGTCATTTGGGTCGCATAAACAAGAAGCGCCTATCAGCACTTCAGAAGTGCGGGCTTTCAGGTTCATTCGAATTCCATTCGATCGATAGGTGCAAGGTTTGTTTGATGGGCAAAATGACTAAAGTGCCCTTTATCGATCGCGATGAAAGGGCGGGTGAATTATTGGGGCTGATACACTCGAATGTGTGTAGACCAATAAGTTCACTTGCCAGGAGGGGTTTTAGCTACTTTATCACATTTACTGATGATTACAGTAAATATGGTTATGTCTATTCGGTGAGACATAAGTCTGAAGCTTTTGATAAATTCAAAGAGTTTAAGACTATAGTAGAAAACCAGCTCGACAAAGGTATTAAGGCACTTCGATTGGATCGAGGTGGACTATACTTGACCACAGAATTATTAGATCATCTAAAAGAGAATGGGATCCTTTTGGAATGGACTCCTCCTGGGACACTGTAGATGAAAGGTGTAGCCAAACGGAGAAATCGGACATTGTTAGACAATGATCCGTTCCATTATTAGTTGGACTGATCTCCCAATCTCTTTCTGGGATTATGCTCTAGAGACGACCGCATTCATAGTGAATCGGGCTTCGACGAAGGGTGTGGAAGGGATACTATTTTTAAATGGTATGGGATGATGCCCGCTTTGTCCTTCCTAAAGATTTGTGGTTGCGAGGCTTATGTGAAACATTTGGTTTCGACTAAGCTCGAACCAAGATCTGAGATATGCACCTTCGTGTGGTATCCCAAAGCAACAAGGGGATACTACTTCTACAATCCCAGTGAGAACATGGTGTTCGTCGCATGGGGTGGGGTCTTTATGGAAAAGGAGTTTTGTTTCCAAAGACGTCATTGGGAGGACTGTGCATCTCGAAGAAATTCAGGATGGTACAGATCTGTCTAAACCAATTGGCAACCCAGTAGAAAGGAGCCAGAGATTGTCGTAGAGTAAGAACCAATTCCTGTTACAATTCCGGAAGGTCCAAGGCGATTTGAAAGGATCAATCTTCCACCTCCAATATATGGTATCCGGAGGTGACAATGAAGTCATGGTGGAGCACGATGATCCAGCCACCTTTCAAGAAGTCGTGGATTGGCCCGACTCCGAGTTATGGCTGGGAGCCATGAGGGAGGAAATGCAATCCATGTCGGACAACCGAGTCTGGGAACCGGTTGATCCCATCAATGGTGTGAGGACCATCGGATGCAAATGGATCTTCAAGGTGAAGATGGACATGGACGGCAACCCTCTGACCTACAAAGCTCAACTGGTGGCGAAAGGTTATAGGCATGGATTGACTATGAGGAAACCTTCTCCTTAGTGGCTATGGTCAAAATCGATCCAAATTCTTCTTGACATAACTGTGTATTATAATTACGAGATATGGCAAGTGGATGTCAAAACCGATTTCCTAAATGGAAATTTGACTGAGTAGGTTTGTATGTCTCGGCCCAAAGGTTTTGACGATCCGAAGAATAAAGGAAAGATTTATAAGTTGTTGAAATCCATTTATGGATTGAAACGAACTTCTCGGAGTTGAATCCTTCGTTTTGATGAAGCTGTAATTGGATTTGGCTTAATCAAGAACGAGGATGAATCTTGCGTTTATAAGAAGGCTAGTGGGAGCAAGATTACCTTTCTGGTTCTCATTGAAAACGACATCCCAACCTTGCACGAGACTAAAGCTTGGTTGAGGAAGTGTTTTTCAATAAAGGACTTAGGCGATGCTTCTTATATCTTAAGGATTAAGATATGTAGAGATCGCACCAAGAGGGTCTTGGATTTAAGTCAGGGAACCTATGTGAACAAGGCATTGAGTAGGTTCTTAATGCTCGATTCAAAGAAAGGACTCTTACCCACTAGTCATGGCATTCATCTCAACAAGACTTAGTGTCCTAAGACACCTGATGAGCTGAAAAGGATGATGAAAATCCTATGCGCCTGGGGGCAGGATCGATCATATATGTCATGACATGTATGAGACCAGACGTCTCGTAAGCCTTATGTTGTACCAGTAGACATCATTCTAACCCGGGGGAAAGATGATGCTGAACTAGTCGTCGAAGGATGAGTAGACGCTAGTTTTCCAAGACAAATCCAGATGACTTTAGAAGTCAATCAGGATATGTGTTTACGCTGAATGGCAGAGCTTTAGCTGGGACAGCGTAAAGCAAGATATCATTGTCGAATCTACGACAGAGGCCAAGTACATGGATGCTGCAGAGGCAGCTAAGGAGGCTATGTGGATTTGGAAATTCATGGCAGGGCTGGGTGTAATTAAAAACTCATCCAGCTCGGTGAATCCATCTTGCGACAACACAAGGGCCATTGCGCAAGCTAAAAGCCTAGATCGTATAACAAATCCAAACATGTACTGTGGCGTATCCACCTCATCAGATAAATACTGAACTGAGGTGAAGTGAAGATAACCGATATTGCAACAGATGATAACATAGTCAACCCTTTGACTAAGGCAGTGTCACTGCCTGAACATGTTAGACATGTAAAGTCGATGGGGACATATTGGAGTTTAGATTGGAACTAGGTCAAGTGGGAGATTGTTAGTCTTAGTGCCCGTAGTTCAATCCTAAATGTCCAAATGTATATATCATCGTTAGCAATAAAATTAAAGCGGCTTTATATTACTTATGTGTTGGAGTAATATATCGATGTGTGCTCTGATCTATGCCCACCATGCGAATAGAACCATAGATCGAGATAGATCACACTCGATGGGTCCCTAGTCAACAAAGCTTCACTAGAAGCGACTAGTATGAAAGATGGCTCTTTATGGCTTACGTTCTGTTAGTCATTGGAATGGGATTCCGGAGTCTGATCATAGATATCATGTGGGACATGATATTGGACGACCCGCCCTGAATATGTGCCATAGATTAAGTCATGAACATATTCAGTGTCGTAGCTTGTCATGTATCCTTAGACCAAGGAGTCTTTGTGATCGCTATGTAGTCAACAACTGAGTTTGACCTGAGCCTAACGTTGTCCGTAACAGGGCTTCCATAACGGTCAGGATTGGCTTGGGGACGGGCTACATGAGTGACACGAAAGACGGCTAAGGGATTTATCCCTCATACTGAGGTATGAGAAAGATATCGGTTCTCGGCCGCTTGATCGAGAGTGACTGAAAGAATAGCATGGCCATGCACATGATACTGGGTATCATATCTTTAGTCATCTCACATATCAAGGAACATTGATTGAGAATAATAAGGATGACGGCTCTATGCCTTATCTCAATCAGGATATCGGAGATAAAAGGATAATGACAGGGATGACGGAAAGGTTAGAATCGACAGGGTCGATTCGTTATGCAGTGTCAGGCAATACTAAAGTCTCGTTAGTTGCCACTTAAATAGGATCAAGTAAAATGGGATTTTACGTTGATCTATTGACATGCATAAACCTAAGGGTCACACCGGAGGATGAAACTCATTGACACATTTATGGAGAATGGCCAAAAGGGAGTTGTCTCGGGACATGACCAAAACTGGGTTTTGGGTCATGTGCCCGTAAGTGAATAGGACTTTACGGATCGAGACAAGGCTTGGAGTCTTGGGATTGATCGCGTCGGATAATGTTGGACATTTCTGGTATGGAAGGCATGGAGGCGATGAGCGAATCACGGGACCTCGTTGGAAATGGCCACGGGCCATGTTCCAAGAGGCCCATGAAAGGCCCATGCAACCAAGGCCCATGGAACTAATTAATCAAGTCTTGATTAATTAGTACTAAGTAAGCAAGACAAGGATTAAGGTGTTGGTGATTCACCACCTAACCCAATCTTGTCTTGCCATACTTTGTCCTATTTACACCTTACTTGACACCATACTTGTCCCATGCCTTTAGTTGGACAAGTATGGGTTTTGTTATGTTTAAGTCATCTTTTTTCAACATAACAAAGACAAGACAAGAATAGGAAACACATTTTCTCTCCCTCTTCCATGGCCATTTCGGGTTTGGCTAGTTTCCTCCTCCATTTTTGTGTTCTTGAGTCCTCAAAGAGAAGAACTACGTGGCTTTGATTCCCATGTGGATACGTAGGCGTCTTGGAGACTCAAGCCAATCATTCGTTAACCGGTGTTCTTGTTTTGGTAAGAGATAGTGCTGAATTTTTCTCTTGTGAATCCATTCTTTGTTAGTTGTTTCATGGTTTTAATCGTCTCTTGGTTTTTATTGATTTTCCGCTGCGAGTTGGTTCATCTCCAACCCTACCTCGAGACCCAACACAATGGTGGCATGGTCAACCCTTTGGAGTATTCCAACACCACTTCACCTCTTGATTATTTTGTGGAGATGTCTGACAGGTATGTTTCAAGTCGAATCCAACCTCAACCAACGCTTTGTCCCAGTTTTGGCCACGTGTGATATATGTGGTCGAGCGCCGGAAACGTTGATCATCTATTTCTGGAGTGTGGGTTTGCAAAGACATGTTGGTCCCAATTTGGAAGTCTAACCCCCTGGGCCTGGGTGGAGGTTTTGTCCAGTGGTGGGAGGGGATAGAAGCTGGGAGATTGAGAAATAAGGTGGCCAAAATCCTGTCCGTCCTATGGGAATGGAAGGCAAGAAATAGTCTGAAATGGGGAGGGGTATCCCTTGCTGCGTTGCGGGTGGTTTCATCGGCGGCAGCGTACGTGAAGGCATAGCAGGAAGCGAAAGCCACGACTACCCCGGTTCGACCGCAAGTCCGATCCTGGCCAGTTAAGTGGATCAAGCTGTCCCCAGGTACCATTTCTATTAATGTTGATGGGGAAATATTTCAGGATATGAATCAATCGGCATGGGGCATAATCGCAAAGGATATACATGGGACGATACGCCTGGCTGCTAATGGCCAGCTTCCAGGGAGTTGGTCTCCGATCATGGTGGAGGCTGGCGCCCTGGCTACTGCTCTTCAGAATGCGCCTAGGCTTGGGATTCTATTATTGTTCGGTTTGATGCTCAGGTCCTCATCAACATGATTCTCCATAGGGAACCCCCAACTTCTCCAGTAATAACTATTATTCGAGACATTCGTCTTCTGCTTTCACCATACCAGAAAGCCATTTGCCCGAGGAATTTATTTGTTCCTCGGTGTTGAAAACTTCTTGCCCGAGGAAATTTAAAGTCCTCGGTTTTGAAACATTCTTGCCCGAGGAAATTATAATTCCACGGGTTTGAAAGTTTCAACACCGAGGAATTTTAATTTCCTCGGGAAAGAAGTTTTCAACAACGATGACCAACATAATTCCTCGGCCATGAAACATTCTTTCCCGAGGAATTAAAATTCCTTGGTGTTGAAACTTCTTGGATGAGGAATTTATATGCCTCGGCCAAGAAATTACTTGGTCTTGGAAAATATTCCTTGGCCAAGTTATTTCAACACCGAGGAATACTAATTCCTCGGCCAAGAAATTTCTACGCCGAAGATTTAAAAATACTGTACATTTTCCTCGGCCAAGAAAAAATTAAGCTATTCATAGCTGACGAAACTTGGCCGAGGAATTCTGAGTCAAATTTCGTCGGGAAACACTTGGCCGAGGAATTTTATTTCTTAGCCGAGGAAATTCATTCATCGGCTAAGTGGCTTACAGTAGTAGTATTTCTCAACACGATGGCATTACCCTTCAATTTGTAAAAAGAACTGCGAACAAAGCTTCCCACTAGTTAGCCCGAGAAGCTCGTTCAGTGGTTGTTCTTTAGTGGTCGGGCCCTGTGCCTGACACACTACAATGTATCGTTCAAAAAAATTGTACATAATAAATAATCACGCACAAACAATTTCATTCATTATGAAAAAAAAACACCGCAAATAAGTTATAAAGTGGATTTGTCTCGTCTTCTCGTTAGAAGTGGGAGAGTTTTATCTAAAAGACAAATTTATCGGTGATGTAGAATCAAATTTTGAAACATATATATATATATATATATATATGGGAACAATCAAGTACAAACCTTATTTCGGGTCAGAACGTAGAACTAATCTGGGCCATTGATTATCTAGATCGGATGGCCACCGAAATTCAGGGGGGGCGGGGGGTGATTGATTACGAAATCAATTACAAGATATGCATTAATTAAAAAGATATTAAAAGATATGTATTAAATCTGGGCCATTAATTCTACGATCCAAGGGCCCAGATTGATAGTTCTACGTTCTGACGAAAGATACAAGTTTGTACCTGATTGTTATCCTATATATATATATCCTCTTCCCTCTAAAAAAAATGATGTCGACTCAAAAAAAAAGGGAGAACTCCTGATTTAAATACATGCTAAAATATACATAAAGATACAGAAGAAAAAAACACAAAAATCTTCAGACTACAATCATGTGACTCGCCTCTCACTCATACTTGCATACCTTTTTTTATCGATAAATAATCTTATTGAGTATCAAATCTTTTAGGGTAAACTTCACCTTACTACCCTAAAAATACTTGAGTTTCACCTCACTACCCTAGCCAAACTTTGTTGCACCTCACTACCCTAACAAAACTTTTAGTGTCAATGTAATACCCGCCGTTAATTTTCTATCCATTTTGGATGAAAAATGGTCATGCCTGGCACATGAACCTAATTTTTAAGAAAATGCCCAAAATACCCTTATCTCTTTAAAACTAATTAATTAAATCATAATAATAATAAATAAAATAAGAATTAAAATTTTGCAATAAGTGTTAGTTTAAATCAGAACTAAACCTAATCTCTCCTTCTTTGTTCTTCGACAACGAACTAGACACGCTCCTCTCAATTCATTTTCGGCGAGGCCACGTTGAGGAAGGGGTCGAGGAACCCAGCTCCGGCGAGACCACGGCTCTTCTCCCTTCACCTTCATCTTTCTCCGATCTGGAATTCTGGCCAGATCTACTTCTCTTCTTCTTTTTCGCGACGAACAACTTTTCTTCTCTTTCTCCGATCTGGAATTCCGGCCAGATCTACTCGTTTTGCAGCGTTCCCCAACCCGATTTGCTCGATTTGCTTAGTGTACGGGCCCAGAGCTAGGAAGATGGTCATCGTCGGAGCTTGAGTGTGCCCTCGTCATCCATTCTTCAGGGTTCACTCGTCGGAGGTTCGCTGTGTAAGAACCGCCCCCGGTCGATCCCGGTCGAACCGGTGAAATTTGGCGAAAGTTGACTTTCCACTGGAAAAGTCAATAGATGACTCCGGGAGTCATTCGGGACCTTTCCGGGACCCAAAAATCTTAGCCGTCATTACGGTTAGCTTAGTTGGGTCATTTTCTTTCAAATGACTACTTTTGCAAAAAAAGTCAAACTCAGGTCAAACTAGGTCGATATAGGAGCAATAACAAATTAATTTAATTTGGGCTGAGATATTTTGGGTAGAAGTGGACCCCACATGGACACATGTCCATGATAGCTTGGAAGGGCAGAAAAAGGTGAGAAAAGACCAATTGGTCCCCACTTGTGGACAAAACAGAGAGAGAGACTAAATGACGAAATGGACATTTTCACCTTGAAGATAAGGACACATGGGGACAATTTTTCAGCATATTTGCTCCTTGTTGGCCGAAATTCCTAGCTAGAGAGAGAAAGAGGAAAAACTCCATTGAAGCTCCATTGCTTGAAGAAGAAGAAAGGGAGGGAAAAGGGAGGGAAAAGGAGCTCCTTTGGGTGATTTCCAACACTAATCTTCTCCAAAACATCATTTTCCTCTTCCTTTCTCCATTCCTAAGGTAAATCTTCAAACCAAATTCATTTTTATGAAGTTTGAGTTTATGGGTTTTCTAGAAAAGACATGAAATGGACTTGGGTCTTAGAGATTTAAGGTTCTTAATGTTTAATTAGATAAGTTATGGAGGAAGTGGAGATTGTTGATGAAGTTTCATTGGTTTTGATGAAAACCACCATGGGTCTTGAAACTTTGGAGTGTTTGAGGTGGATTTTGAAGTTTTAGAGCTTAACAATGGAGTTGTGGAGAACCTAGAACTAGTTAGGAGCTTGTTGGGAGAAATGAGGTATTTTTCCGGCGGTCGCCGGAATCCGGCCACCGGAGAGGGGAATGACCGGCCATGGTCGGACACACTTGGAATCGTGGCCGGCCATGGTCGGCCACACTTGGACCCGTGATCGACCCGGTCCGGTCCGGCCACCCACGGCCACCCACGGCCATGTGTGGCCGTGGGGCCCACATGGCCGGGGTGTGGTTTTTTAACGCTTGGACGGTCTTGGGTGAACCCCGGGACGATAATTTGACACCCGAAACGAAATATGGAAGTGATTCATGAAATTTCGGGAAAAGAGATTAGAAACTTTAATTGCGAATTTAGAAAGATCGGACCCCGGAATTTGATTCCGTCAAGTGCGTTGGAACAAGTAAATTTAATTAGGAGTGATAGAAACGAAAAGGGAAATTTTCGGAGTCCCGAGGGACGTTTTCCCGATTCTGGGAAAAATGGGCCTTTTGGCCCATTTTGACAAGTTGAGCGACTGTGGTTAGTTTGGGTATTTCTCTCTTTAAACCACACTTGATTTAGCATTAATTCTCATATTACTTGTGATCTTAGACGTTGGACCCGAGCTCGGCGGAGGAGGCTACTAGGCGACTCGCGTTGACTAAGCGTTTGGATAGCGATCGAGGTAGGGAAAAGTAGCGGATACCGGTTTAATTGCGGAAAGTTACTAATATGCATATAGGTTTTGATTAAATGATATAACTATAGAATTGCATGTAGGATGTGAGGAACGAGTGAAATGAGGGATAACTTGCGGGCCATGTCGTGCCCGTAGGTTTGGGAATTGTCGTGCTGTAAAATTGCATGTGGGCCATGTCATGCCCTTAGGATGGCGTGTTGGTTGTGGTGTTATTATTGACGACTTGTGATGCTTGATATGTGGTTTATCCGTTGCTAGATTGAGGATCATGATATGGTATGCTCGGTATGATATGTTGGTATGATCAGTGTGGTATGATGTGTGACATGAACTTGCCTTGTGATATGATCGGGTGAATGATAGACCGATGTGGTGTGTTCGGTAAGATTGGTTGGTTTGGTAAGCTGTTGATTGAACTACGACTGTGTGATATGTTTGAGATATTCGTGGTGTGATCCGTTACGATGTGTTCTGAGACGAGGTATTCCGGTTCGATACCTACATCGAGGGGGTATGCCTGTGTAGGGTGGTATCTAGGCCGAGGGTGTTGTCCCACGTACGCGGTCCCCCGGTGTTACTAGTGTCGGTACGATACCTACATCGAGGGGGTATACCGGTGTAGGGTATCTAGGCCGAGGATGCTGTGATCCGTACCCCGATGTTGTGTGGTCCGGCATGATGTATCGTGATTTGTACCCCGATGCCGTGTTTCCGGGAAGATATCTAGGACGATGCTGTGTGGTCCGATACGATATGGTTGAGTTGGGTTGTGGACAATCGGCGGGTTCGGGGACTGTTGAACGGGACGTGTGGTTGTTTTACTGTGTGTTGTGTGCTTGATGATTGGATAAGTGATGTGATTGAGTGTGATATTAGTCTTGTAAGTACGTTTTGTGATTATGTGATTTTCGTAGTTGTCGTTAGTTATTGTGCCTTGCTAGTATGCCCTAATTGGATGGTTACCCGTGGTGGTGAGCGGTTAACTCATCACCTTAACTATTTTTTCCTACTGAGCGAAAACTCACCCCTTTACTTTACTGTTCTATAGGTTTTGAGCGGGATTTGATTTAGCGGGATTCTCGGAGCTTGGGAGCTAGTGAGAGTTGTAAAGACCGCCCCGGTTAAACGATTTGATATTTCATTTATTAAATTGGAAGTCGTTGGTTGGAAAACGGGTTGAATTTTGAGCTGAATTCAAAAAAAAGAAAAAGAAAAAAGAGGGCATTGGGCCAAGCCAGACCAGGCCCAGCCTGCTAGGCCCGTCCCGCCACAGCCCAAGCCTAGTTCCCCTTAACCCTAGTGCACAGTGCTCTCTTCCTCACTTCTTCGCACGCACCCCGAGGTACCTCTCCTTCCTTGCTCTTTCTCTCTCGCTCAGATCTCTCTCTCTCTCCTTCGTCTTCTCTCTCTCTCTCTCTCTCGAACCACGCCGGAGCTCCAACCCCCTTGCCCGACCTCTCTTCCTCCACCCACGACCATTCCTCACCACCAGAAACCCTTCTCTCCCTTCTTCCTCCCTGAGTCGAAGCGAACCAACGGCGCCAGTCCTCATTTCGAGCCACGCAGCTCCGGCAACGGGGAATCTAGGGCTGGTGAGCCATCCTTCAGGCCAGAATCACCTTCCCCGTCAGTCTTTCCCCTGAGTTTCGAGCGCGCGAGAGCTCGATTTGGCCGAGCTCGGCTCGAGCGACGCTGCCGGAACTCCCGAGCTCCAGATCTCTGCTCCAACGCCGGCGAAGCTCCCACGCCATCAGATCTGGAACAGAGGGGCTCCAGGCTCGCACTGACGTCCACCACTCGTCACTCCGAGATCCCCTAACACCGCCACCGTCGAGAACCAACCCTACCCTCGCCTCTTCCCCGTCCTCAGCTCGCCGGAACCCTAGCTCACCTCGTCCCCGTTCACAGCTCAAGCCAGGACCGAGACTTGGGCCAGGGCGAGACTCGACCCAACTGGGCCTTGGGCCTCGGGCTAGGCCAGGCCAGGCTAAGGCCCAATCCGAGTTCGGATCTGGGTCCGGGTCTGGTCGGGTCTGGAACTGGGTCTGGGTCGGGCTCGGGTCAGGTCTGGATCTGGATTCGGATCCGGGTCAGTTTTGGATCCAGTTTCTGGATTCGGGTCGGACTCGGGTCGAGGTCGGGTCGTAATTAATTTAAAGGATTTAAATCGGAGAACTTAAAGGACATAATTGTTAAATTAAAGGACTTAATTGATAAATTAGAGGACTGTTACGGACTAGACCGGGACTGATTAACTCCTTTACTTGTTAAATTCAGGCTTTGACTTCGATCGCGGAGAAGACCGGAGGTAGGCCCGGACGTCAGCAGCTAGGCGATCCAGATAGAGTTTGAGAGGTAAGGAAATACCTCAGAACCTCACTTTATTACAGACGTACTAGGATGCATATAGGGAAACGTAATAACCGGACAAATAACTAGTATTCATGTAGGATGTGAATAACTAGCGTCCACATATAAACTGTGAACCATTTTACAAACCTTGTCGTGCTGTAGTTGTGGGAATCGCCGTGTTGGTAGAATCGGACCATGTCGCGCCTGTAGGATTGTTTGCTGATTGTGTTTGCTTGTGTGCTCTGTAGTGTTTAAACGGTTAATAAATAACGAGCATGAAAACGAGTAGTGATGAACTTAGTGATGCATATCAGTGACTTGGATGTTTTGATTCTGTTTATATGACATGTTCAATTGTGGGCGTTGGGGAAATGGATTACCGGTTAAGCCGGTGGGGTTACCACGTTGAGTGTGGTGTCGGTAAGTGATGGTAAGCGCGTGATAGTTGTGTGATTGTGAGTATGATTGTGAGTGTGATTGTGATTGTGGGTGCTTTGGTTACATGAGAAAGGTGGTTTCCCTACCTTCCGACCTAGAGTCGGTAAAACGCTGTGTCCCGCGAAGAGGTGGTTTCCCTACCTTCCGACTAGCACTTGGTAAAACGCTGTGTTGTTCCGCGATGAGGTTGTGCCGCGAAGAGGCGATTTCCCTGCCTTCCGTGTATCGGTAAAACGTTGTGTTCCGCGATGAGGTTGTGCCGCGAAGAGGCGATTTCCCTTCCTTCCGTGTATCGATAAAACGCTGTGTTCCGCGACGAGGTCGACCGCCTCTCCCGACTGTGTGTTGGGGAAAGTTGTGTGTGGCTTCGCCGGGCCGAGCGGGTTGCTCCCGAAACCGTGCAAGTGTGTGAATTGCTTGTGTTGAGAATGCCTTTTATTTGAATGAGTGTTGCTGTGTTTGTGTTATGGGTGTTTTCCTTTGTTGTTCCATCGGTGTTTGCCTTGGTTTAGCAGTTAGTGTTGAGTTAAAGTTGGAGTTGTTAGTCTGGTGAGTGTCAGGGTAAAGAAATGGGTACTGTCTTTAAAATACTTTAAGTGTCGCATCGATTTATCAACCCTTGTTTTAAACTTTAAATTTTGGAAAGGCTTTCTTTGTGAGTTTGTAATTAGGTGGATTTCGTGGCTTTTTCCTACTGAGCGTCAAGCTCAACCCTTACCTTGTTTTCTACAGGCATTAGCTATGATTTAGATTAGAGGACATCGCGGAGCGTAGGGCTAGCGAGAGTCCGGGAGTTTTTTTTTGTTTGGTTATTAGAGATGTACTTTCTATTTTAAGACTTGTATTTGACTCGATTTGGTTTTACTATTGTGGGTTATTGGAACAGCTTTTGAACTTTTACATCTTTTAAATCATTATTCTGTTATTTCGTAGTTTGCACCCCGAGTTCGGCCAAATCCCGGATTTGGGGCGTGACAAGAGTCTTAGTCTAGTATGGTCTAGGGACGTACTTTCCTGTTGTTACTAAACTTATTTATTACTTGGTTTTCCGAGCTGTTGACTCGTATCATCAGATTTGATCGTTTAAATGTTTACTTTTATTTATTATTATTTTAGTTCACGTCTCAAGTCTGGTCAAAATCGGATTTGGGGCGTGACACGCTGCCGGTGGCGGGTGCCTGCTCCTCTGTGAGTTCGATTAGATTTTGTTGGGTTTTTTTTGATAAATTTAGTTGGGGTTTCATTTTTGATAAATTTAGTTGGGGTTTCGATTTTGTGGTTTGTTGTGTTTCGAACAGAAATAATGGCTTGAGATGAATCGATTATTGTTCTTCATTTAATCTGGGCAAGATGTCTCATGTGTGCATGTTCTTCGATTATTGTGAGTGTGGAAGGAACCAATAGGGAATTGAATTGTGCAGAATTTGAAATTTATTTCTCGTTTGAGATGAAGTTGATTTTGCAGACCTTGATTCCGTGCAGACCTTGAATCATGTCCCGTGTGTCGTGAATTAATCCAAAAGGGAATTTTTAAATGAAACTAGGTTTGCCAAAAAAAACTGCCCAGAAAATTAATAAATAAACAAATAAAAAAAAATTAACTGATTTTCCACAAAAAGCAAAAAAAAAATTAAAATAAAACCTGAATTTAAAAAACTGATTTTATAAAAAAATTGAATTTTATAAAACAAAATATAATTTTTAAAAATAAAATCTGCTTTTTTAAATAAAAATCGATTTTATAAAACAAATTTGATTTTTAAAATAAAAATTGATTTTTTTTAAATAAAAATCGATTTTATGAAACAAAATTTGTTTTTATAAAATAAAATATATTTTTTAATATAAAAACTGATTTTTTTTAAAATAAACGATTGATTTTTTTCAAATAAAATATAATTTTTGTAAAACAAACTGATTTTTATAAAATAAAATAAAAAAAAAAACAATTTTTGAAAACCAATGGCATGCTTTGAAAATTTGAGTGTTGACGAGGTGTATTTTGGACTTTTTAATGATTTTGATGGAAAAATGGATGGAAAATATGCAGAAACTAACGGTAGGTACTAAACTGAAACTAAAAGTTTCGTTAGGGTAGTGAGGTGCAACAAAGTTTAGTTAGGATAGTGAGATAAAATCCAAGTATTTTTAGAGTAGTGAGATGTAGTTTACTGAATCTTTTAAGACAAAAGAAGAGATAAAAGTCTGATAACCAACACTTCCAATACGATACAAAAGGTCTCATAATTAGATTTGACTACCATTAACCAACAAAAAGCCAACAAGGGCATTAAACATAAAACAACAAAATGATTAAGACCAAAAACAAACAAACGCTACGAAACCCAAATTTTTTCTCCTTTAAGCATGGATAACGAACAAAACCACGAGAGCCGGCTACCTCCACCCAAAACTACCCAATCCCCCTCGCAACTGAGTAGAGGACAGCCCCCAACAACGTCGGCGATAAACACCGTAATATGGCTAAGATAGATCAAGTGCCTAGATAACCATCAAAACTCGCTAAACCCTAAGATCTGAACCCTAAATATAACCCGGCAGCCAACGCCTTCAAATTGGCGAGCCCGAACCAACATAGTGATTAGAAACAGGTGAAGACCAAAACGGGAAAAGAACAAAGGAAAAGGAGGGTATGCATACTAAAATCCCAATATAGCGTAGGTGAATGATTGTATATTGGAATGAATCTACACAAAAATACACTTCAAAGTGCTAAAAGCCAATTTAACTGTATCTTAAACAATCAATTCATTCGGATACTTAAATATAATCCAAGTCTATCTGTTACAATCAGTTCAAATAGAGGATAAAACAGATCCTAACAACAAGCTCCATCCAATTCAATCCAGAAAACTGTTAAACAATTTCATATCTGAGCACCAAAATTGGATTGAGAAACCATTATAGAGCAGCTACCAAACACATGGTCTTTTTGTTATGAAAAGGAAAGGCTGGGAAGGCAAACCAGACCACTGTTCAAATCTACGAAACCTGGTTAAGGGAACAAAATCAAACATAATACAAAACCCTTTGAGGCATAAGGATCATGAAGGCGGGACAGAGCCATCAACGGGCATTATGTACTTCATGACGATCACTTCTAGGATGCCATCGGGGCGGAAGGTAGGAGAACAGAGTCTGGGATCAACAGGTCCAGGCAGATTAAAGGAAACTGTGAATGGTCCAGGTGGACACAGTTGCTGAACTTTCATCTGGTAGACGCTAGATGAATTTTTAAATACTCCTCCATCTGTTATTACCCCTTCAATATGAACTCTCCCATTACGTTGGACATCACATTTTATATTACCTGCACCACAGGCATTATGAGCTTGAGCACCTCCATCTTTGATCATTTTATGCAACACATTTTATACATAAATCTATTGCACAAACAAAAGATAAAAGATACGAAATATAAAATAACACAAAACTCCATCTAGCTAAACAACCTAGCAGAAAAAAGAAAAATAAATCATCACGCACCATTCAGAAATAATCTGTTAAAATTCTGAAAATTTACAAACTAATTATAGCCATGTCCTACTAAACATGATGGAAATCCATCCCAGGAATGATCCAAGTAATTTGCTTTCCTTGGGGTGTCTAACGTTTCAACAATACGAACCAGTGTGAAGCATATGAAATCTAATCAACAGACATCAGTATAACTGAAGATAAATCTACAACTTGGGTTTAAAATACTGAATCTATTGATGGAGAAACTGTAAGCATTTACCGTGGCCTTCATGATCGCAATCTTACTACATCCAGATAACGAACCAGGTTTTAAGAATAAGTGACTAGATGTCCTAAAAACCTCAACATACAATAAAGATGCTATTTTCAAATTTAAACTATAAATCATGTTATATCAACCCTCATACTTGTACTGTTACCGTAATGGAAAACTTTGATAATCAAGATATGCAAATGTAACTTTCTTTGGAAGACTGATGATATCGATAATATAATGCATGCAAAACCGAGGCATAGAACTAAACAAATGTTCAGGTCAGCAGTGGGCGAGTGAGAGAGGAACAGATTGGTGGAGCAAAGACTAGAAAACTTACACTGATCTTTCCGGCAACCAGGCAAGGCAACCCGGAAAAGGTAGGCGCCTTCACTAACACCAATGTCAACAAGTCCAACAGGTGGTCCAACATTTGCTTCCTTTGCCGTCCCAGTAAAAACAACAGATGGCTTCACCTGTGACTGGTTGGCAGAGCCTGGCATACTCATGCTTTCAATTTCACTTCTTCCAGAGACTTGAGACACCGGGCTTCACCTATAAATATTAGAGAACATTAGCAGATGAAGCTTTAAAGGAGTAGGGGAACTGTAGGCATGCTTTACGTCCATCAGTTAAAGTTGGTTTAACATTTGATCGTACAAGGTGACAGCTCATCCTTATCAGCCATAGTTGAGGAAACACGAGCATTAAGAAAAGGGGAAAAAATAATGAAGACTATATTTTGTTATATTCAGCTTGCAAAGTATGTTACTATGTTGGGCATATAAGAACCCTAATTAATATCTCAGGTTTGTTCACATATATTGCCAACTCAAATCCTTACTAAATAGGAGATGAAAAATCATTCAAGGGAATAAGCATATTCATAGAAGAAAAACGCACTAAAAATGCATAAACGGAAAAATACAAGAACGAGACAATAAAATGGAAAGGAGAAACAGAAAAGCCATTCGGCATTCGGCATTCGGCAAGTAAGTCTGAGATTCACTTCAAACTTAGATATTTATTCAACCAGTTTTAAATTAAACTCACTTTCAAGAAATGATTTCAGTATCCTAAAGATATAGAGCTAACCAACCAATTTACGCATCTTTTGAATGGAAAATGTGGACAGCCTTTAACCTTAGAAAGGAAAAGTCATGTAATTGTCATACATTTTCCCGTTGTTAAACCTACACTAGTATATTGGCAAAGGTCATTCTATACTACAGACTAATAATGCACTAGTAAACTTTAATGTTTGAAAGCAAGGATATGTTCTCCAATTGTTCGCAAATGTCTTGGTAACTAATGGCTAGGAAAGCAACTGGCGAGGACTAAGTTTTCTCCCTGATTGGTGATCCACCAGTGAGCAAGCTAGTTGAAGTGCAAAAAAACTGACTAGATATTTGAGCCATTTTTGGTTTGCAGTCGAATTGAACAAGCAAGTTGTGAGCAACATATAAGCTCGCCAATCATGGATTGCTAATAGGTGAGCAGATTTGTTGCTTGCCAATTTTGCTGGCATAAACAGGGAGGTGAATTCAACTATCATGTACTTAGATACTCATCCGGTCTAAAGCCTCCAAAGATTAATTCATTTCATATTAATACATAAGCCCTTATGATGTTGATCTTCTAAAACATAATCTTTTAATCTCACAAAAGAGCTATATCCAAATACCTTTGCTGCATGTCTCACCAACATCATACAAATTCATGAATGTGCTTGAAACAGTTGTTGAGTAGGTAAGTTTATTCTTTGCCGAGAATAAGATAATAAGATTTTTAATCAATTTGGATACACTCAGAAATAGTACCTAACAAATCCATTTTGTTTGAATTTCATACCCAAAACGGTCTTTGACTGCATTTGGTGCCCAGAGTGTTTTAATTTGTTTAGGTACATATGTCACAACACCATTACCTTGCTTATGTACCAGCTGCGTTGCGACATAAGTGTCCATAATCAAACATGATTATATGCTTTGATTACCAAAAATTAACAACACTTTGGGACACTAAATTGGAATGTACTGTTTTTGAACGAAATGGAAACTTAAAGTTCCATTCCAGTACGTTGTCAGATCAATTCAAGCAATAAACAATGACGAAAAAATGATTGATGCAGACAACAAGTCAATATACTAAATTAGAACACAAAAATAGCGCACAGAGAGAGGAAACAAAATCACGACCCAAAGACAAATACTTTTGTATCATTTGCTTGAGAAAAATCATATAATTTCAAGTTCCACAAATAAAATATTATCGAGTATTTGAATCAAGCATCCCCACACACAAGCAAAAAATGTAGAGTACCGGTGAAAACCTAAGGACCACAAATCGATAATACCGTCAGAATGCCGGAGCCCGGACGGTTGACGTGACCGTCGGCTGCTACAATCTCTTCGTGCGGTGCGCTACGTGATATCAGGTTGTCCCGGCGGCGTCTCGCTCACTGGGCTGTACGCTCAACTCCGAGTGACCCTAGTCTGCTCTGGTCTGGTCTGCTTCTTTAAAATCATCCCAGACTTACATATATAATAAAATCGGTGTTATTTCACTTATTTGTTTGTTAATTTTAGGGATAATAAACAAAAGTCCTACAAAACTATAGGTTTCTCAAATGTTTATACAAATGTATGTAATTTATAAACGACACGCGTGACTACTTTATTTTTCTCTCGGACTATCTTCCCTTTAAATCTTCGAAAAAATCATTGATGTTTTTGTTTAAATGATTGTTTTACCCATTGTTATTCAAATAAGGGGTGACACTGATTTCCAATTATAGTTGAGATTTGTTTCTTGTTTTTTAACTACGACTTATCATTCATGACAATTCTCAATGGTGAATTATCACGTTTTTACTCAGACTAACGAAATCTGTTTGTTTTGACGCTGCCATCTGGATTTTGGAAACGTATTGGTCACGTGCACAGTAACATTTTCTTAAGGGATAATTCCATTTTAGTACCCTAAAACTTTCGGAATTCGTTTTTAGTACCCTAACTCTTTTTTGTACCACTTCGATACCCTAAATCTTTGATAATTCCACTTTAGTACCCAACGACTGACTTTCCATCCAATGCTGTTAACTTTTCATCCAATGAGCATAAAATGTCCAAAATACCCCTCATGTTACATCAAATTTTCAAAAAATTTCCATTGTCCAAAATACCATTTATTAAAACTTTTTTTTATTATTTTATGAAATTATTTATTTAATTTTTTCTTATTTATTTAATTCATATATTTTTTCAAATATTAATATAAAATTTTTTAAAGCATTTTTATTTTTTGGGTAAACTTCATCCCACTACCCTAAAAAAACTTAAATTCCAACCCACTGCCCTAACGAAACTTAGTTTCATCTTACTACCCTAACGAAACTTTTAGTGTCAATTTAGTACCTACCGTTAACTTTCCATCCATTTTGGATGGAAACTGGTCATGTGCCTAGCACATGACCCTATCTTTCAATAAAATACCCTTAGATAGTTTTAAACCCTAATTTTTCTCATTTTCTTATCTTATTTCAGATCCCTCTCTCTCCCCTTCACCTCACCCCTCACGCCTCCATTCTTAACCATTAGAATATATCTGAAATCACAAAAGCACAAAATCATCTGAGGAGGAGCTCGACGCCGAATTCACCGGGAAGCTCGGCCCTGCCACGCCTCTATCGTTGCTCGCATGTTTTCGGGAAGCTCGGACCTGAGATCTGCTCGTACTCGGTTTCCATGGACGGCGGCGATGGAGTTCTGAACATGCAGGTCCGGCCATGGTGTCGAAGGGGTTGGTCTGGTTTTGGTTGGGGTTTGAAAAGGGGTGCTTCGTTTCTAGGAAGAAGATGAGGGTTTGACCTTCCGGCCAGATCCGAGCACGGCTTCGTCGGAAACAATGGAAGTGCTCGTGAGCTTCGGGTTAAACCAAATCTGCAGATTTTTTTTCTTTTTTCAATTTAATTTCTGATGCAAGTTCATCTGGAGGTTACTTATTTGATTTTGGACTAGTTCAAATTTGTATTCAAAGGAAATAAATGCTGGAATCAATGGTTGCTTGGATGATTGTTCATGATGATGGTTGTGGTGAAGAACATGCCGATGGGTTTCAAATTTTGCACAAATTTAGGTTTGAGAATTTAGTTAAGGACATAGATTAAAGAAAATAATTAAAAGCTGATTTTTTTTAAATAAAAAATGATTTTAAAAAATTAAATCTGATTTTCAGAATAAAATTTGATTTTTTAAAATAAAATCTGATTTTTTTAAACTAAAATCTGGTTTTTAAAAATAAAATCTGGTTTTTAAAAATAAAATCTGATTTCTAAAAATAAAAGCTAATTTTAAAAAATAAAGTCTTATTTTTTAAATAAAAACTAAATTTTAAAAAATAAAATCTGACTTTTTAAAATAAAATCTGACTTTTTAAAATAAAATATTAATTTTCAAAATAAAAGTAATTTTAAAAAATAAATTCTGATTTTTTTAAACAAAAACTTAATTTTAAAAAATAAAACCTGATATTTTTAAATAAAATATTAATTTTCAAAATAAAAATTAATTTTAAAAAATAAAATCTGATTTTTTAAAGAATAAACTGTTTTTTTAAAGTTAATTCTGATTTTTAAAATAAAATATTAATTTTTATTAATAAAAAACTGATTTATATAAAATAAAAAAATAAATAAAAAGAATTTTTCGAAAACCAATGGCATGCTGTTGAAAATTTGAGTGTTAGTGAGGGGTATTTTGGACTTTTTACCATTTTCCATCCAAAAATGGATGTCAAGTTGACGGCGGGTATGAAAGTGCAACTAAAAGTTTCGTTAGGGTAGTGAGATGAAACTAAGTTTCGTTAGGGTAGTGGGTTGGAATTTAAGTTTTTTTAGGGTAGTGGGATGAAGTTTACCCTTATTTTTTTAAAATTTGATTTTTGTTTAAAAATCAGCTTTTATTTTCTTAAAATTCAGTTTTTATTTCAAAAACCAGTCTTACAATTCAGTTTTTATTATAAAAAACAAGTTTATTTTTTCACAATGCTACGAACATCAATTTTTTTTCATCCAAAGTTTATTCAGCTTTTTCATTTTTCATCCAAATCTATGAACAAGAACTGTACAAATTGCAAAATTATGCAAAATTGAAACAACCCAACAAATTACAAAAATTAAGAAGATACAACAAAATTAAGAACACAGAACATGACTTTATCCTTCATTTCTTCTCAGCAGACATTCAGACCTTAAATTAAGAACACAAAATCATATTGAAATAAAAAAATACAAAGAATCCCTTAAACTTCAACAAATTAAGCTTAAAATCGCAACACATCCAACGTAAATCCGAAGTAAAAATATAAACAATTCCTACAAATCCAAACCCTTGTTCAAGAGCTCCCTAATTTCTACCAAAAAAAGACCCACAGTAATGAAATCAACCCAAAAAATAACTAAGAGATCAAACTTGGTAGGGTTTCATGTCAGGCGATGCCGCTGGTTCGACGTGGTAGGGTTCCAACTCCGGTGAGGGAGAACGACGGTTGATGGTGGAGGAATAGCACAGACCGAGGGAGAACGACGGCCTGGTCGGGGTTCACGGCTGCAGATCTCTGCGAATCTTGTTCCACGGCGAGGCTCCAACGGAGGAGTCAACAGATCTGCAATGGTGGTGGCTCCGTGCTCCAGATTTGTGTGAGTGTTGGAGCTCTGAGGCTGTTGACGCGCTTCAACCACACGAGCTCGCCGCCGTCTCCGCACCACGAGCTCGCCGCCGCCGTCTCCCCACCACGAGCTCGCCGCCGCCAATACCTCAGCCACGAGAGAAGAAGAGAGAAGCAAGGAGGTGTGAGAGTGATTAGGTTTTGAGAGTTCATAAGTAAAATTAGGGTTTTAATGTGCTTAAGGGTAGTTTTGGTATTATCACAAAAGACAGGTTCATGTGCCAAGCACATGCCCATTTTCCATCCAAAAATGGATGGAAAGTTAACGGTGGGTACTAAAGTGGAATAAATGAAGTTTTAGGGTACTGATATGGCACAAAAAAGAGTTAGGTTACTAAAAACGAAATTCGAAAGTGTTCGGGTACTAAAATGGAATTATCCCTTTTCTTAATGATAGATTTGCCCTCATATTGGCTGACCTTTCGTGATAATTCCTAATAGTGAACTATCCTTTTTTTATATAAAATAAAGGGTTAATGTCATCCGACTACCCTAAAAATACTTGGTTTTCACCTGAGTACCCTAAACAAACTTTGTAACACATCAGTACCCTAACGAAACATTTTGTGTCAACTTAGTACCTGTCGTTAGTTTCTATCTATTTTCCATCCATTTTTCCATCCAAACACATAAAAAGTCCAAAATACGCCTCACTAACAGTCAAATTTTCAAACACATGCCATTGAATTTCGAAAATTATTTTTATTTATTTATTTATTTTATAAAAATTAGTTTTTAAATTTATAAAAATTAATTTTAACAAATCAATATTTTTTTAAACAAAATCAATATTTATTTTTAAAATCAGATTTTATTTTATAAAAATCAAATTTATTTTAAAAATCAATTCTTATTTTAAAAAATCAGTTTTTGTTTAAAAAATGAGTTTTATTTTAATAAATTCTGTTTTATTTTTAAAAAATATGTTTTTATGTTAAAAATAAACCTTTTTTATATATATAAATCTGTTTTATTTTAGAAAAAATATATAAAAAACATTATGTCTTTTTTTAATTTTTTAACTTTTATTGATTTAATTTACTTATTATTTTTATTAATATTTTTTATTTCAATTTGCTACCCGATCATCACCCCATCTTAGATCCAACAACATGAGCAACCAATTTTGTAACAAATTGCAGTAATCCTTTTCACTCCCTTTCACTCTTTGATTGCAGTTCTGAGCATGTTCAATTCCACAAATGTATATTCCTGTAACCAAATCAATCATTTAAACACAACCAACCATATTACTTTTGTTCCATTTCCCAGAAAAAATTGTAACGAAATAATCCTACCAAATCTTTGCCACTACTGTTTCCAATAAAACATATCAAAACCATGGTTGGGAGTGATGTGGTGAATTTCCTATCGGCTTTTCATGGTTCCGGGAAGATGGGCAAGGGAATTAACTCGTCCTTTTTGACATTAATTCCAAAGTCAGGAGCTGCTTGTAGTTTTGATGATTTTCGCCCGATTAGTTTGATTTCCGGCCCTTACAAGATTTTGGCTAAAGTGCTAGCCAACCGGTTAAAAAAGGTGCTTCCAGGTTTGATTAGTGACACCCAGAGTGGTTTTGTGGCAGGGAGACAACTGGTGGACGGGGTACTTATAGCTTCGGAATTATTATAGAAGCTGAAGGCTCTAAGGAAGAAGTTGTATTGTTGAAGCTGGACTTCGAAAAGGCCTACGATAAGGTTCTTTGGGGTTACATTGACCGTGTTTTTGAAGCAATGGGCTTTGGAGGGAAGTGGAGAGGGTGGATGCAGGGCTGCTTTAGAGCTCATGTTTCAGTGTTGATAAATGGTTCTCCTAGTGGAGATTTCCCGGTTTCTAATGGTATTAGACAGGGTTGTCCCCTATCCCCTTTCCTGTTTCTGATTGCAGCAGAGGGTTTACACCAACTTTTGGAGGAGGGGAAGCGGTGTGGGTGTTTTAGTGGTGTAGATATTGGGGCGTTTGGTTTGTCACTATCCCATTTACAATTCGCAAACGACACTCTGTTGTTTGTGAAAGGAGACTTGACGGGTATATCTTTTGTTAAAGACTTGTTGGAACACTTTCAGAAGGGTTCGGGCCTCAGAATCAACTTTCATAAGTCCACGACAGTTATTTTGAATGAGGTTGGTTGCTCCGCTTCTGATGTGTCTCGGCTCCTTGGTTGTCAGGTGGGGTCACTTTCTATGAAATACCTCGGTTTCTGGTTGGGTGTGAATCCAAGGAAGGTTGCTTCTTGGGATCCAGTAGTGGAAAAGTTTAAGAAATCTTTGGGTTTGTGGAAGCTAAAGAACCTAAACATGGTTGGGCATATTGTCCTGGTTAAGTCCACTTTATCTGCGTTACCCATATTTTATATGTCCCTTCTTAAAGCACCCAAGAAGGTTATTGCTATCTTAGAGGCTTGGCAGAGACATTTTCTGTGGACTAACCCTTACATAGGTAAAATGTTCTGTAAAGTTAAGTGGAGTAAAGTGTGTAGAAGCCGGGAGGAAGGTGGCCTTGGGATTAGGCGTTTGGAAGTGATGAATGTTAGTTTGTTGGCTAAGTGGTGGTGGAGGTTTGCGTCGGAAGTTGATTCTCTGTGGAAAAATGTTGCTTGTGCCTTGTATGGGTGGGACCCTGCTGATTGGGATTTAGCCAAGTTGGATAAACCTGGTTCATCGTTTTTGATATCCCATATTATGTATTTGGCCTCAGACCCGAGTTTCTTGGAGCTTTTTGGGAACCAAGGTGTGCATTGGTTGTTGGGGAAAGGGGACAAGATCTCTTTTTGGGAGGATGTTTGGGTTGGTGAAGTTCCTTTGCGGTATAGGTTCCCGGCCTTCTATTTGGCGTGCCCTGCCAAGTTCGCAAAGGTGGAGCATTTTTGGTCGTTGGGTACTTGGAGGGTCGGGTTCAGCCGTGATTTAGAGGCTTGGGAGCAGATTTTGGCCGAGTCCTTTATGGATGTATTGGAGAGGGTGCAGGTTCGGCCTGAGAAGAGTGATGCTCTTGTGTGGGTAAAGCATCCGAAGGGCTTCTCGGTGGCTCAGTCTTATTTTGAGTTGGTGGGGTCGGGAGCTACTAGTCGGGCAGCTTGTTGGGCTTCGATTCTTTGGGTGAAAGGGCTCCTCCCGAAGTTCTGTGTTTTTGTGTGGTTGGCGGCACATAGAGCGTTACCCACTATGGAGTTTTTGGAAAGCAGGGGGGTACATATTTCTCTAAACCGAATGCTCTGCTTATTCTGTAAGTCCTCTTTTGAAGAGGTAGATCATATGTTGTTGCATTGTTAGTTTCCTTGGGTGATTTGGTCGAAATTGTTAGCTTGGTGGAGCATTTTTGGTCCTATGCCTAGGACGGTTGCAGATGTGTTTTTGTGGTGGAAGGGTTTAGGTACCAAGGTGTGGTGGACAGGTTGGGTACGTGTTGGCTATCTTACTTTGTGGCATGTATGGTTGGTGAGAAACGGGGTTGCTTTTAACTCTGTCATGGTGTCTGTTGATGAGGTTGTGGCTAAGGTGAAGCATCACTCTTTTAGCATATTGTGGAGTTCGGGCTCGTTCCGTCAGAGTGTCACGTTCGAGTTGTGGTTGAGAGATCCTTCACGATGCTTGAGGAGGGACGACAAGGGAGGTCGAGGCACCGGGTTGCAGTGACCTTGTGCTTGGACGGTTGGCTGGTTTTTGTTCCTGTTGATGATTTTTTGGGTTTTGTTTGTTAACCGTTATTTTAGACTTCGTTGGGTTGGTTTGGTAGTTTGGTGTTTTTGTGCTCTTTGTAGCTGTTGTGGTTTGGGAAAAAAAAGCTTTATAAGGGTTGTTTTCTTCGCTTCGTTTCTATGCTTTATAGAACAAATGCTTAATAAATCTATTCGCTTATCAAAAAAAAAACAAGACTCGGAATTTCTTTCTCACTATTGTTTCCACCCAAATTTCTCAACAACCAAATACAGGACATGGATCTTAGCTCCTAAAAAACAAAGCCTTATACAACATAGATCCATGCATAAACTGAACAAAAACTAAATCAATAACAGAAAAATCATTGAAAATAAAAATCAGACACAATCAGTGAAAAAAGACAACAAAATCAGATGTTGAGATCGTAGATCCAGTCTTAAGACTTGACGGAACTGTCCAGAGCGGATGCGGTTGAGGCCAGCGTGAGCGAAGCCGAGGCACATATCTGAACTCAAATCGAAGCAAAATCGATGAAGAACATGGATTCGGTTGTGAGGAAGCAGAAGAACACGAAGAGGATCAAATGAAAAGGGGGCGGTGGCTGTGAGCAAGAAGAACACAAAGGAAGGCATTGGTTTGAAAAGGGGGATTTAGGTTTTTATACTCATAAGGGTATTTTGGGTATTTTCTAAAAAATCAGGGTCATGTGTCAGGCACATGACCATTTTCCATCCAAAAATGGATGGAAAACTAACGGCGTGTATTAAAATGAAACTAAATGTTTCGTTAGGGTACTGATGTGTCACAAAGTTCGGTTAAGGTACTCAGGTGAAAACCAAGTATTTTTAGGGTAGTCGGATGACATTAACCCTAAAATAAACTATTCTCATCATATTTAACAATTTTTAAATATATAAAAATCCGATCTGATATTATTTATTAAAGAATAAATTTTGAAAAAAATATATTTTATATATATTTAAAATAAAATATGATGTTTGAACAATAAATGGACGGAAAAATGGATGAAATGGGGGATGTTACTAAATTTTTATTTGGGGTATGTTTTCGTTACAAATTAATTTTGGGGTATTTATCCATTAAACGTGTACAATACGGGTTATGTCAATGTAATTTACCCTTAGAGATATGTGAAGAATAAGGATAGAGACAGAGAGTGGTACATCCATTTTTTTATATAATTTTATATTTTTAAAATAGAATATGATTTTTTTATTAAAGAAGAAATTGTAAAAAAGTATGTAATCCATCAATATAAAATATAATTTTTATATATTTAAAAAAATATGATATTTTTTATTAAGGAAGAAATTTTGGAAACAAATATTTAATCCATAAACGTGATACTTCGCAGTTAGGAATTGTCACGAAAGGTCGCCCAATATGAGTTAGATTGAAGGGCATTTTTGACATTTTACACAATAAACTAACAATTCTGTTAACTTTGACGGATTTTCGTTAATTTTTGTCAAATCGTGATAGTTCGTAGTTAGAAATGTCACGAAAGCTAAGTCGCATTTAGGAAAGTGGAAACGAAGTTAAAACATAGTTGGGAAGTAGGGGTTCCCCTTCAAACAAACCATAATTTTCTCTTATGAATTTCAAAAGGATTAACTTCAAAAAGCTGCATAAAACTATATGCGTTTATCACCTACATACCCACTTCTATTTTTATTTCATATGACCCCTCAAACTATCCATATTTTATCACCGTTTGATTTTCTGTAAGTTTTTCTGTTAGTTTTTTCAAAAATGACGAAAATACCCCTACCCTTATAAACCCTAATATCAACCATGACATTCACATAATTACGAAAATGCCATTACACATAAAATAAGAAAATTAAGAAATCAAATTAATTTTTATTTATTTTCAGAAAAAAAGAAAAAAAGAAAAAAAGAAAAAAAGTAATTATTTTTTATTTACTTTTAGAAAATAAGAAAAAATAATTATTTTTTTTTATTTATTTTCAGAAATAATAAAAAGTAATAATTTTTTTTTTTTTAGAAAATAAGGAAAAATAAAAAAAATTATTTTTTTTTTATTTTTGGAAGATAAGAAAAAATAAATTTTCACATAAAAAAATACTTTTTGTTTGTTTTCCAAAAATTATTTCTAGAAAAATAATTATTTTTTTATTTATTTTCAGAAAATAAAAAATAATTATTTCTTATTTTCTGAAAATAAATAAATATAATTTTTTTCTTATTTTCTGAAAATAAATAAAAAATAATATTTTTTTTAGAAATAATTTACAGAAAAAATAATTTGTGGAAAATAGACAAAAAAGAATTTTCTAGGTGAAAAATTATTTTTTCTTATCTGCTGAATGTAAATAAAAAATCATTATTTTTTATTTATTTTCAACACTAATAAAAAATAATAATTATTTATTTATGGGTAAACTACAAATACATACCCCAAACTTGTCACGATTAACTGATACCTACCCTCATGTTTTTTTGTAACCGATACATAATCAAATGTTTAGTTTTTTAACAGATAGCCCAAGCAGACAGGTAAAATGACGAAAATGCCTTGAAGTGATTTTTTAAAATTAAAACTGAAGTGATTTTTTAAATAAAACTGAAGTGATTTAATAATTACATACATATACCTAACAAAAGTGATTTTTTAATTTTTTTTTAAAAGTAATTACTGAAATGTAGTTGAGGGCATTTTCGTCATTTTACCTGTCTGCTTGGGCTATCTGTTAAAAAACTAAACATTTGAGTATGTATCAGTTACAAAAAAACATGAGGGTAGGTATCAGTTAATCGTGACAAGTTTGGGGTAGGTATTTGTAGTTTACCCTTTATTTATTTTTAGAAAATAAGAAAACAAGAAAAACAGATTTTTTATTTATTTTTGGAAGATAAGAAAAATTAAATTTTCACATAAAAAAATACTTTTTGTTTGTTTTCAGAAATTATTTCTAGAAAATAATTATATTTTATTTATATTCAGAAAATAAAAATTAATTATTTCTTATCTTCTGAAAACAAATAAATATAATTATTTTTTCATTTTCTTATTTTCTAAAAATAAATAAAAAATAATATTTTTTCTAGAAATAATATCCAGAAAAAATAATTTGTTGAAAATAGACAAAAAATAATTTTTTAGGTGAAAAATTATTTTTTCTTATCTGCTGAAAGTAAATAAAAAATACTTATTTTTTCTTATTTTCTGAAAATAAATAAAAGTTATAATTATTTTTTCTTATTTTCTGAAAATAAATATGTTATGTTGAAAAAAGATGACTTAAACATAACAAACCCCATACTTGTCCAACTAAAGGCATGAGACAAGCATGGTGACATGTAAAGTGTAAATAAGACAAAGTATGGTTAGACAAGATGGGGTTAGGTGGTGAATCACCAACACCTTAATCCTTGTCTTGCTTACTTAGTACTAATTAATCAAGACTTGATTAATTAGTTCCATGGGCCTTGGTTGCATGGACCTTTCATGGCCCTCTTGGAACATGGCCCGTGGACATTTCCAATGAGGTCCCGTGATTCGCTCATCGTCTCCAAGCCTTCCATACCGGAAATGTCCAACATTATCCGACGCGATCAATCCCAAGACTCGAAGCCTTGTCTCGATCCGTAAAGTCCTATTCACTTACGGGCACATGACCCAAAACCCAGTTTTGGTCATGTCCCGAGACAACTCCCTTTTGGTCATTCTCTATAAATGTGTCAATGAGTTTCATCCTCCGGTGTGACCCTTAGGTTTATGCATGTCAATAGGTCAACGTAAAATCCCATTTTACTTCATCCTATATAAGTGGAAACTAACAAGACTTTAGTGTTGCCTGACACTACATAACGAATCGACCCTGTCGATTCTAACCTTTCCGACGTCGATGTCAATATCCTTTTATCTCCGATATCCTGATTGAGATAAGGCATAGAGCCGTTATCCTTGTTATTTTCAATCATTGTTCCTTGATATGTGAGATGACTGAATATATGATACCCAGTATCATGTGCATGGCCATGCTATTCTTTCAGTCACTCTCGATCAAGCGGCCGAGAACCGATATCTTTCCCATACCTCAGTATGAGAGATAAATCCATTAGCCGTCTTTCGTGTCACTCATGTAGCCCATCCCCAAGCCAATCCTGGCCGTTATGGAAGCCCTGTTACGGACAACGTTAGGCTCAGGTCAAACTAAGTTGTTGACTACATAGTGATCACAAAGACTCCTTGGTCTAAGGATACATGACAAGCTACGACACTGAATATGTTCATGACTTAATCTATGGCACATATTCAGGGCGGGTCGTCCAATATCATGTCTCACATGATATCTATGAGCAGACTCTAGAATCTCATTCCAATGACTAACAGAACGTAAGCCATAAAGAGCCATCTTTCATACTAGTCGCTTCTAGTGAAGCTTTGTTGACTAGGGACCCATCGATTGTGATCTATCTCGATCTATGGTTCTATTCGCATTGTGGGCATAGATCAGAACACACATCGATATATTACTCCAACACATAAGTAATATAAAGTCGCTTTAATTTTATTGCTAACGATGATATATACATTTGGGCATTTATGATTGAACTACGAGCACTAAGACTAAAAATCTCTCATTTTCCATAGTTCCAATCTAAACTCTAATATGTCTCCATCGAATTTACATGTCTAACATGTTTAGGCAGCGACAGTACCTTAGTCAAAGGGTTGGCTATGTTATCATCTGTTGCAATATAGGTTATCTTCACTTCACCTCGGTTCAGTATTTCTCTGATGAGGTGGATACGCCGCAGTACATGTTTGGATTTGTTATGCGATCTGGGCTTTTAGCTTGTGCAATGGCCCTTGTGTTGTCGCAAAATGGATTCACCGGGATGGATGGGTTTTTAATTACACCCAACTCTGCCGTGAATTTCCAAATCCACACAACCTCTTTAGCTGCTTCTACAGCGTCCATGTACTTAGCCTCTATCATAGATTCGATGACAGTATTTTGCTTTACGCTTTCCCATCTAAAGCTCTGTCATTCAGCGTAAACACGTATCCTGACTGATTTCTAAAGTCATCTGGATTTGTCTTGGAAAACTAGCGTATACTCATCCTTCGACGACTAGTTCAACATCATCTTTCCCCCGGGTTAGACTGATGTCTACTAGTACAACATAAGGCTTACGAGACGTCCGGTCTCGTACATGTCATGGCATATATGATCGATCCTGCCCCTAGGCGCATGGGATTCACATAATCCTTTTCAGCTCATCAGGTGTCTTAAGACACTGAGTCTTGCTGAGATGAATGCCATTACTAGTGGGTAAGAGTCCTTTCTTTGAATCAAGCATTGAGAACCTACTCAATGCCTTGTTCACATAGGTTCCCTAACTTAAATCCAAGACCCACTTGTGCGATCTTTACATATCTTAATCCCTAAGATATAAGAAACATCGCCTAAGTCCTTTATTGAAAAACACTTCCTCAACCAAGCTTTAGTCTCGTGCAAGGTTGGGATGTCATTTTCAATGAGAACCAGAAAGGTAATCTTGCTCCCACTAACCTTCTTATAAACGCAAGATTCATCCTCGTTCTTGATTAAGCCAAATCCATTTACAGCTTCATCAAAACTAAGGTTCCAACTCCGAGAAGTTCGTTTAAATCCATAAATGGATTTCAACAACTTATGAATCTTTCCCTTATTCTTCGGATCGTCAAAACCTTTGGGCCGAGACATACAAACGTACTCAGTCAAATTTCCATTTAGGAAAGCGGTTTTGACATCCAGTTGTCATATCTCGTCATTATGATACGCAATTATGTCAAGAAGAATTTGGATCGATTTTGACCATAGCCATTAGGGAGAAGGTTTCCTCATAGTCAATCCATTGGATCTACCTATAACCTTTTGCCACCAGTCGAGCTTCGTAGGTCAGAGGGTTGCCGTCCATGTCCATCTTCACCTTGAAGATCCATTTGCATCTGATGGTCCTCACACCGTTGATGGGATCAACCAGTTCCCAGACTTGGTTGTCCGACATGGATTGCATTTCCTCCCTCAAGGCTCCTAGCCTTAACTCGGAGTCGGGCCCATCCACGACTTCTTGAAAGGTGGCTGGATCATCGTGATCCACCATGACTTCATTGTCACCTCCAGATACCATATCTTGGAGGTGGATGACTGATCCTTTCAGATCGCCTTGGACCTTCCGGAATTGTAACAGGAATTGGTTCTCACTCTATGACCATCTCTGGCTCCCTTTCAACTAGGTTGTCAATTGGTTTATACGGATCTATACCATCCTGAATATATTCGAGATGCACAGTCCTTCCCCTCTTTGGAAACAAAACTCCTTTTCCATAAAGACCCCACCCCAAGCGACGAACACCATGTTCACACTGGTTTGTCGAAGTAGTATCCCCTTGTTGCTTTAGGATACCACACGAAGGTGCATATCTCAGATCTTGGTTCAAGCTTAGTCGAAACCAAATGTTTCACATAAACCTCGCAACCACAAATCTTTAGGAAGGACAAAACGGGCATCTTCCCATGCCATTTCTAAAATGGTGTCCCTTCCACAACATTCGTCGGAGCCCGATTCACTATGAATGTGGTCGACTCTAGAGCATAACCCCAAAAAGATATTGGGAGATCAGTCCAACTGATCATGGATTGGACCATATCCAATAAAGTCCGATTTCTCCTCTCGGACACAACATTCAACTGTGGTGTTCCGGGAGGAGTCCATTCTGAAAAGATCCTGCTCTCCGCCAGATGATCTAAAAACTCTATGGTTAAGTATTTTCCACCTCGATCCAATCGAAGTGTCTTAATACTTTTCCCGAGCCGGTTTTCTACTTCATTCTTGAACTCTTTGAATTTATCAAAAGCTTCAGACTTATGTCTTATTGAACAGACATAACCATATCTACTATAATCGTTAGTAAATGTGATGAAGTAGCTAAAACCTCTCTTGGCCAGCGAACCTATTGGTCGACACACATCTGAGTGTATCAGCCCTAATAATTCACCTACCCTTTCACCGCAACCGATAAAGGGCGCTTTAGTCATTTTTTCCATCAAACAAGCCTTGCACCTATCGATCGGATGGAATTCGAATGGACCTGAAAGCCCACACTTTTGAAGTGCTGATAGGCGATTCTTGTTTATGCGGCCCAAATGATAGTGCCATAACAGAGTTAGGTTTAAATGGTTGGGTTTAGACCTCTTTGTATTAACATAATATATAGAACTTGAGGCATTTTTACCCATATCTAATATGTACAATCCTCCAACCAAGTCAGTACTAGCATAAAATATATCATTGCATAGAACATTGAAAACTCCATTTCCAATATTAACATTATATCCTTCCTTGTCAAACACGGATACAGATATAATATTTCTATTAAAAGTAGGTATGCATTAGGGAAAACTACCAATACCTACCCAAAACCATGCCCATTTAACTGATGTTTACCCTGAAGTTTAAAGTTAACTGATGCATACCCTGAAGTTACGACTTGTAACTAAAAAAACCCTTATGTTAGCTAAAATGACGAAAATACCCTCAGTGATTTTTTTAAACATTTAAAAAAATATATAAATGAAGTGATTTTTTTAAATAAAAATGAAGTCATTTAATAAGTATATATATATATATGGGAGCTTTCAGGTACAACACAATCTTTAAATACGAAATACGACTTAATCCCAACTTTTGAACCGCATATTGCCCAAGGGCTGCGATTTTCGCATGGCCGATTTTTTCCACCAAGTTTCTTATTTTAATCTTTCCCGCTTTGTTTCAACTCCGATTTAATTTTTTCTTGCGCCAAAAAACTTTCTTTTTTCAAGATCTATCTATCAAGTAGCATATTGAATATGTTTTGAAGCAAAAAAAACATGTACAAGAAAAAATACAAATCGTTAACCGTGCACTAATGTATGTTCTTCCAACTGCATTTGTATGAATAAGCTAATATTAATGTATGATATGTGTTATAACCGCTGGTAGAATGGCCATGTCGAGCCTTAGGACTGTGTGCTGATTGAGATGCATGATGTGTGTTATAACCGCTGATTGAGAGTCATAATAAGATTGATTCGGTGTTGCATGTTGTGACTGTGTGTGGGCAAGTGTGCCGTGTGTGATGTAATGTGAACCCTTGATTGTGATATGACCGGGTGAGTGATAGACCGGTTTCTGTGTTATGGTGAGTTTGGCTTGGTTGGTATACCGGGGTCGAACTATGTTTTCGTGATGCGTGTTGTACTCTTGATGTGTGTTCCAAGAAAAGGCGTAACCGGAGTGGTACTTACACCGAGGGATAGTTCTGGTGTAGTGTATCGAGGCCAAGGATGGCGTGATTGATACCCCGATTCTCCGTGACGGGAAGGCGTACGACCGAGGTATGTGCCGGTCCAGTATGCGTGAGGCCCTGATTCTACGTGACAGGAAGACGTCTGACTGAGGGATTTCCGGTCTGGGATGTTACCCCGATTCTACGTGACGAGAAGATGTCGGGACCGAGGCTTCGTGTTCCGGTGCGATATAAATGGTATGGGTCGTATTGGGCCTACGGGTCGTATTGGGCCTACGGGTCATATTGGGCCTACAGGTCGTGTTTGGCACTAGGTGTCGTGTTACTACCCCGATGATCTATGGTCCTTTATGAACATTTCCGGGACTTTCGATGAAATGCGTTCCTAGGGAACGTTTTCGGTAGCCTCGACGCATGTGTCTCCTCTGGATCGAGGGGCAATTCGAGATGATACGATGACTTTCCGGTATGATATGATGGTAATTCGGGGACTGCGGTACGGGACGTGTGTTGGTTTCTTTTGTGTGTAATGCGTTTGTTGTTTGGTTAATGTTTTATTGTGTGAAAGCGGTCATTGAGTGTGTTATAAGTTTGGCTATGAACGCCGGATTGGCAGTTAGTTATGTTGTACTAGTATGCCCTAATTGGACGGTTACTCGTGGTGGTGAGCTGATGTTCATTACCGTAACTACTTTTTCTACTGGCCGAAAGCTCACCCCTTACCTTGTTGTATTTCAGGTGTTGAGCAGGATTTGTGCTAGCAGGACACAACTGAGCTTGGGAGCTGGCGAGGGTCTTGTCTAGTAGGTCTAGAGATGTGTAGTTATTTTGAACTATATCTGATGTACTGGTTTTACGAGCTGTTGACTCTTCCGTTTTGGTTTATTATTATATTTTGAGATTCACCTTTCTTAATTTGTTCTTTTAATTATTTACTGCTTTTAAGTTCGCGTCTCGAATCCGGTCAAACCGGATTTGGGGCGTGACAATTTGGTATCAGAGCCTGGTTTCATTTTGAAATGGTTTTTCAAAACCTCGGACCGTACGTCAATTAGGTGGTTAGAGTTAGGTGGTTCAAGTTGTAGTGCTCACTGACGCAAGTCAGAAATATCTTGTGCATAGAGTCGAAACGACAAGAGTCTCGATTGTTAAAATGCGTGTTAAAGTTTTACCCTACTTGATTTGTACCTTATTCTCGGTTTTCTGTACACCTTAGTGGATCCATGATGCCGACCGGTTGAGATCGAGGTTGGTTAACGAGCGATGCTCGGGCTGTTTACGACATGTTGGTTGAATAAATTGTTAAGTGGGTTGCCGCCTTGGTCGGCCGTTGTTTGATTTGTGAAACGTCCGGCCTAAGTGTCGTGGACTTTTGGTGAACTGGTGTGGGTTGTGGTTATTGTTGAGTTGAACTGTTTTCAGAGTATGGACTTAGCCGGACGGTATAAGTTGAGATAAATTGCTGAGTGCAGAATTTGTGTTTGGGTGCTATGTGCAGTTGGTAATTGGTTGTCCCGCATAAGCGGATGGTTGACTTAATTTACGAACAGGTTATGCCCGATTTTCTGCAGAAACTGAAGTGTATGTACAATCACGATTCAACTATAGGGGCCATTGTAGCTGGACGTGAATGGAAGGATGCCAAGTGGTTACAACGTATTTTGGGGACGCCTGAACCGGGTTGTAACGACGCGGTGTCAACATGAACGTTATGTTAGAAAGAGAACGTGTTAAGAAATTAAAACTAAGTATTGGTTGTAAATCTTGAGGTGGCTTTGGAGTATAAGTGGTAGTCTGTGTGACTTAAGTGTGAAATCGTTGTGAAAGTGAAACTGTGTAACCCCGCTGTGTGTATATATGATTGTGCGGCGCACTAGTGTGCTGACTTCTCTGATGTGTGCTATTGGGTGACTATTACTATATTAAGTATATTATTACTATAAGTGGTACGGTGTGTGGTGTTAGTTATTATAAGCGTGTGGTTCTTTTCGAGCTAAGAAGTTGAACATGTGCGTTATTCGT